>CM057459.1:1118805000-1120055000 GCA_016271365.2 Neoceratodus forsteri | reverse complement strand
CCACAGTGCAGAAGGGGGAAGTGCCACACAGCACTGAGGCCACCAAAGGAAGGTGTTCCAGGTGCAGGGGAAGTAGCAGCCAGCACAGTGGGGGGAACACAGAAACAGCTGCCGGGGGGGAACACAAGCCAGGGACATGGCCAGTGCCACCATCCAGATGGAGGCAGTAATAATGGGGGTGAGAAGGCAGGCAGCAGGGGGGCGCAACCATGGAAGGGCCTGTCGGCGGTGTGCCCCCAACTGGCAGTACCAAGCCTGCACCAGTTTCGAGCTGTACACCGATACCGAGGCCGGTACCACCTGAATTGGGCAATTCTGATGTGGCTCTGTGAGCTGTGCAGTGATGTGATGCAGGCACCCACATGACGGAGTCATGTTCTGTCAGTGGAGACAAAAGTGACAGCTTGCATGTGCCTGCTCACCACGGGTACCTTCCAGAGACCAACAGGGGACACCACAGGCATAACCCAGTCAGCCGCATCACGCCACCTCATCCAATTCCTCAGCACACTGCTGCCACATGCTGTGGAGTACATCCATTTCCCCAGCACACTGGCGGAATGCACAGCAAACATACAGGAGTTCCACAGGGTAGCATGTATGCCTGGCATGCTAGGGGCAATAGACTGCACCCATGTGGCCATCCGCACACAAACTGGCCATGAAGAGGCCGCATATATCAATCAGAAGAGCTATGCAAGCATCAACTGCCAGGTGGTGTGCGATGCCAGGGGGTGCGTAATCAATGTCTGTGCCACGCACCCTGTGGGAGCACATGATGCCTTCATCTGGCACCAGTCAGCACTGTGCCACAGATTCAAGAGTGGGGACATCCCCACTGGCCACTTAGTGGGTGAGTATGCAAACCACTTGGAAAAACATAGAGCTTGGGAGGGGCATGGTCAGAGGTGACATGGGTATTAGCCTAGATGGCCCAAGGCAGGGCGACGCTGATCAACAAACTAACCTCCACCCTCTACACACAGGTGACAGTGGATACCCACTCTGTCCCTGGCTGTTCACACCATACCAGCAGTCTGCGACCCCATCTCAGCAATGCTACAATAAGTCACATGCCACCACACGCAATATCATCGAGCGGGTGTTCGGGATGCTGAAGGCACATTTCTGTTGCCTGGACATGTCTGGTGGTGCCCTACAGCACAGCCCCTCAAAGGCCTGTGGGCTATTCCTGATCTGTTGCATCCTGCACAACATGGCCAACGACTGTGGGATAGCCGTACAGGTTGAAGAGGGTGACAGCGCTGGGGACGATGAGGACGCTGGTGAAGATGGTGATGGGCAGCCCCCCCTTGGGCGACGGGATCCCCGACTGATCTGGCTGGCACAGCTGCACTGGGACCCCATCACAGAGGTGCACTTCAGCCAACCCAGGTAAGTCATGGGGCCATGTGCAACCACCAGTGGCAAAGGCACAACCCACAAACACGCATGGACAAACACCAAGGGTGCATGCTGTCACGGGAAGTGGCCTAGCATGGAACTGCACACACCACCAGGGATGGGTAAGGTCTAACATGGCACGCAGTCATACACACACACACACACACACACACCTCACAAGACATGCACAAAGGGTAGGAGGCACGCCGACCCAGACCGCCACCCCTAGCCACACACATGTCCATAGACCACCACGCCCACTGCCTGTCATTGTGCATCTGTCAGACACTGGGAACCATTGCACAGTGGTGTACAGTGCAACGCAGGCATCATCATGCACAAGCCACAGTGGACAGCAGCCGGGAGGGTGTGCAGATGGAACATGTGTGTCCGTGCAGGACCAGGTACCCCACCCATGCATTTCACGCTGAATGACACAATGCACACAGGGCAGCATCAGACAGTAGCCATGCTGGGAGACAGGTCAGTCATGCTCCACAGTGCCACTGCCACCATGGATGCATGGGCGGCCCTGCCAAGACCCACCAGCAGTGACAGGCTGACCACTGGCCTCATGGGGTGGCACCGATGGTCCCCCAAGGGTTCCACTGCATGAACACGACCGTGCTTGCACAGGGGTCTGCAGCACACCGAACATGCCTGCGCCAGGCGTGCTCAGGATACCCACAGCTGAACCCAGTGTCGACAAGGAGGGTGTCTCATGACGCCGGGAATGGGGGTGGACATTGCACTGCACTGTGTCTGCGATGCATGGGCAAATAACTGTGTGCCCATTGTGGCCATGACAGCTGTGAATGCCTGTGTCTGCCTGTCAATGGTAGCTGTCACATCCTCCCACAACCGGTCCATCCCTGCCAGGAGCAGAGCGGTGTCTCTGTTGCACCGCTCCTCTTCCTGGTGCAGAGTCACACTCAGTGCATCCACTGCCGTCATAAGCCGCATCTGCTGATTGACTGACTGATGCTTGCAGTATGCAGGTGTGCTCATCTAAGAGGTCATCTGCCTGATCGGCATGCTGTCCCTCATGGTGTTCATGGCCCTGATGGTCATCGCCCCTTGAGGGTGGGTGCTGCACACCAGGGCCAGGCCTGGGCATGTCCACAGGTGGTGCACTGATGCCGGCCCCTGACACTGTACCCCCATGGCCATTGGCAGACTGCTGATACTGCCCATCCGGCTGCGTCTCTCCAGGGCTCAATGGTGCCGCCGCAGTGGCTGCAACAGCCCCACTGTCCTGGACACACACCTGTGCTGCCCTACTGGTGCAGACAGGCACAGGCTGGGACTGTGATGCCACGCAGGCCTCCACGGCGGCACCACCCACAGCCATGGCTGTGATGTCACCTGCTGTGTGGCCATCCTGTGGCCCACACGTCTCACTGCCCATGATGTTAGCTCCATCATCATCGGTGACGGATCTGGCACCAGCCCGAGTCTCAGCATGCTGGCATCCATGGATGCTGGCACACTGGGACACAGGCAGGGCCTCTTCCGCACCTGCTCCACCAACATCAATTCAGATGCCCAGGTGGGCCCACTGTCACCCTGACCCCCCGTATGAATGTGGAGGTGGATGGGCCCTCCTCCATCTCCATGCTACTGCCTTCAGTGGAGAAGCCCACCTCTGCTGACCCATGTAGATGCTCAGGAGCTGTAAGGGAAAAACAGTAGCATTAATGTATGTGACCTACCCTGTGCCCCCCCATTGACAGACCAGGACCTACCATGCAGTGACAGGCTACCACCCATCTGGAATCCACCACCTGGAACACCCTCGATGGCTCAATGCTGCATGCTGCCAGCAACCTGCTCTTCCTGTGGGGTCAGGCATTGCACCTCCGGCTTCCCCCACTGGTCGCGGACCATGCTGCCCTGATGGCAGCCACCTTCTCTTTAATTCTCTGCCTGTCCGTGCCCATCTTTTTTTTGCACTCCTGCACGGAGCGCTGGTGGCTGCCATGCAGGTTGACAGCACGTGCCACCTTCTCCCATGCAGCAGCACGGGCATGTGGTGTTCCCTGGCGTCCACTGAGCAGCAGCTCCTGGTCAAGGTAAGCCTCAAATAGGGCATCTGTCTCTGCCTTTGTGAAGTTTGGCCTCCTCTTCCTCCATCTCACCATCAGTCATGATTCCTCCTGTGAGAATGACAGGTGTTACCTGTGACTGTGCAGTCCCATGCATGTCCCAAACACCACAGTCCACACTCCCAAACAGCATGCAACTCACTACAAAAGACTGCAGTAACTGACTATGGCCAGTGCAGCCCAATGTCACATTTTTATAGCGCAACCCATGCAAATGAGGCAAGGCGTATTTTTCAGTGGATGCAAATGCAGTGACTGCGCCATTGAATGGCTGATTAGATGATTTGCGTATGCCGGCTGAATATCACGCTGTTGCGCTTTGCACAATTGTGTTGAATGTGCTGAGCCAAGGGTGCAGTTCTGTGACATGTGCAGTACACACCTAACTGCACATGCCCAGGTTGATGACGCAGGTGCCTGCCGTGCTGCTGATGTGCTGTGCACAGGCGGCAATGCAGGGCATGGCCACCATTGTGCCAGTGGTGCTACGGCGCTGTTCACACATATGGTGCTGTGGCACTGGGGCATCGTAGGTGCACTGGGGCAACAGCGCTGTAGGCCAGTACAGGAGGTGGCACACAGGCACCCAATCGCGCTACATGCATTGGGTTCCTATCGTGCTGTGGCTGTCCGTGCACCAGAGACCCTTGACCCTGTGCCCGACCTTTGCCCCCTAGGCACCATGTGTCAGGCATGGGTGCACCACTATCATGCTGTTCGGTGACAGCATGATAGAGAATGGCAACGCTGTACTGCACAGCATCTGCACATGGCAGGACAGCACTGCCGAGTGCCATTTTGAATCCACCACACTGATGAGATGTCACGGAGATGAGCAGTCATGTGGAGCCAGGTGGAGCTTGCCAACCTGGTGGCAATTGTAGAGTCCCATGCTGGGGCTTCATATGGAGATGCACCCCTGGACAGGGCCAGGAGTGTGGTGTGGCAGGAGGTTGCCGACGCCTTCGAGGAGGCCACCGGTATGGGGCACACGGCGGAGCAGCGTCGCCACCGTTATGGGGTCCTGAGGTGCAGGGAACCGGACCTGCTTGCCCACCTGTGGGCACGTGCCAGGAGGGGCACTATGCCACGGCCAGGTAGGTGCCACATCCATACACTATTATCGTCCATACGGGTATCACGATTGCATGTGTCCGGCACATGGGGGGGCCGTCCAGTGTTGGCCGTGGTGGTGGTATCGGGGTGTGGGGTGGATGGGTATGGCTGTGTGGGATTGCACACACATGGGGGCGGGGGGACTTTGCTACTGGATTGTACTGATGTTCCTCTCTCCATGTTTGCACCTTAGGGCCCGAAGAATGCAGACAGGCCAGGTAGCGGAGGCACCACCTGGAGGAGCAGCAGGACAGGAGGGATGATGGCGTTCAGTGGCACGTGGACCAGCCTGATGATGGTGAGTGCCTTACATCCATGATTACTATTGCATGCTGTATAACTGGGCGGGCAGTGGGGCATGGCCACCATCCATTGACACCACTGCCATGCACGCAACTTGTTACAGCCAGCACTGTCCAGTGGCACTGCATGTCTGGGAGTGTGTCAATGGTGGTCCAAGCATGCACCGGGCACATGGCTGTGGCACTGCCTTCAGACCGCATAGCCAAGTCACTGTCTGCCATGGTGGTGCTGTGCAGGACATGGGCGGTGAGTGTGTGCAGTGGTCCACATGGCTGTGGATGCCTGGGTAGGCAGGTCTTGTGGACACGGTCAGTGTGGGTGGTTGCACACCATCACAGGGGTGTGGCACATGGCTGTATGCAATACACAATGGGTGGGTTGCAGGGGGCTGGACAGTCACACTTATTGACTCTGTTCCCTCGTCCTAGGTGGATGGTGACTCCAGGTGCTGGAGAGAAGTGTGCAGGAGCTGCTCCAGGTGGCAAGGGTGACCCTGGAGCTGTTGCAGCGAATCGACCGCCATGGGGTGAGGAGGAGGAGGAGGAGGAGCAAAAGATGTAGGCACTATGTGGAGGATGACCGGGGCACACATTGAATACTCCATGCCCCTACTACCAACTTCCCCCCTTGACCCACCTTCACACCCCTTCTTCCCTCTCCCATATGTTCACCCCTGCCCCTTACCCACCCCACCTGTTATGTGGCCCTTCCCCCCCTTGTAAATAGTTGTAAATAGTTTTTGTTACTTCTTTTAAATATAAGCATTTTGTTATGACAACTGTGGTGGTCTCTGATTTGCAGCAGGCTACAGGTGCTCAGCTGCAGTTTTGTGCATGGTGTCAGGGGTGGTGCACGCATGGGTGTGTGTGTGTGTATGTGCAGAGGTGAACCGCCTATGGTGTGGACAGGGGGATCAGTCACTGTCTGTGGTTTGTGAGTTGTACTCTGTGCACTGGATGCCTGTATGCAGTGGTCCACGGGGCCTGCACTGTGTGCATGGCACCCCTTTCAGACCGTCCATGGCCTGTGCAGCTGACACCCTTGCATGTCTGTGATATGCACAGTCTGCTGGCGTGTCAATGGTGGCTGTCCATGCTGGATAACAACTGTACCCGGCACAATGCCAGGTTGCCTTCCATCACCAGTATGGTGCTCGTCTGCCTCCGGTGACACTATGGCCTCCGCTGTTGTTGTCCCCCCTCCATGCTGTCGCATGTGTCTGTTGCAGGGGATGTGCTCCAGTGTCTCTCACCTGTGCTCCGGCAGCATGCTGGTGGCATACAGTTTCATGGTGCCTGCGCAGGGTGGCTGGCACACCTGTGCAATGTACGGGTGCTGGCCGTGTGTATATGTCAGCCATGGCCACACGCCAGTGGCTTGGTTGACCCGCTACTGTGTCCATGTGTTGGTGTGCCCTTGGGTATGGGTGGGTGTTTGTCCATGCACTGTGTTGCATCCTGTGTGGTGCATGCTTCCATGCTACACTTTGCATGTCTGTGCTGGCTATTGTGGCCAGTGCTGGGATGGGATGTGTCCTTGGGATGGTGTGCGGGGTGCTGTACCACTCGAGGTGGGGTCCGGTGCATGCCCTGTCACATGTGGGCTACCTCGTGTGGCAACACATGGTCAGTCTCTCAGCTGTACCTTGGTGGGGATGTGCAGGGTGGCACTGTGTATGCTGTTGTTGCACTGCTGTCTGCTGCTGCCCACAGCAGGGTGCACATGGTGCAGATGCCTTGCATGGCTCCATGGTGCACAGGGTTGCATTGTCACAGTGGGGGTGGTGGCATGCATAGGGTGGCCTGCACTGTTGGGTGCTACTCCTGGGAAGGGTGTATGGTGATTGTGGTGCAGGGTGTGCTCTGCATTGGTGGGATGTTGTGCCACAGGGTGGTCGGCCCTCCTTGTGTGCCAGTCACAGCTTGCCAGGGGGTTTGCTGGGGCACCATGGCCCAGCTGTGAGTTGGTTGCTGGTATCCATGGGCTGGTGGTTATTCCAGCTCTCCCCCAGTTGTGCAGTGCATGGGGCGTGGGGGACAATGTCTGTTCTGCAGAGTGCTCCTCTGCCCATCCGTGGCATGTGTGGTGGGTCCCTGCATCCCTGGTTGTGCTGTTGCATTGCTGCCCTGCTGCAGGGGGCATCCCTGGTTGCACTATGGCACATCTGGACTGCTCCGCTAAGCATCCCTTGTTGCACTATGGCGCATCAGATATGCTCAGCTTCACATGCCTAGTTGCGCTATGTTGCAGGTGGTGCAATATTCAGTCATCTGCCATAGGCGCATCTTGGCCTGCGCAGTTTTTGAATATCGCACTTCTTGCACATGGGCACAGTGGACTTGCGCTTGCTCCTGCTGTTGCGCACTTTTTGGGTGCAATTTGAATATCTGGGCCTGAACGTTTATACATTTAAATCATTCTGTTCTATACCATCCCCCCCCCAAAGGGAGTAGAAAACTGTGTCAGTCAGGGCTGAAAATTGTTATACAACATATCAGGTACCTTAAAAACTAAAGTAATAATTGCTTAAGTAAGTAAAGAAATACATTTTCTGCCATGGAAACCTTATTTTCCCTGGCAAGAGGAGTTTAAATTATATCCTATAATCCAAAAAAGTGTATCAATTAAAGAAATTATTTATAGTAAGCTTCCCCAAATCCTACCCTTTTATCCTGCATCAAGCCATAAAATGTTTCTCCATAATCTCTCAAATTAATTTTTTACCAGAATCCTCCTCTCTTTCTCTCAGATTAATAATGGCTATCTCCATAATAGTAAATAGTTGAATAGTGGTTGTGTCATTTTGTTGCAAAGAAAATATGCCTATGTATTGACAGATGTAGTACTTTAAAAAAATCACATGCATCATGCTTTGTTCATAGGGATGTCACCTATAAGGGAGAATATCCAAATATAATATCTGTGGGTTAAGAAAAAGCAATGGTTACTGTTTCCATTTACCATGTAATATGATCCAAAAGGGTAATACATGGGAACACTGATAGTATAAATGTTCCATTGTTTCAATAATTCCATTGCATGTCTCATTTCTAATATGCATTCTTTCTGCAATTCTTTGTGTTTTTAATTCCACTTTACATTGAGTTTACTATGAGCACATAACCACTGTACATTTCCCAATTTCTCTGGAAGCCTTGCATTTGACAACATGGTATATATTTGCTTTATTTCATGTGTCTTCATGCTGTAATATCTAGGGGGTTCTAAATATCTCTCAGCCATCATGTTCCCATAGAACACCTTCCTAGTCTCATTATTTAAGGTCTGTTTTTTAATGTTTCAAAATTTTATTTTACCAAAACTTTCCAGGAACTATGTTGGTAAACCCCCTAAGGTTTTTTGTTTCAGTATTGGAAGATCCGTCTCCCACTCATTACATAAATTATGTAATCTGTCCAGTACCCAAGGGGCCCTCGGATTTCTAGCTGGTTTCAAAATAGGGACAATATTCATATATGTATGAATAAACTATAAAAGAATATGATTGGATTTACCATCCTAAAGCCTCCCTCTGCTACTGTTAAGTAAGTCCTCCCTCACTTGACTAGGTTCAGTCAGCTATCTCAAAGGCATGTGAAAAAACATCCATAGACGTCAGTCTCCAGTGTTAAAGGTGGTGTAAAAAATCATGCTTATGTAAAGAAACATTGAAATCAAACCTGTTTTTATCATAAAAATACATTTTTTTCTTGGACATGTTCTACCTATTCCATAAATTGATCTTATTTTGTATGTTTCTTAATAGCAGATCCCAATTAAAATATCCTATGTCTCCATTCACAGAATATATCCCTAATATTGTAAAATTTTCTCTCTTAACCGGAATCCCCATTATAACCTCAGTATCCTGTCCCGTATTCCCTATTGGCAGACATTTGCTTTTGCTAAAATTAATTTCCAGTCCAGTACATGCTGAAAATTCTATTAGCACCTCTTCTGCCACGTTACTAGATGCAGCATCTGCCAGAATTAAACAAATATGACCCGCATAAGTGATCAGTTTAATTTCCTGGTTCTCAGAGGAAAAGGATAATCCTACAATGTTTTCAGTTTTATGTATATGGTGTAATAAAGGATCAATAGTTAAAATGTTTAACAAGCAGCTAATGGGGCACCCTGCATCACACCTTTCTTAACTGTACATCCTCCCCCACCATTTATATATGATGCCACTGTGGATTTTTATAATAGGATTTAATACGATCAATAAATGTATCTGGAAGACCATGTGCCTCCAGACATTACCATAGGTAAGCATGAGAAATTCTATCAAATGACTTGTTCTGATCAAGACTCACCAAATATCCCCTTAGTTCCTCAGAATTCCCTCTATCAATAATTTCTCTTACACATATATTGCAAGACTGTGTGAAATTTTTCAATTAGGGATGCCACAAAAATGAGAAAGGTAGATTATTAGGTCTAAAACTTTGACTAATCTTTTCCCCAATAATTTCATCAATATTTTGCCATCAATATTAAGGAGTGTTATAGCCCTCCAGTTGGCATTAATAAATGTATCTCCTGTTTTATATATAAAAATTAATACCCATTACACATACTGTCTGGGAATTTTCCCACATTTAGGTAGTAATTGTACATTTCAGCTAATTCCTCTCCTAAAACTTGAAACACTTGTTCATATAGTTCATTGGGTAAGTCATCCTCTCCTGGGGCAACCCCAGCTTTTTACCCTTTAATCATAAGTTCTAATTCTTCCTTAGAAATGGGGTTCACCAAAGCAGCTTAAACCTCTGGGGGTAAGTGTGGCACTGCACAGGAATTTAGTCAGTCATCCATCACCTTCCCTTGCAGCTGAGGGTCCTGTATCATTTTATGTATGTAGCCTTCTATTTCAGGCAACATCCTTTTTTGGGTATCTATAATTGTGCCATTAGCTGTTGTAACCTGGTTCAAGGTTTTCTTATCCCTAAGGGAAGCACAACAGTCAAAAGGGTTGGTATGCCATGTGTCCCTGGTGTCCCAGAACATTGTTCTTTTTACAAGGATTTCATCCTATCGTACTGAATGTTGTTTATTTCATCAGAGACTTGCTTAATTTGTGTTTCCAGAGTCACCTGAGACTCCCTTTGTATAGTTGTGAGTGTGTATATTTATTTTTTAAGTTCTAGATAATACTTATGTTTTGCCTGTTCATTTATTCCACCGATAGTTTTTAAAAACTTTTTAAGACAATCTTTACTTTCCTCCCACCAGACATCGAACTCCTCATATAAAAAACACCAATTTCCTCACATCTAAAATATGTTTTAAACCCATTCTTACTTCTAGGATATCTAGCAGACTCAAATTGAGTCTCCAGTACCCTGGACTTCTCTGTGTCTTTTGAAAGTTAGATATGGCACAGGTCAACAGGCCATGATCTGAGCAGCTGATTCATGTCACTTTTGCTTCTTGAATGGGAAGTGTATTAGAAAGGCACCCATAGTCAATTCTGGATGATAAACAACCTTTAAAAGATGTATGTGGTGCTTTAGAATATTTTGCCTCAAAAACATCAAGGCAAGGCAGTTTGAGATATTAAATTATTTAATGCCACAAAATCACTATATATTTTAGGTGTTATGAGCCCCCTATCACACCTTCTCTGGCCACAATTAAAATCATCTCCAAGCAAGATGTGTTTTGATATGAATAGATAGAGTTGAATTAGTTTTAACATGTGCACCCTGTCAGCCTTAGCCTGGGAGGCATAGATGTTTATTAACCAAAAATCACAATTACCCAATTTAATATCTAAAAGAAGCACTCTCCCTGGAAGCACATATACCATGTGAATAAGATGAATGGCTGGGGCCATGAAACAGATTCCTTCCCCTCTGCATACCTTCTTTCCCATGGACCAGAAACTTGGGCCCCATATCCATGCTTTACTCGCTGTATCTAATTCATATATGGGAAGGTGTCTAGTATCTTGTAAATACACTATGTCAAATGTATTCCTAGAAAACAAATCATATGTTACCAGCCTCTTTCTTTTAGATTGGATACTGCTTGCATTCAGAGTTTGCAGCAATTAAAGAAGAATCAAAAGACATATAACATTAAGAAAGGCATCATAAACTGTTTTTTCTTCACACTCGCCCTAGTGCTCATTCGTCATTTGACAGTTTTATCAATTCCAACTTTAGCTTCATGTTCAGAAACTCTATTAGTGGATCTGCCATCGGAGTCCTCCTCCATTTTGGATTCACCCCATGCTAGTACAGTAAATTTATTTCTGGGTTTTTAAAGGTATTGTTTGATGTTTTGGGAGAGCTGATTTCTGTTTTGCTTTCCCCCTTTAGTTTTAATTGTTTGGAAGGCAGGTTCCACATCAACTGGGGGGTAGGCATGGGAACCTCAGTTACTTCCATACCCTCTTGCACATCTGTCAGAGGGAGGGTAGGGTGTTAGAACCATGGTCTGGTGTAGGTTGTTCACTGTCCTCCAACTCTGAGGGTTGGGCCCTAGTGCATCTCAATTGGGAAGGAGGGATTCTTGTTGTATTCCAGCTTTGCGAATATAATAATCTTGCATGGCAAAATCTGCATCATCAGTGTTGTGGTCTGCCCACGGGCAGTCTGTAAATGTATGGCCCTCGTTATCACAGAGATTGCACTCAAGATTTCTGGTGCAATGGCCTCCTGAATGACTCAACTACCCCCAGAAGGTACATTTCAAAATTTCACAATTGTTACTGATGTGGTGTGGGGAACTTCACTTATAGCACCATCTGGGTTGCTTCAGGTAGAAGATAAACCCCTTGTCCCTCCCAGTATATTAAAACAATTAGGGAGATGTTCTACATCATTCATGGTTTTGCTTTGGTTTTATTTTAAACTTCCATCCACCATTCCAAAATCCTTCAGTGTCCATAATAGGGTCAGGGGTTCCTTGAATAACACAACTTTGCTCCAACCAGTAAATAATATTTAAAATATTTACCCTTTGTTTTGAAACAACACAGTTATAACCCTGAAAGCTTGTTTGGTCCGAGGAATAATCTGAAAGGGAGTCCAGCAAGGATTAGTTTTCAAATTTGTGTGTTTATTCCAGAATCTTTCAAGTAATTCTGGGGTATGGAAACTAATGTCAAATGTTGTTTCCCCTGGGGCATGGATCAATGCATTAATGTCGGAGGGAGTAAACACAAAGCATTGTTTGATCAGGACTTTCCTTACAAAAAATCTATCTGGAGGGGTTCCAAGCACCTCAAGTATCACAGCCAGATGGCTTTTCTCCTTTTAGCCAAGTCTACGGGTTTGTGGAGCAAACTCACATATGTAGGTTGTTCTGAATTTCTGGGTGGGGGGTGGCACTTTGGCCAGAAATAGCCAACCCTTCAGCCTGCAGAGAACCTGGAGCCACCTCTCCCTCTTTCATCATGACATCATGAGGCCTGGTTTCAGTATTTCTACTAATCATAGATTGTGGGACCTCTTCTAGGGCTGCATCATAAAATATTTCTCCCTGTGTGTCTAAAGGAGAAAATGAAATTGTACCTGAATGGGAGCTTGGGGTAGCATTACCTACATCCAGCTGTGCATCAGTCTGTTCCTTGGCCTGAGGCTGTGGAGGAGGAGAAGATCCAGGAATTGGGATCCTTGGATCAGGGATCCACTGACCTGTCTCAGACGGCATCCAACCTGCCTCCTGCAAGGCCCTCCCTGGTGACCCCTCCCATGGAATAGGATAGACTTTTTTTTGCTTCTGCAGCTGTGGCTGCACCCACCCCCACCGCTGGAGAGGGAGGTATGCCAGTGCTAAACACAAACAACTTTGCAGGACCTGCTAACACGGTCTCCTTTGAAGAGTCAGACAAATGTTAGCATTTTTTTTCCTCCTCTTCAGATTTCTTTTTTTCCAGTGGATATCTGGTGTTGGGTCATTTTGAGCTGTACCTGGAGATCAGATTGTTGAACTTCTAGTGCAGCATTTCCAGTGGCATATTGTAAGGCAGTGCCAAGCCCTGGACTAACCTGAGATTTATTAACATGGGTAGGAGCTACATTTGCCATTTCAATTTCCATTTCTGTATTTTTCTCATTATTATGTACATTACCATCTGTAGCTGCTGCTTCTGATAAGATTTATCTTACTGCCCCGTTTCCTCATTTATCCAATTTTCTTCATCCCCAGAGCAGTTCAGTCTAGGAGATGGGGACCAAGCCCCTGGCCTCTGCACAATGTTCTCCTCCTTCGACTTCATGCTCAGGACTGAGCTCTCAGCATAGCCTTCGATGCCTCCTACTGACGAGTAGGGGCATTTTTTATTAAAACTCAATACAATATATTTACAAATATTTACAAAATAATGACAAAAAAAAAGAGAAGACATTATGTCATGGAAAACTAATACAATAATGCAAAAGATTTAACCCCATACCCCAGGATCCATCCCCCTATTTACACAATTAAAAGTAAAATATTGTTACCTAAAAATGACAGGCTCTTTAACATAAACCATAAAGAAGGAAAGACATCACTGCAGCATACAGTAATCAAAAAAATCTTACAAACCTAACAAATACAAATAAAACATAAACCAGACATTTCTAAATACAAGAAAGGGGAAACATGAACCCACACCCCTTTGAACCCATACAACATGTAATGCACACACAAAACACCATGAAGGGGGAAGGAGAGAAAGAGAAAAAACATGGAAAGACAAGGAACAAAAACCCACAGTGTCAAAACCAACCCAAAACCCAGAATAGATTTCTTAAAAGTAATCCTACTCATACATAAGTGCTATCCACTATATCATGAAATCAGTTGTAGTAACCCTTTTCACATGGCGTTTGCCCTATGGACAGAATTATTTAATACATCTGCATTATAAACATGTACACAAGCTGCCTCAGTCAATTTAGTTATGGATAAATAGGTTAGCACTGTTGCTGCAGAACAAATTTACTGTAGACTTGCCAGATATAAAATTTAAAATATGCAAAAAACACCTCTATAGTACTCCTATTATAGGAGGTGCATCTATTAGTATATTGACCTAACACCAATTGTTCATATGTCAGTCTGCATAACCATGCCAGTTGCCACCTGTGGGCCAAAAACACCCACATTTGAGAGGAGAAATGACAATTGAACAAAAACTGGGTCATGGTTTCCTCTGGTGCCAGACATTCCATGTGGGGACACCCTCTCTCTTTAATAGCTTTGTATTTCAAATTCCCCCTAACATTCAATCTGCCATATGTACATAACCACAGATTGTCCCACATCAGAATGGGGATCCTTTTATTGGTCAATTGTGAAATAGCTTCCTTAATATGCTTTGTGGAATAAAATATAAAATCTGGAAGGGCCAGACAAATTCTTCCCATGATTAAATCATAAAGCTGTGTCCTTGTTAATCGGGTTAGTTCCTGTTTTGTTACCTGCCATAAACATAATTTTCTCAATGAAGGTTTTATGAACCCAGGAACTTTCATTCTTGGTAAAAGTTTTATCGGAGTATCCTGCCAGCAACTCAGAGAACCATCCAAAAGAATGTGTGACCACCCCACTGTCCCCCCTCGTTACCCACCCTTAATAATAACCAATGGATATTTTCCATTAGAAATAAAACATGAAAGAAAACTAATGGGTTTATCACCCCGAAACCTCCATTCTGTCTAGACAAATATGTATAATCTCTTTTAATTGGGTTAAGTCGATTGCCTCACAGTAACCGAAAGAAAATATCATATACCTTGGCTTCTATTGCAAAAAGTATGGGAAATATCCACCCAACATACAATAAAAGAGTAACCAGAAATTGTTTCATAGCAAATATTCATTTGTATTTGGACATGACCAAATGTTTCCATTTTTCCACCTTCTAATCACATCTCTGAAAGGCTGTCAGCCAATTCTTTTGAGCCATGTCTCTAGGACCACAATAAATGCCCAGGATTTTTATCGGGCTATTAGAAATTGTGATACCAGCCACCTGAGTCAGACTGGTTGGCGTACCTAATTCAATCCCCACACTCTTGTTCACATTCAACCTAACTCCAGAGATCCTACCATATTTGCATAATTCTTGTGTTGCCAAAGTTACACTAGTCTGGGGGGATACAAAAAGACACTAATCATCCACATAAGCCGAAATTTTTGTAATAGTAGGCTGTCCTGGTAGTGGCAATCCCTTAATCAATTGATTCGCTACAATGTGTTTGATACAGGTATCACATACCATTGTATACAACAGTGGGCTCAGTAGGCAGCCCTGTCTGATCCCCACCCATACAGCCAGGGATTTTCCCAAATGCCCTTTAATCAGGGGCCTCACAGAAGCCATAGTATATAAGGCTTGTAGGGTAAAAAGTAATCTGTTGAGTATCTTCTATTGATGCAGCACCTCAAATTAAAAGGGGTGCGAGACCCTGTCAAAGGCCTTGCTCTGATCGAAGGAAACTAAGATGCCAGCCTAATTATTTAGTTGACAGCCTTCCACACACTCCCTAATTAACCTTAAGTTATCCTGAATCCAATGGTCAAGTACCCTACAGGTTTGTGCTGGATGGATTAATTCAGGTAAATGTGGGTGTAACCGGGTGTGTATAACTGCACAGAATTTTCCAATCCATGTTCAATAAACAAATCAGTCTCCAATTTTTTTAGTCCAATTTTTTATTAAAGACCTATCTCCCATTTTGAAAATAAATTTTGAGATCCCTTGTGAAAAACTATCCTCAGGGTTATGGTGCTCCAGAAGTTCATTAAATGCCAAGATCAGGGGTACTACTAAGTCTCCTAGGAAGGTCAGATATAATTCCAATGGCAATCTGTCTGACCCAAGAGTAAATTTTTGTCTCATACCCTTGATAACAGAGACTAATTCATCCATGCAGACCAACCCATCTAGGTGTTGCAATGTTGAATCCTGTATCTCTGGGTAACATGGTTTAATATAAGATCTCATATAAGGCAAATCAGGAGGGCCCCCCGATTTCAGTGTATTCAAAGACTCCATGTATTCCTGTATAAATCATTCCAGGTCCTGTGGAGAAGTTTTAATCAGTTCATCAGTATCTTGTAGGGGTGTAATACAGGTTTTTTCCCATCTAGCTTTAAAGGTCTCACAAGGGTCACCCAACGGGGTCTTTTGAGTCCCAAATTGTAACGTAGCCATCAAGGAAGCTGCCCTGTCATACTGAAACAGTTGCATTTGACATTTAATCTTGATGATCTAGGTACTATAATCTAAAAAGGTGGTATTAACTAATGAGTAAATAAACTGTAAATGTTGATGCAGGGATTAATATTGTAAAAATTTAGAATTATTGTGTTTTTTTCCCAGTGTGCATCAGATATTTCCGAATTTCCATTTTTGTATCCTTCCACAAATCTCCCATGATGTCATATAAACATATCACTGTGTTTTGTGCCCTTAGTAAATCTTTAATTCCTGACTGAATAATCCTGCCCTGTAATACAGAAATGTTCAGCTTCCAGCTACTTCTTGGAGGCTATACCATGCCCTGAAGATTGGCCTGAAGGTGGACCATTAAATTGTCAGATCATTCTACTGGGACCACCCAAAAATCCAGTAGCTGTGGATTGGGGGTTAAAAACCAAAAATCAATCCTGGATGCTAATCTACCCCAGACATATGTATTGTTTAATTGTTTTGCATTAAAAAATTTAGCTGCATCAACCATGCCTGTAACCTCAAGGCAATTGTACAAGGTATGGGTATCGCAGTACACGTTTTTATTCATCGCCACCCTATCAGCCATATCTAGGGGACAATTAAAATCTCCTCCCAGGAGGAGTCACATGATGCAGAGCGACTGGTGACAGCCTTTTCTGGATCTCCCACCCGCCATCCTACCAATTTCTAAATTTGCCCTTTTTTCAGTTCGGGGTTAATGAGGGGCTTTCGTTATATTTAGTCTCCTCTGCTTGGTAGTGCATATTACCCCATTTTCTGTGGATTTCCAGGTGGGAGGAGTGCGCTTTGGTAGCACAATGGACGCCGAGATGAAGCAGGCCGGAGTGAGGCATACTCCGCCTACTACACCCGAGAAGAACGCTAAGAAAGCAAAGAGCCAGAATTTGGGTCAGCCAGCCAAGTCAAATCCCCCTAATACTCCGGCTAATCTGCTCACGGAGGACCGATTTTTACAAGAACTGCTCCCGTTCTGAGAAACCCTCCAGGATATAGCTACGGAGGTGAAATCTTTCAGAGGTGATCTTGGGGCACTAACGCAAAGTGGGAGATATGGAGGCGAAAACGGCCTCGCTAGAAAGCTGGAAGGGGAGAACTGACCCGGAGATTGCAAAACTCAGACAACAATTGCACAAACTACAACTCAAGACAGAAGACCTAGAGGGCAGAAGCAGAAGAAATAATGTATTGATTCTCGGCCTGCCCGAATCTGAAGAAGGAGGGGATATTATATCTTTCATCCAGAAGCTGCTAAATAAAATAATTGGCCCCTCGCCCCTCAACCAGCAATACCATATTGAGAGGGCTCATCGCTCCTTAAAGCCAAAGCCTCAGTCGGGTGCCCCACCTCATCCCATTATAATTAAGTTTCTCAGTTTCCTTGAGAAGCAACATGTGTTGGTTAAATCCAGGGAGCTGGAGTCGATCTATTGGGAAAGGGCCAAGCTTCGCATAACCCAAGACCTGCCCTACGAAGCTCGCCAAAGAAGAACGGCATTTCATCCCATTGTGAAGAAGCTTATCACGGCGGGGATAAAATTCAGAATGAATTACCCTGCTAGACTGATGGTATCCTTGGAGGGTGTCTGGCATCCATACGAAAATCCGGAGCAAGCATTGTCAGACCTCATTATGAAACTCCCCAATCTCTTCAAAGGGGACTGAACCTGCTGTTCTGAACTTTTGATCCATTGGTTTTTTCTATATACAGAATGACTACGATGCTTTCTTACCTGTTGATGGTTGTTTGTTGGAGACCGGGGGTTTTGTTTGGGTGGGCCGAGGGTGATGGTTGGTTTGCGGCCTAATAGGCCTGAGTAGGTCCCGGAGGCCTGGGGTCTGGTCCCGAGGGTGTCGAGGGGGGAACTAACTCCTCAGGTCCTGCGGTTTCTTCCGGTTCCTTCTGAGGTCGGACCAGTGGGTCCTTTTACTGGCTCCTCCGCTCGCCATTTCCTTTACTGGGCGAGTTTCGATCTGGGCAATGGATTGGCGGGTCGGGAGGAGTTTGTGTTTTGACCCAGTTTGGGCTGGAAGGATTTCAGGATAGTAGGTAGATGCCATTGATTAGAGCAAATTTTTCTGCTCCCGTAAGGTTATGCTATTAGTCATAATTTTGCTTGGCTAGTAATAACACGCTGATACAGCTCTTAATGCAGGTTCCTGCAGCTTCTGAGAGTGAATCCATATTTTCCCAGGAACACTGCGCTATGAATAAATGGGCATGATGATTAATTGTTCTTTTGTAACAGTGGGTGGTGGGGGGAGTTTAGGAAGGACAAGCACTGGAGGATTTGCCTCACGGCCTTAATAAGGGAGTGGGTTATTATGTCCAGGAGCCTCATTTCTGTTATTTGGTTCTATGTAGTTGGGTCTATAGCTTGAGGTTGGTCCCCATGGATTTAGTCATAGTCTGGGCTGGATTACTCTTGGACATATAACCATTCGGAGGTTCTATTAGCCAGGACTTGGTTTTTGGTGCTTAATTTCTATCATCTGGGGGTTTGCTGTAAATAGTTTAAGTGGGACTGGGTTAAGGGGTTGGTATCGGAGGTGGGTCGGAGTCATTTCACTACATGTAGATTGTTATTGCTATCTTTGCTGTATAATGTACTTATTATTTTGGTACATCTGGATCTTCAGACAAATAGGGTTTGGTACTATGCTATTATTATGTGGGGGGGTGGGGGGATGAGGGAGTATCTGGAAGGTGTCACTCACTAGTTAATTGGATGGGTATGCCATGGGTCTTTCCCCTTTTTACCTTTTTTCTTTTAACATTTGGCTATGAGGCCTATTAAACTTGTGACTTGGAATGTCAGAGGTATTAGAGACATGGTTAAAAGAACTCAAATCCTGTTAAATTGTTCCCTTCTCGACATTGATATTTTATTTATACAGGAAACTCATGTATTAACTTCTGAGGTCAAAGGGCTACGTCGCCAGGGGTTTACCCAGGTTTTTGCCTCAGAAGGAACTACTGCTAGTAGGGGTGTGGCAATTCTGATTAAAAAGGACATTTCATTTATGGTTGAGGAATGCTGTACAAACCAAGAGGGCAGATTTGTGTTGGTTAAAGGCTTGCTTAATAGTACGAGGGTAGTTCTGGGGGCAATATATAGTCCAGTGGGAGGAGATCCTAATTTTCTCATGCAACTGGTGGCCAAACTGAGTCATTTTCTCCCGTCCTTATTCATTTTGGGGGGAGACTGGAATGTCGCCCCAACTCAGGAATTAGACAGAACTTACAGACCTACTAAACCTCCTTCTCCTTCCCAAATAGCTCTCAGCGATTTCATGAACTTAGTAGGTTTATGCGACCCGTGGCTTATATTGAACCCCCAGCGCCGTAGTTACTCTTTCTACTCCCAAATACACTGATTCTGGTCCAGGATTGATTATATTTTAATTAGCACCACTCTCTTAGCAAATGTATCCCAGTCAGCTATAGAGCCAATTGTTATTTCCGATCACTCTCTAGCTTGGATCAAGTTGTCCCCAGGCCCACCTGGTCAGAGAGATACTACCTGGAAGCTTAATACACAGCTTCTGAAAGATGACCACATAATCTCACATTTCAAATCCTTGATCCTGTCCTTTCTCGAAATCAACCAGGGCTCCACTACCAGAGAGGATTTCATTTGGTGTTCTCTAAAATGTTTTATTAGAGATGAATTTATAAAGTTGGCCTTTAGAAGGAAAAAGCTGAGAGAGGCCAAAATTATTTCTTTATCTGAACAAATTAAGGCAGCTGAAGGTGTTTTTTACCTCTCGAACTCTCAAGCAGACCTGGAAGGGCTATGCAAGCTTAGGAATGAATATGAGGACCTGATGAAGGAAAAAACAGAATATGTTATTCTCAAGACTAAAGCACGTTACCTTGACCAAGGGGAAAAACCTGGCAGACTGCTTGCCCTTAGGCTAAGGGAGGCTGAAAATTCAAGGTTGATCCCCACCTTAAAGTCACCTGATGGTTCACTTAAAACCTCCCCAAGAGACATAGCACAAATCTTTGAACTTTTTTACAAGGATTTGTACGGCAGTGAGTCCTCCCAGATACCTCACCCTGCCGTGGAAAACTTTTTAGATGGCGTCTCTTTTCCCTGCTTGCAGAAACGCCATTGCGAACTGCTATCCTCTCCCATTACCTTGAATGAGATTGAGGAGGTCATTAGAGGTCTACCTCTGGACAAATCCCCAGGTCCCGATGGTTTTTCCCCAAATTTTTATAAAACCTTTAGTAATGAGATTTCTCCTCTCCTTCTCAGGCTGTTTAATTACATTCTTTCCTCAGAGCCCCTTGACCCCTCACTGTTGGAGGCTACAATAATCTTAATTCCAAAGCCAGATAAACCCCAGCTGGATCCAGCTAGTTATCAACCCATATCACTATTAAATTATGATATTAAAATTCTAACTAAGATTCTTTCTTTGAGAATTAAATGGGTGTGGCAAATTTTGCTGAGCCCCGAACAGGTGGGGTTTGTCCAGGGTAGATCTGCGGAAGATCACCTGCGCACCCTTTCCCATATCTTTCAAGCTGCGCAGGAGTCCCATTCTCCCATGGCACTAGTTGCCTTAGATGCTGAGAAGGCTTTTGATCGAGTTAATTGGGGCTTCCTGTGGTCTACGCTTGGAAGAATGGGTTTCCCAGAGACCTTTATTCGGTGGATTAAAGCTGTTTACCACTCACCCTCTGCCAGGGTTTACTGTAACGGCGTTTTCTCATCTCGTTTTCACTTACATTCTGGGACCCAGCAGGGTTGTCCCTTGTCCCCTTATCTATTTAATTTATATCTGGAACCTCTTATACTCAGTATTAAGGCCTCGCCTCAGATCACAGGATGCGTTATATCCCAGAAAGTCCTGACCCTTTCTGTTTTTGCAGACGATATCCTCCTGCATCTCTCGAATCCTGAATCCTCATTACCGGCTGTTTTACAAATAATTAATCAGTTCGGAAGTGTATCTAATTATAGACTAAATCTGTCCAAATCGGTTATCTTCCCTCTTAACCCCCTTATGTTTCAAGTCAAACTTTCACAGTTCGGCATGAAATGGGCTGCAACCTCACTCAAGTATCTGGGCATTTATTTGGCCCGTGACTTGGAGGTCACCAAAAAGCTCAATCTAGATGATCTATTGGATAGAATCCAGAAAGATCTTAGTAGATGGGACAATCTACCGCTGTACGTCTGGGGACGTGTTAACATTATTAAAATGAACATATTACCCGCATTTTTTATCCCCTGAATCTTCTCAATATTTGGCTCCCTAGAACCTATTTCCAACAGATACACTCTGCTTTATCCAATTTTATCTGGAGAGGTAAATACCCCAGGAGAGCCTTTCTCAAACTTAATCTACCTAAGGATAGGGGAGGTCTCCGCCTCCCTAACTTTTGGTTTTATTAATGGGCAAGCCACTTGGCCAAGCTTGGGCACTGGGTTAGCTCTCAGAAGGAGTGCTACAGCCCCTTCTGGTTGGATTTGGAACTTAAGTTGTTGGATAAACATAATCTCCCCCCCATATTTTTTATTACAACTACTCTTCTTTACCGGAGGATATTTGAAACTCGACCATAGGACTTTCCATTAAAATTCTCTCTCAGTGTTGGAACTTCCTTAAAATCCCGTACACTAAGGATATGGCACAACCGCTTACTCTCAATCCTAATGTTAAAATTGGTGGTTCACTAATACCCCAGATTGGCTTCCACAAATTCAGGACCGATCAGTTGAGGACTTCTACTCTCAGGGTTCTCTCCTCTCTTCTACTAGTTTGCTAGCTGAATTGAATATCCCACAGAAATACATTTTCAAGGTCTTTCAGCTGAGGCACCTTCTAGTGAAGAGTTTTGGGACTGAGAGGGTACCCTCCCAAACCAGACCTTTTTTGGAACAGGTTCAGGAGTGTGTTTCCAAGCCCCATGGAATTGCCCGTTTATACTCCTATTTTTTGGTCACTAAATACCCTGATCCTTTACCTGGTTCCAAGACATGGGTCTCTCTTATTCCTAATTCTCCTATGGCTTGGAGCCAGATTTGGCGTGATACATATAAATACCTTACATTAGATAGAAACGGGCTTATCCAGTTCTTTATTCTGAACAATTTATATTATGCACCAACTAACTTGGCTAAATGGGGCAGGCTAAGGTCCAATCACTGCACAAGATGTAGTGCGGATGAAGAACTTACTGCACATATTTTGGTCATGTTGCAAAGTGGCCCCACTATGGAATACTATTCGAGTTAACATGGATCCAACTCTGGGTTTAGGGGAGCTATTCTCTGCGGAAATATGTATATTGGGTTGGTACTCGGATATCAAAGTTAAGGAACGTAAATTCCATATTGCCCTAATTTCAGTTGCAGTTAAAAGGTTGGTTTTGAGACATTGGCTGGATCAATCTGATATTTCATATAATGAATGGCTTAAGGAAATATCCTTCTGCTTTAAATTGGAAAGACTAATTGCTAGTTCCCGAAATGCTATGTCTTCCTTTAATCGGAAATGGGGAAAGTTGTACGCGTTATATTTACATTAATCTTTTTAAGCGCTACCTCTGGCTACCTTACTAGGCCTGGTCTTGTTTTTCTTTCTTTGAGTTTTGCCTATTGCTGGACCCACTGTATTCTGTATCTTCCTATATTAGTTGATCTGAGGTTGGGGATGACACCTTCCAGGGGTGGGGGTGGGGTGGGTATATGGCATTCTGTTCCAAGTTGATGTCACGAATTTTGGTCTTTTTTTTTTAGTCATGTTATAGCTTTGGTTGGCAAATGTAACTCATGTTTGGTTGATGTGAAATTTTAATAAAGAACTTGAATTTCAAAAAAAAAAAATCTCCTCCCGTAAAGACACGTCTATTCATAATCAAAAATGGTTGCAGTGTTTTAAACAATTCATCCCTATCAGCCTTTCCCTGGAGCCCATAAATAACAATAACTCTACATGCTGTGTCATACAATAATCCATCGAGAATAAACAAATGCCCTGGAATAATGTCAATTGATTTATGCAGGCTAAAAGTGATCCCTTTAAACAAAATCCCCACCCTATCAGCTCTATCAGGACAAAAGGACCAGTATGTCGGACCCCATGTCCAGCTATTCTTGCATCGGTTTACCAGAGCAGCTGTGTTAATCTGGGTTTCCTGTAAAAAAACATATGCACAGGTTGTTGCTGGAGGAAAGAAAAAAATGCTTTCTGTCTACCCCCATTAAGGATGTTACTAACATTAGCTGTAGACAAAGACAAGGGTCTCATAATCTTAGATGTTTAAAGGAAATAGTTAATCAGAGTCCACAGTCACATGTTTCTTCTTTTTTTCTTCTTATGCCCCTCTTTGTGGTCCATGGGAGGAAGAGAATGTGAGGATACATCTGAGTCTAATCCCTCTGTCCCCAATCCCCCTCCATTCAGTATGTTTATCCAGGGCATTAAATGTATTACTACACCTCAAGTCCAGAGTGGAGGCAGTCTGCAGTCTGGTACTTCTTTGAGTACCCAATGTGATCCAGGGCTGCTGGGGGATGGGCATTTTCTCATCATCTGGTCCAACTGGAGTTGCAGGGATCTGTTATTCATTCACCACACAAGATACAGGAGGGGTAGCGCTCTATTCAGTCTGACCCTGTGGTGGTTCTGGTGGGGTCAATAAAGGTTCCTCACCCATAGTTTGGCATTGCACACCTGTCTCACCACCCTGCCCATGGGTCGGAGGTCGGGGATCAGCGGGATCAGCAGGAGGCCCACCTGTAGCAGCCTGGTCTCCCTCAGCTGGGTTCGGGGATCGTGAAGCAGAGACATTAGGATGGCCATCCAATTTCCTCTGGGCGCTATGGATTAAAATATCCTGGTGTACACAGTAATCTCTATTGTGGGCTGCCCAGGGGCCAACTTAACCTTGTTTCTCCACTTCCCTTTCTGCTCTAGTTGTCCCCCCTCCCCTACCCTCCTCACTGGATTCTACCCTCACATCTTGGTATACCCAATGCTGCACTGTTCACCCTCTCGCCATCTTTCCTACATTCCTTCTCCCCCCTACCCTCTTCCCTCTCCCTATGACTCTGGCACTTCTTATCTGTTGTCTATTTTCTCTGACAAATGCTGCTGGCTGCCTTGTTACAATGCTACCCTTGAACTGTATTAATCTGTACTCTGTTTGCAATGTCCACATTGTTGTAATGCCTGTCTTGATGTTCCCCATAATTTGTATTTCTCTGACATGGAACCTTTGTAAAAGAGCCATGGCTCAAAGGTATTGGTAATCCTAGACTTGATAAATAAATAAAATAAATAAAATTTGTGGAACACATGATCCCTAGCATCACATAGGTTACAGCAGGTCACATTCCTGCAGGCGGTACTGATATGGTCATATTCACCACAGAGTATACAACAAAGCGTGTCTCATGAACTTGCTAGGTGGGTTCTGTCTCCACACCTATGGCAGGCTTTAGGCTGTTCTGAATAAAAACATACCCCCGATCCCTACCGATGAAAAAACTGTTGGGCAGATGCAAGATGCTCACTTCATTTTGTCTCAGTTTGATTTTAAAGTGCCATTCACCAGTCCAGAATGATTCTAAATCAATTATGGGTTCAGGGGCCCCCAACACATCACACCATTTCTGTAGCCACTGATGTATATCCCCAATATGAATACTTTCTGTACGAAACATTATAGTCACAATTTTGATCATAGGTTTGGTCAATGGAATGACCATGAAGGGTGTCCAAACTGGAGAAAACTTTTTCTGATTATACAGGGTCCAGAACTTAACTAGGCCATGAACCATATGGAAACTAACATCAAAGTGCTCTTCTCCTGAAATATGGAACAAGGCATGAACTTCAGAAGGAACAAATCTTAATGATACTTTGATCAGCATTCTGCCAACATACTCTCTGTCAGGGTAGACTTACAGCCCTTCCCTGTATCAAATCCACACAACATGCCTTCAGGGAATAAGGGGAAATATGTTGAACAGATCAGAGAACTGAGTGGCCCGTGGGGGTGGTTGAGAATTGTCACCTTCCCCTCTCTCCTCTGACCCTCTGCTGTGCTCTTCTCTAGAGTCCTTTCAGGAATCTGTCTCCTGATGTAACATTGCCGAAGGTACCTCACCCTCCGATGCCATACCTGACTCCATTGTTACATGTTCAGATGACAGTTGTGGCTGGACCATTTCCCCCTCTGAAACCTCAGCCCATTGTTCTGCAACATCAAACTCTGAGTCACCCTGCCTCGGGACAAGTGGTCGAATGTCCTTGTCTTTCAATACATCAACATCTCCATAGGTTCCTGTATGGTCATTCATAATTATTTCCCCTGGTTTAAAAACTGTCCCCCCACCAGCTCCAGTCTCCTCAGAATGAGAGGAATCCATTGCATCTAGCTGGGTTTGATGCAGATTAAAGGTATTCCTCCCCACTTGTACCTCTCCTGCAGCTTGTCTAATACACATCCCAGCCTCACCCCTTGTGCCTTCAGAAATGCCATTATGTTCTCCCTTTTTTCTCACTACTACATTTGGTGTCAAAAAATGAAGAACTGGGTCAGTCACCCACTTACCCGCGGCTGTCCGGTGCCATCCTGCATTTTGTAATGCAATTTCAGGAGTCCAGGATTCCTCCGTAACATTGGGGGAGGCAACAGAAAAGGCCTCCTTCAGCCATTCTCTAGTCATCTGACACAAGGTTCCATCCTGTCTCCGCTCAGGCTTTAGCTTTCCACTTCTGCTTTTTAGCTATAGAACCAGTAGCAATCTGGTGGCTGAGATGCATCCCGCTCTGCAAAGTCACACTTGGACTAGGCTCAACCACAGCCACCTCATCTGGCAGCTTACTCGCATCCTGAAATTCTTCTGATGCAGTATCCATGTCAGAGTCCTCTTCTGAAAGCCTGAGCCCCGTTGATATCGGTGCTGAACTCAATTCCTCAATCATCGTTGCTTCCACCGGAATAATCGCAACTGGAGTCACTTCAGTAGACTCCACAGCTGGGGAGAGTTGCTCTCCCACCTGTACCACCTCCTCTTCCTCCTCCTCCAAGACTCCAGGAACCTCCATCTTGGAAATGGGCCAACAGCACCCTTTCCCCAAGAGTAGTGGAGTTTATTGAATAAGTAATCAAACAACAAAAATACAGAACATAAATATATTATTAAAGAAAAAGAAAATATCAAATACAATCAGAAATGAGCATGCGAAGCAAATAAAAAGTTCATGTAACAGGTACATCAAAGTCAGCAATCCATGGCAAATTTCTCCAATGTGCTTCCAGTAAAGAAGATGAGAAAGATCTGGATTCCTTGGCATAAATCCGCTTCAGTTCTGCTGTAATATTCAGAATAATAACATCAATAGGGGTAACCTTTTATTGTAACATAAAGCCCCAATGAGCAGTCCAGATATACCATTTTATAACTAAACAAATAATATTCATGGTACTAGGATGGAATCTATTCCAATAATCACTATATATCCCACACATCGGAATCTCTAATGACATTGAAGAAAATAATTGGCTGGACCAATGCTTTGCCAATGTTACCCAAAATGTCTGAATGAACACGCATATAAAAAATAAATGCTCAACAGTCTCTTCCTGTAACAGGCACCGTTGTCTAATACAGTATCTTTCTGATTGCTGTTTATATTTCAAATTACCCTTAACATTTAATGTCCCATGACAATTCAGCCATTGAAAATCCCATAAATGAACCTGGATTCTAGGATCTGTCAGTAAGGCCAAGTGCTCATCCTGAAGATTCAAAGGTCGATGAGGAACTGTAACTGATTCCATAAAATAATCATTAATAATTTTACTATAAAGTTGTTGTCTGTTAAAGCCAACTATTGATTGACCGGTAACATGCCACATGTGTAATTTCTGAAAAATGTCTCTATAAACATTAGGAAATGCTAAATTGCGTTTTATAACTGTGACCTGAGAGCTCTCCCAATCATGATACCAGGATAAAGCCACATTATACAAATGAGGGGCCCAAACTTTATCCTGGTTCACCAACAAAGGTCTAAGATTTATGTAAAAGAAATAAACAATAAAAAAACACCAAAGGATTGATCATATTAATACCTCCTGATTTACAAGGTAAATACAACTCATTTCTTCTTATAGGATTAAGTCTTGAACCCCAAACTGCTGGAAAAAATAAACTATATAATGATGTTTCAAACTGTTTAGGAGGTGGGTAAACTTTGCATACATATAAAAATTGAGGTAACAATTGTGTTTTAATCAAAAAGACACGTTTCAGTTTACCCATTTTCCAACCATTCCATTTAGATACTAGAGCGTGTCCAAAATCTATTGTGGGTTTCCAGTTTAAGACATGCAAAACTCCATTACCCCAAAATAAACCTAATATTTTAACAGGATGTTGAGATATTGGAATGCCTAATAACTCAGCCCCACTATACTATTGTCCTCCCAACAGAAGTACACAACTTTCAGTTTTATTTAAGCCAGCTCCTGATACATCAGAATACAGTGTACTAACACCAAAGGCAACCACCAAGGATGCTTCATCTGGCACCAGAAGACAAAGATCATCTGCATAATTTAGACATTTTTGTGGGCATTGCAATGCATAAAGTTGTAGAGATCTGATACCTTGATGAGCAGAAATCTTCCTCAATAGAGGATCAATACAAAATACATAAAGAAGCAGGCTAAGAGGCAACCTTGCCTTACACATCATTTCACCAGGATAAGGGGACCTAAAAACCCATTAACTATAAGGGTCACTGTGGCGTTCTTATACAATAACTGTATCCATTTAATAAAAGATGAAGGAACACCATAGCACTGAAGCACTGCCCACAAATAATCATGGTTTATGGAATCAAAAGCTTTATTCTGCTCTAAAGAACATAAAAAGCCTGGAACCTGATTATTACTAAGAAGCAGTAAATGATCCAAAATATTAGCATGGGTTACAGAACAAGCCTGGGCTGGACTGATCGGCCAAGATGAAATACGTAATAATCTTGCATGCAATATTTTAGCCAAAAGTTTAAAATCAGTGTTCAATAAACAAACAGGTCTCCAATTATTCAAAAGCTGACAGTCTCCAGATTTATAAATATATACTAAGAATCCTTGTGCTATCCTGAAAGGTAAGGCAGTCCATAACACATAAGTAAAAACCTGCATCAATTCAAGTGACAGAGTTTTAGTAAGAAATTTATAAATCTCAGCAGTGAGGCCATCAGGATCAGGGGACTTATTTGGCAATAAGGACTGAACTACCATAAATAATTCTGGTGAGTCAATATCAGCTAATAACTCTTTTGAAGGGACTCAGAATAGAATTGAATATCCAAATCATGAAAACAATCCTGGAAATGATCAAAGGCTACAGAATGCACCAAAAAAAAGGAAGTAGCATAATCAGAAACCAATCTAGTAAGCTGAGCAGGATCCTGATGTAGATTTCCAAGAGGATCCCGTAGGCTTATCATTTGCCATGACTGAGTCCTTGTTTTACTATAATTAAAGGAAAAAATGGTCACCATACCACCGTGTACCCCAAATTGTTGCTGAAAGTTTAATGCTTCCATTTGTTTTAAGTAGAATGAACATAGGGTATGTTTTAAACATGAAATTTGCTCCTGATAATTATGGGTCGAATTATGAGATAATGAAATCAATAACTGCAATTGTTTCCTAGCATGTAAAGACTGCAAATATTGATCAGCCCTTTCCCATTTACCCAAACTCTTTATAAACAATACAAGTTCTCTTTTAACATCCTCCCACCACAATATTGGAGAATCATATAAAAAATAAACAGACTTTTTTGAAGAAAGAAAATATTGAATCTGCATGGAACAGTGTTCCTTATGCAGTAAAGAAGAGTTACATTTCCATAAACTTCTCCCAATCCTAATTTCAGTCCTAATCTCTAGTAGGAGCATAGAATGATCAAAGAATTCTACAGACACAACCACTGCATGTGCAATTTGAGAAAGTTTTGAGACAAAAAAAAATCAGTCCTTGTAGATACATAGATACATAGACAGTGTCGGCAGATAAGGGCCTATGGCCCACCTAGTCTGCCCATTTGAGCTTGTAAGTTCAGTTTGTTTTCCTAGAAGTCTATTTCCCCTTACCCCTGACCTCTAGAATTCCTTTATGTCTATCCCATGCATTCTTAAATCCCGTGATTGTTTCAGCCCCCACCACTTCCTCTGGCAGGGTGTTCCACTTGTCCACCACCCGTTCTGTGAAGAAATTCTTTCTCATGTTTCCTCTGAATCGTCCTCCTCCAACTTCATCCCATGCCCTCTAGTCCTGAAACATCTTTTTCGCTTAAAAATAGTGTTTTCCTGCACCCTGTTCCTCCCTGTAAGATACTTGTATGTCTCTATCATATCCCTCTCTCCTCCTCTCCTCCAGGAGTACATGTTCAGTTCCTTCAACCTGTCTTCATAGGACTTGTGATGCAACCCATGCACCATCTTTGTTGCCTCCTCTGAACCTTCTCTACCCTGTCTATGTCCTTACGTAGGTATGGTCTCCAGAACTGTACACTGTACTCCAGGTGGGGCCTCACTAGTGTCTTGTATAGCGGAATTATGACCTCCTTTTCCTGCTGGTGATGCCCCTGCCTACATCCCAGCATCCCTATTTGCTTTACCTGATGCCTTGTCACACTGTTTCCCTACCTTGAGGTTATCAGAGATGACAACCCCAAGATCCCTTTCCTGCTTGGTGCATGCTATATCCTCACCCCCCAACTGATATATTGTGCCAGGGTTTTTGTGCCCCATATGCATTATCTTGCACTTCTTTGCATTGAATTTCAACTGCCAAACCCTTGACCATTCTTCAAGTTTCTGCAGGTTCCTTCTCATTCTGTCTACACCCTCTGGTGTGTCTACTCTGTTACAGAGCTTTGTGTCATCAGCGAATAGTGAAATTCTGCCTTCTATATCCTGTGCAATGTCACTGATGAAGATGTTGAATAGGACTGGTCCCAGCACTGATCCCTGTGGTACCCCACTGGTCACTCTTCCCTCTGTGGAGTGACAGCCATTTACCACCACCCTCTGTGTCCTGCCACCCAGCCAGTTACCTACCCACCACACTACTGTCCTGCCCACACCCATATTCCCCAGTTTGTGTAATAGTCTTCTATGTGGCACAGTGTCAAAGGCCTTGCTGAAGTCCAGATATGCCATGTCCACTGCCCTCCCCTGATCCACCTCCCTAGTCACCCAGTCAAAAAATTCAATGAGGTTGGTCTGACATGACCTCCCCCTGGTGAAACCATGCTGCCTTGGGTCCTGTAGTCCATTGACAACCAGATGTTCCACCAATCTCTCCTTCAGTAGTGCTTCCATGATCTTTCCCACTACCGAGGTGAGGCTGACTGGTCTGTAGTTCCCTGCTTCCTCTTTGTTCCCACTTTTGTATAGGGGACTACATCTGCTGTCCTCCAGTCTTTGGGTACCTCCTGTTTCCAGTGATTGGCTGAACAGGATAGCCAGAGGTTCAGCCACCACCTCTCTTAGTTCTTCAAGGACCCTGGGTGCACCCATCTGGCCCATTGCTTTATCAGCTCTTATTACTTCCAGTTCCTTCAGGACCCTTTCTCGTGTAAAGGGACTTGTGTCCATTTCTGCACCATTCTCACCCCTTGTACTCCCTTCAGACCCATTACCCCCCTCTTCCTTAGTAAAGACTGAGCAGAAATACCTGTTCAATATGTCAGCTTTACTGTTGTCATCCTCCACGCTCCCATCCTCCCCCTTCAGTCTCACTATCCCTCCCTTTGTCCTTATTTTTTCACTTATGTACCTGTAAAAGGTTTTGTCCCCTTTAACCACTGATTTTGCAATGTGTTCTTCTGTCTGAGCTTTGGCTTCCCTTACTGACTTCCCTGCCTCCCTTTGTTTCTCCTGGTACTCTCCCTATCCCTTCTGCCTGTGTCTTTTGTATTGCCTGGATGCAATCTTTTGGCTTTCACTTTCTTTGCTACCTCTTTGGAAAACCATAATGGTCTCCTCTTTCTTTTCCTCTTGCTAACCTGCTTAATGCATAATTCTGTTGTTCTTATAATCCCCATTTTAAATACTGCCCACTGTTCCTCAATCCCTGATTCCTGTCCCATTCCTTAATGCCTCCTTCAAGCATCTCCCCATTTTCCCAAAGTCTGCCTCCCTAAAATCCAGGATACGTGTTTTTGTGTGGTTTGGTTCTGCTCTTTCTGTGATTTCAAACCACAATGACTGGTGGTCACTGTTACCCAGGTGCTCCCCACTGTTAGCCCCCATCACACTGTCCCTGTTTGTGAGCACAAGGTCCAGTATTGCCTTCTGCCGAGTTGGTTCCATGACCAGTTGCTTGAGGAAGGCACCCTGAAGGAGTCAGGATAAATCTGCTCCTAGTTGATGCTGCTGCTGGGATGCTCCAGTCCACGTCTGGTATATTGAAGTCTCCAACCAGTACTACCTCACCCTTGTCTGCCATCCTTTGGATGGCTAGCATCAACTCCTATCTGTTTCTTCCTCCTGGGCTGGTGGTCTATAGACCACACCTGTGCGGATGGCTGGCCCCATTTTCCTTTCCAGCTTAACCCACAGTATCTCTCCCCATTTGTTCCTCCTGGATCTGTGTGGCCCTTATGTCATTTTTCACATACAGTGCCACTCCTCCTCCCTTCCTGCCTGCTCTGTCTCTTCTGAATATGTTGTAGCCAGGTATGGCCATCTCCCAGTCATGGTTATCATTACACCAGGTTTCAGTGATGGCCACAATGTCCAGGTCTGACTGTACCATGACAGCCTCCAGATCTTCCATCTTGTTGCTAAGGCTCCTGGCATTTGCACACATGGCTTTCCATGATTTGACCTCCCTAGACTGCTTCACTGTTCTACTCCAGCCCCTTCCTTGGTTGTCATTTATCCCTGGTTCTCCTTGCTGTCTGCCCTTCTGCTGAATTTTGCCCCTTTTCTGCTTATCCACCTTTTGGACACTAATCTCCATCTTTTGCACACTGCTTTGCAGAGATAGCCACTCCTCTGGTTCACTGGTTACATTACTAGCTGTGGGGGGTGAGCAAGTAGGTATCATCCTTGCTAGAGTGTAGGCCTTTTTGAAATGTAGGTACGATTTTTTGAAAATATGAAAAAAAACATCAATGAGGTCTGCCCTGTATAAAATGTCATTCAAACACTTAGAGTCACAAAGTAATTTAGACGTTTTAGTATTTCCCCCCTTATCCCTTTTCCGTAAGCCATAGTTAAAGTCACCTCCCCAAATCACTGTCTGAGCCGTATGGAGAAAAGGGTGAATTAGTTGAAAAAGGGTTACTCTTTCAGCTTTGGATTGCATAGCATAAACATTTATCAAGTGAAACAGCTTCCACTGAAAACAGATATCTAATAATAAAGCCCTACCAGGCATTAAATCCAACAACTTGATACATTTGAAATAAATTCCAGAAAACAAAATAGCAACACCAGAAAATTGGTCCGTTCCCATGGACCAATAAGATGGACCTACATACCAGGCAGAAGTAACAAGTTGGACATCAGATAAAGTATGAAGTCTAGTATCTTGTAAAAAATAAATCCCAGGTTGTTGTAGAAGTAGTGCAAAAAGGACTATATTCCATTTCCATAAACTCTTAATGTTATTCAAATTAATTGAGGGTATATGGAGTGTCCTAAGAATATACTGTCAATTCAAAACAAAAACCATCACAATTTTTTCACACTACTTCTAGTTCCTAGTCTTGTCCTATATTTAACATTTGGCCATTGTGGATGACCAGAAGACACAACAGGTCGCTGAACAGAGGGTTCCTCCTCAAGGCCTGAAATCGGCTCCCCTACTGAGACCGAAGAGGAAGAATCAGAAGCTGCTTCTGAATCACTATCTTCACAAGGCAGGGACTGAAATCTATTTTATAAAGGAACCACCTGAGTTTTAGCACATTTAGAAGCTGGAATTGGTTTTCCTGACCTTTTCCTTGCTATGGTACCTTTCCAGGAGGTTTTTGTCAATGGTGGGGCCCTTATTGCCATATCCACAACTTGTGGCACAGAAACAGGCTCCACCTCAGGTACAACAGATGGAGAGGGAGCAGGAGGGTCTACAGGGAGAGGATCCAAAATAACTAAGTGATCCATCTTGGGTTCAGGAACAGGACAGACAATAGGTTCCTGTAAAGGAGCGGGGGATAGGTGAAATTCCCCTGCGTGCTGTCTCTGTGCAATAGCGATTAGTAGCCTCTGTTCCTCACCATCAGCTCCAGGGTTTGTATTATGAGCCGCCCAGGAACAACTTTGAAAAGAGTGTCTTGTCTCCTCACAGAGGCTGCAAACCAGCTCATTCAGACATTGTGAACTAACGTGTCCTAATTAATTACATAAGGAAAAACAAACTTTGTCACAAATACTATAATATGACCTTCAGACCCACATTTGTAATATGTGTTCGATTGCCCTGCATAAAACAAAAAAACCCTATCCCTGCCCAGGAGGAAGGAGTTGGGTAGATGCTGAAGGCCATCTCCCAAGGACCTCAGCATAACCTTAAATTGCCATCCACCTGTCCAGTACTGTTCACTGTCAAATATTGCAGTAAGGCCCTCAAGGACAGTGTAGCATTGATTAATCCAATAGGTTAAATCTTTAACACTCACACCTTCATTACGAAAAAGTACAGTAATATTCTTAATTGCTGGTTTAGTAAGGGGCATAATCTCAAAGAGGCCCATAAAGGAGTATGCTTCACTGTATTATACTTGCTCCAAAACCTGTCCATGCTGCTAGAAGCTTTAAAACTGATGTCACAGGTGTGCTTCCCTGAAACATGAATCACAGCATAAATTTCAGCTGCAAAGAACTGCAGCAAGTCCTTCAAGAGAGTTTCCTCCATGTAAACCCTGTCTGGAACTGTATCCAAACCCCCTTTATACAAAATATGGACTGCATTGTATAATTTTGCAGGAGCCACTGGTAAGTGAAATAATGAAACAAATGTCTTACGTGCAGTGTGCGGTTTTAAAGAATTCAGAGGAGCATCAGGTTTAGGGTCCAAAGCAAAAGGTTGAGCCACTGGATTCAAAGAAACAGGTTTCCATGGAGGTGTCATTAAAGGGACTGATTTCAAAACTATAGCAAGAGAAGAGGCATCAGGCACAGGCATTTTAATTGGAGACATACCTGAAAGCCATTTTGTTCCATCGGGGGATTTTTCCCATCCAGCAGCCAAAACTGCAGCAGTAACAGACCAGTCAGAAGAATTCCCAGGAGTTTGTAAACCATTCAGGCTGTCAGAAGTAGGCTGAGATGCTGAGTCTAAACCTAGGGTGTTGTCTATCGACACAGCCTCCGAAGCCTTTGATGCTGCTATGTCAGCAACAGGGATCAGCTGAGCATCAGAAACTGACAGCAGTAAAGAATCTTTAGAGGCAGCAACTGAAACTACCAGCACTGGGGTCATAAAAGGAGTTGCAGTAGAAACAGTAGCACTGTGTAAGTCAGCAAGTAAAAATTATTCATCCGAGCAATTCTCCTCCACCCAAGTAGGTTTTTGTGTTTACTTCACCATGAAAGGCGTCGGTTCAGAGACAGGCTGGTTAGCTAACAAGGCCTCCTGTTGCACAATAATTTCCAAAAGCTGCCACTTGTGACTTTCCAATTTTAGATATTCATCATCCTCTCTATCTTGCTCAGTCTTCTCTGCAGAAATAATAGATTTATGATCAACTAAATGCTGGTCCCCCACCAGCTTCGTTTCAGAGTAGTGAGAAACGGAAGGTGAAATGACCCCTCCTGCCTCCTCCACATCTATCTCCTTCACCAGGTCCACACCAACTGCTTCCATGATGGACAGCAACAGCGCCCCCTACCAATGAGTAGGGGAATTTCCCCGGTGTCCTGAACAAATTTTTCTCATTCACTAAAAATACCACCAACAGCTTGACATCTGTTTTGGTTTCAGTTGGCATTCATCTGTATCCTCCTCCCCTGGGACAAGGCTGAAAATAGGCAAAAAATTGTCTAGTCCTCCTTCCCGGTCAACAAAAACTAAATAAATAAATAAAATATTACAACAAGCGGGTACATTCAAATCATAAAATCAAAACAGCAATGCTACAGAAGGAAAACAGTTAGTTATCCTTACAAGTGGCACTGCATTAAGGGGTTAACCAAAAATGTATATACAGTAACCCCTCATTATAACGAACCTCGTTATACCGAATATCAATTATAATGAATGTTTGTTGTGGCTCCCGTACTCCTAACCATGAGCAGTGTACACTTTTTTTTTCCTTCTTTCCCACAGTCATAGAAAAGTCAGTCAGCTATCAGCTGTCAAAAACTGTCATAGAATGGCATTACTTCAAAGAGAGAGTAATCCGTTTCCTGGCAACTGAGGGGGGTGTCAGTGTAGACTTAACCTGTCAGTCAGTTAAAAACTGTCATAAAAGGGCACTCCTTTGAAGCATTGTTAGATTGCTTACCAAAACATTCAAAATTAAATGCTTAGGTTATGCTGTTGACCACAAACTGCAAATCCTGGATTGTCTAAAAGGGAATGAGAGCCTTGCTAAAATCAGCCATGAGATGGGCTATTCAAAGAGCACCATTTGCACAGACAAGAAGTCACCAAGCACCAACACAAGGCAAACTAAGCACCCACAACCCATCACCCTGATAAACCAAAACAAAACCAAATCCACATACTGGGCCCTATGCACAATGTGGGTGCAGGTACATGAAAAAAGCATGTACTCCATCTGCGTAGTTGCATATCCACAGATAGGTGTGCCCATACTGGCATTCACCAATACTGGCCACCTGTCTGTGGCTCCTCCCCCTGGCACACAGGTCTCTGCAGGGTGGCCGGGTGTGAAGTCATGGACCTGGATGGGCATCCAATCGGATGCTCATCCTAGGTCCAGGAGTTGATTCCTTGCACCCATAGGTGTGGGTCTGGGTTGTGCATAGCACCTGTGGGTGCCCAGATTTTTGTGACCACACACCATGGACAGTTCAGCCCAGGAGACTGACCCCCCAACCCCCACCATGGTGCAGCTATGGTCTGGGAGTCTGTCGGTGGCTCCCACCCCATACCACTGACACCCCTGAACTCCGGTCATGCTGCTGGTGCCACAGCTTAGCTGCTCCAGCCCTCCTGATCAGCCTCATGGGCTGGGGCAGCACTGCAGGACATTTCTCAGTCCTCTCACAACCAGCGGGTGGCATCTGTGGGGCGCATACCAGGTTACACCTGGTCCTGGCTGGCATACCTGGTGCCACCCTCTGCACCCCTGTTGCCAGCACTACATGGTTTAGTGAATACTACGTAGTGCTGGCACACCCCAGAACACCCCCAGTGTAGTGCGGTCCATGGCCATTGGGGATTGGGTGCATTGGGTCCATGCACCCCACATTAGTGCATCCCATGCAGGGGCACAGTGGATGTGGGGTGGCTGTGCACCCAAGATATGCGTCATGTAGCCACTCCACACCTTCATGCATAGGGGCCAATGAAAATAAGCAATGATGGATAGGAAACAATCATTGTACCCCCCCACCACCACCACCACCAGCAGCACATGCAGCAAAAGATGCAGAGGACTGCATTTGCCATCAAAATCAGCATCCCTCAATGTAATGAATGACTTGGTATAATGAACGTTCGATGTGGACCCCAAGTCATTCATTATAGCGAGGGGTTACTGTATTATAAAACCACAATAGTATTCTAAAAAGCTAATTGCCAACATGAGTTGAGACTACTAAATAGTATTAAGAAACTACACAATTCACCCTGTATCAAATGTATAATGTCTTCAACTTATAAAAGAAGAAATATAAATTCAAAAACTACTATTCACAGACTGGGGCAACTCCTATGAACAGTACATTCTTGAGTCACAGAAAAATTGTTATTTAAAACTGCCAAGAAAATACAACTTTTGTTGACAATAATCCTTAACCAAGCAGAACTATGTCTATGAGGGAAATAGCATCACTACGGAAACCCGACACTCCTTTCCCCTACCCATGGGTGCCTGAGCCTGTAATCCTGAACCATAAAATCCCTACAGTGGTATTTTGCCCCTTCCCTAGAGTTTGTTATATTAATTCTGGGGGTGTGGGGGCAAAGCCCCCTTCTACACATAAAGATGCAAAATCCCACTGTTGGGATTTTGTGTTCTGGATTACGGCCTCCAGCAACCATGGGTCGAGGAAGGAAGTTTTGGTTTTTCATAGTAGATCCAGGTAAATGTCTTAGGACACTCTTTTATACAGTAAATGCAATGGACTAGGGATTCACAAACTGCTTTTACAGATGACCTGCAAAGAAAACAAAAGCAGGCTGCAACATCAGTATAAATACTTAAATTGCCCTACAGTTCTGAATAGGAAGTAAAACAAAGTTTAGCCTTAGTCTTATGCAGACTCAAAAATCAGTTGCATTATGAATCTTGTATCTCTTAGCTCAGTAAAACAAATGTTTTAGGAAGAAAGGGTGGGAAAACAATTTGAGTCAGACAGGAGAAGAGAAACGCTATAAAGCCCTGTGCCACAAGGAGTGCCATTTTGCAAACTCCAGACATTGAGCCACTTAAAATTATCCCAAACTTTGTCACACTTGAATTAGCAAGTTGGCACTCAGGGAATTACCTTTTCAGTTCTAGCATGGATTATCCTGTTGATCCTGAATGCCCCTCAAACCCTGAAGCCAGTCTGGTACTTTGAAAGAACTTTACCTGGTTAGGCATTCTGGTTGTCATCTTCTGAGTCTGATCCATTGTGCTTCAATGTAAATTCCCTTTCTATTTAACCAACAGTTTACCAGCTTCCACAGGATCAGAACATTGATAAGCTTTCCCTCCGTGAATCAGCTTTATGGGTGCGAGTAACAGCACAATATGTTGTGAAGGCCTAGTTGTATCAGCCTTGTCCGAACCCTCTCAAACCCCTGCCTCCATTGATAAGCGGCAAAGTTCAGATCAAGAAAGATATGGATGTTCAAAAATAACACATTTATGAGCCTATGTTACATTTTGTAAACACAGGCTCTTAACTTTGATAAATTTCAATATGTTTTACCCCACATTTTTTACCTGCAACCCTACTGGCTCTGGCCAGAGTTTGTTTATTGTCACTGGAACAATGGATGGCAAGTTCTTCAGAAAACGTATCATTAAGGGAAAGCTGTCCAGAAAACATAAGGAGAACATTTCCACATGGGTATTGATTCCTTCAAGAGAAAGACCCTAAATACACCGCACCAGCAGCAGCTCTTGCAGCAGCTGGAATTAACTGGGTCAGGACACCACCAGAGTAAGTACAGTACTTACTTAACAGAAGCAACCTTAAAAAAGAAGCTTTTTATAAGTATTTCTAAATTTTGTACATTATCTGTCATGCCAGGTTGCCAGATATGAATCCTATTGAGATGGTGTGGCATGCCATGACAATGTTTATCAGGAGAAAGAGAAAACCATAGACAAAGTAAGAAATTGTTGCGTGCCATCAAGCCATTTTGGAAGACATTAAAAAGAAGACACAGCAAATGATACATTGTACACTTGCAGAAAGTCTTGCCTGTCGTGGTTGTCAAGCTCATATACACTACTGGAATATGTTGTAGTGCTGTGTACTGCATTATTCATTTGAATTTTGTTTTCCTTTGCTAATTTTTTTGCAATTAACAGTACCTACAGTACTATACTACAGTAAATACTGACTCCATTATAATCCTGATTGCTACATTTTCTGAATCTAACCAAGTTCTACTTGTGCTTGCACTGTATTTGTCCTTTTCTTTAAAAATGTACAGTTGACCAGGCTTTATCATAACTGCACTGTTGTCTAAATCAGACCAGGTTCTAGTTGGGCTATCACTGTTAATGTCATTTTCTTTATGAATGTACCATTGACCAGGCTCTTCTTAAGCTAGATTATGTACCCTAAATGTAATTTAATCACTATTGACGTGGAACCTTTGGAAAAGAGCACTTATGCTCAAAGGTGTTATTCTGAAACTCTAATAAATCATTGGTGTCCTTACTATGTGGGTGAGTGCTGCTTCATTTGGCTACATTGACTGACATTAGCTGAGCCCCTCCATCCCAGTGCATGGCCTAAAATATTTGAAATAAATAAATCTGCATATGATGTTTTCATCCATATGGAAATGTTACAATGTTAAAATGAAGTGTAGACTGCATTGAACTGTGAAATATATTACTGCACATTGTAAACTGTTTCAATGAAGCAATCCCCACGATAGCACATAGTGCACACACATGAGTATAAAACACAAGAGTGATGCCACATTCCATTAAGTGCTCCCAGGAGGAAGGGGAACACATTCAAGATTATAGTTTTCTAGAGACGTCCACCATAGGCAGTTGATTCTCTCCTGAGAGTCTGGATGTTGTTAAATGATACTGGCTGGCAAAAATAATCAGCACTTTTACTGACTAAGGCCCTAATTCAAGTGCTGATACTATAGTTAATATATTAAAAAACATTTCAATTAATATGCACATTACCACACACATGTCACAAACTGTGCAGGAAAGCATTAGCACCAAAATAAAGTACACTACATGACACACATTGTCATCTATATGCTAAACAAATGTTAACAATATCTACCAAGAGCCAATACGGCTGCAGGTGAAGTCCAGTGGAACACGGCATTGCCCACCATGTTTTTTGGTTTTTAATATCTCTTTTTCCCTCCAGTCATGGTTTGGGGGCCTCTCTCAGGCATCCTACCTGTTCCTGCCCTGCCTAAGGTCCACCTACCTGTGCCTCCTCCCTCCCTCCTCCTCTCTCTATGATCAGCACCCCCAGCTTAACCCCTCTGGGGTGGGGATGCCCCTCCTCTTTTGGTGCACTTATAGATAGACTCCAACATGGGAGAGGACCTGGGTGGAGGAATCTGCAAGGCCAGGCAGGATGGACTCGGCCTTGGGCATGGAGGCAGGTGCCATTGCCTACCCCTCAGACCAGGCATTCTCCTTGTTCTTTGGACATCCCTTCCCCCTCCCATGTGTGTGCAAGTCCCCGATGCAAGGCATGCACGACAACCCCTACCTGCATCAGGGCATGCAGATTACATGCTGCCGAGCATACTGCAGCACACCCGGTCTCCACCAGGAGCCGCTGGCATGCCAGGCAATCCCTGACCTCCCCCCCCGGGGAGGAGAGCAGCCCTTCATGTGCTCAATCCTCGCCCACCCCTGCTGACCCCGGCACCCGAGCTCACTCCCGAACTTGGGTCACCAGTGCAGCGTGAGGTGTGGCGTCCAGTGCCTCAACCCTCAGCGCCACCAGGCCGGCTGTATTGCCTGCCATGTTGAAGATGGCTACAATGAGTTATGCATGTGATTATCACTTAAATACCATTTCACAGGTGAAACAACACTGTAAATCCAAGGTGGATAACACTGTGACTCACCCAGATGTAATGGGCACGGCCACCCTGTTACAGTCAACCCACTATATATATGCAAAAAAGAGGGGCTTACCTGAGTACAGGGTGCCAATGGGTAGTCTTTGAGAGAGGTTGTCTGTCACAACTATAAAAAAAAGTATAGAAAAGGGGTCACAAAGGAGCCACAACTCTTAGAGAGGCAGAACATGGCAGAGAGAACAGGATAGGAAGGGAATTATACTTATCTGATAGGGTAGGAGTCCATGTCCCCTCAGGCCTTCAAAATAAAAAGATAAGTTAGGTTAGTATATAAAAAAACAGTAACAGAGCAGAAGCAGAGGAAAGGGAATGTGGTTTTGGGAGGGGGACTCAGCCAAAACCCCTGTCCCCAATTGGTGGCGGAGTGAACAGCATTTTATTTAGTAGCCCAGGTGGACTGGTGGAGGATCTTGGGGGGGGCTATTAGCCCTTATGTTTAAATAGGAAGTAGCATTGGTGGTCTTGGGGCAAGAAAATGCCCTGGAGGGGCCACTATGTAAAATGTAGCCCTGGTGGTCTAGTGGGCTAGCTCCTGGATGGCTGAGGTCAGTGTTTGCACCCTTTCCCTGGGATCTTGCACATGTGCAGATGTAACAACATGGCTGCTGTGTCATCTGCATATTTGTGGCCTGTACCAAGATGGCTGGCCCATCAAGGGCACATATGTGGCCTTTACCAAGATAACCATCACTGGTACAAATGCAGTTACTGGCCTTCCAAGACAGTGCCCATAGCGCATGCATGGGAATCCTGTCACTCATACATTCCTTAAGGCAATCACAGCATCAGAAAGCAAACCTCTTAGCTTACAAGAACACCCTTTCTCCATCTTATTTGCAGTTGGGGAGGCAATATGTGACCCTTACAACCTTATCTGTAGTTGGGGAGGCAATAAGTGGCCCTTACAAGTCACCACAAGGAGGATATAGCAGCCCTAGCAAGCAGCACAGACCATGGTCCCAAACCTTTAGAATGAGCCCAGAAATATTAGAGAAGTGCTGCTAGGAAATCTCTCTTCCTGCAGAAAATATGTAGAAAGGCCCAAGCAGCAACCAGTGTGAAACAAAATGGAGGCAGTCCAGAGAAGGGCCACCAAAATGGTGTAGGGACTTCAGCAGAAAACATATGAGGACAGATTAATGGAGCTCACTATGTACACCCTAGAGCACAGGAGGGAGAGAGGTGATATGATCAAAACATTCAAACATCTTAAGGGCATTAACAAGGTGAAAGAGTCTAACATGTTTCAATATAAGAAAAATAGCAGGACAAGAGGATACAGCATGAGATTAGAGGGAGGCTGATTAAGTGGTAATGTGAGGAAGTTCTTTTTCACAGAAAGGGTGGTGGATGCATGGAACGACCTACCTCAGGAAGTGATGGATATGAATACAGCACAGGAATTCAAACAGGCATGGGGTAGGCATAAGGGAGCAATACAGATGAGTATGAATAGATAGGCCAGTGACAGAGTAAAGGCCTATGGCACATTCATAAGGTAGAAAAAATGGGCAGACTGGATGGGCCTTGCGGTCCTTATCTGCCATCAATTTCTATGTTTCCATTGTAGAAGAAAATAAAGGAAAAAGTCAACTGCTGTGTATTACCAAAAAATAAATAAATAAATAAAGTAAAGTTTTGCCCTAATAGGCATCAGGAGTAGGTGGCTCCTTATGGCTTGTTGTGTGCCTCTTCACCTTTTATGTTGGTGTTTTTCTATGTTTATTCTGGTCAATTATGCAAATGATTGATTGTTCAGCAATTTAGCCTAAAAGGCACTACCTGAACTACTGAACAGGGTCAGTAATTTAGAAAACTGACCATAGTAAACAGTTTCTGTGAAAAATATGAAAATGACAGGTGAAGAGGTACACAAAAAGCCACAGAGCCACCTACACCTGATGAAGCCTATTAGTGCAAAATGTTTTTTTTTAAGGGCAAAGTTTAGCCAGGACAGAGGGTAAATCCCCTTCTCTTGCAAAAAGTGCCTTGGATTATTTTACTTCCACCTGGACACACAGTAAAGCAGCACCAAAGAAGAAGCAACCTCGGTTTAATGTCTCAGCGGAAGGACAGCACACTCTGAGAGTACAGCATCCCCCAGTAATGTACTCCAGTGCCATTGTTGATGGTATGAGCCCAATCCTGGTGCAGGATTAGAACATATGACCTTCTGTCCTGTAGGTGGATGTGCTAGCAGCTGAGCCAGGCTAACACACACACATCACCCCTGTTGGCCATCATCTTACTTCGTTTTTAAAAAACTAATCCAAAGTTGTATTTTACCACTGTTTTTAGCACTACAACCTTTGTTTTGATACCAATACTCTGTACCTTACTTTAAAAAAACACACATATTTGCACTGTAGCATATCTGTGGGCACTAAGAAATAATGCACCCTCAGTACCGATTATCACCCTATAATTCCTAGTAGTGAGGAACCCTGGGAGTACAAATGGTTAGCACAGCCGAATGCTGGGAAGTGGCAGCTCCAGTAGAGCTTCTGTTTGCACCACTGTCATATATCCACTGTAACCCAATCTGCCAAACTCAGCTCAAGTCACCCTACAGTGAGCAAAGATATTTGCAACAGTCATGTGGTATAGTTGTTATGCCACAGAAACCAGCAAGGGTCCCACGATGCACCTTGATTTTTGATGCTTGACATCTTCAGATGCTCCCTGCAGCATTGTAATTGATGCCATCAACACTCGATTCCAAACCCAGACGTGATGCCTACATAGCTCTATATGTCAGCCCTTGTTCCCTGCAGCACTCAGCACTTTAAAAGATATGTTGGCTAACTGGGCCAGCAAACCAGGACATCATCTAGACTGACCTAATACTGTATTTACTGGCATCAGGCCAACTTTAAAGTGAATCCCTATTATTAGGGCCACCATAAGACCATCCAGAGCACACTGTAAAAGTCATTGTATTTATCTAACATTTTGCTTTCTCAATGCCATCTCAGGGTTGTGTTTGCATTTTGCAAGCACTTCCTCTCGAAAGGCTTTCAGTTAGTATATGGCATCCACTCTCTTAAAAGCAGATGAGGCATCCCTAAGTGCCAGCAATATAAATGTATAGTATCTTTCGTGAATATCATACTGTTTATTTTGCTGCACTGTATGTCTTATCATAAGAAAAATACACTTTAATTGGAGGAAATCAAGAGGACACAGATCATAAAATGTGAACTGAAAACATTGGTTTTCTTCAGCATCATGTTTTTGTCACTGTTTTACCAGCATATAGTTTAAAGAGTCATTAAATCTAACCTACTGTTTTATGCTAGTTTATAAATAGAATAATAGATAGGTTCTGGTGTATTACAAGGCAGCAATTCCATCAAGAGGTTCTGGGGACACAAGAAACCTTGAGAGCGAAGCTTGAGAGGTTTCTTGTGTCCCCAGAACCTCAAGATGGAATTTCTGCCTTGAAACACCAGAACCTATATGTTATTTTTTGTACTATATGGATGCGAGGAATTTCCAAGTTCTTACTTGTACTGCTGCAGTCTGTAGAGTTCGTCAGACTCCGAGTGTTCCTCGCTCCTCATTTGCACACCAACCCCAGCTCCCGATCTGTTCCTGCTTCTTTCAGAGAAAAAAAAACAAAAAAAAAACACACGGTTCATACAGTAGTCGCATCCTGTAATTCCAACGATAGTATTACAGGGACCGGAAGTATAGTATTATTGGGCCGGAAGTATAGCATTATGAGGAGCAGAAGTATACTATTACGGGACTAACTAATCTATTACAAGGATATTTTTGTATACTTTTTTGGGGTATTATTTTAAGAATCCATATATTACAAAAATGTATTCAATAGATGTCAGCCTCCATGATCTACACTCATCACACAGTTAAACCAGCTCTGAAGTGGAACACTCCCTCCAAACACTCCTGCACGAGAGTACAACTGTACTCAGGATAAGAGGTACAGTAGCTCGGTGTGTGGATCACATGAAATCACATTACTGATTTATAATACTGCACACAGATGCTTCAGCTGCCTTGTAGGGCATGAGACAAGCACAGTGCCTTCAACCGCCAAGAAATCTGTTGCCAGTACAAAGTGTGTTAAATGTGTTACACTTAGCACCTGGAATTTGCAAATGAAAAAGCAAAAAATAAAATAAAAATCATTAAGTCATTGGGAGGCAAGATGCAAAAGATACGTTTAAATACACCTTCGAAAGCCTGTTGACCAATCATATTGCTTCAATTTTCCAAGTCATTTTATACTTGTATTTTTTGTTAATGCCATTGTAATGTTAATGTCACTGTAATTTGCAAGTGTTTATAGTCTTATTAAAAAATACAATACAATTTTAATTATTTTTTAACTAACTACTGTAGTTCTCACAAACACACACACACACACACACGCTCACTTTTTAGTATTTTTAGGCAAAATCAGGCAAAGTTGAGGCTTGTTTTCAGATCCAACCGAGGAGCACATGACGATAAGTGACCTGTTCCGGCTCACACAGTATGCCAGTGGCAGTTGTGGGATTCAAGCCTGGGCCTGCTGAGTCTCCAGGTTCACAGCTCAGTGCCCCAGCCTCTAGATTATGCTGCCTTAGATGTAAACACTGGGTTCTTACATCACTGCTTCCATTTGCATGAACCCAAAACAAAAATGAAAAGTCAAGTCAGCAACACAACATAACGAGATACCAGTAATTTAAAAACCATAACCCATAAAATACATCAGAAGTGTATAAATAAGGTCATGATTGTATCTTGGGATTTTGGTGACAATATATAAATGGCAAGTGTTTCTAAATGTCACCAGAGCCCCCAGCTGTAGCCTTATTATGTACACCAATAAGCACATTCATTGTTAGCAGAATTATTATAATTATGAGCCCTTTCAAGAACTGCTTTGAAACTAAACTGGTAAATAAAGTCCTACCAGTTTTTTACATTTTTTTTCTCAACATATCTCTTGATCCCAAAGGTCTATTTTTTCCCCTCTTTTTTAAAGTCTAAGGAAAGTCATGACTTTAAAAGCAAAAAGGGAGAAAGCAATAAATAATAGCACATGCAATTCTACGTTTGGTAATGATAGAACCATTCTGTTAAAACTTTGGTGAGCTTTTAATTGCCTGGATTGCAATGTGAGCCAGCCTCACAGCTGATTGTCCACATTAAGCTCTCTTGTTCTGTGCCATTCATCCGTGCAGTTCCAGCTTCAGTACTTAACACAACAATGTAATTGCAAGTCTGCAACTCAGTAACATCAAGTTTAAAATAAGAAAAAGAAGTAAAAGTTCTATTCTTGGTACATGCTCAGTTTTTTGTGCACCAGGACTAGTTATCCAAGGCTATGGAACACCTTGAGAAAAAAAAGCAATTTTGATGGGGGCGGGGGCAGAGTAACTGTGGGAGAATGCCAGTTCTGGTTCCACAGCTAGAAGCACTGACACAAACCTTAAGAATTTGGCTAGCATGGTCACAAGATCTAGGGATTACTATCAGTAGCTCATTTGCCTACACTGATCACTGTAGGAAATTTGCACAGACAGGAAACACTATGCTATCTGTCATCAAAAGAACATTTGTTAGTAGGAGTGATTGCTGTATATTACCACTTTATAAATCATATATACATCCACACACTGACTATGCAGCATCTTTCTGGGCCCCTCACTATAAAAGAGATCAAAAATTAGTTGAGATCTTGCAAAGAAGGACAACAAAATTGATTCCCAGAGTCAAACATCTGCCATACAAACAAAGACTTTAGGCATTACATTTGTATGATCTTAAACTTAGAAGAGTTTGTGGTGATATGTTACTTTTGTATAATATCTTGAAGGACAATACACTAATGAAAAATACTAACATTGAGATGGCAATAAAACCTAATTTACTGAGATGGCATAATAGACAGATCAAGATACCAAAGGCTTGCACTATCAAAATACAGTATTTTTTTTACCATAAGAGCTGCTTCCTAATGGAACTCATTACCCAACCATGTGATTAATATGAATTTCTCTGAGTTATTTAAAGTAGAAATGGATACATTTCTCTTGGGCTAAGTGCTTAAATTTACGAATAAAACAAGAACCCTCATGACAGTCCTCATATGTTGGCAGACACTACTGCCAAACAAAGCAACCAGAACAGCTACTCAAAACCTGTTGTGCCTCAGGCTGCCTAACAGTACTAGCTGGAGGACTGGCAGAGCATGTAATCTCATTCCAGACAAATTTAAACTTGTTTTAGAATTAAAAATGCAGAAGCAGTGCATCAACATAAAAAATATCCTGCAACACCCCAGTTATTGGTTCCATAAGGGAGAGAGCAGCATTTTTTGGCCTGTATGTGATAGGGGTACCAGTCTGCTTCAAGGGCATTCTGGTTGGAATTAGCGCATCACATAGTCTGTCCACAAGCCTGGCTGCTCACAGGGATGCTGCAGCACAACTATTTTATTCCCTTTTCTTCAGAATACCTCAAGCGTGCCACCAAAGATGTAAGCCAAAGTGATATTCATGAATCCAGTACCAGACATCCACACAAGCAGCAGCAGCACCAACTTAAACTGCCATTCAGACATGATGCTGTAGTCAGTAGCAGCTTTCTACAAAAGCAGGAGCACCAACCTGAACTGTGGGTCAGGACTGAGTGGTGATGTTGGTACCAGCCTTCTACACTAGCGGCAGCACCAACCCAAACAGTGAGTCTGGATGAAGCCCTCTGCCCACCTCAGTATTTCCATCACAAAAAAAATCAACAACTTTACATTCTACACCTTATTGCCTGCTACATGGGGGATTCATAGAGCAGGACAGATTGAGAAAGAACATTATGTCAGTGTTTTGATGTATAGTATTCTACTGCCAAACGCTTACATACAGTGCATATATATGATATAGATATAGATATGTGTGTGTGTGTGTATATATATATATATATATATATATAGATATATAGATATATATATATATACTGTATATATACATTATGGTAGCATGGTAGTGCTACCATAGTTAGGGTTGAGGAGCCATTTACATGATAAACCTAAAAGTTTGCACCTTAATAACTTTGCAACCATTCAACAGATTTGCCTGAAATTTGGAATACATGATCAAGATCCATGCATCTTGGGATCTGCCAACTTTTGTACTGTTTGGATATACGGCTGTAGAGTTATTAAGCATGATATGCGCACACATTTATGCTTTTTTTGGAATTCTTTGCTCATCCCTACAGGTCGCACGGTTTGTGCGACCAGTCTGAAAGCTTCAGGGAATGTGTGGCCAGGGTCCCCATTGTGCCTTTTGAAGATTTCGTGAAAAAATACTAAATGGTTCAAAAGTTATTCAAAAAACAATTTCCCATTATAAGTCAATGGGAAAAGTTAACAAAAAGTTCAACAGTGTCGCAAATACACTTTTTAGTGTCACAAATGGCCCTAGTAGTGTTGCAAATCCACCATTTTGTTTTCAGTTAGTGATCAGAAAAATGCTTGTCATTTAAATGTGGGACCCTCTAGCAACACAATTATTTTGTGTTTACCTAGTCAGACCCTGAGGATGTTAGGCATGTCTTTATTTTGAGGTTAAACACCCTAGAAATATGTTTTTTTCAATTTCATGAAAAAGTAGTGTCACAAAGTAGTGTCGCACTCACGAAAGTGTTGCAAATGTTTGTGAAAGCTTCCACAAATCACGACACTACTTTTTCAGACTATGGACAAAATGACCGCAGTTCTTTGCCATCCTGCTGCAAATGAACAGTTTGGTCTTTTGGGCTGAAATTTGGAGGGAAGGCAGCCAACATCTCACAGATGTGCCTTTTGGTGGTTTTGTGACAAAATATTGCATGGATGCAAAGTTACAGTACTCCGAAGTTGACACTTTTTCCCATAGACTAACATTGAGGTGTCTTCTGCATGACAGGAATTCTTTGCCACCCTGCTGCAAAATAACGGTTTGGTCTTTTACACTGAAATTTAGCAGGAAGAAAGCCAACATCCTACAGATGTGTCTTTTGGTGGTTTGGTGAAAAAATATTACAGGGCAGCAAAGTTATGGCACTCTGAACTTCTCTTTTTTTCCCCATAGGATAACATTACGGCATTCTCAGCGCCTTTCAGGGCCCGTATCTCGGAAACGGTGCGAGATACAAACTTTTAGTCAGAAAAGTACAAAACTAGCCAGAAAAGTCATAAATCATATGACTTTAACATTTTTTTTTCTACTGTACATCGTACGGTTTCTGAGATATAAGCAATTTAGTATTCCAACTCCTCATTTTCTGCTCCGAGACCCATTATTATGCATATGTTCTTTGTACTCACTGTCTTTCTCTATGTAGCTTTTGGAGAAAACCAGCCTGTGAGCTTACATTACTGTTACTGTTACCACTTCCGCTTGTGGTTCCGTACCCGTTTCACCTACTGTTCCTGTCTACGCCACCATGTGCGTTACCCTTTGCGTTTTCATTTGCGCTTGAGTTTGTGTTATTTTTACCATTTGTGTCAACAGTACTGTTTCTCTTTCTGTTTTGCTTTGCATCACCATGCACATTACCATTTGCGTTTGTGGGCACTGTGTCACTATGTGACAAGACATCATGTGGCAGGAATACGAGGTCGGGGTGCGCATTGGGGTCGTCAGTCCTAACTCTTACCCCATTCTCCTATACCTCTGCTTCTTTACATTTCATGCAGGGTGAGAGTTAGGGCCTGATGACCTCAATGCTGCACTCGATGCCAGTTGGGGGTGCTGGGGAGTCCAAGGGGGCTTTCAACCCTAACACCACAAATTTCCTCGCTTTGTCACTGTGGAACAACCCTAACTGATGCAGTAAACTGAGTTTATATATATATATATATATATATATATATATAAAAACAAAAACAAGCGCTGCGTCAGCATGTTGTCTAAAAGCAAAACAAAATGGTTATATTAAATGCACGCTGAAAATAGAAAATAGAGCTAAAAATCTACGTTTTGACCCTACACACATATATATATATATATATACATATACACACACACACATATATATGTAACCCCCACCCAGGTATGCTGTTTCTATCTGACAGCTCTACCTGGTGGGCTGGGTTTCGGGGAGAAATATGTCACTCAGCACACTGGCTAGGTTTGGTTACTCTGCAACAGGGGCACCCAGGTAACTCCGGACAAAGGAAGCAAAAACTGTAATGTCCAATACCAGAAGTGGGATCCTAAAGTGTGGCTTTTATTCACATCCAGCAGAATAAACAAAGCATAGATGGACCCCCACGGGGCTACACTCCTGGTAATGCAGATTTATGGAGATCAAAACACATCCTATTCACTTTAGCCCTCAGGCTCTGAATCACACTGGGCACACAGCCCGAACTTGTACGCTGCTCTTTGTTTTCCCTGGCTCGGCTCCCTTGCCAGCCCTTTGGACACTTTCCATTCAGCATGGAAACATTTAATGGTGGCTCCCTAAACCACTTATGAGTCTGGGTACTTTCCTCAGGCACTGGCCAAGTACCTGAGAGAAAGCAACAGGTGTCCCAAAGTAAACCTGTAGAGGTGTATTTGGTTACTACTGATGGGGGGTCTCCCACCTCTCGCTCCCATAATTCATACCCTGCCATTTCTCTGGACTGTAACACCTCATCCTTTAAAACACTTTGCTGTGTAGATTCTTTTTAAATGTATTAACATTCAATCTACTGTCTTTACATTCCATTTGAGCTGAACTTGAACATACTTAAATAAGTGGCTGTGTCCATTACTCTAGACCCCCCCCACAGAGTTAAGCAATCCAATCCCCACATCTTCCAAACTGTACTTGACTGTCTTTTCCTGACCCCACAGTAACAGTCACTTTAGTTTCATTTTGTTTCAGGTGAAAACACATGGCCCTTTAGCAGAGCAAACTCACCCCCTTGGTTGCAGGTACCCTACAGGCATTTTCTCCTCAAAATAAATCACGTCCAGAACTTCTGGTGCCTCAGCATGAACTTAAATCAGGCAGCTTCTTTTTTCCCTAGCCGGACCAGGGGGGGTTACCCCTGGAAGCAGGTTGATTCTTTCCTCCCATCCCCGCAGGGATGGGGCCCTGTACCACTGAAAGCGGTCTCTACCACTTCAATGTGTTCTTTTTGTGTTCCTCTTCAGGTGAGAACACACACCTATACCAAAAAAATAGCTCTTTGACAGAGCTTAGGGCTCCAAAGGCCTGCTTACAGCAGAGCACCTCTACTACAGACTGCAACAGACTCTACTCAACTCACTTCAAAATTCCCCAACGTTCTACTCTAGCCTCCAACTGCAACATTCCAGTGTGGCTTACGCAGCTGCGACTGTGCTAAAATGATGTCATCCCTCAATCTCAGCTGAGACTGAGAACAGAGTGAGACAGTATGAAATCCATCTAACTGGAGTTTCACAAGCTGCAGTCTCTGCCTACCACTAGGTCTTACTGGGATTCTAGTATCCCCGAGTAACAAAGGGGTTACATATATATATATATATATATATATTATATATATATATGCAGTATATAACAGCATTTACTTCTCAAAGCTACAAACTACAACTCTAATCCTGAAATACTGGTTATCACATAATTCAAGCAGATGTCTGATCCAGCCTAACAAGAACATGTTAAAGAACTAGTGGATTGGAGCAGCTTTTTGTGCAGAAGATGCATTGATCTGATATGTAAACTGAGGTCTCTGACAGTATAAACTATTAAAAATCACATCAGAATGTAATTTTTAGTGTTTTTAATGTTTTTCATAGTACCAAATAGCTGCCTTGTGCCGATCACCATTGGACCTCTCAAAACTAGAAGTGATGTACTGAGAGAAAACACACGTAGGTGAAACTCGCTTTGCTGTTGTGGTCTCTCTCTCTCTCTCTCTCTCTTCTAACCTATCAGGCTCTAACTAAACATATATTTGTAGTCCTATTGCTGTTTTATTATAACTAATAATATATATTGCTACGACCATAATATTTTAAGATTGTTTTGGCAAATTGATGCTTGTGTTGTCAACCTGCAGTTTAGTGTTACTAAATGAAAGATGATCCAGGGATTGGAAAGCAAGCCCTAAGAGGACAGGCTGGGGCAGCTGAATATGTATTCACTTGAGGAGAGGAGGGATGGGGGGATGTGATTGAGATCTGTAAGTATCTGAAGGGGATAAACAAGACCAACACAGAAGGGATTTTTCAGATGAGAAGGGGAAGGGACACAAGGGAGCATAGATTGAGATTGGAGGGGGGAGACTCAAGAGGGAGATGAGGAGACATTTATTCTCGAAAAGAGTGGTGGACAAATAGAACATCTTACCAGATGAGATAGTGTCCTGTAAGGTGGTGGGTAGTTTCAAGAGGGTTTGGGATAGGGCAAGGGATAGTGGGTAGGGGGCACCAGAGGGGCAGCTGCTACAGGAGGGGCTAGCTGCACACTCAAGCAGACTCAATAGACCATGAGGCCTGTTTCTGCTGGCAATTTTGCATGTTCATATGTTTGTAATGCTGGTTTTATACATCATGTTGTTTCTCGCGCATCTTTCTGGTCATTGTGATGAGCAGAATTTCATTCATGTGTCCCGCAAACAATTATTTCACATATGATTGCAGTCTGAATGATTGTCAGTTATGTGAAATAAATTGGTTTCTCATTTAAAATCTTTGTCTCAGCCTCAGGATATTGTCAAATTATTCATATTTCTCCTGCCTCTACCTGTACTAACTGCTGAAAATGCATGGTGTATAGACATGATAATACGGCTAAAGATGGGTTATCTTTTCACTTTTTCCCTAAAGATAAGAGTCTTTAAAAAAATGGGTTTATTTTCTGTACGAAAGAAGAACAAATTTTAAATATTCTGCTCAGTCAGTTATTTGCAGTGCTAAATTTGGTGCAGCTCCATTTCAGCCGAGTGCCAGTTTAAAAGATGTGTTTAGATTAAAAGTAAGCCCTGGGTAAGTGCATGTTATAATTTTCTATTGTGTTTATGACAGTTACACTTCTTTGATGATATCTGCAGTGAACATAGTGTTGGAATGGGTACTGTTACATATTTTCATAGCTTAAAAACAGTTACAAACCATCACAATGCCGCCCCCCCCCCCAAATAAAAAGCACAGGCAGACACAATCTCTCACATCAATATGCACAATCATCTACATCTCAGAGATGTGATTTTCTGTAAATCAAATATTGGTGTTGGCATACGCCTAGCAAGATCAGCCATACAGTCTGCAAAGTGCTGATGCAGTAACTTGAGAGAAAACTGTTACGTATTGATGTAAACTACTAATAGATCAAAGTCACTGTGCTATCCCCAAGCAAAGAAAAATAATAATAACACAGAAACCACATTGTTCTCTTTCTAATGCTATATTGTATATCCAAAATAATTTTGGCATTACATGCTGCTGAACATTTTTTTTTATTAGATTAGCATGGCCTTCTCTGTATACATTATAATCCAGTGTAGGTGGCATGGGGGGCAGCGAGCACACAGATAGACAGTACATATCACATAAATTTAAAAAATAGATTTACATTCAGTGTCAAAAGATATGCAGATTAGGACCACAGTTTGGTATTGGCCATTGTCTGTAAAAGATGTAATTACTGGCTGGTGGTACTGAACATCGTACCTCACTTTGTAGTATAAATTTGGTGAATTACCAATAGCTATATCTGCAGGGGTTATGCGAGGTGTGTTTACACTGACAAGTACTTGCATTCAGTAAATGGTTTCCAAATAATACTGCTAATACCCATCAGGTGTTATTCATTTTTAGGCTTTTTATCTTTTGTGCCTGATCTTGTGCAGAAAAGTTAAACCCTGTGCAACACATGTGATCAGTATATACATGCAAAACCCCCAATGAAAAAAAAATTAAGTTACAGAAAATGACTTCATATCGACAAAGATTTCATTTTATTAATGGCATACTAAACCCCTTGTGCAGTACTAGCATGTTTAGTAATGTTGCTGCAGTATTGGCTGGGTGAATCAGTGTTGCATTGTGCATGCCGCCCTTCCCCCACCATCCCCACCCCTTCCCCAGTTCAGATGATAAAAATCAATAAAATGAAAAAACAAACTTTACAGGCATTTTTATAATCGCTTCCAAGGTCTTGGACGACACATCCTGCTTATGGATTGGTGCACCTCAAGGGCTTTGGCTAAAGCCTCTAAAATGACAAAAATACAAACATAGGGCTGGAGTGTACTCAAGGGTTGTAAAAACCATGCACTAGGAAGTTACACTTGTTGTGAAAGAGTTCTCTTGGGCATCACTACAACAAAAACTCATATTCCATTCATATTATGCAGGAGATTTATTGCATCAGTTCACATAAACTTCTCGAAGTACAGATGCAGAAAGTAATGCAGCCCCAGACCCTTAGGTCTCAAGTGTAAAGTACAAAACAGGCAAAAAATTAACAACTGCTTATCATAAGCAACAATCTCTCACTACACTACCAAAAGGGGAAATGAGCCCCTGTTATAGCATAATGTGAATGGAATATGATTCCATTATATATAGTGATGCACAAGAGAACTCTTCAGATAAGAATGTAACTTTCTAGGGCACTGTTTTTACAACCCCTGTGTGCACATCTGCACTTTTTTTGGATATATGCATTTGTTTGTGCACCTTTATCCTTATCAAATGAAGCAACTGAGATGGTCTGTACAGATAACCAATGTTCATTGTTTGAGCAGTCAGTTTTACTGATATCGTAATAATTATCATAAGGAAACCCTAATTTATCTGAATGAGCTGGTGGACATCGGCATCATTTGGATAAACTGGAATTCAGATAAGCAAAAGTGCTGTGCTGTACATGAGTAGACATGAGCTGTCAAAGCAAGACCACACAGATGCTGCAGTATTTTAATAGCTTATTTGTATTACAGTAGATGTTTGATATTTACTGTCATCTGTTCCTCAACACAGAAATCTTTCCTGGTTTCAAGAAAAATATGGGGCATCTTGCTATGCTAATGGCCAGTAATGATACTTGTTCACAGAAATTACTGTACCTCCTGCTTATCATAAAAAAAAACAAGTTTAAACAACATAGGAAACATGTATTTATTGTTTGCGGGGGGTGGTATTTTCTGATGACAAGCAGGGGTAAAGTAATTTTTGTGAATTAATGGCATTAAATGCCGCAATGATAGTAAAACACTATTTTTCTGAAAACCAAGGGTATTTTTCTGTGATGAGGAACAGATTACAGTAAATATCAAATTTGTCTACTACATGATGGAAGGCATCCTTAGGAATGATAGAAGGCATTTTTAGGATGGCAGAGAGAGAGGAGATATTGCTGATGGGGGACCTGAATATGCTAGATGTTAACTGGAGAACCTTTGCTGCAGCCACATCCAAGAGCAGGGCCATTCTCGATGCCCTACAGGGGACATGCCTCAGACAGCTAGTGTTGGAACCCACTCAGGAGGGAGCAATCTTAGACCTGGTACTCTCAAATGGGGACAGAGAGACAATTTCAGATCTAGAAGTAGGTAGCCATCTGAGAACAAGTGACCACCAAACAGTGTGGTTCATGATAAACTCAGCTGTAGAATCAAGCCATACAAAAGTGAAGGTACTGGACTTCAGGAGGGCTGATTTTGCCAGTGCCTCAGAAAATCACTAGCAAGCAGGCAAGAAGGAGGGGTGGATCAGCAATGGAGAAACATTAAAACTGCCATCACAGAGGCAACAAGCCTTTGTGTGAAGCAAATAAACAAATCAAAATGAAAGAAAAAAACACTATGGTTCTCAAAAGAGGTGGCAGGGAAAGTTAGGGAGAAAAAGATAGCATTCAGGAAGTAAAAGGAAACACAGAAGGAGCAGAACAGAGAACTGCACCAATTAAAGCAGAAGGAAGTGGGGAAGGCAGTCAGAAGAGTAAAGGCCCAAACTGAGGAAAAGATCGCCAACTCAGTTAAGAAGGGGATAAAACTTTTTATAGGTACATTAGGGAATGAAGAAAGACAAAGGGAGGGATACTGAGGCTGAATAAAGAAGAGGGTGGGTGGGCAGAGAGGGATAGTGAAAAAAGCAAGAATACTGAACAACACTTCTCCTCAGTATTCACAAAGGAAGAGGAGGGGGAGGTACCTAATCCAGTCAATAGAAGCACTCTGGCTAGGGGGGTTGCTATCGGTCCTTTCACAGAAGAAAGGGTTTTGAAAGAACTCCTAAAACTGAAGGTGGAAAAAAAATGTGGCCTGATGGGATTTACCCCAGAATTCTAAAAGAACTAAGGGGAGAACTAGTAACACCATTGACTACCCTTTTTAACAAATCATGGGAGGATGGCATGGTACCTGAGGACTGGAGGAGGGCAGATGTGATTCCCCTTCACAAAAGTGGGAGCAAGACAGAGGCAGGAAACTACAGACCGATCAGTTTGACCTCTGTGGTAGGGAAAGTGATGGAATCATTTCTGAAAGAAAGAATTGTTGAGCACCTAGAGGCCAGTGGGGCACAGCACCCAAGGCAGCATGGATTCACAGTGGGAAGGTCATGTCAGATGAATCTAATCAATTTCTTTGACTGGGTGACCAAAGTAGTAGACCAGGGAGGGGATGTGAACATGGTCTTTCTAGACTTTGACAAGGCATTTGACACAGTCCCTCACAAAAGATTAATAAACAAATTAGCCAGCCTAGGAGTGGGTCCCAGGGTGGTAGCCTCTGTAAAACATTGGCTGGACAACAGGATGCAGAGAATAATAGTAAACGGAGTCCACAGTGAAGAAAGGGGGTTACTAGTGGGGTACTGCAGGGTTCAGTACTGGGTCCGGTCCTTTTTAATGTCTTTATAAGTGACATTGCATAGGGACTGGAAGGAAAATTATGTCTCTTTGCAGATGACACAAAGATCTGCAACAGGGTTGATACACAAGGTGGGGTGGAAAGGATGAGAATGGACTTGGCAAGGTTGGAGAAATGGTCAAATGTATGGCAGCTTAGATTCAGCGCAAAGAAGTGCAAAGTAATACACTTGGAAAACAAAAACCCAGGGGAAGATTACACAACGCGGGGTGAGATACTGACAACAACAAAAATGGAAAGGGACCTGGGGTAGTTATATCAGATGACCTAAAGGTGGGCAAACTGTGAGAAGGCAGTAAGGAGGGCTGGGGGGATACTGGGATGCATCACCAGTAGAAAATGGGAAGTTGTCATCCCTCTTTACAGACAGTTGGTGATACCTCATCTGAAGTACTGAGTGCAGTTCTGGAGACTCCATCTTTGCAAGGACTTAGACAGGATGGCAGCTGTCCAGGGGAGGGCTACCAAAATGGTGCAGGATCTTTACCAGAAGTCATACAAAGAGAGACTAAAGGAGCTTAATATGTATAACCCTCGAGGAAATGAGGGACAGGGGGGACATGATAGAAACTTTCAAGTACCTCAAGGGAATCAACAAAGTCCAAGAGGGTAGCATCTTTCAGAAAAAGAGATGTGCAAGAACAAGGTGGCACAATTTGAGGACAGAAGGGGGACAGCTCAGAGGTAATGTAAGGAAGTATTTTTCACAGAGAAGGTTGTGTATGCATGGACAGCCTTCCTGAGGACGTAGTGGAGTCAAAAACAGTGGGTGAATTCAAGAATACATGGGACAGACATAAAGCAATTCTATTGGGGGTAGGAGGAAGTAGGCTGTTGGTTAACTAGGATCTGCAGCTTATCCATTAAGTAAGGAAATTGGCAGACTAGGTGGGCCAAGTGGTCCTTATCTGCCATTAGATTCTATGTTTCTATGTTACATCAGCTTGTATGAATGTATTTGATGCTGGCTGATTGTTTCTGCTCTTACCTCCTTGTTTCATTTGTCCGTGGTTCTTCTTTTTCAGCAGGGGAAGGGATCAGCCACCCACCCCCATCCCCAACCCCCCCACACTACACTCCTTTTATAGGGTAGCACAGTCGTGACAGAGATTGTGCGCCTCAAATTGCATATTCAGGAGGAATTATATTATAAGAACCACCCATCATTTCCCCAGCATCCAACAGAAGCACATCGACTGCAGAGGGTAGTTGGTCCGGGAGGTTGGCAGGTGGTTAAGAGGGGCAAATCTGGTGTCCCATCACTCGGTCCTCTCCAACATATCACATCCACAAACCATATAAAAACTACAAACAGGTATCTGCCTTTGTCTCTGAAATTAAAACAAAGGGGCAGAGGACACTGCAGAGCAGGACACCACAGTACAGGAGCTAGCACAACAAAAGTCACCCAAAACAGGAACCAAAACAAAAAAAGCAAAAAGGAAATCCAAAAAACTTCTGATCATAGGAGATTTCATTATTCAGGGAGTTGATACCTATCTCCAGCCAGGGGTAATGGTCAGATGTCTCCCAGGTACATCAGCATGGAGAGACACTGACCGCATTGCTAAAATTGTACTGGCAACAGTTTTGGGAGCAAAAGTACTTTAAATTTGATGGACTGCATCTGACTAAGGAGAGGGTCAGTGCATTGGGGCAGAAGTTTGACGTCTTTGCAGAATATTTAAACTAGCAAGTGGGAAGAGGGGTGCAGCACCTGATACATCAAATGGGAAGAACATCCCTCCCCCTCAGCTAGTGGTCAAACAGGGGTTCAGCATGTCTGTAGTTCATTTGTATCACCAGGTAAGGAAAAAGGTCTGGCTCCTCATACAATGCACAGGGGAAACACCAGACCTTGCCCAACAACTAACACACTGAAATCTGGTGACTGGAAAACCATGTACACAAATGCATGCAGTCTGAGAAACAAGCTCCCGGACCTGCAGGCAATAATGACAGAGGCTAACCTGAACATAGTAGCCATTAGCAAGACATGGTTTACCAGTAGCCACTCTTGGGAGACTTCAGTACCTGGCTATGTACTGTTCAGAAGAGACCGAGGTGCAAAAAGGGGGGGGGCCTTTATGTCAATGAAAATGTCAAAGCTGCAGAAATTTGGAATACACATAAGGAGCCAGAAGAACTGTGGGCCACCCTGGAAACAGAAAATGGGATGGCTATACAAACTGAGGTTGTCTACAGGCCTCCAGACCAGGGGAGGACATAGACACATTACTGTTAGAAGATATACAAAACATGACAGCTAAAGGAGAGGTTCTGATAATGGGAGACTTCAGCATACCAGATACAGATTGGTCAATACCAGCAGGAACATCTTCCAGAACTAGACACATAGTGGATTCCCTGCCGGGGGAGGGCCTCAAACAACTGGTACAACAACCCACAAGAGACAGGGCTTTCCTAGATCTAGTACTGACTAGCAGTAAAAGAATCACAGATCTCCAGGTAGAAGGTCACCTGGGGGCCAGTGACCATCACATGGTATGGTTCAATTTGGCCACTAAAACTAAATCATCCCATTCCAAGGCAAAACTATGGGACTTCAGAGGAGCTGATTTTGATAAGATGGCAAACAGAGTTAAGCTAGCCCTGGCAAAAAGAAATACAGGTGAGGGGGTACAGGCAAAGTGGACAAGCATTAAGGATGCAGCACTTGAAGCAACATCCCATTGTGTTAGAGAGAAAAGGAAGTGCAAAAGAAGAAGGAATCCACTTTGGTTCTCAAAAACAGTAGCAGAAAAGGTCAGGGCCAAAAGGCTGACCTTCAGGAAATATAAGGGAACCCAGCAAGATGAAGATAGGGAGGCAAACCAAACTTCCCTAAGGGAAGCAGGGAAGGCAATAAGGCAGGCAAAGGCCCAAACCAAGGAAATACTGGCACAAACAGTAAAAGAAGGTGACAAGACTTTCTATAGATACATTAGTGAAAGGAGAAAGTCCAGAGGGGGTATTGCTAAGATCAAAGGGGGATAAGGGGGCATGTGAGGAGGAGGACCATGTAAAAGCATCTATCCTAAATAGATACTTATGCTCAGTTTTTACTGAAGAGAAGGTATGGCAGGGCCCTCAGCTCAGTACCATGGACACATGGGGGAAGGAGGTGTGCACTAGTCCCTTCACAAAAGAAAGGATCCTACAAGAGGTAGATAAGCTTAGGGTAGACAAGGCAATGGGACCTGATGACATACATCCCAGGGTACTAAAGGAGTTAAGGGTAGAACTAGCAGAGCCATAAGCAGAACTGTTTAGTGAGTCTCTGCACACAGGAGAGGTCCCAGAATTCTGGAGAAGGGCTCATGTGATACTGCTTCACAAGACTGGTAGCATGGAGGAAGCAGGGAACTATAGATCAGTCAGTCTTACCTCAGTAGTGGGAAAGATTATGGAGGCACTCCTTAAGGAAAGGATAGTGCAACACCTGGAATCCATAGGAGCGCAGGGTCCTAGACAGCATGGGTTTACAACAGGAAGGTCCTGTCAAACTAATCTCATACATTTCTTTGACTGGGTAACCAGAGTGGTGGACCAAGGGGGAGCAGTTGATGTTGCCTACCTTGACTTCAGCAAAGCTTTTGATACTGTTCCACATAGAAGACTGATTAATAAGCTGGGTAGGCTCAGAGTTGGTCAGACGTTGGTCAAATGGGTGGTAAACTGGTTGACAGGCAGAAAACAGAGAGTGGTGATAAACGGTATATAGTCAGAAGAGATGCAAGTCACAAGTGGGGTTCCTCAGAGATCAGTCTTGGGGAAAGTCCTCTTTAATATCTTCATCAGTGACATTGCAGATGGACTGGAGGGTAAGGTTAGTCTGTTTGCAGATGACACCAAGATCTGCAACAGAGTAGATGATCCAGATGGGGTGCGCAGAATTAGAAGAGATCTGGATAAACTGGCAAAATGGTCAGAAGAGTGGCAACTGGAGTTTAATTGAAAGAAGTGCAAGATCATGCACATAGGGAAGAGAAACCCTGAAGCCACCTATAGGCTGGGAGGGGAGTTGCTGGTAGTCACAAGGGAAGAAAGAGACTTGGGCATCATCCTCACAGATGACCTGAAATCATCCAAGCAGACCACTAAAGCAGTAGGTAAGGCTAGTGGGATGTTGGGGTGCATTAGCAGGGGTATCACAAGTCATAAGAGTGAGGTAATAATCCCTCTTTACAAGACACTGGTAAGGCCCCATCTGGAGTACTGTGTGCAGTACTGGAGGCCACACCTTCACAAGGGCATTAACCAAATTGAGGCAGTCCAGAGAAGGCCAACCAAAATGGTACAGGGACTGCATCAGAAAACATATGAGGACAGATTAACGGAGATCAATATGTATACCCTAGAGCAAAGGAGGGAGAGAGGCGACATGATCGAAACATTCAAACATCTTAAGGGCATTAACAAGGTGAAAGAGTCTAACATGTTTCAATATAAGAAAAATAGCAAGACAAGAGGACACAACATGAGAATTAAGGGAGGCCAATTAAGGGGTAATGTGAGGAAGTTATTTTTTACAGAAAGGGTGGTGGATGCATGGAATGGCCTACCTCAGGAAGTGGTAGATATGAATACAGTGCAGGGCTTCAAACAGGCATGGAATAGGCATAAGGGAGCAATACAGATGAGAATGAATAGATAGGCCATTGACAGAGCAACGGCTGATGGCACATTCGTAAGACAGAAAAATAAATGGGCAGACTGGATGTGCCTTGTGGTCCTTATCTGCTGTCAACTTTTATGTTTCTATGTTATTTTCTGTTCTGAGAGTCTGGATGTTGTGAAATAATGCTGTCTGCCAAAATAATCAGCACTTTTATGAGGACCAAATTCAAGTGATGGTACTACATTATACAGTATGTAAAAGCATTATTGTCAGTAAGTGCGGTACAGTATGCACATTACCATGCACATGTCACAAATTGTGCAAGTAAGCATAAGCATGAAAATAAAATACACTACATGACACACACTGTCCCCTATATGCTAAACAGATGATAAAAATGTTCACTGTGAACATTTCATTTTGTCCTCATGGGAGGGGGACATGATGCTGTTACTTTCTAGACATTATGACTATACATATTTATTATCTGTTTTTGTTATTTATTATTTTTAATTCTATTTTATTAATCTTTTCTGCTGATGAGAGGCACCTCTAGCCATCAGAACTGGGCACAATATAAATAAAATTGCCTTGCCTTGCCTTGGAGGTGTCCCCATTGGTATGCCAACCACATAATAACTCAGGGATGGTGAAGTCCTTAACATCGACAATGTCAATAAGTTTCAACATTGTCGAAGTTATGGACCTGAGGGCAGAAATCCACACTTTAGATGTCCGTCGCCTCCCCCTTCAAAAGAGCTGAGATTCTCAGTTAGTCATATTACGAAGGGGGAGGGTGTGTGGGGGGGTGCAGCCCCCTGAAAGAAATACACAAATATCTGACAGACAGAATTTTGCCTGTCCACATTGGGGATCTCTCCATGCCAACCAAGATTGAACTACCTCCGCTATCCCTTGCAAGGAGTAGGTCATTGTGTACCTTGACCAAAGCAATTTCTGTACTATGGCAAGTTCAGAATCCTGACTGGAAAGGTTTATAGAGGTCATGTGACTCCAGGTGTAATTCCAACTGCACCACCACCACCACCATCTCGATCAACTTCCCCTATAACGGAATGTTCGATACAGACCAGAAATACTGAAAATAACCGCACTCCAAGCCATTGATAATGGTGACAATTCTGAAGTTTATTTTGCACAAATTGCAAAAATAACAAACAATACAAGGCAAAAAATCCCACCAGGAGACATCAGTGCTTCTGTCCTGTAGATTTTTGTCAAGGGACTGTTTCCTGTAATGAACAGATTGCTTAAATACCCCCACCACAGTGATGTCACTCTCAGGTTATTCACTGTGATTACATCATATCTTTTTGAACAAACTGTTAACCAAAAGGTACAAAAAGCAATTCTAATAAACAAAAGACTATTAGTATTTCATAATCTTCAACTTGGGATATTTTTTAACTATTTTAACACATTTATTACAGTTGTGCGATACAGGCCTGCAATTTGAAAGGACATCCGGGTCCAAAGATAGTTTCTTAAAGGAGATAGGAATTGATTTTTACATAGTTAACTGTCCTTCCGTCTTCCTCTCCATGCCAGTTAATTATTCTGATATACATTGATTATTTTTTGATAAGCAAATAACCTAGGTTTGGGGTGCCCTCAGATCTTCATAGAGTTCTACTCTTCTCACCTTCTACTGCTCTTTATTTTCATATTTCTAAGACATTCTATGACATCAAAAACTCCCATTCCATGCTATTCATCCAAATGACCTGGAACGGTGTTATTGATGTCATAGAATGTTCAGACAGGATGAAAAGAGAAAGCAGCAACTGCTGAGGAGAGAGGAATTCAGGGTAGTTAAAAAGGCAACAAAACTAGATTATTAATTTAACAAAAAAGTCAAAAACATCAGAATACTGGGTAGGCAATAAAAGAACAACTGGAAGGCACCTGGAGGTGTGAAAAATATTTCCTATCACCTTTAAGAAGGGGCCTTATCAATACCCCTTTTCAGGGAACTGGGAAAAAATCCCATTTAAGCAAACACTTGACAATCGCCACAAAAATTGAACCAAGTATTTCCCAGCACTCAAGGAGGAGCGGAGTTGGCCCAGAGTCCAATATACAGTAGGTGGGATGCCATTCAGGAACCACCCAAAGGACATCCTTCATGATACTGGCTTCAGCTCCTTCCACAAAAGTGAAATGGCTCTGACCAAAGGACTGTCACTGTCAATTGATGACAGGCCACTTGAGAATATCCCAACCCTGAGAGAGGATGCATAACCATTGTAGGGAGCTGATGGAGTCATTAATCAAAGGAGACCTTGTGGAATACCTGGACAGCAATGGTCTCCAGGATAGTAAACAGCATGGGTTTGTGGCATGGAGATCTTGTCAGAAAAACCTGATACTTTTCTTTGATTGGATGATGAGGGAATTGGATAGGGGCCATGCCATGGCCTTGCTGTATTTTGACTTTAGCAAGGCTTTTGACTTGGTGCCCCACATATGCTTGCTGAAGAAGATAGAGGATCTGGGTGTAGCTAGAGACATATTTAACTGGGTAGGAAACTGATTGAGGGTAGACAGCAGAGGGTTGTGGTCAACAAGATCAAATCAGAAGAGAAGGAGGTCACAAATGGGGTACCATAGGGATCTGTGCAGGCCCAGTCCTCTTCAGTATGCTCCTTAGTGACACTGGTGAAGGTATCTGAGGCAGGTTGTGTCTGTGCAGATGACATTAAGTTCTGTGGGAGGGTAGATAGTGACAAACTTACAAAAGCTAGAGAGGTGGTGTAAGGTTTGACAGTTGAAAATCAATGTCAAAAAATGCAAAGTGATGCACCTAGGGAATAGGAACCCCAGGACAAAGTACTGGATGGGTGGGTTGAGACTTAGCACTATGGCTGAGGAAGATGACCTAGGAGTTATTATCAGTGACACCCTCAAGCAATTGAGCCAGAGCAACAAAGCCTATGATATAGCATGTAGGATGCTTGGGTATATAGGGGGTACTGCTAGCAGGACACAGGAAGTAATACTACCCCTTTATAGATCTTTAATGAGGCCATGCCTGAATTATTGTGCCCAGGTCTGGAGCCCTCACCTCAGCAAAGATAGGGACAGGCTGGAGGCAGTGCAACATTGGGTAACAAAAATGATTCGCCACCAACAGGGCAGGTTTAATGAGGAGTGCCTCAAGGCACTGAACACATACTTGCTGGAGACCAGAAGAGGAATGGGAGATATGATAGAGACCTTCAAGTTCTTAAAAGGATTAAACAAGGTGAACTGAGAAGAACTATTTAGCTTGAATGTTAGTTTGAGGTCACGAGGGCATGAGTGGAAATTGACAGAAGGGAGGTACAGGAAGGACAGGAGAAAGTATTATTTTACAGTGTATACCCCCCTGACAGTGACACCGGGGCAGCAAATGACACTACAGCAACTATAGCACCACATCGCTGTAGTGTCCACACTGGAACCCGGTGCTGTCTGTCGGGAATCTTGCACCCCTCCCAAATCAACTCTGACTTGGAGTTGATAATCATTAGTGGGGGGTTCAGGGAGTTGCAGCTCCCCATGTGGGGGGTTCGGGGGGCAACTTTGATTTCATTGGAACTGGCAGCCGACTGCAAAAAGCAGTCAACCTGCCAGTTTTGCTATCTGGTCATTTGACAAAAATTTTTGTCGATGACCAGTCATGGATCCATTTTACAGAAAGGGTGGTGGAGCCATGGAACAGTCTACCAGCTGAAGTGAGGGGCAATGAAAAAGTTGATGGTTTCAAGCACAGTGGTCAGTCAGGTGACAGAATCAGGAAGGAGATGTGGAGGAGGGGGGGGAAGGCTAGGACCCTGGATGAACAGTAGGTCTGAGGGTTAGATAGCAAACTTGGGCAGACTGCATGGACCATTGGCCTTTTTCTGCCATCATTGTCTATGTTTAGGTCTGTAGCTTGTCCAGAAAGAACTGATTAAACTTGACACACTTTTTTGTTGAAAATGTTCTACAAGATTGGAGACAGATAGGACTTAATAATCTGTCCACAGTGTTGAAGAGCTTAGCTGGATGGTACTTTTCAGCAACAGTCACTCATAACAGGAACGCTGATTTTTCAAAGTGATTGCCCTCACATACTCATCACAAAGAGCATGCAGTGCTAACTTATCCTCAGAGCAGAAGCTCTGCCAGCAATGTTCCAACCACCACCCCTTTGTCTTAAATCTCCTCAGATCACCATCAAAACATGGTAGCCTGTGGCAGAAAATCAAGAGATGAACACAGAGAGGTGCTGAAGAGTCGACAGCTGCAGCAAGAGCCACGCTGTAACCCCTGACCGCTGCCTTAACTTCCATTGCACAAGCTGTCTCCATGCTTGCGTTGTCCACTGCTTCCAGGAGATTCTGAGGTTCCAGACTTCTAAAAGAGCAGTAACTGACCATCTCCACAGGGAAGAAGGTCATGGTGTTCAAGAGATTTGTGACACTGTCATGGTAGCCCCATGAAGGCATAACCTTTGAAGTACCTGTGGTACTAAATTCTGTATCAAAGGCAATCTGGGCAGAAATTAATTCTACTTGTTAACATTGACTAGGACAATTTTAACTTTGAATCAGTTTTTACCTGCTCACCTTGACAACTGCTAAACTCAAAGCTAAGTACTGTAATTGCCACCTATTCAGATGTTAATATCTAGCACACAGACCTGTTAACAGTGAAAATGGGGGAACGAAGATCATAGTCATGTCATCATTAGAGTGCCCCTTCACACCTATGCTCCACTCTTGTGGGCCACTTTGTATTGATTTCTAGTTCATTCAGGTGTGAAGGACAACATACAGGTTTGAATTCAGCAGGATAAAAGAGAAATACTTGTTTGGATAAGTGACTGTGCTTTTATTAAAAAAAAAAACTTTTATTCGGATTTGATGGCCATCTCAAAGTACAGTGCTTCACAACACAATGTGGAATATCAGTGGGGATGGGGAAGGGGATTGCTAAAGGCATGGCTAGATTAAATGGTTTACAGGTACCCTAAAAATGTAAGCTGACTCACAAAAATGATATTAATATTATACAATATATGTAAATGCACAAGATGGGCAAAGACTGAAGGTTAGAGCTACAGTATTAATATTAGCAGTACTTCCCTGGACATCCAACTATACCCCCCTGCTAGGAAAGGTATGTTCCAGAAATGAAAGTAATAAAAAAAAAAACAGTGCATACATAGATACATAGATACATAGACAGTGTCGGCAGATAAGGGCCTATGGCCCACCCAGTCTGCCCATTTGAGCTTGTAAGTTCAGTTTGTTTTCCTAGAAGTCTGTTTCCCCTTACCCATGACCTCTAGAATTCCTTTATGTCTATCCCATGCATTCTTAAATCCCGTGATTGTTTCAGCCCCCACCACTTCCTCTGGCAGGGTGTTCCACTTGTCCACCACCCGTTCTGTGAAGAAATTCTTTCTCATGTTTCCTCTGAATTGTCCTCCCTCCAACTTCATCCCATGCCCTCTAGTCCTGGAACATCTTTTTCACTTAAAAATAGTGTTTTCCTGCACTCTGCATACTGTACAGTACAACAGGTTTTTGATAAATGGTTGAAGCAAGACTCCCAACACCACCAAGCCACTTTATGTTTTGGGTTCCTGGGCCACAGGCTTGAGTGTTCACTGCAACCACTCAGTTTGAGCGGTTGATGAATGGGACTAGAATGAGTACAGTACAGTGCAGTACATGCAACATACAGTACAGTACTGGTAATGTATTGTGGAATAATGCACAGACTAAAACAGCCATGTTCAATATTGTATCATTACAGGATGCTCAAGAAATGACTGTGGTCCTGAGGGAGGTCAGCAGAGGAGGGTGGAAAGTTGAAAGGGGATAGTACCATCCAGTGCTGGTAGATGGCGTACCACTGACACTGGCACTGTTACTTGAATGGGACCACTAGGACCACTATAGTATATTGACCCATATAACGGAGTGGAATGTTGTGAGCCACCAAGTGAATAGTGACAATAGTAATACGTAATGAGCACAGCATAATGAAATTTTACAGTATATTCCCAGTACTAAAAATACATCTTCAACCTGCGCATTGCAAATTGACAATAAGGGGAAAGGCAACATAGACCCTGCGAACCACATGTTAGGTAACTGCAGTGCAATACTGTATTATAACAATAAAGTGGCTATGTTTGGCATTTCTATATATCTTTGAAATTTCAAAATCTTGTTTCCCATGGTGTCCCCTAAGCCTCCCCCCTCCCCAGAAGCACAAGTCTGTACTCCAACAGAAAGTTCATTTTCAGTGCAGGTGGGGGGAGGAGCCTCTCTGAGAAACAGTTTTGTTCCCACTGGAACTAATGCATTTAGAGTGTCGCAGAAAATGACAGACAGGTTTTGGCATTTCTACATACATTCACCTGAAATTTCAGAATCATGTTCCCCAAGGTGTCCCCAAACCACCTGTAGAAGTACAAGTCTGTACTCCAAGAAAAAGCTTATTTGGGGGGAGGGGTGGCTGATGTACTCTCTGAGGAACAGCTTTGTTCCCTTTGAAACTAATGCATTTAGAGTGTCACAGAAAATGGCTAATAGGTTTAGCAATTCTGCATACTTTCACCTTAAATTTCAGAATCATGTTCCCCAAGGTGTCCTCTAACCACTTCTAGAAGCACAAGTCTATGCTCCAAGTAGAAGTTAATTTTTAGTTGGGGTAATGTATGTGCTGTCTCACAAATGGGTTCAAAGCATAGATGGTCATACACATTGGAAGAAGAGAATGAACTACCAGAGTCACCTATGAGATGGAAAAGAGACTACATATGGGGTTCATCACCACAGCAGAATAAAAGAAATGTTGGATCACTTACTACTGCAAAATACCTGAAAATCATGTGCCACATGAAATGGCAGAAAACAACATTATGCTCGGCACAACTGTGCTTCCAACTGTTTTGTCTTTTTACTTTTGCCTAAGCAGCTAGGATATCAAACATAAATAATAGAGCCTAAAAGGACCTTAACCTAAGGTGAATATACATGGCCATTTTAAGAATATAACTTCTTCTTGTTCATAGTTACTATTTTTAGTCAGAACACGGAGAATGAATATCTTTGCATGCCTACCTGCTATGAGATATATCTAGTAAAGATGGCAGAAATGAGGACCATGCAAGCATGCTGTTAACACGTCTTATTGCTTTTGCTGATTTTCTAGAAACATGTGCAGTAAAGCCAGGTGAAAATAAATATGATAATCCTCAGATTTTCTTGAAGTGAGGATCAAAGAGTATTCTCTTTTTTTTTGCCACTACCTTAAATGTGTTAATTTTAATGACAGTAAACACATTTGAATTGTTTGTCCAGGTGCAATATTGGAGTCACAGCCTCAAAGTTGACCTCCTGTAGCATGATAAATCTGAATAATACTCATGCACAACTCACATAAAAAAATAAATAAATAAGAGGTGAATCTGGGGATCAGCATATTTTTTGCCATGGCCTAAAAGTCTAGCATATTAATGTAAGTTCCTAAGGGTGGCCACCCAAGCAGATCATAAATTTGTGTTTCCCTTGTGTAAAACCTTTTTGTATGTTGTAATTTTTTTTATTGCATTGTTCAGTCATACTCTAGGGTTGCCATCTTTGGATGACGTGAAGATCACATGCTAAACCCCACCCCAAACTCTGCCCCTGGCTCCACCCCCTTTTTATGACTGACATCTATATTCCTCCTCCTCCAAAGCCATTAATAACATTAGGGAAGACTAAAAATGACAGGAAATCATTTTTATACTATGATTATTATTTTGATTTTACTTTTATTTTTTGATAACAATGTAAGGCTAACTGAGCATAGTGTTCATTTACATGGGGTGGTCCAGGAGCACACAGATGTTAAATGACTTGCTCTGGGTCACACAGTAAAAGTGAAGTCTATGGGAATCAAACTTGGGTCTGCTGGATGTACTGTAGCAAGGTCATTTAGAGCTCATCATTCTAACCTCTGGTAAACACCCTCCCTCCCATTTTCCTTCTCACATCTGTCATGTATTCTGATATGCTTTGATCAGTTTTTGATAAATGAATTCCCATGTTTGTGTTGCCCTCAGGTTTGCACTGTGTTTCATTTACTTCAGCAGTAAAAGACCATACTTAAAATGTAGAGTGGAATAAATAAGGTTCATTTACTGGTAATGGTCTTAATGGCCATACTTTACATCTCCCAAATTGACTGTTTTTTCAGACAAAGATCTGTATGATATCAGAACTTCTTTGTAACCCAAACATGCTGTCTAAACAGTGAATGATTTGATAAATCAGTTTTAAGAGTATATGAGCACTCAAAATGGGCCAAAAACCAAACCTACATCTGAGCAATTATCCTGTCTAAAACACAACAGGGGGCAACCAAACTTGATACTTCTCTTTATAACCTATAAGGCCCTACACAGACAAGGACCATGTTATCTACAAGATCTTTTTTTCTCCTACCACCCTCTCTGCTCACTCTACTGTGCCAGTGAGGGATTGCTTGAGGTTCCAAGGGTCCATTTGAAGACCTCGGGTGCCTGGGCATTTGTATGTGTGGCCCCTAACCTGTGGAACTCTACCTTGTCGGATGAGAGAGTGCCTGACCATGGAGAGTTTTAAATCTTCACTCAAAACCCACCTTTTTAATATAGCTTTTCTTGAATCTTGATTAAGGTCAGCTGATGTTGTTGTGTAATTTAATATTTATTAGATATTTTAATTCCTGATTTTATAACTATGTAGAAGCGCTTTGATCAGTTTGCGAATTGCGCTTTTTATACATAAACTTTGATTTGATTTGATTTATGGCCAGTATTTCTACTTTCAGTCCATGTGGGGTTCTGTAACAATTTGTTTTCTCTGATATCACTTTATGTACATTGCATTTATTTTAATTGATTAGATACCCCTTCCCCAACACACTAGATAATTAGCCTTGCATCCATTTTCTTTTCCTGCCTACCAATTCAAACTAAATAAATCTTTTTTTTAATACAGCATTTTGTAGGCATTTTATAGGTTTTTCTCCTGCACCCCCCCCCAGGGCCCTGGCACATGGCTGTACACATGCAGAGGCAAACATGCACACGGGAAGCCAGCTCAGTCCCTTCTGCCCACCTGTACTGCTGCAAGCCTGGTACTACCCACTGGGCCTCCACCCAGTGGGGATGGGACTACGGGAGGGGTGACAACCCATCACCCCTGGGAGAAGAGAGCGTCCCAAAGGCTTGCTCAATTCTGCTACTCCATCCCCCCCCCAGGCCAGCACCCCAATGGCCCGAGGCTGTTCTGGAACCTGGGTCACCAGCGTAGCATGGAGTAAGACGTTAAGTGCCTCAACCCTCAGCACCACCAGGCAGAACTAAATAAATCTTTCTGTCTTTTGTTTAGTACATATGCGGGCTGTTGTGGTTTGGGAGTTTCTTTTTGTATATACACACACACACACACACACACACTTACTTTTAATGAGAATGCCTATATCCTTACTGTACATATGCAGTTCAGTATCTGCCAGAAACTCCATGATTTAAAGAGCTACTGATGCCTCAAAGAAAACTTTAAAAAGCATAATAATTGGGTACAATTCTGCCTGTATTCCATTTATATTTTATATATTTCTCCTCCCCGTGATTTATTACTACAGAAATGTGCATTTATATATGATCTTTATCCCTTAGAGTTCCTTTAGAGTCCATCTGTCTCTATAGTTTACTCCCTACTTCAAGTCGTAATCCTCTATTGTGACATCACAGTCAGTTGCCATAGGAGTAACTGTGATATCACAAGCAGTGCTCTGTGACTTCAGGTAACTAGGGAGAAAGCAGCAGGAAGAAACAAACTCTTCAGGAACAAAGATCCTGTTTTCATACAGATGACCTCAGTAATAAATAATGGGGAGGAAGAATACAGCACTAATGGGAAAATACAAGCCAGACTGTGTCTAAATATTAGGTTTTGTTAAAGTTCTCCTGAACATGTCACCAGCTCTTTAAAGATATCTATGTGGTGTGGATTAAATTCCTGAAAGAGCAAGAAAAAGAATAAAGGCTATGCAATATAAGACAAGAACAATATTGAGCTGAGCCATCGTAAAATGCTGAAAAATGAGAAGATTATGCAGAGGTTTGTGGTATACATTTGCCCGTTGGCATCATGTGGTTTGGGTGACCAAACGTTCCCCTTTTAAGTAGGAAAGGCGTTTTTGATTTAGGAAGATCTGAAGGTAGTTTCCAATTAAATTGAGTGTTTTGTCTTTCTTACAGTAAATGGTAAGATAATCGTACAGTACGTAGAACTTTAAGATAGGAGTTATTTGTTCTAGTTTAAAAGAAAAGTTTTAAGACAATGTTATCACATTCCTTTTTAAATTAGGGCCAGTCTGCGGTTGCAGTGGTAGAGCTGCCACTCACGATGCTGATGACCTGGGTTTAGAAGCGGGTCTGGTTTTTGGGAGGGACAGCTGGGGGAGGACAATAGTGTGTCCAAAGGACTGCTCTTTTCCTCCGGGGGGGGGGTAGGACAGCGACTAGCACTTGACTGGTCCCATGCAGAGGCAAGGGGCCAGGCAGGCAGAGCTTGGTTGTTCAGGGAGATTGGGCAGACATAGGCATGTATGCCATTATATCAATATACTCCACATCTCACAGCCGAGAAAATCGGAAAATAATGTGACCACGCAGCATGCCACTTGCCACTCTGTCACAGGTCCTGCATTGCTGCCTGGACTTTTTCTCCCTGACTGACACTCTAACTCCACTCTGAGGTTTACAGGGTTGGCCTTCGGGTAGCCCTTCCCATGTGGGGGTCATCCATGGGGGAAAACAGGAGAAGGTGAGTTCAGTATTACATAATAATAGAGGCCCAAAATGAGTGACTACAAAAATAGCGACTCATTTTGGGTGCTATTATTGTGGGCTACCCTGCGTAATAGCGAGAGTATGGGATAGCGATCATGGGGAAAGGTGAATGGAAGGGGGAAATAGAGAGGGGAAGGGGAGGGACAGGGAAGGGGTTTTCAAGCATTGATGTACAGTGCCTGATGCTACCGAGCTAGCCATGTGGCATGGTGGTGTAGATGGCTAGCTCTGGTACAGCAGGTACTGGGTTCGGGACCAGGAATGTGTACATTTTACCGCAGCCGAAAGCTTCAACACTTACATTTTGCCCAAAATCCATGTTTTCCCCCCCAACATACACTTCCCCAGAGTTGAGAATGCTATTTCAGGGGGGTGCGGGGTAAAGCCCCCCATGGGGGGGGGTTGGGAGCCCCCCCTTCCCTGCAAAAATATTTTTTTTCAATCCGGATATCGGGTCACTTTTAAGTCTTTATTGCCAATTTGCTTTTTGGCAATATACACTGGCCATGATAGCGATTCCTGTTTTATGATCACTATTATGACATGGAACCGGTGAGTTCCAGGGGTGGATGAGGGGGCTGGCAGTAGCAGCTGGATCAAAGGGGGGCCGGTCGGCGGCAGATAAAAAAAAAAATAATAATTTTTACTACTATGAGTTCCTGCATTTTCTTATGTGTTCTGTAGAGTTCATATGTTGCATCCAAGGGTGCCCCACAAACCTTGTGATTTCTAATAGAGAAGCCAGTTCTTTTTTTTTCTCAATTGTTTAACCAAAAGTAGCACATTAAGCTTAAAGCTTGTTTACAGGTGTGATCTGGGAGCACAGGGAAGTTAAGTGACTTGCTCAGAGTGTCACAGTACAGTATGCAAGTGGAGGCTATGAGATTCAAACCCAGGCCTCCAGATTTGCAGCTCAGAGCCTTAAACCACTGCGCTATGCTGCCTCCCTAAGAGTTTAATTTTGCATACGTATTGAGGCTGTGAAAACCCCTCTCCTTTTGCTTTCTTTTTTTAATTTGTGTGTTTTTTCACCTGGAGCCCTGGCAGGTGGCTATGGCCCTCCTTGTGGAGGGACTAACTTTCCAGTCCCATTGCTCCCACTCCTGCCAATTCTCAGAAATTCCCATGGCCGGTCCAGGGAGGAAGGTGCCGGCTTCTCTCCCCCGCCCAGACACCCAATCTAGAAACTGGGGTTGGCTCTCAGGATGCAGCTGACCATCACAAAGCCTGCCAGGCTCTTTTCCACCATTTTCTCCCTGCTCCACCTCCTTAACAATGCAAGGACATCGGTACGTGCCTCCCGACCTGTACTGCAACCTGGCTATCGTCAGAAGGCAGTCAGTGAGTGGGACAACAAACTCTCCCTCCCCGAGAGAGGAGAGAGGAGAGCAGTCCTTGGGACACTTACTCCTCTCTTGCCCCAGCCGACCCCCAGCAACCCGGCTCATTCCAAACCGGGTCATCTGGTAGCAGGTGTGTAGCGACCAGCGCTCAACCTCCAGCACCACCTGGTCGGGCCTTTTTAAAGAAAAAATGTAGGTATACATGGTCTCTCACAACCTGAAAGTATGTGAAAAGTTCTCTCAATCAATATATTGGACTCACCTGATTGTGTCAGCAGCCCAGGGACATCCCTGTCTAATCTGTCCTGTCTTTAAATAAGAAAGCAGCCATTTTATGGAACACTGAGACAGACAATGATGTCAGTATTGGAAAGACAGAGTTTAACAACATACTGTATAACCTTCACAAGAGTGATAACACTTTCTCTCTAAAGGTTCCATGAAATGACTTCTGTTTTCTTTAAAGATGGGATAAATTAGACAGGATGATAAAATGGAGCAACGGCTAGGAGGAGGACATTAGAGTGTCCAAAGGACTGCTCTCCCCCTTCTGGGGGAGGGTAGGACAGCAACCAGCACTTGACTGGCCCCTCATCCACAGGGAACATGAGAAAAGGTCAGTTCCAGTGGTGAATGATAGGGCTGGGCAGTAGTGCCAGAGCTAAAGGGGGCCGGTCAGCAGCAGATAAAAAAAAAAATTTAAATAAGTTGGTACTCCTATGAGTTCCTACATTTTCATATGTGTTCTATACTGTTCATATGTTGCATCCAAGAGTGCCCCACAAACCCCACAAGGTGAGTTCTATGGGTGAATGACAGGGCTGGGAGGTAATGGCAGGGCTAAAGGGGGCCAATCAGTGATACTGAGGGAACTCAGAGAGGAGCTGGCAGCACCTCTGGCATCCCTGTTCAACCTGTCATTTGAAACAGTGGTGGTGTCCGGGGACTGGAAGAGGGCACATGTGGTCCCTCTACACAAGAATGGGAATAGGGAGGAGGCAGGAAACTATAGGCCTGTCAGCTTAACATCAGTGGTGGGTAAGGTAATGGAATTGCTGTTAAATGAAAGGATTAGTGGATACTGTACCTTACCACCAGTGGGCTTCAGAATCTGAGGTGGCATGGCTTCACAGTGGGGAGGTCATGCCAGACAAACCTAATTGATTTTTTTGACTGGGTAATCAGGGAAGTGGATCAGGGAGGGGCAGTGGACATGGCCTACCTAGATTCCAGCAAGGCCTTTGACACCGTCCCACACAGAAGATTGATAAACAAGCTGAGGAGACTAGGAGGGGGTAATAAGGTTATTAAATGGGTGGAGAGTTGACTGAGCAATCAGACTTAGAGGGCTGTGCAAATGGGACCGACTCTTGAGTAGTGGCCAGTGGTGTGCCACCGGGATTAGTAGTAGGCCCAGTCCTCTGCAATGTCTTTATTACTGAAATTACTGAAGGACTGGAGGGAAAGGTATGCCTCTTCATGGATGACACAAAACTCTGCAATAGACTGGACACACCGGGGAATAGAATGAGAGGGGATCTAAAACAAACTGGAAGAATGGTCAAGAAATTGGCAGCTGGATTTCAACGCAAAAAAGTGCAAAATAATGCATATGGGGCACAAAAACCCAAGAGCAACATACAAACTGTGGGAGGGGAGCACTGATAGACACAAATCAGGAAAGGGAACTGGGGGTGATCATTACAGATGGCCTAAAGGTTGCAAAACAGTGTAACAAGGCAGTGGGGAAGGTTAGCCAGATGTTGGGATGCATAGGTAGGGGCATCACCAGCAGAATGAGGGAGGTAATAATACCCCTGTACAGATCATTGGTGAGATCACAAATTTAATTCTGTGCCCAGTTCTGGAGGCCCTATGTTCAAAAGGAAACAGCTAGGGAGGAGGCAGTTCAGAGGAGGGCAAGCAAAATGGTGCAGGGAATGCAACTGAAAACCTACGAGGAAAGGCTTAGGGAATTGAACATGTACAGTACTCCCTGAAGCATAGGAGGAGGAGGGAGGCTATGATAGAAACATACAAATATCTCATGGGGGGAAACAAGGCACAGGAGGGCAGTATTTTTCAAAGAAAAAGATGCTCAAGGATGAGGTGTCATGCTATGAAATTGGAGGGTGGAGGTTCAGAGGAAATGTGAGGAAGCACTACTTCAATGAAAGAGTGACAGACGAGTGGAAAAGCTTGCCTGCAAAGGTGACAGGGTCAGAAGCAGTTACAGGATTCAAGAAAGCATGGGATAGGCACAGAGGGGATCTTGGAAGTAAAAAGGGAGAGGGGAGAGGAACCAGAGGCAGCATAGGTTCTACAGTGTCATATACAGTAGAGAGTTCTGCTGCTTTTTTTGCATGGTTTGCACTTGTAATTCATTCTTTTTGCACAAGTAAAAAAATATTTTTCCTCAGCTGAAGCCTGATGCCAGTGTTATGTTTTTTTATTATGCTGTAAACTGCCACGGGGCACAGGCTTACAGAGAGTGGAGCGGTGAGTTTCTGCTTTTGTCATATACAGTAGGGTAGACTGGGTGGGCCTTGAGGCCCTTATCTGCCATTACCTTCTATGTTTCTAAGTTTCAGTGGACATAAAACGATCCTGTAACCTCATTGGTCCACTAAGGTCTCTGCCCATGTGTAAATCTTGCAACAAACCACAGCTGAGGAAAGGCATTTATAAAAAGCAAAACAGAACATAACTGAACACGTTTTTAAACTTATTGTATGCATTGGTCCATTTATACACACTCCAGAATGTGGATAACTAGCAAATTTCCCAATTGTCCCTTGATCCCCACCCAGAAATAACTGAGGCCACTGCCTTTTCACTTTGGATGCTCACTGGCAGTATGTATTTAAAGGCACAGTTATATATTTACATCATTTACATCCCAAATCATATTAACAGTCAGTATTTACACAACAGACATAATAGTCCAATATCTCTTCTAGGACATAACAGTCCTGTCTTCCCTGTCATGGTTCTTTGCCATGTTCTCTTCCTTTTTCCTCTTTGCTTCTCGGGGTCTGGACACCGTGATCCGGACCCCCCTTTCAATTACCATAACCGGTTACCACACTTATCCGGACCACTCCCTCCCCCCGCTAGGTGGTGACACAGTGATCCACCCCCTAGCTCTATATTCCTCTCCCCTCCCCCAGTTACTCCCATGCCTGGGTTCTTTTGTCCCCAGCCAGTGGTACCTGCCCCCGTCCCCGTCTACCTGTCCCTCCTTTTTTCCCCTTGTTCCCAAACCCCTTTCACTGACCCATATCCAGCTTGCAATGGAAGATGGGGCTCCCCCCCTTGCAGGTTAACCTCTTAGACCCTTCTTATCGATGCCCCCAACCAGCTCCCCGAATGGCCGAAGAAACAGGATCATGCCGAACTCTAATCGATAGACTGCCTCATGCTCGTATGAAATGTCCTTATGCTGTATGTGAACCCCACCTATTTCTATTACTGCTCTGGCCACCTTTCTGTTCAACTGCTTGCGCACCACCTCCACCACCTTAGGCCCTTTTCGCTCCCCTCCAAACCCTCCTGGATGTAATCTCAGACCAACCAATCACCATTCGTGGCCACCAGCTCTTCACCTTCTCAAGGTCTGCCAGGATGTCCCTCAACAGGGATCCCCATGGCACTGTCACCAAGTCATTTCCCCCTAGATGGACAATGATACTGTCCGGTACAGCCCAGCACACCTGAAGCTCTTCCAGCAGGGGTAGCAGCTGCAACTACCTCATGCCCCTCAGGCCCCTCCACCGCACCTTGGTGTGCTCCGCTCCCAGGTGCAGCTGCATTCCTATCCTCATGGTGGCTGTGAACCTCTCCACCCAGTAGATGAATGAATGCCCCACAATCCACATTTGTCTCTTGGAGCCTGCTGTGGGAAGAGAAAAAGAGACACTAATTAGCCACTGTCAGCATTGCACATATCTCTTGTAATAGTTCGATGTCCATCTGCCCACCTGTTTGACTCACACTCCGCTGCACCTGCTGCGACAAACTCTGAGGCCGAACCAATCCTAAAGGAGTGTGGGACAAACTCGAACCATGTCCCTGCCCTGTGGCCCCGCACTGCACTATAGTCCGCCATGGCCTGGACTGTGCAGACCCCCTCCCCTGCCTGCCTGTGCATCATCACAGTGGAGTTCTTGCCCCGCTGGTCTGTTTTGGACTTCTGGAGCCAGATGACCAACTTCCCCTCCTCCAGTCTTACGTTTCCCTCCTGCAGGCCGGCAGCAGCAGCCCGCTTTCTAGGTGCTGCCATCTCCCCAACCCGAAATGCCCCCTTTGCCATGACTGCAAATATAGCCCTGAACTGAAAGGCTTCATTCGCTGAGCTACAAACATGGTCCAGCTCTCTTATCACCTTCCAGAGCAGGGGACCCATTTTGGGTCTTCTCCCATCCTGCATGGAGCCCTGCCCCCTCTGCCACCCCGGAACCATCCGCCTGATGGCCTGGCCACCTGCATCGTCCACCATCCCCAGTCCTGGCACGTTCAACTGATACCTGACAGCTGGACCCCCATGGTAGTGGGATCCACCCCTTCCTCCCACCTGTCCACTACATATCACATGACCTGTTCCTCCCAGACTGGCTGTCCTGTCTCCCAACCCAACCTGGCCTGAAATGCCTGGAAACTGGCCCATGCCCTTTCATAGGCCTTTAGGGTGTTGGCCGACCAAGACCCTTTGCACAAGACCCTAGCCTTCACCCTCCAATCTCCCACATCCAGTCCAGGACTCTGGTCCAGGTAGGTACAGCCGGAGGTGCCAACTCTCGGAACTGCTGCATCTGAAAATGAGAAAGACAGTCAGCCACCTCATTCCTTACCCTTCAATGTGCTGTGCCCTAAAAGATAGGTTCAGATGCAATCCCAGTAATACCATGTGCCTTAAAACCTCACTGACTGATTCCGTGCTGCCACTCTGCCTGTCGATCACCTCCACTACACTGTTGTTATTGCACCAAAATAAGATGTGCTGCCCTGCCATCCTGGCACCACAAAGCTCAAGGGTCACTCATATAGGGAAGATCTTGAGGAACGTGATCTCCTTGGTCCACCCCCACTCCTGCCAGTGGGCTGGCCATGCTTCCAAAATCCACTCACCTCTGAAATAGGCCCCCATCCCAAAACCCCCAGCAGCATCTGTGTACAACTCTGTGTCCACATTGCAGGCCCATTCTTCCTGCCAGAATGTCACACCATTGTATGACTCCAAAAACACCTCCCACACTTGTTGTAGGTCTTCTTTAGCGCCCTTATTTATGTTCACCCAATGATGGGGCTGTTTTGCTTTGCCCATGACCTTCCCCAACCATCTCATAAAGGCCCTGCCTGGGCTTACGGCCTTGCAGGCAAAATTAAGGTGCCCCAGCAGCTGATGAACCTGTACCAGCATCACCCTCCGCCTCCCTCCCACTAGCACGAGTAGCCCCCACAGCTGCCCACCTCTTTGTCCCCTGGCAGCCCAGAAACACTCTAGTTCCATATCTACCTCGATCCCCAAAAACTCTAGCTTGCGGGACGGGCCCTCCATCTTACCTGCTGCTAGTGGGATCCCTATCTTGTTGCACATGCCCTGGAAATCCGTTAACATCTTATTGGCCTCCTCCTGGCTGGCTCCAATCAGCAAGAAATCATCCAGGTAATGGACCAGCCTCCTGTGCCCATACCAGGACCCGAACACCCACTGCACCCATGAACTGAATGTCTCGAAAGTGGAACTTGCCACTGAGCAGCCTATGGGCATAGCCTTGTCAAAATTGAGGCCCCCCTCAAATTGTAAGCCTAGCAGGTCCCAATCCATGGGGTAGATTCGATGTCTATCTTTGCCAACCAGGCCCCCCCCCCCCAGGTTGCCCGGATCAACTCGAGTGCTTGGTCTAGGGAGGCATAGGAAACCGTGCTCAAAGTCTCTGGGATCCTCCCATTCACTGACCCTCATCAGGCATCAGGGTAGGACAGGTGATGTATGAGCCAGAATTCCCCTGCTTGCTTCTTCGGCACCACCCCCAGGGGTGACACCCTGAGCTGCTTGCATTGGGGTTCGAGCATTGGCCCCTCCACCCTCCCTGCCCTGACTACTTTCTGAAGTTTCTTTTACATTATGTCCTCCTTCCCTCTTACAAAACCAAATTCTTGGCCCGCATCCCCACCTGCGGCCCCTCGAAACCCAGCGGAAAACCACCCTTAAAACCCGCCCTCAGCAGCTCCACCCCTAGATTGTCAGGGTAACCTGCTGTCCAGGCCTCCATCACTCCAGAGTTGATGGGGGTGCGGGCCAGAGCATAATCCCACCTCCCGCCCCTGGACTCCCTTTAGTTCCAACCGTAGTTGGCTGCATACCCCCATTTCCTGGGCCCCCAGCCCCTGCCAACTCCCCCCTGACCTCTCTGAAAGGGCTACTTTTGGAGCTGCCTGCCTGCCTGCCCAGCCTTATTGCCCCCCCTTGCCTGCACCCCGTCATCGGGTGTGTCCCTTTGTACCACGAGCAGACACGCCTAAAATTGCAGCTAGGCCACGTTCATGATGCCCTATTAAAAGCCCAGCAGACCTTGGTGCCCAGGGCCAGTGTAACCTGCTTCCCTTGCTCTGCCACCTACCCTGCCACTGAACCCAAAAGTGCTCTCACCCATAACTCTGCAGGGGGGCAATCCCACCTCAGGTCACCTCCATTCTCCTCTGGAATGCCTCATCATGTTAATACCACCCAAACCCAACTTCACTAATCACGCACCCTAGCTGTCACCATATACATCAGCAGTGGGATCGCTAGGTCCGGTTGCCTCTCCAGTACCAATGCACCATAAATCAGGAACCCTGATTGCCACGTGTCGATGCTCTTCCCCTTGAACCGGGCTTCCTCCATTTTGTGCCCCACCACCTCCAGGGTTACCGCCATCTCTGACTTGCCCACTGACTTCCACTGCTTGTATTTCTTGGCTGTCTCCTCATCCACTAACCCGAAGATAACCCCCTTCCATATTTTATCCTTAATGGAGGCTGATATGTGGTCACCCAACGTGAAACCAGTCGGCCCCTCGTACAGTTTCCACTCCCTACCTGAGGCGCCTGCCCCATCTTTGCCCTGCCTGCCCTTCTCTTTGATGGCCTGCAGGGCCCGTTCCATTTTCAAAACCCCCTCCTCCCCCATGTCCCCCAACAGACCCTTGATATACTCTTTTAAATCTGCTTCATTATTGTTCTCCACCTCGTCCATACCACCATCTGGCTGGGGCCCTGCCGAGGCTGGGCTGCGGCCACCGCCTTCACCGGGTGCTGCCAGAGGGCTGGAAACTACCCTCTTCAGCCTCTTGTTTCCCTTCCCAGTACCAGCCCTCTCATCTTGCTCCTTCCACTTCTTCTGGACCTTCTCCTCTGCCTCCCTCTTCTTCGACACCTCGACCAACTCCATCATCTGTGTCATCAGTTTTGCGGCCTCCGCCATCATGGTAGCACTGGACAATGGAGATCTCTTGGGTGTAATTTCTTTCACTGTGACCTAATGCTGCATGAGAAAACCACAAGATCATACTACAGACCATTCGCTGCCCCACCCCCCACCCTGAGCCGGGCACTGCAACCGCACCTGAGCACCATTCCTTCGCTGGGACAGCTCCATTCCTGTGCAATGCCCAAACTCTGTGTATGGCTATAACCTGCTTTGCAACCTGCTGCACCCCGCAGGCTGAGCCTTCCCGCACCGGCCCACCCACTGATAAGGTGCATGTCCCTTTCCCTTGCCTTACTCAGCTCCTTTATCTGTTCCCTATCTAGCCTCCCCCTTTTTTTTGTGCCGCATTGTCCCTTCCCTCACCCTGTGAGTGCCAAATAATGGCCATGCCCCACGAACCGGAGTCCGCCGCCCTGTCACCCTGCTCAGTCAGAAGGCCCGCAATGGTTACCCAGCACTGGCCCCCTTCCACCACAAACCCCGCAGCTAGGCAGGGACCCCCTTACACCTTGGCTGACTAGGTGTCCCAGTCCTGTCTGCCTATCACATCTTGCCCTCATGCCTGCATTTGCTACATGCTCCCAGTTGCTGCGTAGGAGCACTTGTCCTATGCTCCGGTTTGCTGTAAGCATCCATCTGTCCTTCTTCCTTTAAAATTTAGAATTTTATTGCTGGCCACACCTTGCAGCAGGGTCTCTATGGCTCCCGGTCCTGCTTGCCACCCCATGCAGTGCAACGGACCCACTCTGCCCAAGTCGGCCTCCATGGTCCACAAACGCCCTTCAGCCGATGCCCTCGGTGCTCCATCTAACTTCCGCTACCCCCTGCTGGTGCACAACAAGTTCGTTCACCCACTGGCATGTACCACCCACATGGTAGGACTCTCTGGGCCCCATTCTACCATGCAGCCCAACACACTGGCGTACCCCCCTGCTGCACAAATCAACCACCCACTTTATTGGAGCCTCTTGCCCTTGTGGCACTCGGCCTAGCTGGTCAATGTGCCTCCTTTGTAAGCCCTTCAATGCTAGGTTCCCCCCCGAGCCTCCAACCATGAGCTACCCGCTGTCCAGTTCAGACACCCTCTGGCTTCTGTCTCAGCTGCCACATCACCAGGCAATCCCAAGCAGGCAAAAACCCCCGCTTTGTCCTTTTAACATATTTTATTATTTATTTATTTTTCCTTTTCTTTTAGCTGTAGATTCAAATCCCCCCCAAAAGCACCCACCCACAGGCCCTGCAGCCCACAAACCTGGCCACTCAGTGCTATAATTCTCCAATCCTTCAGCCCAGCTACGCCCCACACTGAACCAGGCCACCCCCGAGCGCACCCTGCAACCCGAGGCTCCGCAGCCACAACCCCTCCGGCTGCTCACGCGGCTTGCTTACTCCTCATTTTACTTTTTTTTTCTTGTTTTCTATTATGCACAATGCCAGCCAAACTTATGATAAACAGGAAGCCCCTCTGATCTGAGGCTGCAACAATTACCAGCATATGCAAATCTCTGCACTGCCTGGGCCATGCGGTCCGCCTCTCCCGACCATGCTACCAGCCCCAGACCAGCTGCCACAATCTCGCAGACAAGAAACAAAGCAGACCTCTTCACCTTAGAACCCCACAGGACATTGCTGGGCCAAATTACACACCTACCCTCGATAAACTAGATTAGAACCACTGACCACACAGACATGTACTAACAGCCTCCTGCTGCATCAATGTCTTCCCCATATGACCCACCAACAGAGTGGCTACCTACCAGGCTAGCCCGATGCTGTGGAACCATGACTGGCCCTTGAACTACACACAATAGCCCAGGTCCCACAATAACAGCTGCGTGACCCATACTCCCCATGTCACTATCAACACATACCTCATTTAGATTACCCCTTTTTTTTTAAACTAATGTCAAGCTAATCAAAACACAGGCGTTACCTGTTATGCAACCTAAATCAATGCTACACACGTACCTCCTTCGGCTTATTCCTGTACCATATCTGTATTCTATCTGAAGCAATGCTGCCGCTTATGCCATACAGACCCTAACCATCCATGCCTTACCTCACTGCCAATGATGTGCTGTATTTGTCAATGAATTTTACAGCAAGAAAGAGGGCTCCTTGTGTGCAGCAGGCCCATAAATATCACCTAAGGACCCCTAGTCAGGACCCCTCCTGGCTCCTCCTCATGGCCAAGCCCCAGAGAGAACTCACCCTGGTCAGATGGCACCATCCATGAAGTCATAGCCCCTTCCCTCCCCTTTCATGCAGCTCCCTCCCCTTACCTGCCTCCCTCTTCCCCCTCCCACTGCATTCCTCCTGGCTGGGTTCCAGGACAACCTGGCCTACCTTTTAGTTGCAAGCCTAATTCTCATGTGGTCAAGTTACTCAGCTGTGCCTTGCAACACATCCCATAACGTGTAACTAAATCCCACAATAATCCATGCCCTGTCATGCTGTATTGCTTAAATACAGTGGGCATTTGCTGAATGCACCTATGGAATTCCATCAGAAAAGTTAGACCACAAAAATTTTTCGTAACTTTCCAGATTGAATTCTGCAATCCATCAGACAGATGCAAGTCCCATGAGTGTGACAGAGCTTGCTATAGACTGTGAAAATTGTTGCAAATGCATCCAGATGTATGTGAATATAATGCATACATCTGCATGGACAAAGCATGCATCTGAAATACTGTCGCCAAGTGCTGCAACTAGGTGGCTGAAAGTCTTGCCCCAGTATTCTCTGGACTTCTGATGCCTACAGGAAAGTCCAGTACCTTGTTTGAAAGTGCTTTTCGTGGAGTTTCAGAAGTTGAGGGACCTGGCATCTTTACCTTCCTTTATAAGTCCATGTCCTCTGTTTATTGATGCCACTTAGTGGGATCATCTCCTAGTATGGCAGTATGCATAACATGACAACCAGCACTATGAGAAAATACCTGGAAACTACAAACAGGCCAACAACTGGAGACTAGATACTATCATCTAAGGCTGTTGAACAATCCCCCATTTGACCTAAATTTATCAAAATCCATAAACTCTCTCAAATCAAAGGTGTATTGCTAGGAAAATGAAGTTGTACATCTCTTTCATAATTTTGTACTACTATACTATGAATTCCTGCATTTTCCAATCTATTCTATACCGTTCCTATGTTGCATCCAAGGGTGGCTGAAACTTGTCTCATCTCCATTTGCTTACTTTGTAAAACAGAAACAAACATACAATAAATTTGGTGCCAGACTGGGGAAGGGAACTATTTAAGGTAGATGTTCAAGTAACACTCTCATGCAAGTTCAAAACTGTAGCCCTACTGGATGAAATTATTGTAGCAAAAATATAATAAAACTGAAAATGAAATCTAGATGTTAAATTAACAGAGAAACAGGACTGCATTATTATGATTTCAATGTACAGTATCTCAAACTGATGGCTCTGCCAAGAAATCCTAACACTGGACTGGAACAAAGTACAGAAAATGTGCATGGTTAGATGTTTACGAGATTATCTGCACCCTATGTCCCCCTTTATCAAACATTGTATCCATACAGTCTGCTTCCAGATCTAACAGCCTTTTAAGAACTAAAAGGATTCCTCAGTAACACGTAGAGCCAGAGGAAAGCAGTATGGTATGCTCAGTGGGAGTAAACTATTTGGGAGCATTGATGAGTCATTTGTTCAAAGAAGCTCAGCTGGCTAAAAAATATTTAAATCATTCCTTTCAGAGCCCTGCTGTGCATGTTCTCTCTAAAGCAGGATCTGAAACTAGACAGAAAATGAGTGTGACTGGACATATGAAGGAATCATTTCTTAAAAATTATTGGAAGAAAAGAAAAAGCACACCAAAATAATCTTTACAGCTAAAAATCAATATTATCTGTCCAACACTCAGATTGTGTCACTATGTTATAACAGAATGGATGGGTACCCGGACGTGTAAGGCAAACCACTTGTTCTCTTAGGTTCATTTACTTCCCTTTCCACCCACTACCACCCACTGGCACATATGCACACCTGCTGTATCAAGCAGATAGTTGTGAGAACCTGTGTGGGAGAGAAGGCACTGTACCAGACTGACACTAGAGACAACAGGAATTGTGAGAATTGGATACCTTCAAAGTATGACTCAGTCACAGTTTAAAGGTACATTTACTGGGCTGCTCTGCCAGCCTGCTAGAAGACACAGCTTGCAAGCATATAACAATGGCAGCAACAACACTTTTGCAATGAACATCCTAAATAGACTAACTTAAACTGTATGCATTTGTACTTAACTCTGTACTCTTCCTTCCCTCAGGTCTGCACCTGCTACCCCTGGACACTGCAGGCCATACTAGTACTTAACAACACTCCAGTATTACCAGTACTACCAATACTAGGCCATCCCTCGGACCTTAGTCACTGCACTTTCTCTTACACATCCCTTAAGGGTGTACAGTGGCTTCTAGGCCTATACTCACCTCAGTCAGCCCACTAATCCCTTTTGCCCAGATACCCTTTCCAGCCAGCCCACAAATCTTTTTACCCAGATGCACTTCCCAGCCAGTCCATTACCCTTTTTACCCAGATACACTTCCTGGTATCTAACACTTCAGCATTCACTTTTACTGTAAATTCTCTTATACTCTGTATTCACGATACTCTATAGCATTTACTGCATTGCAATCTCAGTACTCATGGTAGCATAAAAATCACACTTGGCTAACAAATACTAAATGGTAGATACATGTCCCTCTTGAAATAGCCCCGCAAAATAAATTTGAAAGTACTGTACCACTTTCTTTATGAGCTATGGAATTTAGATGTCAAAATCTTGGACCCTGATAGCAGTCGAACCTTGCTGCTGAAAATGGTTCTTGAAGATGACCTGGTAACTGAAAAATGTTGTTGATTTTTTTTTTGTTTTGTTTTTTGTTTTTTTTTATTTACCATGCTTTTTACCCTTCTCTGCCATCTGTCAGAAGTCAGCCCTAGTCACGGCACCTCCGATCATCCACCACCTATAGCCCCTCACTTTCCCGGTCACTCCTGGCATACCCTCCCCAGGAGGTGGGGCACGACACTGCAGCCAGAACCGGTGCTGTGTATCTGTATCTGGTTGGGAGAGCCCTCGGCCAGATGGCTAGTCGATGCTCAAGGGCAGGACGTCATAGAGACATCAGGCGAGGAGGGATTTTATCCCTATAAGCTGGGGCAGAGACATGCAATGATGCCTGCCTCTGTCCTGTCCCAGAGTTCCCTTAACCGTGCATCGGTGTTCAGGGTGATACACCCAGTTGCCACTAGATGTTGCCCCTGCACCGACCGCAAGACCCCCTACCCTTTGAAGAAGGAGAGCAGTCCTTGGGATGCTCGATCCTTCTCCCCCCAGCCGGCCCTTCTACGATCCGGGCTTGCTCCCAAACCCAGTTTGCTGGCATCAAAAGTGGAAATCCAACCTCTGCACAGGTGGGCCAGCATTGATGGTTTTTGAGGATAGCCTGGTAGCTTGAAAATGCTGTGATGAACTTGTTGGATGTATCAAATCAAATCAAACTTTATTTATAAAAGGCACCTTTCCAAAACCAAGGAGCCTGTACATAACATAATAAAAATCAATAAATAATTAAAACAATGTTAAAATTAATCCAAGGCAGCAACATTTTAAAATCATTATATGCAAGGATAAAATGATGTGTTTTTAATGTCCCCTTAAAGCTTTGAACAGTTGGGCAATTTCGCACCTGATGAGGTAGAGAATTCCACAGGGCTGGGGCCATAAAACTAAAAGATCTGGCCCCAGAGGTCTTTAAGCGAACCCTGGGAATCTCCAGCAATCCCTCATCAGTGGATCAGAGAGAGCAGGAGGGACAGTAAGGACAAAGGAGATCTTTCAGGTAGCCAGGTCCCTGATCGTGTAGGGCCTTATAGGCCAGCAAACCCAACTTGAAGGTGATTCGCCAGCATATTGGCAGCCAGTGCAGTCCACGGAGCACCAGTATTATATGACTGGACCTAGAGGAACCAGTCAGTAGCCTGACTGCCGCATTCTGCACTAGCTGCAAGCGTTGAATATCAACCCCCAGTAGCCCAAGATAAAGGGCGTTGCAGTAGTCAAGGCGGGAGGTAACAAAGGCGTGGACCAAAGTAGGAAGATCATCAGGAGAAACCAGGTGCTTCACCCGGGCAATGTTCCTCAGATGGTAAAAAGAGGCTTTGACAACTGCTGACACCTGAGATTTAAGTGTCAAATAGTCATCAAACACAATGGCCAGGCTCCGCACCCGGTCTGAGGTAGTTAGCGAAATACCCCCAAGCCATAAACCCAAGGGTGATCCTGCCAACAAACCTGCCTCTTGGCGACCTAGGTCCACAACCAACACCTCAGTTTTCTCTGGATTCAACCGCAGCCAACTCACATTCATCCAGTCCTGGATTTCGGCCAGACGGTTGTTAAAGACTGAAAAGGCGGCATCTTGGCCAGGCACAAAGGACATGTACAGTTGAGTATCATCTGCATAGCAGTGAAAACTCAAACCATACTGCCTAATAATCACTCCTAATTGCAGCATATACACCACAAACAACATGGGCGCCAAAATGGAGCCCTGCGGCACCCCACAGGATAGGGGGAATGATGCCGAGGAAAAAATCCCAGATACCACCCTCTGAGTCCTACCCTCGAGGAAAGATCAAAACCAACTGAGAACTGTGCCAAACAGCCTACAGATAAACCGCAAGTGCTCCAATTGCACACCATGGTCCATGGTGTCAAATGCTGCAGAGAGATCAAGAAGGACCAAGATGGAACGAGTCCTTCAACCTCTCGCTATTAGGAGGTCATTTAGTACCCGGACAAGAGCTGTCTCGGTACTATGTCTCTTCCTAAATCCGGACTGGAGAGAATCATAGACATTGTGGCTGGTCAAATGATCATTCAACTGCAACGCAACCACCTTCTCAATAACCTTGCCCACAAAGGGAAGGTTAGAGACAGGTCTGTAGTTAGCCAGACAATCCGGGTCCAAGGAGGACTTCTTAAGAAGGGGCTGAACCACAGCCTCCTTCAGAGGATTTGAAAAAATCTCCCTCTCCAAAGACCTCCAGAATATCTCAGCAAGGACCGGACCGATTTTATCCACACAGCCCACTAGGAGACATGTGGGGCCCGGGTCCAAACCACAGTTGGTCGGACGCAATGACTGGATGACCATCACAATGTCACTGATTGTGGGAAGGCTGAAGTCAGACCACATAAATTGGGTGCCCGACATCTCCTGCCGACCATCACAGCTCCTATTAGGGAGGATCAAGTGGATATCAGACCTGATTGTGGCAACCTTATCTGAAAAGAATTGAGCAAACTCCTCACACCATTCTTGAGAAATGCTCTTCTGGGCTGAAGACAGATTGGATTGCACAATCTGTCCACAGTCTGGAAAAGCTGATCTGGTCTATTCTGTGCAGCAGCAATCTCTCTGGACAGGAATTCTGCCTTCTTATTAGAGATTGCTGATTGACTGACTACATAATGGTTCTTCAAACTAAGTTTGTCACAATCCAGGCCCGATTTCCGCCAGCACATCTCTACCTTCGTCTGACTCTCCTCAACTCCCTCAGAGTCTCATCAAACCAAGGAGGCCTGGGTTGGAGAGTGAGAGGATGAACACAAACAGGAGCAATGGAATCCAGGGCCCCTACTACCGCCTTATTGTAGGCAAGTACTAAGTCCCCTGGGTCCATGCAATAGCTCGGTAAACCCGGTAGATCCAGTATCGCCATCAGGCCATCTGGGGAAACACCCTTCAAAGGGCAGTACTGGACCATCTCCATAGGGGCTGATCTACTAGAGGTGGCCTCAAAACTGAACCCAGTGGAGTGATGGTCAGACCACCCAACAGGTTCCACCACCAAATTGGATATCTCCATCCCCAGTAGGAACACCAAGTCCAATGAATGACCACCAATATGGGTCGAGGAGGAAATAACCTGTGTGAAGCCCAGTGAAATCATTAACTGGCGCAGGTCTTGACCAAACTGTGAGAGTTCATCATCAACCCAGGCACTGAAATCCCCCAGAACCAACCATCTGGGGGATCCCAATGTCACGTCAACAATGAAGTCTGCGGCTTCCCGCAGCAACACATTTCCATCACCTGGTGGACGGTAAACAAGAAGTATGCTGCATCCCACACCCACACTCTCACCCATGATACATTCAAAGGAGTTGGTAGTTTCCACTGGTACCTCCACTAGGCCCAGTTCCGATCTAAAACAGATAGCAACACCCCCGCCCCTACGATCCATCCTAGGGCAGTGTATCACCGAGTACCCAGCTGGAATTGCTGATGTCAAAACTGGGCCAGCATTCTCATCCAGCCAGGTGTCAGTGATGCACGCCAGGTCAGATGTTCCAACAAAATCTGCTATAATAGCGGTTTTGTTTTTAATAGACATGGCGTTGCATGACACCACCTGAGTAGGATGAGAATCCGAGGATGACCGTGCTACCTGCTGACTACAAGCAGAACCCTTGGGTATGGGAACCAGACAGGGAGGACCCCTTTCCTGGACCCATTTCACCCCAGGGCATCTCCTTGTCCCCACTATCCCTATCTGCCCACTCCTTTCCATTCCCTCTCCAGGCCCAACCCTCATCCTCCTCCTTTTTCTAACAATCCCCAGAGCCCTACACCATCTGTACACCTCTGGCGATAGGGGAGTACAGAAAAAAAGGCAGAGGTCCCTGAACCTTGAGGGGGAATAATACCCGACCGTCCTTATGCCTTCCCAACACATATTTACCACACTAAGTAAATACCAGCAAGTAAACAATCCTAAAATAACAAATTTAACCCACACCCAAATGTAAAATAATCAAATATTCTAGCAAATGTCCACAAAAAACTAAACAAATACTATACCCTATATAACAATTTAGCAGCAGAATATAAAAGTCCAAGTTAGGAAACAGTCGCAGTCAAATAAGTCTCAAGATTTTGAATTATTTTGGTCTAAAGAGCTCCCACCTCTTACATGACCAGAGAGGAAGGCCAGATTAGACTCTCACTTTAATCTGACCAACCAACCAGAGCTTAATGGAGAAGAAAAAACCTTTTTGTAAGGCACTGTCACTGCCAATATATATCCAATAGAATGTAAGGACAGTCAGTTCCAATTCTCAGTTTTTTCAATGCAAAAATCCCATCCCACGATGCACAACATAAAGTCAAAACAGATTCAGCTTACCCAAACCAGTCCCGACTCCACAGAGAATCCTTCACAGATCCAAGTCCAGTAAACAGATCTCTCCAGGAACTTCCAGATTAAAAGACAATTCCACACCACACCGGTATGTATCTAACCCCCCCCACAGCTGCCTCCACAGCTATCGAGGCAGGTACAGATAGTGACCGGAGTGCTAAACAAGATTGTTTCAAGCAAGAGACCCCCCAACACAAACCCGAGGGGTAGCCATCTCCTCACCCACCAAGCCCGCAACTACAGCCCCCAGGCTAAGCCAACCAAATAGTTGACCTCCCCAGGCCGCTTAGGAAACAAATCAACCCCTGCCCACCTTCTAGCGGGCCATGAGCCCAAGCTTCCTGCCCGACTCGGCTGAAACTCGAAGGCCATCCCCCCCCCAGGTAGGGCAAGGGAATCCCTGCTCTCAATCCTCGGTACTCACAATTTTCCACAGCAGCGATGCTAATTTTATTTGGATTCAGCCACAAGGAGACTCCGGCTTTCAGTAGAATCCCCAGGTATTCCAAATCAACTTCTTCAAGCTAGGGACTAAAAAACTTCCCCACTCACAGCTCTTCCGTAACAGAGGTCGGTACCACTCTGTTTCAGTCCGACCACCAAACAGCTTGTACACAGTTCGATTCTTCGTGAGTCCGCTGCTGTAGTTCCTTCCTTCAGGATGGCAAATCTCTGCTCTGAATCTCCTCCCTTTCTCCGAATCTCCTCCAGTCATACATCAACACTCCAGGCAGGTAAGAGAACCAGCAAATTAATCAAGCCTCCAGGTTTTACAATAAACATCCAATGCGATATCTTAGGCACTGGATGAAGCAAAAAATATACGTAAAAAGGTTTCCTAACTTCGTTTTAAGCTCCCAAAGAAAAACCCTCTCTAAGCCTGATACGTCACTCAGTCCTTACTAATTCACTCAATTTTCCCTAACTTACTGCCAAAATTAGTTATACTAACTAGAAAAAAAGAAAACTAAAAGCAAACGGCAATTACAAAACAAAAGTAGAGTAAAAACAAATATTACTATAGCTGTTACTATAGCTACTGTGGACTAACCCAGCACAGCTGCCATCTTAGCATCCCAGGAGGATGTAAGCTGAAACAACTTGCAGGAACAGGTACCACTTGCAGTTGGCAAGAGCTATAAATCTCCCTGTGCTCACTTACTATCCTACTGACCCTGGCACTAGGATACAGGTGATCTTCTATAGGATGGGCTTACTGTGTAAGAGCTAGGTCCCCCAGGCCCACTCTGGCTATACGTCTTTATAGGCCGGACTCCCTCTGGTCAGAAAAGGATCCCTTCAGGCAGCTCTCCATGCTGAACCTCCAAAATGCAGCTTCTTTTATACTCAAACAGCATTCTATTTCAAATCCTGGCCCCTAAGGCCATGGACACACTACAGAACTGTTTTTGAAAACCATTTTTAAAACCAGTTTTTCAAAACCATTTCAGTGCAGCCACACTACTCAGTAACCATTTTTGATAACAGTTTAGTGTGTCCACACTGCTAGTGTTAAACCTGTTCTCCTTGTAACTATTTTGTGTTAAGTCCAACACAGAGAATTGTGCTTGCCTATACACACTGCAGCTAGAACTGTTTTAGTTAAACCAATACAGCTTAAAACATTTTTACTCCTGACCAGACCTGTGAGTAAAACCATGTTAGCTCTAAAACATTTTTAAAAATGACTTTAAGACTACATATCTAGTAGGGTTTAAAACCACTTTTATTAAAATGTTTTAAGGGGGCTTGTAGTCCGTCTGCAAACAGTGCTAGGTGGATTTAAAACGTTTTAAGGCACTTAAACCATTTTAAGTTCCCCAGTGTGTCCAGGGCCTTGGTGTACGAGAAGCAGATCCCACCTCCTCAGCACCAATCACAGCAGATTCCTCTCTGGAATCCTGTAGCAGCATGGGACACACTGGAATGCTCAGTTTGAAATTACTGACCAACTGCCTGAAAATTCCCAGCCTGCTCTACTCTGTTCACATGGAATCTTTGCTATAACATGTTGTATAAATTACTATCAAACATACCTAAAATTAATCACTTTTTCAGTACCTGAGCTGGATAGCTAACTTCTTTAGCGCTCTACAGTATTTATTTTCATTCATTTGTTAGGAGAACCCCAAGTTGCTATTTACAGAAGTTTCCCAACCTGAAAACCTGCAGTGTGCTGTATTTTTTTTTTTTTTATGTTAGTTGTTTAACCAGGACTAGCACACTAAGCTGAAAGCTTTTTCATAGGTGAGACCTGGGAGCACAGGGAAGTTAAGTGACTTGCTCAGGGTCACACAGTCTGCAAGTGGAAGCTGTGGGATTCAAATCCAGATCTGGTCTGCTGGATGTCACCAGATCTGCAGCTCAGAGCCTTAAATCACTGCGCTAAACTGCCTCTCTCTGCAGCTCAGAGCCTGAAACCATTGATTTCAGCTTTAAAATCTGAGGAGAAACTGCTCACAAATGACTCCTTTCAACTTTTAAAATCACACTTTCCCACTTATAGGTGCCAACTTCATGGGTACATGCATGCTCAAGCACTCACAAAGCTGATTTAAGCACCCTCAATGTTTTGAGGGCAGGCAGCCTGCATAAAAAAGGATTACTTGAGAACTTGGTCATCTGAAAAATACTACCTACTGGCAATGGGCACCTACAAATGTTCATAACAGTTAATAACTCTGTCCCCTCTTTCCTGAGCTAGGAATTATTTATTCACAATGTCTGTGATCTGAGCTCCTGTCAGGGGCTGTCACAAGGGCTCCCATAACTAGAGATGTTGCAAAGTTTTAATGCACCGACAAACTTGGTACAAATCCATGAAAATTCATACTTCACTGCACAATTTAAAACCAAAACAACTAAAACTTAAAAAACTTCCCTCACCCACTGTTTTCTAATGCCACCCCCTTCCACCTCCTAGAAACATTCTATTCATAATATACCCCCTCCAGTTCCCCCCACCACTGATGAATTGCAGCAGGTAAGCAATCAAGTTCAACTGGAGAAGGATGACTCTGAGACAGTTACTCTAAATTAAAGTTCAGTACCTTATCCATCGCCCCACCCACATGCCAGTCACACTCTCCCCAACCTCCTGCAACCCAAGTTCCACCAAGTAAGTCATCATAAGTCCCCCACCCAACCCTACCCTCAAAATTGTGGAAGCATTTCATCTATGATTCAAACTCACAGAGACAGAGCGAAGAACAGACAGGAGACAGGGAATAATCAAGGGTGAGAGCATTGAAGGAATGAGGTGGATGGGAAAGCAAGGGTGAAAGTGCAGAAGGAATGAGGTAGAGGGTGGGGCCAGACTTCACTAATTTCAGTGCAAAGTGAATTTCACCAAATTCATCCTTCCTTCTCCTCCAATAGCCAAGCAATGACCAAGAGCACACGTACTGGGTCATAATGTTGAAGGCTTAATAGAGTATGGCATTATGGCGAAACGCAGACCTGTGCACTCCCCGAGTTGGACCCCCCGGAGTTGAGAATCATTAGTGGGGGGGATCAGGGGGGGTGCAGCTCTCTGTAATGGGCAGTGTGCGGGGTAGAACCCCCCACAGAACAAAGACATGATGCCTCATGGCATTAATCGTTCAGTGTGATAGTGCCAATGCGGCATTATGTCTTGCGACATAATGACCCCGTGCCAAGAGCACACACCCTCTCCTGACTCTTCCTTGCCCTCACTGCCTGCCAGAATGGCTTCAGGACTGCATCCAGTGTTTTGTGACCACACCATCTTCTCAGGTCATCAGCTCCACTTTGATGACCCTTTAGACAGATGGGAGTATTTTTATTAAAAAGCCCACCTTTGAAACTACAAATGATCCATGTTTGATGAGATTACAACTTAAAATTGCTAGTTTATAGGGTTTAGTTAAAAAAAAAACAGCTGTGCACATTCTGCTGTTTAAAATCTGTCTATTTCACTTCTGTATCAATTTGCCTTTAACTAGCTCCATTTTTATAATTAATCATCTTTTGAGTAAACTGTTCATATGATTGGTTCCTTTGACTGTAAACTAGCCCTCTGTGGGTTTGATTTATTTTTTACTTATGTGTGCTTTCCTTGAACACCTGCTTTGCATATTCAGTTTTCTTCTGGCAGTCTGTTGCTGCCTAAGATGGTGCCCATTTCATGAGCCCAACCCCATTCATCTGAGGTGTCTCTCTCACTCTTCCTAACCCCTCAAGGTTACTTAATTTTTTTCAATATTGTAGCCATTCCCTGTAGTTATACACTTGTCGCCTACCATCCAAAATGTGTGCTTGGGTGGTGGAAAACTGTGTTGCCTGACAGATGAGAGCACTGCACAACCTGTTAGGGTGACAGGCCTAATCCTGTTTAGCAGTCACAGTTGCAGTGGATGTTCTCTCTGGGTGACAGCTCACTCTGCACTCTCCTTCATATGGCATGGTTAGGCTTTTCACAAGAGCTACTCCCGCATTCCACCAATGGTGCCTGGCATGGCACAGCTGCCACTCCAACACTAAACAAGGATGAATACTCCAATGTAATTAAAAACTGTGGCCAATAATTTGGAATTTGATTAAGTGTATGGGTACTTCAGGTATAACACAAGGCTCTTCTGACAATACTAGAATGGTCCATGGACAAGCCACTAGATGACCAGGGCACATTCTAGATAGGGCAAACCACTTACTTGTCCTCAGCTACCAAACATTAAAAGTTGGCTGTTATCTCACTATTAGCGCTGTCAACATATCATGTCTGCAGACTACATGCGCTGTATATGAGGGTATAAGCAATTGCTCCCCCTTAGTTGACTCCATGTGATTTAACAATATGCTCATGGGCTGTTTCCATTTATTTCTAGTGTTTGACATCCAACATAGCAAGATTCCTCCAGTCTCTGCTGGACCTCCCACCAGTAGAGATGCAGTGAAGTTTTACTCCGTGGGCAAATGTGCCTCAAAGTCACAAATTTCACCCCATGGAGAACTTCATGTAATGCTAGAAAATTATTTGAAATTTGACATTGTGACTTCACCTTGCTTTGGGGGTTTTTATGTGGCAAATTGCACTTACACAAAACCCAAAGCAAGAAGAGGTTACAATGGTGACGTGACAGGGTGCATCACTGCCACTGTAGTTGGACCCCTTGAGTATTTTAGGTTGCAAACTCTCTCGCTATATATATATTCTTATCTAATAGAGCTGTCCCTTTCTTTCTGTCTGGAGGCAGGCCACTTCTAGACAACCCTCTTTGCTTTTCTTTAACTTTTTTTTCTCTTTCTTCCATGTATGTATGTATGGAGGTCAACTTCCAGTGACCTCGAGCGCCCAGACAGAAGGAGCTGATATAATAATAGCCATAACTTTATAGAATGGCTGGCTATTGTAGCTAAGATGTAAAATAGGTATTGTATATAGTAAAGCACCTAAATCAAAAACGGATGCAGTGGCTATTTAGTGTGTAGGCAGAGAAAGACCTACATGACTTGCATGTACATTAGTATTTATTGCAAAGCAGCAAAACCCTTTCCATTTTTATTTTCTATAACCCTGTTGCTGCTATGGAAATGTTAGAACCTGTACTGAATGCTGCAGTTTATCTATTGGATACGTTGTACTGCATAATAAAGATTACAGCATGGGGAGATTACTGGCATGAAAGAACCTAGCATACACATAGCTAGTGAAGACATAAAAGGCTAGAATACTGAAAGGAGGTAAAAGGAAACACAGTCCTCCTTCGGGCCACTTAAAATGCTTTAACAAATGTACTTCTTGAAGGAGAAGGAATAAATTAAGTCTGTCCTTACCTAAAGCAGGAGAAAGAAGGAAATATTGTGTATAGGGGAACAGCGGCCCCTTGTGGTCCCTTTTTATAGTAAGCTGTCTGTCACTCAAGTCCCAGTGGAAAGTTTTACACCTTTAAAAAGGGGAAAATCCTTCTGGGAAAGTCCCTTTTATTATCTAAAGCTGCTCCTCCTCATAGAAGGGTAACTAAGTCCTTTTAGCCTGTTATTTAATTAAATGAAGGGCCATGAGGATGCTTTCTTAACTGACCCAGGTGAGCAGGTATAAATAGTACTGCCTGAGCAAACAGATGTTAGATATCACCGCAAACCCTCCTCTGAAGCCGGGTAAGGAGTTCCACTAGACCGGGAAGTAGGGATTCGGCTGCTATTGGTCAAAGCGCCTGAAGACACTCGCCCATTGGCCCCTGGTTACAGCAACTTTCCTCCCATTGGTTACTGCCGAGAGTGTGCTGTGCTGGGCTCGGTGCCCATTCACTTGCACTGCTCTTGGCCAAATTTTTACGACTGCCCCCCCGCCCCCACCGACCTTTATTAAATAGGCCCTTTCACTCCACCCAGGTGTAAAGACCCACCCCTAAACAGGAGCCTCTCATGCGTTCCAGCAGGCTCGTTCCTCCCCTCCTCCCCTGCTCTGAAACACACTCTCTCTCTCCAAGCTACTATTTTGCCATTTTTTTAATTTCTTTTTCCCCGTTCTTCTTTTTGCATTATCCTTCCACGCTTTCTTTGCTCCCACAATCTTCTTACTGTCTTGTTGTTTCTCCTGAACCCCCTGTCACCAAAACCCTCCTAGTATTTTCTGGTCTCGTGACAGCACTACGATATCCTTCTCAGCCCACTAAAATCCTTATCCTTCCACCCTCTTTTGCTACTCCCCCCCTCTACTTCCTGACACCCCCCTGACTGCTTACCTCACACCATTCTCTCTGCTCTCTCCTGCCTTCCTAAAATATGTCCTCACTTAGTCTCCACCACCTGTTCCTGCTCACCCTCACCCTCCTTTTCCCTCTATGCCAACTCCCCCCTTCTGTGTACCCAAACCCTCCACCTACTCTCACCATCATGTACGACTACCCACAATATGGTACCATGGCAATTACTCAGGAATCCTTAATCAAACATCACCCAATTAATATCTGGGTACAAAATGCAATATCTCCTACTTGGATACTGTCGAATCATTATAAATCACTAACTATCACCCTCTACTGGGACACCAGAAGAAAATCCAATCACCAAATAAAGTACAAGCAGAAACTCACTCCTATTATGAACTACGAATAGCATCACTTAAACTTCTGCTCCTCCTGCTACTAATGTCTGGTGGGATACACCCAAACCCTGGCCCTGTCACTCTTGAGCCTACAAAAACAGTGAAAGCTGGTAGTGGTCTCTCCATTATCACCCTAAATATCTGCAGCCTCCTTCCTAAACTGGCATCTCTTCAAACTCTCACTGGGCAAAATAATCCTGATATACTAGCCATTGTTGAAACCTGGCTGTCTCCCAGCACCCCGGATCAAGCGGTCTCCCTTGAAGGCTACAATCTCTTCAGACTCGACTGGGCAAGTAAAAAAGGGGGGCCTGTGCAATCTACATAAAGGACAACCTCTCCAGTCAACATGGCAGCTTCACCCCCACTAATACTCAGTTGCAACTTCTCCCTATCAAATTGCTTCTCGGTGCACAAAACAAAGCTCTCACAGTGGCCACAGTCTATATCCCTCCAAAACACCACCGTACCAGTTTCAAGTCAGTACTTGATTTTGTAAGCCAGCAACCCCCTGAAAATGAGCTCCTCCTCCTCCTCGGGGACTTCAATATAAACTGTCTCACCACCGATACTGGCTCCTACAAAGATGACATCCTAGCAGCAAACCTGATGCAGATGGTAACCTCCCCCACCAGGAAAAATTGCAAATCTGGTACAAGCACCCTTATTGACTGGATTCTCACTAATCACCCAGACCGGATAAAAAAACGTTAAAGTACTCCCTGACTCTCTCAGTGACCACTCACCAGTGTCCTGTACCTGGTCTAATAAATTTCTCAAGCGGCCCCCCAAAATTATATCAAGCAGAGAATTGCCTCATGGGAATCTTATCAAATTAAAGACCTATCTCCTGCAACTGGACTGGGCACCAATTTTCGAACAGACTGATGTTAATGCTGCACTTGAATACTTCATCATTACCTTTAATACTGCATGTGATTTGTACGCCCCAGTAAAAAAGTGTAAAATCAAAGCACTATCAAATCCATGGATCACTGCCAAACTATTAGCCCAGCTCAAGGCTCGGGACCACCTCTGGGCCATAGCCAGGGATACAGGCTCACTGCATGATACCCTAAAATACAAGCAGGCGTGAAACAGATGCACCACACGAATTAGGCAAATGAAGAGGGCCTATTTCAAAAACGCCCTTGAATCTACCTGGGGTGGTGGAAGAGCTTTTTGGGACAACATCCGAAATATAATGGGTAAGCAATCAAAATCATCACCCACCATTATGAAAGTTGCTGGATCCACCACTCTTGACCCAAAGACTATTGCTGATGCCCTAAATAAGACTTTCACGGACCTCAGTGGGGTCCTCCACCCAGATTTCTTCTCGGACTTACCTGTGCCTAAACTAGGATCACAAAACATCCCTCGAGACAAACTACAATTTTATTTCAAGAAAATCAAAGTACACAAAGCCTATAAATACATAAAAAAGGCCTGCTCCAAATCTAGAACAAGTAGTGACACCCTAGATCTAAAAATCCTGTCTCTCACCCTGGACGAAGTGATCCACCCCCTTACCAAAATTCTTAACCTGTCCCTTTGCCAAAGTCAATTTCCCAACAAATGGAAGTCTGCCATAGTCACACCAGTGCACAAAGGGGGGGGACAAAACCTCAACAGGTAACTATCGACCGATCTCAATACTCCCACCCCTCTCCAAAGCACTTGAACGTATAGTGGAAGATCAACTCTTTGACTTCCTGGACAAGTACAATCTACTCTGTAATCAACAGCACGGCTTTAGGAAAGGACATAGTACTACAACAGCCTTACTTGACTTCTCTGGAGAAGTCCACTCAGCCCTGGACAAAGGGTGCCGAACCGGTGCAGTCTTTATTGACTTCACTAAAGCTTTTGACACAGTCCATCATGGCCTAATTACCTCCTTACTGACCAGCCAAGGCCTGGCTGAAGGTCCAAGTGCTTGGGTAAAAAGTTACCTGTCAAATCGATCACAGGCTGTAAAAATCTGTAATAAACTCTCTGACTTCAAACCAGTCCCTCGGTGTACCACAGGGATCTATTCTGGCCCGCCTCTTCTTTAGCCTGTTCCTAAACTCCTCCCAGATTTCTGCCGGAAAAATAATCTTCTACGCTGATGATGCTGTAATTCTCTCCTCTCACAAAGACCCAAACTCCCTATGAAAAAGCCTGCAAATTGCCTTCGCTAGTGTTGAAAAGTGGTTCCCGGATAGTAAACTTTGCTTAACCACAAAAAAACAAAAGCCATGCTTTTTACCAATCACCAAAACAAAAATAGAAATACTCCACTCGCCATATTAACCTCTGCTGGAAATACACTGGACCAAGTAAATACTTTCAAATACCTTGGCATAACTTTTGACCAAGGGCTCATCTTTGCAACCCACATTGACAACACGGCAAAAACAGTGAACCAACGTCTTGGAATACTATTTCAAAACCATCAATTTCTAAACCAAGCGGCACTGAGGATAGCTATACAGAGTTCCATAATCTCTATCATTGACTATGGCCTTATTATATATGGCTCAGCTACCACCACAGCACTAAGGCATGTCTCAATCACTCTAAATAAGGCTTGCCGGCTCCTCACGGGGGCTCAAAGAATGACTCACATGTGCGAGCTCTACCAAGAAACAGGCTGGTTGCAACTATCAAATTACCTTATATATCTGATCTGCATAATGGCAAAAAAATCTATGTTGGGACTGACCCCATTCTGTATCCAAAACCAACTCCGTCTGAATCCTGGCTTACGACCCTCCACCAGATCTGTACACCAACCTCTCCTGGATCCCAGATGTCGGACCATACAGGGACAAAGATCGTTCGCATTCAGGGCCCCGACATGGTTCAATGCTCTAAGTCCACCTACTCTATCCTCAACCTCACTCAGAGCCTTCAAAACCATGCTCTATGCCCACCTCACCAACACTAGCAACTGTGATTGCATTCGATAAAGTCTACTCCTCCTCAGTGGCCATCCTCACATCCAAGGCCTACTCTCCTTGTCTAATGAGCCCTCACGTACCACTACTATCCCTGTCTGCCACCCAACTCACTCTTCCCCCCCTTTTTTTCTGTCCCCTCTCACTCACTCTACTGCCCACCGCTTTTCCCTCCTGTCTTGCCTCCCTTTGGATCCTAATGATCTCCCTCTCACTGGAAGTTTCTTTATTTTCCAAATTGTCTACTCCCATGAAACTGTTAAAAGCATGTTTATTATGTAACTCCATAACTTTCTGCTTTAAACTGTAAATAGCAAACTTAGTATGTAACTTTTCCATTTTATATTACCTGTAATGTCTATTGTTATTGTTGATGTTCTCTGTGATGTGGAACCTTTGTAAAAGAGCCCTGGCTCAAAGGTATTAATTCCTAGACCAATAAACTAAACTAAACTAAAGATAGGGTCAGTGCCTTCTGACTGAGTGCAGGTGAAGGACTAGGAGAGTCCTGTGCTGCACTAAAGAGAACACTGTGAAAAGTATTTACAAGTCTTTTCTTTTGAATTGTTTTCATTGTTTTATTTTTACTTTATATGGTGCAAAAGCTGTTGTTGTTTATGATTACAAAATAAACATGCTACTTAGAACAAGTGGGTTGCACCAAAATCTTGTGTCCATCTGTATTTCCCACACCATTACAAGAGGTGGCACTGGTGGGATTTACAGCTGCTAGTGTCTTGCCAGGGACAGGACAAATTGTGGTGGATACCATCCCGTATCCCAGGTGAACACATGGCAGAGGGTGTCCAAATGACTGGCACCCTTACCAGAAAGATGGCTGCTCAGACAGGAGCACCATTACTAGATGGCCTTCCATTGACTGTCAGGCCTAAGGTGAAGAAGGAACCTTCGGAGGATGATAATGATCTGAGCGAGGTACCCCAGAAGGATCCAGAGGGATGTGGAGACAGAGTGGCCGAATTGATGTGGCTTGTCCATTGGCTAGGTGGAAGATGGCTGGAGGCGGACCAGCATCTAAGGTAGACTGAGCACCATTACCAGGTGCTACTAGAAATAACCTGTATGGAGGAATTGGTGAAGGTAACTGAGGACCAAGAGCCATGGCACCTAGGAAAGGAGGGCCTCTGGATGGAAGCCTTGTTGCCACAATTGCCAATTTTTCCTGGCTGTTACCTGGTAGAGGATGGTATTCGAGAAGGAAAGGACCATGAAAAGTTCCCAGGTAAGACTGTGTCTGGACATGATAGTGCTGGGTTGAAGGCTGCAAGCAAGTTGCAAGATACCATGGTGGTCGAAGAGACTTGTGTGGCCAATGTAATGGCCAGTGCCCCACCTATTGACTGGGAAAAGTTACAGGCCGGAGATGCTGAGTTAACCAACATACATGCTTACAGTATGTCTCTGTACATGAGGGTAGAATGTTAAATGGGGGTGTGGGAACAAAATCATGATGGTATGAACTGCAGAAGGGTGTTCTTCATCACATGAAGCCCAATCTCCGTACTGGTCAAGTAAATGCCAGGGTGGTGGTGCCCATGGCCTAGAAGAAGGAGGTGCTGGAGACTGTTTTTTCCAGGCACTCTAGACCCTTAAACCATGGAGAAATCCTGAATAAAATAACAGCACAATATTACTGGCCAGGAATGTACTGGCAGGTGGCTGCCTATGTGGAAACCAGTGCTGTGTGCCATGGGGTACCTGACAGATGAGTGGGAGATGGAACCCAAAGGTGAGAGGGCCTAAAGAGATAGCTCCCATGGAAAAGGGGGAGGCACTCACATAGGTTAAGAGGTACAAGATGATAGCCAGCATTTGACTGTGTTCTTCTACTAATGCTACTACTACTACTAGCTGTTTCTAGGATGAAAACCCTCAGAAAGTTGTAGTAAATACCCCTTTTGTACTGATGGGAGAACATTTAGACTGGAAGAATGGAAAGGTGGTTTGATCTCCCATGTTTTCTTTTTATATTTAGCTCCAGGGTAAAGTAATGTGTCAGTGACTAGCTGGTACATCACTAAGATAATTACTTATTAAGGGACCCTGGTGTGGAGCTTTTGATGAGGGTGGGCCTAGCTCCATCCCCTTCCAGGGAAAGGGAAAGAGAAAGGTGATGACTGCCTGATGTGAAATACTGGACCAATAGTTTTGTCTGTCTTCATCTCTCCTTGTCTTCCTTCATATTTTTTAGTCTAACAGGGTAGCTACCTTCGGGAAAAACACTTTTCTCTCTTCTGATCTGCCTTTTTCTACTGAGCTGTTATATTTTTTTCTTCTTTTGGTCCAAGTAAAGGGAGGTTATTAGAAATGACCTCCAACTGAAATATCAGAAGGTGCACACTTTTGGAATAGGTGCCTGATATTGTACTTAAAATGGTTTAGGGGTGTTAGTACCCTCAGTAAGTATGACTGTGGGGATATATTACTCAGTCCAGAATGTATGCTATTGCCATATCTGAAACGTGTTAGCCCCAGGGTATGTATATGTATTACTTTGCTATAGCCAATGTAGAAGTTACAAGGCTGAGTAGTACTGTATAATGGGACCCTGGGGCAGAGCTTACAGAGAGGGATGGCCAAAGTTCCACCCCATCCAGGGCTTATTGGAAGGGAACCTGTAGTTTATGGTTCCCCTCATTAAAACAGGGGGGGTCTAAGTGTGACAGGGTGCATCCTTGCCACTGTAGTAGGACGCTTGAGTATTTTAGGTTGCAACCTCTCTCTATATATATTCTTATCTAGTAAAGCTATCCCTTTCTTTCCATCTGTAGGCAGGCCACTTACAGACAACCCTCTGTGCTTCTCTTTAACTTTCTTTTCCTTTTCTCTTTCTTCCATGGGTCCGTATGTATGGAGGTCAACTTCCAGTGACTTTGAGCGCCCAGACAGAAGGAGCTGATATAATAATAGCCTTAGCTCTATAGAATGGCTGGCTATTGTAACTAGAATGTAAAATAGGTCTTGTATACAGTAAAGCACCCAAATCAAAAAGGGATACAGTGACTATTAAGTGTGTAGGCAGAGAAAGACTTATATGACTAGCCTGTACATTAATATTTATTGTAAAGCGTCAAAACCCTTTCCATTTTTATTTTCTATAACCCTGTTGCTGCTATGGAAATGTTAGAACCTGTACTGAATGCTGCAGTTTATCTATTGAATACATTGTACCACATAATAAAGATTACAGCATGGGAAAATTACTGTCATGAAAGAACCTAGCATAGACATACCTAGTGAAGGCTAGAATACTGAAAGGGAGTAAAAGAAAACACAAACCTCCTTCAAGCCACATAAAATGCTTTAACAATTGTACTTCTTGAAGGAGAAGGAATAAATTAAGTCTGTCCTTACCTGAAGCAGGGGAAAGAAGGAAATATTGTGTATAGGGGAACAGCGGCCCCTTGTGGTCCCTTTTTATAGTAAGCTGTCTGTCACTCAAGTCCCAGTGGAAAGTTTTCTGCCTTTAAAAAGGGGAAAATCCTTCTGGGGAAAGTCCCTTTTATTATCTAAAGCTGCTCCTCATTATAGAAGGGTAACTAAGTCATTTTAGCCTGGTATTTAATTAAATGAAAGGCCATGATGATGCTTGGTCACCTGACCCAGGTGGGCAGGTGTAAATAGTACTGCCTGAGCAAACAGATGTGAGATAGGGTCAGTGTCTTCTGACTGAGTGCAGGTGAAGGACTAGGAGACTCCTGTGCTGCACTAAAGAGAAAAATTGTGCAAATATTTAAAAGTCATTTCTTTTGAATTGTTTTATTTTTACTTTATATGGTGCAAAGGTTGTGGTTGTTTATGGTTACAAAATAAACATGCCACTTAGAAAAAGTGGGTTGCATCAAAAATCTTATGTTTATATCCATCTGTATGTGCCACACCTTTGCAGGTGAATCCCCCTAACACAACCCCCCATCAATCCCTGGTGTCTAGTGGTCCCCCACCCACTGATCATCAGCCCCAGTTTAAAAAAAATTATATATACAGTATAAAAAAGAAAAATCCGTGGTGTCTAGTGGACCCGCACCACCCTGCCAATTGCTGGCAATAATAAAAGATCCCTGGTGTCTAGTGGAACCCCTTACCCCACCGTTCTCTGGACCCCATAATAAAAAACCCTGGTGTCTAGTGGAAGCCCCCACCCTGCTGTTCACTGCCAGACTAGTGCAAATCTAGCCCAATAACAACAATCCTTGGTGTCTAGTGGAACCCCCCACCTCATCAGGTAGTGTTGCCCCAGCCACCACTCGGTTCCCCCCCCACCCCTACCCTTACCTGAGTGGGCCACCAGGATGACCCTCCACTCACCTCCCTGGCCAGCAGCATGACTGATGCGCTCTCTGATTCTGAATGAATGTGCACATGCTTGTACAAGCAAGCACTCATTCATTCACTCAGTCAACCAGCTCCTCCATTTTTCTGGGTGCTAGAGAAGGAAGGGGGCTGCTCTGGGCTTCCATGAAGGGGTGCAGGATGGGGGAGAATGGCCATTCCACCACCCCCTTTACCCAAACCCCAGAGCAGCCCCCCTATCTTCTCTAGCACCCAGAAAAACAGAGAGCTGGCTGACTGAATGAATGAGTGTGTACTTGTACAAGCAAATGCACATTCATTCAGAATCAGAAAGCAGGTCAGTTGGGCTGCCGGCTGCAGAGGTTCATGGAAGGTTGTACCAGTGGCTCACTCAGGGCCAGGGACAGGGAGGGGGAAGGGGAGTGGTGGCTGTGGGGGGCACTACCTGAAGGGTTGGGTGGCAGGGAGTTCCACTAAACACCAGGGATTGTTATTCTTGGGCTGGAGTGGTGCTAGTCTGGTGGTGTTGGGCAGAGTGGAGGGGGTTCCACTAGATACCAGGGCTTTTTTATTACTGGGTCCAGAGATCTGCAGGGATCGGCGGGGTGGGTGTCCACTAGACACCAGGGACTTTTATTGTTGGGGCCAGGGATCAGCAGGGTGGGGTAGGGGGTTCCACTGGAGACCAGGGATTTACATAATTTTTTAATATTGTGGTTGGTGGGGTGGGGTGCGGGAGCAAAGTGTGGAAGTCTGCATGCAAAATTCCACACTTTCGCCTTTGATCCAGGTGAAATGGTGAATTTTGCAAATTGTGCTCCGTAAATTGAGCGCAATATGTGAAATATTTTGCCTAGCAAATTTTTCCGACTTCACCCTCCTCACCCACCAGGTGACCCACAACTGTGATGTACTATAAGTTTCTGTTACAATGTAAATCTTTTGCCACAACAATATAGCAAAATCTCAATTTTCCATCCACTAATGAAAAACTCCTCATTTTTCAAATGATGCAGTTTCAAAAACTGTTCTGTATTAAAATAAATATATTGGTTAATTTGTAAAAGTGAAAAAAATCTTATTTTTTTATTACTAGGTTTGAACAGCAAGGCATAGCATGCAGTAAGAGCATTGGTATTTACTCACTTGGTAAAGGTGATTATACCTGCAACCTTTATAGTGCTCATGAATTCATCACATATGGGTTATCCTCCATCCATTCTATTGGCCAATGCTTGATCATAAATCTTTTTTGGTCTGCCAGATGCCAAGCCCCCAGCTATGTCCTGAAATTCCAGTAGGAAACTTCCCTAACAGATACAATGAGAAATACCAAATCCCAAAAGACAGGCAAAAAGCCCAAATAAAATGACCAGGACCAATAAAGCTTAATATGTATACAATCAAGGAAGGGGGGGGGGGCATGATATAAACTTTCAAGCACCTCAAAGGAATCAACAAAGTCTAAGAGGGTAAAATCTTTCCAAAAAAGAGATGTGCTAGAACAAGGGGGCACAGTTTGAAGATAGAGGGAGGATGGCTCAGGGGCAACGTGAGGAAGTATTTTTTAACAGAGAGGGTGGTGGACACATGGAACAACCTTCCTAAGGAGGTCATGGGATCAAAAACAGTGTGGGAATTCAAGAATGCATGGGACAGACATAAGACTATTATAGTGGGGGGTAGGAAGAAGTAGGCTGTTGGTTAACTAAGATCTGTAGCTTCTCCAATAAGTAGGGGAAATGGGTAGACTGGGTGGGCCAAGCGGTCCTTATCTGCCATCAAAGTCTATGTTTCTATCTAAAAACATTGCTAAGATTGAAAAGTTACACAGGATAGACAGGTCATACGGTGTCTGCTTATGAAAATCATGGCAGACAAAAGCACTACACATAGTGAAATGCAGAAATGTATACCATACAAGAGGGAACGAAGACCCCATCTACAAAAATACATTAGAGGCCCCCCATAGACATATTATTATTCACCACCCATAAACTAGAACAGTCCTGGTTATAATTCTGGCTGCAGCAGTGTCTGGTTCGTCCACCTTGTGGGAGACCCTGAGCACTACAAAGGTTGCAGATATAATCACCTTTACCAGGTGAGTAAATACCATTATCTCCTGCAACCTTTCTAGTGCTCAGGAATTCATCACATATGGGACTTCATAGCAGTACCCAGGAAAACTTTGGTTGGGACACTAAACCCAAAAGAGTAGTTCAAACCTGCAGCAGCCTGAAGCACAGCCCTGCCAAGTGTCACTACATCTGCAGACTCCACATCAAGCCTGTGATGGTGCACCAAATTGTGGACTGAGGTCCAGGTAGCCACTGCACAGACATCCTGCACAGAGGCACCTCCCCTATCTGCCCCTGCAGTCAATAGTGCCCTGGTGGAATGTGTCCTAATGCCCCTTGGGGAACACTAACCTGCCCCTTGAAGGGTGGCAACCACTGTCTCACTGATCCAGCAGGCAAAAAACTCCCTCAGAGGCTACCTGGCCCAGCCTCTGGCCAGAAAAGAACACCAAGAAACAATCTATCTGACGTATGGAAACTGTCTGAAATAGGCAAATATTCCTGAAGCAGAGAAAACCATGTCCACTGGATGTGGTTCCCCAGTCACACTCCCGTGAGCCTCAGTCATGGCAGGCAAAAAAATGGCCTGCTCCAAGTGGGAGGAAACAATCAACTTGGGGGGGGGACGACGGAACAGTCACAAAAGACACCCTGACCATATGAAAAGGTAATGAATGGCTCCCGGAAGGAAAGAGCCTGCAGTTTACTTACCTAGCTGGCAGAGCACATAGCTAGTGCTGTGCAGAATGTTCAAAATGAAATTCCACGGATTTTCAAAATTTAGTCGAAGTTCTGCCGAATTTAGCCACAAATGGAATGGTGAAATTCCATGGAAGAAAATAGTTGTGGAATTATTTTCCATGGAAAATTGCTTTTCCATGGAACATTATTCGGCAGATCACAGTAGGCGGAATTCTGCTGAAGAAAGAGCAAAATTCTGGTGGAAATTTCACCGTTGGAATGGCCATTCCACGCTAATTCTACCAGCAGAATTCCGCATTCCGCACAGCACTACACATAGTAATGAGGAAGACTGTTGTAAGGGTCATCCACTAAGGGGACTGGGGATGAAGAGAATTTTATGTAGGCCCTCCAATACAAAATTAAACTGCCACAGTGGACACATGGGCCAGGCATGGGAAAATGTGGGCTGCACTGCCCTGAGTAATCTCACCACATCATGATGGGAACCTATGCGCCCCACTGTTGGAAGGAATCTCCTGATTACCACTACATGCACCCTAAAAGAGGAGTAGACTACACCCTTCATGACTCCATCATTGAGAAAATCCAAACTATGGGGGCGGCCCACCACCGAAGGTGACAAATCCTGTGCTGTATACCCATTATAGAAAATCTGGCAAGGGGCATTGATAAGTCCTATTTTGTGGAGCATCTCCTGGATTTCCACAGTCATTCAACCATGCTGGAGGGACATCTCTCCCCCAACCGTCATGTCCTTTCATGAATGAAAGCCCCTGGATTGCATGGGTAGCAAAAGTCTGTACCCTCAAGGTGGAGTATGTGAGACCCCCCTGTCTGTCCCCTAATAGAAGGTCAAAATTTTGGTGGGGCCCACCATTAAAGAAGACAGGGTACTTCTGAGGCACACCACTTACTTAAGGTTGGCCAGCATGATTTTTTACCAATTAATCATTTCTGGCTCAGCAGGAATAGTACCTGTTTGGATAAAGCAAACAGATACTTTATTAGAAGAAGGGAGCCTCATTTAAGTAAAAAAAAAAAGTGTTTTTTTCTGAGGAAGGAGGCAGTATCACCTTAATTTACTGAGAGCACAGAGTGAATCTAATTGGGGGTATGGCTTAGCAGCTTAGGTGTACAAAAGCATCTGTCTCCAATTACAGCTCCCGGCTGTTTCTAGCAGAAGAGAACTGGTTGCAGAGCAAGAAACAGAAGTACAGAACTACAGATTTTTTACTAGTTTCCCTCCTTCCCACCACTCCACCCTCCCACCCATACCAGTTCTAGTTTTATAGCCACTGAATTTGACTGACAACAGGAACTTCCTGTTTGGCAGTAGGAAGGGAAGGATCACTGAGACACATTAGTTTCAACAACCTTGAAGCAACCTAAAAAAAAAAAAAGACTCTTTATCCCCCGGCTGCTGGAGGTCTGAATCCAAGCACAGAGGAAGGAGACTACTGAAGACTACAGGAAGTTCCTGTTTCAGAACAGAAAGGGTGAGACTTGTAAGGGCACATAGGCAGTAGGAAATTAAGTGAAAAAATACATAGAGGGAGGAGACAATAAGCATACAAAGCAACAGGAGAGGGAACACAAAATAAGTCAAGATGGGAGTAGTGCAGTGCAATGGCTGTGGAGCAGCAGTGTTCCAGGAGACATTCTGGAGGCTGCGATGCTGCCTTGTTTGCAGGCACCTCTCTGGTCTGAGGGAGGAGGTTGCCTGTCTCCAGGCTGACCTGGCTAGGATTTGTGAAACCTCTTCTCCCACCCAGGGACCACCAGGGCCACCACCATTACCCCAGAGGTTGCCAAGAAAGAGGAGCGTTGGACCAAGGTGGGCTCAGGGAGGGAGAGGGTGGTGGAACAGAGGTGCATCCCTCCAGTTGTAGCTCTCCACAATTCATATGCTGTTCTGGCAAAGAGTGGTTCCTCTATGGAGGCACCTGCAGTGGAGACCAAGGAGGATGCTGAGAACCTCCACAAAGGAGACCCACAGGAGGGTGGCACGAGACCCCACAGGGGAAGGAAACAACTCCTGGTGGTGGATTCAATTATTAGGGGTAGACATGGGGAGGAAGGGGATAGGAGGCAGCCTGCCTGGCACCATGGCTTGAGGGACAGGAATAATCCCCAGGATCATGTGAGCAGCTGCAATGGAGGGAGGGAGCTGGATGTCATTGTCCACCTAGGGACAAATGACCTGGCTGTAAATGGGATCAGAGTGGTGCAAGAGGAGTTTGTGGAGTTGGGGAGGGACCTTAGACAAGTAGCATGTACGGTAACCTTCTCGGAGGTGCTGCCTGTCTATGGCAAGGATGATGCTAGCATATTCCGCACCATGGGATTCAATGAATGGTTGAAAAACTGGTGCGGAGCTCAGGGTTTTGGCTTCATTAGAGACTGGGGAGCCACCTGGATGGATGCAGGCTTATACTGGTGCGATGGTCTGCATCTGTCCAGGGGGGGGATCCAGGATCCTAGGTGACAGGTTTAAATGCTTCATTGGCAAGCACAGTAGTTAGAGAGGTAAACACCAAGGCAGAAAAGTCAGTAGGGAGCAGGACAGGGATAAATGCAGAAAAAGGTGTTAAGGACAGGGATGGGGCTAAAAGGGGTAAGGCCATAAAAAATAAATGGAAGGTGATGAGTACCAATGCCCGTAGTCTGTGCAACAAGCTCCCTGAACTAGTGGCCTTAATGGAAGAGGGATGCCTGGATATTGTGGCAGTCACTGAATCATGGTACACAGAGAACCATGAGTGGGAAGTCAACATACCAGGATACACAGTCTACAGGAGGGACAGGGTGGGTAAAAGAGGAGGAGGAGTAGCTCTTTATATAAGGCAAGGGATTAAAGCAACAGAACTAAAGCTTAAGCAGGAAGTTGATGAGTCACTGTGGGTCACCCTGGAGACAGGAAATGGCACCACAATCCACATGGGGGTTGTGTACATACCCCCATCTCAGGGGGAAGAAATGGACAAGGAAATGTTAGAAGGCATCCTTAAAATGGCAGAAAAAGGGGAGATATTGTTGATGGGGGACCTGAATATGCCAGATGTTAACTGGAGTACCTTTGCTGCAGGCACATCCAAGAGCAGGGTCATTCTTGATGCCCTACAAGGGGCATGCCTCAGACAGCTAGTGTTGGAACCAACTCAGGAGGGAGCAATTTTAGACCTGGTGCTCTCAAATGGGGAAGGAGAAAGGATCTCAGATTTAGAAGTGGGTAGCTATCTGAGAACACGTGACCACCAAACTATGTGGTTCACAATAAACACAGCCATAGAGTCAAGCCATACAAAAACAAGAGTATTGGACTTCAGGAAGGCTGACTTTGGGAAAATGAGAGAGTGCCTTAGAAAAGCACTAGAAAATGGGCAAGAAGGATAGGTGGAGGAACAATGGGGAATAATCAAAACAGCTATCACAGAGGCAACAAGCCTTTGTGTGAAGCAAATCAATAAAACAAAATGAAAGAAAAAACACTATGGTTCTCAAAAGAGGTGGCAGGGATGGTTAAGGAGAAAAGGATAGCGTTCAGAAAATATAAGGAAACACAGAAGAAGCAGGACAGAGAACTTTATCAGTTAAAGCAGAAGGAGGCAGGGAAGGCAGTCACAATAGCAAAGGCACAAACTGAGGAAAAGATAGCCAACTCTGTTAAGAAGGGGGATAAAACTTTTTATAGATACATTAGGGAGTGAAGAAAGACCAAGGAAGGGATACAGAGACTTAATAAAGGAGAGAGAATGTGGGCATAGGGTGACAGTGAAAAAGCAGGGATACTGAACGAATATTTCTGCTCAGTATTCACAACAGATGAGATGGGGAGGTCCCTAAACCAAACAAGGGAGAAACTCTGAATAGGGGGGTTGATACCAGTCCATTCACAGAAGAAAGGGTTTTGAAAGAACTCTTGAAACTGAGGGTTGACAAAGCAATGGGGCCTATTGGAATTCACCCAAGAATACTAAAAGAACTAAGGGTAGAACTAGTAACACCACTGACTACTCTCTTTAACGAATCATGGGAGGCTGGAGTGGTACCTGAGGGCTGGAGGAGGGCAAATGTGATTCCACTTCACAAAAGTGGGAACAGGGCAGAGGCAGGAAACTACAGACCAGTTAGTTTGACTTCAGTGGTAGAGAAAATTATGGAATCACTTCTGAAGGAAAGAATTGTTGAGTACCTAGAGGCAAGTGGGGCACGGGACCCAAGGCAGCATGGTTTCGCAGCAGAAACGTCATGTCAGACAAACCTAATAGATTTCTTTGACTGGGTGACCAAAGTAGTAGACCAGGGAGGGGCTGTGGATATGGCCTACCTAGATTTTAGCAAGGCATTCAACACAGTCTCACACAAAGATTAATATAAGTTAGCCAGCCTTGGAGTGGGTCCCAAGGTGGTAGCCTGGATAAAAAACTGGTTGGACAACAGGACACAAAAGGTAATAGTAAACGTAGTCCACAGAGAAGAAAGGAGGGTAACTAGCGGGGTACCGCAGGGTTCGGTACTGGGACCGGTCCTCTTTAATATCTTTATCAGAGACATTGGAGAGCACCTGGAAGGAAAGGTATGCCTCTTTGCAGATGACACAAAGATCTGCAACAGGGTTGATACACACGTTGGGATGGAAAGAATGAAAAGGGACTTGGCAAGGTTGGAGGAATGGTCAAATACGTGGCAGCTCAGATTCAATGCAAAGGCGTGCAAGGTAATGCATCTGGGAAACAAAAATCCAGGGGAAGAGTACCCAATGGGGGGTGAGTTAATAACAACAACAAAAATCAAAAGAGACCCAGGAGTAATTATATCAGATGACCTAAAGTTGGGCAAGCAATGTGAGAAGGCAATAAGGAGGGCTGGGGGGATACTGGGATGCATAGGGAGAGGCATCAACAGTAGAAAACAGGAAGTTGTTATCCCTCTCTACAGACAGTTAGTGAGACCCCATCCAGAGTACTGCGTGCAATTCTGGAGACCCCATCTCCACAAAGACATAGATAGAGTGGAGGCTGTTCAGAGGAGGGCAACCAAAATAGTGCAAGGTCTGCACCAGAAGACATACAAGGAGAGACTAAAGCAGCTCAATATATATACCCTGGAGGAGAGGAAGGAGAAGGGGGACATGATAGAAACTTTCAAGTATCTCAAGGGAATTAACAAGGTACAAGAGGGTAGTATCTTTCAGAAGAAGAGTTGTGCAAAAACAAGGGGGCACAATTTGAAGATAGAGGGGGGATGGCTCAGAGGTAATGTTAGAAAGTATTTTTTTACAGAGAGAGTTTTGGATGCATGGAAAAGCCTTCCTGAGGAGGCTGTGGAGTCAGGAACAGTGGAAGAATTCAAGAATGCATGGGACAGGCATAAGGCAATTTTAGTGGGGCATGAGTAAGTAAGCTGTTGATTAACTAGAATCTGCAGCTTATCCATCAGGTAGGGAAATGGGCAGACTGGATGGGCCAAGCGGTCCTTATCTGCCATCAAATTCAAAAAAAAAAATTCTAAGTATGATGATTCATCTGAGGAATCTGGGTGATAAGGAAGATGTCAACAGGCCGATGAGGATCAGTGCTCCAAGTAGAGAACGTCATTCTCCTGGCCACATTGAGAGCCAAACCTCAGCCCTGAGACCTTTTGTGGATATGATAATGAGAAGCAGTTTCGCAGTCAGGGCTGTTGGTGGCATATGTACGTGTGTTGAAGTCATGGTGTCACCAGGGTGCAGACAGCTGCTGTCTGAGTGTCAGGGCCACTGGATACAGTCCCCATCGATCATTGTGGGACTTAAAAACACCTGAAAGCGGCAGTGCCACTTTGTCTGGGGGAGTTCCCGTTGGCCGAGCCAAATCAGCTGAGAGCTCAACATGTCAGCCAGGTATGTAATTCCAGATCTCCAGCAGGATGTGCTCCACCTACGTTAGTATGTTAACACCTCTCTGAGTGGTGCCCTGTTCTGGGCTCTCCTCTGCCTGACAATGTGAGCCAGGGTAAACTGGGTGCCCCTTGATCCGGATGGTCTGACCAGTGACCCGAGAGACAAGGAACAACCAGGGTTCCCAGACTTACAGGGATTCATGTATTTTACAGGAAAATTCAGACATTTACAGGGAAATTGGTCCCACAGACTTGCACTGGTTATACGGGGAAACAGAGCAATTCTGCTTCCAGAGGAAATAAAGTAATCTACAGGAAAACACAGGAAAATTGCCCTGGAATTACAGGGAAAATGACAAATCAAATGGAGTACTGACTAATCGAGCGCTATGATGCTCTCCTCCCCAGCCTGTTGATGGGCAGCTGAGCTTCTGGAGCACCAACTGCCCTGAGTGACATGATGACCCCACATGGCTCCCCTGCCAGTGAAACCTTGAAATCTCAAGTCAGCTGTAGACATGTGTAGTTGAGCCTTTGGAGCTCTATGACACCACGAGCCCCAGCTGCTGCAGGGATGCCCATGTCAGTGAGTTGGATGTGCATCCAGATTGAGCAAAATAAGTGGAGTAGGTTGTGGACTTGCTCTCTCTCTCTCTGGGATCACTAAGCCTGAGGTGTGAGGGCCTGGAAGCAGTACTCACTTATGGCAACTGTTGACCCTACTTGGGGAGGGGGAGGGAGCACATGGGACTCCAACCCAGGTCTCCTGCTCATAGACCAGAGCTCCAGTCACCACAACCTATAGTTTTACCCTCCAAACATGTTAGTGTAGGCAATAAATTAACTCATCAATGTTTCTCTGCATCCTCGGCGGGCCTTGAGTCATGTGAGCTCATCAACCAGGTTCGGCATGATGTGCCACCTTTTTTCACCGAGATCCATTACAGGCACTACTCGAGTCTGCATGAATACTCTCGGATCCTAGGGTGGCACTGCTGGGGCCTGTGTATTTGAAAGCAAGATGCCTATCTACTACTTGAGGAACTTTTGATGACAGGGACAAAGTGACATATGGAGGTTAGGCACTGTTGTTAGGGAGAATAAGCAAAGCATGTTAAGTCACCCTGGCCCCCTTTTGTGTGATGAACAGGTGGGTCTGTGGGATGTTAGTTCCAGGAGCTACCTGACCCTGACGGTTTGGTCTCTCACAATGGTGTGAGAGTTACATGGGAGTCCTCTGGAAAAAGGGTATACAGGTGCTCGACATGTGTTCCCTGGAGTAGGGGTGAGCTAGATGGGGCACAACAGATACTCCTTCTGTACCTACGGGGTTGAACCAGGTACAGGGGTGGACTGCTTTTACCTGCAGAAAAAGAGAAATATCTAAGGAAACTGAGAGGATGACCATGCTGCATGGAGTAGGTGGTAAGCCCATGTAACTACCCTCCAGAAGTGGACGCAGGAGTAAAGACTGGTGGAAGACTACCCACATACATGGAATACAGGGTAGAACAATGCACAGTGTTAAGACCTGAGAGAAGAACATCTGCGATTGAACTGCTTCCACGGTGTAGAAATAGTCAGGGAATGTAGAGCAGCTTAAACTGGCATAACCATAACACTAAAAGCATCCTTCAGGTTGCTGATGGTATGGAAACCACCTAGCTATACATCCAGCAAGGCTGGCTTTCTGGTCTCCCACTTGGATTGCTGTACATAATGCAGTTGTTGGAGGTTTGAGGACCAACACCTGGTGGAGACCTCCTGACTGTTCTTGATTTGGAGCACCTACAGGGTAACAGAATCAGCCATCCCTTCCTGAATCTGCCTATTGGGTTAATCAGAAGAAGCACTGTCACCATTCTGCCAGTGCAGCACTTGGACTTCCGCTTGTGATGCCAAAGACCCGGATTTGGAAGCAGGCCCAGGAGTTTGAGGGCTAGACAGGGGAGAAAAACTGAGCATCCTGGGGACTGCTATCCTTTTCTGGAGGGAGGGAAGGAAGATTGTCTGGCTCTTCACGGACCACTGGCAGAGGCTGGGGGTACCGCTACCACTGGCACTATCACTTTAGGGGGGCTGTGTGGATGCTGGACATCATTGTACATCCCCAACCCGAGGGAACAAAAGCATAGGAAAAAAACGGCCCCTGGCATGACGAGCTGCTCTGCCACTGCCATCTCCACTGTCTCTGACATCCACCAGAGGGCCCTGCTCCCATGGCCTCAACCTGGGGGGTTAGCTGGGGCTTGCCAATGGTGTCCATTGGGAGAGGGAGCCCTCTTGGTGGCCCTGCCCAGGGGAACAAGCCTGGGAATGGGGGGATGGCAGACAGGGTGGGTCTGAAGAGTGGAGGGACTGGGGAAAAAATATGAGTGCTGTCATGCCTAGAGGTCAATACCTTTGTCAGTATTTCGTGCCACCATCTATATGGATGTGAGGGATCTGTGGTTATCTAGTGTACAGCCCCGTGCCTGGCCACCATGCAATGATGACTTCCCCTATGTTTGGGGGATGACCAGTGACCTGGGCTTCCTGGGTAAGTCATCCGGAGAGGTCGAGGACCTGTGATGATGAAAAAACAGGTGCTTGGGAGGGATTATACAAATATCCACTGTATAGTCCTGACAGTCAGGATCCTAGTGTATTCACCAAACTAATGTTTTGTGCCCAAAACTTGGGTGTATTAAGATGCTTTCTACACTCAAGGCATTAATTGTGCCATTCTTCTGCATGACCTATGTGCATCAGCTGTAACCTATCTCTGGGCAGGATCAGCTGAAAAAAGTCTATGCTGGCAGTCACATAATGCAGAGCTAGGAGCAGCAGCACTAGTTAAGAGCTCCACCAAAACCTGCAAAAAAGCACTTATAAAACCTAGTTACCTATCTAAATATAATTTTATTCTTATACCACTGCTTTTGGAATCCTTCTGCTCACCAACTATGGAATCAGAAATGATGGAGCACATACTGGAAGAAGAAAATTAGCTGTTATTTAATGATGATGCAGATAGTATTCAGACCTTAGCGCTGAAACCAAAGTGCCCTCATTGGAGCACATCATCTCCATCTCTGGCTCAGAGCTTCTCTCCTATGGACACAAATGAGCAGCTGTACCTAGAAATTACTGAACTTAAAGAAGCAGTTTTTTCCCTGATAGCGGATTTTAAAGACCTCAAGCCTACTGGGAAGGAACTAACCCAGAGTGTATTAGACACAGAAGTGAGAATCTTGTCCATTGAGGATAGGCAGACCCATTGTGAACCTGAGGTAATTACTTTGTGTTGGAACCTCCAAAAACTTGAAGATAAACTGGATGATCTAGAGGGTCTCAAAAGGTGTACTAACCTTGTTTTGTTGAGACTACCTGAAGGTGAGGAAGGTCCTAGCACCGTGGACTTTCTACAAAAGTTTTGTACCAAAATAGCAGGACCTTCCCCTAATGGCCCAAAGTACATTCTTGAGAGGGTGCACAGAGCTTTGAGACCCAAACTTAATCCCAGAGAAAAGCCTCAGCCGATAATCTTCAAATTACTGAACTTCCTCAATAGAGATCATAATTTTTGACAGACCTGAAAACTGGATACCATTCAATGGGAAGGAAAATGACTAAGGATTGTTCAGGACATCACTTTCAAGGTCTACCAGGCTAGAGAGGAATATCAGCCCCTTCTCTCAAAATTATGGGCAGTGCATATTCAACACAGACTTCTTCACCCTGCATTTTTGGAAGTACATTCTCCTTCAGGTGTTAAACGCTTCTACTCTGTGACCACGGCTGCAACAAAGCTACCTCTCATGTTCCCCAATTTATTTAACAACAAAGGGTGAGTCTCCTGCTGTTTTTCACTTCCCTGGGTCATCGTCCGCCTAATGTGTTAAATAATTTCTTTCTGCTTTTATTTTGCACACTGGAAAGGGAGATCACTACCTACTCCTTTTAAAAAAGAAGGGCCTGTCTACTGGATTCCTTATTAGCAGTGTCCCGAGTAATACTGACGACACTACTCCTACCCACCAAAGTTATTCGCCATTCATCCGACTCTCTTAATTTCACACCAGCACTGCTGTAGTTCTCTTACTGTTATGCTCACTGCTGCTGGCTTTCATTGGGTGTGTGGCTTTCTATTGACTCTTCATCACCGTGGAGACACAACCTTGTTAACTGCATGCCACACAGTGTATTGTTTCTAGTTACTGTTGTGGAGAATCTGATTGACGAAGTATTGTTTGGATTGTTGGTTTCTTTGATCGCTACCTCCTTGAGACTCACCAGCTGTGACCCATGTATATGAAGCATATTGGAACTGTAGTGTCAATTGTGTGTTGGCTCTTTGTTGACAGCTATCCAGTGCCTCCTTCTGTTCCTGGCAGCACTCCACTTAGCGGCAGCCTATCATTCTGATTTGCTTCACTTCACTTTTTCTTTTAACACTGATGTGGATTCCTTTGCCCCCCATTATTATTGGAGCTACTTTCATTTTTTGGGGTACACCTGTTGTTTAGAGAAGCTGTGCAAACATAATGTGACAAACTTGATTTTCTGGCCAGATCCAATGCTGAATGATCTGACTGTTGCAATTAGAGCTGCTTGTAAATCTGGCACATTTTTTTTCTTTTTTTCCCCAGTCTTATACATTAACAGATTACAGCTCTGCAACTGTTTAAAAATAATTTGTTATGGGGAGGTCACATGATGCAGTGCTCCAGCTAACAGTCTCCCGAGATAGCTCCAGTCATTCGACCATCTATTATACCTAGAAACCTTTAAAAAACTGTATTTTCCAATGGAATTTTAGCATTAGCAGGTATCCAAGTATCATCACCTGCACTGTCTCTCTGTTGGAGTGGCTTGATGAAAGTCGACATGAAGAAATCACTGCCCAAACATACGCCGCCTCCCACAAACAAAAAGGGACCCAAGAAGCCAAAGGCCGCATCGGTGGTAAGCTCGCAGAATGCACCTTCTTCGGATCCTGAAACTGAATCTCTTACTCTAGCACGCTTCCTCAAGGAATTTAATCCATTCTGTTCTGAGCTAAGGCAAATTACAGATGAAATTAAATCAATGGTTCAAGCATTAGAAGATGTTTCGATCCAGACTTCGGACAATGAAGCTCGTCTACATTCCACCAAGCATAAGCAAACAAAAATGGATTCTGATTTGACTGCAGCCCACCAGCGGCTCAATAAATTGGAAAATAAAGTTGAAGATTTGAAGGGTTGCAGCCGGCGTAACCACACTGTGCTAATTGGATTACCTGAAAAAGAAGAAGGGCCTGACGCTATTGGTTTCACCCAGAAATTTATGGAAAAAATGGCTGGGCCATCTCCTTTTGGCTCTAAATACATAATTGAAATAGCCCACCATGCCCTTCGCTCACCTCCAGCTCCAGGTGCTCCCCCGTACCTTCATCTTTCGTTTTCTCAATTACCAGGAGCACCAACATTTCATTATGAAAATTAGAGCTCTCCAGGAAATTAAGTGGGCAGATGTAAAGGTCTGAGTGGCGCAAGATCTTCCACTCTCTGTGAGGCAAAGTGAGCATCTTTTCATCACCTGGTCACTAAATTAATTGCTGCTGGGGTGAAATTTAGGATGGGGTACCCAGTCAGACGTCAAGTCCTTATTTTGGGTGTATGGTCTACCTACGAAGATCTGGAGACAGCAACAGCAAGCCTCAAGATCTCCTTTCCAGATCTGTTCCATGACCCATGATGGTATGGTCGAGGTAAAATGGTGAGGAAATTTGCAGACGAAAACAAGGAGTATCCGCACCGTGCACTCGGATAAAGAGTGCAATTTTGATCTTGTTCCTTATTTCTATGGCCAGCAAATTTCAGAGGCTGCTGTTACACCCTCAGAGCTGTAATGCAGAGAGCTCCTAGGAATGCAGCTGCAATACCAGCATTTTTCCACCAGAGCATGCAGCAGACCGTTGTATTTAGATTCCTTCTATTATAATTTACACTTCTCATCACATGGGTTTCAGAGGGCAGAACTTTTGCACCTTTAACAGTTGACTTTACAATTCACAACTCCAGCAGGGTGACATATCCCTTTTCCATTGTTTGTACATTTTACAGGACATATTGGTTTAACAAGGCTGCTGTTACACCCCTTGAATTGTAATACAGTGAGCTTTTAAGAAACGGCTAAGATACCAGCTTCTGTCAACTAGAGAGCACAGTGGACTGTTCTATTTAAGTTCCTACTGTTACAATCTGTATTTCTCACCATACGGGTTCTGAAGGACAGATCTTTAGCTCCTTTGACAGTTAACTTTACAATACTTATTTCCAGCAGGGTGATGTATCCCTTTTCCATTGGTTGTACACTTTACAGGACATATTGAATTAGCAAGGGGTTTAATATAATATATTATAATTTTGACTTAACCTGTTGAAATCTAAGAATACATTTTAGGGGAAAGCTAAAGTGAGGATTGGCCCCCTCTGGTCTTATTTTACTATCTGTTAAGAGATAGCGGAGGTAGTTATATTCCCTTATTTTGATGTTTACTATCCTAAGTTCTAGTCCAAATACATTATAAACAGTATTTTAATGATTGTTGTTCCTCGGTTTGAAAGACACTTGAAATGTTACAACAGTGGTAGTTCATGTTGTGGTTAATATTTTGGTTAGGTTTTTACAGTAGGTTCACCTAAGGGCTTTATAGCATGTTTATTAAATCTAAGTTTCTAGGGTTCACTATATTGGGGAATGGGGCCGGCGGCTGGGGGGGATAGACTGGGATTGGTGTACTGTTTTCATGGGCTGTGTCAGTTGGGAAAGGGATGGGCATGTATGATAAGAAGGTAAATTGTTTCCACTTTTTTTTCACACTATCTTTGGTTGTAGTGATATTCTGGGAGTATGGGCATGGGGGTTTGGAGGGTAGGTAGCACAGAGACTGATTACATAATATCACTATCTTTGGATGTTTTTTGTGCAATAAAGATCCTACAGTTTTACTCTGTTATGAATAACGGCTAGAGAGATATTGTTTTCAACTTGGAATGTAAAGGGTGCCAAGCAAAAATTAAAACAATATAACATTTTAAAATATCTTGGTCTTTTAAAATCGGATATTATATTTATACAAGAGTCACATGTGTTGAATACGGAGGCATCCCAACTGAGGAGACAGCAAATAGGACAGGTTTACTCTGCTGTGAGGAGCTTTCACAGTTGTGGGGTTCTAATTCTAATCAAGAAGTCCCTTCCATTTACCCAAATACACTCCAAAAGTGATCCCCAAGGCAGATTTCTTTTAATACATGGTAAACTCCACACTTCTGAAATTCTCCTGGGTAGTTTGTATGGCCCTAATATTGATTCCCCAGAGTTTTTCACATGCCTCCTTCAAGAGTTAGCACCTTTTTTATCTATCCCAATTGTTTTAAGGGAGATCTACATTTAGTTTTTGACCCTTCTTTGGACAGGTCAGGTTCTTCTCGTAAAGGCTTATCACCGGCCCAACGAGCATTCCGAGATCTGCTGATCAGGCAGGTCTTTGTGATATCTGGAGAGTTCTTCATCCATTTGACAGAGAGCAAAACAAAATGGTTATATTAAATGCATGCTGAAAATAGAAAATAGAGTTAAAAATCTATGTTTCGACCTTAGGTCTTCTTCAGGAAATATCTAAAAGAGAAAAAAAACAAGTTAGTGTCATTTGACAGATAGTACACTTGTAATTCCCTGGTGCATGGAACATCTTCTCATATAGACTACCTGCTTATTTCCCAATCCCTCATTCCAGACACTCTGGATGCCTCAATCCGACCAGGTCCTCCCTCTGATCATGCTTTGGTTCTATGCTGGCTCTCTTTCTTTTCTCTCCCTAAATATGGGGGGCAATGGAAAATCAATAACCAATTAGTAAAAGACCCTAAGACAGTCTCTTATTTATCAGAGCAAATTGCCCTTTTCCTCTCGGCTAATTGTTTGCCTTTTAGTAAATCTGATATGGTTTGGTGTGCCTTGAAAGCATACATGCGAGGTCTATTAATAAACTTAGCCTCCCAAAGAAAAAAACAGTAGGCAAATCATATTCTCACTCTTCTATTTCAAATTCGGAAATTAGAATCCAAACTCTCATCTCAATCTTCTGAACAAGTTAGAGTAGATTTAGTAAAATTGAAAAATTCTTATCTGGAGCTATTGAGGGAAAGAGCAGAGTTTACAATATTGAAAACTAAGGCCTCATATATTGACCAAGGTGAAAAGGCCTGCCGTATGTTGGCCCTAAGAATAAAACAGCAAAACTCCTCTCATCTGATAGCTTCTGTCCGAAGTTTGGAAGATGGCACTATAAAAACAAAACCTACTGAAGTCATTAAAGAATTTACCTCTTATTATATGCATTTGTATAGTCCTATGATAAATCCCCCAACTGACCAAGAGCTGGATAGATACTTACTAGATTTGCACTTGCCCACCCTTCCAGTAGATCAGCACGCTCTCCTGACTATGCCTATTTCACAAGCAGAATTGGAACAAGCTATTAAAGCTCTTCTGTCTGATAAGACTCCTGGACCAGATGGGTTTTCCCCCAACTTTTATAAAATATTTATAAAACAACTATCTCCAGCCCTTTTGCCAATCTTTCAATATATTCTTTCTGGAGCAGACATAGATTCCTCCTTGTTTGAAGCTCTGATTGTGTTCCTTCCCAAACCTGATAAAAGTCTGGAACTAGGATCTAGTTATACACCTATTTCAATTTTAAATCAAGATGTTAAAATTTTATCTAAGATTTTGGCAGACTGAATTACCACAATTCTCCCTCTCCTTATAGGACCAGAACAAGTTGGCCTTATGAAGGATAGATCTTCAGTTGACCATCTTCACATGTTGTCCCATGTTTTCTCAGTCTCCAGGGATGCCGACTTTCCCACAGCTTTGGTGTCCCTGGATGCTGAAAAGGCTTTTGACAAGGTTAACAGGGACTACCTACTGCATACCTTAAGTCTTCTGTTTTCCCCAAGAATTTTGGAACTGGATTGGAGCCCTGTATAAATCAGTATATCCAGTAATGGAGTAATATCGGGTAACTTTCCTTTGTATTCTGAAATGAGACAGGACTGTCCTTTATCCCCTCCCCTTTTTAATTTATATTTAGAACCTTTGATACATCGATTAAAAAACTCTCAGGAAATCCAAGGTATCATGATTCAAAACCAATTAATAAAAGTTTCCACTTATGAGGATGATCTACTTCTTCAACTTTCCCATCCAATAGACTCTATCCCACCAATGCGTAATGTTTTAGAATAATTTGTCAACATTTCTAAATATAAGTTAAATGTTGAGAAGACAGTAGTTTTTCCCCTTAATCACATAATCTCTAAATCTGCCATTTTGGTCATTGGTCTTGCATGGAAATCCAACTCTTTGTGCTATCTTATTGTTCTCACAAGAAGTTTAGTACGTACCCAACAACTAAATCTTGATTCCCTAGTTCAAGTGATTAGCCAAGATTTGAAGTGATGGTCCCTTTTTGCCCATTTCTCTTTGGGGCAAAATGAACTTAATCAAAATGAATGTCTTTCCAAGGCTTTTTTACCCTCTCAACCTTTTAAACAACTGGCTTCCTTTAACATGGTTCAGAAAAGTCCATGGTCTTTTCACGGACTTCATTTGGTCAGGTAAAAAACCCAGATTAGCTTTCCTCAAATTGGCAGCCTCTAAATTAAAAGGTGGGCTTAGACTACTGCATATAGGTCTCTACTATTGGGAGAGTCATGCTAATAAATATTTGAGACCCCTTCTCCTACTACCCTGTTTGGTTACAAATAGAAATATCTCTGATCAGAGAGCAGGGTTTATTCCCTTTTACCATACTTTTTCCTAAGTTACAGTCCCTGCCCATTCCACTTAAAACTCACCCGATTGCTACTTTAGTCAAAGTATACATTCAGTTCTGCTCATTTTTAAAACATATTCACACGAGCAATCTTTCTCAAAATGTGAAACAGAACCCAAATTTCAAGATAGACGGTAAACCCCTTCCTGGAGGATGGCTCCCCCAGCTGGGAGACTTCCAATTCTCCAATTTTTGTGTCAGAAATGGGCAGTGGCTTTCATCCCCAGATATTTTACATAAAGCCAATATTCCCAATTCCCAGATTTTCCAGGCTTCTCAATTAAGGCATTTTCTGGTAAAAGTTATAGGAATTTCCCCACCGCACCCTCTGAGATTTTCCTTCCTGTCAGATTTAAGACCCTTGGTAGGCCAGCAGCACACTTTGTTTAATTTATACAGTTCCACATTTGATTGGATTTGCCCTGAAAGTTTTGGTCCCTCTACTTACTGGTCCCCTCTTTTTTCTGGTAAAGCTCTTAATTGGTCTCTATTATGGCAACTTTGTCATAAGTCCCTTTCTCAGGACAGACTTAGACTTATGCAGTTTCATATACTGCACAATCTTTATTATTCCCCTCAAATGCTAAGGAAAATGGGATGCATACTTTCTTCTACATGTACTCGCTGTCAATGGGATGAAGGCAATCTTTTCCACATTTTTTGGTCCTGCCCTAAAATATCTCCTCTATGGGCCTCAATCAAAGATAGAGTGGATCCTTTGCTGGGATTAGCTGATTTATTTTCCCCAAAAATATGTATATTAGGGGACTTTTCTTCGATATCTCTTCTTGCCTGTAAATATCATATAGCCATGATTTCAGCTTCTTTCAAAAAACTGGTATTAAAGCACTGGAAAGACAACTTATACTGTATATTTCCTATACAGAGTGGTTACAGGAACTCTTGGCTAACCTGCAAACAGAAAGATCCATTACTAGTCTGCATAATAGAGACAAAAAATCAATAGACTCTGGGGCCCATTGCAATCTCTATATTCCTTATAATTTATTTTCTATGGAATACCCTCATGTATGTTAGGATCTTCTCCTAGTACTCTGTGTGAGTTGTTTGGAGGGAGGGGGGTTTGGGGAAATGGGGGGAGGAGGGTTGGTAGAGTATAGTTCATGTACTGTTATATTTGTAATAATACATTTATTTATCTTGTATATGATCTATTCTCTGTAACTGGAAAAATTTAATAAACTTTAAATTGGGAAAAAAATAATGTGTTATTCCTTTTGTTATCTCTTTTGTTTGGATAGAGTTCTATTCTATTTTGTAACAAGTTTCCATTTACATTGGTGGTGTTATTTGGCACATGATAGAGAGCTTATCATAAACTCAGTTTGGGAGTTTATATTTTTGATATTTTGTTTAATGACTGAGATTTATAGATAGCTGCAGTTGCTTAGCCTTAACGTTTTAATTTTTTAACTTTTTAATACTTATGCTCATTATTATTTCTATACTGTAGAACCTAGTATAAGCTGTACCATCAGGCTGAGGAATTTAAATGTCTTTTCATTGGTACATTTTTATAGGTACTGAGAGTGGGACATGATAACCATCTGCAGTGTTACAATGTGTTTGAACCTTTTTTTATTATGCATGTGCGCTATCTGGTAAACTAAAAAAGTGCAGCTAGTAGGGTCATTTTTTTTGATGAAGGAGTAATTGCATTATATAACATACAGATTTGTCAATGTCCATTCACTTCTTAAGCTGAGAGAATTGCATCAATGTAATAGGCTTTAATTTTTGTTTCACAGTGTTTTGGGTTACCCCCCAATCCACTACTTTTTGCTCTGGTTCTGTTTTTTTTATTACAGACAACTGGTATTTTTGTGGGGGACCAATGTTATTGATTCCTACCAGTTTCTTTAGTTTATCTTAGCTCTAGTTTTGGAGTCATCTCCCATATTTAGATACTGGTTATTTCATCATGTTCACTACTTGGTTGTTTGTATTTGCTAGTGTTTAAAATAGATAGGTTTTCATTTTACAATTAGTCTTGTTCTGTGGGGAGAGGTGGGAGGGTAGAATAAGGGCTGTTTCCCCGTGTTAGTTCATTGTAGGCCGGAGTTGGTGTAAAGGGTTTGTTGTTCTTAGTAGTTAGCTAGATTATTGTGCGTAGTTATATTCTCTTGTTGTGTTTTTATATTACAAGTCTGTTTTTTATAGATAATATAGTTGTTTTGGGGTGGAGGGAGGGTTCCCTGCTATCCATATTGGGATTTACAGTTTTTCTTTCTGTACAGGAGCTTTGTTTTCCCTCATTGTGTTGATGGGGCCCTTGGAATATAGTTACATGAAATATTAAAAGTGGGCAGTCCCATCTAGAATGTCAGTCCATTCTTAAACATTTGAACTCTACATACACACACACATCACATTTATACAGGAAACCCACTTACTATCTAGGCAAACCTCATTATTCAGATGCCTCTGGTTGGGCCAGGCATTTGGAGCTGGGAATAGTACATACCAGAGAGGGGGTTGGAATTTTATTACACAGGTCTCTCCCTTTCTCTCTCTTGTCTGAACTGCAAGATAGACAGTCAATATATTTTTATACAAAGTTTCTTTTGGGCTCAATATATGGCCCTAATAGTGATACCCCTTCCTTTTTACTAACTTAATAGGGGGCAGGGCAGCAAGATGGTTGCACTGCTGCCTCGCCTCACACCACGCTAGGAGAATGCTACTCATTCAAAATTTTGTTTCAAGCCTTCGCAGTATTTTTTCACCAAATTATGAATGACACAGGCTTTATTTTCAACACAAATCTGTAGTCTGTGTTTTGCCTGCGTTATATAGAACGCCATTGCAACCAGTTGGTTGTCGTTTGTGTCTGGCATTTTTAGAAGCATGACTGGAAAGGAAGGTGTAAAAGGTTTGGCTGTATTTAACCAGCTGATAGAAGAGGAGCTCTTTATGAACTATAAGACCATGGTACTGTGATGATAAAATGAGCACTAGTGTTGGTGTACTTTTGCTAATGGGCTTGTCTTGGCCTGCTTTTATTCATTTTTAAAACAAAAAACATTTTTGTATTCTAAGGAAGTCTGTTGATACCCCCAGATGCATAGTGCCCCATATTTAGCTCTGAGAGACTCTGGGAGAGACGTTGGATTTTTATGGGTAAAAGAAACAGACCTAAATTGTTCTGAGGCTTTTTGGTTTAATTCCCTCTGTCCTGGGTGAATCTCTTGCATTTCTGTAAAGAGATTTAAATGACCCATCGCATTGCTGAAAAAAGCCGAGTTGACAGTTAACTGGCTTTTGGTGTCTTTTCTTATATGCTTGTTTGTACTATTGGCTTCTTCAGAGTGGTAGTAAGAAAGCCTTAAGAGACTGGTTAAAACACCTTATTAGCCAAAGCCTATGTAATTACAAGAATGTTTGAAGAACTAGTTGACCAACAAAACTGAGTCTGAGAGATTGTCTTACTACACAAAACTCTGCTGGGCAAAGGCACACAGGACCAGAAGTGCTACAGATCAGAGTTGGGATATTCAGTACCTTGGAGGAAGAAGTTGCAGTTAAGGTGCACAACATTTGTTGATATGGTCATATATTATTTTTAACAGGTATGCCAGCTTTGTCAAGGGGCTTGGGGTATATTTTAAGATGATTATAATTTACCATGCTCAGAAGAGTGATGGGTTTCTGTTTTTTATAGAGTTCACAACCAGGAAAGGATAAGTGAGGACTCAAGGAATGTGCCAGTGAAACCACCACGAGCCAAAAACTGGGACTCTTTTTTAAGTGGAGATAGCGATAGTATTGTTTGAGCCATAAGTTCAATTTGAGATTCTAAAAACATTCCTAGCAGGACGTCTTGTTGTGCTGATGACCGCTGGGTTTGTCGGGGTAATTTCCCTTATCAGGTACTTTTTATATTCTACATTGAAATACAGTTTTGAGTCTGGTTGGTTTATCTTCACAAATCCTGTTCAAAATGTAAAGACTCCAAACTTCAAATCAGGGGGTCAACTTTGCTGGGCTGCTAGTGAAGGTACTTTTGTGTTTGACATGGAAATAATTGTCACATGAACCCAGGTGGCTCAGTAGTCCATGATTAAGTAGCGGGACTTAAATACACTTATTTGGAGTTGCTGTACTGAGCAGCTGGGACAACCAAAACTCTGCAATGTTAGTTAAAAAATTATTGTGGCTCTTGTTGGTTTGCTACGACTCAGGTGAAGCTATTTAGAACACTTTATGTCCGACTGAAGTCTTGGATAAGAAATATTAATTCCATTTAACATACTGTGAACGCTCTTAAAATGTTTAAACAGAGTGTCAGTAATCCAATTTAAGAATCCTGATAATTGATGCATGTTATACTACTTGAAACAATTTAAGGGCTAATCGGGTAATACGTAGATGTAATGATAGAGGAAGGCTATTTAATGGCATTATTTGGGTCCTATATTTTATGTGGACTCTAGAAAGCTGTTAAAGCTCATATATCAAATAAGGACTCCTGAGTTAAAGGAGCCTGACATTTTGATTTAAAAAAATATGGACTCCTAAAAGTGGAGATATAATATGGCTTCTTTGATCTTTAGATATAGTATTTTCGGAGTACGAGCCTTAGAATGTTGCTTTTTATGTGCTTGATCTCTAATAACTGATACTAACTATCTAGCAGTGCAAAATGCAGTCCACTTTTTGATGGATTTTTTGTCTAAATGTTGGATTTTAATGCATGTTGAGATTTTGTTTTGTTTTATTTTCTGTTTGTGCTGTTATCATACCAAATGCTGCAGGAACATTTGAAATATCTATGTGCATAGGACTGTTTTAAAGTGCTTAACTGTAGTATCATGATGAAGGTTGCCTAGAAAGAAGAATTTGCTTTTGACTATTGGTAAATTAACATTTCTTAAGCAACATATTAGCAAACCCATTATACTCTGAATTTAGCTTAAATGGACACTGTCAACCCCCTAAGGCCTCAAAGTGTCCCTTGTTTATAAAACACATTTTATGTTTGCTAACATTCTGTAGAGACTTCTAATATAGCTAGTAGTTTGATTCTGATTCTTTTTTTCTTTTTGAAAAGTGAAAAACAGACTGCCCACCAAACTGGTGTTACCACACCAAAACAGGTTTGTTTACATTCCTTGATCAACTCCAACTTCATCTTTCCTGGACTTGGGAACACCTCCAATAGTCTAACCACTTATGATGCAGTGGCTGTTTAGGTAGCTACTACCTCATGAGTGACTGCACTGTTTGGGGTGTTTCTAATGTTCAGGAAGTATGCAGTAAGAACATATCCAGGACTGCAAACAAAACAAGGTTGTTTATAAACATAGAAACATAGAAACATAGACTTTGACAGCAGATAAGGACCGCTAGGCCCATCTAGTCTGCCCATTTCCCTAACTACAGGATAGGCCGCAGATCCTAGTTAACCAACAGCCTATATCTTCCTGCCCCCCACAAGAATTGCCTTATGTCTGTCCCATGCATTCTTGAATTCTCGCACAGTTTTAGACCCACAACTTCCTCAGGAAGGCTGTTCCTTGCATCCACTACCCTCTCTGTGAAATAATACTTCCTCACATTGCCCCTGAACCGCCCTCCTTCTATCTTTAAATTGTGTCCCCTTGTTCTTGCAAGTCTCTTTTTCTGAAAGATGCTACCCTCTTGGACTTTGTTGATTCCCTTGAGGTACTTGAAAGTTTCTATCATGTCCCCCCTCTCCCTTCTTTCCTCAAGCGTATACATATTAAGCTCCTTTAGTCTCTCCTCATACGGCTTCTCTTGCAGACCCTGCACCATTTTAGTTGCCCTCCTCTGGACTGCCTCTATCCTGTCTATGTCCTTGCGGAGATGGGGTCTCCAGAACTGAACACAGTATTCCAGATGGGGTCTCACCAACTGTCTGTACAGAGGGATAACAACTTCCTGTTTTCTGCCGCTGATGCCTCTCCCTATACATCCCAGTATACCCCCGGCCCTCCCTACTGCCTTCTCACATTGCTTGCTAACCTTAAGGTCATCTGATATGATTACCCCCAGGTCCCTTTCCTGTTTTGTTGTTGTTACTACCTCCCCACCCACTGTGTATTCTTTCCCTGGGTTCTTGTTTCCAGGTGCATTATTTGCACTTTTGCATTGAATCCTAGCTGCCATACGTCTGACCATTCCTCCAACCTTGCCAAGTCCCTTTTCATCCTTTCCACGCCTCCTTGTGTATCAACCCTGTTGCAGATCTTTGTGTCACCTGCAAAAGGCATACTTTTCCTTCCAGTCCCTCTGCAATGTCACTGATGAAGACATTAAAAGGACTGGACCCAATACTGAACTCTCGCGTACCCTAATTAGTAACCGCCTTTCTTCAGAGGACTCCATTTACAATTACCTTCTGTGTCCTGTTGTCCAGCCAATGTTTTACTAGGCTACCACCCTGGGACCCACTCCCAGGCTGGTTAATTTGACTAATAATCTTTTGTGTGGGACTGTGTCAAATGCCTTGCTAAAGTCTAGGTAGGCCATGTCCACAGCCCCTCCCTGGTCTACTACTTTGGTCCAGTCAAAGAAATCTATTAGATTCGTCCTGACATGACCTTCCCGCAGAACCCATGCTGCCTTGGATCCTGTGCTCCACTGACCTCTAGGTACTCAACTATTCTTTCCTTCAGAAGTGACTCCATCACTTTCCCTACCACAGAGGTCAGACTGACAGGTCTGTAGTTTCCTGCCTCTGTCTTGGTCCCACTTTTGTGAAGGGGAATCACAACCGCCTTCCTCCAGTCCTCGGGTACCACACCATCCTCCCATGATTTATTAAAAAGAGTAGCCATTGGTTTCACTAGTTCCTTCCTTAATTCTTTTAGAATATACATTATCATGTATTTCAGTTCTACTAAACAAGGAGGCAGACAAAACAAACAGCAACATTAATGAATTTTAGAGAAGGTAAGCAACCATATGATGCATGTTTTTAACTAGAAATATTATGATTCAAAACAGGTTGACAGTGTCTCTTTAAGAAGTAATTATGCCTCTAATTACTAAATAGGTGAAGCTTGTTTGCCACAGGAGTATTAGGATATTGCTTGAGACATGAGGGAAGGATTCACGGTAACATACTGTGGGTTACTTTGTATTTTCTTCTAGCAAGGCATGCCTGGGGAGAACCTAGTGGTTAAAATGGTGTAGAATAAGATAGGACCAATGTTTCCTAGTATTGTGCCAGATGGTGAGCCCTTGCAAAGTTCTAAGGCTTAATTAGGTGCCATAAAAAATTATTTTAAAGAGATACAGTGCATAGCAAAATGAACCAAAGTTTACTCAGTCAGAGGCATTTAATTGATTATGTTATTGGTGGAGTCTCAGTAAAGTAGAAAATGATCATGGATGGGCTTTCCTTAGGAATACCAAAAAAGATTTAGGTGCTTTGGTGATTAATGGTGGTTCCTTGGATCCTCTCTTTAGGTTTTGAACATTTTAGTTCGGATACCTCTTAGCTAAATTACGATTTCTGCTAACTAGAATGATAATTAAATGAACAATAGATCGTATTAGTTCATTACATAATAGATCTTATAGGTTACAACACACCTTCAAAACAGAACGTTACTTATAAAAGGCAAAAGCTTAGAAATGTTTAGTTCCTTACAGCATTGGCAGTTATAAGATTTAAAATCTGCGTATGGCAATGTAAGATAATAGCACATTCTGTTTTTATGTTTTTAAACATTTTGTATGTATTGGTCTGTTTTCATAATGACTTGATTGCTGATTGAAATAAACTAAACTTGAAACTTACTAACTTAATAAACATCCTTGCCCCTTATTTTCATCTTCCATGCATACTGGGAGGATGCTGGAATTTAGGTATGTGTAATGATGCTGACAGATCCTGTAAGTTAAACTCTGGCCTATCACCTCCCCAGTGAAGTCTTAGGGATTTCGTAGATAGTGCAGGCCTGGCTGACCCCTGGTGAATCTTAAATTCTATGGCCAAGGAGTATCATTTTTATTCTTATCCACACAGTTCTTTTTCCAGGTTAGATTATTTTTTAATGACCGATACTTTATTATCTATATCTTGAGGTTGCCAAATAGAGGCCAAGATTCTCTCAGACCATTCACCAGTTAAACTTATTTTGGATCTTATTTATCAATCCGAGTGTGATCACACTTGGTCCCTTAATACATCCCTTCTCACAGACCCCCAAATAGTTAATACTATGAGGGATTGTATAAAATTTTCAATTGCAACTAATTGGTCTTCTATACAAGCCCATGATCGTGCCTGATGAGCCCTAAAATGTTTGTGGCAAGGTGAATTGATCCGATTGACTACTAAATGCAAAAAGAAACTACACTCTAAACAGACTGATGCTTTACTCTCTGCTATTAGAAACCTTGAAAAATGTTGATTCCCATCTACCCCAGTGAATATACGCATATGTCTTTCCCATCTCAGAGTCCAATATTCTGTCCAAGTATTAGAGCAGGCCCAATGGTCATAAAAGCGTTGAAAGCCATATATACATTGATAAGGGAGAGAAGGCCAGCAAATTATTGTTCCTTAGGCTCCATCAGAGAGTAGCAACTCAGTGGATCAAATCCTTATATGACCCCTTAGTTTCATCCACCACAACTAAGACATGAGAGATGTGTCACATATTTAAAGATTATTACTCTCATTTACATTTTGAAGAACTGGAATTGAACAATGCATGCGAGAACATGTCTCAGTTTTTGGCTGACTCTCTCCTACCAAAATTGGCTGAAACTGATGCATTAGTTCTAGCAGAACCCATACTGAAAAATGAAGTCCGAGACACGGTCAACTCTCTTGCACCTGACAAAGCCCCTAGCACTGACAGTTTTGCATCTAAGTTTTATAAACATGTTATTGACAAACTTGTTCCCATTTTGACATCCCTTTATAACTACTTACATTCCTTTGAGTTATTAAACACCTATTTACATGAAGCACATATTATTGTACTCCCTAAGCCTGGCAAAGATACATCCCTTCCTTAAAACTATAGGCTTATCTCTCTAATCAATGTAGACATGAAGATACTTGCAAAACTTCTAGCCTCACACTTTGCCAAGGTTTGGACAGATCTTATAGGCCCAGAGTAGGTGGGATTCATCAAGGGGAGGTTTTCGAGTGACCACTTTTGTAAAATCTTCTGTCTGATTTCTGCATCCAGGGAGAAGAACCTTGATACTGTTTTGGTCACCCTGGATGCTGAAAAAGCCTTTGACAGGGTCTCTTGGACCTACCTGTTCTGGGTTTTGCAACAATAGGGATTCCTGACCCCTTTCTTCATTGGGTATGTCTTCGTTATTCTTCTCCTTCTCCAGGGTACTTTGCAACAGCATACTTTCAGAGCCATTCCCCATCTCTTGAGGTATACGTCATGGTTGTCCCATATCCCCATACCTTTTTAATCTATACTTAGAACCCTGATTCTGAAGATTAACAGGTCACCTGATATCTCAGGAATACTCCTTGGTACCCAAGAGCTGAAAATTTCCAGTTATGCCAATGACATTTTATTGCATTTGTCCAATCCAGTCTCCTCCCTTCATTCGGCCCTTGAAATCATTAAAGATATTGGATCCTTTTCTTCTTACAAACTTAACATAACTAAAACTCTTGTTTTTCCTCTCTCTCCACATGTTTTTAAATCAGATTTTGACACACTTGGTTTGCAGTGGGAGACAAAGAGTTTGACTTATCTTGGTATTAAGCTCTCTCCACATATTTCTTCCTTAAAATCTTTAAAGCTAGGCCCTTTAGTATAACAAATCTCACAGGATCTGGACAGATGAAAATCTCTTCCTCTAACTCTTTGGGGCTGATCAAATATTATAAAGATGATTATACAATGGAAAGAAAGAATCCTGGATTCTGACTGGTCAGTTGGCCATCACAGCAGGGATGTTATCCTGGCATAACATCCCTGCTAATGATTAGGATGGCCGTGATGGCCATTACTTACTCTTCTTTTGCATCTTCTCTAAGAAACAAAAATATTTTTCCAGACAAACAAAAACATTCTTTAAAAATATTTTTTTATTCTGTATAAAATAACAAGCCATTGTATAATTGGAATAATGCCCTCCAGGGTGGGTGTTATGCTGGGATAACATCCTTTATCAGGTGTTGGACACCCTCGGCCAGTGGTCTTGGGCCCAACCATGTGAGTGGGATGTTATCTCAGCATAACTCCCACCCTGTCAGGCATTATTCCTTTAATATTTTCCCCCAATTTTATATCCTCTAGGAATGTTAAACATTGTTTTACCCCTTAGCTGGTTTAAAACTTTGCATAGTATGCTGACCAGATTTCTATGGGTGCATAAACCATTTTGAAGATCTTACAACAAAATGGTCCAACCTAAAAAATATGGTGGGATCCAATTACCCCACTTCTCATGATATTATTTTGCATTGCAAGGTGCTAAATATTTTCGCTGGAGTTCCTTGGACTCCATATCTTCCCTTAAATACTGTCCCTCGTGGTTCCTTATAGAAAAGGATTTATGTCAGCAATTCTAATTGACCTCAAGTCCTTGTTGTTCTTACCCCCTTCCCAATAAAATACCTCAACTGCTCAGATCAACCCCGTTGTGTTGGTCAATCGAAGCCCATGCCCAGCTGTGTAAACATCTGAAATTGCCTTGTGTTAAAGACCTCAGCCAACCCCTTTTTTCAAAACCCAAATCTTACTATTAATAACACACTCCCAAATAAAAAGAAATGGGCATATCTAGGGACTCCTGTACTGAATACTTTTATAGTGAATGGTACCTTTCTCTCATTTGTTCAATATAAACAGAAATCTGGAGCAATACATTCTCATTTTTTTCCAGTATTTATAATTACAGCACCATATAGTTAAGTTCCTGGGTCCTTCCCCTGGCCCACTAGAGCTGACACCTTCTACACAGCCTTGTCAGATTTAGTGAGACGTGGTCACCCAATTTCTAAACACTATCACACTATAGGACTAGTACTGTGGGAGTCAGTATCACCAGTTGCCTTCTATTGGGCTCGAACCCTTAATATTGACTGTGATGAAAGTTTGTGGTTTCATAGATACATAGATACATAGACAGTGTCGGCAGATAGGGGCCTATGGCCCACCCAGTCTGCCCATTTGAGCTTGTAAGTTCAGTTTGTTTTCCTAGAAGTCTGTTTCCCCTTACCCCTGACCTCTAGAATTCCTTTATGTCTATCCCATGCATTCTTAAATCCCGTGATTGTTTCAGCCCCCACCACTTCCTCTGGCAGGGTGTTCCACTTGTCCACCACTCCGTTCTGTGAAGAAATTTTTCTCATGTTTCCTCTGAATCGTCCCTCCTCCAACTTCATCCCATGCCCTCTAGTCCTGGAACATCTTTTTCGCTTAAAAATAGTGTTTTCCTGCACTCTGTTTCTCCCTGTAAGATACATGTATGTCTCTATCATATCCCCTCTCTCCCTCCTCTCCTCCAGGGAGTACATGTTCAGTTCCTTCAACCTGTCTTCATAGGACTTGTGATGCAATCCATGCACCATCTTTGTTGCCCTCCTCTGAACCTTCTCTACCTTCATCTCTGGACAGAGTTGTACAAATATGTTTAACAAGAGAGATTTCGTTTACAAGTAACTATTATGTACGGTCTATAACTTTCCCTTTTGAGAATGTATAGGATGGGAAAAGTTGTTTTTCCCATATGTCCCCATTGTAAAGAATCCAAAGGCTCCCTATATCACAGGTTGTTGTCTTGTCCTCATATTTCTTCCTTCTGGACACTCATACAAAATAGGTTAGATTCACTATTAGCTCTCCAAGAAGCCTTCTCACCAGAAATTTGCATCCTGGGGGGGGCTATGCCACTGTTAGGGGTACCTCCCATAAGGTACATACAGTATGACACTCATTTCAGCAGTTACAAAGCTTTTAATTTTGAGACATTGGCTTGACTTGACTCTTCCCATCTGGCCTGAGTGGTTCAATGAAGCCCTTATGTCTGTAAACATTGAAATAGCTATTGCTAAATTTTATAAATCTAAACCGGTCTCTAAACCTAAATGGGAAACGTTATATACAGTACTTTGCTGTCTCTGTCTTCATCAACATATTTCCCTTGCTCATTTTCTGTGAGATCATATGGACTGTGGGAGTGGGATAGGGTGAATTATTGGGGGAAGGGATGCTGGTTTGTTTGTTTTTATTATCTTTTGGTTTTTCTTGTTTTGTACATAGTTATTGTTTTGTATTATTGTTCTATCTACAAAATTGTTATAGTGTTTATTTTTACTGTTTTTAATGTTTTGTATTGTTCTCATATATAAGGAAAAAAAAAGTTAATAAAGTATATTAAATAGAAAAAAAAGGTCCATGCTGTGACAAGCATCCCAGTGCGGGGATGTGTTACCCTCAACCCCAGTCACACTAGCCATAATCCATCTATACCTCAACCTGCCCAATGAGGTCCAGGAGTGATGTACCTCATCATGTGTGCCATTGAGAGTACAGTAAGAACACTGCCAGAGTTTATTGAAAGACATTTTCCACTTAATGTCCACAATGGAAAGTTAAGCTGTGGCTGCTCAAATGAGGCAGCCGTAGATGCAGTGGCTAAACTGGAAGTGCTCAGGAGGTAGAATTATAATCTGTACTAGAAATGTCATCCCTAGAAAGTGGGACTGTTCATAGCACTCAATGAAGATGGGTGTCAGAGGAGGGGGAACTGAGTTCCTTCCCAATGTAACCCCTGCATAGAGGGGACTGAAAGGCAGAGCACTTGGATCATTTAGGAATATGCTGCCAACCACAAGTCCTAGACCCACCTAAGATGACTGCTAGTGCGGTCCAGGAAGTCATAACTCTGTGCCTTGCTCTCATGGGAATATGCACTGCCGCTGCTCCCTCAAGATCACATGGGAACACCCAGGTGGGGGGGGGGAGTGAACCATGATCTTGCAAGACGCTCAGGCCTCTTTCCTAGAGTTTACCATTTCCGGAAAAATAGTCTCCTGGGATAAAAAAATGGGGAGATGCTAAATGGATTGCCCCATATTGTGGGCATTCTGCCTGAATCAACCTCCGAAGTTCCTGCACAATGCTGAGAGGCAGCTGTCAGGGGTGAGCACTCTTCTTGCAAGAGCCACCATTTTAATACAGCAGCCACAAGATTTCGGGCACTCATAATGGCTCGGATTTTATAATGGCAGTCTGCAGGACAGTGTAAACCATAACAGGGGAAGATGTCTCCAGAATGCGCAGGAAGCAATGTGAGAGGCAGGTCCCCCCACTTGCCTTGTGGACTGGTGGAGACTTCATGGTAATGGCGGGAGCTCAGAATGCAGGCAGGAGTCACCGACCCTTCTGGAGCACCAACATTGTGATAGGGTAAGCACCAAGCAGGTTTTTTTTTTAACCTGTTCACTCTTGACATTGCCTCTCAGTAATCTGCCTCATTCACAGAACTCCTCTCCTATAATTTGTGTGCCCCTAATGTAAGCACTTGTCCCCACTGTCATAGTGCCCTGAGTGAGGGATACATCCTCCAAACCAGCACATACTGTCTCAGAACACTGCAACAAACCTTGTTTTCCTTGGACTTGGTTTTTGGTTAGATATAGTATTTCAAAGTAATATGGATTTCTGCCTCAAGGTCTTTTGTCCATGTGGGGAGCACCTTTCCCCTGCCAACCAAAAGGAGGTTGTTTGATTCAAACCCAAGACTGCTGGATGTACCCATCTCATTTATGTTGTTACTCTAGCCTCTAGGCTATACTGCCAGGTGCAATAGACAGTGATGAGGCTCATGGTGCATGCTGCCTGACAGAGTGGATACTACCGGAGGGTCCAGTCCTCAGGGAGCTAGTGGGTGGAGATGCTACCTGAGGTTCCTGACCTGCACAGGGGCTACCCGCTAGGAAGCTACTTGAGGGTCATTGAGGGCCCAGCCTGACTTGTGCTCCACCTCGGTGCACTGGGAAGGCTTTTTTTTTGAAGCATGTAGAAATTAGAAGAAGAAACTAATGTTAACATGTGCTTTTTATGTCCACATGTGCTATACAGTAGTAAGGAAAGTGAGACAGAGGTTTTGTTGAGAAAATTACCTGAGGTCTAGGAGCTATCAGAGATCATGACTAGCCTTTACAGATGCATGAACTAAACTGGAATTTCTGGATGTAGCCAGGGAATTGGCCTCTGGAAGACCAGAAGAGATTTATGATCATGCCTTGGCCAATAGGATGGATGGAGGATGACCCATATGTGATGAATTCATGAGCACTAGAAAGGTTACAGGAGATAATCTAAGTACTACACTACAAAACAGGGCTATGTCATCGCAAGTTCAAGGTGCCTTTTGTGTCAGACTTGAATTTGTGTGTATCACTTCTTGCCTTAATTACTGCAGCTCCTACAGTACTTGATTTCTGTACTGGTTAAAACTTTGAAATAGCAAGTATACTACTCCTTCCCATTTCTTCCTGGTTCTAATTAGAACTGCAAGTTCAGTTCTTCTACAATATCAAACGGGTCCAGATCTGTGCGTTTGATTCTCATGGACTCTTGCAAATATTTGGGCCATAAAGCAAACTTTCAGTTTGACTGGTTTAAATGATGCAGTTGAACCAGTCAAACTTACAAAGAGGTGAACTGCAGTTTGTGCACCACTGAGAAAATGAGGTTGTCAAAGAGGCAGTCATAAGGTAAACAGTCTTGTTCTCTTGCCTGACTTATTTTCATCTGCAGCAGAAGAACTCACTTGTGGTGGATATCAGGGCCCAATATTCAAAACATTACACTGAGCGCAAGCAGACTGTGCCTGGATTGTGCCCAGTTTGCACAGGGTTGAAATATTCAAAGAACCACATTGTACTAGTACAACAGGTTAGTGCCAGGCAACAAAATAATGTATATACAGGGCAACGTGAGGGACGGAGACATTAATATGGGCGCAATGGTATATTGAGAACCACTCAACATGTGGTAATGTGGCATACAGCATGGCACAAATTAATGTCCATCAAAGAGGTAGTCTTAATTATGGGGAAAACAAGGAGTGGGGCATGGACAGAGCAGCTACAGGCAACATGGCTTTATACAACAACAGCATCATGGTGCATCTGACGGCTGCAGTCATCGAGAAGGGTGAGAAGGAAGGAAGGAAGAAAGCCACCCTGGGCCACTCCATAGGCCAAAGAAGAGATATGCTGCAAACAGAATGTCCTTTGAGACACTCACAGATGACCACCTTGTGGGCCAGTATTGACTCAGTTGGGCCTTGCTAAGACAGCTCTGTGAGCTCCTGCATGAGCAGCTGCAGACTACCACCCAGTGCTAGATATGCAGCAAAATTTTATTTCAGCAGTGAAATTCCGTTTAAATCGTCAATTTCACTGCAAAATATTTACTGAAATGTGCGCATTCCGCAGAAGATTTCACGGGAATTTCACCTGCAAATGGTGGGATTTCGCCTGTAAGTGGTGAATTTCCACCATTTGTGGCCGAAATTCCACATTTTGTGGGTGAAATTCTAAATTTCTCCAGCAGCATTTTGCATTTGGCACTCGTGAAATGTTTCACTAAATGTGCAAATTTCACGAAATATTTCACGTAACGAAATTTATGGATTTCTCCCATCTCTACCCAGTGCAGCCATGCCATGTCAGTAGAGGAAAAGATGACAGCTGCAATGTGTTTCCTTGGCCACCGGATCCTTCCAGACAGTGGTTGTGAATACCATCGGCATGTCACAGTCCACCACCTCACACTTCCTGGTCCAATTCCTATGCCCTGCTGCCACATTGTGTTGAATTTATTGTACTTCCCAGCACAGCAGAGAAACAATGCAGCAATTCTATTGGGCTGTGCACCTACCAGCAGTACTCAGTGCCTTTGACTGCACCCTCGTTGCCATTCAGGCACCCCCTGATGAAGTGGGAGACACTTTTCTGAACAGGAAGGGGTGCCACTCCATCAGTTGCCAGGCGGTGTGTGAGGCAACTGGGAGCACCATCAATGTCCTAGCACAGTACCCCAGCAGTGCCCATGATACCTTCATCTGGCACCAGTCGCAGCTGTGCCAGGCATTTGAGGGCAGTCAAATACCCAAAGGACAGCTTGTCAGTGAGTAACTGCAGCAGGCACAACCACAATCCTCCACAAAGGTGGGACAGTGCCACAATACAGCACCCACAAGAGGTATACAGGGGAGGGTGAGGAGGTAAGGGTGTACAGGTACACAGGATGACCATCACAGTAGGAGCTGCAAAGTGCTCAGTGTGAGCTATAAAATGAACAAGTGCTAATATTTGGTAATGTTTCCTACAGGGGATAGTGCCTATCCCTTGCAACCCTGGCTCCTTACCTCAGTCCTTCGGCCAGCAAATGTGGCAGAGGAGACATACAATAGGGCACACAGTGCAACACATAACAGCATTGAGCATGTCTGTGGCATGCTCAAAATGCACTTCAGATGCCTAGACCATTCAGGTGGTGCCCTACAATATACCCCTCAGAAGACATGTCACATATTCCTAGTCTGTTGTTTGTTATACAACATGGCGTTCAACTATGGAATACACCTGCCAGAACCTGAGGAAAATGTTGACAGTGACATGGAGCCAGAGGTGCATGGGATAGTGTAGCAGCTCAATAGGCATGACCCACACATGGCCAGGAGGTCCCAGGAACATCAACAGAACATCATCAGAACACTGACAGGGATGGGCAGGTGAACAAAAACAATATGGACAAAAGACATACTTGCAATAGTGTATGTGCAAACAAATAACTGTAAAAGAATGCACACAACAAATAACAGTAATACAGGATGCTACAGTGGTGATACAGGGATGGGGTGGGAAGGGTGCAAGTGAGGAAGGGGAATGTAAGGTGCTGTACACAACATCAACGCCTGCTCCTGCCACGGGTCCAGACAGAAGACCTCAAGTCCTTTCAAGACGGGTCATGTAGACCGAGGAGCTGTAGAGTGATGTTTAAGAGGGTTGGTGACACTCTTGGACAGCCATGCCCACGCCTCTTGCTAGGGGATGCCAAGGCCAGGCATCACCCAGTGATTCAGGGAGTGCCCACAGATGACACCATTGCAGTAGAGCTGGCTGACTGTGGCCTGCCACTATGTGCTGATGATGCACACTGTGGGACAGTACCCACACGCCAGTAGCATGTGCTGGTGTGGCATTGCTGTCTGGCCAGCCCAACCTCCTGCACTGTGGTAGTGAGTTCCCTCACTGCTCCTGACAGTTCACCAAACACCTGATGGAGGGCATAAAGGAAGCATGCCTCATTCTCCACCACACGCTGTTCCACACACTGCAGGTCAGCATGCTGGGTCTCCCGGAGGTGTGCCAGTTCCTGCCACATTTCCCTCTAGAATGCATGCAGCTTCCATTATTCAGTGTACTGCGAGTCCACTGCAGACCAAAGGAGCTGCTGGACCTCTGAGTTATCCTGTCTCTGGGGGGGCATGGTCACCAGAGATGGTAGGTGGATGTGGGCATGGTCAACTTGTGGGGTGTGTGCACCCCACATCCTGTGTGGATGGTGGTGGCAGTGCCTCACTGACTGCGAGCCATGTATGTTGCGGGAGTGGGTAGGTGGGGCAACATGCTGGCCACTCATAGACACCTGTGGTGTGGGCTGTATGTCATGGGAGTTGGAGGGTATGGAGGTCACACCTGTGGTAGTGGTGGAGGGCATGGCAGTGGCAGTTGAGGTTGCAGAGACATGACCCTCCAGGGACTCTGCCAGCACAAATGGTACAGTGTGCCTGGTGGGTGACTGTGTGGTGGCTGTGATGGCCCTCTGATGTCTGCCCCTGCCTTGTTGGAGGTGTTAAAGGGACACCTGATGAGGAGAACCCCCCCATTGCAGCAATGGCAGCTAAATAGTCCCCAGGGGGAATGTTGGTGTCTTCATCACTGTCGCACACTTCATCCAGTAAGGTGTCCAGCGATTCCCCCTCCTCTTCATGTGCCACCTGCCACTGGACACCTGATGTGGATGGTCCGGTATCCTCCTCCAGGTCAGCCTCCTTGGTGGTGCCATCTCCTTGCACTGTGGACAGAGAAGAACACTGTCAGTGTGTTGTACACTACACATTGGTCCTGTAAAGGGGCTGGCACATGCATACCCCATCAATGCTGCCTATGTCATCCAGTGCTAGTATAAAACAGGTGATTACAGACTATACACCCACATACAGGGTGCACGCACACCTACAGGTGGAATTCTATGGGTGGAATGTGGAACCGACAGGCATCCCACACATAACACCACTGTATCCTGTACACACCACACATGTGAAGACCACCCCCACAGGGATGGCATAGACAACGTACCCAGTGACACACATGGCAGCATGCAACACCACACATGGATAGAACACCTGCATCTTTGATACACACTATGTGCCTAGGCACAGGGCAGCTGTGTGCAGAGTACTACAAGACTGTGTTAGTGTGGCACATGCTGCTAGGCTGGTAATGCAACAATGACAGCAGCAGACAGTGACTTACAGCATGCAGGCCATTCCAATGCAGACATTTGTGCAATGGCCAGGGCTGCATTATACCATAACACAAGCAAAGCCGCATGTATACCCATGCACACCATGCTGGTACACAGCCATGTACTCACATGTACTGGGGGATGCCACCTGTGTCTCACACCCACCGCTTTCGACACCTTCCACAGCCACAGTCCTGAGGGTTGATGCCACCACCTCCACCACAGGGTCAAAAGGTCCTGCAACCTCTGATGGCCATGGCTCACCACTCATGGTGTGCAGTGCATGGTGGCATGCTGCTAGATCATCCTTTGCATGGCGCTGTAGATCATTCCATCATTTGCGTACAGTGTCCATTGTGCGACCCCTGCCACCCACAGCATTGATTTCAGCTATGATATCGCCCCACTGGACACATACAGTGGCATCTGTTGTCTTGTAGCACGGCATGTTGTGCTCCCTGGACTTGTGTACTTGTAGACATCAGCCAGGGCCTTCAGCTCCTCCCCAGTAAATTTGTGGCTTCCGAAGTGTCCACAGCCACAAGAGGCACCTGTTGGGGAATGGAAATGATCCAGTGGTCAGTGGCTGTCCTGTAAGGGGTGTGTGTGTGTGTATGTGTGTCACCCCTCACAACCAATAGGCCACACTGTGACCTCAGTTGTGGGCATGCATCACAGGTATGTAGGGGTTTGGTCCCCCAGGTTGTCCCTTCCCAGCAATGACCCCTGCATGCCCATCCTTGGGCAATGGACACCTATTGGTGTCTCTGTGCCATGTACGTACCAGCAGCAGCCTACATTGTGAGGGCTGCAACAGGCCCTGTATTGTGACACTACACAAACAGCTGTGGGATGTGTTGGATGCATAGACCCATGTTGTTGGCCTTGTGACCACACAGTATCCTGGTCATTGCACAGCACCGCATGGAGTACACATCCACATTATGGTGTCACAGAGATCTGCCATGGGACCAGTATGCCTGTGTTGTGTGTTGTGACAGTTCCTTCTCCCCCCGAGGCATGTACAGCATACCTGTAGATGCACATGGACATCTGTTTGTGTGTCATACTGTGCGACTCCAGTGTCACAGTCACAGCGTATACATGTGACAGAACAGTATGACAGTGCAGCGCACAGTTAGTACACACCTACTAACTGGGCCTGGTGTTTGTGTGACAGCATCATTCGGCAGTACCTGACAAACATTGCACATATGTTCCCCATCCAGTACTGTAGCCCCAGATCACTGTAGCAGAATACACAAACTGTTGTAGACCATGATAACTGTGTATCGTCTGAAGAACCCCTAACTGTTTGTGTGGAACTTGTTTCCTGGGACATGGTGAGGCCTACTGTTACAATCACAGATGTCAGACTACTGCCTGCAGTTCCAGTGAGCTGTGCAGCTGGTGCTGTGTCCCTACTGAAGCAGCCTGGGCAATCTACACATGGTAATGCATACAAATCAGACCGTAATGACATGCTAATGTGGTGGTTTGCACTCTGACTGCCTAAGTCGGCTCATTTGCATAGCACCTCTGAATATTGCATGTAATTGTGCTGGACAAATGTGTTTGTGCCAAACAAACAGTTAGCTCTGTGGTACAGCGCAATATAGCTTGCACTGGGCAAACTGAGTTTGTGCCGCACTAACTATGCATTGGCGATGATGTAAGCACTGGGAAGGTTATGTTAGGGTAGTGCACGCTCAGTGGGGCCATATTGTGTTAGCGTGATGCTGTAGTATTTTGCACAGCACGATCCTTTGATAGTCCCGTGCTAAGTTACACGCAGTTCCAGTTGTGTTCTGGACATCATTCCATGCACAGTGGTGTTAGGGTGGAGCTTCTTCCATTGTCTGTGCAGTTACGGCAAGCAAGAGAAGGCTCAGGGCAGTGGTTCAGAGGGACCACCAGTGGGGGGAGGTGCAGCTGGCCAACACAGTGCAGCTGGTGCTGGCCAGGGAGTGCTAGCTTTTTGGAGAGGTGTGCAAGGGGGATAGGCTTCGGTGTGAGGCGTGGGCATTTGTGGCACACCACATCACTGCCTGCACAGGCATCCACCAGACAAGGGAGCAGTGTAGGCACTGGTTTGCGGACCTGCAGCAGAGAGAGAGGCAGTGGCTGGATAGGTTTCGGTGCATGGTGCGTGATGGCACTGCGCCTGTACCAGGTAAGTGGATATGTTTTTCATAGCCCAGCATTATGCAATTCAAAGGGTGTGGGCAGGCATGGACACAGTATACATGTGGGTACATGTCTGTAGGACAGGTCACTGCACACATGCCTATCATGCTACAGAGTCAGTCTCATGCATTGGTGTGTGTAGACCACTTTGAGTACAGTGGTGTCTGTGTGTGGGTGAACAGTGCCTGTGTATGTAATAGTAAATGTGACTTGTACAGAGGTATCATGTGGCAGGTATCAGTGTGCTCCGTCACTGGTAGTGTAGCAGATGTTAGACATGTGATCAGTTACTGTGATTGTCAGACTTAAACTCAGTTACCCGGAAATCTTACTTGACACTCTTGTTGGTGGCACTTTTTACATTCAATAAGTTCCTTCGCACTTTCTCCTACCCATACCCTCAGGCACTTCATCTCACCATCCCATTACTTTCCCAGCAGCTAGGAGCTACCCCCTCACCACTCTTGACCTTAGCAACCTACCCTTACTCACTTACCTCTCCTCTCACATGCTTAATCTCATCTAACTCTCCTCCCTTTCCTCTGGCTTCCCTCTCACCTTGCCCCCCCAGTCCTCTGACAAAGCCATTCTGGTTGCTAAGATACTGAAATAGTTTCATATAAAGATTTTTGTTTGCTATGTTGATTTTTGTCTTACCACCACTGTTTGTAAATAATAATCACTATTATACCACCTGGTAACCTATTGTTGTAACCTGTGTATGTTATTGTAGTGTGATCATCCTGAATATGTTTGTTGTTCCCATCAACCCATTGATGTGGAAGCTTTGTAAATGAGCCTCTGGCTCAGAGGTACTTGTAATCCAAGATCTCAATAAATAAATAAAAATAAATGAGCACATATATGTTATAAAGGTTGTACAGTTGGATAGCGTGTGTACAACACCGAATTCTCCAGTCACACCTCTGTACATTGACAAGGGCTGCTGTCGGGGCCTATTCACCACACACTGTCTAGGCATGAGTGTAGGTTGCAGACTCACTGCTGCCTGTGTTCCTGGCATGGTGGCATTGGGCCTTCCCTGTGGATGGACATGGTGCATAATGTGTGACAGGGCCAGGACTGTTACTGACCACTGCCACATATGTCGGTATCATCCTCCCGGTGTGGAGGAACATATGCCTGTGAGAGATGGACTGCAGGTTGGTTATGTTCCATGGGCTCAATGCGTGTGTCCATGTGCTCCACAGGCCACATGACATTGGGCCCTGATGTGTCCAGTGATCCACTGACACACGTCAGTCACAGTAGTGGGCACTGTAGTGGCACTGTCTGTGTGGTATGTGCTAGTCACAGCTGTGCCACTTTATCCCCAATCTACCATGGTCATACTGTCATACAGGACTTATGGGCTCATTAATGCCCCCCCAGTACATATTGGCAGTTTAGTTATTTATTTATTTTATTTTAATCTTTGGTAACCGGGTAAGGCCCACTAGTCACAAGTGCCTGTTTTCAGGGGCAACCTGGGAGCACTGGGCAGATAAGTGACTTGCTCAGAGTCACACAGTATGCAAGTGGAGGTTGTGAGAATCAAACTCAGTTCTGGTCTGCTGGATGTATCAAGCTCGTTCACACCTTGTGCCTCAAACCTCTAGACTATACTGCCAGCCAGACAATGTGGCATGGTCCATTGGGGGGACACTGGTGGGTCACAAGTGTGGCCTATCCAAGCTATGTGTTGGGGGTATACTGTTAGGGGTGCCATTTGGTTGTCTGTCACCCACAGGGCATATGTGCTGGGTGCATACAGCTGTGTACACATCTGTTCCACTATTGTCTGTGGATTGCTCCTCCAGATGACATCAGATGGTCTAGCATGTGTGCTGAACATGGACCACTGCAGTACACTGAATTGACATTTCATATGTGTCCCACATGCCATATGCTGGTTAGGATGGGACTCAATACACTATTTGACGGTTGTGCTAAGTGTCACTGGCATAGCTGGGGAGGGGTTATTATTGATGTCTATATGGGTAATGACACTGTTCTATTGCCTTCACTCTGCAGACTGCACCACCAGGGGACAGCAGCAGTGAGGGTGCAACCAGGGGACTGTGGCTCACGACCAGCAGGCTCAGGATGGAGGTGATGGGCAGCAGGATGCCGCACATGAGTATACACATTTGTGGTTTACATATGTAAAATTTCTTGCTGGGAGGGGCATGCATGGTACCCCTTAACAGCACAGTGTCATCACCATATGTGCGTTTGCCCTGTGTCTTGTAACCAGTCCCAGGAGCACGTGGCCATGGGGTGCCCATGCTGCTGTGCTTCTGGACATGGCATTGCACACACCTACTGCAGCCTGTGAAACAGTGCACCTGGCCACTGATTCCACTAGTGCCACTGCCTGTGGGTCTGTGATGTGTATGCACATGTCATCTCACAGTCCTGCAATGCTGCAACATGGTGTGTTGTGCATGCCCGGTCCACACAGTGCTTGTACTCTGCACGTAGCACTTCCCTCATAGGCGCTGGGTTGTATGGGCCCATGAGGCATTAGCCCCATCAATATTTATTGAGCTGGGCTGAGCCCCAGCAATATTTTTCAATGCTGCTGCCTGCCTTTTTTCCCCTTTAATTGTGGATTTGTGCACACATGGTACATGCCCTGTGACCCGCGCTGGCTGCCAGCATGATTTGTGCCCCCCCATTTAATTTTATGGTGGTGGGCATGGTGCTGCTTCTTGCTTGCATTATTTAAAATGCACACCTTTCATTTTGCCTGTCAACCCCCCCCATCATTGTGGTGACTGTATCTGCACTGCCACTGTGATTGGCCAGGGGGAAGGTTTATTAGGCACCATACACGTGCGTCTTAGTGTTGTGTGAGGCAGCATCTAGCAAGGGAGAGAGATGAGTGGACGATGAGAAGTGATGGTCGGTCAGCAAAGCAACAGCAACCTGGGCCTTTAACTTCAGTTACTAGTGGCAAGTTTTGTAGTTGGAAGTTGGGTCATGATGCATCGGTGTGATGGTGTCGGTGATGGTCAGGAGTCTGGGTCCAGGAAGAGAGCGGCAGACTGCAGCAAAATGGAGGTGAGGTCAGTGATAGGCCCTATTCATCTCAGTTAGCCTTTTTCTTTGTCTAAGGGTGAAGACCTTTACAACAACAAATATAGACAGGGGCCAGTCAGAGAAACCCAGAAGTAATACCGATTTTCAATTTAAGTAAAAGGAAATGAACTGATGTAGAAACACACGTTTTGGGTTTGGGATTAACTTTTTCCCCTTCACAACCAGTCAATCTATTTGAATTAGAAATTGATTTGCAAGGATTTTTTTAGAAATCTGAGAATTAAAAATTTATTTGCAGCAGAAAATTCAGTGGTTAGTGAGTAAAGAAAGTTGAAACAAGCTTTGAATGTTAAATCCAAATTTTGTCCTCCTGTTGATAGAAATCATGGAATAGAGAGTTTTTGCTCTATAGTTGAGAAAGAAATTATGTTATTATTTAAAGATAAGTCCACTTTATGGCCTCAACAACAAAATTTAACAAAAGAACAGAGGTGTGCCTTACAAGACTTAATTAATGACACAAATATAATAATTAAACAAGCTGATAAAGGGGGAGGAAAAGTAATTCAGGATAGAGATAAATATAAATTGATGTGTTTAAAATTATTAAACAACAAGAGTAACTATTCACAATTAATGGGTCATCCCACAGTTACATTACAAGGGAAATTAAGAGAATTATTGGCAGAATTTGTTGATTTAAATTGGTTGCAAGATTGGGAAATGAGATTACTTTTGAAAGAATTTCCAAGAATTCCAACATGTTATGGCATTCCAAAGCTACACAAACATTTGTTAGACCCCCCCCGGTAGACCAATTTTGTCTGGTATTTATTCTGTTTTTGACCCTGTATCGAAATATGTCAATTATTATCTACAACCTTTAACTGAGAAAAATGAATCATATATACAAGATTCTGTAGATTTAATGAATCAGTTAGAAACTATATCTAATAAGATTGAATTGAACAATATCATATTGGCAACTTGGGATGTAATAGATCTATATAAATCTATGCCCTATAGGGAAGGAATTATAAATATGGGAAAAATATTAAATAAGAGGCCAAAAGGTTAAGTACTAAGAACTGTGCTGTTACAGGAATTAGCATTATTTGTATTACAAAACAATTACTTTGAGATTGATGGGGTATTCTACAAACAAGAGAAAGGTACCGCTATGGGCAGCATGATGGCACCCAGTTATGCCAATGTGCACATGATACATTTTGAAGAAGAATATGCATTTAATTCTGACATAAACCAATATAAAGATAAAATTCAGTTATGGAAAAGATATATAGATGATATATTCTGTATATGGGGGGACAGAACAAGAACTGTTAAAATGTAATGATATACTGAATTCATTTGATAGTAATTTCAAATTCGCATTAAATTACAATAAATCAAATATTCCATTTTTAGATCTTTCAATCAAGATTAAAGAATCACAGTTTAGTACTTCTATCTTTAGAAAGAGCACAGACAGAAAAACTTTACTACATAGTAAAAGTTATCATGAACCAAAGCTTAAAAACAGCATTCCCTATGCACAGTTGGTGAGGGTCAAGAGAAATTGTAAAGAAACAAATGAATACTTGGAACAAAAAGAAGATATGTTAATAAGGTTTAGTGATAGGAGTTATTCAACAAAGGTTTTAACACAAGCAAGTAATAAAATAGAGAATATAACTAGGGAAGATTTTCTCAATAAAGAAAAGAAACAAAAACAGGATAGAATGGTGTTAGCTATCAAATACAATCATAAAATGACAGAAATTAGAAACATTATCAATAAATATTGATATTTAGTAGCTTTGAATCATCCCAACATTAAATCTCTACAACAAAAACCTATTATAGTAGCTCAAAAAGTTTGAAATATAAAAGACAGGCTGGTTCATTCACTATTCAAACATAGGGAAACTAGGGGAACACAGTTACTACTAGGCCCCCTGCAACCTGGTATGACCAGATGTGGTAAATGCACAGTATGTAACAATACCAGCAAAAGAAAGTATTTTTAAACATCCTCATTTTAATGAAGAGTTTGTCATAAAAGACCATATAGATTGTAACAGAGAAGGGGTTGTATATGTATTACAATGCCCTTGTGATAGATTGTATATGGTGCAAACAAAAAGGGCCCTAAAAATTAGGATTTTGGAACATAAAAATGACATTAGAAACAGAGATGATAAATCACCAGTTGCGTTACATTTTAATCAGGCTGGTCACACAGGAGCCTCTTTGAGGTTTTGGGGGCTTGAGGTAGTTAAAATGCCTTTAAGGGGAGGTAATTACATCAAGTTACTTGAAAAAATGGAAATGAAATGGATATTCAGTCTAAAAACTTTAGAAACCTCTATTGGTATGAATTTAGAATGTAATTGGCAGTCATGTTTGTGAAATTTAAGTTGCAACATATCTCCGGGTTGTTCTAAGTTTAATGTTGGGTCATTCATTGGGGTGAATAATTACGTATATAAAATGTACATATGTTTAGACAACAGATAAGTGCATCCATACAGGCAACTCACAGATATATGTTGTTATGAAAATGAATTCATTATCTACTAAATATATTGTTTTTGATATGAATGAATCTATTTTGGTATATCTGTGATCTGTATATATCTATGTTCATTCGTAATAAGAAAGATTTCATTAACGTTCACATAAAAAGTTTATGGATTGACAACAATGTTTATATGTAAGAAGACATATGCTTTAATATAAGTTAAAACTTCATATTATTTCATCCCTATGGCTTTTGCAGCAGTGTTTTCATACATCTCAAAACGCTTAACAAATAAGCCATGTAACTTTAAATCTAACAGCTTGGACAACCGCGTTCATTCCCATAGCTTTGGGAATGAGTGTATGGTTGCTTCGCAACACTCTCGCATCATGAGAGTTACAGGAAGTGACTCGTCACTCCCACAGGAAATGCAAGCTGCTCAAGAGGGTTAGCAGTAATGGGGAACGCTACAGCGTCTTTGAAACGCCATTATGTAATGCAGAGTTTCGGTTAAAAGTTTCAACTGCTAAATCACGAGTTGTGGTCAAAAGCTGGTTCCAGTAACATTTAGAATTTAATCCCTAGTATGACTTTTCGAGGTAAGGAACCTGTGTGGCTTGGAAAAATGTTTTTTTTTAAAAAAGGAATTAAGCCTTTTAAAGCCTCTCGGAGTAAATGAGCTCCATTATGTATTTTTCCAGGATAACAATTTGAATGGGATGATCATTTGCAAGCTAATAGATCATTTTTATTGCTGATAGTATCATTCCCAGGTATGCATGCTATGGGGTGCAAAAAGTTTATCATAAACTTTTGTTACTGGATGTGACATGTCTTTTGTTTAAGCGTTTTTAAACATATGTTACAATTATGGTTTCCATTCCTTTAGGAAGAAGTTAAAAGTTTCTGTAGGAGCTAAATGAATTAAGTGCACATAGAGAGAAGCACGTAGATAGATTAACGGTATATAATTATTAGTCCAAAATTATTCCTATGTATACATAAGAGAAAACAGTAATTTAAGAGTATGCGTTTATTTTGTTTTAAAACAGAACAAGAAAAAAAAACAGCGAACAAGCTCACAGGAGTGAAACGTAGGGGGCTGTCATTGAAATAAAGAAGATATTTTAATGCTGTGGACTCCTCATTTGTATGATGGATTTTGGATATTGAAGCACCTTCGAGGGAGTCATTAAATATACAAGTTAAAAGTCACCATTACCCAGATTTAGTTGTTGTTGTTCTTTACAAGGTGGCACTGCTTCCTTACGAACATTCTCCATATAAAAAAAATAAAATAGTATTGTAACTAATATATTGCAAGTAGTAAAATCTGGCTCCCACGGACCACACAGAAAGCGCACCATAATGTTTGTGCAAATTCGAAAATATTTATTAAAGTGCTATAATTTTTATACAGTTTACCTAGTGTTTTGCACTGTTCAAGCACTTTGTCAAGAGTGAAAATAGCTCACAACCCTCAAGCATGAAAGTAGCTCACAACTGAACATCTTAAGTACAATCCCCAATTTACAACCATGAGCAAATAACTGCATGGAGGCCAATCCTCTGATACAAATTAGTTAGTAAAAAACACTAATGGATGAATGGCACATAAAACAGTAACTCACACATCTAAGGATTAACAATTAATCACTTGACTGATTGAACAGTTTAACTGCTTTATCTGAAAGGCACCATGAGGTTGCCTAATTAATTACAGCATGTTTTAGAAAAGCATACAAGTAAAATCACAAACAGAATACACTGTGTGCAAAAATATCAATAATACTATCATTGTGGATGGTTTGATCAGGGCACATATGAAATCTTAATTTTCCTCTTTCTTGAGACTGATGCAGCACAATGCCACCTTGTATTTCTTGCAGTGAAACTGTGATGTTCCTGTATAAATCCTATGTTATGTTCAGCCTCAGACAAAAAAGGCAGATAGAATATAGATTTGTAAAAATCACAAACAGCAAGACATAAGTGCATAATCATACCAACACATACAGAGTCTAAAAACTAGGCAGAATTAAGGAGACATTACCCTCACATAAATTAACATCTCATATATTAATTGAAAACCTAAATGGGTACGAGTCCCCCAGCGCCTGTGAGTATCATCATCTCCTACTCTAAAAAGACCAATGCAGGGTTAAAGTTAGTTATACTATATTAAATTTAAACAGAATAGGCTAAACCTTTCATTAAGTCCCTTCCCTCTTGTAGCCGCTAATTTGTAAAGCCACATACTCTCCCTTAGTAAAATCTTCCAACTCAGATCTCCTTTTTTATTGGTCCTTTCATTGGCCCAGGAGGCAGTGCTGATCACACAAGAATTAGTAAGTATTTAGAGGATGTGAATCTAGCATCTGGGAAAATCACTGATTCTCGATAGTATCCATTTAAGGGTAATGGCAGACATAGAAAGGGTCTTAGTTGTGCCCATCCCTGATATCTTTCAGGACTCCTTATAGTAAGGGATATTGCCAGATAACTAGAAAATAGCTAATATGTTCCCCCATTCAAGAAGGGGACAAGATCAGAACCAGGTAAATATTGACCTGTGAGCCTTACTACAGTGCTTTTCAAAGCATTTGGGTACATGGATAAAACTGGGCTGTTATGTGGCACACAGCATGGTTTCACAAACGGTAATTCCTATCAAACCAACCTGATTGCCTTCTTTTTCTTCATACAGTTGTATCCTCCTTGGCCAAGGCAGGCTTGCTCCCTTCCACCCTGTCACCACCACGCCCCACCATCTACCACCCTCGCTGGGATTTACTTTCAGTCTAGAGCTTCCTCTGGGTCCTGATGGTGGAACGGGTGACAGATGGCATGCAGGGTTTCATACATGCCTGCCTCACCACTATTTTTCTCTGGATTTTTTCCCTAAGTGCTGGGATGCTCACATCATGCATGTGCGTGTGGTGGCACATGCAAGTTGTGGGGTCCTGTAGCCCCCCCCCCGCTTTGACACTCCTGCACCACACTACCACAAGGTCTCTACTTGGTGGCAATGGTTCAACAGAGCCAGCAAGCCACTCCCCCAGGAGTGGAGAGTAGTCCATCAGAGAGTGAGAGACTCGATCCTCTCTCCCCCAGGCCAGCCCCAAGCAATCTGAGCTCACTTTCGATCCTGGGTCACCGGCAAGGTGGGCAGTAGCGCTACCACAGCACCACTGGACCAGCCTCTGATTGCCTTATTTGAGGAGCTAACTAAGGAGGCAGATAGGGTTCAAGCAGTGAATATAGTCTATCTGACTTTAGCAAGGTTTTTGACATTGAACCGCATGGAAAACCCATGGAAAAAACACAGTATGGAGTCCACAAAGTGTATAGGAGGTGGATTAAAAGTGGCTGACAGAAAGGAAGCAGAGAGTGGTGGTGGATGGTCACAGGTTTCTTATAAGGAAGCACTTTGAATATTTTGCACAGTTTTTGATCTTCCATCAAGAAAAGGCCATGATTACTTGGAAACAGTGCAGAAAATAGTCACCAAAACAGTACAGGATATGAAGGGAAAGTCATTTGAAGAGTGGCTATGCAGCCTAAACATGTACATGTTTAAGACCAGAAGAGAAGGGGTATGTGATAGAAATTTTCAAATATCTCAAAGGGACTAACAATGTAATTGGCACTCATTATTCAGACATAGCAAGGGTTACGCACCAAGGGCTATGAGTACAAACTAGTCGGGGGTGCATTTAGGAAGGATGTGTGGAAAGAGTTCTTCACAGAGAGGGGTGAACAAATCAAATGGCCTGCCAAGAAAATTGGTCAAGGCAGAGATAGTCCAAAGTTTTAAGGTGGGTCGGGACAGGTACAAGGGACTGGTAGCTATGGATACAGGGTAAGGTGAAGGGGATAAAACTGTAGAACAGATTGGGCTCACAGTAGGGGGCTCAGTTTAAGGTTGCACAGAGTTAGGCTGGATCAATTTTAGGTAGACTCAGTAGACTGTTATGGGCGGTGCAAGTTTTGCCATTGACGACTTGCATCGATTGCCATTGTGCCAGGGTCCCTGTGCGCGATTCTCTATCAGGTAGGGTCCCAGCGGCAAAGTTCTTCAGCTTGCAGCAATTGTGGCTGTGTGCCAAACAGACAGCATATCTGAGAGGTGTGCCACAAACTTTGGGGTGGTTGGGCAGCACAATAAAACAGTTCCCTGGTGGTCTAGCGGATTCCCCCCCCCAGCCCCGATCCCCTTCTTTTATAAAATTATTCACATCCCTAGTGGTCTAGCGGTCCCTCCCACCTATCCTGATCTGCCCATATAAAATAACATATAACTGTCACTGGTGGTCTAGTGGACCTCCCCCCACTGGCAGGCAGATCCACCACCCTCCCCTCCATCCCCTAACTGGTGACTGGCACACCTCTGCTTTCTCCACCATGGCCAGTCACCAGCTAAGCTGTCTGTGAGTGCGTACTGTACAGTCAGCTGTTACAGTACATGCTCATTGACAGCTCAGTCAGTGACCAGCCATGGTGGAGAGCAGAGGGCTCTGCCAGTTGTTGGCTCAGTGATGGAATGGGGGACCAGGGTGGTGGAGTACTGCCTGTCGGGGTAGATGGGGTCCACTAGATCACCAGGGACAGTTCTATGTCATTTTATGTGGGCAGATCGGTGATAGGGAAGGGGGTCTGCTAGACCACTGGGGATGTGAATAATTTTAATAATAAGGGGATTGGGCCTGGGAAGGGTCAATTAGACCACCAAGAAAGTGAGACATTTTTATAAACAAGGGATCGGGGCTGGGTATTCCACTAAACAACCAGGGAAGTGAATAATTTTAAAAAAAAGGGGATTGGGGTTGGGGGGGTTCACTAGACCACCAGGGAAGTGAACAATTTTAAGAAATAGGGGATCGAGGCTGGAGGGTCTGCTAGACCACCAGGGAAGGGAATCATTTTATACAAAAGGGGATTCAGGCTATGGGGTCCTCTAGATCACCAGGGAAGTGAATGTGTTTAACAAAAAGGGGATGGGGATAGGGAGAGGGGACCATGGCACATATTTGCTCCTGCCCAGGGAAGGTTCCGAGGGTGGTGCAAGTGTTCTAACCCTCCCAGAGGGCACACTTCTAAGTACCTTTAGACCAGCCTGGATTGGTCTAAAGGTACCTAGAATCTGGTGCCTGGGAGGGTTTTGAGAATCCGGACTAGATATGGCAGAGCTATGCCTGCCTTTCGCAAGACCCCCAGCACCGTACTGCAGCCCATTTTGTACCACAAGGATGGCAAAGCCCCTTTTAGCACATGCAGGCTGTGTTTGAGAATAGCTCCTGGTGCATCTTTTGGCACAAGCGGCACCTTACGCCATTCTGGGGGCATTGAGAATTGGGCCCATAGTCTTTTTGTGCCTGTAAAGGTTCAATGTTTGTAAGTTCATATGTTCATTTGTACTGAAAACCCCTGAAAGTCATAACAAACATAACTTGCACTGGATTGAGCTGTATGTTTCCAGGTGGGCCTCAGTACCAACTAGCCCCCGCCTCTTGTATGTCAGTCTGAACCAGTGCTATTAACTGTATGACTTGGGGATGCTGACTTGCAAGCTTTCACACACTGGAGGGGTTTTGGCGAACTACATTTCTTCTTGGACAGTCCTGTAGCCAATCACTGTAGTGACCAGTGAGTTAGGCAGTTTGATTTTGTCAATCACCATCAATCACAAGAATCTAGCTAGTTTTCACTTTGTATTGGTAAATTGCCAAATGAATGAAACTACTTTGTGGTACCACCTGGGTTTCTGGCCATTGGCTCCATATTTTAAAGGCCATTGCACATTTTAATTCTGAGATGTTAAGAGGCATGATGAAGGAAGCTGTTCTGCATATTGCAAGTTGTTGGGGGGATTGCATAGGTTATCAGACCAGCACTATTAGTGTAACACAAAGCTACAGAGAACACAGTGTACTTCTGGTTGCATGCTTGCGGTGCTGTACCATGGCGGCACTATGCTACTTTTGTTGTGTGCTGGCTGTTGATGTAGGTTTCATCTATTTATGTGAGTTTGAGGGCTCTGCTCCCACCCCCCACCCCCGTTCCTTGTTTGTTTGTTTTCTAACACGGGAGTGTTGGGGGGAGCTCCTACTCAAATAAATGAATAAAAAAATAACTGATAGTCTGACATAGTGTACAGCATATCATAACTGAGATTTTATCAGTTTATTTGTGCTTTGGAGGCTCTGCCCCCAACACTCTGGGATGTGGGGGAGTGAAGCCCCCCCAGCAACTCAAAGTACAAAAAAATTACTGGCAGCCTGACATGACGTAGAGTGTGCAGTTCTGTAGTGGGCCAAAGTAGTATAACTTCAGTACTATGCTAATAGCAGAGTTCCAGGGGCGGTCCAATAATCCACACATTTGCCAGTTATGGGTAGTCTCACATGTTTCTGAATACAATAGTATTTATTTAGGGTTGGGGCCCACTGCAGTAGAGTTCACTGATTTGCAGCTCAGCACAGCAGATGTGCATAGTTCCACCAGACCCTTTAAAATTGGAATTTTAAAAAGCTACTGCTGACTACTTAAAAATGTGGATTTGCCTGTCTGCCTGTTTTGTCTCCACTGGCTCTTTCAGTTTATGGGAGAGGATGTTTTAGCCCTGTATTTTGTGTTTTTCATTTGACTGCTATAGTACCGATAACCATTCTGATAGGTGCAATGGACAATAACAATCATGACATCCATTGCTGATTGGGCTTTTAATAAGTGCATTAAATTTATTTTTTTTTTTTTCGTATCTGAGGCCAGGGACTTACCCCCCAGATGACCATGTTATGGCACCTGGGGCTGTGCTCCCATAGACTCCTGCGGGGGATGACCTCTGACCCCTGGGCCGGGGGCAGGACTTTGACCCCTGACCCTTGGGCCCCACCAAAAATTTTACAAACCCGGCTCCTCTGACTTTCCTACATGGTCACACACTCTCTTTGGTGCTGTTGTCCTGCCGTCCTGCATCTGCACTCTGAGGGGATGCATGTTAGTCATTCAGTGGCCCAGTGCCACATAACTGTCTGTGACATGCTGCCATGGACATGTCGGCCTCCTTGCACTTTGCACATTGAACTACACCTGGTGACCTATGGTCTACCATGTACATTCAACACCACTGGGCTGTCTGTGAAGCACTGTTCTCCCATTGTGTTCACTTTGTGTGCTGTGAATTGTTCATCTCCTACCATTCTGCAGTTGTAGTATATCATTGACTGAGGTTGTCTCCTCCTGTGGGTTGTGTTGTACTACATCCATACTTATGCTGTAGGCATGTGTGCAGTGTACACATTGTACGGTATGTGGCCTTCATGACTGTGTCATGATGGGTGGGTGTATTGTATGGTTCCTGTGATTGTGTGTATTCCCATAGCAAGCATCATTCAGATGCTGTGTCAGTGGCCTGGAATGGACTATTAAGATTTTGTATGCTCACGGTGGTGTGGCCATGTGAGTGCCATCACAGTCAGTCATGCTAACCGCTCAAGTTGCACTGTGCTGTTCCTCTGTGCCACCATGTCAAGGCTGTGCTGCACACTGTAGGCACTGACCTGGAGTCTGGCCAAGGAGTGCTGTTGCTACTGCTGTATACAGTAGCTCTGTGATGTGTCATCACCTAGGGTACTGTGTCCGATACATGTCCACACAGCATACATGTGACTTGGACAGTGGCTGTGACTGTCCTGGGGGCACGTGTGCTGGCTCTGCTTCACAGCTCTGTGATCCATGTCCAAAGGCCACATTATGTTGATCCTGTGAATAGGGGTTGCAGGGTTTATGATTGTGCTTTTGCAGTACTTCATAGGGCTACGTTGTGTTCCGGTGGGCAGCATTTCACAGACAGTATGATGCCCCAGTATATTTGTACATGCTATGGGGCTGACTTGGGGTTACCTCAAAGGGCTGTGTGATAGTACTATGTCTCAGGCAGCATTGAGAATGCATGGTGCAGCATCCCATTGGTGGTGTTGGGGGCAATGGCCATACTGGCCTTCACATCTGTGTAGATTGGGCATGCAGGTACCATTGAGTCATGGGATGCTTCATACTGGTGCATGTCCAGTGGTATCTATGATGTTTTCATTTTTGGGTATATTGACATACTAGTTGAGACATACTGTTCTTCTCTGGGGTCACATTCTGGGCTTTACATTGCTTCACTGTTTCAGCTCATCATACTCACATGGGCATCTTTACTCCCTTACTCTTTATATCAGTGTGGGCACATCAGCTGGAGGAGAATGAAGGCCGGGATGACCTCCTTCAGTGCCTTGTATGCATGTCATTATGGAGTGGTAGGAGCAGTTGGTGCGCCTGGGGGAATGGACTGTTCAGCTCCTGGAAGAGCTGGTGAGGGCCTGTCAGCCATCAGCAGACTCACAGTAGCCACTACCATACCCCTTTTATTTATCCCATCCCAGTTTTCACCCAGCCCCCCCCTTGTTGTTCTTTGTTGTTTTTATATATAGATATATGCTATGTACATTGTTTCTGTTGTTTTTTGTGATAATATACTTTTGACTGTTGTGATCCGGTGTACTGTGTCTTTCTTTCTGTATGTATGTAGCTTTTGTTAAGCTCACTAGACGGGTAAGCTCACTAGACAGAATATGCCTATTTTCTGGTCCGACCAGGGAGGTTACATTGATAGATATACAAACAATATGACATAGAGAGGATAGACACGTAGTAATCAGCAGACATGAATACATTGTTGCAGCCTTACTACAATAGAAGGGCTATCGACATTCTATGAAAGTGTACACAAGCATTGAGGTGAGAAAGGGTACAGTCACTTAATATACAATAATTGCTTAGGTTACAGAGTATTGCCAAATATTAGAGACACCACTATTGGATCTAGGTTGTGATTACCTCTGGACAGTTTCTGTGGTTTGCAGTATTGCTCCTACTGACCACCTGCATCACACTGGTGGGTGACATCCTTGCCTTTACCATGGCATGGGGTTTCCCAGTGCTCCCTTGCAGTGTCTTTGACTGTGCATCTGCTTGTACAGTGTTCTGGCCATGGTGGGTGTATGCTCATGTGGGCTGACACATTCTGTCATTGTGATAGGGTTGAATAAGGCCCTGCCCCATTTGTCATGCAGAAAGAGGTTAATTGCAAGGATCTGTTCTATCCTCTCCTTTTCTGTCTCTTCTCTGTCTGGTTGCGTAGCCAAATTTTCTTGTGAGACTTAGGAACTGAACACTCCAACGGTTTCGCAGTTCTCCACCTCCCGCTATCTCTTTGCCTTCCCTTGCTGTCTTATCTTTTCTTCCCCCCTTGCATATATCTGCAGGTATTAAAATACAGTATTTATAAATTTTTATGTGGAAATGTCACTGATACTGAGATCCCTTTGTTTAAAACTGTATATAGTTATACTGTTGAAATTATTGCAAAAAACTATTTGGAATTCAGGGGGTTAACCTGAGATGCTGGTTTGAAAAATACTTCCACAGCTGTCAACAAGAGGTCAGTTCTGGGTCACAATGTTCTTTTTGCAGCACCTGCTGAAACTAACAAGAACACTTTGTGAGAAGCAGAATGTTTTCTTAAAAGCTTCTTCAAAGACTTGTTATATAAAGAGGTGCAATGTTTTGCAAGAGGGAGATACAGAGACTGAGATTGGAAATTGAGCAGAAAAACTCAGAAGAAGGACTCTGCTTTCTATGTTTGTACTGCCACTGTAAATAGTCATACTGAACAATTTTTATTTTTTATTTTGCTGTTATTAATAATAAAACACTATTTGTGAATTTTATAACTGCTCCTGGTTTTCCTATGCTTCCTGACCTGTGCCTCGATGACAGTTATCCATGTGTCCCCATCATCCCTGTGTGCATAATGGCCACTTTCTGGATTGTGGCTGTCCATGCTCATGGTATGGTTCCTGTTCCTTAGGCAATTCCCCCCCCCACATTGCATGGCTGGGTGACTTCGGTGTGCAGACCTGTCCATGGCTTTTCCCTTGTTGCTGTGGGCAACTTCCATGCCCCTGTGACCTCCTGCTGTGTGTCCTTTGGTGTGATGTCCCCTGCTGCATGTCAGGGTGTTTTGTCTCCTCCGCCTTTGTACAGTGGTCACAGGTTTGGGTCGGACTGGCACAGCAGCAGGGATATTTCTTTGTGTGGGACCCTACCCCAATGTCCCGTCTACACTAATTTTCCACACTACACATCTGACATGTGTAGCTACATATTGGATTATATTTCTGGACATTGTCTTTGGTGTGTCTGTTGCTATTATTTAGCTATTTCATTGCTGTATGCTCATAATGGGGCCTATGCACTAAAAAACAAACTCTGGCCAGAGCTGATAGGGCTGCATGTGATGAATTTGGGGTAAAAATATTGAACATTTGGTTTTTTTAATATTTGTACACCACATTTTTAGCATAGCCTTGTTATTATCCTACCTTATGAAGAAGGACAGAGAAAATGTTCAACTCTTGGACTAAAGGAGATGTCACACAGGGACTGCAAAATCAATTTTCAGGATGCAAAAACTCATTTTGGGAAGGAGTTGAAAAATGACAGCTGTCACATTCATGAGATGCTGTAATGAAATGGCTACATTGAAAACTTAGGGTTTATTGAATATTACCAAAGTCACAAGCCTGTGTTTGCAAAATTCAACATAGCCTCATAACTTCTTTTTTTTTAACATGTTTACACCAGATTTATAACATAGACTCCTTTGACCCAACTTCATGAATAAGTGCAGAGAAAATGTTCAACTCCTGTCCAAAATGTGATTGTGTGCAGGGACCGCAGAATCACCTTTAGGGATATAAAATGACAGCTATCACATTCATGAGGTGCTGTAAAGATATGGCTATGCTGTAAATTTGGGGTAAAGATATTAAAGATTACCAAAGTTAGGAGCCTGTATTTACATGCGATTGCCCTGTCTTTTCTTGCCCCTGTCTGCTCTCACCTCCCCACAGGATCCAAATTCCCCGGCAGGAGCACTTTTGGTAGACCCCTTAACAGTTTGGATGTTTTTTTCTTATTGAACTTGTTCTCGACCTCCTGCATTACACAACCACCCAATCATGGGTGGCTTATGCTCTTCCGGTCAGCTCCACATTCCCTGGCAGCAGCATGGTGAGGAGACACCGGTTGTTATTTTTTTATTATTATTTAATTTCTCCCCTCACACCTGATTGCCATGTGTGTTGTTGCACCCATCTGCGCTCTTCTCCTGACTGGCTCCACATACCCTGGAAGAAGTTTGGTTGAGAGACACTTTCTCTAATAATAATAATAATAAGCTTTATTTTTAAGCGCCTTTCATGGTATCAAGGCACTGTACAATGTAAATAATAAAACAACAGTAAAATCAGAAATACAAACAATAAAAGGTCATTAGGGATACATCCAATCAGATTAAGAGAGGGTAGGCCTGGTGCCACAGATAAGATTTAAATGCCTGCTTAAATCCCCTCATAGTCGCACGCTCCTAAAGCTGACAGGGTAGAGAATTCCAGAGGACTGTGGCTGTGTACATGAATACTATAGGTCTAGGTGTAGAGGTGGAGGGAAGGCAAATTCTGAGCTTTTCATCTCCTAACCTGCACCACTCTGATCAGCAGAAGCCTGATTGAGAGGCATTTTCACTTTTCTGTTTTTTTCCCGAAGTCTTCTCCCCCTCCCACCTGATTGCCATGTCTTTCCCCCATGTTTGCTCTGCTCTCGACCAGCCCCAGTGTAGTCAGAAAAAGAGTGGGCTCATTACACACTTCGGGACCTCAAATTATGTATTTTAAATACAGTTCCCTTCCTTCCTCACACAAGTGCCCAATCACAGCTGGTTTATACTCTCCGGACCAGCTTCTTATATTAAGATGACAGTTTTACAGTTGTATTTTGTTTTTTGGCATTGCTATTTAACTACTTTAGCCCTCCTGTCTGATTGCCCACTCTGTTCTAGTCCTTGTCTGCTCACATCTCCCAATAAGCTCCACATCCTCTTGTGGGAGCATGGTTGGGAGGCACTTTTAGAGATTTACAATTTTTTTATTATTTACCTTCTCCCCCTCTTGCCTGATTGCCCTGTTTGTTCTTGCTCCTGTCTGCTCTCACCTCCCCACAGGATCAAAATTACCTCTCAGGAGCACGCTTGGTAGGCAAGTTAAAAGTGTGGATATTTTTTCTTATTGAACTTGAAGCTCTTCCAATTGGCTCCACATTTCCAGGCAGCAGTGTGGTTAGGAGACACCCATTGTTATTATTTTATTATTATTTAATTTCTCCCCCCCCACCTGATTGCCATGTGTGTTCTTGCACCCATCTGTGCTCTTTTCTCAATTGGCCCCACTTCCCCTGGAAGGAGTTCGGTTGGGAGACACTTTCTCTATGGGTCTAGGTGCAGAGAGGGAAGGGAGGCAAATTCTAAGCACTTCATTTTATGCCAGATGTTGAGAATACATGACAACTTAAAGAAATTACAAGAAACTGCTGATAGATTGTCACTATATAATTTGAACATTGCAGGCCATTTGTTATCCCATCTTATTAGAATGGCATATTACCTCAGAATATGTGCACTGAAACTGTTTGTGTGCTAATGAGTCATTTTAAAATGTGTGTAGAAAGCCATATTTTCTGAAGCAAACTGACTGCAGGCATGTGTTTCCTGGTTTGCGAATAGCATTAGTAGGAAACAAGATCAGCTGTGCCTTTGATAAAATCTCTATGGGTCTAGGTGCAGAGGGGGAAGGGAGGCTGACACCAAAACAAAAGGAACATAAACTAGCCCCTGAGTGATAGACAAACAGTACAGAATGACAGAGATCAGATAATGGGGGGGGGGGGTTGCGGTTATACTCACTACTGGTGTCCTCTAGGGAGAAGGGAAAGACGGTTCACTGAAAAATCAAAAAGTTCTTCAACTTGTTCCATGCAGTAGACAACTCCAAAAATTGTTTTTGCAAGTGTCTGTATGATCAGAAAGATAGAGATACCTCACCACATGTCTCAGTCCAGACAAAGCTTCTGCATTAATTGTAACCCAGAGTTCATGATGAATGATGTAATACATAAAAACAAAAATATGATTTTGCTGTAATTAATTCTATTTACTTTTTAGCACCCCCTCTAAATTCCAATTTACAATATAAAAAAGTTAAGAAACGAAGGCTGCTCATTACTTATCATTGCAAATATATACAGTATATATATATATATATATATATATAAAAATATATATATTTATTTATAAAATGGGTAGGAAAAGTTATCTCTGCTGCTTGATTGAAACACATCACATGACCATGTGTATACCAGAGCACGACTGCACACCTGCACTTTCACCCCTCTCCAAAACAATTTTGACATTTTATAAGATAGATAAACCACTCTGAGGTGTGCGTTCACACTCTGATATGTGGCCTTGTGCATAACAATGCACACCAAGGCGTGCATATATCACAGAGAGACTGCACAGCTCAGAGTGGTTTATGATATATATATATATATATATTTGTTTTTTTTTTTTGGAAGTACTGGTACTAGAACTTACTTGCAATAGCAAAGGTACTAAATTATTCCACGTTAACAAAGTAGAACAATTGCCAATCTAAATGTCATGACTAAAGCAAATCTCTAAGTAACAAAATCTGTGAGTTCTGTGTGCCAGGCTCCAACTTATAAACCCCTTGGCACTCTCTCTCTTCCACTAATCTGAAAAATCAATTTTCTCTATCCCCTTCTGGGACCCCTCCCCTTTTGTGAGGTCACACCTGCATCATCTTCTCGAACTCAGCCTCCACACCCACCCCTCCCTCCCTTCTCATTCCTATATCCTGATCTACTGTAACTGCCACTGAGCCCAAACCCCTCATTTGGATGGGTCCCGTAGGACTACAGGGATTGCCCTTTTAATCTGGCAACCCTCATTATTGCTGTCACCACAAATAGATGTTGCTTCATCAGATGCAGCATCCACATCACGTGATTTACTTGTATTTTCCAATACAGTCCTGCCCTTTTCCTGTGCAATTGCTGAAATCAGCATGTTTTTGTATTCAAGATAATAGTCACCAAGAGCTGAAGGAGGCAGCTGTTGCAACTAAAAGCAAGGGTGAATATTAAAAAGAAGAACATTTTTATCTGCCATGATCTTGTGAAGTCTTCTGCAATTTTGGAATTGTTGTATTAGTTTATCCATGAGGGAAACACTAGATTTGTATCCTTTTTGGTCAAAACCTCTATGTAGCCTCCTGAGATCCATATTCAATAAATTTATGTCAGGAATAACCTGGCTTAGAATAGCATTCTCTTTGCTAATCTGTCAAGTTGTTTCCTCAAATGGAGTCAAGGGCAATGTAAGATGCTCCATGAGGCCCCACTGGAATGAATTCAGCACACCATCTGCTACACTGAGCTCCATGGTATATTCATGGACTGCCTTCTTTTGTGTGAGAAGTCTCTCACATATGTAAAATGTTGATTTCCATCTTGTCGGAACATCTTGTCTTAGTTGCTATATCGGCAAGCCATTTTTACATTTGATGTTCAAGTAACAAAACATTTTGGGATGAGTACATGGGAATTTGGGAGTTGTGTCACTGCTGAGCCCATTGCAGTTCACAATACCAGGGGCTCAGCAGTCTACACCAATGACCATGCACTATGCTCTAACACAGCTTCGACTTTGTGGGCAGAAACGTCTTGTACTTCAAAAGACTGGAGCCACTCCAATCAGACAGAGCTTCAGTCCTTTGATTTGCATAAAGCTGTGTCAGCAAACAGCTGAGTGGAATTCAACATCAGGAGCCAGTGTTTGCATCCATGACTCTAGCATGTGCATTAGTATCCATGCTAATGTGCATGCCCAAAGTCATGGAAATCCCTCTCATTCCAGCAAGAAAGAAAACGGTCCATCGATGTCTGTTGCTGGTGCTCCCTAACTGTTCTTCCCCACCAACCCTCCCTTCCAGCACCCACCACCCCACACAGCCCCAACAAAATAACACTACACTGGGGTGCCCAGTCCCCAGTGTCTTTTCAAATATATGGCCTGTAATAAAGAAAACTGTCCATTGATGTCTGTTGCTGGCACCCATAACTGTTCTCCTCCCACCCAACCCTCCCTCTCAGCATCAATCACCTCCCCCAGCAAACATGACACTGATACTGGGGGTGCCCAATCCCCCAGTGTCAAAACCTGAAATAAAGAAAATCTTCCCTCTGTGTTTTTTTAAATACCCTGCAAAAAAATGAAACAGTCCATCAATGTCTGTTTCAGCCACCACTGTAACTTCAACCCCCCCACCTCCTATTTTATTTTTTTTAAATACCTGCAAAAAAGAAAATGGTCCATCAAAGTCTATTACAGTGGCCACTGTCCCCTCCTGCCATTTGTAATGCTGACACTGGTGGTGCTCAATCCTCCAGTGTCCACTGCTGGTGTAACGTTCACCCCCCAAGACCCTCCCACTCAGCACCCACCCCCAAGACAAAGCACTGACACTGGGGGTGCCCAATCCCCCAATGTCAAAACCTAAAATAAAGAATATCTACCCTTGGCATTTTTTCTTTTCTTTTTTTTAAACTTGTAAAAAAAAAAAAGGTTGTTGTTTATTGCAGTCTATCGTACCCCCCTCCCCTCCATTTATAGCACTGACACTGGGGGTGCCCAATAACCTAGTGTGCACTGTTGGCATCCCTGTAATTGTCACCCCCACTTGACCCTCAAACTCAGCACCCACCACCCCACACACCCCCAACATAATGCTGACACTGGGGTTCCCCCCACAGTGGCCACTCCTGGTGGCCCTGTAATTGTCACCCCACCTGACCCTCCCACCCAGCACCGACCACCTCTAACACTCCCTCAAACATAACACTGACACTGGGGGTTCCCAATCCCCCAGTGTCGAAACTTGAAATAAATGAAACCTTCCCTCTGCAATTTTTTTTCCTTTCATTTTTTTAAGCCTGTAGAAAAGAAACGGTCTATTGATATGTGTTGCACCATTAGTTTACCTTCACCTGACACTACCATTCAGCACCCACCACCCCACACCTCTTCAAGCCCTTACCTACCCACCGGGGGTCTGTTGCTGTCATCTGCTCTGGACCACAGACACATTTTCATTCTTCAATGCTGGACCACAAACTGAGGAACTCAGGTATGTAGTTCAATGTATTTCAAAGGGGGTTTGCACTTAGTGGCATAACTTGGGCCATTTTTTGATATTTTTGCTCCAAATTTTCAACATATCTTTTTGGGACTCATGAACAATTCAAGTGACGTTAGCTAAATCTGTCCCAAAAGGTGATTTTGCAGTCACTGCACAAAATTACCTTTTGGGCAGGAGCTGAACATTTTCTCTGCCCGTGTTCATGAGATGGGGACATAAGAAGGCTATGTTGAAAATCTGGGGCAAAACATTAAAAAACAATAAAGTTATGAGCCTATATTGAAATTTGCAAACATAAGCTCATAACTGGTAATTTTCTATATTTTGACCCCAAAATTTCAACATTACCATTTCTTTACAGCACCTCATGAATGTGGTAGTTGTCATTTTTCAAATCCTGGACAAAATGTGTTTTCACACCCCAAAAGTTGAGTTTGCTGTCATTGCATGAAATCACCTTTTGGTAAGAAGTTGAATATTTTCTCTGCACTTGTTCATGAGGTGGGATAATAAGAAGGCTATGCTAAAAATTTGGGGCAAAATTATTAAAAACAACCAAGTTATGAGCCTACATCGAAATTCATGGACACAGATTTGTAACTTTGGTAAATTTCTAAATTTTGACCTCAAATTTTAAACATAGCCATTTCTTCACATCACCTCATGAATGTGGCTGCTGTCATTTTTTCAAATCCTGACCAAAATGTGTTTTCATACCTGTGGTGTGGAATAGAAACATAGTAACATAGAATTTGTTGGCAGATGGAGACTGTATGATCCATCAAGTCTGCCCTTGGCTTCCTACCTCCCTACTTAGCTGCCTGCTTGTGTATCCCACAGTGTCTGTCCCATGCCCACTTGAATTCCCCCCACTTTCTTGGCTCCCACCACCACCTCCAGCAGGCTATTCCATGGTTCCACAATGTTCTCTGTGAAGAAGAATTTCCTTGTATTGCTTCTGAACTTTCCTCCCTTTAGTCGAAGGTTATGCCCTCTAGTCCTGCTGTAGTCCTTTACCTGAAAGAGGGTTTGCACATGCACACTGTTGTTGCCTTTAAGGTACTTGAATGTTTCTATCATGTCCCCACGATTCCTGCATTGTTCTTTGGAGTATAATTTGAGGTCATCCAGTCTTGCCTCATACAGTTTCTGATGCAAGCCCTGCACCATCTTTGTTGCTCTTTTCTGTACCGTCTTCAGCCTATCTATATCCTTCCTGAGGTGAGGCCTCCAGAATTGGACACAGTACTCCAGGTGAGGCCTGACCAGGGACCAATACTGTGGCATGATTACTTCATGCCTTCTGCTCATGATGCCCCTCCCTAAGCATCCCAGGATACCACTAGACTTTAATGCTGCCATTTCACATTCTCTACTGACCTTGAAGTCATCTGATATGATCACCCCTAGTCTCACTCCTGCCTGGTAGCCACTTGCTGCTCCCCTTCCATTAAGTACAGTTTTCCTGGGTTACACTTTCCCAGGTGCATGACCTTGCATTTTTTGGCATTGCGATTCAATTTCCAGGTCTTGGACCACTCCTCCAGTTTTCGGAGATCAGCTTCCATGCTTTGCCATCCCTCTGTTGTGTCTACCCTGTTGTCAATTTTAGTGTCATCTGCAAACAGGTACACTTTTCCCTCCAGTTCATCTGCAGTGTTGCTGATGAATATGTTGAAGGGGATCAGCCCCAGAACTGAGCCCTGTGGGACCCCACTAGTCACCCTCCCCTGTACAGACAGAGCGCCATTTACTAATACTCTCTGAGTTCTCCCCTGTAACCAATTTCTGACCCAATTTGTAACCTTGGGCCCAACTACCACATTCTCCAGTTTTTTGACTAGTCTACTGTGCAGAATGGGGTCAAAAACTTTGCTGAAGTCCAAGTAAACCACATCTACTGCCCCACCCTGATCCACTGTTTTGGTGACCCAATTGAAAGAATCAACCAGGTTTGTCTGGCAGGATCTCCCTGCTGTGTAACCATGCTGATTTTAGTGGAGCTGACCAGTTTGCTCCAAAAAAGCTATGATTCTTTCCTTCAGTTTTCCCATGACTGACATTATACTAACCGGACAGTAGTTACCATGACACTTTGGTGGTGCAGAATGACGTTTTGGCAGGGAATTGATCATTTTCACATACTGGGTTCATCAGGTGGGGTAATGAGAAGACTGTGCTGAAAATGTGGAGTACAAATACTTTAAAATTCCCAGGTTATGACTGAACATTACACTATTTCAGCGTTCACTCATAACTTCACTAATTTTCAATATTTTGACTCCAACCTTTCTACATAGCCATTTTTCCACACCAGCTTATAAATGTGACCTGTCATTTTTAAAATCCTGGATGAAATGTGCTATCTCACCTCTGGTGTGAAATGACATTTCGGCTAATATACTATAAATGGTACATGTCATGTCTATGAGGTGAATCCTAAAGCAAGCATCTTCAAAATCTGAGCTCAAAATTGCAAAACACAAATTGATTACCAAGCATCAAATGTTCAGCATTGACAAATGCTTGTTTTTCTGGAGGTCAGCCAAGATACCATGTGATTTTACAGAGTGAATAAAATGGCCTTTCTTTGCAGCTCCCACTAGTGTTATGATACTGTTGTAAATGAAAAGGAAAGCTCATATTAACAGATTTAATGAATGTGCAAAGCATGGAATGTGAGTTAAACCATCACATTTCAATGCACTAACAATATTGGTGCCATTGTCTGAAACCACAGATTCAGTAGTAAATCCCAGGGTCTCTAACTACTCAGAAATGTTGTTACCCAACTCTTCCAAAATACTTTTAGCTGTGTGATGCTTACTGAACATGCTAAATCAAAGAGCTGCCATTCTTTGTTTACCCTCCAGTATGCTGCTGATTGTGCTGGTGTTTGAAGGCAATTATGAGACCCAATGTGCTGTGATGCACATACAATCAGTGGTTTGAGAACTCATCCACATGACTATGGTCAGGTGCACAGAACCACATTCACTGTCATAAAGAGTCAGTTTTATTTTACTCTGCATGCATTCATACATTTTTGGAACAGTCACAGTTGCAAAATATTTATGGCTTTATGTTGTAATGTGGGGCAAAATATTTTAAAAGAGCTCTAACACCATCATCCTCCACCACAGAAAATGGTTGCAGGTCCATGGCAATATCATCTTTTAATAGATTAATTTTTAATGTGACTTGATGTGATCTACTGTAAGCAGTTTCTTGTTCAAACATCGCAGTAATGGGCTGCTGTTTAGTTCATGCAGAGGGGCAAAAACCACATAATTGCACTGGTGAAGCTGTAGCTTGTCCAAATACTTTTGTCAATGAAGTTGAACATGTGTTTTTTTTTTTGCCCTCTCAGTCTCTTCACCATCACTATTGTTTGTAGGATTATTTTCATCACAGATATTTTTCCCTTGCTGAGGATACATTTCAGAACAGTACTTTAATTTTGGTGGTACTGAGTTGGAGGGGAGACAGAGAGGGAACATGAAAAAAAAAGGAAAGCGAGAGAGACTTTATTTTATTTAGACAGGCAACATCAAAGTAAATGTAAAAAATATATAGACCCTTATATTCAGAAATCAGGGCAGGTATAGCCAGTACTCAAAAGGGTCATCAGTAATATTAATGAATGGTTCTCATAAATAGACTTCCACAATATCAGACATCAGACAAAGAAGGTGGCTTTATGACAGACAGATCTGAATTATCAGTTTCATTGAGTTTTGACCAAAGTGTGAGAGTCATCCACGTGCTTTTCAGAATGACATTCCTTTTCAAGGCCTTGAAAGAGGACTTGGTGCAGGACTACCCAATGTTGTTGAAGGAGCACATGGTAGCACTAAGTGGAAATTACTGCTGTCAGCACCAATAGATGTTGCATCATCAGATGCAGCATCCACATCACATGTTTCACTTGTATTGTTGAAGACTGTTCCATCCTTTACCTGTGTAATTGCTGAAATCAGCATTTTTTTTATATTTAAGATAAGAGCCACCGACATCTGAAGGAGGCAGCTGTTGCAACTTAAACCAAGGGTCAAGAAAAGTGGAAAGAAGAACATTTTTGTCTGTTGTGATATTGTGAAGTTGTCTGCAGTTTTGGAATTGCTGTTTTAGTCAGGGATATACCAGATCTGTCTTTTTGTTCAAAACCTCTAGACAGCCTCCTGAGTTCCTTGCTTAATAAATTTATGATGGTAATAACCTGGCTTAGAGTAGCATTCTCTTTGCAAATCTGTCAAGTGGCTTCCTCAAAGGGAGTCAAGAGCAATATAAGATGCTCCATGATGCTCCATTGGAATTAATCTTCTATGTTGTGCTCCATGGTATATTTGTGGACTGCCTTATTTTGTGCAAGAAGTCTCTCACATATGTAAAATGCTGAGTTCCTTGTTGGAACATCTTGTTTCAGCTGCTGTATTGGCAAGCCATTTTTTTCAGAGGTCAGCCAAGATACCATGTGATTTTACAGAGTGACAATATGGCCACAGATTTTCTTTGCAGCTCCCACTAGTGTTACAACACTATTGTCACTGGAGAGGAAAGCTTACCCTAACAGATTTAATGAGTGTGCAAAGCAAGGAATTTGAGTAAAACCACCACATTTCAATGCACTAACAATATTGGCTCCATTGTCTGAATAGACAGATTCAATATGGAGTCCCAGTAGCTGTAACCACTCAGAAAGTTTGTCATGCAACTCTTCCAAAATATTGTCAGTGGTGTGATGCTTATCAAACATACTACAACAAGAAGCTGCCATTCTTTGTCTACCTTCCTGTACGCTGCTGCTTGTAGTGGTGTTTAAAGACGATCATGACACCCAATGTGCTGTGAAGCACATACAATCAGTGGTTTGAGAACTCATCCACATGTCCATGGTCAGGTGTAAAGAACCACATGCACTGTCTTGAATAGCCAATTCTATTTTATTTTGCATACATCCGTACATTTTGGGAACAGCCACAGTCTCAAAATATTTACAGCTTGGTAAGCTGTAACATGTAGCAAACTATTTTAAAAGGGCTCTAAAACAGTCATCCTCAAAGATAAGGGAAAAAATACTTTTTTTTTATTTTCTCCACCCCGCCCTGCCTTTTCCATGCAGTCCTTGTGGTAAGAGTGTTATTCCAGATTGGACTGCACTTCCAAACCGGGCCAACTAGGCAATTTGGCTCTAGTCACAAAAGGTTCAGTTTTCCTGGTCAGAGACGAGTTGGGGGGCTCGGAACGGCTTCTCAGCTGGTTTGCCCATCCCTTTTTAAAATACAGACATAAAAATACTATATAGTACATAAACCTGTATTTAAACCCTCATTACAAGTGCAGAATACAATAAAACAAAAGAAACACACTTGTAAATGACTGAAACATGCTAATCATAGCTATTGTGTATATTTCATATATCAAAAAATTGTAACTAGAACCTTATTTTCCTCTATCTACCCATATAAAACCTTTTCACTGAGTTTGAAATACTTTTGGAAATAATCTGTATTCTCTAATTTTGATGTACTCTATTTCCGATACAACATTATCTATTGTTTTTTGAATGGGTATATCTGAGTTTTGCATAACAAATTTACATCTAGCTTACCACAGGTGCCATTTCATACATGTAAATAATACTGCAAGTGTCTAAAAATACCATCTCTCCTAGTGCATATCCATGTTGCATGATATTAATGTAGTACACACTATGTTCCAGAATGGAGGCATTAACCATTATAGTTCTGTGTTATCTCACAAGGACGTTATATGTGAGCAAGAAAAAAAAATGCTCCATAGTTTCTACTTGTGGCAATCTGTTCTAGCAAAATCCTGTCCTCAAAGCTTTTGTGCTTTACGTTGCCCTTATCACTTTCTGTCCCATTTGCACATAACCATACTACAGCCCATATTCTTTGGGGAATCCTTTTTGGCAGTTATTTGTCTAGTAATTATTGTACTAGAAATATCATTCTTCAGGTCAAAATCTGGGTCAATAAAATATCTTTAAGATATTTTGGTATAACTGTTTCCTTGTGTTGTGCCTTACTACCTCTGAGTTCACATGCCACATTTTTAATTTTTGAAAAATGTGTTGTATGTATGGTACAGTAGGCAGACCATGCCCCCTCACTTTCCACAATGTGCCCTGATGCCAAGCCTGTACAGTAGTAAACATCCAGAAATGTCTTGAAAATAAACAGGCTACTCATGATTTTACCAAACAGAAGGAGCTGTACATTAAAACTGAGAAAACATTTTAAAAAACCCTACCAGTTTATCATGTTTACACACACATATTTTGTTTCACAGTACATATGATTCATTTTAATTGGATTAGCCTACTACCCCATAGTAGTCTAAAGAGTATACTCAAAATATTTGCCTACAAATGTGGTGGTAATGAAAAAATGACACTTGTATACAAAAATAAAATAGGCATTAAAAATGTCTTAATAAAAAATTCCCTTTTTAGTTTTGACACTGACAATTGACACCACTTGGTCATGAGGACTGAAGCTTGAGTTAAATTTTGCTCCCAATTGAAAAAGTCCATGTCTATGTTTCTAAACCATATGTCCAAGACTTTAAGTGGGTCTTCGGACATGGTTATACCTCCCACACTATTCTGCTTCTTTTTCCTGTTATCTGAATATATGCCAGTTCATTTGGGCATGTTTAGGCAGAATCCTGATATGGTACTATGGTGTTTAAAATGTCCAAAAGCTCTTTACCCTGAATCCTCATCTCCAATCAACAAGCACACATCACCTGCATATGCAGATGATTTTAGATGTAAGATCCTATTACTCAGTAATTTTTATACCATGAATCTGGGGTCTTTACATATAAATATCAAAATGGGATCCAAAATAAACAAATATAAAATTGAACTCATTGGGCAACATTGTTGTATTCCAGTCCTGACATTATATACTTGCCCTGTCACCCAATTTATTATGGAGAATACAGTCCCTGATGTATTTGAAATTTAACCCACTGTACACACTTGGAGGAATACCATAGTGAGTTAATACGTCAAACAAAAAAGAACAATTTACTTTGTCAAAGGTCTTCTCCTGATAAAGTGTCAGTAGAAGGCCCTCCACAATACCCATTTCCCCTTGTTCTATCAATTTCCTGAACAGTATCAAGTGGTTTTAGATTTTTCTATTCTGAACTGCATATGTTTGAGATGGAAGAATGAGAGTAGATGCAGCTGTAGCTTACCAAAAGCCTAACATTTTTAACAATATTATTATATCAGTATTTAATAGGCTCAAAGGTCCCAATTCTTCAAGTCTGCATATCCCCTTTTTCATATAAAAATGAACATTCCTTGAATAATTGTTATCTCACTGAGTTGACCACTTGACATATAGTTATACATCAGAAGCAATAACTCTGCCAGTTGAATTCTAAATATTCTATATAGTTACCCTGTTGTGCTATTATTCCCTGGTGCAGTGCAATTACTGAATGTACTGATAGCCTCTAATATTTTCTCTTTAGTATCCTCTTGAGAGAGATTACAGACATTCTTGTCCAAAATGAATGGGACATCTACTGAGGCCAAGAAAGAATCACAATTACCAGAAGAATTAATACTAGTACCAAAAGTTTCACAAAAACACATCTATTAATTTCAACATCTCCTTAGGATCTTCTGTTGCCACTCTGTCTGATTTTTTTAAATATGTTATAACTCATTTCCCTATTTGATCTGAGCAATCAATCAAATGAGTTAACTCATATTTTATGGCATTGAGTACTGACTTTTTGTTCTTGTATGAAAGATGTAAGTCTCATATTAAAGGTTTGAAATTTCAGTTTAAATTTTTTTTATCTGGTTTGAATAATCTAATTTAGATTCTATAGAAAGAGAAAGTAACTTTTACAAGTGGTGTCCATTATCAAGATATTTCAGGTACTAATTATATAATCTCTTTTTTGATCTGTGAATACAGAATTGTTGTATTTCCAATTTAACTTGTTCCCACCACTTCACTAGGTTATCAAAAAAATCTGTAGTGGTACTTTTATCACTTAAGAAATTTTGAAAATCAACTTTTGTTTTATTATCATCAAAGAAAGATATGTTTAGTCTCCATAAGGAAGGTTTAACAGTAGGTATTGAATCTGAGCTTATTGTTACTTTAACAGCTTCATGATCAGATATTTCTATGCGGATTGTAGAAAAAGTTCTGAATTTCAACCATGGAGATAAAAAAATGTAGTCAACCCTTGAAGAGATGGACTAATTGAAAAAAGTATGTTCAAGTTTCCCTGAGGAAGAAAGAGACAAATTAATCAGAGATGTCAAAAATATCCTATTGTTCAGATAATTTGAATCAGAATATAGTTTCTTATTACTCCTCTTGTGCCCAGCTGTGGAAAAGGGGCAATTAAAATCACCTCCAAAAATTAAACCTTTCGTAGTGTACAGGAAGGGTCTTATTACTTTGAATACCTCTATCCTATCCATTTAAACCTGAGCTCAGTAAATATTAATGACTCTCACAGCCAGTTCTTTATATTGTATGTCCAAGATAAGGACTCTACCAGGAATTAAATCAACCAATTTTGATACCTTTACCTCATAGTTTGAAAACATAACACAAACCCCAGAGCATTTATCCTTTCCCAGCAACCAAAAGGATAAACCTCCCATTCAGGTCTTTTCTGCTTTTCTCATTTCCTTCAAGGTATAAGTTATGGTGTCTTGAAGCAAGATTATATTTGCCTTTAAATCTCATAATACAGAAATGTGGTGACCTTTTTTTTTTAAGTTATGCTGATGTTAAGTGAAGCAACTTTGGAATCTGTCATCCCTACCCTGCCCATGGGAAATATTAAGAAAAGAAAAGAAAACTCTGAAGCCACAACATTATGATTTTGCAGCACCCCCTTTCTTCCTACTCTTTGTGAGCCTGGTACTTTTCCTCTTTTTGGGATTTCCAGGTTCAGGTCCTAGGCCTTCTGTACTAGAAGAAGGGTTACATTGGGGTGGAGGGATTGATGACCCATCAGTCTCTCCCACTGAGTCTTCTCAGTTTCATTGTGAAGCTAAAAGTTCATACTGATATTTGAGATCTACTGTATGGAGGCATGTTTGGCTACTTTGCATTTTGGTGCCCATTTCTTATTTTTCTGCCTTGTGACCATTTTGAACACTGATGTTTCTGGGGTAGTAGGAGGGGCATATCTGATACCCCATCTGGTGTCATACCATTCATCTCCATATAAGGGTGGTCTTCAGAATCCACCTGTATCTCTTTATTTTGATGTATATCAGTAGATTCGTCAACCGTTATTTGTGCAGTTCTGAACTCTAGAGTACAATTTGCACACGTTCAATGACCTCCTTTGCTTTAATTTGTATAAACGTGATGGATGTTAATGGCTGTTTCCCATCATCAGCAATACAAGTAGTGCAAAATCTTGAACAGAACCCCCCACTACCAGGACTTGCAAGGAAACTTTGGCTTTTTTTATATATTTCAGCTTTTATTAAGTATTGTAAGAAAAGACACAGGTAAATCAGTTGCAATAAAATATTATCTGAAAAAGGCAGCTTAACTTTGAACAATTAAAGACAACGAATAAAAATGTTAGATACTGATAAATTACAGAAAACACAAGATATGAATTCAATATAATGCAGACTGCAATAACAAATTCATAAGATAATGTCAAGATAAAGAATTACAAAGACGACAATGTCCATCAAGCTCAGAATACTCATACCAACTAGAAACTCTATATTAATGGTTAAATCATTTAATTCCATGGGAAGGGGTAGATTACAAAAGCCTAAAAAGATACAAAATATAAAAAAGGGGATAGGAAGCCAGTGGAAGTCCCCCCCACCAATACATCAAGAGGGACTTCCACCGCATCCAAACCCCCCACAGGAAACGTTGATCTTTGTCAGGTTTCTTGAGCCATATTTACATAAAAATCCTGCTCAGCCTGGTCCATGATATCACCCCTAATATGTGATGTACAAGAGTATGATCCCTTCTTCCTCACACAAGTTGCATTTCATTTTATTGGTGCATTGTTTGCTGTTGTGGCCTAGTTCTGTACACAGCTCAAATTTCACTGTGTCACATACACTGATTAAGTGGCTCTGTGCACCACACTGATAGCATGCCATTGGTTGCCCATTATAGAATATGACACCTGTATCCTTGCCTAAATGAAAGCAGTTAGGCAAATGCTGTATCCCTGTCTCTGTTTGGGTTACATTGACTCAAATCTTCCATTATCCTATCCAAATATTTTCAAAATCAATTATGGGATCTGACGGCCCTATTATATTACATTTTTGTTTCATCCAGTGCAATATATTTTAAACCCCTTCGTTTTTAAAACAGCACTGTAACAGGTTTTGTCAGGTTTAAGGGGAATAACAATAAATGGTGTCCAAAGGTGTGTATCCGTCACCTGAGTGTATTCAATCCAAAACCTTTCTAAACTAGAAGCAGTTTTAAAACTAACATCAAAAAAGGGTTTCCTGCTGTAAATCAATGCATATATTTCCATTGTAATGAATTTCATATTTTCTTTTAAAAACGTTTGAACCAAAATGTGCATTTATTTATTTAAAAATTTGGTAACCGGGAAAGGCACACTGAGCTGAGACTCATTTCTTTTTGTGTCAACAAGAATGAACTGATAGTAAAATGTTACTATGTCACAGTTTGTGGCACTACTTGAAGCAAGTGTTGGGGAGGGTTGCTGACCAAGGTAGTCAAACCTCTCATACTTGTATTGTCATTGAAGACACTGGTGATGTGTTCCATTACCCCCCTGAACATATTTAGGTAGTGTTGTGTACCTCTTGAATACATACTCCATCATTACTTAATGCTTTATATGTATGTGTATATATATATATATATATATATCTATATCTATACTGTATATACCGTATATGAGATATGCAATTAGGGGACTCCAAATATTCAATTTATATTGAAGTGTAAGGAGCAGAACCATAACTCATGTGTGTCAGAGCCATGAGTGAGTTACAAATGTTCTCCCCACTCACAAGTGATGATCAATTGCTTATTCTGAGTCAGGGAAGGGGCAGGGGAACAAGACAAGTGGCAGTTGCAATCAACAGAACTGCAAGAACAACATTATTAAAGTGCAATACAGTGGTGGAAAAAAAAACATGGTAGGAATGCATAGAGATAAAAAAGGAGCATTACTGCACATAGGTGTCAATTAAAGATTTACAAAGATGTGCAGGGGGAACAGACAGATTTAAGTTAGAGTGAGGCAAAGCCCTCAGATGAGAGAAAGAGTGAAGGGGAGTGAGTGTGAGGGCACATTAGGTATAGGGTAGGGCAGCGGAAGAAGAGAGGAGGGGGGAGGAGGGTGATGGGAGGAGGGTTAGAGGGGAGAAACAGGAGCAAATTTATTTATTTATTTATTTTATTTATTTACTGCAGTGTAGGATTAATGCCTTTGAGTCCTGGGACTCGTTTACAATGGTTCCAGGTCATACACAAAATAATTAGTCAAACATACACGTTGCAGGGATTACAAAAAAAGTTAGACAAAGCATATTGGTTGCTTACATTTGAACGATACGAGTTAGAATACATTGAAGGAACAGTTTGTTTCAATCAGGTTACAAATAATATAGAAGGCTTAGGGATAGTAGGGATGGGGCATGGTGAAGAAAAGGAGATAACCTGTTTAATGGGGAGCAGAGATGGTACAAGAAGGCTGCCACACCAGCACTGGAGCAAGGGTGAGGAATAAAGAAGGAATGGGGAGTCTCTAGAGCAAAGGGGATAAGAAGAAGGAGGAGAGGGGGAGAGTGGAGAGAATAGATAGGAGGGGAAGGAGGCAAACCAGTAATTTTCATTAAAGGAGGAGCAGTGGGAAAGGTGACATATGGGTAAGGGAGTGATAGAAAGAAAGGGTGGAATAAAGGGAGCAGTGATATGTGCAGCACGGAGAGTTAGTAGCAGAGTGACAGCCAGCATTACAGAGAGTAAAATGCTGAACAAATCCCCAAAAATGAACAAATTCAATAATACTGTTTGAAAAGCAAATTCAACCTGCTGGTTGAATTTGCTTTTCAAACAGTGTTTTTGGATGTGTTCATTTTATGTTAATTGAAGCACTTGGGACTTGAATTTGAGTATTCTATCTTCATTGCCTTAGGTATGCATGGTTTGTAACTGTTCTGGACAGCAGATCATTTGTCTATCAGTATTACACAATTTAGGGTTCAGCAGCCTTTAACCTGCACCCAGCACTCTACCAGAGACTGCAGCACCTGTTAGTGTGTTTGTGTGTATTACAGAGGGTATCCAGCCTAGTGAGAGTGGATGGAGGGGCTGCACTGTAGACCACATCCACATAGTCAGAAACAGGGAGGATCATTTTGGCAAGCAGGTCCTTGTGAACTTCAAACGGGAGACAGTCCTTGTTATGGTAAAAGATGCCTAGTTTGGGGCGAAGCTTTAGGTGTATAGCATTGATATGTGCTGAGAAGTCCAGGTTACTATCGACTACCAGGTATCGAGCCACACACCAAGGTATTTATACGTGTGGACTACCTCCAGTTGGGTACCATCATGGGTAGAAAAGACAAGAAGAGGTATTAGCCTTGCTAGCTTTTGACTGGTGCCAAAGGTCATGGACACTGTCTTCCTGGTATTTACTTTGAGCTGGTTAGCTTGAAACCAGCATAGTACACTTTGGAAATTGCACTGAAGTGAGGATGCAATGGCAGACATGGAGGGTCCAGATGCGTAGATGACAGCATATATATGAACATGGGAGGAGGCACTGAGTGAAGGGAGGTCATTTAGAAAAATAGAGAATAGTACTGGGCCCAATATAGAGTCCTGTGAGACTCCTGCATAATGCACCATCTACCTGCACAGATTGCTGGCAGTTATTCAGGTAAGAGTGGAACTACTGAACAGCAGGAATGGAGAGACCAAATGAGGCCAGCTTGTTTAAAAGGAGAGTTTGGCATACTGAATCGAATGCCTTCACAAGATCTATAAAAAATAGCTGCTGTAATGAGACCCTGGTCCATCCCTGTAAGGAGAGAGTCAGTAATGCGGAAAAGGGAGGTGACTGTGGAGTGCTTTTTCTGAAACCTGACTGAAAGGAGGATAGAAAGACAGAGGAGTCAAGGAAGTTGACTAATCTGGAGTGGACTAGTGACTCTTGCAGTTTAGCAAGGTAAGGAAGGAGAGAAATGGGTCTTTAGTTTTCGAGGGATAATGGAACACCCCTTTTGTGGAGGGGGAGTACCTTAGTGGTTTTTCAGGTGAGGGGAACAGCACAGATAGAGAAAGAGAGGTTCGAAAAGTGGGTGAATGGGAGGAGAATAGTGGGAGCTGATATGTGAATGAGTTTGGGGTCTAAGCCATCAGTGCTGTATTTTGAAATTTGGGAGAAGAAAAACTTACTGAGAGGAGATGTGAGTGAAGTGAAAATGAGCAGAAGAAGTGGATTGAGGTGGGGGGTGATTGAGGACTGAGTTGGAGTAGTGCATGTTGTGAGGAAAATGTTGAAAAGAGAGGCAACAGCAAGGTGATCAAAGACCAGTGAGTCATCTACTTGGGAGGGGGGGAAGACAGGGGTGGTGAGTCGAAGAGGAAGTGGATTGCTTTCAGAAGTTGGAAGTGGAATTTAGGTTGGATTGTAGGTTTGGATTGAAGTAGTGGGCCTTAGTCACACAGATAGCCTTCATGCAGGAGTTTCTAATGGACTTGTGGTGACCATGGTCAGAGTCAGAGTGGGAGGCCTTAAAGCAGGTCCAAGCAAGGTCTTGAGTTTTGCAGAGCTCTAGGAGGTCAGGTGTAATCCAGGTATGGTGGGAGCATTTCTCTCTCTCTCTAGTTCTTTTGAGGGGGTGTGGGGATTCTAGGAGCGAGTGATGATGGCAATGAAGTGTAATAGAGCTGTGTTGATATATTGGGCAGAGTACACCGGGCACCAGTCTGCAGAGGCTAGGTTGCTCAAGAGAGGGTCAGTGTTGAGAGACCTTAATTGTCTGTGCAAAATGTATTTTGGGAAGGATTTTAGGCGGTTGGGGTTTACTAACACAACAGATGAGACAGTGATCACTGAATATATTTGGAAGAATGCCAGCAGACAAGACTCAATGGGGGTGAGAGCATAGTACCCAGTCCAGGAGGGAGTGGTTTGAGTAGTGGGGATTAAGCCAGGTGGGTTCAGAGATTAGTTGGAAATGGTTCAATGATTTGATGGAGTGCTTGATAGGCTTAGAGTCTGGGGAGAGCCAGTTTAGGTTAAAATCACTGAGATGGATAAGTTCACCAAAGGCAGAGTGGGAGACAAGTGAGGAGAGGGAGTTAAGGCTAGAGGAGGGAGGGAACTTTACAGAAACATAAAGGATGCTGACAAAGAAAGGGAGGGTGGAGAGGAGAGAGAGAGTTTGAGCAGCAAGAGCTCGATGGAGAAGGGGATGACCTCTGTTAGGGTAACAGAGGAAGAAATGTTAAGGCAGGTATAAATGGCAATACTGCCACCATTATTGCCTCTGTCCTGGTGGAAAAGGTTACATTCAGGGAGGGTGAGAAGCAAATCTGGGATGCTGGAGGAGAGCCAGGTTTCAGATATACAAAGGATGTATGGGGAGTGTCATGAGGCCCATATTTTGAGGGAGTCTAACTTTGGGTGGAGGTTTCCTGCGTTGAAATGGAAAAAACTAAGACCTTAGGGCATAGAGAAGGATGAAAGTTGGGGTGGACCAGGATTAGGTTCCACATCAGCAGCCAGAAGCAGAAAGGAGAGGAGTGGGGTTAGAAAGGATGGTGTTTTACACTTTTTGTGGCTTGGGGGACAGAGCAGAGAAGTACCAGTTATTTGAGAGGAGAGAGCAGTGGAGGAATTTGAGGTGACAGAAGGAGGTAGGAAGGAGGCCAGGGTGGATAGGGTAAGTAGGAGGATAGGGAGATAGGGTGGCAAGTAGGGGAGGGATGAGGCAGGAGGGATAGGAAGGAGGGGGGAGGGAAGAAGGTGAAGGGAGAGGACAAGGGTGATGCGATGGGAGGTGAGTAAGGGAGGAGGGGTGGGGGAGAGTAGAGGGAGGTAGATGAGGAAAGTAGGTAGCCAGAGGAACATAACTGCAGAGAAGATGGGGTGAGAGAGGAGAGTAAGAGAACAGAGGAAGAGCTGATCAGAGTAAAAGAGCCTGGGGAGCAGGCAGGGCAGCCAGGGGTGGAGGGGTGGAAGGTACAAAGAGGTGAAGAGAGGTGGGTAGAAATAGATACCTGGAGTGGGTAAGGGTAAGGGGAAGTGTTGTATTAGATAGGAACTAGAAGGGAAAAGATCTGGGATAATGGAACAGTTATAGCAGGTTAGATATATGAATAGAACAAGTGAGAGTTCAGCAACAGGTGTAGGGGGTGAGCATGCCTAGCAGACACAGGTAGGTGAGGGATCGGAACAGCAATTTGGCAATTAGAAAATACAGACAACAACTAGGGCATATGGTTAAGTGGCAGTCATGGTAGAAATTCAGTAAACACAAAATAACCATTGAACCTGAAACAAACAAGCAAGCCTGGTTTAAAAACAGCTAACAAAAGTTGCATCAAGCTGAAAACTAAGTTGAAATATTTCAGGTCTGGTTCAGACAGGTAAAAATAGGTTGCAGATAAAGCTAAAATGAAGTAAAGTGCAAACAAGCCTAGGTGTAAAATGGCAAAATATAAGTAGCAACAAAGCTGTACCAAACAGAGCACAGAACAAAACAAACTAGAAACAGCTGGTAAGACCTAACGCAAAGCAGGCAGGCAAGTGTAAGTCAAGTAGGTATGGAGACGTGTGCAATGGTAAAAGCACTGGCAAAAGACTGCTGGAGGAGTCAATTTTGGATAGCATGACTGGCCGATCGGCTGACTCACTACTGACTCCAGGCAGACTCCTCGATGCCCTTAGTGCAATGGTCCTATGCACAAATGGGCTGCAGCATAGACAGCCACTTGAGCAGGCACCCTGAAATACAAGGGGCAAGCCATGGATTGGCTAGCGTAAGCAAGGGGTGGGTGCTAGTGATGGCTCCCAATGGAGCTTTTCCCAGGGTCGTGGTGGCAATCATTGGGGGAGAGGTGGAGAAGGCATGACAAAGAAGTCCCCTCTCAACCCCAATGGTGGCATCCTTAGGCAAGTTGCATGACAAGTGTGGCAGGGAGTCTGAGTCCTGCTGAAGCTGATTGGCTGGAGCACTGCAGGTTGACCTGACTTCCCCACTCCCTGATTGGCTAGAGTGAGCAGGGGAAGGGTGCTAGTTCTGGCTCCCAACGGACAAAGAAGACCCCTCTTGACCCCAGCAGTGGTGTCCTTAAGCAAGCCACATGGCAAGTGTGGCAGGGAGTCCGTGAGTCATGCTGAAACTGGTCATCTGGACCACTGCAGTTTGACCAAACTTCCCCGCTCACAGATTGGCTAGAGTGAGCAGGGGGCAGGTGATAGTCCTGGCTGCCAGAGGAGCTTGTCCCATAGAAGTCCCCTCTCAACTCTGGCTGTGGCATCCTTAGGTGGTTCGCGTGACAAGTACCTTTGTATTTAATATGTACTGCACTGCAAGATTTGGCAAGCTTCACAGATGACCTGAAACAATCAGCATAACTCTTAGGCACTTGGGCACTAGAAGCCTTTACCAACTATTTAAACAGGTCAGAGTGCTGCTGTGCTGTAGTATTCTCATGGTTACCAGCACTTATATTACTCTACTGCATTTCTACTGTATATCAGGTATATGTATGGACTTTTCTCAGCTAACATCACCCATTTCACTTCCAGTCTCCTCTGGGGGATATGTACCTCTGCCCTAACAATGGGAGCAGTAGAAACAGAACCCTCTATTATACCTGCAAAGGAGCCTACAGGGGCTGTTGGGGGGGGGGACTACACACACACATAAGCAGTCCCTTCCACGTGATTCTTCAAAAGTTGTTCACAGCCAGAGGAAAATGTAAAGCTAGACATGATTTCTAAATCAAATGATTTCACCTGTAATGATATCAGCATGTTTTCATCATTAACAATTTCCATTTATGGGATGACCTTACCAAATATTCAAGGACCCTCTCCAATTGTTTTGAGGGGGTGTTAGGTTGTTTCTGTAGTTTTGTTATAAGATAGCTAGTTAAAGTGTTTGCTTAATTTAAGCTTTCTAGGTGCTCAAGTGTTCAAGCTACTCTGTATAGTGAATCTGTGATGACACATTGGATGTTATAATTTTTTAACTGTAACTGTCAAGGCTTCTGTTTGTACATGTCCTTTAACATAATATTCATTAAAGCCTGAGTATAAAAAATGTATTTTCTCAGTGCCCACATCACTAGAGTTCATAGAAATGTCAATACAGTATTTGAATTTTCCTCCACATTCCTATCCAGATCTATAGAGTTTACAAGTGCTGGGGACTGTCATGGTGATCCTGCTGATTCATGTGACCAGCCTGCATATCTAAGGGCATTTTCAACTGGCCATTGTTCCCACTCTGTTTTCTTCTGAGCTTTATCAGCAAGGTCTGTTTGTACAGTTACTGTACTTTATTTTTTGACATTGGCCTTTTAGTCTATCTCCTTGGCAGTGAAAATTACAAGCCAGAAACTTTTAACTGAATGACAGTGGTTTCTGGATTTTGCAGATGCTGTTCACTTCTAGTTTCTCCACTTGCCGGCACGTCATCATGCTGTGCCTTAGCATTTGTGTCGTTTCTGCTTGTCAACTCCATGGGGCCTGATTCTCAAAGGGATATACCTGGTGTAACTCGACTTGCGCCCACAAAAATGGTACAAGCAGGAAGTTACACCAGGAGTTGCGACATTCGGTATTCTACAAAGCAGCCTGTGACATGTCGCAGGCTGCTTGAGCCAAAGTAGACTTACACCACCAGTTACAACCTAAACCCCCTGCTACATGGTGTTAGAGGGTTTACGGCAGCAGTTGTGCCCTACTCTGAAAGGACAGCAACAAAGTCCCCAATGATGGTATTCTAGAAGACACCCCGGTGGACATTCATCAATGAAAAGTTACACCAGCAAATAGCTGGTGTAACCTGCATCCACCAGGATTGTGTGCCAATGACCCTGATCCACCAATATCTGCCACCCCCAGCCCCATCTCTGCCCCACTAGACAGTGCCGCAGGGCTAGAGGACCCCCCCATACTTGCTGCAGGTGCCCCTCAGGGCTATAGGACTCCCTCTCTGAGTCCCCAAATACTGTGCAGTGAAAAGCTCCTCAGGGCTATGAGGCCTCTTGCCCTGATACACCAATAATGCATTGTAAAAGCCCCTTGGGGCTATCAGACCCCACATTCCCTTCCCGAGTCCCCCAATACTGTGGATAAGAAAAGCCCCTCTGGGCTATCAGACCCCTGTCCCAATCCCTATAATCTAGTACCACTAGCCTCGCAGGGCAGATTGCGCCCCTGCCCAAGCCCCGATGCCAGCCACCTACACATGGCTGTGTCCTGTAATTACTGTAACAAGATACACACCATAATTCATAATCTTTGGTAATCTAGTGGCCCCCCACCCAGCATTGCCAGACCACCCCACAACCCCTCACCCATTCCCAGCTGGCCACTGGCACAGCCCACCTCTCACAACCCCAGCCAGTCGCTGTCTGAGCTCTGTGAGCATGTACTGTATATATACATGCTCAATGATCAATTATTTCATTCATTGAGCACGTGATACTACAGTACGCACTCATAGAGCTCAGTCGATAACTGACGCGGTGGTGGGGGTTCCATCCCAACTGGGAAGCGGTTTAGAAGGCAGAGTCTAGCATGCTCAAGTGAGGCCACCTAAGCTACATGGGTGTGGTAGAGTGTGAATCTTGTTACAGCAATTGAGACACAACCATGTGCAGGCTTGGCACCCGGCACCAGGGGCTTGGCATAGGGTGCAATCTGCCCTGCATGGCTAGTGGTACTAGATTATAAGGATCAGGACTGGGGTCCAATAGCTCAGAGGTGCTTTACTGTTTACACCATGGCGGAATGGCAGTGGGGGTCCAATTGCCCTGCAGGGCTTCTCAGGCTTGGAGACTGGGGGAAGGGGCACTTGTTCCCTATGGAAGATTGCTTGCGACATGCACCTCAGGTACGCCTTGTGTTTGGCATACCTTTGCGCATGTCACAAGTCATGAAACTTCTCCCTCTTTTCTGCTAGGAGGAGAAACAAGTGATTTCTTTTCTGCTTGTAGGCACACTCCAAGGCAGCAGAGTGATCATCCAGTACTTTCTGACTGATAACCCTAGTAATCATACCAGCCATCAGAGGATCAGGACTGTAATCAGTCTTGTTCATGGTTGTCTCCTCACTCATTTCCATCTGTATCCCTACATATGAGATAAAAGCTGGTGCTTCTCCAGTACTCTGGGTGGGGAAGGAAGCAGCCTTCTCCATTAGGGCAGCCATGTTATCCTTCTCCACTTCCACCTCCTGCACTCCCCCAACAGAAAGAGTAGGAGATTATCATTGGTAGGAGTTTGTCCCTGATGTCCTGGCAAAATTTCCTCATTCACTAAAATACCATACAGATTAATCTAGCTCAATTTCAGTTGGCTTACATCTGTATTCCCTTTTTCCATTTGGGGTGTTCAAATCAAAAGTTGCAGGACTTGCCCATACATAACTGTTGCTGACTTTGTACTTGATCTAATTCATTAAAGTAAGAGTAGCTCTCTTTTTGTACTTGCCCTTCAAGGAAAATGTACTTGCCTCAGACAAGAGCAACTGGATTTGCATACCCCTGCCCTCCCTCAACCCTGAGACAAGGCTGAAAATAGGCTGTGTTTTGTAGCCCTCCTTTTCCAGTCAACAGAAACAGAATATATAAATAACAATCAAGTTGGGAGGTGTCCTTTCTCATAAGGTCTAAGTAGTATCCTAAAATGCCCAAAGAATGGGCTTTTATGTAGCAAACACGGTTGGTTTTCTGGGCTTTAGAGGCCTACATGGATTCATGTGAGGATAACTGCTGACCACAACCTCAAATGGCTAGCTTAGGAAACCACTTTATTTAGTTAGTCTCTGATTAGCAGTTGTAGCTCAGCCCCTTTTAATTGGACATAAAATCAGCCAGTGTTTCTAAGAAGCTGGCAGTGGGACCAGGAGGGGGGAGTGTTGGTGACAAACTGGGCCACCTTGACAAGGCCCTCCCCCATCAACCTAGATTAAAATAAAATAAATTGAAAAGGTATTTACCTTACAGGATGAGTTCTAGTGGCTGCCTTAGCTGTGGTGGGAGGTCTGGGGTCATGAGGTGACACCGGAAATGGCACACACTCTGATGCTGGTTGTGGTGGCTTAAGATAAAAAAATGATTACAAAGGTTCACTCACCATTCAGGAGGGGTGCTGGGTGGTTATCATTCTGAGTATAGAGTGCAAGGGAACCAGAAGATGTGATGATGTGGTTGGCTGCCCTGGTGTCCTCCTTTATGTGAAAGGGAGGTAGCTGTTGTTCAATTTGACCCCTGTTTACCAGTTAAAGCAGAAGGACGCGGGGAAGGCAGTCAGAATAGCAAAGGCCCAAACCGAGGAAAAGATAACCAACTCAGTTAATAAGGGGGATAAAACCTTTTATACGTACATTAGGGAGTGAAGAAAGACAAAGGGAGAGATAGTGAGGCTGAATAAAGGAGACGGTGGGTGGGCAGAGAGGGACAGTGAAAAAGCAGGGATACTGAATGAATACTTCTTCTCAGTATTCACAAAAGAAGAGGAGGGGGAGGTACCTAATCCAATCAATAAAAGCACTCTGGATAGGGGGGTCAATCTCAGTCCTTTTGCAGAAGAAAGGGTTCTGAAAAAACTCCTAAAACTGAAGGTAGACAAAGCAATGGAACCTGACGGGATTCACCCCAGAATTCTAAAAGTACTAAGGGGAGAACTAGTGACACCACTGACTACCCTTTTTAACAAATCATGGGAGGATGGTGTGGTACCTGAGGACTGGAGGAGGGCAGATGCGATTCCCCTTCACAAAAGTCAATCAATCAATCAATCAAATTCTTTATCCAGGTGAACACCATTGAGCAAGCTCATTTACAAGGTGGACCTGCATTACACAAGTTAAGTAACAATGCATTTATATACAGACACATAGAGAGTAGGCACAAGAGTACAACAGTACAGGTAGGCCTGCAATAGACAGGATAAGTAAAAATACATTTGGGTTCAGGTAAAAGACAGTCAGTAAGGGTATACATAACAATAGGGTAGCAAGTCAATAAAAATTTATACCAGATACAACAACATACATGGTTTAGTATTTTTGTAAGGTAAAGACATTATAGTCCAGCAAAGAGATTAGTTGAAGTGGATGCTACAAGCAAAGAGACATACATAGTCAGTTTAAAAAGACCCAGGCGTATCAAGGGGAGACATGTGTCGGGAGAAGTGGGTAGCCAGTGGGGGGGGTGTCTGGAACTGGAATAATACTAGGAGTGAAGGAATGAGATGCTGTGGGTATACAAGGAATAGGTGAGTGAGGTAAAGAGGGTGAGATTTAGGGTGGTAGATAAGTAGGTGGCTCAGGGACAAGATATGCACTGATACAAGAGGAAGGAGGAGGGGAAAAGCAGGGAGGATGTGGAAGGGGTGTAAGTAAGCTAGGATCATTGGAAGCAGTTGCAGGCTTCTGTAATGTATTTTGAGTATAAGGTCTTAAACCCAATGAGACTAACAGGAGTCCTCAGTTTCAAAGATTTCTGTAGCACATTCCAGAGCTAGGATCAATGGAAGGAGTTGCAGGCTTCTGTAATGTATTTTGAGTATAAGGACTTAAACATAGCAATACTAACAGGAGTCCTCAGTTTCAATGATTTCTGTAGCACATTCCACAGTGATGGTAGAACAAATCCTATGGCAGCTCTCCCAAAACGTGTTAGGGCTTTGGGCACTTTCAGAGAAATCAGTGAACAGTTTCTTAGGGCATAAGTTCCAGGCATATTGAGAGTCAGGCAATCAACAATGTACTACAGAAGTTTGCCAGTGATAGCTCTGTATGTCCAGAGAGCTGCAACTTTATTTTGTCTGTAGTGTAGGGAGGTCTAACCTATGGCCACATATAAAGAGCAGTGATGGGTGGAGAAGGGGAGACCAGTGATGAAGCGCAGGGCTCTGTGGTAAAGTATGTCCAATTTACCGAGGTATGAAGTAGTACATTCGCTGTATATAAAGTCGGCATAATCAATTAGGGAAAGGAACGTAGACTGAACTAGCTGTCTCTTGGCCTCTGTAGTTAGTAGACGGTTTAACCTGAAGAAGAGACCTAGTCTCTGCCTCAGTTTTTTTAACAAATCCTCCAGGTGGTCTGCAAAGGAGAGTTTGAAGTCTAGCCAGACCCACAGGTATTTGAATTTCGGCACAAATTCCAGGGTTTCTCCTAGGAGGGTAGTGATGGGGGGTAGAGCAGGGTAGGCTGCATGGTTAATAGGTGAAAATAGCATTGCCTTTGTCTTTTTGGCATTAAATAGCAATTTTTTACTAAGGAGCTGGTATTGAAGTATGTTGAAGTCAGCTTGCAGGTCACTACAGGCAGTTTCAGGAGTTGTACAGCTTAGGCAGATCACTGTATCATCTGCGAACAGATGAATTTTCACCTCATTGATGCCTAAGTCCATATTGTTGATGTAGATGGCAAATAGGAGTGGCCCCAGGATGGATCCCTGCTGGACACCTCTTTTTAACAGATTTGGGGGGAGAGTTCACCTTCGGCCTTGACCTGTTGATGCCTGTCAGGAAGGTAGTTGTGGAACCAACGCAAGGAGGTAGAATCTAGACCAATAGCTTTTAAAGAAGAAAGAAGGAGGCTGTGGTCGACAGTGTTGAAGGCCTTACTTGGGTCTAGAAAAACAGCACAGACAAATTTTTTTTTCTCTAGCTCATGCTGCCAGTCATTTGTCACCTTGGCCAGGGTTGTGATTGTTCTATGTTCAGTTCTGAAACCAGATTGCATTGGGTTTAGCAGGTTAGTATCATCTATGAAAGATTTCAGCTGGACTTTCACAATTTTTTCCAGAAGTTTTGATAGTACCGGGAGAAGGGAGATAGGTCTGTAGTTGTTTAGATCACAGGGGTCTCTGGATTTAAACAACGGAATAACATGTGCGGTCTTCCACAGTTTGGGGAGGGTCCCTTGAGAAAGGGACAAGTTAAATAGATGCATAATAGGTACGGCCAAGACATGATAGGCGATCTTTAGGTAGCATGGATAGAAGGTATCAGCGCCAGCACTTTTTCTGGTGTACAACTGGAGGAGGAGATCTTTGACCTCTTTTAGTGAGGCAGGAGAGAATGAATAGACTTCATCTGAGGGACTAGATTCTGAAGGTTGGTGGTAAGCTGGGAGCATAGGTTGTGTGCAGGTGAGTTATCAAAAGCTAGCCCTGCAGTAGCAAAGTGATTGTTGAAGGCTTGTAGTATCTCTTTATTGTTGTTGATAGTTACATTGTCAGAAATAATTTTTGAGGGGAGGGTGTTTCCTGTGGTATTAACGGAAAGTTATTTTATTGTGGACCAGAACTTGGTAGGGCAGTTGGAGGCAGTGTTGAGTTCAGAGCGATAGAGGTTAGACTTGGTTTTCTGAATTAGATTTGTACAGTGGTTTCTGGCTGTTCTGAAAAGATGCCAGTCTTCAGCTTTGTGGGATTTGCTAGCTTCCAGAGCTTGTCTCTTTTTTATAGTGCTGCCTTGATGTTTGCTGTAAACCAACGGCACTTTCTAGCTTTTATGCGGGTTTTGACTAAGGGTGCGTGGGTGTTTAGAGCGCTGGATACAATTTCGTAAAAAATGGCATATGCTATTTCTACTGATTTGGCTAAATAAAAGGTCTGCCAAAGCAGGGAGGCTTTCAGATCATTGATATATGCAAGCGGGTCAAAATTCCATTTTGATCTTTTGGTAGAGACCTTTGCTGAGGCTGTTGGTTTAGGGACTGCTCTTATACCAACAATAAAGCAATGGTCACTAACATCGGCAGAAAAGATCACAGCATGCGAGAAGAAATGGGGTTTGCTTACTAGAAGTACATTTAATAGTGTACTTTCATAGGGTTTTTCTTATTGATATGAGTAGGTTCATTAATAAGTAGAGTGAGTCCATGAGAGTCACAGAAGGATTTAAGTGGAAGAGATGCGCTTGACAGCCAGTCGTAGTTAAGGTCCCCTAGTATCATTGTTTCCATTGTGTTGGTACTTATAGTAGATGATAGGTTGGACAGGAGCTGTGACCCTGAGGACAGGGGTCTATAACATCCTATGACATGGAGGGCCATTGATGTAGGTATTTCGATTTTTAAGGACAGGCATTCAAAGGCATTGGCAATTGATGTAGTGTCGAGGGTAGCGATCGTAAACTTGTCCTTAACATAGATGGCTACACTACCCCCTCTGGTTAGTCTATCAGCTCTGAATAACAGATAGTTGGGGATATTGACTTCTTTGTCTGGTGCGGATGGATGAAGCCAGGATTCAGATATAACAAGTACATCCGGCTCTGTATGGACAGCCCAAGCCTGTATTGAGGTGAGTTTCTTTAAGAGGCTACACACATTAACATGCATAAAGCTGATACCTTTATACTTCATGACTTTGGACGGTGAAGGAATTGCTTGTATAGGACCAGGGTTAAGTTTAACATTACCTGAGCATAGCAAGAGGAGGAGTACAACTTTTCTCAGGGCAACAATGGTAATTTGGAAGAACTAAACCTTCTTTGGTTAGTGGAAGTATTGGCGCAGAAATGCAAGGACCTATTCTTTGTACTGTTCGGTCCTAGTGATATACATGTTAAGACCCTAGCCGTATGACACCAGTAGATGCAGGTACTGGGCCGAGTAGGTAACATTCCTTGGGTAGGTAACGAGATGCCGGTGGCTATCCGAGAGGGTGACTCAGCTGAAAGTGGGTACGACAACTTGGGGGCATGCACGAGTTGTATAGGGACTCCATGAGTAGACATTCTTGTGGTAGGGGATACGAGTCCTCTTTGGGGTAAATTCCATCGGGCGTGTACCCTAATAAGAGTAGGGTGCATAAGGCTGTAAATAGGTAGAGCCAGATTGCAAGTTCCATGGTTAAAGTCTGGGGGTCAGAAAGAGAAACAGTTGTAAGGGCTTAATTTGGGCAAGGTATCACCAGGTAAGGCTGTGCGCCACGGGGTCTGAAAAGGGATATAGGTGCTGATACCACTTGAAGGGAGCAAGGAGATGTTTCTATGGCACAGTGACTAGAGATAGTTACAAGAAGTCGTAAACCTGATCTAAGAAGTATCACCAGCTAAGGCTACACACCACAGGGTCAGCAAAGGGATGTAGGCTCTGAAACCACTTGAACGGAGCAAGGAGAATTTACTATGACACAGCAACTAGGGACAGTAATAAGAAGTCACAGATCTGACCTAAGACAAGTGGTAGGGGAGACTGCCGTGGGTTAGTTAGGATGGGACACTTGAACCTGAAGTGGCAGCCCAAAATTTATATGTCTGTGGGCATCCTAGGAAGGCAGGGAGGATAGATTTGTAGGAAAGCCAATGGCAGGGGAAGGTGGGGGCAAGGAGGTCTTTCTAATAATGGTCAGGAGGGGATGGGTGGGTGGGCATAAAATTTGCGACTTTGCCATACCTCTCTGGGTCTGGAGTCTGAGCAAGTGGTCTCAGGCAGCGGCTTCAGAAGTGCAGACTGCCCGGTGGCTGCGGTTCTTAAGGTGGATGAGCTGGGAGCCCTGGAGGGTTCTTGGCTGAAGGGGAAGAGAAAGCAAAGCCAATTAGTACTGGTCCCAGACAATGGTCAAGCTACTCAGTGACAAAACTAATTTACAAATGAAAGGGGTCGATTTCCTTGGCACCCTGAAGTCTGGGCAGCAGTTACAGAGGCAAAGGAAGGGGCTGTTTCACTTAATCAATCTAGCAAGAGCAGTTTGCAAGTATTATAGCTTTTTTTAGGCAGTTTACAGGCAGATTCTAACAAAATAGGCATACATTAGCAAGCATAAGTAAAAAAAAAGGCCCTTTTTAGCTCAGGAGAGAGAGAAAGGATAAGAAGGGGTGAAGGACCAATCGGAGCAAGCCTGGAGAAGGTGCTCGCACTCTGATTGGTTTGCAGCTTTGCCGTACCTCTCAGGGTCTGGAGTCCGAGCAAGTGGTCTTGGGTGGTGGCTTCAGGAGCGCCGACTGCCTGGTGGCCGCAGTTCTTGCAGTGGGTGAGCTTGGAGCCCTGGAGAGTTCTCGGTGGAAATAGTAGGAGAGAATTAGCGTGGTCAGCCTTATGAAGGGGGAGAGGAGGGAGTGGTGAGGCAAGGAGCTGTTAGAAATGTGGTTCTGTGGGGCAGGACCACACTCTAGGAGGTGTTCTGCAGCTTTAAATTTGTGTAGGGCAAGATGGCCAATGGAAGGAGGTGCACAGAAGGGGGAGTAGTTTTGGTGTATTTAAGAACTTGTGGAGGAAGGGGTGCTGGAGGGCGAAAAAAATCACACAAAGACACACACAAAGAAGAGAATGGAAGATTAAGGGGTCTAGCTAGGCTAAAACAAAGCAAACAAACAGTATTTTACTCTTTTTTTTTCTACCAGAATGAGCAAATACAGGCTAGTAACAGTCCTTAAACAAACAAAAAATCAGCAGTAGGAATCCCGGTTTTCAGTTTAGCTGTAACTGGTATTATGTGCACACACTAGTAGCAAGGGCCAAGCAGCACAGACTGCAAAATTTGTGCACAGGCATGCAATTAGCCCAGGAAAAGCAGCCATGCAGGATTCCAGAGCTAGCCATTCAGGGAGTTCATCAAGATGGTGAGCAGCCAATGGGGGCACTGCAGTCAGATGGTGTCAAGAATTCGGAAAAACAATCCAGGATGTTCGCTGCAACAGCTGCTGAGGGCTAAAGATCTGGCTTTGGCAATAACCTGTGCTTTGGAGAGCAGTGGGAGGGTGGCAGCAGGCAGGCTCCCAGTCTAGCTGCTGTAGTGGTGGGCAGCTCAAGCTTAAAAGCAGCTACGAGGATGAGGTGCTTGCCCGAAGTGGGCAGCAAGCCTTGCTTGGAGAGCAGTGGGCAGGTGTCAGCAGACAGGATCCCGGTCTCGCTGCTGTAGTCAGCAGGCAGCTGAAGCTTAAAAGCAGCTACGAGGATGAGGTGCTTGCCCCTCCACAAAAGTGGGAGCAAGACAGAGGCAGGAAACTACAGGCCTGTCAGTTTGAACTTAGTGGTAGGGAAAATGATGGAATCACTTTCTGAAGGAAAGAACTGTTGAGTACCTAGAGGCCAGTGGGGCACAGGACCCAAAGCAGCATGGATTCAAAGTGGGAATATCATGTCAGATGAATCTAATTGATTTCTTTGACTGGTTGATCAAAGTAGTAGACCAGGGAGGAGCTGTGGACATGGCCTACCTAGACGTTAGCAAGGCATTTGACACAGTCCCATACAAAAGATTAATAAATAAATTAGCTAGCCTGGGAGTGGGTCCCAGGGTGGTAGCCTGGGTAAAACATTGGCTGGACAACAGGTCACAGATGATAATAGTAAACGGAGTCCACTCGAAAGGAAAAGGGGGTTACTACTGGGGTACCGCAGGGTTCAGTACTGGGTTCGGTACTTTTTAATGTCTTTATAAGTGACATTACAAAGGGACTGGAAGGAAAAGTATGCCTCATTGCAGACAACACAACAATCTGCAACAGGGTTAACACACAAGGAGGGGTGGAAAGGATAAGAAGGGACTTAGGAAGGTTGGAGGAATGGTCAGAAGTATGGCAGCTTGTATTCAAGTGCAAAGAAGTGCAAAGTAATGCAACTGAGGAACAAAAATCCAGGGGAAGAGCACACAAATGGGGTGGTAGTAACAACAACAACAAATTCTGGTCACATCCACCACGGCCGCATAATGAAGTTAGTGATATTGTGTTGAACTGTGAAGGATACATGGAGAAACAACACAATGCTTTTTGACTAGTAAGATTTGTTTTATTTTCTATTCTAAAAAAGGCAGACACATTATTAGGGAAAGATATGGAGGTGTCAATTTTAATGGAAGGAATGGTAAGCAATAAAGATTTTGTGTAAAGATCATATACTCATAACGATAGAAACAGACTGATTCGGAACCCTGGAACCCCACCATCAGAATCAATTAGGAATGCATATTTCATTATTCATATTGATGCCAATCAAACCAAACACCATGACTCAGTTGGCCTATACTTGCATGGCATGGCTAACCCCTGTTCTGCAGATGCAGTCCCTGTTCTCTACATTAAGATGCAACATTTTATCTATGGACTACTGATTGCTATTTTTGTGATTGACATCAGTACTGTGACACTTTCCTCTATGCACAATTACAACAAAAAAAATATTTAGGATAATACATACATTTTTTCACAGATAACACATGGGTGTTCCTATTTTACGTAGCAACACATATTCCAGTTTTTGTTATACTCAGACTTGTACCTAGGAATTACAGAGTTTGGATCAGTCCATTTTCAGATATTAGGCTACTGCTATTTATTATATGACAATGCGTATGTCACCTTGGGAATATTTCTATAATATACTTTTTTTTTGGGGGGGGGTTGCATAGAACAGTGACACTCATGATATCAATCTCAAAATTAGTAATCCATACTCATTACACCAAGATGTTTCATCTTAACTGTAAAGAACAGGGACTGCATCTGTTAAGTAGAGGTTGACCATACCATGCAAAGATAACTCAACTTGTCATCATGATGGTTGCCAAGGGACTGGAAGGAAAAATATGCCTCTTTACAGACACAAAGATGTGCAACAGGGTTGATACACAGGGAAAGGATGAGAAGGGACTTGGCAAGGTTGAAGGAATGGTCAGAAGTATGGCAGCTTGGATTCAATGCAAAGTAGTGCAAAGTAATGCACCTGGGAAACAAAAACCCAAGGGAAGAATACACAATGGGGGGGGAGTAGTAACAACAACAAAAATGGAAATGGACCTGGGGGTAATCATATCAGATGGCCTAAAGGTTAGCAAGAAATGTGAGAAGGCAGTAGGGATGGCTAGGGGATACTGGGAAGTATAGGGAGAGGCATCACCAGTAGAAAACAAGATGTTGTTATCCATCTGAACAGATAGTTTGTGAGACCCCATCTGGAGTACTGCATCCAGTTCTGGAGACCCCATCTCTGCAAAGACATAGACAGGATGGAGGTAGTCCAGAGGAGGGCAACTAAAATGGTGCAGGGTCTGCAACAGAAGCCGTAGGAGGAGCAACTAAAGGAGCTTAATATGTATACCCTTGAGGAAAGGAGGGAGAGGGGAGACATAATAGAAATTTTTAAGTACCTCAAGGGAATCAACAAAGTCAAAGAGGGTGGCATCTTTCAGAAAAAGAGATGTGCAAGAACAAGGGGACACAATTTGAAGATAGAGGGGGGAATGGCTCAGGGGTAATGTGAGGAAGTATTTTTTCACAGAGAGGGTGGTGGATGCATGGAACAGTCTTCATGAGGAGGTTGTGGGGTCAAAAATAGTGGGGGGATTCAAGAATGCATGGGACAGACATAAGGCAATTCTTGTGGTGGGTTGGAAGAAATAGGCTGTTGGTTAATTAGGATCTGCAGCTTATCGGGTAGGGATATGTGCAGACTAAGTGGACCAAGCGGTCCTTATCTGCCATCAAAGTCTATGTTTATATGTTTCTATGCATCATTTTTTTACTATGCTTCATAAAATGTACATTCTCTATTGATTCAGATGGTGGGGTTCCAGGGTTTCACATCTTTGTGTTTCTCTCATACCACTATATGACTGGATGTAAAAAGAAATTAAAACAATTTTTGACTTACTTTCAGTACATTACAAGTTGTTTTACAGGTCCTGTACCCATCTACAGTACTTAGTAGACTACTTGAATTTTAATTTTAATTTATTTTTACACTTGTCATTTTTTAATCACAGTTGGTGTCCTTAGTAGCCGTGCACAACAATAAGATAGGCCCTAGGATTTTCATAAAATACATGCATCATAAAATGACTTGGATAAAAAAAAAAGGGAATTTCTAGTTACTGAACCAAGTCTGAATAATGTGATATCAGCATGATCACAATTAACATTTAAATGGACCAGTACTTTACAAGATACCCTTATTAAATCTATATTTATAAAAGTAACATTTAATCTGAAAACAACTTGAATGCCTGACAGTCCATATTGAAGAAATGATTCTGACAGTTTGAGAGGAGACATGCGAAGGAGACAGCTTCAGTGAGAACCTTACTGGATTTATGAATGTCACAGTTTGCAGCCAGGAGGTTTAAATGAAGATGTCAGACAGCACAGTTATTTATAACATTTTTCAGTAGCTGTAACTTGTTTAGTGAACACATTTATTTTTCAGGAACTGGGAGGAATCAGTAAATATTTTCATTGGTTTTATTGTGTATATGATGTGTTTTTTATATGTCATCACTTGTAAGATATGTGCTTTATACCCTTTTTTCTATGGTTACAAGCTTCATAAAGCTACACACACAAAAAAAGACAAAGAAAACCAACTTGTGTTAGGCACCTTGTTTACAAGGGGGTCTTCAGAAATCCATGTGATCATCATAAAGACACTGAGAAGTTATAGGTATTGAACCTTGTTATTCAAATGCCAAAAAAATTACAATTAAAACTGATAAAAGTGTTAAGCTGTAAATAAGAGTGAAACAACCATATTGCTATGCACACCACATAAAGTAATTCTTTAAAGGATACAGATTGGGGACAGCTCAATTAACACTGCAAGTCCAGAAAAAAATATACATTGTCACTTCTTGCTGTATTGAAATGCTACAGCTGATGCAAAATACAAAGCAAGGTGGTGGGGGCAAGGTTGGAGGATGGATATTAATAACACCATATACCCAGCAGGAGGGACTTTACATCTCTCTGAATTTATTTGTGAAAATGAGTGATCAGGATAGGAATGTAAGCTGAGTCAATGCTGGTTAAAAAAATAGTTGCTTAACTTGTAGATTTGAAATAATCATATGTCTTCCTTTCTGTAACATCTTTCCATGCACAAACAGGCTTTGGCTTTGAAGCTAACTTGCTTAACTCTATTTGGTAGATTTTACTCCTGATTTCTGTTGTTGATAGGCAGTAAACATTCCTGCATGAAAAGGCTTTACCATTGAAGCACCTATAAAGTGAGGAACTACACAGTGACATAAAAACATCACTTTATAGGAGCTTTAAAGGCAAAATCTGTTCCAGGAATATTAACTGCCTGTCATGAAAAGAAGTGAAGGGTCAAATCTACACAAAACAGTTAAGTAACTCACAGTTGCACTAGCAAATATAATTCACACTTTTACAAACATTTATCAAGTTAAAAGACACGCTTCAACTGATTCTAAAAACAGAGAAGCAAAACTCAGTAACCACACAGGCTCAGTACACACTGCAGTTCCAACAAGACACTTACCTGCTGCAGGGGCTATTAGACATCAAACCAAAGGGCACTCTGTTGAATAATCCAACAATACATGAAAGAAAACCCTATGATATATGTCACTGTTTTGCAAAATATATCCCTTACGATTTTTTTCTTATTTGCAAGACAGCACAAATCTGTCCTACTGCCACATTCAAAACACTATCCCCTACCTACGTGCCACATACAAACTCAATTACAACACTGCTACACTTACATATAATACATACTTCTCAAACTTAAAAGAAAAAATACACTTTATCATCAAAGGATGTGTTTACCAAGTACTATGCCCACGATTAAAATAATTTGACCCCCCCCCAAAAAAAGTGCCCTCACATGAAGCTGCATGTTTAACTGTAAAGACATATACCCAGCAGGAAGGACTTTACATATCTCAGAATGTATTTGTGAAAATGAGTGATCAGGATAGAAATGTAAGCTGAGCCAAGGCTAGCTAAAAAAATAGTTGCTTAACTTGTAGACTTGAAATAAGCACATGTCATCCATTCTGTAACATCCTTCCATGCACAAACAGTCTGTTGCTTTGAAGCTAACTTACTTAACTGTGTTTGGTAGATTTTACTCCTGATTTCTGTTTATGACAGGCAGTAAACATTCCTGCTTGACAATGCTTTACCACAGAAGAGCCTATAAGGCGAGGAACTACACAGTGACATAAAAATATCACTTTATAGGAGCTTCAAAGGCAAAGTCTGTTCCAGGAATATTAACTGCCTGTCATGAAAAGAAGTCAGGAGTAAAATCTACAAAAAAAGAGTTAAGTAACTCACAGTTGCACTAGCAAATATGAAATATACTTTTACAAACATTTATGAAGTAAAAAGACATGCTTCAACTTATTGTAAAAACAGAGAAGCATAACTCAGTAACCACACAGGCTCAGTACACATTGCATTTCCAACAAGACACTGGTCTGTTGTAGGGGCTATTAGACATCAAACCAAAGGGCACTCTGTAGAAAAATCCAACAATACATTAAAGAAAACCCTATGATATATATCACTGTTTTGCAAAATGTATCTCTTACAATTTTTCTTATTTGCAAGACAGCATATATTTATCCTAACAATTCTGTCCTACTGCCACATTCAAAACACTATCTCCTACCTACTGTACTTGCCACATGTAAACTCAATTACAACACTGCTACACTTCTATATAATACATACTTCTCAAACTTAAAAGAAAAACATACACTTTATCATCAAAGTCTGTATTTACCAAGTACTGTGCCCATGATTAAAATAAGTTGAACCCCCTCCCCCAAAAAATGCCCTCACATGAAACTACATGTTTAACTGTAAAGACAATTAAACAATGTATTTCTAAATGCATTACTAACACCAATACTTTTAAAGTTTTGAAACTACTAAAAAGACAAACTCTATATATATATATATATATATATATATATATATATATATATATCAAACAAATATTGTTAATACCAAAAGCTGAACTTTATATATTTAGTATATAAATGTTTAAGAAAAACCTGTGGCTTTTTAAACTTGAATCAGAACGCTGTGTCTATTGTTTTCCTTGGGAGCTGTAATTTCAGGCACTCCTTAATTACTCTTTCCTTCTGAGTCCCCAGGTGGCTCTGATAATCATTTGTTCCAAGAGTTTTTAAGTCAATTTGAAGGCATCAAGTATCTGCTGTTCTCCTAGTCCTTAGTAAAATGCAGGGACTCCATAACTCGATCACTGTACAGACTTGCTCTGTTGCTTGCACCAGGTCCCAAACTAGTGTGCTTGTTCCAACATGATAAATCCACCTCATGCCCCTCCCACATGAATCAAAAAAATGGTGGGGGTGGATCTTTAGGAGCTTCTCGGGTGGAGGTGGGGGTAGATCTCACTCCCCCAAAATACGAATGCTGCCTCCCACTACTCAGGTTCCAGTTCTTGTAACACCCATTTAAGAAAGAAAAAGTACCCTGCAACCATTGGCTAACATGAAAGCATATTTATTTGAGGGCAGAAAACATTTCTTGGAAGAGGTTAAGGTGGAGGAGACTATTTACACCTTCAGTCAGTTTCACGGACAGAAAACATGACATCACTCCTTTTGTACATGCAAAACATCTGCAGGCTCTGCCTACTGCAGCCGTAAAAATGGAAAGGGACCTGAAGGTAATCATATCAGATGACCTAAAGGGTAGCAAGCAATGTAAGAAGGCAGTAGGGATGGCTGGGGGATACTGGGATGTATAGGGAGAGGCATCAGCAGCAGAAAACAGGAAGTTGTTATCCCTTTGTGCAGACAGTTGGTGAGACCCCATCTGTAGTACTGCACCCAATTCTGGAGACCTCGTCTCCACAAGGACATAGACAGGATGGAGGTAGTCCAGAGAAGAGCAACTAAAATGGTGCAGGGTCTGCAACAGAAACCATACAAGAAGAGACTAAAGGAGCTTAATATGTATACCCTTGAGGAAAGGATGGAGAGTGGAGACATGATAGAAACTTTTAAGTACCTCAAGGGGAATCAATAAAGTCCAAGATGGTAGCATCTTTCAGAAAAAGAGATGTGCAAGAACAAGGGGACACAATTTAATGGCAGAGGAGGGACGGCTCAGGGGCAATGTGAAGAAGTATTTGTTCACAGAGAGGGTGGTTGATTCATGGAATGGCCTCCCTGAGCAGGTCATGGGGTCAAAAACAGTGGAGGAATTCAAGAATGCTTGAGACAGACATGAGGCAATTCTTGCAGTGGGTAGGAAGAAATAGACTGTTGGTTAACGAGGATCTGCAGCTTATCCAGTAGGTAAGGAAATGGGCAGACTAGGTGGGCCAAGCAATCCTTATCTGCCACCAAAGTCTATATTTCTATGTTTCCACTTCCATACACTGTCCAGCTTACTCTATATCAGTGCCGGGGGTAGTCTTGTGCTTTGCTTGTGTATATAGACTAACCAGTTGAATAATAGTCATAATATCCTAGTAACTGGATTTTATCAAAGAAAAATGTGTTGTGTAGTGTTTTCTGGTTTGTATCTGTCTCATTTTGGATGTTCATTCATTATCTTCAGCGTATCCTGGGCTACTGTAATCTGTTTCATTTCTGGATGTTCAGTTCTTCTTCAACATATCTTGGACTCCTGTTTAATATCTGATGGCATAGTGTAGCATTTTGCCTCCTGGGGATCCAGATCCAGAGCCTGATTTCAGTTATAGTGAGCATATTTTTATGGTTACACATAAGAAACAAGAGAAGCCCTCATGTTGAAACAACTAACACCCCATTTTTTGACTCCGTAGAAAACAAGCAGCGGCACCTTGTCAACATACTGTACATGTCTTCAAGAGTAACATCAGGATCTCCATCATTGCCTTCATCTACCATAAAGAAGATGAGATACCTTCACCATTATAGAAAGGACTGGGAGCTAGAGCCTGATTTTAAAGGATAGCTGCAAAAGAGCAAATGGGAGAGGAATATTCGTTTTAGGGCCTATTCATGAATGTGCACACTAAATGCACTTAGCTGGGTGCTCAGCTCTGCACACATGGGAGATCTGCATGGGGGACACATTCATGAACACCAGATCCCATATGCAGCCCTGCCCCCCCCGGTGTGCAGGTTCATGGGGGGCTGGCGGGTTCAGAATGGCAGACCTGGGCAGGCAGCCAATCAGCTGCCCAATCCGGGTCCCAACAGTGGATCACTTGTGCCCACGGGGTGCCATATTGGCAGCTTGCCTGCAATGCACCAACTGCACAGGCAGGGACTTTGTTCAGTTGGAAGCCCCCAGCCTACCACGAGTGCCCCTGATGGTAGCGGCATCCATTTTGGGGGGATCTGTGGATTGTCACCATTTCCTCTGCTGCTGATGGCTGCAACCTGGGGGTGTGCATAACTAACTCCAATGGTTTATGGCTGCCATGCAATGGCATAGCTGGCAGCCATCCATACACAGCACTCCACACCTTGGTGAATGTGTAGAGTACTAGCACACCTCTATACTGCCCCCTGGCCTGCCCCTAAATGTGGAGTTCTGTGATCGGCCAGGAGATCGGGTATGTAGGAGGGGTGTATGTGCATAGTGAATGCATGAAGAGGCCGGGAAGGTGTGGTGTGTGTAACCCACTCCGCACCTTTATGAATAGGCCCCAATGTGAGTGAGTACTACAACATTGTAGTACAGCTTTGCATTGACTCTTGAGTGCTTGGATGAGATACAAGATTACTGATCTTGCAATAGGAAGAATACAGTACTGTGCATAGTTTAAAAGTATTTGTTTTTCATTTCAGCCCTCTGAACAAGGATGTGAAGATCGCCACTGGAGGGAAGAATAATCTATGTGACCACGGCAGGGGAGAAAAATACCAGAAACATCTTAGTTCCTTAGCCAGCAATTGAAGTACGGGCACTTTCTTTGCAAGATCACTAGATACAGATGTGTCATCTGCTGAATTGCTCTGGGCATGAGCTCTGACAGAACACCATCTAGCATTTGGCTTGAATTATTTCTAATAATATTTAAAGACTCCAAGATTGCAGAAAAGTTTTTCTGTAAAGATAGCAAAACCCTGTTACTGCTGGTTGATGTCATATGAGAAGAATTAAAGTCATCTGTTGTTGGAAAAATGAGACAACACCTCTTCAGCCTCCTTAAAGATGAAAGCTATGACACAACCGTGGCAAAACAACTTGCTGTTCTTGTGATACTCTTAGATACTTATGGAAGAGTATGATAATTCTTTCATAAACTTATTGAAGCACAGGGTACTCCCACTCTATTTGGCATTACTTTTCATGCGGAGACACTTCATAACTCAGCTATGGATGCACTGCAGAAAGATGAGGTTTCTCTTCAAAATACTATTGGATTTGGATCAGATGGAGCCAATGTCATGACTGGAGGTAGAAACAGTGTGCTGTCTAGATTCAAGAAAGAGCTCCCACATATCTTTAGTACACATTGCATTTGTCATGTTGCACATCTCATCGCAAATGTTGCCTGTAAGGTGTTCCCTGAGGAGGTTCAAAATCTCCCAGTAGACATATGGAACTATTTTAAAAAGAGTACCAAGTGAATACAGACTTTCTCAACATTCCAGGAATGTATCTGCACTAAACCTCATAGATTCTTGAAGCCCTGCCAAATGAGATGGCTCAGTCTGCATCAGGTACTCTAGGTGGGAGAATGTCTGATCAGTTCATTATTCTAAAATCTTACTTTGAAAACACAAGCAAAAAATAAGGAAAGGTATTTGGCATAAGTAAAGCTTTGCATTTAAATTTGGTAAAATTATGCTTCATGTTCCTGGACTTTAGTCTACCAACAATCTTGGAATTTGACTTATTATTCCAACAAGAGCATACATATCTACATATTTTGCAGCAAGAACTGGTTATCCTATACAGAAATCTGCCATCACCAGGGAATCTGCCTTGATCAGAACCATTGATGCTATGGGTGAAGACAACCACCAGCCACGTGATCAAGTGGTGTGGTGTGCAAGTCATTTGTAGAGCAACTGGAAGACAATGGAGAGGAGGATACAGTCCTGTCATTTCTGTTATTGACAAAAAGGTTCTGGATTGAGACATGCATCCACATAAAAAAAGTTTGCCTTTTGAAGACTATGATGGTGGCATCTACAAAAAGTTAGAAACACTAAACCCCAAAAAACATGTGTCAAAATCAAAATGTCTGGCTGTGACCAACTGGTTTCCTAACATAACAGAGAAGAGCAATGCCACCAGTGAACTGGAAGATGAGGCATTGGAGTATGAAATTATGACAGTCCCTGAAGAGAAGGAGGCCTTGACAGCTGATGAATATTGGTACTGTGTAAGCAACCTAAAAATACTAAGGGCAAGATATTCAAAGGGGTTTCACCTTGCACAACTGAGTTGCCCCAGCACAACCCCAGAACTGCTCCCTGGGGTGAAAAGATAATGTATGCAGCACATCTCCAGGGGGCATGCCTATGCATATGTGGCACATCCTGATATTCAGCCTGGGATGTGCAGTGCATACTGTAATACTCACAGCTGTGTATGAACTGCAAGCCCTATATGGTCTACAATGTAGACCAATGAATGTGCAGTCACTACTGAAAGCTTTCATTTGGTGGGCAGCCACAGTGGTCTGCTGCCCGCCGATGACTGGGGAGGCTCTGGCTGGGCTGTGTGGGTTGGGGTTGCCACTGGATCACCAGGCAGGCATATTTTCAATTTTCAATAGTGATCAGGGCTTCAGCCGAGATGGGGGGAACCATTGGACCACCAGGTATATTTCTTACAGTACAGCGCTGGTTACTGGGGATTCAGGATAGGGAAGGGGTACCACTGGACCACCAGGGACTTGGCCATATGTTTGAGCACTGTAATCACCAATATGGGAGGGGTGAGGGGTACCCTAGCTACCAAAGTCCTGGGCATGATGTCTGTCATGGTGATTGCCACTGCAGGATGGGGGGTCCTCTGGACTTTCACTGCCAGCACCACATGGTGTGCAGGGCACCAGGTGCATTTAGCTGGCAAGCCCTGCACAACTCATGCAAAGTAAGAAGTATAAGGAAACACAGTAGGAAGTATAAGGAAACACAGAAAGAGCAGGACAAAGAACTGTACCAGTTAAGGCAGAAGGAAGCAGGGAAGGAAGTCAGGATATCAAAGGCCCAAACTGAGGAAAAGATAGCCAACTCAGTTAAGAAGGGGGATAAAACCTTTTATAGATACATCAGAGAGAGTAGAAAGACAAAGGGAGGGATAGTGAGGCTGAATAGAATGGACGGTGGGTGGGCAGAGAGGACAGTGAAAAAGCAGGGATACTGAACGAATACTTCTGCTCAGTATTCACAAAAGAGGAGGAGGGGAGGTGCCTAATCCAATTAACAGAAGCACTCTGGATAGGGGGGTCGATCCCAGTCCTTTCACAGAAGAAAGTGTTCTGAAAGAACTCCTAAAACTGAAGTTGGACAAAGCAATGGGGCCTGATGGAATTCCCCTAGAATTCTAAAAGAATTAAGGGGATAACTAGTAACACCACTGACTACCCTTTTTAACAAATCATGGGAGGATGGTGTGGTACCCAAGGACTGAAGGAAGGTGGATGTGATTCCCCTTCACAAAAATGGGGTTAAGACAGAGGCAGGAAACTACAGACCTGTCAATTTGACCTCTGTGGTGATGGAATCACTTCTGAAGGAAAGAATTGTTGAGTACCTAGAGGCCAGTGGGGCACAGGACCCAAGGCAGCATGGTTTCATTGTGGGAAGGTCATGTCAGACGAAGTCTAATTGATTTCTTTGACTGGGTGACCAAAGTAGTAGACCAGAGAGGGGCTGTGGACATGGTCTACCTAGACTTTAGCAAGGCCTTTGACACAGTTCCACACAAAAGATTAATAATCAAATTAACCAGCCTGGGAGTAGGTCCCAGGGTGGTAGCCTGTGTGAAACATTGGCTGGACAACAGGACACAGAAGGTAATTATAAATGGAGTCCACTCTGAAGAAAGACGGGTTACTGGTGGGGTACTTCAGGGTTCAGTCCTGGGTCCAGTCTTTTTTAATGTCTTTATAAGTGACATTGCAAAGGGACTGGAAGGAAAAGAATGCCTCTTTGCAGATGACACAAAGATCTGCAACAGGGTTGATGCAAAAGGAGGCATGGAAAGGATGAGAAGGGACTTGGCAAGGTTGGAGGAATGGTCAGAAGTATGGCAACTTGGATTCAATGCAAAGAAGTGCAAAATAATGTACCTGGGAAACAAAAATCCAGGGGAAGATTACACATTGGGGAGGGGGGTAGTAACAACAACAAAAATGGAAAGGAACCTGGCGGCTAATCATATCAGATGACCTTAAGGTTAGCAAGCAATCTGAGAAGGCAGTAGGGAGGGCTGGGGGAATACTGGGATGTATAGGGAGAGGCATCACCAGCAGAAAACAGGAAGTTGTTATCCCTCTGTACAGACAGTTGGTGAGACCCCATCTGGAGTACTGCTTCCAGGTCTGCAGACCCCATCTCTGCGAGGACACAGACAGGATGGAGGTAGTCCAGAGGAGGGCAACTAAAATGGTGCAGGGTCTGCAAGAGAAGCCATATGAGGTGAGACTAAAGGAGCATAATATGTATACCCTTGAGGAAAGGAAGGAGAGGGGGGGAAATGATAGAAACTTTTAAGTACCTCAATGGACTCAAAAAAGTCCAAGAGGGTAGCATCTTTCAGAAAAAGAGATGTGGGAATGTGAGGAAGTATTTTTTCACAGAGAGGGTGGTGGACGCATGGAACAGCCTTCCTGAGGAGATTGTAGGGTCTAAAACTGTGGGAGAATTCAAGAATGCATGGAACATACATAAGGCAATTCTTGTGGGGGGTAGGAAGAAATAGGTTGTTGGTTAACTAGGATTTGCAGCGTATCTTGTAGGTAGGGAAATGGGCAGACTAGGTGGGCCAAGCGGTCCTTATCTGCCATCAAAGTCTATGTTTCTATGTTTCTATGTTAAATGGGGCCATAATGACATACAAATGGCCCCATTTGCACCTTGCATGCATAATAGCTCCATTTGCATATTGGTGTCTGAATATCAGGAATTTGCACACAGCGTATCTCTGATAAGCTGGAACATTACCCATTCCTGGTTTTCAGACCTGTCTGGGGGGTTGCGCTAGTGTGTTGTATTTGCGCAGGGCACAATCTTTGATATATTTAGCAGGATGTCATGACACATCTCTGATTGTTTCAGTGCACCTCAGTTGCGCTGATCACCCACTTGCGCCATTGCCAGGTGCATGTTTGAATATCGGGTTCCCAAAATCCAAGTCAGCTGAGATGTTTACTGCTGGGTGAACTTGCATCAGCACTTTTAGTTCTGCCACATGGAGATGCTGATGTAGAGAGACTGTTAAGTGAGGTAAAAAGAACAAAGACAAAGGACTGGGGCTGCACGAAGGTTGATTCACTGCTTCATGTCTCCTTCAAAAAATGGACAGTAATTGTTTTAAATTGAACCAATCAAAATAAATGCTGGAAAGATGTAGACAAAGTGACAAGCACTAATCACACCAGGGCGAGAGTAGTAAAAGAAAGTGCCTTTGAAAGACTGACTAAGGACCCATTAAAAACATTAGGGCGATGGGCTGATTGATGAGAATTGTATACTTCATGTTAGTAGATGGTGAAACTGTAAAAATGTAAATACTTAATCTGTCAGATAATAACTCAAACATATTTTCTGGCATATTGTAGCATTAGTCTTATTTTTACTGTTAAAATTCGCTTACTACCTAAGAGGAAGTCAGAGCTCTTTACTTTATAAAAAGCTTCAGACATGTCAAATAGAGAAGAAAGTTAGACGTAAGGGTTCAATAACTGACAGGAAATTCTACAGGGATTTATACAGTAATTTGGTCCAGTATCTACAGTGAAAATACAAGAAAGAAGAAGGCATGTTACAGGGAAATGTTTATTTGGATCTAGGCACCCTGGATGCTTGCAGTTTGAGCATTTAGCCTTTGATTAAAAGCTGTGCTTGGATACTCAGGTGTGAGATGCTGCCAGGAGGTGATTTTTACTTCTTAAGAATATCACCTAGCTGTGCCCTTTGGATCTGAACTTCCAAGAACAGATGGTCATTTCCTGTTAGCTACATTACTGCAAAGCACACTCAGTACTTCAAGAAGTCTGCCTGGAGCCATCCTAAAGTCAGCCGTAGGCCAGTCACGCTGTTCCACTGACTCTGTCCTTATGCTCTCTTCACTCCATGGTATCCAATGGACTTTGGACTCTACACAACAATCCTCCACTTAAAGAGCAGCTAATGCCTCAAGGAAAACTTTAAAAAACATCGTATTATGTACAGTTCAGACTGCATTCCATAAATATTCTATAGCTTTCTCATCCCTGTTATTTATTACAGAGGGAATTTGCATGAATACATCATCTTTATCCCTTAGCGTTCATTTGCTCTATAGCTTACTCCCTACTTCAAGTCATAATCCTTTGTTGTGACATCACAGTCTGTTGTCATGGAAATAACTGTGATGTTACAAGCAGTGCATTATGGCCTCAGGTAGGGAGAAAGCACTTGTTAAGAGCAAAGATCCAGTTTTCATGAAAATGACCTGAGTAATAAATAATGGGGAGGAAAAATACAGAACTAATGTGAAATACAAGCTGATCTGTGTCAAAATACTATGCTTTATTAAAGTTCTCTTGAAGGTGTCAGCTGCTCTTTAAGGGTGACTGTCCTTTACTTTTTGCATATTATACTGCGCCCTCAGCCTTACCCTAGCTGGGTAAATCCTACACTCAGGTTCTGTGCTCTCCATATTATGGCTGCATATTTGATCACAATTTGCTTACTGCTTGCATTATTATAGTCTGTTTCATTGTTGTCCAATTTCTGCACTATAACTTGTCTAGAATCTGTGTTTTCTCGTTGCCAGCAGCTGCTCAATGCCTTTCATGCAGTTTGCTGCTTGCATTCCACTTAGCCACTGTTTTTCTGACTCCAAGAAAATTCCAATCTGGGTACATCAATATTCCACATTTTGTCTCTTAAAGAGCTAGGGCCCGATTCTCAAAGCGGGCATGGACCAGCGAAAGCTGTGGTAAACAGCAACCTGCACTGAAGCCCGGTAAGCCAGGGACCCTCTGTCGGATTCACTAACAGGCAGGGTTCCAGTGTCTATGTTCCTGTGCTTGCAGCAAGCTGGAAAGGGCACTGAATGCATGGTGCCGCAGGAATGGCTTGCTACAAGCTGTAAGGCAGCTGCACACCAGTACAGTGGTGCCCTCAGTGATTTGTGCCACCCCCTGTGCCCAGTGGACCACTCACACTGCCCACCTGTCCCCTGAGCCTGGTCCAGCACTACCCTCCACACACCACCTCGGGTGGCCCAACTGATCTGTCACGGAGCACATATTACATTACTCTAGATTTTTATTTCTTTTTTTTATTTATTTAGCTTTTTGTTGACCGGGTAAGTGCACTAGACAAATCCTGCCTATTTTCAGGCACGACCCGGGGAGGGGGGGGGATACAGATGAATGTCAACTGACCTTGAGCCAGATTAAGCTGTTGGTGGTATTTTTAGTGAATGAGGGAAATTTGCTCTGTGAGCATCTACTGTACCATGGAATGTGTTCAGTGACAATGCAGTTGGGGTCAGATAAGGTGGTGTTGTGAGGGTAGTGCTGGACCCGGATCGGGGTACAGGTGGCAGTGTTCAAGGTGGTTGGCACAGCTTGCCAGGGTGGGGGGGCAGAATGCCATACCACCAGGTGTAATAGTTGCCAATGAGCACATGCCAGTGGGGGAGGGACCGCTAGGGCACCAAGGCATTGTCACAATGCCGCATGTAGGGTAGGTCTCCCAGGGGAGACATTTCTAAGTACCCTTGTGCCAGCCCTGGCTGGCCTAAGGATACTTAGAAATTAGTTTTGTGAATCCCAAATTGGGGCTGTGGTGGCTTGCATCTGCGCCGTGTCACAACCCTGTCATGAGCACCCGGTTGAGCATGCCCTGTTTGGGGCAGGCAGCCTGTGGTTGCCACAGGCTGCCTTTGAGAATGGCTCCATGGTAATACCTGATGCAAGGCACCACTTGCGCCATATTTGTTTGGCGCAGGCACCTTGCGTCACTCTTGGGGCTTTGAGAATCGGACCCCTTAGGTCCTGCCTAAAACTAATATTATTTTTTTTAAAAGCAGTCAATTATTACTTTTTATATCTGAGGTACTTTTTCCCCCTTTTGTTTAATTAGAAGATTGCTCACCTGATGTTAGTAGGTTTGATATGTGGGACAGCACTCTGCCTGGCACCTGACATATCTATCTCTATTGCACCCCACTACATTATCAGCATTGTCACCTCACTCACAGTAACATCACTGCTACTTAGGAACAGACACCCAGCAGCTGCCAAGTCAGTCACTGTAGATGTCATTGTCACTGAGACTACAATGCAGAACATGTAGTGGGGGGACAGAGATAGATATGTCAGCTGACAGGCTAAGAGCTTTTCCACACATCCAGTGCAATATTATCAAAAAGAAGACTTTCTAATAATCAAAAGGAAAAAGGAAAATACTTCTGAAATAAAAAGTTACTACCGACTACTTCTTGAAATTTGTATTATTTTGCTATCTGCCTGTTTTGGATCCACTAGCTCTTTCATTTATCAATTTAAAGGTAATGCACTGTAACTTTAATTGTTCTAAGCTTATCCATTAGTGACCTCCTACTCGCTCACATTTAGCTAGTCAATGATCTATGAGTACATCTGCACTGCAGCTCTCGCTTGCTTGTTGCTTTCCTATTTTGTAATTTCAGTCCAGGGGTCTGATATTCAGAAATGGACAAAGCGAACTGCAAAGTTTTGCATTGCACGTTATAAATGCCCATGAGTCAGATGTTGCTATATTCAGTTGAATAGCACACTGGCACTATTTGACAGAATATAGGGCCACGTCTGTGCAGCACTAAGTCAAGCAGCACTGTCCAACATGGATTTCAGCTGTGCAAGGAATAGTGCCAACAGAGTGGACAGTGCCAGAATGCTACCAGTGATTTTCAGTGGCACGCTTGCAAATGAGCCTATTGGGCATGCAAGGCACTAAGGGGCCATCTGTATGCCCATTATATGATCATTTGCATGGGTAGCAGTGGCAGGTTTGCATGGCACTGCCCCCAACCTATGGCCTTGTCCCATATATATAAGGAAGTTCCTGGTGCCCAGTGGTTCCCCCCCCACTCACCAATCACCATTCCACCCGTCGCAGATAGTATCCCTGGTGCCCAGTGGTTCTACCCCCCTGATTGCCCATCTGCCCTTAGCAAACAGTATCCATGGTGCCTAGTGGCCCCCCTCCCTTTGGTCTCCATTCCATTCATAGCAAATGGTATCCCTCATGGCCAGTGGTCCCCTCTACCTGTGATCACTGGCCTGACAGGTGTGACAAACTTCCCTGGTGTCCCATGGTCCCCCACCCTCTGATCACTATCTCATTAAGGGAAGAGACATCCTTGGTGTCCAGTGGACCCTCCCAGTCACCATGTCTTGTCACTGAATGTAAAATAAACTACCTGACATTCAGTGGAACCCACGGTCCCAATCCCCATTCCTGGTATAGAACTCAGATTCCCTGGTGATAAGTGGTTTCCCCTTCCCCCCTTGTCCCCGGTCCCCAAACCCCATCCCTGTAGCAAATACAGTAGTCTGTCTTGTGCAGAAAATCTGTGATGCATGAATCGAACTTACATTATAAAGTATCACTCTACAGTATTCTCTGGTGTTCAGTGACATCCCTCAAACTGTGAATGACATTCCCCTTGCACATTTATAATTCCTGTGGTCTAGCAGCCCCCCTCACAGCACCAACCACCACCCTTCACCCCCCCCCATCTGCATCATTGGTGCTACAGAACCACATCACGGTGACCAACACAGCCTTCTGACACCTTATTGAGTTAAAGCAGGCACATCCAGAGAGCACCGGCCCATGTAATGTACAGGCCACTTGTCCTCTGTACCATACAGAGGCACACACCATGTACATTGCATGGGATGTACGCTCTCTGGATGTGCATACAGCAGCCGACTGAGGCAGCGTGAGGAGGGCTGTGTTGGTCGCCGCATGGGTCCCACAACACCAAAGATGCTGGTAAGGGGGGGGTTTAGTGTAGTGGTGAGTGCTGCAGGGGGCCACTAGATGCCAGAGATTTTGGAAATGCAAGGGGGAAGGACATTTGGAGGGTGGGGAGTGCCACTGGACACCAGGAAATGCTGTGGGAGAATGTTTTACAATGCAAGTTCGATTCATGCACCACAGATTTTCTGCACAAGACAGACTATTGTATTTGCTACAAGGACGGGGTTCGGGGACTGGGGGAATCTTCGCAATCATCTTTGCACTCAAGATCTGCCAGGTACAGCTAGGGACACCCACACCACTGATGCAGTCTTCTCTTGCTCACCTTTTTCGTTGAAGCATGAAGAAGATTTACTATTGGAACTGGACACTCGTAAGAGTGGAGGTGCTGATCAAATTGATTCATTTTTCCTAAAACTTGGTTATCATGTCTTGTCTGCCCACATCACACACCTTTTCAATCTGTCTTTGGCTCAGGGTGACATTCCAACTATCTTGAAAACTGCCCATGTTGTCCCTATGCACAAATCCAGCTATCCTAGTGACCTGAATAATTAAAGACCAATTTCTCCACTTCCTATCCTCTCGAAAATGCTAGAGAAACTAGTAAACACCCAACTTAGGAACCACTTGGAAACCTAAAATCTCCTAAATCCAGTTTAATCAGGTTTTTGTCTGTGCCACAGCATACTATCTACCCTCGCAAAGGTTACTAGTGACTGGCAGAAAGCCCTAGACACTAAAAACTACGTGTATGCCTTATTCCTTGATTTGAGTAAGGCATTCGACACTGAGGACCATAGCCTACTACAGGACACTCTTACAGACTGTGGCTTGGACTCCCAGGCATTAAAATGGTTTTCTTGCTACCTTTCAGGTTGGTACCAGCAGGTTAAAACTGACGGTGTACTTTCTTCCTTGAAATCACTTCAGAGAGGGGTACCGCAGACTCCATTTTAGAGCATCAACTCTTCTCACTTTATATAAATAATACTGACACAGGTATCAAAGCAGCAAATATCCATCTGTTCGCTGATGATACAGTGCTCTATATTAATAGGCCTACCCCAGATCAGGCCAGTAACGATCTCCAGCAAGATTTTAACCACTTACAGCTAAACCTACTGAAACAGAAGCTGTTATTAAATGCTAAAAAGACCAAGGCCGTGTTCTTCTCTCGTCTCATTAACACGCCTAATCCCTCCTCCCTAGGTTTAGTCCCACCAATCACTACCTTCCTTGGTGAATCTTTAGCATTTGTGGCGAGATTCAAGTACCTTGGGTTCTGGATTGACTGCAGACTTTCATTCGCTGACCACATTGAAAAGCTCCAGAAAAAGCTCAGACAAAGACTAGGTGTATTTTTCAGAATTAGGCATCTTCTTACTCAAGATAATAAAACCAAGGTGGTTCAAAGCACATTCATTCCCCTCCTGGATTATGCTGATTTCCTTTATGGGCATGGACTTCTCACAGCGCTAGCTAATGTTGACACCCTCTATCATAGGACAATAAGATACATTACTGGTGCTCCTTACTCCACACATCATTGTACCCTTTATGCCCTGGTGGGCTGGACATCTCTAAAGTTCAGAAGGCAAAAGAATGCTGTGTTCTGGACATTTAGAGCACTTATGGGGAAAGTACCACAGTATATTGCAAATTGTCTGCCTCAGTGTAAACCAGGTAGTTAGTCCCTGATAAGTCATTCATACACCTCATTCCTCATTCCCAAAGCCAATTCTTGTTTTGGCTTAGCATCCATAAGCCACTCGCTCCCTTCCCTATGGAACAAACTTCAAAAAACTCTGAAGCTAGTAATCCTTGTAAAACTGTTGACCTTCAAATTGCTATTTACTCACTCATTTAAGAAATCCTGCAACTGTTTCCTTATTACTTAGTAGTCAGGGACATGTAGCCCTCATTGCGTGGTCCTAGTCACCCTTTCCTGCTCTCCACGTCTCCTGTTAATCTGGTCTATAACCCCTCTGATTCCTTTTATGGATGTTTTATAAATATTGTATATACAGTATACATATACACATGCCTTGTAATTGTAAATATTCTATATATCAGTTTTATGTGTGCCATTAGGTATTTCTCTGTATGAACTGCATCTGCACCCCATTGTACTTTGATCTCGTGTATTATGTACCTTGTCCTGTGTTACTGTATTGTATTATGTTCAGGTCCACCTTGCAAATTAGTTCATCTCAATGGTGTTTGGCCTGGTAAAATAAAGATTGACTGATTGATTGATTGGGAAACACTAACCGCCAGGGCATCTGAGTTCCATACTGGGGATGGGGCTCTGGTCTAGGGGGATTCCACTGGATGCCAAGGAGTTTTTTTAAGTTCCATAGTAAGGGTTTGGTGAGCAGGAGGGTCCACTGGATGCCAGGGACATCTCTTTCCTTAATGGGATGGTGACTGGAGGGTGGGGGGAACACAGAGCACCAGGGAAGTTTGTGACACCTGTTGGGCTGATGGTCGGTGGGTGAGGGGACCACTGGCACAAGGGATACTATTTGCTATGGATGGAATGGTGATCAGAGGGGGGGGACCACTGGGCACCTGGGGTACTATTTGCTATGGGCGGAATCGCAATTGGATGGAGGGGGGACTGCTGGGCACCAGAGATGTCTTTGGATGGCTTAGCTGGGGCAGGCAGCTGCAGTACCTTTGGTCACAGCCAGGGTTTTGTGCCCCTTTAAAAGGTGTCTTGCAACAGTAGTAATTTGCACCCATTTGGGTGGGAATTACCACTGGTGCAAACTTCTGGATATACAGTTACACTCATTTGCTGGGAGGGACCCCTCCTTTGCATAGGCACAGTGATACCTTAGCACTCAGGCACTAATGGGGTTTGCCTGCTCTATGGGGGTGTCTGAAAATAGACCTTTCCCACACACTGGCTGCAAACCCCAGGTTGCACAAGCAAACACCCTTTTGCGCCTGTGCAAACATTTAAATATCAGACTCCAGGTCTGTTACTAGGTGTTAACAATTGCTGCCGATTAGTTGTCTAACACAGCTAATTTACTATTCTGCCTAGCTGTTATTTGCATATTGTGCACAGTTTAACTACTATTATTATCATCTATTTCTATCTTGCCCTTTTCTCCCTCCTCCTGGATCACAATGTTCCTTGCACTCCTCTGTGTACTCCATTCTCCCTCCTTTTACCTCCTCCACCTCCCATCCCCATTCAACTCTCCTATCCTCCCCTCCCCTTCCCCACTGAGAGGGAGGGAATACTCTCTCCCTACCCTTCTCCCATCCTCCCGTGTTATCCACCCTGGTCTCCTACTGTCCCCTTCCATCACCTAGAGTTACTCCACAGTACCCTCCTCTCTCTTCATCACCCCTCTTCTCCCTGCTGTCCAGTATGCTCCAAGAATAGAAAGCCCCACTCAATCCTTCTCCTCATTCTCCTTCTCCTCTCCCTGTCTAGAGATGTGGGGCCCAATATTGGTCTCTCCCCTTCCTCCCTCCTCCCTCTGGAATTGCCAAGTGTCTTAGTATCTTTCATCTGAATGCCAAGAACCTTTTACCTAAACTCAATCTCCTCCCTGTGTGGCTTCAATGATACACTCCCCTGATGTCCTCTATACCTCTGAAACCTGGCTTTCCTCCAGGACTCCTGACTCTAGCCTGTCCCTTCCTGATTACCATATTTTCAGACAGGACAGGGGAAAACACTGAGAAGGGTTGCAATCTACATCCTCCAGAGCCTCTCTTGTACTTTTGCCATCAGGGATGTCATACTCTTCTTACGCAAATTTGCAAGGAGTGAGGCTAGATAGTAAGCTTGACTTTTCAACCCACATTGATATCATCCACGCAACACTCTGTCCCAACCTTGCTGCCATGTACCGCAACAAAGGCTGCTTATCTCCACGTGTCTACAAGGAGCTTGTTACCAAAATGGTGCTCCCTGTCTTCTTCTACGTGGATGCAGTCTATGGAACCACCCCTTCCGCTTCACTAGCCAGACTGGACACCCTCTGCAACTTCTTCTTTCATTTTGATACAAACTCCCCCTCACTCTCAACATTGTTCACTGTATTTATCCCTATCCATCCTATCTCTGCCATCTCATCACCAGGCTTACTATACTGTATCTCCATCATATCCAAATACTGGTTTGATTCTCTTTCGACTTACCTCACCTTTCTCCTCTCCCAACTCACTCCTGCTTCCTGTTCCCTCCATTCCAGGTCTCATTGCACTTTTGCTAGTCCTCACCCCCTTCCTCTGCTGGGCAATCTATCCTCTTCTATCAACTTCCCTTTCTATGGGACCAGTTCCCCTCTTCCCTTGGACTCACTCTATTCCCTGGCTCCCTCAGGCACCAGTTGAAACTTCAGCCCCTCCCCACCTGTTCCTGTTACCCTTCCTCCTGATACCACCATGGCTAAGCCTTAACCCCCTGATAAACAGCCAGCTGGGACCCCAGTCCTTCCTTGGCTTAACCTCCACACCACAACAGTTCTGTCCCTTCAATACGAGGTCAGGCAATAACTTGTTCCTCATGTCAATTGTCTGTCTGTCAGTATTGTTCTTGTTCACCAAGTATTTGAGCCAGTTCTGAATAAGTACTTGCTAGACATTCTAATTGAGCTATATAGGACTTTATTCTCTGCTCATACAATTGTTTAGTATTTATTCTAATTTGTACCAATTTCTTGGTGAATGTTGTTCGAATGTTTTGCTTCTACGTATTGTGCTGCTGTTCATTCAGTGTTCCCTTTCCCCTTGTCGTACCTGGAAATGAGCCTTTGCTCAGTGTGCCTCTCCGGGTTACCAATTTTCAAATAAATAAAATCAGAGCCCATCTAGTGGTCAGTTAGGTCACAATCCAGCAGCAAGGCTTCTGAGCTCTGCAAGGAGGTCAGAATATACTATTCCGATGCTGTGCAAACTGATTATCAGCTGCAGAAGATATATTTTACCCAACCCTAGTAAAGTCCTTTATTGACTTCAGGGAAAGAAGGCACCCCCTTCCATTGTATAACTACTCCCTCCCTGCTGGTCCACAGGGAGATTGTTTCCTGTAGGAAGGCATAAGTGGTCCCTCTGGAATGGCCTTCCATCAGCATGTACCTCCCCCTGGTGACTGATGCAAAGTCATCACATACACATAGTGGATCTCGCAGGGAAGTCTGAAGGTAGGGCAGTGTTTAACCATCCTTCCTACAGCTATGATAGACATTCTACTCAGTTACTCCTCAGGAACACACTCTGGTAATGGATAAGGGAGAATGTAGTGAAAAAAATACCACAGAAACCCCAGGTAGAGGAAGCAACCCCACCCCACATGCCACAGTACAGCCCTAGGGACTCCTCCTAAAGCTCACTGACTTCCCTTGCTGGATCCTGGCTATTGAGTTAAGCATCATCCTTCCAGCTTTGTGAACCAGCAGATACCCCCCACAGGGGACAAGCTCTGAGTTATACCTGCGAATCCATGGAGCAAGTCAAGCAGAGGCTCATGGTTGGTAGAAATCGGAGAACTGTGTAATGCCCCAAAGGTGGTCATTCCAGAAAGATAAAATAAAAATAAATAAATGCAGAGTACACAGGTGCTCAGGGTACCTGCTGCAGGGGTAGGCAGCCGGGTACTGTGCTAAGGGGCCCCTAGAAATAAAGAGTCAACCTCCTGACACACAGAAAATATTATAAATAATAAAAAAGTGCCCCTGTGCACTTATAGCTGGTAAAAAGACAGATTGTAAAGCATTACATGTCATAATGGCCTGGATGGAATGCTGTGCTGAGTGGCTCATGCACAGCATTCCAAACCAGCCATTCTAGAACCCAGGCAGGTTTAACTTTAAAATACAATTCCACAGTTGTTCAGTTTGACAGTTCCTGGGCAGCTGTTGAGGAGAGAGGACACAGTAAGTCAAAGGGACAAGGAAAGGGCTTACCTGGGGGTTGAAGCCATCCCTGAGGACTTAGCTGTGTGCCTGCTCTGCCTCCACTGCCTGAAGATCCCTCCTGCTGTTGTAGTGCTGTGGTTGGTGGTGCCATCGGGGCACCACAAAGAAGCAACGCCGTTTCCGCTGCGTTTTAATGGCTTTTATGCCCTCCGTTTTATTATTTTAGCCCCCCGGGTGTTGTTTAAAGTAAATCTCGGTCCCACGTCGGCAGCAAGCAAGCTGCATCATTTTCAGCCATCGGAGGCCCCCTTGAGCCATCCTTCTCACTACCTGATCTTCCCTCCCACTGCCAGCTCTCCTCCCACCTCCCAGTGACAGCCACGAACTCCCGGAGACCGCAGAACGGTGAGTCGGCGGCAGCACACGCAGTGCTGACCGCCAGTTTAAAAGGGGACTGTATTTTTGTTGAAAAAGCACAGTAAGCGCTTAAAGGAGGCGTCCGAGTGCCGCAGGGGCCTCGGGTCATTAGGACCCTCAATTTTAATATGTACTGTGGAGGCGGGGCTAATGACGCCCACGGGGAGGGGCCAGTGCATTAAGGCCAGTTCAAAGGCCTATGTATATTTAAGAGGGGGCGGAATTTAAGGCGGGGTTTTGCCAAATAAGCGACAGCAGGCTCAGGGAGTCTGAAAGACTTAAAAGGGCAACGCATTTAAAAGGGCAATTCAGGCCCAGATCTAAAGTAGGGCATTAGGCCCATTATAAAGTGGGGCATCAGGCCCAACGTTTAGAAGGGCATTAGGCCCATTATAAATTGGGGCACCAGGCCCAATCTAAGGTGGGGCACCAGGCCCAATGCAACGTGGGGCACCAGGCCCAGAACAAAGTGGGGCACCAGGCCCATTGTGAAGTGGGACACCAGGTCCAATCTCAGGTGGGGCACCAGGCCCAAGCTAACATAGGGCATCAGGCCCAAGGTAAAGGTAGGGCATTAGGCCCGAGGTAAAGCCTGGTCTATAGGGAGGCCCCAGCCTAGCGGAATAGGGCAGGCCAGCCTAATGGTACTATAGGGAGGCCCCGGCCTAGTGGAATAGGGCAAGACAGCCCAGTGGTGCTAAAGGGAGGCCCCAGCCTAGTGGAATAGGGCAAGCCAGCCTAGTGGTACTAAAGAGAGGCCCCGGCCTAGCAGAATAGGGCAAACCAGCCTAGTGGTACTAAAGGATTCCCTAGCCACAACGTACAGGAAGGGATCCTATTCCAGAATACCCTACCTATAGAAACAGGGGTTCATTTGAGAGTGTTCGATTTGCCAATACTGTGAAACTACTGTGATTGCTGTTCTGCTTATGCTGAACTATTGTCCGAAGTACCTGAACTATTGCCTAAGTACCTGAACTATTGCCATAAGTACCTGAACTATTGTCCTAAGTACCTGAACTATTGCTCTAAGCACCTGGACATTGGCCTTTATCAGTAACAATTACCCCTGAAGTTATAATTTGCCCTACTCCGGCAAATTATTGTATCATTCCACAGTTCTTTGGGCATTGTTCTGTTATATGTTTACTACTATACGAAGACAGCCTCAATCTTCTACCACACTGCAGTCTCCTAGTGTGGTCTGTAACACCATGTACTCAGAATCAGTCTCTACTCAGAAGTAGACATCCTTCCAGCATTCTTCATTCCTGGGAGATCATCCATCAGCTCATCCCGTCCATTTGTGTCATCTGCCGAAGTCGAGTCAGTCGTACAAGTCATACCCACCGTTTTCTTGTTTTCACAGCTTGAAAGTACGTCCGCCGAAACGCATCACGACAGCCGTGCCAGTGTCGTTCCGTATGGTTCCTGTTCCAGATGTCCCAAAGTTGGTCACCCTCTACAGAAGAGAGAGCTCATCCTGGAGAACCTGTTCTGAGCCCCCCACCTGGTTGTTCGCCGAAAGTCGAGTCCATCGAAGCCCAGTCCGGGACGCATCCGCCGTTTCTTTGTTTTGTGTTAGCTCCTGATCCTAGGATTGCAGAGTCAACCATCATCCCTTCAGATTCTTATGGTTCCTGGTCCTGTCAGAGTTCCTTCTGAGTTCAGCTGGCCCTTAGAGTGCCACAGCATCAGTCAGGTCGTGGTAGTCCTCCATTGGATTCATCGCCACACAGATCTTGATCTTTCTTCATCCTTGGCCACCTTGGAAGTGGGTTTTGGCCAAGGAACCTCTTGTTTCAGTGTGTTATTTCAGGAACCAGTTGCTCTGGTTCTACATTCCGGCAGCCTTGGAGAAAGTGGGCTTTTGCCGAAGATATATGGTCTGTTTACCAAACCTCTCACCACCCCAGTGGCCTTATCTAGGTCCTTGCTGGGAATTGAGATTAGGGTTCTACAGTTCTGTTTTATTTCCCTTGTAGCTACCAATGAAGAACGACGGTGTACACTAAGACGCCGGATCTCTGGACTCTTGTAATACCTGAACTCTTATGGAAATGTGTGATGCTGATCACCTTAATGCAATGCTGAGTAGCCTATGTAACCTGATTCTCATTTAGAGTATAGAAGTACAGTATAGACGAGTGTCAGTATAAGAGTGGCAGTAGGCCTAGAGTTTATTCTTGTAGTAATAACCATAGAAGTGGTAGATAAGAGTATTTCCCTGTTCCATTGTCCTATTGTTCTCGGGCAACCCCTCCTCCTTCTTGTGACTGTGTCTGTCTACCCTTGGTGCAAAATAAATGCCCTGCGGGCATCGAAATACTAAGTTGACTCCTGCCTCTCCTTGTCTGGATAGCAGTTATTCTATCCACATAATTCGGACCTTGGCTGCTCATCTCCATCTCGAGCAGGTCATCACAACTGTTACATTGGGCAAAGGACTTGGGTAGTAAAAAGGGAACCTGGCAGTTGGTGAGGAAAAATTGAAGTAAAGGTGGCAAATAAAAAGCAATATAGTCCAGCACTGCTTTACTCTCATGGTTTATTATGCCAGTAGAATCCTATTAAAGCTACTAGTCCAGAATGATGTTTTTTTACAAACTTTAAGTCCTTACCAAATTTGGTTTAAAGTGACATACCAGTGCATTTTTCAAATAACTTGCTTAACTGTCTTTTGTTCTGCCACATATTTTTCTTAATAGAGCTAACTGGTTTGGAAAGCCTTAAAAAGAGCTTCAAACAGTTAAGTAGGGGAAAAACTTGCAGCTGGTAGTGTTGCAAGGTTTTACTTCTCCAGCAGATTGCAACCAAAGTGACAAACATTGAACTACATGTGCGATTCACCAACAAATAGCAGTGGGGAGTAAGTTTTTCTTTGAAAAAAGCCCAGAGGGCCTGGAAAGTAGATCCCCATCACCCACCAACTTACAGCACCCTAGCCACCCTCCTTCCCAACCAATATCATGATGAGCACCCTTCCACCACCCCCTCAATTCCACCTTACATCCAATCCTGGCAAAATACTCAATACAACATCCCTTCCCTCATGCACTCAGCAACACCAAATCCCACCCCAACCCATCCAGCCAGCAGCAAAAGACACTGACACCTTCCCTCTCTCAACTCCTTCAGCACCAACACCACTCACCAAATGTTACCCAAAAAAGGATACCAGAACTGTATTAGAGAGAGGGATGGTGATTGGCATAGACCCTCCTCCCACCACTTTGGCTGGCCACCTAAATGGCATCAGAATATTCTCAGCATCATGAAGGCTGGCAGACAACTCCACATCACATTATGATGAAATGCTGTCAAACAAAAACTGATGGCTGCGAACCACCTAAATGATACTTTTGATTTATGGGGGAACAGAGGTGACCTTGAATCAAATACCATCAGCACAATGGGCAGCCAACATTAGTAGTCAATTGGACTTAGAGTGAAGAAAATATATGTACTGTATGAATAAGGAGATGGGTGGGAACAAAAATGGGGAAAAAAATCACCATTGGGTGCAGAATGACTGAAGTGACTGCCTCCATCCCTCTCCAGCAGGAACATGGAAAAGTGGCTCTTTCATTGTCCATGACTCACTGCTCCTGTACTCCACCCTGTGGTACATGGAAAAGAGGACTCTGGAAAAAGGTACAAAATGGGCAAGGGGTTGTGGTTATAGGAGGTACTGAAGTGAATAGGAGGAGAAGTGGGATGGGAGATGGGGTGTGGCAGCATCAAGAGATAAGCACAGTAGTCATAAATGGTTGATGAAAATAAAACACTCCAATCAGCTATTCCCCTATCCTGATGTTGTTCAGAGTCTAAATGCAGGTCACACAAGTCTTTTTCCAAGTAATCACTGCCATCTGGTTCCTCCTCTCCCTGACCTGCAGTGTAGCTCAAGATCCAGGTTCTACAGCAGTAGGTGGATTAAACCAAGGAGGTGGCTGCAGTGGGAGGTGGAAGCTAATATGTGGGCTCAGCTGGCGGTAATGTGACGTTACCATGTTGGTGGTGGTGTCAGGGGAGCTGTAGATGGAGAGAGGGGGCATACATAAATCTGTGTGGCTGGGGCAGGGGACACATTTTATAGGGCAGAGTGAATGGACAGTCAAGTTTTCAAGTAATGGTTGGCATGCGATTCGGTACCTAGGAAGGGGAAGATAATGTAGTAAGGGGCATGGAATGTGTGTGGGAAACAAGTTATATGGTGGAAGGGACAGGAACCTGAAAGGCAAAGGATAGGGCAGGGGAGCTGGTACTGGGGAGTTGAAGATAACCAAGAGAAAGGATAAGGAATGTGAGAGGGGCAATGTTTACAGGACAAACAAGTGTGGACAGGAGATCTGGCAATGGAAGAAGAGAGCCTGGGTAATGCATGTGTCTGTATCAATATCTGTTATAAGGTTATAAATTACCAGCCATTCTGGCTTTGGCCAGATATTGTTTTTATTGCAAGCACAACAAACTGAAGTAACTGATACAATGCAGTTTAAACAATAAGAGTGGCAAGATGCACATTGCTGAAGCTAGAGACACAACAATGTCAATGTCGTCCTTGCAAATAACCACATGAAACTTCATCACTTCATTATGCTAGTAATAATTATAATACTAATGATCATAATGAAATGGAGCAACATATTATTGAAAATGCAGGAATCAGGTAGGGTGATAGGACCCCATACCTGAAAACATTGTGTCTTTCACTTTGAGAACATAATGAGATTTCTCTATTTGTAAATTATCTATCATCATTAAATGGGTAGGGAAAAGCCACAAAAATGGCACAACTTCATTGGCTGACATGCATCACCTGACTATTAATTAATGCAACCCACACCACACTACCCTGCTGACTTATAGCCAACCTTAAAACACCTTTGAACTTGCAACAGATCAATACCCACTCCCAGTCTGAAACAATTGACAGTCCCTGTTTGTAATTACTCTTTTAAAAATGTCATATGCTTTTTTCCTATTGCCAGGCAGCCCCCATCATTCCTACCCACTGACCCAGCCACCTCACTCACCTTCCCTGTGACTCACCTCACCTTCTTGACACCCTGGCTTACCCATAAGGGTGGGACCTTTGGGAGGGGACTCTATTCATGATGGAGACATGGTAGGTGCTAGAGAAGAGAGTGCCTCAATCAGCAGTGGGGGACCTGTGAATAGGGGCAGTCATCCTCTTGCAGCGTATGGCCTTTTCCCACTTTCTGACCCAGCCTTTTGTAGGATTCTGAGAAAAGCCTTTGACATACGTTGCATGTCACACACATTGGCATCCTCTGTAAATCCATGGCTTCATTTACACTGCCACCTGTGGTCACCCACGTGGCAGCAGAACAGTGAAGTCCATCTAATCTCCCTACCTGAGGCAGTGAGTATCCTCTGGGATGCTGTGCTCACCTCCCTTGGCTAGCCCTCTGATGATTCAGGCTCATTCCTGAACACGGGTCGTTAGTGTGACAAGCAGTAGTGCTATCACTGCACGAGCAGGCCAGTGTTTGTAATGACTCTAATGAAGCACAGGAGAAACTGTTTCAGCACCGGCACAGTGGCAAAAAGGGTTGAGGTACCTGAGCTCCTTATCTTTTCCTTCACTGGTGACCCAGGTATGGGAATGGACTTGGGTCACCAGGGGTTGGCTGGGGCAACAGAGGATCAAACATCAGAAGGACTGGTTTCCTTTCCCAGGGTGGGATGGCCTAACAACCCAGCATATGACTGCCACCAGGTGTAGGCCTGGTGTCAGTGCGGTATGGCTGGCAAGAACAGGAGGGTGCCAGAGTGTGAAGTCAGGCATGCGCACCTTCACACACATGCACAATGCTCTTACAGTATGGGGTAGAGACATGAAAACAGGAAAATGGAGGCTTAGGCTTAGTGAAGCCCCACCCTTGTTCCGGTGATTCGCCCTGATGCTTCGGTGTGCTGCAGCACTATGTATGTTGAGGGGGGGGATGGCCCTCCTCCTCCTCTCACCCCTCCACAGGGAAATACCTGTGGTGGTATAGCCATCAACCAGAGAGAGATAAGAGATGACTGTCAGGAACAGGGACAGGGCTGAGTAGCTGCCCAAGACCTGTTGAAAGGATAAAAACCTCTGTGGCAAAAAGAAACTGTTTCAGCAAATCATCAAAATGAGTGATATACTATACCAAAACCCAATTTCCCACTGTTTGGACATCTCACAGTGCGTGACTGGGATAATTACTATTCTGATGATAATTCTGACATTCTGAGAGAAAAAAGCGCTAATGAATCTTGAAACAGATACAGCACATCAATGTCAAAATCGGAAGCTGCAGTTTATTATTTGAAACAGTAACAGAAATGATTATTTTTCACTATTACTACTTTTATTTACTTTGTTAACACATTCTTGCACAAATAAAATTATTGTGCTGTACTATGACAAACTATTTTGCTAAACTGTTAAAGTGTAAGGACACAATACATATTTTGCCTTTTTTCAGCATAAAAAGACTCAAGTCTTTTCTTTATTTTTTAACTTTCATCCATTTTACAAGTACATTAACCTGCAACAGGACATGGGTGTATCAGGCATTGTATATTTGGGTAATGTATCCATGCATCCTTTGAAACTGTATAATCTTTCTTATATGTGTTCTATATAATAAATTCCAGGTCACCACTGAAAAAGGGATTTTGTTCCAGCGAGCCTTCCTGGCTAACAAAATTCTGCATCCACTGCTGTATTCTGAGAGAGCCCTGGTCTTTTCAGTGACATAGAATACATTTCTTTGCTGTTATAAGACCAGGAGTAAGCAACGATGTAGTCCCCTCCTGTATATAAAGGGTTCAGGATTCGCTGTCCATTCTAGCAGACCAGTTCTTGATTTGAAAAGAATATTTAATCCTAAACCCTGTCTACAAAATTGAATATTCCATTCAACAAAAACTGTCAAAGCTAGACAGGTGATAAACATGTGCAGTAAGGTACCTCTTCTGGAGTTGCACCTGGAGCAGTAAGACAAAATAATATGATTACAAAAGAAAACAAAAAGATGGCACACACCAGGCTCCATAGGGTCCAATTGCAATGTTTACTTCATAATATGATGTACAATCAATACACACAGTAAGGCTACTGAAACAAGCTTTCGCCACTATGTTTCTCACCTTGCACTGAGTCATCAACTATTTTCTTTTGTGCTACTGTATTGATTGATTTGTCTTGCAGCACCAGAGAATGAGTAGTGTGTCTCTGCTGCCTGCTTTTGAAATTGTATGATTAAATGTATTTAAGTAATCTAGTGTACAGTAGTCTGTATGCGAGAAATCATAATTTATTTGTTGATACTTAGTATTTTTGTGACTCTTAGGGTAGAAGATATTATTAAGCTCTGTTGTTGATCACTGATTGTACATCCTAGGTCTTTTTCCCACTTTGACTTGAGTGTTTTGAGATCAGCTTCACTGTGACCTTGTACAGGTGCAGATATCTTTAAATTAATTTTTCCTCTGAATCTTGGTTACAGGACAAGTCTTCCAAAGGCAGCAATTGTAACATACAGTAGTTAGGTGGCCTTACAACAGTTTATTTACTATATTTTTTATTTATGTATTGAAAAGTTTCACCAGGAAAGGTGTGCTGAGCAAACAAGTTGCTCATCTCATGGCATGTCCTGGGGCAAAGAGTGTTGGGATAGTGCAAAAAGCACATCAACCAGAACATCACGGGGTTACACAGTAGGTACAATAGCAAAATCAGTGCTAATACAAAATAGTACATTTCCAAAAGACAAAGCAGAACCAAACAATAGCAACATGAGCCATAATACCAGCATCCAGAGATGTAGGGAAACAGTGCAGGTCAGAGACCAGACTTAGAATGAAATAATAGAATAGTAAGGGGAAACTAGAAATGAGAGGGTACAACAAGTGCATATTCACAAGCAAGGTGGCTATTTGTCACCAAAAGTGTTTGGGGGTAGGAAAGTGCATGAAGGGCTTAGGGGGGAGTAGGTGACAGTGATTGCAACTTCTACTTCCAGATGTGTTTAATACCATGAGGATAGCTAATGACTACTAGAGGTAATCAAACTGCATGCACAGTTTGTACATAGGTAATTTAGTCAGGCCGATGATAGTAAACCTAAGGTTGAAGAGTGTCGAATTTGAGGGAGGCGAGCCTTTCATAATTTCGGTAGCCTATAGGAGAAGGCATTTTGACCAGAAGCAGTAGAGCGGTGAGGGATTGACAGAGTCCTCGAGTCACATGATCTTAAAGAGTATTGGGAGGGAGGAGGGGTGGATATGAAGGAGGAGAACCAGTATATGAAGGAAGATGGACAAGACAAAGCTTAGAGAAGAATTAGGCGCCATGGAGCACGTGTCTGTTAGCAAGAGAGAGGAAATTCAGAGATCGGTAGAGATCACAGTGGTGAGTAAGAGAAGGGGCATTGAGGACAAAGTGGCAGAAGGAATTGAAGAGTGTATCCAGCCTAGCTAGGGAGGACTGTGGGGCAGCACTGTAGACTATGTTGCAGTAGTCAAATATGGGTAGGATCATCTTCTGTACCAACTCACGCCTAGCCGTATGTGAGATGCATGTACGGTTTCTGTATAGCGCACCAAGTTTAAGCCGCCGCTTTTTCAGAATGGCTTCGATGCGTACAGAGAAGTTAAGGTACCGGTTCAGCCAGACACCAAGGAACCTGAATGAGGAGGTGTCCTCTAATACAGTCCCATGAAGGGTGTGGAAGGTGGGCAGATAGTTGAACCTAGCAAGTCTCTGCCTAGTGCCAAAGGTGATGAAGACAGTCTTCTTGGCATTTAGGAAAAACTGATGAGAACTAAGCCAGTGCTGGACATTAGTGAAGTCAAACTGAAGTCTGGTAGTGATATTGGAGATGAATTTGCCAGTTATAAAGATAACTGTGTCAGCTGCATACATATGTATGCAAGTTGATGTGCAAACCTGAGGAAGGTCGTTTAGGAAGATGGAGAAAATAAGTGACCAAGCACCAAGCCCTGAGAGACACCAGTGCTTATGGGTAGGGGAGGTGAGGTTAGGTGGCTTCAGCAACAGGGACCAATTGAATATATTTATGGCATTGTCTACTGAGGAGGCAGAAGAGAGAAAGGACCAGTCCGATTGTGTGAGGTTGAGGTGCAGAGGGAGAAGATAAAGCAAGGAGTAAGCTCAAGTTAGAAGAATTTTATGGGGGGGCCTTAGGCCTATGTATTTTACATAGCTTGTAAATCATATGGTGGTCACTTATGGCATCAGGAAGGAGACTGGAGGCCACTGTCCTATGTGGGTGTGATGTGAGAGCCAGGTCCAGGAGGGAATGATTAAGCATTTTGTTGTTTAGATGGGTTGACTCCTGGATTAACTGAGAGAGGTTTAGGGATTGTATACTAGAGCAGACTTTGGACAGAGATGGGACCAGCCAGTTGATATTTAAATCACCCAAGATGTATAGTTCACCGGTGTGGGTGTGGGATACTAGTTTATTGATAAGGTTGGTAAGTAACGTAGTGGGTTGCCTTGGGTGACAATAGACCCTGGTTATTAAAAGAGGGGCAGTGAAAGACAGTGAGAGTTTCAAAAGTATTGCCTCATGAGAGGATGGGACTGAGGTTGAAAGTGTGATAGACCAGGGAGGGGCTATGGATATGGCCTACCTAGACTTTAGCAAGGCATTTGACACAGTCCCGCACAAAAGATTAATAATTAAGTTAGCCAGCTTGGGAGTGGGTCCCAGGGTGGTAGCCTGGGTTGCAAACTGGCTGCACAACAGGACACAGAAGGTAATAGTGAGTGGCACACATTCCAAAGAAAGGGGGGTCACTAGTAGAGTATCTCAGGGTTCAGTACTGGGTCCAGTCCTCTTTAACATCTTCATAGGTGACATTGCAGAGGGTCTGGAGGGAAAGGTATGCCTTTTTGAAGATGATACAAAGATCTGTAACAGAGTTGATACACAAGGGGGGGGATAGAAAGGATGAGAAGGACTTGGCAAGGTTGGAGGAATGGTCAGAAGTATGGCAACTTAGATTCAATGCAAAGAAGTGCAAAGTAATGCACCTGGGAAACAAAAACCCAGGAGAAGAGTACACAATAGCAGGGGAGGTACTAACAACAACAGAAATGGAACGGGACTTGGAGGTAGTCATATCGGATGATCTAAAGGTGGGTAAGCAATGTGAGAAGTCAGTGAGGAGAGCCAGGGGGATACTGGGATGCATAGGAAGGGGCATCACAAATAGAAAAGGTGGTTATCCCTATGTACAGACAGTTGGTGAGACCCATCTGAGTACTGTGTGCAGTTTTGGAGACCATATCTACGCAAGGACATCGACAGGATGGAAGCAGTCCAGAGGAGGGTAACTAAAATGGTGCAGGGTCTGCATCAGAAATCATATGAAGAGAGACTGAGAGAGCTTAATATGTATACTCTTGATGAAAGGAGGGACAGGGGGACATGATAGAAATGTTCAAGTACCTCAAGGGAATCAACAAAGTCCAGGAGGGTAGCATCTTTCAGAAAAAGAGATGTGTAAGAACAAGGGGACACAATTTAAAGATAGAGGGGGGACGGCTCAGGGGTAATGTAAGGAAATCTTTTTTCACAGAGAGAGTGGTGGATGCGTGGAACTGCCTTCCTGGGGAGGTGGTTAGGGCTAAAACAGTGGGGGAATTCAAACATGCATGGGACAGACACAAGGCAATTGTAGTGGTGGGTGGCAGGAAATAGGCTGTTGGTTAACTAGAATCTGCAGCTTATCCAGTAGGTAGGGAAATGGGCAGACTGGGTGGGCCAAGTGGTCCTTATCTGCCGTCAAAGTCTATGTTTCTATGTTTCTAGTATATTGGAGTGAGGAGGAGATATATATGGCTACGCCTCCACCCCTTTCATCCCTCTCCTGGTGAGTGATTGTGTAGCCAGGTATAGTGACTTCCAGGTCTGGCATGTGGTAAGTCAGCCAAGTTTCAGAGATTATGAATATGTCCAGGATATAGGCATGGGACATTTTCTGCAGCAAGGGGAGCTTGAGTACGAGGCCACAAGTATTCAGGTGGATGATTTTTAAGCCTTTTGGGAGTGCAAGAGGGGAGGAGGGGAATTTATCAGGGCAAATTGTATGAGGCTTAGGTGAACCAGGATTAGGGTGAACTTCACTGGCAGATAGGAGTAGTAATAGAATAATGAAAATTTTAATCTTGCATGGTTTATGTGGCATTCATGCATGGTGGCAGGGGTTGTAGAGGAGTTGCGGCAAGTTGCAGGAGGGTGCCAATCAGGTCAGTCATGGTGATTAATGAAGCACAAGGGAGATAAGGGGAGGGGAGGGGAGCAGGGGCTGAAGTGAAAGTGGATGTTCCTGTAAGTTGTGCCGAAGAAGCTGTAATTTGTGTGACAGACAGCTTATAAGGTGTGACCTTTGAATAATTGAAAGTGGGGTGGGATAGCAGGAGTAGGGACATTAGTTGAAGAGGAAGATACAGTGTTAGCTGCATGTTAGAGCCAGGGTCCTTTTTTTTTTTTTAGTTGTTTAACCAGCAGTAGCACACTAAGCTGAAAGCTTTTTTACAGGTGCAACCTGGGAGCACAGAGAAGTTATGTGACTTGCTCAGGGTCACACAGCATGCAAGTGGAAGCTGTGGGATTCAAACCCAGGTTTGGTCTGCTGGATGTCACCAGATTTGCAGCTCAGAGCCTCAAACCACTGAGCTATACTGCCTCCCATGGTCCTATGAATAGCGTATAAGGTATGTGTATAAGGTATGTGTTGTGCAGTAAGGGAATGGTGAATCCCTCTAGTGGTGAGACTTTATGAGGGGCCAATGGAGAATTGGGCTATTGGAAAAAAGTTGCTGTCAGGTGACACTTGTACCTATAAATAAGAAAGCCCAGATAGGGAGGGCGGGTGGTGGTGGGGAGCTAAGGTGAAGCGCCGGCAGGAAACAGCTTTCAAGGGTTTGCAGCTGGGGTTCAGGTCATGGGTGGTGGCTGTAGAAGGGCCATCCTTCCATGGCAGAGTCTTCAAGCTTTGGTGGAGAAAGAAAACAGGAGAGGATTAAATGGAGAGCAGAAACAAAGAGAGAGAGAGAGAGAGAGAGAGAGAGAGACTGAAGCAGCAGAGGGTTGGAGATGAGATGAGTATAAAATTAACAGAACAAAGGAGAGTTAAGTGCCAAGGTGGCCGAGTGAAAAACTTAAGCTGTAGACTATCTGCAATTAATACACTAAAGAACTGTAACCTTCAATCACAGTCAATACTTGCAATAATTTAAACAGTTTGCTTTAAACTTTAAACAATTTTAGGCATTAATTTCTGAAGTTAATTAATTTCAAAAGTTTCTGAATATAGTTCATGATCTGTAAATATCTAAAAAAGGTGGAAGTTAGGTGAAGTATATTTTGTGTTCGGTTGTTAAAAAAGACAAGAATATGTTGCCATTGAACATATCTCTCACCTCTGATAGTCCTAAAAAGAATTACATGTATTTCAACCATGTTTACTTGCAAGTCTGTTATTTATTGTACATGTGACCTTTTTCTGCTGTATTAGGTCAACTCTGTAAATAGACGTTGCTCTCAGTGGGCCTTATTCACTTATCAAATAAATAAATATTCTGATGTTAAATGTATTTTCAATAAGTAAAGGCTTGAAGTCTGCATTAATAGCTTGAGGAGTGAAAGGTGGTATTTTTAGATCCCATTACAGATTTCACTTTCTGTCATAATTCCATTGTTAATCTTGTAAATATCAAGGATTTTTGACAGCTTCTGTGAAATGAAAAATTAACATGTAGCATGTGCCTTAAAATATGAACAATTTTCATAGATGTTTCCATATTCATCTGGAAAGGGGAAGATTCATTGTCATAAAACCAAACAAAAATGAGGTTTAATTGTAATGTGTAATATCAGCAGCATAGATTGGGTGTCCCTCCTTTCTGATTAAAATGCAGTGTCTGTGGCTCGGTAAGTTGCATGCTTGCTTCTGGAGCTTGAAGACAAGTAGGTTGTGGGTTGTAGTTCCACAGCAGGACTGTGGGTTAACAGACAGTACTGTGGGTGCAGATTTGGAGTGTTTTTTTTTTCAATTTTCCATATGTTCAACATGAATAAATGGTGTATCTAAACAGAATCTTCACCTCATGTATTTTTTGGGAAAAGTGTTTGTGACCAGCTTTTGCAACAGTCACTAAAAAGACACCCAAGACTCATAGAACTGTTCGAAATACATTTTAGAAATGTTCTTTATTTAAAGTTCTTACAATGTCTTTACAGAAGAAAGGAAGGGGGAGGTTATGGCATTACATAATGTGATTTTTCAGGCTCAACGGTATGACTCTGAGTAGACATTTTCAGTAACAGTCTTTTCTCTCAGCCTCCCACCTGAGCCTACTGTCTGTGACCAAGTCATCAAGAACAGCACACTCATTCAGGAAGAGTCTGGCTCCTTTTCAGTGTTCTAGGATTTCCTTGAGTGGTGCTAGCTGTTCTCACATGGCAGTCAGCATGCTCCTGTTTGGGCTGCCATCAACTACTGTGAAACTCTGATGCATTATCTTTCTCACTCCTATTATTACTACAGTAGGACCTTATATACTCCTGCAGGGATCCTTCCCTTTTTCATGTAGTTCAAAGTTTCCATTAATTAAAAAATATTAGTTTCAGCCACCCTAAATACAGAGCCCAAACCAATACTTCCTTTTAGCATAACCTGCTGTGTCCTTTACTTTTCTTTTTACAAATATTTTCTGTTACCCGATAAAGATATAATACTAATTATTAGTTAGGAGAAAATCCTGCCCCCCACCTCCTCCCTGTGCTAGCAGGCCTCCACAGTGTAAAAGAATCATTAAGAGGCTCTGCAGATTCCCTGAAGATCATACTCAGACTAACCCTACAACAGGCAGGTAGGTACCATTACTTCTATAACATTCGGTCTCTAGGATTTTATGTGATTGGAGATATTTTTCTTTCTTATCTTGCAGAAACAGCTTATCTTTGGGAAGTGATACTGACAAATAAACATTTTAAACACATAAGGGACTCTGGCCCCTATATTCAAAAGTGTCTGACAGCACAGAGTAAAGTATAGCACAGAGCGCTAAATTTCAAGCTGCTGTGCCAGAGAGGTATTCGTATATGTGTAGCACCCCTGGCTGGTGTGCATAGCATGTATGAATGTAGGACTGTGGCAGTGCGGTGCAAAATGCTGAGGCTTAGCTCACCATTTCCCCCTGTCAGCAACAGATATCCAGGAACAAAGAGGGGGTATCATGTCCCAAATGGGTTAGCACCTTTGCTCCTGGCTACCATATTGAAATATCAACATGCTAATGACCACATAAAGCAAGCAAGGCACCCAGACTAAATTTGCATGTCATTATGGGGCCATTAACAGCTCTAAGAAATGCCTCTATGATTTGCATGCATGGAGACATTGCACAGAAAGGCATTCGGTGCCTCCTTCCATCTCAAACCCCATTCCAGATTTTTGATTAGTAATTGGTGATTCCCGATAATCTAGTGGGCACACTCTCTCACCAGATTCCTGCTTGCTTATAAATAATATTCCCATGTATCCTATGGTATCCCCCACCATCACCAGATCTCTGTTTAATTTTAATTAATATTCTCTGGTGTCTAGAGGTTCCCCCTCCATCATCTGATCCCCAATGGCAGCATTAGTAATATACTCCATGGTGTTCAGTGGTCCCTCGTCCCTTCTTGTATCACCCTGCCCATGTCAAGCCCCACAGAAGGTGGTCAGCACTCACCCTGGGGAACAGGTACCATTGTACTATATGGCACAATGGAAAATTAATTAAAGCAAACAGGGATTGGGTGATAGAAGGGGTACCACCGTCAGGCCCTGATTAAGAGGATTCCATCCTAAAACTCCTCGGGTAGTTATTTCACATGCTGCAAGCACTATTATAGTACCTTTCTTTCAGTTTAATAAATTAAATAACCAAATTCTGCTTGGAGTGCACTCATTTTCTTATTTTGCTGGTTTTCTCACTCAGAGCACTCAGTGGTAGTGCACACTGCTTCCTGTCTCATAGTTCGAACACAGCTACAGCTCAGCAGTTCTAGTGCCTGCTACGTATTCCAAAGCCAAGATTCTCATGCCCATTGCTTCAGTGGTTCTAACATCTGCCAAATATGTCCAAACAGTGAATTACCCCCTTCACGTTAAGCTGTCTGACAGCTGGGCCATTTCAATTTGGTTGTTTTGTGCACTCTTGTTTCTTTATCTCAGAACAGTAAACGGGTACCTCGTTCAGAGTGGAAACATGCACGCAAACTGCCAACAGCACATTGCACATGCACCTACACATCCTCATGGGCCACCACAGTGAACAGAAAAGCTGAGGCCCTTTGGTGGGTTAGAGAGCTGATAATGAGCTCCTCCCACCAAGACCACTGTTGAAACCATTCTTACTAGCCCTCTGGGTTTCTCACATTATTTTTACCCTCTGCCTCCCCATTCTCTCCTCTCCCTCTCCCTGACAGTGTTGGGGGGGTGGAGTGGTCTTATTTCCTTTAGCCTAGGTTCTCATACTTGGACATCTCATATAGGGTAGCAGCATGCTAGTGAACCACCAAATGACACATTTGACAGCATCCCCAAATCCTCATGGGATGCCCCAGTGAGCTGCAACTTTGGTTGCATTGTATGAGCAATGGCAGACCAGAATTACAAGAGCATGACATATAATACAGTTGGTTCTGGGTCTATGGTTCTCCAGTTATGCATATTTGGGCTGCTCACAGGATGACAACAACACATTATTTAATTGGGTGCTCATGATACTCTCCCCTGTTGGCAGTAAAATGTTTCAGACCCTGCCTCTGTAGTTCTTGTAGTTAGTGCCAACCAGTGATGAGCAAGTGTAAGTCCGATGCAGGGCCCAGAGCAACCAGCCGAGGCAGCCAGCCCAATGTTTGACACAAACATAAGGTTAGTTGATGCACTTTTGGACTGAAACATAGTCCAGCAGCAACAATTCACCATTTCAATAATTGCTGCATGTACAGCTGAGCCAGCTATGATGCAGTGCAGTAACTTGTAGTAAATGATATGTCACAAAATACTGCATGACAAAATTGATTAATTGCCATTGAATTACATTGTTCTCTGTGGTATTCTGCAACATTTTGTGATATACTGCTGCATTACTGCTTTGCAGCTGTATGGCACCACTGTAAAAGCTCTGCTAGTTTACAGTGCAGTTCAGTTATCTTTTCTATTTAGTGCCAGTACAGACAAGCGAAAAGAGTGATTCAGGTGCTCATATTGGGCCCTATGCACCAACAAGTGGGTTATACATGCCTAAGGTGCATACCCCACCTGCGTCCCTATACAGTCCTGGACAGGCGCAAGGTGTGCGACATGCACAACCGCATGCACCCACGGGGCGCCTGTCCATGGCCACGCATCCTTGGTGCACATGGTTGCATGGGTGGTCAGGGGCGGAGTTGCAGACCTGGGTGGGCATCCAATCAGATGCCCTTACTGGGTCCCACAGTGGATCCCTTGTGCCCATGTGGTGGGCATGCAGCATAGGAGCCAGCTGCACAAAGCAGCAACCAATAGATGACTGCCGGGCACTCACCCAAGATTCTTCCCCAGCCCTCCGCTGCTGCCTAGTGGGCTAGGGAAGCACAGTGGTCTGATGCGTGGTTCTGCCATGCCCAGAGGCTGAGGTACACGGGGACACATATCAGGTTATGTCTGATCTTGGTTGGCATACCCAGTGCCCCTGAACCTGGCACTATGCAGCTTAGTGAATGCCATGTAGTGCAGGCATGCCCCTGACATGCCCCCTGTATGGTGTTCCTGGATTGGCCTGGGCGGCAGGTGTGTATGTTCCTTATGCACCCTTGGTGAATGCCCCTGGGGGTCCATGGGACCCCGCTGCACAGCACTCACACTTAAGGTTGCCTACGCTCCTCAGTTACATGGCGTGTAGGCAATCTTGCCATTAGTGCATAGGGCCCAATGTGCATAAGTGCATAGCTTTATTGAAAGATAGCTTTGGACTATAAAATAATGACTCTGTGGTTAACACCTCCAAAAGTGTGGTCACAGACCATCAAGCACTTTACCCTCTTCCATGGCTTCCCTTCCTGACTGTGGAGTAGGACCCAGTTCACAATGATAGCATACCATGCATAGCTCTTCAGTTCACAGATTTATTGGAACACCCTGTTTTCCCCAGATTCCACCCCATCTGATCATGTAAACCCATTATTTATAGATTTCCACTGTGGTAATGACCTGGAACACTAGAACATCTAGAAGATCCAGCCTGCCCCCTCCATTGGGCTATCATTCTTCAGTGCTTTTGACTGTCAGCTGAATCAAAGCAATGTTCAGCAGGTCACCAATGCTGTCAAAAAGAGGGTTCAAAAGAGGTGGTGCTAGGGACTGGGGGTGCTGGTGATTGGGAACATGAAATCAGGGGTGGGATAGTCTCTGGTAATTGTTGTAGAGCACTGCCTATATGCATGTTCATGTTGTTGTCAGGTGGTAAATCAAAGACAGGAAAGTCATTGTCTTATAAAAGCATTTCTGTATATGATCTAGATGATTGAGTTAAAAGCACCCTTACATTTCTCTCAACATCTGTAAAGCATGGCCCAGTTTCATTTGATTGTTTCAAACTTCGCAGGTGAGTGTTATGTTGTCTTCTCATAAATGTCCCATATCCCCATGAAGAAGATTCACTATTTTTCTTAGAGACGTCACGAAGACCTGGCTTTGAACACATCTCCATTCGGGTAAAGCGACGGGGTGTGTTTCATTTTTGATGGGAGTTGACGTGGTGAGGATGATTTCAGTAGCAGGAACTGGCTTGATGAGTGCTGCCTGCTCCCTGTCTTCATCCACCTCCAAAGAGCTGTCATTAATTTCTATAAGAATACACTCAAAAATAAATTGCAAAGGCATATGCATTCTGACTACTGTAATTGTCTTGCATGTCTAGCACCTTCCACACCCTTAGGCAAGCAAACGATAGTTATGTTAGCATATTATCTGTATTAAAAACAAACTGCTGTACACTATGTGTATCAGCATCTCCCTCTGCTCACTCCAGCGTCTTTCACAAACCCCTCCCCCAGAATCCCAAAGCATTTATGAAGCTGCAAAATGTAACAGTTCTATATCTTTGACTTTGGTGGTCTGGTATGTCTTGGAACCATGGCTGGTGGTGAAATGAGACAGCTACTTACTGCTGAACCTCAATTATCTTTCCCTACTGGCCATGTCCTCTTCACAGGTGTGGGCCTCTGTTGCCTGGAGATTCTCAGTGTTCTTCATGTTCCATAAAACATTACCTTGTCCATGTTAATACAAGTGAAATGTGAAAAGAAAACACACATTTACTGATGTTGTATGGACATCCAAAAGCACTTTTTTTTACAGAAGGAGTGGTCAACAAGTGGAACAAGCTACCAGATACTTTGGTACATGCAAAAATCAGTATGCAGGTTCACACAGAGCTGTGACAGGCATATGGGATTAGTTGGAAGAAATAAAGGGGGAATGTCCACTAGGACCAGTGCAGCATAGTTAGAAAGGTCAGAAAGAGAGGATGGACTGCTGGACCATTTTCAGCCATCATAGTCTATGTATCTAGCATTAGAAGGGGAATCTGTGGGAACACTGTGGTACCTAGCAGGTACCTCGGCATGGTAAGTGTCAAAGTAAGAGTGAATGTTGTCCAGTAAAAGTAATGGCTGCCATCCCATTGGACAGAACACATATGATGTTATACTTTTAATCATTACTGCTAGAGTGTTGTTTTTGGTGATGTCATTGTACCTTCAATAGGAACTGCATAGCAATCTAACTTGATTGACCTGCTATTGGTTGGCATATGATACTCTTTGGTCTCAAAAATGGTGAAGAAGATAAATGTTGAGACAAGCATGGTAATCAAGAAAAAGAAGGAGTAATGTCCCTTGGTGCATAAAATTCAAGCCTTTCTGGAGAGCTGTGGGATCAACATGCCAGAAAGTGGTTTCCATGAACATTTACAGTGTGCAGGCACCACTCAATTAACTGTGCAGACAACTGTGTATACAAAGTAAAGTACTGTAGTGCTGCTGTCCTGGGTATTTGACACATGGAAATATAGTATGGATATTAACTGGACATTGTATTACTTTATACAAGGACATAACTCAACTGGTTGATCATCTCTTTAGTGAGTAAGATGATTAGATGTTGAGAGAGGTCAGGGAGTTGCTTACCATGTGGCATGGGGCTATAATTTCAAAGCCATCAGTGAGAAAAATGCACTGAAGCATGGACTAAATTTATGGAAGAGTACTGCACAATACCTGAATTCTTAGTCATAAAATTGACAAGCATATGATGCACAGATTTAGTGTACAGAAGACCCTAATCTTGCTGTTTACTGTCTCAGCCATAGCCCAGTGATATGCAATGTTAATAAGATGAAGAGATTATACCAAGCACAGTAATGGATCATTGCAAAGGAGACATTTGACAACATACCTTTTATAGGTGTAATGATGGTTTCTTTGGAGAATTTTGCATTTTGGGAAAAAGGGAAGGACTTCTGTGAAACCCAAACCCAAGCATCACCTGTAGATTCATATCAAGGGAGCAGTCTCAATGCTGGATGTGGGTCTATCTGTTTTTTGAATGGAATGTGAAGTTCAGTATTGTATGCTATGAAATGACATTCTCTCCTAAACATCACAGTACATGTGAATCCAGGTACTGTAATTAATAATGATCACCTTCTCTCATACTCTAGAAACCATGGATGGTAACTTCTTCTGGGACAACACTATACAGAAAACTGCCATAAGGTTTGCATGGAAGAAGTTTCCAGATAGGCATCACTTCCACCAAAACAAAGACTCCAAGCAGGTTAGGTACTAAATCCCGCGATCAAAAATACCGCTTAAAATAATATTGTGTGTGATTTCCCATTTAATTAATTTACCGACGTTCAATATTCCTGATGTTCAATATTCCCGAAACCTGGTAACAATTGCAAAGGCGAGTACTTGGAGTGAATCAGTTTCTGACACACACACTGGACTAAAACGTTCTATATTTCATTGACTGGGCCTGCCAGTAGCTTCATTTATTCCCCCCTGGTTGCACAAAGCTTACTGCCCACCCAGCTCACTGCTATCATAGAAGCAACTCATGTACAAGCCACAGTCACTGCTGATCTGAAGTGAGAGCACATGCCTAAATAATAGACAGACAGGGATCTGGCACTATTAATGTGGCTGAGGGAATAATAAACATGTTCTAACTTATTTATGCCCTAGTAAAGGATTCTTACAGGTTTTGTTTCACAAATATTTTAGTAATACAGCAAGTAAGAAAAGCAAGTATAGGAAAGTGCTTTAATGGCAAGGTTAGGCTGTTCACTGATGCCACAAAACATTGTGGTAAGGTGGAATCAGCAGAGGGAGTGAAAAGCATGAGGAGGGACACAGAAAGCCTTGAGTGGTGGTCAGACACCTGTAAACTAAATGTAACCCTCCAAAGGGCCTACCTTAATTGACCCATTTTTTCCCCATCTGCTTCCTACTCTGTGGGGTCCACTGATAAGTCCACTCTTTCCACCCCAAGTCCCCTGGTGCCCTGATTCTCAGTGCAGCCCCTATGTTTTCAGCCCAGTTTGTGCTTAAAATCTGAATCACGAGCCACTAGCATTTTGCCAGTGTAGCCAGTGCTCGCACATTTAAAATAAAGTTGAAACTCTTAATCGTTGTGCTAATTGTGGATAATTATGGATATAATGGACTATTGAGCTATTGGAACTTGCATAATGGATTACAGGAAGCAGAACATTGCTATTTCATAACATCTAAATGGTGAGTACAAACTAAATTTAATTCAGTTCCAGATTGTTATTTTCGGGATTATTTGATGTCTATCTTTTGTAATAATGTTTTTTTTTCGTGATTTTTAATGGCGGGATTATGGTTGTAGGAATTTAGGATGGATCCCCTCTAAGCACACTGCCTTAACAATGTTTCTTTCTGAGGCTGACATCACCTGAGTGAAAACACCAGTTGAGTAAGGCTGCATTGCATCTCAATATCCTAGATGCACTGTGATGAACTGTTTGTGTACTGTTTATCACTTCATTTGTCTTTCACTTATTTGTTCCACAGATATGAATGCCATTGAGATGGTCGGGCATGTGCTGTAGACACACAAACAAATGAAAGTAAAGCTTAAGGGTAGTGAACAGCAACCAACATGCTAAATTAAACACTTTTGGCACATGCTAACACAGAAATAATGCTGGAGACATATGTGACATTTACAGAAGTTTTTACCAGTAAATGTGGATACAGAAGGGCATGCAACTGTAATGTCATTGCATTTATTGAGGGTGTATTCAGATAATTCTTGTATATTTTGACTGCTCTATACTGTGGTATTACTGCAGCTGTATTTCATAAATTCTATATTGTACAGTATGTAATAGTAATTTATCATGCATACTTTAAACTGTCAGTTATATAGTACTGTTTGTGCTCTGTGTGTGTGTGTGTGTGTGTGTGTGTGTGTGTGTGCGTGTGTGTGTGTGTTGTAAACAATTAAAATAAAGCTGACTAGAGCTGAAAAGAACCTCACAGCAGAGGTGATTTATTTTATTTCATTTCAAACTTGCAGGGTTTGTATAAGTGAATAAGCTGAACAGCTTTGGATTATGGTTTTTGTGTTCTGTTTTTGCTTACTGTTCTGTAATTCTTAGTAGCCAGGAAAGAGGACTGCTGTAGTTAGCAGACCATGCTGCCCTTTTACTATTGTACTAGTGAACTTCACCCTTTAACTCATTTCTGCAGTTTCTCAATGATTGTTTTTCTCTCTACCGAAGAAAACACTGCAACACCACCCTCCCTCCCCCAAATCCCTCCCTCTCCCTGGTCATTCACATTTATAGCCAACTGAGCCTCCCACTTCCTGCAGGGACACAGGAAGAGGTGCTACATACTATTTTCCTGTTGTCTCTTGCACAGGACTTCCATTACAGACTGCCACCCTCTCCCCTCAGCAGCCCTGTCACCTCACTTTCCCCAGGTATTCGCTCCCTAGACCCTCTAGAGCGTACCTTATTATTTATATGTATGATAGATCAAATTGTAACTAATTGCAAGCCTCTGTACACCTTTGTATTTTTGGAACTGCTTTGTGTGTTCTTTTTTTTTATTGTATCTCACCTGTATTGTTCTCCAATGTTGTACTTCACTGGCAATTGTTGTCTACCCTCCCTGCGATGAGGTGCCTTTGTAAATGAGTCTTTGACTCAAAGGTTGTAAATCCAAATTATGAAATAAATAAAATAAATAAATTACATTTTGCCCACACTTCCTCCCAAACTCAGGAAGAACTATATAGTATTCCTCTATTGCACAGGTCCTTCTAGTTCTTTTGTCCACACTTCCTGCATTGGACTTCCATTACATTTTGTCCACACATCCTCCCAAATATAGAAAAAACTCTATAGTATTTCTCTATTGTTTAGGACTTTCTAGTTCTGTTGTCCACACTTCCTGCAAAACAGGAGGAGGAGGCACTAAATAACAGTTTTTGCACAGGACCTTTCATTTACTTTCATCCACACTTCATGTCTACATCATCCCACCTTCTCCCTAAGAACAGGAGGCACTGCTACATATTTAAAGCAAAACAGTTTATATTTTCCATTTAGAATTATATTTTCTAGTTCTTTTTAAAATTATATTTTCATCTCTACATTGTCCCACTTCTTTCCTAAGAACAGAAGGAAGTGCTATATATTAAACAAAATATATATTTGTCATCCATAACCAGTCTACTCAACCATGGACATAGTAGACTGTAGACACTGTTGGACTTTATTCAACAGAGAAATCGCTGAAAAAACTGGACACTGTCCAACATGTTGAACACTTGGAGATCAGCATTCTCAGCTCCAAACCACATGGGTTGAAATAATGTACCTCAGGACCAAACTCCAGGCAATCAAACATTACAGCAATCCACCAGCAGTACAATAGCACCCCCGTGCAGCATCACCACTACCCCAGAGGACAACCAGACTGGGAGGTGGGGGCTTGCAGACAGTCAAAAACCCTAAGTTGCATTCCACATTGCAGAGCCAAGGCAAACAAATGTACATCAAATCACCAATACAGACTTCAAATAGGTACTTGCCACTTTTATCCAAGCCTTCCACCGAGGTGCAGGATGAATCAGTTCACATTCAGGCACAGAACACAAATGAGCATACCACCAAGGCCATTTCATGAAAGAAGGCCAACAAAAACCCTTGTTGATCATTGGAGACTCTTTGATAAGAAAAGTAGAGTCTGTGGTGGCAGTCAGGTGCCTCTTGGAACATCTGCTTGGTGGGACAAGAACTCCATTGAGAGAATAGCGCAGGACACGACTAAGGATGCACACATCTTGATTCATATAGGAACAAACGACCTGGCTAGTTGAACTGTAGATGAAACAAAAGCACAGCTATCCAGCCTCAGGAACAGATTGGCTTCTATTTTGTCCACTGTCTCCTTCTCTGAAATTCTGCCTGTATGGGGAAAGGAGGAAGCAGCCAGAAGATCATGGAAAAGGTGATCACTGGCTTGAACACCTAGCTTAAGGACTGGTACAAAGAAAAGGGCCATCGCTTTGTGGGAGACTGGGGGAATTTCTGGGAGTGATACTTTTTTAGGTTCGCTGGCCTACATCTCACTAAGGAGGGGATCCATGCACTCGGCCAAAAGTTTGAAGTATTTATCAGTCATTTAAACAAGTGGAAGGGGAGAGGCACTAGCACCCACTATGGTACCAGGGGTGGCATTTGCCCCTTCCCCACCACCTGTTAGTTCTGCAACAAGTCCCATGACAACAGGCGCTGACCAGGACATAACAATTCTAGCCCAAGACAAACCACTCAAGAAGGAAAAATGGCATAATAGAAGGAAAGACACAGCAAACAGACATAGCCAAAGCTGACAGGCACTCTGTCTCAATGCCTGTAGCCTAGTTAACTAAATACCAGACCTCACTGTAATAATGGCAGAGGCTAACCTTTACTGGGTAGCTGTAATGAAAACTTGGTTCAACGAGAACCATACATGGGGATTTTGCTATCCCATGGTACACTCTGTACATGAGAGACCTCAAAGGAAGGAAAGGAGGAGGGGTGGCTATCTAAGTGAGGGAAGGAATTAAGGCCACAGAGGTACAGATGGCAAACCCTGAGGCTGAAGAAGCCCTATAGATCAATTGTGGAGCTGGGTAAAAGTCACCCATCTGAGTGGACAGGATCTATGTGATAACAGTGAAAGCCTAAAGGCGATCACCATTATTAAGAAGTCAGAGTGCCAAAAATTTTGGGGGGCACTCTGACAGCCCAACACACAGCACAATGGCACCAGGGACTTACTTTTTTACTGTTTTACATGAGGGGCTGTGCCCCCTGAACCCCCCACTAAAGGATTCTCAACTCCAGGGGGTTGCATGTCGGGAAGGTGAAAACAGTAAAAAAATAAAAGATTCAGGCCAGGTGCAACAAAAAAACCACCAAACCTGAACCCAATACCCTGCAAACCAGTGCCGACAACCCAACCACCATGCCATGGGGATGGCTCGGCAACCGACCATGGCACCATCTCGCACATCCCCTCTCACCCCTCACTGTGTGTGCTCAATCCCCCCTGCATGTGCACGTATGTATAATGATATCCCTTCGTTATATTTGCTGACCCCCCCATCTAGCCACACTACCCCACCCTAGCCCTCCAGGGATGTACTGGGGAGCAGGTTACTGTTATTGTCAGCACCCTTTCCCCAGCACCCTCATCATGGGTACCTGAGTGGATGTTATCTACAGACCCCCATTATAACAGATAGATAGAGACAAAGAGCTACTGGAAACCATCCTAAAGATGGCCGATAAAGGTGATTTGTTGATCGTCAGATATTTCAGTCTGCCTGATATAGGCTGGTCCTCCTACACATCTTCATAAGACAGGAGCACAGAATTCCTCATAGCTCTAAAAGGGGCAGGGTTAAAACAGCTGGTGGACTAACCCCATCAGAGAAAATGCAGTCCTGGACCTCACACTATCATACAGTACTAGGATCACAGACATTAAGGTAGGAATCAATCTGGGGTTAAGCGACCATTGGTCAGTTTGGCTTACAGTCAAAAGGGCAGAGGACACAAGTTACACAAAACTGAAGATCCTAGACTTCAGGAAAGTTGGCTATGTCAAAATGAAAATGTGCATTAAAAACCATCTCAAAGATGTTGCAGGGGTGATGTGGAAGAATGCTGGAAGGCCTTAAATGATGCAATAACTCTGGCCACAGCAGAATGCACCAAGCAGATCAGTAAAACTAAGAAGAGAAGAAATCCTCTTTGGTTTTCTAAGGAGGTTGCTTTCAGTGTAAAGGAGAAAAAAAAACTTTAAAAAAGTACAAGCAGACAAAGAGGGACAGCGACATGAAGGAATACAAGGCAAGGCTCAAGGAAGCAGGGAAGGCGATTAGGATAGCCAAAGTGAGAACAGAAGAAAGAACTGCTGAAGGAGTTAAAAAGGGGGACAAGACATTTTACAGATACAGTAGTAGCCACAGACATCGACAGATATTTTCTGAGATTACTGTTACATTTCTAGAGAAATCTTCTGCTTGCTGCATTTACACAGTAGGGGCAGCAGAGAGAAACTCTTTAGAAATTTCATGAAATATCTGGAAATAGCTGGCAAGGTCTGTGGCTACTACTGTACATACAGGAGAAAAGAAAAAGCAAAGGGGGTATTGTTTGGTTGAGAACTAGAGAGAGGCAGAACCTGGAGACTGACAAAAAAATGGCAGAGATTCTGAATGAATACTGCTCAGTCTCCACACAAGAGGAATAGGGTAGTGGGCCGGTACTAGGAAATGAAGGACAGCACACCAGTGAAGCTGACACAAATCCCTTCACAAAAGAAAGGGTTTTAAAAGAACTGAAAAAAATTAAAAACCAGCAAAGCAATTGAACCTGATAGTATCCACCCAAGAATACTGAAGGAACTCGCAGAGGAACTTGCCTCCCCATTAGTAGTCCTCTTCAATAAGTCCCTGTAGAGTGGCAGAGTCCCAGACAATTGGAAAAAGCCACAGTGGTACTCCTGCATAAAAGTGGGAGCAGGGAAGATGCTGGTAACTACGTCCAGTCAGTCTCACCTCAGTGGTGGAGAAAATCATGGAAACATTACTGAAGGAAAGTATAGTACAAAATATGGAAGCAAATGGAAAACTGGACTCAAAGCAGCATGGCTTCTCAGCAGACAGGTCATGCCAGACAAACCTGATTGATTTCTTTGATTAGGTGACCAGAATGGTGGACCAGGGTGGCACAGTAGACAGTGTATCTGGACTTCAGTAAGGCATTTGACTCTCTTCCACATAGGAGACTAATAAACAAGTTGGAACAAACTAGAGTGGGGCATAAAATAGCTAGGTTAGGAAATGGCTCCAGAGGTGCTCTGTGATTTCAAGTAGGGAGACAGCAGCAGGAATAGACAAACTCATCAGGAGCAATGATTCTGTTTTCCTACAGATGACCTCTAATAAATAATGGGGAGGAGGAATACAGCACTAATGGGAAGTACAAGATAGACTGTGTCTAAATATTAGGTTTTGTTAAAGTTGTCCTGAACGTGTCACCAGCTCTTTAACATATTCATCAGTGACATTGCTGATGGATTAAAGGAAAGGTATGCCTGTTCACAGATGACACCAAGTTCTGCAACAGAGTAGACATGCAAGAGGGGGCCACAGGAATGGACTCTGATCTAAAAAAAACTGGAAGAATAGTCAAAACAATGGCACTTGAAATTCAAAGCCTAGAAGTGCAAAGTTATACACCTTGGGAGAAAAAATATGGGCAGAAAAAACACCCTAGGAAGGGAACAACTGACAGAAACTAAGGCTGAGAGGGATTTAGGAGTACTCATATCTGATGACTTAAAGACAAATAGGCTATGCAAAAAGTTGGCATAGAAAGCTAACGGCATCCTTGGATGCGTAGGTATGGGTATCTCGAGTAGAAAAAGTGAAGTGATAATCCCTCTGTACAGATCTTTGGTGACGTTGTACATAGAGTATTGCGTCCTGTTCTGGAGACCACACCTCAAGAAAGACAGGGATCATCTGGAGACCATTAAGAGGAGAGCTACGAGAATGATTCATGGACTTCATCAAGAAACCTACGAGTCAGGACTCAAGCATCTCAAGATGTACTCACTGGAAAGGAGGAGGGACGGGGATGGTATGACTGAGACATTCAAATACCTCAAAGGAATTAACTCAGTACAAACTCAGGACCTTTTCAGACAAAGCTTGTCTACATGAACAAGGGGGAACAGCATTTGCCTACAGGAAGGTAGATTCAGAAAACCACAGAATGGCAGTGTGGCCCATTTGGTGTCTGAAAAATAAAGTATAGATATCACTGGGAGGGGTCTGTCTCCAAATGACCTCAAAATTATGCAAATGACGTTTGGAGAAAGGAGACCTGCTCACTGGTATTTGTTTTGAGTAAACAAATTAGCACAGATTGCTAGTTGCTTTTGAATCATTTAATTTGGAAAGATATTCATATGATACAAAGTTTCACAGTATTCATCTACTGCTTCATCAGGTAACTAATAATGATGCAACATTAAGTAATTAGTTGTTGCACCCTTAAAGTAAAATACCCCAATCATGAATAAAAATTATAAAACTATCTAAATTATTAGCATAATGTCCTATTGTTTCTCTTTCTACTCGAAAACTAAATAACCAGGAGTATAAACATGAAAATCTGGTCTAATATAAAGGGCAATGCATGTTTAAAATTAAAAATTAGTCAAATAACATAAAAGACAGTTATTCATATCCCACTTGAACAGAAGAAACTTTATTTATGAACTTCCTTTTTATGCTTCCTTAGTTCATGTATATTGTCTAATATCAACAAACAAAAAAATAAATATATAAGTATGCTTACGTTTAGTACCTTTTCTGTAAAGTTTTTTATGAGAATTTAATTGTATTTTAAATATATCTTCTATATCAAATTACAATGTTACTTCTCAGTATTCCATTTTGCTCTTAGAGTTTTGAAATTAATTAGAGACACCAGTCTTTAGTTGTATTGTTGTATCTATGAACAAACACAGTATAGTATATTATTTACATTCTATATAGCTCTGGTATCTTTGTCCTATTTGTCTCACATAAGTAGTGAAATATCTACCTTTCTAATGTTCTGCTGGCCCAAAAGGTTTGAAACAAACTTGTTTCTCTTTTTCTTTTATATTCAAAATCTGGGCAAAGTAAAGATACAGTGCAATTAGATTTCTCATAAAGGTCACGCAATTCTTTGTTGCAGTTAAAACTCATATGTCTCAACAGTTTCTTTTCAAAATTCAAAAAGAAGGGTTCTCCTTGTTTATACTTTTAGCATTATTTCTTTTTTAAGCAGTCATTATCAACTTAGTTCATAGGTTCTAACTGAAGTTCAATGTTTTCTTTTAGTTTCTACACTCATTTTTATCTCTGCTAAAATAGTTATAGGTGAATATTCACTCTCCTCTTTGTTGGCATGCTCCTCTGGCAAAACCGCTGCAACTCATAGTGCAACCTTTTCCAGAAAAACACTGCCTAAAATCAAAATCTCCTTTTTCTGAAAAATGTATCCCTCAGTGACGGAATGCATGCAGTTTCTGTATATAACCACTTGCTGCTCTCATTGGGCCCAATTCACTTACACAAATGTTGCCTACACGACATGTATCCGAGGTGCATAGGCAACCTCATGGGTGAATGGCATGCAGTGGAGGTACCATGGACCCCCAGTGGCATTTATCAAGGGCGCATAAGTGCAGCACAAGGTGCTTATGCACCCAACTCTTAAGCCCCTTATGGATGTCTGCACTGGGAGTATGTCAGGGGCGTACCTGCACTACGTGGCATTCACTAAGCCATGTAGTGCCAGGCTGGGAGGCTTCGGGTATGCCTGCCTGGACTTTGCGTAACCCGGTGTGTGCCCCCATGAATGATGGCCGCTGGGAGTGGTGGTAACAGGAACCTGGCCACTGTGTTGCCCCAGCCCACTATGCTGCTGGGGATGGTTGGGACAGTGGCTCAGGTGACTGCCCGAAGGTGTGTCCACAGTGCTGCTATATGTGGCTTCTCCTCTACTCCCTGCACGCTCTGCAAGGGCACAAGGTGTAACTCAGGGACCCAGTATGGGCATCCAATTGGATGCCCACTCGGGTCCGTGGCTCCACTCCCGACTGCCCACGAGACCATGCATCCCATGGGGGCGTGGCCATGGACAGACACCTCGCAGGTGCTAGAGGTAGTGCATACACTTACCCTGCACCTGTTCAGGGCCGATTAGGTACATGGGTGGGGTATGCGCTTCAGACGTGTATTACTCGCCTTTTAGTGCATCGGGCCCATTGTGTGTATTATGCCATTTCTAATATAGCATTCCCCCAATGACCCTGCTAGTGTTCATGATTGCCATATATGTTCTTCTTCTTTGCTTTTCTTCAATATGTTTCATTATTCTGTCCCCTTAAAGTTCATTTTGTAGGTTTGCTCTTGGCTGCCCACCCCATGCACACCAGTGTGTCCTTTATACTGTTTTCACCTTCCCCACTCTTGGGGCCAGATGCCTCGCCCACTGTCCCTCACTAGTTAGGAAGTACTGGCTCAGTTCCCTCCCTAACTCTCCGTCCTCCTCTGTACCCCTCCTCCTCCCACTTACTCTTTCTATAACTTTGGCTACCGGACCCTTGCCCTCATTGTCCAATCTTCCACATCAGCACAGACTGCCTTCTTCTACCATTTCCCTAAAATTTGGAACTCCCTTCCCTTTGATATCTGATGTGCCCCGTCCACTCATTTTCTCTTCTTTGCAATTACATTTCTCCAGCCTGCAACTGTGCCTGACCGACTTCCCAAGTTCCCTCATTCCTTTTCTATTTCAAAACCATGTCTAACTTCTTCTATTCACCACTCCTACCTTTCCCCAGGACAGCCGGCATCCCACAATACTGACTGGCTTAGCATCAAGCAGTGTTGGACCCTTGTGGGGTTTCCACTCCAGGGGTAAAAGGGTTTGCCTTCCTTTCTTTTACCCTATTGTCTCTTCTTATAGGCCTGATAACCAGTACTCTCTGTTTGGGTTGCTCCCTGCTGAGTATAGCCCTTTCAGGGGGTGCATCCCAGTGGGGTGAAGATCTGCCACCCTCTTTACCCTATCCCGCTCCCCCCTACTCCTTGCTTCAGTCAGCCTAGCAATAGTTTTCCTCTTCCCATCACCTACTCTGTCTCTGCCAAGGCATTTGGCCTCCAATCACAAGTTTTACATGTGCAATATTATACTTCTATTTGTTTTATACCCTTCACATATTAAGCTGAACATAGCTGTAATTGTTTCAGATTTATATAATATATGATGTTTTATTTTATGTATCTTGGTTTATGTATACAGCAGTTGCATTCTCTATTTCCCGTCCCCCAGGATGTATCTGGAAATGAGCCATTGCAGCTCAGTATGTCTTTCCTGCTGAAACTTTTTCAAATAAATAAAATATCTAGCACAGAGATCCAAATTTAGGCATCTAGAGAAAGTGCTTTATAACTCACCGAGAACACTCGATCTGGCAACGTGGTCCCCACTCTCTCTGTTAAGGAAGGCAGCTCCACTCTGTGCGTGTCACCTTTATATACTAGCAGTCCACACTGAAACCTGGCAAAATGACACATGCACCCCCCCCGCTGCTGTCATGCATGACATCTGACATGGTGATTTGGTGCTCAGGCACCAGTGTGCCTAGGGGTTGTGCCTGATCTGCTGCATAGCAGCAGCACCTAGTGGTAACGTATATTACTAGGAGTTCAGTCCAGGGAACTGACAGAATCCATATGGTCACTGACAAGCATGCCTGTCAGATGCCTGACTGCTTGTTTTTCAATGTGCAGTTGATACATAGCATGATTTCCCTGATGAGCATTACTTATGTTCTTCCCAATAGCTAAAATTGCAGGTGTATTTGCTGAAAAGGAATTGTTAAATGTAATCACAGTCCCAGACCAATCTTTGGCAAGTAGCAAAATGGGGGGTGGGGGGGCGAGGATATTAATGAGGATTTTATGAATAGTCAACATCTCCAAATTCTCAGTAACCCCTAAACTAAAGCAGTACTAGGGATTCACTACTAGGAAAAATTACTTTGAAAAAATTGTGGATTTTTATGGGTGAGAGGGATGGAGAAGGAGGAGATTTAATTATTATTATATATAGGCAGTGGACACCACCCACTAGATAGTTAACATTACTTAGTCATTAATGGACATCCAGTCCATAGCATCACTGAGTCCATACCTAGGGTTAGTCATCATTAATTTGTCTATAAAATAACCTTCTCTGGTCAGAAGTTTTTTTATCATAGTCACCCTCTCCCTTTTATGTTCACCTATGAATATTTCCAGCTATTTGTTTTTCCTCTATAAACCAAATTGCAGGGACACTTCAGTATGTAGGTGACTGCTGCTATCTAACAGTTTTTAAAATCCTTCGACTCTAATTCCTCAGCTCTCACTGCATTTCTGATTTTTTCAGCTGGTAGTTATTATTACAGTTGACACAATGGCCACAAGAGTAATTCCCTCTTATGTCAAACACTGACAGAGAGTCACTATCCTTCACCGCTGAGATTTTGTGTTTGTTGTGTTTAAATCTGTTCTCCAGTGATTTATTTTTCTTCAGCACTATCATGGGATGTTCTTTAATAATTGCTTATCCAGCCTCTGTTGCCCATAGAGCAGTCCAGTGTCTGTGTTTTACATTTGTGACGGTGTAAAATAAATCATTATAGGTACTGCTAAGTAGTGTCCTTCCTGTATGATTTTTATCCCCTTCCTTTCAGTGCTTTAAAGGAGTTCCCTCCTGTCCTTTTGCTCTGTTCTTGTCTGCATTTTGTATATTCATGTCTGAATATCCTCTTTCCTTGAATCTCTTAACCATGTCTCTCTGTACATCCAGCTAATCACTTTCCTGAATACAGTTCCATTTTTCATGGACAAACTGTCCACATGGGATAAAACGAATTAGGTTCTTAGGGTGAAAACTGGTTTCATGCAGTAGTACATTCCTATCAGTTTGTTTTCTGTGCTGCTTTATAACTAATTGATATTTCTGAAAATTGTTAAATTCAAAAATGGGATGCTAATCTCACTCCGTGTCATCACAAATATCAAATAATCTGTTTTCAAGTTTAAGTACTCATGGCAATGTTCCAGTTCCTGCATAGTACCATCCCATATGACAATGATATTGGCAATAAATCACTTCCATAACATGATTCTGTGTACAAATGAGTTGGTGTCAATGAAAGACATACCTCTTTCAAATGTCGCCATGTGCAGGTTGGCATAATGGGGGGCATACCTAACCCCATAGCCACCCTGTAGATTTGCTGAGAGTCTTATTTTTCTAATGTAAAATAATTCTGTGACAACACTAGTGCAAACTGTTCTAATAGTTCAGTTGTGTATCCTTTAGTCTTTCTCTCTAGAGTCTCTTTTAGCACTCGATATCCCAGACCATGTGGCATGGATGTGTATAGGTCTTTCAAGTTCCATGTCCCATGAGTGGGACTATTCTGTCCAACCTGTTGTTCTAGCATTTGTAGCCTAGATTGGAACAGGCCGCACTCTTAATGAAGTTTTTCTTTCTCTGAGGTTGGCTGGGCCAGAATTCCTTTTGTGTTCCATGGCTCAACCAATCTTTCTATTAAGTAAAATTTTCTCACGTCCCCCCTGAATCTCACCTGCCAGCTTCCAATCATGCCACTTTGTTTCTGACCCACCTTTCCTGCTGTATCTGTCTTCTTTATTCCTTTCTGGATCTTGTAAGTCTCTATCTTGCAACCACGCTCCCTTCTGGCCTCCAGTGAGCACATGTTCAGTGCCTTAAGCTGATCCTCAAGGATCTGCCCTTTTAACTTAGAATCATTTTAGTTACCTTATTCTGCAATGTCTCCAGCCTGTCTCTGTCTTTTCCCAGATGGGGACTCCAGAAGTGAGACACTATTTCACATGTGGTCTTGTTAGTGATCTACAGAGAGTTACTATTACCTCTTTTCTCCTGCTATCTAAACTCTTTCCAGTATACCTGAACATTCTGTTTGCCTTGTTGTAGGCATTGTTGCATTGAGTAGTTTGTTTTAGGAAGCCACATACAAGGACTCCCAGGTCCATTTCCTCTGAAGTAATGGCCAGCTTAACTCCTCCTATCTGTTTTTTTGTCATGAGATTTTTGTTTCATATGTGCATCACCTTGTACTGTTTGGCATTGAAATTCAACTTCCAAACCTTTGTCCCTCTGCATCTCCCTTACCCCCTCCTCTCTGTCTACCCTGCACAGTACTTGGTGCCATCTTCAAAGAAACACATCTTGCCATGTGTTCATTCTCCTATGTCACTGATAAACATATTAAAAAGAACTGGTCCCAGGCCTGACCTCTGTCAAACCCCTTTTGTGTCATCCCTTACTCCTGATTTGACCCCGTTTACAACCAACCTCTGCTGTCTCCCCTAACCAACTTTCAACTCATCTAACTAGGTCCTTTACTGCTTCAAGATCCTCTAAGTTCTTCAGCAGCCTTCTGTGTGGCACAGAGTTGAATGCCTCACTGCAGCTGAAGTACAGTAAATATACCACTTGTCCCTTATCCACCACCCATGTTACAAAATCAAATAATATGATCAATTTGGTCTGACAAGACCTCCTTGCTACAGGTCCATGCTGCTTACTATCCTGGAGGCAATTTCTCTCCTGGTAATCACCTAGGTCATTTTTGACTAGTGCCTTCATCAGTTTACCTACAATTGAGGTACAATTGACTAAAGTTTTAATTTGAGAATGTCAAGTGACTGTCTATGAAGGTTTCAGACTTGGTAACATAAAGCTCTGAACTACTTTTCCTTCCTCAGTTATGTTGTTTCTGGATGGAAGGAGAGGGAGGAATACAGGGAACAGTGATTAGTACTGGGTGGACAGTCAGTGCAAAGTGACAAAAGGAGTGGAATAGGGAATCCAGTCTGGCAAGGATGGATTTAGGAACACCGCTCTGCTGTATACCACATCATCAAAATTGAAGGCTGGAAGGATTAGTTTTGAGACAATCTCATGCCTGGCAGGGGGAGGGATACAGGCTTTGCTCCAGTAGAGTGCTCCCAGTTTGTAAAGGAGCTTGAAATGGATGGCACTGATGTGGACTGAGAAGTCATGGTGACTTTCAAGTCACATGCTAATTTGCAGCCATCAAGGGTCAAATAGACAGGGAGGTATTTGATGTTAGGCAGGCCCTTTTGGTTGTCAAATGCCATGGAGATAGACTTTTTTGAATTTACAGTGAGCTGGTTATTTTGGTGACTGTTCTGGACATTAAAGAAGTCAAGGTGAAGCTGTGCTGTTAGCTAAGGGGCAGAAGGGCCAGAAGCAAAAAGGACTGAATCACCTGCATAAAACTGAATGCAGGAGAAGGTACAGGCCTTTGTGAAGTCATTAAGTAAGATCGAGAAGAGGATAGGGGTAAGGACTGAGTCCTGCAGTAACCCAAACTTGATTGGAGGGTACATGGCTCTGCTGACAGAGATGGCCAGAGACCTGCAATACAAGTAAGAATGGACCCAGCTGACCACAGGGGCAGTTAGACCTGCATCTGCAAGTTTCGACAGTAGAAGAGAGTGGGAGACTGTATAATACCTTTGCTAGGTCAATGAAATATGGTGGCAGTGATGTGGCCTTGGTCTTTTCCTTTAATGATGGAGTTGGTGAAACAAAGTAAGAATAGATTGATGGAATGAGATTTGTGAAGTCCAAACTGGTAGAGACTGAGGAACACAGAAGTGCCAAGGAAAGCAGAGAGTTGAAAAAGAACAAGACATTCTGGATCTTATCGTGGGAAGGGAGCAGGGACATGGGACAGTAGTTCCATGGGACAGCAGTGTCACCCCCCTTATGTTCAGGACAACAGGCTTTTTGCTCTTTAGTCATCATTTGTTCCTCAGGTTTTTTAGCATTGAAGTCCTAATCCTGTGCTGTGACATCACAACCTGTTGCCGAATAAATGATTCTGATGTCACAATCAGATGCTTGTGATTTCAAAGCTGGGAGAGAAACAGGAGCAGATAAAGTGTAAAGAGTGACACTCTTGTTTTGATGCAAATTGTCTTCAATAACCATGAATATCCAGAAATTCAGAATTTAAAGGGAATTTTGTGTAACCGAGTTCTGTTGATTAGAGATATGTGAAGCTGAAAATCTTCACTTTGCCACTTAATACACAAATATTTCAAACTTCCCAAAGCATAAAGTGCCAACTTTGTGAAGTTTTTCAGTAGGTGAAGAGGCACACTTTCCAGCAAAGACATGCAAATTTTCTGGCAAAGGTACCACTTCACAAAGCATTTGCTGCAAAAAGTGTCACTTCACCAGGAAAAACATTGTGAGTTGTGAAGTGCAAAGTTGGTAGTGGAGATAAGAACTTTGCATAAGCTATGTGAAGGTGAAGATTTCCCAATTCTCACCACATTCTCTGGCAAAGTTTCAACTTCACAATTTCTCTACTGTTGATTCTGACAGTAAAGATGTTTGCTCAAAACAAGAAATTCATGTAAACATTGTATCCAAAGCACATCACTGCCAAAAAAAGGCAGTACCACCCCCACCCTACCCCAATTCCAATAGACATGTGCTGCATTAAATACGATTTAGCCTAAGTCCTTGAAAAGGCTTATTGATATCCAAGACTGATCACAGAAATGTGCTAATGCTGTTCTTTTTTTCTAAGAAAGTGTTCCAATGGTGAGTATCGTCTGTGGGCAAAATTTAAAATCTGCTGGCACACTATTGAGGATTTTGATTTTTTCCACATTTGCAGAAAAAAAAAATACAGATTTTTTAGGAAGCAATTTTGCCAGTTCATACTTGTAGGATTATGTCGAATTGCAAGATTTTTAAAGCAGATTTTGGGTTTGTGGGATTTTCTTTCTGTAAGTTGTGGTCTGACTGATTTTTTTTTATTCTGTAGGCAACTTGCAGAATGTACTCAAACACTACATATTTGTTTCCACATTCCCAAAACATGCAGATGCAAACATTTGCAAGTTCATCTAGCCCTAAAGAGCATACCATTTTTGTCTTCTAGAAACTTTTCTCTGGTTATGAAATTATTATTAGTATTACTATTATTATTTTGTTCATGGCTTTAGAAGTGTTAAAACCAGTTTCTGATGCCAACATAAGGTTATGTTAAACATTGTACACCAGTATCAACTCCACATATAGCACAGTAAACAAGAGAAGGGCTTATCAGGATATAATATAATATTGCAGGTATAGCGCTGAGCTGACTCTTGGTTTCACAACAGAGGACATTAGCTCTCAAGCATGTGAGACAGACTAGGTTTAAGCACAGCCTGTAGTTACTCTGCTGCAATCCTGTTGAAAATGGCAAGAACTACTACAATGCCTCAAGTTCTCAAGGGGCTAGAACATACCATGTGCAGTCCACACTGTTTATTGTTTGGTTACAAAATCATTTAAATAACCTATCTCAAAAGAGTTCTGGGATATTCTCTGTTATAACTGTTTATGTCTAAACTCAACAGAGACAAAAATGGACTTTAGTGCCGTAAGGTAAATTTTAAGTTGGTTCAGACAGCAGTGTGTATTTGTGCCTGTTTCGGTTAGCGAATATATTTTTAAGTTATGATGGTAGTATAAATTGAAACTTATTTGCATACTATCTGGGATACATCTGGAAAATGGAGGTCATCTCACATAACTAGGTATCCCAGAGCTGACACGAAAAATTATAACATTTGTATGGTTTAATAAAATAGTACAGAAGTAAAGTCAGTGACAGATTGCTAACATCACAGTCTCTGAACCTTTAAAATCTGTACCCATCATAATGAATGTTAGAAATTCAGGGAGAATAGTTTACAACCAAATATTACTGTTATGAAATTCATAATGGTGATCTATATCTTTTCCATTGAGATATGAACATGTTCTAACTTGGTTTTGAGGAAGGGGAAAACTATATAAGTTTTCCTTTCGAATACTAGAAAGTCTTATGCCATATTGGAAAGTGTTGCAGCCATTTGTTTTATGCTGATAAAATGGCTAGAGATTATTTTATTCATAAGAGAGTTTTTTTCCCATGATTCCTGCTTGGTCTACACTGAGCATGCTCCAGTATACGGGTTTGTGGGTCATACGCAGCAGCACTATATGTATGAAGGGCTGTAATTCCCAAACATAAACACTGCAACTCACCAAATAGCAGTAGTGCCAGTCAAAACTGTACAGGTAAATGGTTCTAGCAGCTGCATGTTTAAAGGAAGACAGTGGTTTTATTTGTGATCAGCCAGCAGCAGTTAAAGAGCCCCTCTCATGAAGGAGTTCTGTGTCATGCACAGCAGTGTGGGGCCTATGGAGTGCTGTAATTCCCAAGGTTTGCACTAAAATTAGTCATATGGCAGTAATGTCAGTCAAAATTGTACTAGCTATTGTATTATTATTTTTTGTTTATTTTATTTCTGAGTCTCTGGCCTAGGTGGGGATGTACCCCATGTTAGCCCTCTTGGAAGCCACATCCCCCCCCCACTCGGCATCACCCCAAGCAGCTTAATTCAGGAGGCCTGCAGCTTACCCCTGCTTCTTAGCTCCCTGGGTGAAGAGACCACGATCTACCTGTTATCCTGACTGAGACTTACCCCTGACCTTATTTGTCAGCGGCTTGTTGGCTCCCTGGGTGAAGAGATCATGATCTACCTGTTATCCTGGCTGAGACTTACCCCTGGCCTTATTTGGCAGCAGCTTGTGGTTCCATTCCAGACTTCATGCTGCTCTGCTCCCTAGGGCATTTCTTCCTTATGGGTTTCCCCAAGTACGTGCACAAGTGCAATGATGCCAGGAGTATAGCTGTGCATGGTCCCACGCATGACACACCTATGTCCACTGTCACCTCCACCCCTTGGTCTAGTGGTCCCCAGCTGCTGTTTTTCTAGCCTGCACAAGGAATCAGCCAGGCACTGGGTGTCACATCCTACCCACCCCAGAGGAGAAGAGCAGTCCATTAGATTCTCATTCTACCTTTCCCCTGCCAGCCCTCTGATCCTCTGATGCTCATTCCTGAATCTGGGTCATCAGTATTGCAAGTGATAGTGCTAGCACTGCACCAATGAACCAGCTAAGCAATTGTATATTTAAAAGAAAAAAGAAAATAATTTTTTGTGTTCTACCAGTAGCAGTGCAGGCATCTTCTTCATCATGTGTCCTGCATTATTCACTGTAGCATTTGTATGATCAGTGCTGTAATTCCCAAGGGTCAGCATTGAAATTTACAGTACAGTAGTGGCACCAGTCAAAACTGAGCATGGCAATTGTTCTGTAGCTGTATATAGCTAAATAAAAAACATGGTTTCCTGTGGTATCAGTCAGTAGCATTACAAGCCCACCACTCATAAGGGGGAGCTATGACATGACAAACAACTACAGTGATTCCTTAAAAACACTCCAGTAAAGGATGGTGCCAAACCAATACAGCAGACTTCAACACATCCAAACAGTAAAGAACAGCACTCATGTGTATAAAGGCTCATTGCTATACGTCAATGACATAGGGGACTCACAGTGTTCAAATTCAAATTTGTAAAGTGGTTAATTCATTCAGAAAGTGCCAGCAAGGTGTTCCTGTGATAACAGACCTATAGCTGAATGGAAACTGGCTAATCAAAAATAAGCAAGAACACAGAGGCAGTGGACTGATCGACCCAGTGCTTCATGAACAAACTCATTTCATCAGGGATGACATGATCAGAATAGAGCTGGTATTAATATCCTGTTCAAGTAATCAATTATGCAGGTAATAAAACACCCAAAATGAACCATTAATTTAGTTAATAAACATTTACTCATGGTTAATCCTCTTATTAGAGGGACATGAGTGCCCAATGTTGGCAAGCCCAAATCAGATAAACTATCTCACAACATCCCTCAATTTTAAACCAAGATGTTTCTGACTGAAAAAAATTGTCACAGAATTGTGTCACAAGATAAAACAAAACACTGACCAGTATAATACAAAGATGCATATAATCACATCACTTAAATACCAACCAATTAATAATATTGATTACAAATATGTTCTTAAGTTCAATTTATGGTTAAAACCATCTGGAGTTAAAGTACATAATGTAAAAATCTACTTTGCCTCTAATTGATCGAATAATTTAGCTCTATTACCCCCTCTGTGAAGTAGAGAAACTCCACTGAATACTACAAATCAAAACCTACTGGTATCATAGCCATGAACCAATTTAAAAATGAAGCCCAACTGCTCTATCACATCTATCAGAGAGAACAGATATAAGGTGCTCAAAGATACATGTTCTTACTTCCCTGATAGTCGCACCTATGCAATATTTATTGCAGGAGCACCATATAGCAGATACTACAAATGTGCTCTTGCAGTTAAAAAAAAACAACCTTTTAATTAGTGCCTTTTACCTGATGGTAAGATTTAAACTCCTTACATCCAACCACATATCTGCAGGCATTACAACTAACACAATTAAAACAATCCTGCTGTTTTATTGCTAATGCCATGATCTGAAACATAATGGCTGCTTGTAGAGCAAATCCCCTAAGTTAGTTGCTCTACTATATGCAATAAGTGGTTTATTTCCCACTGCATTTTTGAGAATCGGGTCAGTAAGTAAAATTTTACAATTTGAGCATACAATATGTGCTACATACTTCCAAATCCCATTTAAATTCAGTAACAAATACCAAAGGTTTAACATTTGTTGTTGTTTTCGACTTCACCCTTTAAAATTCTTGTCAACCTTTTTTGCTTTTTCATAGGCCTGCATAATTACATTCAACCTGTACCCTCTGGACTGAAGATGCAAAATGAGATCTTTAGCTTCCTTTCTATATCTCTCTGTCTCTCTAGCTGTACAGTTACATTTAAGCCTCAAAAACTGACTGTATGGTACATGTATAATAATCATTCTAGGATGTTCACTACTTGATCATAAGTGAATTACCAGCTGTTAGTTTCCTATAGCCATATGTTTCAATGTGCCCATAATCATGACCTTCCAAAACCAGATCCAGAAATTATATTTTATTAAAGTGCAGGTTGAATGTAATATTAGCCCCCAAGCATTATTATTTAACTATTCATCATCAAAAAACGCATCTAATACATTACCAGTCCAAATGGATATAACATCTACTGTATATAATACTACTATTGTAATATAGGATGTCTAAAGGGACTATAATAAGATAATATAAATTGTTCTACTGATGACAACATTATATGTGCATATGACAGTGCTAAGGCCTTGCCCATGGTGGTCCCACATTGTAGATAATAACATTTGTTGTCAAACACAAAATAATTATGCTTGAGGATAACTTCCATGCCTAATAATAAAAATTCAGGATTAATACTAGTGAAGGCAACAAACCTCTGTGTCAGGCAAGTAAGCAAAAGCAAGAGGAAAAAGAGACTGCTATGGTTCTCAGAAGAAGTTGCTGGGAAGGTACGGGCAACAAAGTTAGCATTAAGGACATACTGTATAAGGAGACACAGATAAAGGAGGTAGGGAGGTGTATCAGGAGAAACAGAGGGAGGTAGGGAAAGCAGTCAGGAGCACAAAGGCACACATGGAGGAGAAAATAGCCCAGGTAGTAAAAAAAGGGGACAAAACAATTTTCAGGTATGTAAGTGGAAGGAGAAAGACCAGAGGAGGGATTGTAAGGCTAAGGAGGGAAGGACAGAGTGTGTGGAAAGGGACGAGGAAAACAGACATCCTGAATGAATACTTTTGTTCAGTGTTCACAGAGGAAAGGGAAGGTACATGACCACAGATAAGTCTCAGGAGCATTGAAAGAAGGAAGGTGGACACTAGTCCACTTAAATAGGAGAGAGTCCTGAAGGAACTTGCAAATCTGAAAGTGGACAAGGTGATGGGGCCACATGGGATACATCCAAGGATATTGAGGGAGCTCAGAGAGGTGCTGTCTGCACTTCTGACAGTCCTGTTCAACCACTCGCTGGAGACAGGAATGGTCCTGGAAGACTGGGGGGAGGGCAGATGTCATTCCACTTTACAAATGTGGTAGCAGGGAGGAAGCTGGCAAATGCAGGCTAGTCAGCCTGACTTCAGTGGTGGGGAAATTAATGGAATCACTACTCAAAGAAAGGATTGTAGAATATTTTGAATCCAGTGGCTTACATGATCCAAGGCAGCATAGATTCACTAGGGGGAGGTCATGTCAAACAAATCTAATGCATTTCTTTGACTAGGTGACCAAGGAAGTAGATCAGGGTTGAGTGCTAGATGTGGTCTGCCTAGATATCAGTAATATCTTTGACACTATTTCACATAGGAGATTGTAAACAAGCAGGGCAGCCTAGGAGGGGTCCAACAGTGGTAAACTGGGTAAGAAACTGGTTGGGGAATAGGCAACAGAGGGTGGTAGTAAACAGAGTACACGCTGAGGAAGGGACGGTGACAAGCAGGGTGCCACAAGGATCATTACTGGAACCAGTCCTCTTTAATATCTTTATTAGGGACATTGCAGAGGGGCTAGAAGGGAAGGTATGCCTTTTTGCAGATATTAGGATACACTAGGAAAGGAGAGAAGCAAGAAGGCAAGAGCCCATATATTGCCTCTATTATTCACCCATAGTAATTTAACCTATTTTGGAGCAGAAAGTGATCTAGTCTATTATTAAAGGTCAGCTTGGACTCACTTATAACTACCTCAAGGGGCAGTTTATTCCAAGGACTGGCAATTCTTTGGGAATAAAGGTACACACATTCATTTGTCATGCATTGACTGCGAGTCAAATGTAGAGGATGCCCTCCTGTGTTTACATTGATTTGTTTGGACTGTAGACCTATCTCAGGCATAAGGTAAGTGTCATTAATGATATCTCTAGCTAGCAACAGGTCACCACATAACCTCCTAGTTTTTAAGGACATCAGGTTAAATTTCTTCAGCTTTTCTTCATATGAGAGGGCAACAGTACCTTTCACCTGTTTGGTTATTTTACATTGAATTTTTTCTCAATGTGTGGTATCTTTCTCAGTATGAGGGCACCGGAGTTGTGAGGAATAGTCTAGAAGAGGGTGTACATATGCTCTATATGATGACAAAATAACAGATTCTTCACATGATTTGAAGTTGTGCTTAATTGACCACCAAGCCTTGTTGGCGCTGACTAATTTGTCTGCATTTTGTTTATTAAAAGAAAAATCATTGAATGTATATACCCCAAATCTTCTTCACATACTGATTTATGCAGAATAAGACCATTAAGAGTATAACTATATTCCTGATTTTGGGAGCCCAGGTGCAAGACACAGCATTTATTTGCATTGAAGGAGAGACCCCAGAGATTAGACCAGGCTGATAAATTGTCCGGGTCTTTGTGGAGAAGTACATTCTCTTCTAGGGTATTACAGGGCCTACCAATTTTGTAGTCATCAGTGTACTTAGTAGACCAACTATTGATGCCCACACAATGCAAAGCAACATGGGCTGCATATGCAAATCACCACAGAATGTTATGCTGGTCCAACTTTAAGCAGAAATGCATGGTGCCAAAAGGCCTCTCACACAGTTTGCAAAGGGTGCTAACAGAAGACTTAGACAGGTGTTTCATCCTACCAGGACTCATCAGTATGCCTCGTCTGTTTGACACCCCAGTGGAATGGACCAGCTACCCTTAAGACAGTGTGTCTTGGATATGTTGTGGTGAACCCATTAAAATAAAAAACTATTTAAAAGACAAAGAACCTCTGTGCGCAAACACTGAGGCAAGGGTCACCCCAAAGGGCATTTGACTGGGAAGCCAAGTTTCAAGAAAATACAAAATCACACATGCCCACACAATGCAAAGCATCATGGGCTGCATATGCAAATCACCACAGAATGTTATGCTGGTCCAACTTTAAGCAGAAATGCATGGTGCCGAAAGGCCTCTCACGCAGTTTGCAAAGGGTGCTAACAGAAGACATAGACACGTGTTTCATCCTACCAGGACTCATCAGTATGCTTCATCTGTTTGACACCCCAGTGGAATGGACCAGCTACCCTTAAGACAGTGTGTCTTGGATATGTTGTGGTGAACCCATTAAAATAAAAAACTATTTAAAAGACAAAGAACCTCTGTGCGCAAACACTGAGGCAAGGGTTACCCCAAAGGGCATTTGGCTGGGAAGCCAAGTTTCAAAAAAATACAAAATCACACATGCCCACACAATGCAAAGCAGCATGGGCTGCATATGCAAATCACCACAGAATGTTATGCTGGTCCAACTTTTAGCAGAAATGCATGGTGCCGAAAGGCCTCTCACACAGTTTGCAAGGGGTGCTAACAGAAGACATAGACATGTGTTTCGTCCTACCAGGACTCATCAGTATGCCTCATCTGTTTGACACCCCAGTGGAATGGACCAGCTACCCTTAACACAGTGTGTCTTGGATATGTTGTGGTGAACCCATTAAAATAAAAATATTTAAGACAAAGAACCTCTGTGCGCAAACACTGAGGCAAGGGTTTGTGCACAGAGGTTCTTTGTCTTTTAAATAGTTTTTTTATTTTAATGGGTTCACCACAACATATCCAAGACACACTGTCTTAAGGGTAGCTGGTCCATTCCACTGGGGTGTCAAACAGACGCGGCATACTGATGAGTCCTGGCAGGACAAAACATGTGTCTATGTCTTCTGTTAGCACCCTTTGCAAACTGTGTAAGAGGCCTTTCTGCACCATGCATTTCTGCTTAAAGTTGGACCAGCATAACATTCTGCGGTGATTTGCATATGCAGCCCATGATGCTTTGCATTGTGTGGGCATGTGTGATTTTGTATTTTCTTGAAACTTGGCTTCCCAGCCAAATGCCCTTTGGGGTAACCCTTGCCTCAGTGTTTGAGCACAGAGGTTCTTTGTCAACTATTGATGTTTTGGGTTAGGTCAGCAATACAAATTTTAAAAATAAGTGGGGCCAGAACAGCACCCTGGGGTACATGACTTGTTACTGCTTGCCAATCAGAGGTATGGCCATCTATAATTACTCTTTGTGAATGGCCATGCAGTCAGTTTTGAGCCCATCTAATTAACCATTGGTGAATAGATAGAGAGACAATTTTTTTGATTAATGCTCAGTGTGGGACAGAATTAAATGCCTTTTCAAAGTCTAAAAAGACAATTTCATAAGGTATTCTCTTGTCCAAGTTGAGACTGATTTTTTCATAGAAACAGAGTAAGTTGTTATGCATGAGTGGCCTTTAGAGAAACCATGTTGACTAGAGTCAATGGGCCCGATTCCAACATGAATATCGCAACTCGCAGGTGTATGCAAGTTGTGACATTCAGGGCTATGCAGGGGACCTTGCATTGTATTCCAGAATAGGCAGGGTCCCCAGCACCTATATCCTGCAACCTGTGGCAGCTCCAGGGTTGCACCACAGGATGGGCGCACCCAACCTGGGTGCCACAAGCCACAGGGCACAAGCAGCACATGGCATGGCCCCTCAAAACCCGGTACCCCAACACCATGGCACTGCCCCACAGAGCTGGGGAGGGAAAGGGGGGCCTCAGGACCACTGTGAGGATCCTGGCATGCAGGGGATGAGTAATGTCCTGTAAGGGCACTGTTCAGGAATGGAGGTGGGAGGTGCCAGCTGCCCACAAAGTGCTGCCCTGCCACTGGGGGTGGGGTGGGGTGGGAACCCATGGGGGACCATGGGAGTTTGGCATTGTGGTGCCAGGCACGGTGGTGCAACCCCGTGGATATAGGGTATGGTTAGACTAGCTAATAGCTGGTCTAACTGTACCTATGCCATTGTCTGCTGGGGTCCCATTTGGAATCGAGATGTGTGATTCTTCTGGCCGTCCTCCTGGAACACCATCATAAACGATGCTGGAAACCTCCTTGCACCATGTTGCAGGGGATTGATGGTGTAGCCCACCTTTGATGCAAGCGGCCTGTGCCATGTCGCAGGCCACTTTTTGGAATCGCACATGGCATAACGCATGTCACATGTGCAATTTGCACCATAGGGTTTGGTGTAAGTCACCTTGTGACATGCGTAACCCATCTTGGAATCGGGCCCATGTTTCCCAGTGTAGCTTTCATTCTATGTTTTATAATGCCTTCCATAATTTTGCAAGTGACCGAGGTTGAACTGATTGGTCTATAATTATCCATATTCCCCTTGTCACCTTTTTTGAAAAGAGGCATTATGTTAGCAACTTTCAAATCTAGGTATATGTCCTGTTTCGATACTCTGATAAAACAAAATTTGAAGCAGTAAAATAAGATGTTTTTACATTAGTTTAATCATGTCAGTGGTAATACCATCAGGGCCAGGTGAAGTACCTGTTCTTAAAGTCTTTGTAATATTTATGATTTCTTCTTTGGTAAACATGATGTTTTCAGAAGGTTGACAATTCATGGGGTTGGGGAATGAAAGCTTTACAGAAATGGTTATTTAATGAAGAAGCCATTTCCACAGGGGAATTTATAGTCTAAGTTGAGGTTACGAGTGGACCTACTTTACAATTCTGTTTTTTTAATGAATTTATGTAACTAGAATAATTTACTGTTACTTTTATTAGCTTGTTTAGCTAGAGTTTGTTCAGTATGTATTTTAGCATTTCTTATTTAATGTTTGCAAGCTTTTTGTGTTTTTTTTAAATGCTTCCCAATACAGGCTGGATTTATTGGTTAGACACTTTTTATAAAGCTTGTTTTTTATGAGATTTTTTATTTTTTTATTCATCCACTTGGGGTTAAGGTTAGAGCAGTTTCTATTATTTTTTTAATTATGTGTAAGCCAAGTTTGACTGTATTAAGGATTGTTACTTTCAAACTGGCCCATATTTCTTCCACTGAACTATCCTTCAACAAGTTATGCCAGTCGATATCTGCAAGTAAATTATCGATTTTGGAAATGTTTGCCCTTTTGAAGATGTATAGTTCAGATTTTTTAACAAAGGGTTCAATCACAGTATTGATTTAAAAATGAACCATATTATGGTAACTCTTTGCCTAAGGAATAGTAATTGAGCATTTGGTGATATCAATGGTTTCCAAAGTTAATTTAATGTCTAAGATGTAATCACCTCTGGTGGGTGTATTTAAATGCTCTGTGAGGGCAAGTTCACTACAAAGGTACAAAAAAGTCTTGGAATTACCATTCAATGTAGTCCAGTTGCACCAGTTAATGGGCCTGATTCCAAAAGCCGCTGTGATTGCCACAGGGGACTTGCGGCAGGCTGTTTGATGCAAGTGCTGACTTGCGTCAAAATTCATGTTCCAGAAGCCGATGCTGCAAGCCCTTGATGCAGCAATGTTGGACCATCTCCCCAACAGTCTAACATTGCTTCTGTGGGGGTACCCTAACTACGGGACTAGTGCCAATCATTTGGCGCAAGCTGCTGTGAAGTGAGGGAACTGTTGCAAATGCGTCAACCCTTCTGGAATGGTGCAGAGTTGCGTCGAAGGCCTTTGACATAGTTGCATCAAACTTTGTGGTGTACTCAGGGGCATGTTGCAAGTCCTGTGCCCACCTTCTGGAATCAGGCCCAATATCTCTAAAGTTGAGATCTCTCAAAAAAGGATTTCTCCTATTTCTGCTACAGTTTCAACTTCTTTCTGAATTAGTTCACTGTTGGGCAAGGAAAGATCAGGAAGATGATAACATAGGCCCACAATGATTTTGTCTATGTCTCTGCCTTCTGTTTTGATCCAGACTGTTTCAGTGGAGTTGGATGTTTAATTTTTTTTATATGTCTATTGGTTTAAGTTCTGATATAATATATAATGCGACTCCACCACCCTTTTTTTAAAGTTCTACTGAGATGGACTAGGTCATGGCCCTCAATGCTTTTCTCCCATGGGTCTATGTTTGGCCACCAGGTTCAAGTTATAGCTAGCAAGTCAGGTTTCTCTATACTACAGTGAACTAAGAGTTCATCAGATTTATTGTTTAGACTTTGTGCTTTTAGTAAAATGCCTTTAATCTTTTTTCTTGTTTTGTTAGTGAACTCTGTAGACTCGAGGATGATTTAGTTAGTCTGTTTATTTCCACCCATTCTTTAGTTTAAAGTAAGGCAATGTTGTGCAGGAATGAAATGGGAACTATGTAAGCACTGAAGGTGGCCAAATAGTGTGACCAGCCAGTGGGGAAGAACCAGTGTGATTCTAGAGTGCACCAGGAGGGGTATCACCAGCAGAAAAAGGGAGGTAGTGATATATCTTTGTAGATCACTGATGAGACTTCACCTAGAGTACTGAGTCCAGTTCTTGAGACCTCATCTCCAGAAGGACATAGACAGAGGAGAGGCGGTCCAGTGGAGGACAACTAAAATGGTTCAGGATCTGCATCAAAAGGCCTATGAGGAGAGACTGAAAGACATCAATATGTATGCTCTGGAGGAAAGGAGGGAAAGGGGGGATATAATAGAGACTTTCAAATACCTCATGGGCATAAGTAAGGCAAAAGAGGGAAGCCTTTCTCAGATCAAAAGATGCTCAAGAACAAGGGGCCATGCTATGAAACTGGAGGATGCCTGGAACAGCCTTCCTGAGGAGATGGTGGCAAAAACTGTAACAGGATTCAAGAAGGCATGGGATCAACATAAGGGAACCTTAGTGGTAAGGAAAGGGGGATGAAGCCAGAGATCAAGTAGAGTCTGCAGTGTTACATTAGGTAGAGAAAATGGGCAGACTAGGTACACCAAGAGGTGTTTATTTGCTGTCAAAATCTATGTTTCTATGCTTAATAACATTAATCAGAACAAAATTAAGCAACATCTGGTCCACAGTATGTAAACCAAAGTCATGACTGATAGTTATATATTGGCTTTCAACATCAGCTGTATTTGGCATATTCATTGGGAGCACAGAACGTCTCCAAGTGTACCCAAGACCTCCTTAGTGTCCCTGACATAGGCTGGTGATTTTTGTGCTATGACATTTAAGGAAAAATCCAAGAATTTGGAAAGTTTCTCAGTAGCGCAGCATATGCCAGGGTCAATGGGATGTCCAGGGGGTTGAATGCATCCTTATGTACTTTTGGAAGTATATAAAATGTAGAAATAACCAGGTATGAGACACTTAAAAACTTTTATAAATTGATCCACCCATTGTCAAAAGCTGTGTCCAAAAAATGATTCAACTCTCTGTTGAAATTTTTCTGTAGGATTTGAATTTAACCTTATATAAAATTGTGTATTACTCAACTGCATGTAAACTTCTACACCATGCATTTCCTTTATTAACAAGACTATATTACCCCCTTATCAGACTTTTTATCACATCATTCCAGCCCTTGATTTCTTGTAGTGCTATACGATCTTCATATGACATATCTGAAAATCATTTTGGCCAAGTTCGTTGAAGCAGGCAATCAATTTTATATGACACAGTTCTCTCTCAAAAAAAAATGGCAGCACTTCTTTTACTAAGCAGATCAAATGTAGATGGTAGCCTAAATAATTTTTTCCATACTTCCGAGTTCACTGTCAGAGGTAAAACATTTTCAGTAATTAACTCATTAACTCCAAAGCTTCATTCATCAAATTTTCAGCATCAGGACAAGTAATAGCATCAACGTTGATATCATTTTCAATTCTTCAGAAAAAACAACAATATCCTAATTTAGAAACATAGACTTTGACACCAAATAAGGACCACTTGGCCCACCCAGTCTGCTCATTTTTTTAACCTATTGGATATGCTACAAATCCTAGTTAACCAACAGCATACTTCCTCATACCCTCCAGTATAATTGCCTTATGTCTGTCCCATGCATTTTTGAATTCCCCCACTGTTTTTGACCCCACAACCTCCTCAGGAAGGCCATTCCATGTGTCCACCAGCCTCTTCATGAAAAAATACTTCCTCTCATTGCCCCTGAGCTGTCCTCCCATCCATCTCCAAATTGTGCCCCCTTGTTCTTGTACTTCTCTTTTTCTGAAAGATGCTACCATCTTGGACTTTGTTGATTCCGTTGAGGTACTTGTAAGTTTCTATTATGTCCCCCTTCTCCCTCTTTTCCTTGATGGTATACATAGTAAGCTTCTTTAGTCTCTCTTCATATGGTTTCTGGTGCAGATCCAGCACCATTATAGTTGCCCTCTTCTAGACTGCCTCCATCCTGTCTATGTCCTTGTGGAAATGGGGTCTCCAGAACTGCACACAGTACTCCAGATGGGGTCTCGCAATCTGTCTGTGCAGAGAGATGACAACTTCCTGTTTCTACTGGTGATGCATCTCCCTATGCATCCCAGTATCCTCCAGCCTTCCTTACTGCCTTCTCACATTGCCTGCCTACCTTTAGGTCATCTGATATGACTACCCTCCAGTCCCTTTCCATTTTTGTTGTTGTTAGTACCCCCCCATTGTGTACTCTTCCCCTGGGTGTTTTTGTCACAGGTGCATTACTTTTCACTTCTTTGTATTGAATCTAAGCTGCCATACTTTTGACCATTCCTCCAACCTTGCCAAGTCCCTTCTCATCCTGTCCACCCCCCTGTGTGTATCAATCCTGTTGGAGATATTTGTGTCATCTGCAAAAAGGCATACTTTTCCTTCTAGTCCCTCTGCAATGTCACTTATGAAGATATCAAAGAGGACTGGTCCCATTACCGAACTTGTGGTCCCCTGCTAATAACCTTCCTTTCTTTGAAGTGGACTCCATTTACTATTACCCTCTGTGTCCTGTTATCCAGACAGTTTATTTACCCAGGCTACTACCCTGAGACCCACTTCTAGGCTGGCTAACATGTTTATTAATCTTTTGTGTGGGACTGTGTCAAATGCCTTGCTAAAGTCTAGGTAGGCCATGTCCACAGCCCCTCCCTGGTCTACTACTTTGGTCACCCAATCAAAGAAATTTATTAGACTCATCTGACATGACCTTTCTGCTGTGAATCCATGCTGCCTTGAGTCATGTGCCCTGCTGGCATCTAGGTACTCAACAGTTCTTTCTTTTAGAAGTCATTCCATCATTTTCCCTACCACTGAGGTTAAACTAACAGGTCTGTAGATTCCAGCCTCTGCCTTGCTCCCACTTTTGTGAAGGAGAATCACATCCACCTTCCACCAGCTCTCATATACCACACCATCCTCTCATGATTTGTTAAAAAGGTAGCCAGTGGTGTCACTAGTGTCACTAGTTCTCTGCGTATTCCTTTAGAATTCTGGGGTGAATCCCATCAGGCCCCATTGCCTTGTCCACCTTCAGTTTTAGGAATTCTTTCAGGACCCTTTCTTCTGTGAATGGACTGGTATTGACCCTCTATCCAGAGTGCTTCTATTGTTTGGTTTAGGTATTGTACACCCCCCAACTCTTCTTTTGTGAATACTGAACAAAAGTAGTCATTCAGTATCTCTGCCTTTTCACTGTCACCCTCTACTTTCACTTCTCCCTCTGATTTGACTCATTTTGACCAGCATGTGAAACAGTGGAATTGAATTTACACAAAAAATGACGACTTAGCCACATTTTGTGAAGCAGTTTGTACAGCTCAACCTCTAATTTGAATCTACTGACTTGTTGAGTTGGTACACAATTAAGCCCACAGCAAAGAACATTAATTTGGCTGGATGTTAATTATTAGTTAAGTTAATTATTTTAGCTCTTCTGTTTCTTAGAGCTTCTCAAGTTTCTACCTTACTCTGCATCTTTGCTGCTTACCTCACCTCTATGTTTGTAATTTTGTAACTTTTTTGACTTCTACAAATTCGTTCTAGAATTGGAGGTAGATGCTCGACCTTTATTAAAGTCATCATTACGAGATCAAGCTGGACTTTCAGATGTAATTTCCACTTCAGCTGGGTCACTTTCCATATGTAATGAATCAGAGTCAGCATCAGAAGTTAATGGGTATTAATTAATAATAATTTGAACTGACTTTCTTTGTCTAGATCTTCCACATGATTTAATTCAAATTCTACTTTCACTTCTCCCTCTGAATTCACTTTTTGGCCAGTTAAAAACAAAATTTTTCTAATAATCTGTTTATCCTGTTTTAAATTTCTTGCTTTGCACTTTTTAATTTCAGATTCATATTTAAGCAATTTGGATTCCAATTTCAAGTTTAATTCTTTCAAGAGTTTGGAATCCTTGAACTCTGCTAATTGCCATTGCAGATTAGTCAGTTCATCAGTCTCTTCCCTGTATCTTAAATTGTCCTCTTTAACTGTACATTTGAGCAGGCATGCAGAACAATCAGTAAGGATCTCCATCCATCATTCAGTCTAAAATGATCAACACCAGCCTTGGGAAATTAAATTATCCTCAGCCCTTGTGAAACCCAATTACTAGAACTGCGTGGAATAGGAACATTCCAAATTCATGATATTTTGATGACATTTCATGAAATTCCATCACATTTTGCAGAATTTCATCAGAGTATTGCAGAATGTTTAAAATTATGCAATTTGGTCATAACTCAGCTGTTGTTTCTGGTAGAGCTCTGAAATGTGGCATGCACACTTGTTGGGTGGGGGCCAATAACATGCCCAAGATCCTGACATTAGGATGCACAGTATTAAAATTATACTGTAGATGCTCAAAGTCTGTCATTTTATTTTTTGTTAGAAATTTCATGAACATTTTTGTCTGCATATACCTCAGCCTTCTGTTGGGTCAGAGATCTTAAATTTGGCATGATTCATTGAAGATAGATGTTGTAACAAAGTGGCAGATTTAATGACAATATGATGCATTGTCTCAAAATTGTATGTGCTCAAAATCTGTAATTTTATTTTTTGCTGGAAATTTCATGAAAACATTTCATCTGCATATAACTTGGGTACCTTTGGTGCTCGACATGTGTAAATGAGCACGAATAACCTTTTTGCAATGTTTATAGAATTATTTAAATATGTAGAGAATTGCAGTAGAGATGTTTAAGTTACAGGGGTTCAAATCTTGACTATGTAAATCTTTGCAACATTTTTTGATAACTATCAAAAATGGGGATGTTTGTAACTTCCATGCTCCTGCAGGCATTGACTTAACATTTGAGATGCATATCCATAGTCAATGTATCCTGGTCTCCAACAAAACTGGATAAATTGGTTTTGCAGTTTTAAATTTGCAGCAGAAAAAAAATATTGGTAACATTTTTTCACATATTTATAGTAGCATATAGATGAACCATTTATATTTTTTTTGTGGAATTTAACATTAATAATGCACATATCACTACTTCATTTGATAAGCTGGGCTGAGCTTTTTGAAGTCCTGCTGTTGCTCTCTAGGTGACCACCCCCTCTTTTGGCATAGCCAGTTTGACTCAATAGAACTACTGATCCCACTAAGATCTTCTTTGTTCTTTACAATGACAAACTCCCTTTAAATGTTAGTCACCTACTCCTTTTCCTATCAACCTATCCTGTTGGAATAGCCAGCATTTTTCCTTCCTGCTGCCCCAGATAAAGCCTTCCCCCACTACATATTTTTAAGTACCTCTAAGTCCTAGACTTGCATGTACATCAGGCTCCCTGGATCATAAATTTACTGGATGTGATCCTTAAATATCCTGCATTCAGGTTGGAATAGTTGACACTATGTACTTCCTTGCTCCAACCTGGGGGTCTACCACTGCTGTGCTACCCAGCTCAGCTGTCCATTTCTTAGTGAAGCTGTGCATCTAACTCCTGAACCTGGTGACCTCCTGCATTACCTGCCTCTCATACTCTTATCTTTTAATCAGAATCTTCCAGATAAGTCTGAGTGAAATTAGGAAATTTCAGTTTTATGGAATTTTTCATGAAATTCTACAATTTTCACAAAGACTCATGGGATTTGACTTTAAGTACAGATGCTATTTCAAAGGGCTGTGCGAATACCTTTTCCTGAATATTCAGCTGAATATTCAGTATTTGGGTCCCAGATATTCGGTATTTGGTATTTGGCCAGGAAAGTTGCCTTATTAGAGAATTGCCACAGAAGTCCATAAAATAGCTTCAGAAGGAGGAGGAGAGATCTTGGCACTTTGGTTTATACACTGGTTACTAGGATTACTAGGAAATATAGGAAAAAAGGGTGCAAAAATGATCATTTATATTGTCTCCCACACCATGCAGGCTTCATGAAACCATCTTACCATCAGTATAATACAATCTATCCGGGGAATGTTTGTGTACACTGAACCCATCTACTGCAATTATCGAAAGCCTGTTCCAGGCCTTTGAGCTCCTAACTGTGAAGTATTTGTTTCTTTTTGTTGTGTTTGCCCTGGGTATGACTAGTTTCATTCCATGGGATCAGAGGTTGTTTCTAGAATTACTGATTGCTAGACCGAACTGGTCCATTAAGTCTGGTGAATATAATATTTTATGTAATAATAAAAGATCCCCTCTCTGTCTTCTTTGTCCTAGGGAATACAGTCCAGTTTTTTTTAGCCTTGATTCATATGGTAATCCTTTTAAGTGCGGGATTAATTTGGTGGCTGAACATTGCACTCCTTCAATCATTTAAATGTCTTTTATGTGATAAGGAGACCGGAATGGTGATCCAAAGTCAAGTAGGGGCCTAATATAACATTATACAAATGTATAATACACTGTTCTGATCTGCAAACAAATTATCATTTAATCCTTTTAATAAGACCTCTTGTTTTAAAGGAGTCCTGTCGGCAGTGCTCTGTAGAGGAAAATTAATTATTTATTGTAACCCCAAGGTCCCATTCTAAAGTTACTGTGCGTAATATCTGATTTCCCAAAATATAGTTATAGTCATGATTTTTAGAGCCAAAATGTAAGACCACACATTTATCAGTATTGAACTGCATCCCATTAGCTGTTGCCCATTCAATAATTTGATTCAGGTCATTGACTATGGTTAAATGATTGTTGAAGGTATCTACCTCACCACCTAATTTCAGATCATCAGCAGTTTTAACAAACATATTTTTAACATTCTGTTGAATGTCACAGATATAAATACTAAAAAGAGCTGGGCTCAAGACAGAGCCCTGTGGGACCCCACTCGTAACTTCTTTCTTGTCTGATGTAATACCATTTATTCTGACCATTTGTACTCGTTCGTGCAGCCAGTTGTTAATCCATCGTATCAATGAATTGCTAAAACCCAGTTTTGGTAGTTTGGCCACCAAATTAGTATGTGGTACCCTGTCAAGTGCCTTTGAGAAATCCATCATTATCACATCTGATGAACATCTTCTATCCAAGCTATCACTTATATTTTCATAAAATGCTACCAGGTTAGTTGTGCAAGATCTTCACATTTGGAACCCATGCTGCACACCATCAGTAATGTTTAATGTAATTTTCTCCTGATTCAATCTGTTCTTAATTAGTCTTTCCATTATTTTACATGGGATAGAAGTTCGGCTGATAGGTCTATAGTTGCCCAGTATATTCTTTGCTCACTTCTTAAATATTGGGGGTCACAATATATAGTCTCCAGTCTGATGGTACAATCCCACTCTCTAAAGATTTATTAAAAATAGTAGTCAGTGGGACAGGTAATATATGGGATCCAGCTTTAAGTAACTTGGGATGTATATTCACAGGGCCAAAAGCGGTTGATATTTTCACATTCTGAAGTTCTTGTCGCACCTCATCCTCTGAAAAAACATAGTTGTTTTAGTGACATCAATGGATACATTAGAAATATCTATTCTGGGAATAAAGACTGATGCAAAGTAATTGTTAAAGCTATCCACTATTTTAACAGGATCATTATTTGTATTTCCATTTATAGTAACTGATTCTATAAGGTTTGATGAGGATTTGTTCATGTTAAGGTAAGAATATAACAGTTTAACATCTTTGCTATGTGCGATTCTAAATTCCATTTTATATGTTGCACTCCTTATCATTCTTTTTCATTATTTCTGTTTTTTAATGCAATTAACCATATTTGAATGTGATGGATGCTTTTTTATATTTTCTATATGCATCAAGTTTGAGTTTAAGTGTTTTTTCTAATTTCACTGGACATCCAGTTTGGTATCTTACCCTCTTTGTTATATTTATTTCTTAGTGAAATGAACTTATCCACAACCAAAGTTATAATGTCCTTGAAACACTTCCAGACTTCTTCTGTCCCTAAATTATGAAATAAATTATTCCAGTCTATGGTGCTAAGGTGGTTGATAACAAGTGATAGATTGGTCTCATTATATTTCCTTATTTTGGTTTCAGCGTTCCAAGGTCTAGAATTACTACAACCCAATGAACATGTTATCATGTTATGATCGTTGTTTCCTATCGGTGGAAGTATGGTGACATTCTTTATGAGGTGACCAACATTAATTAAAATTAGGTCCAGAATGCTGGCACCTCTGATTGGTTCAAGGACTATCTGATCAAGATGACAGTTTATAGCATTATCTAGTAAAAGGGTTTCAATATCAGATTTTGCTTTTAAATTAGTCCAATCAATACCTGAAAAGTTAAATTCTCCCAATATGATAATGTTGCCTTGTTCTGATGCTTCTGTATTCTCTGAACAAAGAGCACCTGTATCCCTGTAATCACAAGATGGTGGCCTATAACAATTAACCAGAGTGATGGGTGGATGACCCTGTGGTTCCAATTGTACCCAAATAGTTTCTATATTATTAATGATTTGTTTAGGATGCTGAACTATGTGTGATGGAATTTATTAGACATATATATATACACACACTACCCCCCCTATTCTGCAGTCTCTATCTTTGTTATATAACTTAAAACTAGGAATGACCTTCATCCAGTTTGCAGAGTCATCCCACCATGTTTTGGTAATAACCACCACAAGAAGGTCTAGGTGTTTTATAAGTGTTTCAGGTTTGCTTTTCTTTATAACATTAAAGATCCTAGCATTTATCAGTGTGAAAAAAATCTTCTGTTTAAGGCCTGTTTTTTTCTGGATTTATGCCCCTGTCTAAAATAACAGGTTTCACCCCTCCCCCCCAACAATCCTAGTTTAAACAGTTTTTAAAATGTGCTGCAATTTTCTTTCCTAACAAACTACTTCCTCTTTTACTTAAATGTAAACCATCCCAACAGTGTAAGTTGGGATGACTGTCTAAATGTTCCCAGTGTGTTAAGCAAGTGAATCCACTCTTTAAACACCATAGTCTAAGCCAGTTATTTACTTCCTTAATCTTCCTGGATAGAGACAATGTGGCTCTGGGAACAGGGAGAACTTCTAAGAATGTCACATCACATCCTTTGGCTGCAAGGAGTTTGCTTAGGACATTAAAAGTCATTTTATATCCTCTATGTTGTCCTGATATATGCTATTTGTGTCAATGTGTATTATCACTAATGGTCTATCACCTACATTTTTCAAGACAGTGGTAATTATTAATGTCAGGTCAGATATTTTTGGCCCCTTGTAACTACTACATGTCTGGTTGACCTTATCAGGATTACAGACTAAACCATCTATATGTTTTATCATGGAGTCCCCTAGGATGAATACCTGGCATTGCCTATCCAGTTCACAAGGTCTTTCTATTCAATTTTGAACCACAAGGTTGTTTACGCTATCAGTTGGTATATTCACACTTTCCACCCCATCTTGTTTACTATTTGACAAGGCAATTTCTGTACTGTTATTATTTTCTGATATCAATTTAGGTAATATTCTACTGTTTCCCCTGGGCTATATTCACATGCTGATATACATTGCCTATACATTCCCTCATAATTTCATTGCTGGCACTTTTATTTATTTAACCAGGTATAGCACACTAAGCTGAAAGCTTTTTTACAGGAGCGACCTGGGAGCACAAGGAGGTTAAGTGACTTGCTCAGAGTCACACAGTATGCAAGTGGAAGCTGTGGGATTCAAACCCAGGTTTGGTCTGCTGGATGTCACCAGATTTGCAGCTCAGAGCCTTAGACCACTGCACTATACTGCCTCCCATGCTCTACATTTGAGATACCAATTATATTATTTGTTTGGGCAGACTTGCAGTCATTTAAAATATTATGGTTCAGTATGGGGTGGAGTTCTGGTGATAGCATGGACTGTAAGCTGATACTAGGTATTTCACAGTGGTCAGAAAAAATCCATAGTTACATCTGCAAGAGGCTCAATATTGTTTCAACAGGAGAACATTTTGCTAGCAGGTATGATAAATTCCATAGCCCTGTGACCTCTTTTTGATTTCCTATGTCCTTCAACTAAGGTCCATTCATTTGTATTATAAGTACAGTCATCTGTTTCATCATTCCTTAACCTCTTTCCATGCTTTCCTATGTCTGGGGTTAGGGCTTCATTAGCTAAACTTGACCCAGCATAAGAGTCAGTCTGGGTGCAGTTACTAGTAACATTAAGCTGCGTTAATGTATATGCATCAATGTTTCTTAAAAGACATGTCAGTTTGCATTCCAAATTCATTTGTATTGGACTGAACTACTACCATTGTAAGTGCACTGTTGCAGTTACAAACTGGATTCCCCTGTAGTGACATTACTTGTTGCTGCAATTTTGGCTTTTAGAACTGTTATTTCCTCTTCTAGGTTAGCCATTTAATAACACTTAATGCAACAGAATCCCTCATTAACAATATGTGTTTCAGTTAATACAAACACAAGGCACTTGCTACATTTAATGCCCCACTCCCCATACAATGTTCTGATTGTATTGGCCATGTTTACTCACACTAGCTGTTTTCAGTGCTGGGCTGTTATTCAGTATTTGTTTAGGGTTTAACTCCGCTTCCCCACCAAACAGGAAAAACATATGCTAGATGCTCATGTCTTTGTGCTTGTCTTCGCACGCAGTGACTGCACGCTCGCCCACCCATGTGAAAGGAGCAAGCATGGAGCATTGCTTTTATATCCTGTACCCAGAACTCCATACAGGTCACATGATTCTGTTGGGGATTCTGATAATCTGCTTAAAAAGTGCTAAATAAGTAAAATATAAGGCTATTGTGCGCATGCTGAAGGTAATGGCAGACGCGTAGCCTAGCTAAATAAGAACATAATCTAAGGCTCAAACACAATAAGGCAGTCGGTATAGTATTACCAGAATATTAGTAGTTCATCAGTACTCAAGAACCAATCTTCTCTTAGACAGCCTGTGTAGCCCTCCTAGATATACAGAGCTTTTTAAATATGCAGCGCAACTGATACAACACAAATAAGAGATCCAATGCTTCTGCCAGTACTGTCTCACACTATATCAGTGTCTCACAGCATGAGGACAGAAAATGCTGAAACTCTTATGGAGCATTGCCTTTATGCCCTGTACAAGGAACTCCATACAGGTCATGTGATCCTATCAGGGATTCTGACAATCTTCTTAAAAAGTGCTAAATAAGTAAAATATAAGGCTATGGTCTGCACTCTGAAAGTAATGGCAGATGTGTAGCCTAGCTAAATAGGAACACAGTCCAAGGCTCAAACACAATAAGGCAGTCAGTATAGTACTACTGGAATATTAGTAGTTCATCAGTACTCAAGAACTACACTTCCCTTAGACAGCCCATGTAGCCTTCCCAGATATACAGAGCTTTTGAAATATGCAGTGCTACTGATACAACACAAATAAGCGATCCAGGATTGGCCTGTCAGCACAGCAGTTGGATTTCTGCTTGCAACACCGGTGACCCAGGTTCGGGAACAGACTCAAGTTGTCGGATAGCCAGCCAGGGGCAGAAGGATTGAGCATCCCACAACTACTCTCCTTCTCCAGGTGGGAGGGTGGTGGAGTGATTGGCACTGTGGGGACACCCAGCGGATGATGGATTGCACCACAAGTGCTGATGCCTAAGCAAGCTCGGAGTGGGGTGGATGAAGGTCATCATTGTACGTCATGCTGCTGGCTGCCAGAATGATGCCTGCTCCTCCACTCTAATGAGCTCCCAGGCCAGCTCCCAGACCTATCTCATTGTTTGCAGCACTTGAGCCAGTGCTGCAACCCCACCCTTGGGGGTAATCCAGGGGGTATCTGGGAGTCATGGCTACATGTGGGAGTGGGAGTGGAGGGGGGCCGTAACCTGAGTGGATGGCTCAGCAGCAAGCAGCAGGTAAAAAGAGAATAAAACAAAGCAAGAAAAACAAAAACAAATAAGAGATCCAACGCTTCTGCCATTACTGTCTCACACTATATCAGTGTCTCACAAGATGTGGACAGAAAACCACAGAGGTTGTCTTGTGCTGCTGGTGCTTCAGGAGGAGGATGCAGATGTCACAGCACTTTGGCTTGTACACTGGTGCCAGAGGCTGGCTTGTGCTGCTGATGCTTCAGGAGGATGATGCAGGGTGATAATCTCTCTATGGTCACAAAAGTCTCAAGGGGGTTTACAAGAATAACATATGCTGCACCCTTAAATCATTGTGGCCATTAAAAAATGCAAGTAATAAAACATAATGATTCCCATAGAATGACACTGAAGTTTTAACATGCCATACCTCTGTCAATATTTTGAGTTATGTAACAATCTTTATATCATCACAAATGTCTCAAGGGGTACTACATGAATAACGTATACCACACCCTTAAATAATTGTAGCCATTAAAAAAGCAAGTAGTGTCAGTGGCTCAGTAGGTTACACACTTGCCTCTGAGGCAGGGAAATCAGTAGGCTGTGGGTTCTATCCCAACACTAGGCACTTGGGCTAATATCCCAATACTGACACTGTAGTGCAGCATGGGGGTGGGGGTGCCTCACTCCTGCGGTGCCATCTTATGGATGAGATGTTAAACCAAGGTCCCATCTGGTGGTTGTTCAGGTGGATATTAAAGATCCCACGGCACTTCTTGAAAAGAGTAGGGGAATATTTTATTGTGTAAAATCATACAAAAAACTAAACAATTTGTACATTTGTTATCTTACAAATTATTGATGTAATACCCACAACCACATTTAGATGCATAACACATTGCAAAAAAAAAAAGGAAAAAAAAACTTAACCACCCTCTCCAACACATATTGCAAATTAACATACACTCCCTTTTGGATAAGTTCTAATATATCAGAACAGGAGAGGAAATACTCTATGTAATTGGAACATCGTTATCTGTAATCCAAATTACATTTCTCCAATTTTGCCTTAAAAGTTTCCTTGTCATCTGTTTTTTTTTTCATTTTCATAGATGTCTTTTAAAGCTTTTCTTTTCTCATACACTTCTATGTACTTGAATTCCTTTTGTTGTAATGTAAAAATACATCTGGAATTCCAGATGTACCATTTTTTTACCACATAAATCACATGTAGAGTAATTTCCTCCCATTTCCCAAATGTTTTTGGAAAATTACCATACATAAGCATTATATATGTTGTCAATTCACACATTTTTTCTCCTGTCTGTTGGGACAAAAATGGCCAAAACAGTTTGATATAAGAAAATGAAAAATATAAAATGCTCAGTCATTTCCAGTACATTAATACAGTTAGGCCTTGCACATATCCTTTCAGTCAGGGCTTTATGTTTGTGATTTGCCTTGGTATTGAGTCTTTCATGGCAATTCAGTCAGTGTATATCTCTATATTTTGGGGGTTTCCTCTTCTCTGCCACTAATTTCTGTAAGGCATTTTTGTGGTCTATAGGACATTTAGGAAATACCTCAATTTCCAAGAAATGAGTATCAAGTATAAATGCATAAACTTGTTTTTTTTAGTCTGGGTAACAACTTTATTACTTGTAATCCCCCAAATTCTAAATTTTACAAAAATTTCCCTCAAATATGTGGATGTGGTGACCTGCTGTTTTATTACTGTTAAACTGTCTCTTTAACATGCTATAAATCAAGTTTCTACAGTTGAATATACCAGATCTCCCCAATATTTTCCTGTATTTACTAAGAGTGGCTTAATATTTGTATGTATAAATTGACAAAAAAATAAATAATATGGGATTCACCATATTTTGACCACCATGTTTACTTTGGAGAAACAAAATGTTATGTTTAATGGGGTTAAGTCAGCTTCCCCAGAAAGCCTGGAAGAACAGATTGTATACTTGAGTCTCTCTTGATTTAGGAACTGGGAAGATATTGCTAATAAACAGAAATAAAGAGATGAGGTATGTTTTTATAAGATAAACTCATTTTTGTTTACTCATTTTCCAAGTGTTCCATTTTTTCACTATTTGTAGCCCTACTGCAATTGTGGGGTCCCAGTTAGTTATCTCCATTTGTAAGGACCCACATTCTATACCTAGAATCCTAATTGTATCCTTGGTAAGTGCAATGCCTGCCACGGATCTCTGTTCACTACCCTGATGTCCCAGCTTTTTCCTCATACATTTCCTCATATTTATGGCTGTCCCAGACTTTATTCCATATTCTTGGCACATCTTGATGGCATTCTCAGCCAACTGTTGATTACCTATCAAAATGACCATGTCACCTGCATATGCCAATACTATGCATGGTAACTTGTTGTGTTGAATTTGAATAGGTTGAAAACTTTGGGAAGAATTCACTATTCTAAGAATAGGATCTAGACTAAAAACATAAAGTAAAGGGCTGATGGGACAGCCTTGTCACACCCCTTTTTGATAATGAATAAAGGGTCCAAAGTAACCATTTACTAAGGGTTTGACCATTGCTGTTTTATACATGGCTTGTAACCAATGTACAAATGTTTTTGGAATTCCATACCTTAGCAGACTTTCCTGTAGGAAACAATGGTCTACATTATCAAATGCTTGTAAACATGTCCCTTCTGGTCCAAATAAAGTACATACCCTTGTAACTCCATTGTACTGTTTTTCTCAAAAAGTTCTCTTAATAAGATTAATTGATCTATAATACTAGTTCCTGGCACTGTACACGATTGTGCCCGGGGTCAAAAAGTATTTAGATACATACAGTAATCTTTTATTCAGTTTTTTCATCAGTAGTTTAAAATCTGTATTTAAAAGGCTAATTGGACATCAGTTTGATACATTTGCCTTATCTCCTATTTTGTGCAGGAATATTAGAACTCCTGTGGCCATCTCCATAGGTATATTTAGGTGCTTTAGAATATAATTAAAAACCTGTGCCAATTCTCCTGGTATTTCTTGGCCTACTGTTTTATAAAGGTCAGAGGCCAAGCCATCAAGTCCAGATGTTTTCCCTTTTACCAGGGATGTTATTGCTTCAACAACTTCTTGCTGATCTATGGGTTTTTCTAATGCCTCTAACAGCCTGGGGGGGGGGGTGAAACCAGGATAGCCAATTTCTGAAATATATCCAAGTTACTCACAGTGGTTGTTTTTTATTTTGAAAACAAGGCTTTTTACATATATTGAAGCTTCCTTTACTATTGCATGTGGATTAGTGTGCATAACCCCACTAGCATCTGTAATGGCTGTCATCACCCTCTTTTGGACTTTCTCTCGATTTCTTATCAAAGGACATATATTCTCAAAACTGCTGTGCATCCCATAGGTCTGCTGTTTGTGTAGCCCTTCTGTTTGATTATAATGAAATTGCATCATTTTTTTTTACTGTTTTGGATTCGTTCCATAAAATGATGTTTAGTAGTTTGTGCTAATGAAGGCAGATGCTGCAATTGTTTTCTATCATTCAAATATGTATAATAATTCACAACCCTCAGTTGTTTAGATTCACATATTAGCAAATTCCTCAGTTCATAGTTAGTCTCTTTCCACCACCTGGAAGGGTCCTCATATAAATCAAGCAAGTATTTCCTACAGATTAAAAAATATAACATCCTGTGTTTTACTCTCACCTGTTGTAGCAGAGAAGAATTTGCTTTCCAAAAACCCGGATGAGTATTATGCTCTTCTGGGCCTAATACTATTTTTAGCATTTTGTGATCTGAATATTCAGTTGGTATCACAATCGCCTTTTGCACCAGAAAAAAATTTAGAAATAAAAAAAAAGTTGATCTGTGTTGCAAAGCACCCTTTAAAAATGTATTTTCTCTTTTCCCAGTATGTGTAAAGAGTACATCTACTAAATTAGCTGTACGTAATGCTGTATTCAGAGATGACATGTCTCCAGATATTTTTTCTGTGGTTGACTGTCTCTCTCTATCTTGCTTGCTTAAACCACAATTACCCCCCCCCAAAAAAAAATTACCTGGTATGCAGAGTGCAAATGTGGGCTGATTTGTTGAAAGATTATTGTCCTGTCTGCTTTAGTCTGTGGTGCAGAAATGTTTATAATCCGATAATATAATGCACCCAGTTTAATATCTAAAAAATATTCTGCCCGGAATTAAGTCTAAAAGTTTTAAAACTTTCGGTTGAATGTGGTGAAAAAGAATCTCTACCCCTGAGCATTGTTCTAGTCCAACAGACCAATAAGATGTCCTTGTTGTCCATTCCCTGGTTGCTTTCTGTATCTCTATAGGAGGAATATACCTGGACAATTAGATTGCAAGATATGAGAAACAGCTGCTTTTTTTGTGTGGTTCTTGATACTATTGACTTTAGATGTCAAAACAGTTACAGGATGTGACATTAGTGATTTAACAAGTAAGTAGGTCCTACATTGATTCACCCAGCTGCTCTCTCTGTTTGATACCACCTTTTTTCTTCACTGGTCTTCTGCCCCCCTTTTTTTTCAGTTTCTCCAATTTACCTCCCTTCTGTGTTAAAGCTGTGTCCTGTAAAACCTTAGGTTCTACATCTGCTTGCATCTCTGGCAGGTTGGATTCTAATGATGAACGCTCTGAGTCACAGTCTGAAATGTCTGTTTCCGTTAGTGTTTGATATCTATTGGATGTAGATATAGAGTTTGTTTTTGGTACTTTCAAAACTGGTTGTGCCCATGCCTTTCTCCTTCTTGTATTTCTTGCTGTATTTTTCTGTAATGCTGGTGGTAGACAGGGTGGCATAAAGGTAATGTCTGTTCCTAGTATCATTTCTGGTGTCTCTGTCATTGGGTTTTCTTGTAGGGTATTTATTGTTTGTCTCATTCTACCACATGTTGGAAGGGAGGGCTCTACTTTTTCTCTTACCTTGAGTGGGAACAGAAGTCTCCCTTGAGACCTGTACCACTGGTGTCTTGGGTTGCTTATCATGCAAAGGATCTCTATCATTTTTCCCTTGATTGTATTTGTTATAGGCCTTTTGTGCATTGGAGACTATTAATCTCTGTTCTTCACTGTCAGCTGTCATGGAGTTTCTATGTGCTGCCTCTGGACAAGAAGTGTAAACATGTCCCTTTTCCCCACACAAATTGCAAACAATCTCTTTTTTACATTGACTGCTCGAGTGCCCTGTACGTTGACATAATGTACATTTCAATTGATCACATGCACTACTGATGTGACCTGCCATCCCACACTTATAGTATGTCTTGGATTGGGTGGATAGAATAGTACACCCCAATGGTTCCCTAAAAAAACAGTTTGGCAGGTGCAAACCAGTTTCATCATGATTTAAAATAACCCTTATTCTCCATCCCCCCGTCCAACTACCCTCTGAATAAATATTGCCTCTGGGTGTCCAAGCACTGTACACCACTGCTTTAGCCAAAATGTTGAATCAGTTACACTTAACCCCTTATTTCAGAAGAGTACCGAAATTGTTTTGTGAGCTGATCTAGTTAAAGGGATTACTTTGAAAGGGGCCCAAAGGGGGGTATTTTTAACTTGTTGGTACCATACCCAAAACTTATCAAGGCCACTCCCCAGTTTAAAACTCATACCGAATGTGGCTTCCCTGGATAAATGAATTAAGGCATATAACTCAGAAACATTCAACTGAATATGCTCTTTTAACAGGGTTTTCATATATAAATCCTATCTGGAAATATGTCAAGACCCTCTTTATACACTAAACGCACAACATTATATCATTTAGCAGGATATACAGGCTGTGTAAATAAAGAGGCATAAGGCCTCGTGTTTTGACCATCTGTATCAGTTGTAGTTTGATTGGTTTTGGACCTTTCATTCTCAGTGTCCTATCTGGGTTTATTTCTGATAGCTGCCAGAATGGTTTTAGGGATGTCCCTTCCAATGGAACCTGTACTGGTTCTTGTACCAGTAAAGTTAATAATACTGGGTGCTGTGTTAGTTCTAATTCTGAGGGTAGATCCAAAGAAGAAGAAATCTCTGCTTGTTTATCCACCAGGGGAATAGCAGTTTTAACCAGATCTACACATTTCCCAGTACTTATGGTTTGCACCATGTCCTTGGTTTGCATGATAACCCCAGGTATATGAATTGGGGTAAATCCTGAAATCCAAAGCTTTGATTCTGGAGCTTGCACCCAACCAGCCGCTTGTAGAGATTTCTCTACCGACCATGGCCCAGGCTCTGGTGCAGACAGATCTGCCCAGTTGAATCAGTTTTCCACACTTTATTTTACTGTCTCTTCTTTTTGCACTGCATGACCTGCTGTAATGGAGAATACAGATGCATCACTTTGATCCCCAGCAGTAACCTGATATTTCACTGGCGTGTACACTAATCGCTGTGTGAGTGATGATGTATGCCCTACATCTCCTGCATTGCAAGGGGCTTCTAAAACCTCCATTTATATTGGGTCTTTCTTGCTCAAGCCATATGTATTCATTAATTCCTCCTTCATTTTGCAGTAATCGTCTTTCACTTTGCTTAATAATTCTGCCAGTTTCTCTTTTTGTATGGACTCGCAATTTTTCTCCTTGGTACATTCCTCATTCAAAATCTTTATGTTTTATAGTTCTTCATCCTGGACAGTTTTGACCATATCACCCGTTGCTTCTGTTTAAGGGTGCATTGAAAAAAACATCCACTTCATGCTTTCCTTGCACTGAGGAGGAAATTGTTTCTTCAGCCAACCACACTTCCATCTCACTGCTCACTGAAACTAGAACTGATTCAGAAATCCAAATGGCCAGAGGGTCCCACTACAGGAGAGTAGGGTAAGTTTTTATTTAAAAAATCACACAAACCATACAGAGAAAAAAAACAGAAACCAAATCAATGACAGAAAAAAAAGCAACATTCAAGTAACAGGTACATCACTATCAATGATTCAAGGTAAGTTCCACCATAATTTTAGTAATTTAGTGTGTTCCAGAGTCTGTACTTCCTGAAAATAAAGCTGTTGCATTTCATAAAGAATTTTTCCAAAAAGTGCATCATAGGAAATATCCAGTTGTTGCAAAGTAAAAAGACATCGGGTATTCCAGATATACCATTTTATAACTATAAGCAAAACATTTAAAGTACTCCTGTCCCAGCGTGTCCACACAAGTGGATAATCCCCATAAAGCAGCCTGGGATAAGTAACACTGTGAAAAATAAACATACCAGTTTTTACAAACAAAAAGTTACAAAACAAAGAAATCTAGAAACAAGAAAAGAATAAATGATCAAGAGTTTCAGGTATTGAAGGACATAACGGACGAGTACAAATTTGTTCTTCTACCTTTTTATGTTTTTGGTTGGTCTTCACGTTCAAGTGCTCACGGCAAGTCAGCCAGTGGACATCATGCATCTGCCTTCAGTAATACAATGTTGCAATGCTATACGGAAAATCAGTGGACATTTTGGAAAGGGATCCAATTCAAGGAAATGGTTCAAAAGAGTAAGGGAATAGATCTGTTTCTTCGAATTAGTCAATAACAAGGTAGGAGTAAGACCCCATATTTTAAGTTTAAAAAATACATCACGAAAATATGTCAAAGCTAGACTAGAATTCCGAAGGTGCCGTTGATGACCAGACTGCTGGTCTACAAACCATGGTGATAAAGAATGCAATAAACTAGTACACCAATATTTAGCAGGGGGAAGTAATAAGGGTTTCAAATTTGTTTGTAAAAACTGGCAGAAAAAAAGAATAGAGTTCACCATATTTTGACCTCCCTCCTGAATAGATGAATAAAGAATATTACATCATAAGGGATTCAACTTACTACCCCAAAATTATTGGGAAAAAAGACTGTAAAGCTTAGCCTCCCTGGATTTGGGTACAGCGAAGATCGCACTGAGAAACAAAAAAATGGGGACAAGATGTGTCTTTATTAAATAAACCTTTTTTCTGAAAAGACATTTTCTGTCTGGACCAAGTAGTCATTAGATTCATACCCAATAACAGTTTCTTGTCCCAGTTTAGAACATCCATGTGAACACCTGCCAAAAAAAATCCCCAAGATACGCAGGACCTCCTGAGAAATCTGAATCCCTGATACTGTTATAGGAGAAGTGTCAGGAGCCCCCAAGAATATCCCGTGGCTCTTTGAAACATTTAAACAAGATCCAGAAAAAGACCCAAATTCTGTACAGCGAGGTACTACACTTACAGTGGAGGCGAGGTCCCTAGTCAAGATAACTAGATCATCTGCATATGCAAGGACAACATAAGGGACAACCTGGCTCAGCAAACAAATTGGAGAAATGTCTGTAGTAGAATTCAAAAGTCTCAAAAGAAGATCGATGCTGAAAACATACAACAAGGGGCTAAGAGGGCAGCCCTGACATACTCCTTTATGAATAGGAATACAAGGACCCAGATACCCATTAACACATGCTTTCACCATCGCTGTCCTATAAAAAATCCTCAGCCAATCAACAAAAATATCAGGGATTCCATAACATCGTAAGATATACCATAAAAAAGAAAGAGCAATGATATCAAAAGCCTGCTTTTGATCTAGAGAGATAATTAAACCATCATTGGAGGAAGTATTATGACAATCAAATACTTCACAGAGGAGAATGAGAGGATCAGTGATAGAACTACCCGGTATTGTACAAGATTGGGCTGGAGAAATCAAATGGTGGGCCACAGCCAGCAGCCTATTGTTCAGAAGTTTTGCTAGTAACTTGAAATCAGTGTTCAATCAACTGAACAGTCGCCAATTAGAAATGTTTAATTTATCACCTTTCTTATAAAGAAATATGAGTACTCCAGTAGCCATATCTAGAGGGATGAAATGTTGTTGCAACAAACTGTTAAAAACCGTAGTTAGTTCTAAAGAAAGTTCTTGTCCCAGGATGGCATACATCTCTGCACATAAGCCATCAGGGCCAGGTGAGTTATGAGAAGCAAGAGATCTGACAGTAGCCAAAACCTCAGAGACAGTAAAAGGAGACATCAGAGATGGAAGAGAATCAGGAGGTAAAGACGAGATCGGAAATTGTTGAAAAAAGTGTCAAAATCAGTTCTGTTAGAAGACTGACCACTAAACAAGGAAGTAGCATGCCCTGATTCTATCTGAAGGAGTTCGGAATGAGAAGTACGGACAATCCCAGCCGCGTCTCACAAAGCTGAAATGACCTTTCTTGCTAGGTAATCCCGGTCGGCAAGCAAGGGGCAAGCATTAGAAAAAGAGCCAACCATGCAGTGTCGCTGTTTAAAGTGAAGACCAGCTTGCTGAGCAGTGTAATACTGTAGCATAGAGTGTTTAACATGGGAGATTTGGTCTGTAAAATTATGGGCAGTGGAATGAGAAAGGGAATACAGATACTGCAATTGTTTACGGTTCTTTAAATAATCCATATATTCAGTAGAGCAGATAAATCACCCGGCAGACATGAGGAGAGACCGAAGTTCAGTTTTGGTGTCAAACTACCACACTATCGGAGTTTTGTACAGATCAAAGCGAGACTTCCTACAGTTTAAAAAATGGACAAGTTGCTGAGCAACACAGCTACGGTCCAGTAGAGAGGAATTCAATTTCCAGTAACCAGGACCAAGAGGAGCCACCGGTTCCTCCAATCAAAGAGACAGAGTACAATGATCAGAGTATTCCACAGGCTGAACCAATATACTACAAATGTGTAAAGATTTAGAAATAAACATAAAATCTATTCTGGGTAGACAAGCTTCCCTTATAAAAAGTTCTCTCTCATTTACCAGAAAAATCCAAAAATGCATCTTTAAGAGCAGCCAAGTGAATAACGGAACAAAGAGCAGACATGCCTCCAAAATTGTCTGTGGAGGTAAAGGACCTTCTATCTAGCTGACTAGTACTGCAATTAAAATCTCCACCCCAGATAATGTAATGCGCTACATGTAAATATGGACTGAGAAGGTGAAACAGCGAAGTGCACTCAGCTTTTGTTTGGGGAGCATAAATGGAAATAACATGACAAGGAACATAATGAAGCCTAAAATCTAATAGGAGCACTCTACCAGGAACAATATCCAGCAACTTAGTCACAGTATGTTGAAGACAATGAAAAAGGATGGTAATCCCAGAGCAGCAGTCTGGACCAAGGAACCAAAAAGAGACTCCAGAGATCCAGTCAGAGGTGACTTTAGAGACTTCCGAGATCAAATGAATCCAAGTGTCTTACAAAAGAAAAATTCCCGGGAGGTAAGAATGGAGGAGGTGAAAAACAGCACCCTATTTCTGATAATTTTTAATGCTGTTGATGTTAGATGTCAAAAAAAAAATAAAGAGGGAAATAAAGAGAGAGCGAGAGAAAAAAGAAGCATTAGCTACATTTTTTTCCTTTTTGTGCAGCCCTTCCAGGGAGCAGATTTCTGTCCAATGTCAAGAATCTCAGAGGGGGTCACCTCATTAGCAGTATCCTGAGAGTGAGAGTCAGCAGAAGAAGCCTGGGAGCCAGCATCAGAAACTACATTATCCACTAAACCCAAAAATCTATTATAAGTAGGAAGGGCTGGATTTGGATCTTTAGTGGTAGACTGGGACCAAGCTTGCCACTTCCTAGTAACCATTATCCCCCCCCCAGTCGAGTCTTCAACACTCAGAGGAGGGAGCATGATAGGGTGTACAACACTTACCGGCATAGAAGGTGAGGGTTCTGAAACTACACTGGCCTTGGCATCCATAGGGTTAAGAGTTGCCGGCGGGAGGAGTTGAGGGGGGTGGGGAAACAGGAACAGATGTAGGCAACAGCATTGAGGATTGAGCAGTAGGCATAGAAACACCCACCTCCCCAACGGATTGTGGGAGGATCTGAGAAGGGGCCTCAACCAATTTCTGTTTAGTAAATTCCCTTTGGGCAGTAGCAAATCAACAGTCATTGCTCTTCAAGATCTGCAGTAGAATGCTTTCTATGAGCTGCTTCAGGACAGGATGCATAAGCATGACCTAGGGCCCCACATAGGATACACCTTACAGAATTCTGACATTGAGCACTGATATGTTCTGTTTCCCGACAAAAAGAACATTTACTGAAACCACAGGCATTACTAATATGTCCCGTTTGGCCCTCACCTATAACAGGACTTAGGCTGGCCGGGGTAAAAGAGAACTCCCTGGTCTCTTCCCCAAAAAAACAATTAGGGAGATGTTGATATCCAGTATCATCTGACCTTAGGATAACACTTATCCTCCAACCCCCTGTCCAGATACCTTCAGAATCAAAGATAGCGTCTGGGTGCCCTGTTACAGTGCATCTCTGTTTCAACCAATAAACAAGATCCGTTACACTAACCCCCTCATTACAGAATAGGACAGTGATGGTTTTATGCACAGGTCATGATAAGGGAACAGCCTCAAAGGGGGCCCATAAAGGAGTATTCTTTTGCAGGTACTATATGGCCCAAAATTTATCTAATCCACTCCCCAACTTAAAACTAATATCAAATGTGGATTTACCAGACACATGAATTAAAGCATACAATTCTGCCACATTGAATTGAAGACTGTCCTTCAAGAGTTTCCTCCCCACGTAGACACGATCAGGAAAAATGTACAGACCACCCTTATAGAGAAGTCGGACAGCATTATGTCGCTTAGCTGGGTAAGTAGTTTGCTGAGAAAAAGAAGCGTATGACTTCTGGTTCAGAGGTGGGACCTGGGGGGAAGGAACTGGTTTAGGAGGGATTGGTCCCTTCCTGATTTCAGCAGGAATATGGTGAGGAATGTCAGAAAAGATAGAAATGTCACTCATGCCATCCTTGAGAACGTCCTGACCAGAATCCAGAGGTTTAGCAGGCAATACAGTGTGTAAAATAGGGTGTTGGGTAAACTCTAGGTCTTCAGGCAAATGCAAAGGGGAAGAAACATGCTGGGTCACAGGGTCAGGATGCAGGGCCAAAGAATCCTGAGAAGTCACCAAGTCAGGAGAAGGGCGAGCGGGAGAAGTAGAGAGTGAAACAGTACTGACAGTGTCAGGAGGGTGTGGAGAGATCAGGGGAACATCCGGTATTTTAATCGGAGCAAACCCGGAAATCCAGCATTGAGTGTCAGGGGAGCAAACCCAGCCTGCTGCCTGAAGGGAGCATTCAATAGACCACTGGCCAACCTCCAGTATCCACCCAACAAAGTTTGCTCAGGGTTCCTTTTTTCAGTATCTGATCAGATTGTGGTGTAGCAGCTTGAAACGAGAAGACCGTAGCCGAGTCCTGAGTCTTACCATCAGAAAAAACTGTCAGTGGTTTCTGTTGAGAAATCTCAGGAACAGTAACTATGGGAATGGTAGGCACAGGTGCTGCAGCAAGCAGAGGTGCAGCGTCAGAACCAGGCCACTCCACAGTCACTGAAACAGGTGAGGAGAAAAAGCATTTCAAGTCCTTAACCCTCTGTTGATGATCTGTATCCTCTTGAAGCAGAAGCTGTTGCAGGGTGCAAGGAGATGATGCCATAACAGGAGAGGTAGTTCCAGATGAAAGATGCAAATCCAGGGCCTGGTCACAAGCAAAACTTGAAACGGGCAATGCGAGATCTATTTCACTAGCAGAGTGCGAAACCATGGAGGCATCAAAGAATTCTTCCCGAGTCCAGCAAATCTGGAGCCGAGGAGGAGACAGAGACCACAACCTGCCATCCGTCCTGCTCCATGCCGGTCAGCATAGCAACTGAATCAGCCATCCTTCGATGGTCAAAAGGGTCCCCCTACTGGAGAGTAGGGGAATTTTTTATTCATAACTAAACGATACATGTATAAAAGAAGAGTACTGTATCAAACAACAAAACAGAAAACATCAAAAACAAAACAGAATAACTCCATGTCAAAGGTGTACAAATCATAGTTAAAGCAAAAGTAATACAGTCATAAAAGAAACAAAAGGAAAACAAAAAAAATATAAAAAACACAGCTGTTCTGATCATACATGCTATAAACATAACATCCAGGCCCTCCCAAATCAAGTAGGAACTTCATGCCACAGTATACCTCAGGAAACCCCATCCAAGAGAGTAACACATGAAGAAAAATTAGACTAGACTCTACATATAATGTATAGTAGAAAGCTATTAACCTTAGGAAATCATCATTTCCTAAGGTTGTTATACCATCTATGTGACGTAGTAATGTTGTTAACATACTGATGCTACGTCATATCGATAGGTTAACAATGGGTATCGGTCTGCACATGTACGTGCCTTTTGTTTACACTCAGGAACCGATGGATGCATGCAGTGGTAAGGGAAGGACTGAACAGCTGTGGCGGTGACTATGTTTCAAAAAGTAAGGCGCCGTTTTCTCTTTTTCTTGGGACCATACACTATAAAAAAAATGTATGGTCTTTCTATCAGCAACCGGTTACTGTTAACTGTCTCAAGGTTGCCATGACGACGTAAACCTCTCAAGCTTCACTCTCAAGGTTTACACTGTCGCCCTGGCAACCTCTCAACGGTTAATAGACTGGTTACCGATAGAGGACCATGCATTATCCTCTATGTTAAATTAAGACGAAGGAATCATACATGTATTACTAAAACATTTTGTTTCTTTCCCAAGTCAATCCAGTAAAAAGAAGATCAAATGTAAGAATTCCTAACCTTGATCCCTAGTGCCTTGTATTGTTTAGGATGCCATGGCTGCAGGCCAGTCCCTCCACCAGACCTCATGCATCTTCAGTGGAAATGTCAACCATTCTTTTTTTATAGATACCTTTCACTTTTGTGTTTATTTGACCAATTAACCCTGACACATTAATATTTTTCTGCTACAACACATATTGACACCTAATTTGCCATATAGCCCATTTTAGGGTTGATAAAAACACTCACAGCGTTCCCTTATGAAATTTCTTCCACCCTCCTCCAATTTCTCCGTATATTAAAATATCATAATTCATATGTCGCATTTGTGGTAAACCCCAGTTTGTTGCCACTGAGTCCCATAACCCGTCGATGAATGAGCACTCAAAATACAAATGTCTCATCATTTTGATCTGATTCACACACCCTTCTCTCAAACATACCCAGTCTACTACTGCCTTGTGGTGGTGGTTCACCCTGACATTAAGTCGATCATGGCAACACATCCACAGTGTATCTCACATTTCCAGAGGGACTCGAACTTCTGTCAACTGAGATACATGTACTACATCTGTAGTTGAAATATTGTGTGGAAGAGTAAAACAAGGAACCCTATCTACCTCTTTTGCCACGATATTTTTATAGGCAACCTTCCTTACCGTATACTTCACGTCCTCCGCAGTCAGGTTCCATCCTTTCAATTTCTTAAATACTTCCTTTAAATGTACAGATTCTCCCACCAAGGGAGTTCTACAGGGGCCCCATGATTGAGTCATCCATTTATGAAAAATCAGATCACATCTGTCTCTAAAAAAATCCACCCATGGCAGAGTACTACCAGTTAGTAACGGTAGACTATTGGAATACACATACATAGTGAAAAAGAAGATGACTGGAAGTAACATGTCCAGCCCCTCCTAAATAGGCCTATTTGTTATCCGTCGCTTAACTGGAGTTAATCTACTGCCGCATAACAATCTAAAGGCTATACTATACATCTTAGTTTCTAACTTAACAGGTAAGGGAAATATACTACTTGTAGTTAAAAAAAGGGGAATGATGAAGGTTTTAAACAAGAAAACTCTTTTTTTCCTGGACATAGGGAAAGATTTCCAGCAGTTAAATTTCTCCTCTGCTTTCTCAATACATGCATCCCAAATTAGGGTGGCCAAATCTTTGTTTCCAAAAAGGATTCCCAGAATTTTTATCAGAGGGTGTGATAATTGAATACCTCCTATTTCATCAGAACCTATGTCCTGTGCCTCATCTAGCACCACTCCCCCCCATTTATTCTTAATAATTCTGGACCCTGATGCCTTTGAAAATTCCTCTACAATTCCCAGGGCTTTGTCTCCTGCGTCTGTGTCTGCCACCAGAAGAGCCACATCATCGGCATAAGCCAGAACCACTGGGAACTGTTGACAATGTGACCCCTAATGTGCCTTATGTCCCTATCTACTTCCAACCTTTGCAAAAGAGGATCTATAGTTAGTACATTCAACAGGGGGCTCAATGGGCAGCCCTGCTGTACCCCTCTTAAAATTGGTATATGTCTCCCTCTCCTACAATTTACCACTGGAGTGGAAAACACATGTCTATACAAAAGTTCCACCCATCTCACAAACCCCTCAGGTATGTCATACTTCCATAAAATTGCAAACAAATAATCATGGGGAACTGCATCAAATGCTTGCCATTGATCCAAAGTTAAGAGAATCCTCTGAGTACCCTGTTGGCTAAACAGCTCTCTGAGTAACCTCAAGTTGTCCATCACTGATCTGTGAGGTATACCACATGTTTGGGCTGATGAGACAACATATTTGGCCACATTCACCAATCTGGTGCACAAAATTTTGCTTAATAACTTCCAATCCACATTCAGTAGACTAAATGGCCTCCAGTTCAAAATGTGGGCCCTATCACCTTTTTTATATAAAAAAATCAAAAGGCTGTCAGCTAATGCTTGGGGCAAGGGATACTTTCCCCACAATATCTCATTAAAAACTATCAATACATGATCACTCAATAATTCCACCATTTTTTTTATAAAACTCTCCCGGCAGTCCGTCAGGTCCAGGGGAAGTACTCGACTTGACTGCTGCAAATGCAGTAAGAAGCTCAGCCTTCATGACTGGCATGGTAAGAAACTTCACTTCCCCCCGTGGAATATTAGGGAAGGCAAGATGCTGTAACAAATCCATTAGGGAGTCTGAACAAGCCTTAGACTGCCCAAAGACCTGTCTCACATGCGTCTCCATGACCTGTAGCATTTCCACCCCATCCTTTGTAATACCCCCTGCCTCTCTCTACAATTCCATCATAAAACAGGATTCCACCCACTGATGACAATTATCATATGTGGTCAGCTGACTTGCTTTCCCCTGAGTGCTGAATTTCTGCTCAAAAAACAGAGTTTGGGCCCTATCATACTGAAAGTCTCTCATGTCTGTTTTAACCAATTTTATTTGTTCTGATAAATCTTCCCCTGTATCCACCATTTGAGACACTAAAATCTGCAACCTATGCCTTAGTTTAAGATAATTTAGATATTTAGAAGTGGCTGCTTGTTTAGCCCATCCACTGCAAAATAATTCTATATGTCACTTTTAGTGTCTTGCCACCATGTCAGGGAGTTGTCAAAAAGATCAAAGACTAAAAGACAGGCCAAAATTTCCTCCTGCAATGCTGCTAGAAAGTCTGGATCCTCTAAGGAGGATACATTAAACCTCTAAACCATGCTAGGCAGTGGCTTGTTACAAGGGGTGCCTAAATGCACCTGAAGTAGCACATGATCAGAGGTCTCAATGGGGAGAGTCTCGCATGTAGCCACAGGCATCCATTGTAAAACAAATATCATGTCAATCCTAGTAGATAATCTTCCTTTATAAAAAGGTATGTGCAGGACTAGTGGACTTCTCACCTGCACAATGGATCAAGTTGTACATTTATACATCCTATTTAGAAAATTGAAGTAATCATATAATTTGTTAGTAAATCCTGTCTCATCTTGTAATGACAAAATACAGTTAAAATCCCCCAAAAAAACTACAGATTTAGTTGTATGCAAATAAGGCTGAAGCTTCTTAAACACCTCAATTCATTGATATTTTATCTGTGGGTTATACTGATTAACAAGTCTAAGGTCATGACACTTAAATCTCACATCAAGCAGCAAAACACGGCCTGGTACAAGATCCATGAGTCTGGTTATTATTGCCCTCTTACCCGAGATCAAAATGCCCAACTCCGAGCATGTCTCCTCCCTCAGAGACCAAAAAAGATGGACCACTATGCCATTCTTGTTTAGCTAAGAATTGCTCTCTAAGTATATGTAGTCTCATGTCCTGCAAGAAGTTAATATCTGTCATTAATTCCCTCAACAATTAAAAGGTTGTGCATCTTCTCTGGGTTTTTTTTAATACTGTTGGTGTTAAGCGACCCCACTACAAGACAATCTGGCATCTTATAAGTCAAGTGACATCTGACAACAAAACTCCATCGTTTCCTTTTCCAGGTGACTTGCTGTTAGATCATTTTGTTTTCTTTTCTTTTTTTTCTTTTTCAGAGTTTTCAACTCTCCAGAAGTTCTATCATTATCCATGGTCAAAGCCGGGAGAGATGAGGCCATGGAAGAGGTACCTGATTCTTCTTCCTTATCTGCCCATTGATTCCTCTTCATCAAGGAGGAAAATCTATTGCTGGTTTGCAGTAGAAAATCCTGACTCCCTCCTTGTAACCCGTCATCTTTTCTCATCTGGCTCTGTGTAATCCTTCTGGACTTTTGCTGCTCCCGTTGCTCAGTAAGTCGGGGTGGTAAAAATATTTCTCGGGGCAGATCCTGGTTTAGATTGTAGGAAGGGGTAGTTCTCTGTACCACCTTGGGTTCATCCAATGATTGAGGGCCCAATACTTCATCATTTCTGTCCTTATGAACCTCCTTTGCTGACTGTGGAGGTGCCTCCTGACTATGAACTGGTGAGATCACTGAGAGATCTGCCCCATCCATGTAAGAGCCAGAACGTTGGCCTCTATGAGTAGCAGAATGTTGACCTTCCTGAGACATTTCTTCAATATCTTCCTCATTTTCCATAGTTTCAGGGCCTTTATGAGCTGCCCAAGAACAATTCTGAAAGGAGTGGGTCATTTTGTTACAGAGATTGCAGTGTAATGGAGAAGGACAATTGATTGCTACATGCCCAATACCATTGCATAATGAGCATTTAAGTTGGTCTCAGACGCTACTCAAATGGGAGTAGGCCCCACACCAAAAACAAAATCTGGGCTGGCCTGCATAGAAAATAAAGACACAATGCTGCCCTAGATAGAAGCAACTGGGGAGGTGCTGTATTGCTTTATTCAACTGGGGTAATCTCACTTTAATCCGCCAACCCCCTGTTCATATGTCTTCTGAGTCAATAATCGGGTCAGGGAGCCCCAATACTGAACAATTAGTTTTCAACCAGTATAAAATGTCTCCTATCACAATGCCCTCATTTTTAAAAAGAACTGTTATTGTATAGTATGTTGGTCTGGAAAGTGGAATAACCATGAAAGTTTTCCATTCAGGTGTTTGTTTCAGGCCCTAGTATCTCTGGCAAAATCGCTCCAAGCCCTCGGCTGTTTTGAAGCTAACATCGAAGATGGGGTCACCTGATATATGTATAAGTGCATATATTTCATGCGCTGAGAACCCCATACTCTCTTTGATCAATATTATCCTGACATGTATCCTGTCAGGGTACATTTCCAGGTCTCCCCTGTACTTGATTCAAACTGCATTTTTCAGTTTGGCCTGTTCAGGGGGTGCATGGAATAAACCAGCAAATGTCCTAAGTTTAGGGCCTTGTGGCCCTGCCTTGGGCCTTCCAGCACCAAGGTGCTCATGTCTAGGGTAGCCTTCTTCATTGAGATGGACTTGTGGAACTGCAGGAGCAGGCTGCATCCAAACTGTGGTAGCCTGGGTGTGGGGGGGTCAGGATCTGAGGCTGGGGAGGGGTTTACTGCCAGCCATTCCTTCCTCCATGCTTTGAGCTTCACCATCTATAGATCTTGCAGCTTGAGTCAATTTGTTTAAAAATGGGGCATGCATCTGAGGGGTGACATTTAATTCCAGGCCATTAAAAAGAGCAAGTAATAAAAGATAACATTTCCCATAGGATAACTGTGGAACTTAAACAGGCCATAACTCTGTCAATATTTGGAGTTAAGTGAAAATCTTTATATGTTTACAAAGGTCTCAAGGGGTTGTAAAGGAATAACAAATGCAGCACCCTTAAATAATTTTGGCCATTAAAAAAGCAAATAATAAAACATAACAATTCCCATAGGATAACACTGAAACTTCAACAGCCCATACCTGCATCAATATTTGGAGTTAAGTGACAATTTCTATATGGTCACAAAGGTCTCAAGGGGTATTACAAAAATAACATATGCTGCACCCTTAAATAATTGTGGCCATTAAAAAAGGCTGTATACATAACAATTCCCATAGGATAACACTGGAAATTCAATAGACCATAACTGCATCAATATTTGGAATTAAGTGACAATCTCAATATGGTCATACAGGTCTTGGGGTACTACAAGAAATTATGGTGCTGCAAATGCAGTAGATAGAATGCAGTACCAGCAAACTGTTCTGACAGCAATCGAGTAACAGTCTGCTTATACAAGCAAAGGACAAATAAGCATACCTTGTTTTTGTCACCACAATGTATGTCCACTTCATCATTTCCCTGCCATCAATGGTGGTTTTTACCCAACTGAATCAGCAGATTGCTGTCAGAACAGTGTGCTGGTGCCACTCTCTAAGTTTCAAGAAGGGTTCCTGCTATTCTGCTGGCACCTCAATCCTTCTCTAATATGGCGGACGTGTGGCTTCCACTGAGCCACTGGAGTCCACACTCTATTCTCTCTATATATTGAACTCCATGCAACACATTTAGAGTGAGGAGATCACATGGCTTTCCTGACTGTGAGCTGCAATAACAGCCTCTGATCAGCCAACAAAGCTCTGTGAGATTTTGAAATCTAACCCACTAAATAGTATGTTCCAAATAGCAGCTGAATAGAGGACTGTTCAGAATGTCAATCTGAATATTCGATAAGCCTATAGTACTATTCGTGGTTTTCAAGAAATACTGTTCAGTTCATGCACAGCCCTATTATTTAGCAATTTCTGGCAGCAAGCAATTAATACAATTGGCATGTACAGTCTTCTTGTAAGGTCTAAGAACCTGTCAAATTTCATGGTATTGCTTTTCCTAGTTTTAAAGTGTGAGGGGCTTAAATTTGCATTTTACATTCTTACAAAATTTAATTTTAAAATGTGAAAGTTTGACTACTTTTAAATCAATCCCATTTAAAGTTGCAAATATGAACTTTTTCAGAAATGATTATGTGGTATAGTAGTTTAAATGTTTCAGCTCTGGTTAAATTTGGATATGTTGTTTAAAAGTTAGAGAGAAATAACTGAAATTTAAATTTTGGCAACATGTTTGGCAGGCTGTAACTCAGTCCCATTTGAAGTTAGAAATCTGAAAGGTATACAAACACTTCCTCGACAACTTTACCTTGACCAACACTACAGCAACAACAGCACAAGGTCACTGTAGTGTTGGCATGGGACCCCGGAACTACTTTCTGGGGGTATTGCAACCCCTTCCCAAAGCAACTCCAACTTGAAGTTGATTATCTAACTAACAGGGGGTCTGGGGGGTTCAGGGGGCAACCCCCCCCAAAGAAAACAGAGTTAGATGTGACTCCCTTTATGCCAACTGCAAATGTGATCGACATAAAGGAGTCACTGTAATGTTGGTCGACAATGAAATTGTTAACTGACCATCATAGATCCAATCTGAAACTATGTACATATACAAATGTTGTGAATACCTGTAACCTGTCACATTTTATAACATTTTAATTAATACTATCAAAATTATAATACAATTACAGAACTCTAAATTTTGGCAAAATGTTTGGCTACCTATAACTCAGCTCCCATTGACGCTTGAGACTTAAAATGTGGTGTATATACCCATGCTGGGTACTTCTCTAAAGCCAGACATTGTGGAGAAATTTGCATAATAAATTTTAAAATTATCTCAAAATAACTAAAAATTAAATTTTGATTAAAAGATTGGCCACCCATCACTCTGCTCCCTTACATGCTATGACTCCAACATTTTGCACTCTGTTGTATGTTATTGGGTACTGTCTATGTCCCCGTTTTGGGGTTAATTGGACAGGGACTTTTAAAATTATAGTGAAATAACTGAAATGAAAAATCTAGTGAAATTCTGCATAATTTTCATGAACATTCCATGAAAATCTATGGAATCAGAATGCTCATTCTGCATGCATTCCATGGGTGGAATTTTATATTCCACACTGCTCTATCAATTGCATTGATCATAAGTCGAGAGATTATCTCTATTAAACCATATATTGATCTTGCTCTTCTTAAGTTGTTTTAAATTGATGGAACAATGCAATTAAACTTTGATTGTGACTTGCTTGATCAGTGTTCAAATTCTGAGAATCAGTGATGGCCTGCTGCTGTCTTAACCACTGCCTCTGTGCTAATAAGACAGAAAGGAGTTTTCATATTTTCTTTCTCAACTGCATATTTTGAGCATTTAGCTTCCATTCTTATATTGCTTTTTAGCTTTTAAGATGCCAGTTCATAAATTAAATGCTCCACATAAACACCATGTGTGAATCACCCAAGAAAAAAACAGTACAGAGTAGCTTTGGTTCTCAGAAATCAAAATAACTGATACTCCAAACAACCACACTGATTCCTCAAAAGCATTCGAAAAAAGGGTGGTGCTAAACCAATACTACAGACTCCAACACATCCAAACAGTAAAGCACAGCACACATGTGTATGTTGCAAAAGAGTATTTTACTTAAAGGCTCATTGCTATATGATGTAGGGGATTCACAGTGTTCAAATACAAATTTGCAAAGTGGTCAGTTCATTAATAAAGTACCAGCAGGGCATTCCTATGATACAGTCCTGTGGCCAAATGGAAACTGGCTAATAAAAAAATAAGTAGGAGCACAGAGGCAGTGGACTGACTGGCCCAGTGCTTTGTTAACAAACTCACTTCATCAGGGGTGACATGATCAGAATAGGTCTGGCTTAAATATCCTGCTCAGGTAATCAATTATGTAGGTGATAAATCCCTCAAAATGACCCATTAATGCAGGTAAAAACTATTGTGTTTACTCATGTGTCGGAGCTATGACATGCACAGCAGCATGATTTGCAAGGAATGCTATAATTCCCTTGGATTAGTGCTGAAATTTTTCAAATAGCAGTAGTGCTAGCTGGAAATGTACAGGTAAATGCTTTTTACAATTGTATAGTAAAAGGAAAATGGTATTTTTTGTGATCAGTAGCAGAACAATTGACCCACTCAAGCAGGGGATCATGTACCAGCACAGCAGTGCAGTACACAAGCAGTGCCCTAATTCTGAAGTGATAATACTTTAATTCATTGTATATCTGTTAAACAAAAACTGTTTTTGTTTGTTTTGGGGACCATTCAGTACTGCCCTGCTCATAAGGGGCCATGCATCATCTGCAGCTGTGCGTTATGTATGCAGTGTTATAATTCCCAAGCATCAACACTGAAATTTGCCATATAGCAGTAGTGCCAGCCAAAACTGTACAGGGAAATTATGTTTGCAGTGATTTATCAAGAGGAATACTTTTTTTGTCTTCAGTCAATAGCAGTACAAGCGCACCACTCATGAGGGCTCCTTCATCATGTGCAGCAGCGTGGTATGCATGCAGTGCACTAATTCATAAGTGTCAGCATTTAAGTTGGAGGCAGCATAGCACAGTGGTTTAAGGCTCTGAGCTGCAAATCTGGTGACATCCAGCAGACCAGACCTGGGTTTGAATCCCACAGCTTCCACTTGCATACTGTGTGACCCTGAACAAGTCACTTAACTTCCCTGTGCTCCCAGGTTGCACCTGTAAAAAAGCTTTCATCTTAGTGTGCCATTCCTAGTTAACTTACTAAAAAAAAAAAAGCAGTAGCGCCAGCCAAAGGTGCCCTGCAAAATTGTGCTAGCAGCTGAATATTAAAAGGAAAATAATGTTTTTTGTGATCTCTTATGAGCAGGACAAGTGCCCAACTCATAAGTGGGTCCCTGTGTTGGGTGCAGCATATGGTATGTGTGCAGTACTCTACTTCCCAAGGATTAATCCTGAATTTTGTTGTTTAGCACTGGCACCAGCTGTAACTGTACAGAGAAATTATGTTACAGAACTAAATTAAAAAGGAAACAATAGGGTTTGAGGTGTGATCACCCCATATCAGTATAACCAACCAACTCATAAGGGGATCTGGAATTGTGTGACAGAACATCATGACCACCAGAAGCAATACTGTAAGACTTGGCAAATGAAGAGGTAGAGGTTTTGTGCACTGCAAATTTAATAATACAGAATAGCTGTGAAAGCTCTCATTGTTGGTTATTAATAGCAGTATCCCTTGGTCAAATAGGGCTAAGGAGGCAATATAGTGCAGTGGTTCAGGGCTTTGAGTTGCAAACCTGGAGATGTTGGGCTTGAATCCCACAGCCCCTACTTGTATACTTTGTGACCCTGAGCAAGTCACTTAACTTCCTTTTGCACCTGGAAACAATGCTTGGCTTAGCATGCCTTTCCTGTTTAAACAATGTTCCTTAATACTGCAAGTGTAGCTACATCACGCACACAGATTTACATTATGAAGTGTTACCTGCAGAAAAGAAAGATTACAATCCAAAAATGTACAGTAGATGCTGAGAGTGTTGCTGCATTACTTGCCAACAGTATAGTATAGTATAGTATAGAAGAACAGGATGAGGGTGGGGTCCAGGGGACCATGAGTTCAGTGAAAAATTGCATGTGGAATATTAAATGAAAATAACAGTACAGACACAGCGGTGATAGAGATCAATTTTCCCAAGTCATTAACATTGCCAATAGAGTCACAGTTTGTGCAAGCTGAGCATACTGTATGTCTTTTGAAAATGAGGTTGCCAATCTAACTACATCTGCTGCTGTAGATGAGAGTGATGAAGATGATAATGATATCAACCCCATTAAAGATGATGTGCAGCAGATACAGGCAGGTGAGCCAGAATAGTACTCCTTACATGATGTAGATCTACAGTCCTCTCCTATAGATGAGTAATATGCTGATAGAACATGGACCCCTGACATCATCAGTCCAAAATGTAAAACAATGTTTGCCTATCAGTGTTCATTTCAGAAACTTTTGTAACTGGGGCAGTGTCCCACTGACAGTGAAAAATATGGGACATTTTGGAATCAGTGGTACAAACTGCAAAATTAAAGGAACAAACCCACAGACAAAACAAAACTGACTGTATTAAACAGCTATAGCCCTCCTGATTTGTTTATTCCTTTCTTGAAATCAAGAAACAACCTTTTCTGTGCTTTGCTTTAATTTTTTAACAAGCACTGTAGCCACTTATGAAATCCCTGTTGGGAGGGGAAAGGGTTTGAAAACTCAAGCCTGCTACTTCAAAATTAACTTTTTCTCCCTCTCCTTTAGATCATATTCCATCTCAAAGATACTCTTTATACTAATTTCTGCTCTGCTACTCAGTGGTAGACTCTCCTGCATGCTTATCTACAAAAGCTAAAATGCTCGTTTTTCAATTTGCTGAAGACAAGAGCTCCTCACTCTCCCAAATGCCACCATCTAATTGCATATCTCTCAATCACACAAGTGTATCAGATCTAGTGCTAACAGAAGACACACAATTGGTACAGTGTTCATCCTGATACAATAATGTGTGATCTGAGACTGTGAATGATGTGTGCAATCACAGTCTGGCCACCAACTTAGTCTACTCCCATGCCTGAGTGACTTACCATAGCTGTCTCTCCTCAGGTAATGTCCTCCTGGCAGTAAATTATCCCACAAAGTCTCCAACTATGCCCTACATCTAACTGCATCTCACCTCCACAATCTTCTTCATCTGACCAAGTCCAGACTCCTGCCCAAAATAACACATCCACCCCCATGTTCACAGAATAAACTTGCTCCCTTGCACTGCTAGCAGCGTGTCCTAAGAAGACCACCCCCATGTCTCCCAGCCCATCACAGCCTCCACTTTCTTGTGCTGCTGCTCACATTAAAAATACACGCTATCTTCATCCCACCTCAATTCCCCTTCCTTCCAGTTTCTCAATCAGTGAATCTCTAAGGAATTATGAACCATCTGTAAGCAACAGTGTGCCCTGGTGTCCTATGGCAACTACTGCCACATCAATGGTGTAATCTTGTCACCTGAAATGAACCCTGGTTTATAGCAATGATGATGATAATTCTGATGTTGAAATCAGTGAAACAGAACATCCATTGTCTACCTTCAAAGACATGAAATCATGGTTGACTAATGCCCACTAAAACTTGCATGGAAGTGGTAGTAATGATGCTAAACCCTCTCTTGTTCACACACCCCCTCCTGTACCAGTGAGACTGTGGGAAGGAAACATCAATCATCAGGCAACACTGTGTAAATTAAGGAGCAAACAGCAGTGGAATGTGAAAAGATCTTCCAATCTCAATGTTGTTGCTGAGGCAGATGATAGCAGTAAAATCAAGTTCTGGTCAGAGCTGATATGGCCGTGGAGAGCTTTTGGAATGATTATTTCTAATGAATTTGCACAATGCAGATCTGCTGAAAGGCAGTTTAAATGTGGTCTTCCTTTTATACATTTTTACAATGTACTTTCATAGAATATGCCTGCTGATTGCTATATATTTAGCCTGGATAATTCACAGAAGAAAGGCATCTTATTTTTGGGTGGTGGAGCACTAGCAGTAGGACATTGGAATGTGTCATACATAGGTACAGGCTGTGTGTGAGTGATAATGCCCAGTGGCCATACAGCTCAGGCACTCGCATGCAGATCCATCACTCCAGAGCCATTGCACTGCTCAGTGCTGGTGAAAGCTGATGCTGTACTCACACACACAGGTCTGGGAACAGGCATGTTACAGCCAACCTCCCATTTGTTTGTACAATCGGGGAACCACAAACTCATTAGACATAGCCTAGAACTAACACTACAAATGGTATTACAGGATACTGCACCCCATGGCATCCAGGATACCTTAGCAGTCTGGAGGGTGGCATGTTACACAGGGGAGAGTGCATGACAGCAGGAAGATTCAGCATCGACAAGGCATGCATTGGAGGTATGTCAATTCCCTCTTACAGTTTGCCAGGAACATACACACAGCTGCATACACTGGTGGGTCCACAGCTTGTTTAGTGCCCCAATGTATGGTATAGCCACTTGGGTCATTCTGGAGTGCAGGTCTATGGCCTGCATCCAGTGCAGTCAGTGGCTGACTATGGCAGGGTGCGGAGGGCAGTACCAGCCTCTGCAACAGGTCAGGTATAGGGGAGCGGGATTGTCTACTACCAAGGCAGTGGGTGGGAGTCCTTTTTGCTGTGGACATGGACCGTGGTTTCCACTGGTGTGATTGGTACCAGGGGAGCCCTACACTATGGAGCTCTTTGGGGATGGAGTTGGATCGATCAAGAATAGGAGGGGGTACCTTTAGTCCACCAGGGCTGCAAGGCTGCTGTGCACCTAGGTGCACTTCCATAGCCTGCCTGTTGGTGGCTAGCCAGGTTAGGCCAACTATACATGGCCTAGCTGTGGGCTGCACTGCTCTGGGCTGTGAGGGGTGAGTTTCCTACGGAGTATGGTGTAGCATGGCATATACATGGGAACGTATCCTAAACTTGTATGGTATACTATTTGTGTGCACCCTGGCCGATTCCCTTGCAGCAGGTGCATCCCGCACATTTGACTATCACACTCCAGTGCATTGTTGGAGTTGCACAGCACACCTCCCTTTTCCACCGGGATGCACTGCACATCTCTTTTGAATATGGGGGCCCTGGACTAAGCTACCCTGAAGAAATACATTATCAAAATGGGAAAATCATGACCATACTGAAAACTAGATATTGCATCTAATCTGGAACAGCCTGAGTAAATACAATGCAAAAACATATAAATGAAGATCCCTATGACAATGAGATGTAGCATCTCCCCTGCACTATCCAGGATACAAAATATAGGATATGACACATTTAAAGAAAATCTACTCTAAACTGAACTTCACTGTGGTCACTGGCATAAACAAACAGTTTTTTATTGTAACAATCACACAGGAGTGTGGTGTACATATTTTATGGAACACATACAAACAGAGGTGAGAAATAGCTGGGACTTGAACCCAGGCTGTTCAGAATACCATTCCGATTGTGCTAACTGGCTGCGCCACTGAGACAACTGAACCCTGGGCCATCCCCAAGCACATTACTCTTTCTCAAATGCACAACCTAATGGCAACAGAAATATTTACTTGTAACAATCACACAGGAGTGTGGTGTGCATATTTTACGGAACACATACAAACAGAGGTGAGAAAGAATAAGTGCCTCAGCTGGGACTTGAACCTAGCCTGTCTGGCAGTATTGTGGCCATGAGGATGGTATGTAGTGTGTGTGTGTGTGTACGTACAAAATATAGGATAAGAAATATTTAAAGGAAATCTACTCTAAACTGAACACTGTGTTCACTGACATAAACAGTTTCTTTAAAACATATTAGAATGCAATATTTATTTTGAATGTTGTGCCATGAGGATGGTGTGTACAGTGTGTGTGTGTGTGTGTGTGTGTGTGTGTGTGTGTGTTTGCCGTAACTCAATATATTTTTTCCCCAAAATGCATAGTAGAAAATGGCTTCTGATTGCTGCATATTTAGTCTAAGCAGTTCACTGAAGACCTGGCATATCTCTAAGACGGTGCTCATCAAATAATGTCTGTAGAGGTTAAAAAAACAGTATAAATCATAGATTTGCTGGGAATGGGTGACATTTATGAGGTATGAATCTTTCTTGAAAGACAGTACATTTCCAGGTGAAACTAGTATTAAGAAGCTGTTTAAATGCTAAGTTATTTAAATGTGCAGCTTGTTGCATTCTGAAGGGGGTAAACAAATCTTTAGTTTAATAGGCAACCAATATTTAACAAATATTTAACAAGCTGTTTCAGTTTCCTAATGGCATCTGATAAGCAGCTTGGAGTTATGTCTCCAACATTTTTAACAGAAAGAAGGGAATATGTTATTTCAGTTGGTATGGAAGGATACATTGAAAAGTCCAAAATGTCTTCCACAATGCTCCATTTTCCAGCTAGAGATAGCTAGATGGCTGTAGGCTCTGCCTACAGACATAAAAATTGGGATGTTTCCAGTCACACAGATACCCCTAGACAATGCTTGTCCCAATCAAGTCAACAGATGACAAAAAACCTATCAGTGGTGTGATATTTTTTATACAAGATCAGAAAGATGAGTCATTCACTGTTTGTCAATTGTGTAAAATTGTGTAAAAGATAGGGTTAGATCCAGGCCAACAGTGCAGTGGTAATGCTGCCACTTGTGACATTGGTGACTCGCTTTCAAGAACAAGCCTGTATCTTTGATGGCTGTCCAGGTGAAAGATGATTAAGGATCGGCTCCTCTTCTGGGGAGGAAAAGCTGCTTCACCTTGCTGTACTACTGCCACTTGTAGATGTATGGGTGGCAGTGGAGAAGACTAAACATTGGCAGGGGGAACATAATGGAGTATTTGGCAGGATGTGAATTTGCACGCTTCTCCCAGGACCTCGGTCCTAATTCAGACATCCCACCAGGAATGGGATTACAGCAGCAAAAGGGGTAATTAAAACCTAAATTCCCACTTTCCATGCTCTGTGATGGCAGATGGTGGGAAATCTACCTTCAGCGGAACAAAAATATTTATCTAAAAAGAATCTGGTTAACAGAGGTAAACTGGATAAACAAAACACCTGGGCACCAGTAGTCAGATAAACCATTTAAAGCAACAGTACTAGTTAAAAAAAATTAAATAACTTGGTGGGCAGTTAGGACAAATCAAAACATCAATATATTGGGTTTTTCCAGTTGATGTTGTGGGAAGGAAACCCATGTCTGCTGGCTGCATCAAGATCATTCACAGCTCATAACTCCAACTTCTAGGCTATACTGCCAGTTGACAAGGTCTATCTCACCACAGATATGTGGACCATACCTCTGAACTGTCCCATGTTGTGAGGAACAGTTCCGCCTTTTACTTCACAAAAGTCGATGTTTCATGTTGAGAGGGTTTGTCCCACTTTCAATATTAAGATTTTAAAGCAAAGATCCATAACAATTAATGTGAAAAATATATTATTCAGTAAACAGCAAACTCTGTGTGCATGAAGGCACACACTTTAACAATGTTCTGAGCTTCTAAGTTAAAGATTTGATGAAGTGTCCCACATTTTGAGGGGCAATGTTCCACACTTGGAGGATGGACAGTTGAGAGATATAGTGTGGACCAGTGGTGTAATGACAGACTGTTTGTGTGTGATGGCACACTGGGCCTCACTGTCATGCAGCTCTGATAACATTCACTGCGCAGCCACATTTTCAATGTCATCTTTGAAGAAATCACACAAGTCCAAAAATATCTGAAGAACTTTAATAACAAATAGCACTCTTGCTCATATCATTAAACCTCAAACCAGGATTTATTTAATCCTGACAATGATTCAAACATGATAGTGATACTTCATGCTAGAAATTCTTATTGTGTTGCATGTTTTGCTCATTGTCTTAACCTCATAGTTAAAGACTTCTTACAAAGGACCAAAAGGGTGCCAGAGATGATGAGCAAGATATCTAAAATGTGTGTGTGCATTTCAGTCATTTCAATCACATCCCATACTCGGTGATCTCCAAATAAAAATCGCCTTCCCTCCAAAAATAAAACAGGAATCAGCCACTTGATGGCCCTCTACAGTACCTGACAAACAGTATGTTTGAACATTTGTATGAACAGTACAAGGCTACAAATAATCCAAAGATGCAGCAGAAAGGCAGTATGCATGGACTGGCAATATCACCATCAGAGTGGAGTTTAAGGAAAATTGTTATTGAAGTATTAACTCCATTTGAACAGTGCATACAGGAGGTGAGCAGTGGGTCACCCTCTCTACGTGAAGATATACCACAGATTTGTTTGCTAAGGGTGGAACTTCTATGGTTAGATATTTAGTTTAGGACAAGCATAACTCAAAAGGGTGCAGCTATGACATGACACCTTACCACGCATATTTCCAAAGATGTGAGACTGACAGAAATATCATTGCAAGTACTGTACAGTACTACTGTATGTGTTTGCATGCATGCTAGAGTAACTTTAAAAGTTGAGTTTTATCTTTCCTCCAGTGTGGAGCTGAGAAGGTTGAAAGATATACAATGCTCTTGGTTAACGCAGTACGTGTGCAATATGACCATCTTCAGCCCAAGTCCTTTCAGTAAAACAGTAGCTCACCTGGTTCCAGACAAGTGCAGCTTAAACCAAAGGAGCAAAGTCCACAAAAGCACAGACCAGCAAGTCATCCATTGATACTATATTGCCCATTTGCAACCCAATATGGGCAATTCTTTCTAAATCTGGAAATGTTCAACCTCAGTAAATACAGTCTGATACAGGCATATGAGCTGCCAAAATGGAAGATGCATAGCTAACTGATAATGGCACAACTGAAATTATTCAGAAGCAAATCCTTTACTGTAGGGCATATGAAAGGGATTGGTCAGCACTACGTTAGCTGGCAAGTAAATATTATCTATCCTTCCTGATGCCAGCATTTCTGACAAATGTGTATTTAGTGCCGCAGGTGCAAATGTGATTGACAAAAGGAACAGTCTTTCGGCCAGAAGTCTACAAATGCTGACATGCATCAATATGATATTTTTAAAGAGATATCAAACTGGATGATAATGGCAAATCCAGCTATCCTATAGTGGATACTAATGCATCCAACTATGACACTTCAAAGGGTACAACACTACACTGAAAATGTATGACTCCATTCAGTATGTTACAGTCTTCAGTGAATTTGGAAGTTTGTACTGTCTATCTGCAGCCAGTAGATGAAACAATATCAGCAAGCAATGTTCATCCAATTTACGTGACTTGTGAAGCCTGTCATCATACCCCCTCAGCCTGGCCATGGCCTCCACACCTACAATGTTATGAAATGACACTGGGTTCTGGCAACGAATGTCATCCCATCTGTTCTTCAACTGGGTGGAGGTAGGCATCACCCTAGTCAACTTTACCATTTGTCCACTCACCAGTCACCTTCATTACCCCTAGATTACTCTGGAACTTATTACTCATTGTAGGTCCCATGATCACACATGGGCCTGTTACAAACTATCTTGATCAATGTCTGATCTCCTGTCCTACAAGGCACTCAGAAATTCTTGAATGAAGGGTTTCCATGCTACAAAATCCCTCTGTTTTATGGCCAACCTCCAGAACAACCTTAACTCCTCTGGCAAATTCTGGAAGGTGATGCATTACCTTTTTTATCCTCCTGCCTATTTACTTACCCAGCCCTCATGGTTAATGGTTCACATGTCTCTGACCATCCCTCTATAGCTGCTCACTTCAATGAGTTTTTTACTACTTGTGCTCTCTTCTCTCCCCTGCCTGCTAGCTTCTCTCCTTTCCTCTCCCCCCCCACCATTCCTGTCATCCCCACCCCCATGGTATTAATTTCTCCCTGTTTACTACTCATGAAACCTTGCTACTGCTAGCCCTTTCCTCTTCCAATCTGTCTAAATTTATCCCATATGATCTGGATCCTAAACTTCTCCACCTTTCAGCACCTGCGATTGCCTCTCCCCTTACTCATGTCTTCAACCTCTCTTTCTCCCTCTGTACTGTTCCTCAGTCACAGAAACCTTGCCAAAGTCCTCCCTCATCATGAAGGGGGTGACCCCTCCTCTCCTGGCAACTTCCTTCTTATAGCTTTCCTCTCCTATCTTGCAAAGCTGCAAGAGAAACTTGTCTACTCTAGGCTTGCTGACTTCCTCTATTCATTTAGCTTCCTGTCCCCTTTTCAGTCTGGTTTCTGGAAGTACCACTCCACAGTCTCCTCCTTGCTTTATGTTACTGACCTAATCCTCTTTGAGATGGATCAAGGCCACATTACAGTGGCCATTTTCATCAATCTGGCCAAAGCCTTTGACTCGGTGGCCCATTCACTCCTCCTGGACAAGCTGATGTCTGCTGGCCTCTCAGCTCCTTCTGTTGAATTTTTCCATTCCTACCTCACAGGCCATCAACAGACAGTACAGGTGCGAGATATCATGTCACCTCCACTTCCCATTCAGTCTATGGTCCCACAGGGCTACATCCAGGGTCCCATCCTCTCCTCCATTTTCCTGAATGACTTCCTCTCTGCCTGTGCCAATTCATGTATTCACATATATGCAGATGACACAGTTATTTACATCTCAGACCTTTTACCCGTAGCAGTGGAAGACTTGCTTTGTCAAGATTTCCATAACACCATGTGGTAGTTCCACTCTAGCCAACTCTGGTCAAATGCTAAAAAACAGTGTCCATGACCTCTGGCACCAGTCAGAAATTAACTAGGCTCTCAACCATCCCTGTCTTCTCAACCCTGGGTGGCTCCCTCTTTGCACTGCTTTGTTCCTTCAAGTATCTCAGTGTGTGGGTAGATGGTAAGCTTGACTTCTCTGCCCACATTGATACAATTCACTCCAAGCTCTACCCCAAGCTCTGCCTCAAGCTCAGTGCTTTGTATCACAAGAAAGCTAGTTTGCCTCCTCAGGACTGCTGAGAGCTTGTTCCTAATATGATGCTTCCTTTTTTCAACTATGCAGATGTTGTCTATGGCACCACACCCTCCTCTTTCCTTGCCAGACTGGGCACCCTCTGCAATGCCTTCTGTCACTTTGCTTCCAACCTTTCTTTGTACTCACAAATATTCGATCTTGCTCTCCCTATCCATCCTCCTTCTATCCTCACATTGGCAGTCCCACTGTGACTCATTTATCCCCAAATTCAGATTTTGGTCTGTACGATCCTACCTGTCCTCACTCCTCTTTCCCATTCCCTCTGCCTCATACTCCCTCCACTCCAGGGAGCCTCAAACTTTCTCTCTTCCCCACCCTCACTCCTCTGCTCAGCAATCAGAATTCTCCTACCACCTTCCCTTCCTCTGGGACCTGCCACCTTCCTCTCTTCATCTTTCTACCTCCTCTGTGTACTTTAGGCACCAGTTAAAACTTCTTCCCACTACCTCCTTCTCTTGTAATTCCCATCCCTGATCCATCCCTGTTGGAGCTCCTACCAAACTTGTAATGGGGCCTCCTCCTAGGTTCTATCTCAGCCTGTATCAGTCTCCTCCTTTATCTTCATCTCCACTGCCATTCATTGCACCTGTTTTGGGCTCTTTATTTTGATGTCAAAACCATTACTTGTACCTTTGTTTAGCTCCATTTACTTTTTATGTGCACTTGTAGAATGTTAAACTATGCTCTGTTTATACTTTATTATGTATCAATCATTAATACTGTGTATGCTTTTTATTATTGTATTTTCTGTTCCCTCTCCCCTGGGCTGCACCTGGAAATGAGCCTTGGATCAGTGTGCCTTTCCCAGTTACCAATTTTCAATAAAAAAATCAGTAAATAATTCTGTGTGCTAACCTCCACCATAGCATCTCTTTCATGCAGATGCAAACTGTTGAGCACAAACAGACCTTTGTGTTGCTTCCATAGCATCACCAGCTCCTTGCTGCTACATTTTAGCAGTACAACTTGTACTTTTGGTGAGCTGCCTGCCTCTTATCTTGCCCCTCAGACTGCAGACTGTATCTAGCACTGGGCTGATGTCTTTTCATCTGGCCTGTCATGTGCTCTTGCTACCACTGCAGGCATTGAACCTTGCACCCTCACTGTTTCAGTCAGCAGCTCCACCACTCAGCTATCACATCAGACCATTGTTTGTGATAGGTTTTAAGACTCTAAAAGCCTCTAACCCTCATAGTCTGCTAAAATATTTTTTGAGTGTTACTGTAGGCTTTGAGCCCTGCTCCCTGCTGCAGCAACTACTGTCTTGGGACCTTTTCTGTCACCCTAGGCAAGCCTTGAACCTGGTGCTCTGTGTGCTTGAGGCAGGGGCTCTGCCACTGTACCAAGGTGGCAACTATACTTATGAGTAGACCTTTCACACTCTTCTACCCATCTCATTACTGCTATCTGCAAACCCGTCCTGTTGTCCCCCCTTCCCCTCATCTCACCTCTCCCATCTAAATCCAGCCCCTACCATCTTCCCCTCTATCATCTAAGTTCCCCATCTTTCTTCACTTCAGCTCTCACACCCTTACCAATCATGCATGCACACCTCCTGCCTACCTGCCTCTCTCTCCTCCTCCTCCTATTGCCTTCCGCTAACCCTAATGTCCCTGTTAACCCTCAGCCTCACTACTCTAATGCTCCTACCTGCCCTCCTGCCCTCCCCTCCTTCTATGCCACTGCCCCTCCCCCTCCCTCCGCCTCCACTCACCCCGTATGCTCCTTTCCACCTCACCCCCCATCTAGACACTACCTTTCCTCTCCCCTTTGCTCCCTCAGGCATCTTATCACTCAAGCCTTCCCAGCCTGTACTGCCCTACCCACCCCCTGTGCTACGAAAGCCCCCCTTCTCTTCCTATCGCTCCCAGCGTAAACTCTCCTTCTGACACCCACTGTCCAGAGTGGCTCTCCTCCTACTGCTCCTGACTGGTAACATACATCCCAATCCCGGTCCAGCTAGCAAAGGCTCCTCAAAGGAATCCACCGGACTTCATATTGGTTCCATGAACATATGTAGCCTCCTTAAAAAATTCGACTTTCTCAATTGCTGGGTTGCAGTTCATAAACCTGACATTATCTCAATAGTTGAAACTTGGCTGTCAGACTCTAGCCCTGACTCCCTGGTCTCACTCCCTGGCTACTCCCTCTATCGGGAGGACTGTGTTGGTAGGTGAGGTGGGGCTGTGCCATTTATGTCAAAGACCGTCTCGTTGGACTATCCCTCCCAGCCCCGGTCCTTGACTTCAGGGCTCAGGCCCTTACCCTAAAACTATCTCCTGATCCCTCTAAGGGTCCCATCTACCTGACTACAGCATACATACCTCCAAAAAAATCAAGCACAAGCACTAGGCCCACTAATCGATTATCTTACCTCCCTACCCTACTCCTCTGACCAAATCCTTGTGGGGGACTTGAACATCAACTGGCTTAGCCCTTCATCCACTTCCTCCCGTGATGCCTTTGCAGCCATCGACCTAACCCAACTAGTCTCCCAACCCACTAGAGTGAATCCTAGAATGGGCTCTAGCACACTCCTGGATGTGGTCCTCACAAACCACCCTAACTGCATCTGCAATATGCAAATCCTCCCAGACTGCCTTAGCAACCACTCCCCGGTTCTCTTCTATTGGTCAACCTCCTTGCCCAAACCCACAGCACAAACTACCCTTTGGTGACGTCTTAGACCTGGTGGGCTGAAAGGCCTTAAGCAACTCCTAGCCCTCATAGACTGGTCCCCTATACTAAATGCCCCAGATATTGACACAGCCCTTACCTTCTTTATCCACACCTTCAACTCTGCTTGCAACATTTTTGCACCCATAACTACACGCCGGTCCAAAGTAAGGCATGCCCCCTGGGTTACCCCCACCCTTCGTCAACTTCTTAGGCACAGGAACAATCTATGGCACATTGCCATGGAAATAGGCCACCCAGCTGACAGGCTGGCTCATGCTGCTGCCTGAACAATGCATATGGGCCATCCACAAAGTGAAGGCTGAGCACCATCAAGCCTCCTCACTTCCTCATGGGGGAATGCTAGGACCTTCTGGGACAACATTAAGCAGCTGAATAGTGGCACGCATCCCCCCCACCTTCGCTTATCAACATTAATGGTTCGGTCTCCTCAGACCCTGTCCTTATTGCCAACCACCTCAACAAATCTTTCACAGACCTTAGCCCGGTGCTCCCAGATAATTTCTTCACTCCCCCTCCCTCCAGATCTGTCCCTATTCTCCCACACCCCTTGCTCTACCTGCACCGAGTCACTGCCCAGGAAGTCAGACCTTACCTACTCAAGGCCTTAAAGAGTAACACAATTGGCAATGACTCCCTTGATCCCAGTCTTCTCTGTCAGGTTCTGGATCTGGTTATCTCACCGATCACCAGCCTCTTTAACAAATCCCTCTGCCTAGGGCAATTCCCCCCTCTGCCTGGAAGATAGCTACTGTCACCCCAATACACAAGGGTGGTGATCGGACCCTTCCTAGCAATTATCGACCTATCTCGATCCTCTCTCCTCTCTCTAAGGCCTTAGAAAAAATTGTGGCCACCAAAATCTATGAATACCTCGATAAATATAGCATCCTCTGCCCAGAACAACATGGTTTCAGAGCAGGCCACAGCACCAATACTGCCCTCCTGGAGTTCTCTAACTTTCTTCACACCTCACTGGATATGGCTCCCTAGCAGGTGCACTGTTCATTGACTTATCAAAAGCCTTTGATACTGTCTCCCACCCCCTCCTGCTAGCTACCATTAGTCACTTAGGCTTTGCCACTGGGCCTGTTTCCTGATGCTCCAGCTACTTGTCGGTCTGGTCACAACGTGTGAAAATAAACGGGAAACTTTCCAGCATCTGCCCTTATCCGCTCCGGAGTCCCTCAGGGCTCCATTCTTGGGTCCTTGCTCTTTTCCCTTTTTCTCAACTCCCTGCCCAGTGTATGTACTGGTAAAATTCTTCTTTACGCAGATGATGCTGTACTCTTTGCCTCCGACCGTAATCCCATCTCACTTCAGGATTCTCTGCAGGAATCCTACAATGACGCAGAAGCCTGGTTTACTGAGCACAGACTCATAATTAATCTAAAGAAAACCAAAACCATGCTCTTTGCCCACCCCCGAAATAAATCCAGTAACTATCCTCTCGCAGTCCACTCCACCTCTAAACTCCCTATTGAGCTAGTTCACTCTTATAAATACCTAGGTATAACCTTTGACCCTGCCCTCTCTTTCCATGCCCACATCTCTGCCCTTGCCTCAGCCTCTAACACTCAGCTGGGTATCCTCTATCGTCATAAAAACTGCCTTCCCACAGATGCCCTCCGACTTGCAGTCACGTCCTCTGTTCTATCTCTGGTAGACTATGGCCTACCTGTGTATGGTGCAGCAGACCAGACTGCCCTGCACAAGATCCGCCTCACCTTAAACAAGGCCTGCAGGCTCATAACTGGGCTCTAGTCTAACCCACTTGCCTTCTTTACACCATGGCTAATCTACTCAACCTAGATGAGCGCCTCAAATACCAAACCTGCCTCCTAACAAAAAAATCACTCCTTGGGCTATCCCCACCGGGTCTGTCAACCATTATCCATCGTGCAAACCCTACAGTGCATACCTGTATATCCCACAAAACTGCACTGGTTCTACCGAGGGCGAGAACCTCGCAAGGTCAAAGGGCTTACCCCTACAGAGCCCCCTGTTGGTATAACGTCTTCCCCGCCGGAGTCATTAATGCTGCCTCATTATCTTATTTTAAAACTAGTCTTAGAAATCACCTGCTCTCAACACGCAGCTGTACCTGCCTCTAAGCCTCCTCCTATCCTTCCAGACAAAGCTCACTGAGCCACTCTCTGACCTTCTGTCCAGCTCTACCTTTACTTGCTACTATCTTCCCCACAGGGTCGGACTGGGAAGCAAAGGGCCCACCTGGAAATGGGTCTGGGGGGACTTGGTACTGGCCCCCGTTTGGTCCCCCACTACAAAGTCACAGGGGCCTTGGCACTGATCCTGGGAGGGGGTGCAACAAAGTCATGGGAGGACATTGGCACCAACACACAATGACAGGCATGCCCTAGTGTATAAACTAGACAAATATTTACAGACTGGTATGCCCCAACATGCATTAGCCAAGTATAAGATAAGCATGTATTACCATTTGTAAGAAAGCCATTTAATTACTGGTAAAGTGACTAACTATTTCGGAGGCTTTAGTCCCATTGATTTAAGAGGAACTCTGCTACCTTGCAAAAATGCTTCTGGCAACATTGTTTGATAACCTCATTGTCTTGTTGCATGGCTGCAGGTGAGCAGAGAGTTCCCCTTTCAGATTTATTTGTAGAGCAAATTGTAGCAACTTTGCACACCTGTACCTGTGAGGTACTTGTAGGTGTCTATCATTTCCCTTCTCATGTTCTGTCTTCCAGGGTGTACATTATGTGATCCCTCAGTCTTTCCCTGTAGGACATATGCTGCAACCCCTCACCATTTTCATTGCCCCTCATCTCAATTACCTCCACACTGTCTATGTCCTTTCTGAGATATGGCCTCCAGAACTGAATACAATACTCCAGGAGGATCTCACCGGTGAATCATGCAGTGGCCATACCACCTTCCTCCTCCTGCTGGACATACCTCTCCTATGCATCCCAGCATCCCATGGCCCTACCCACTATATTTTCACACTGCCCTGACACTTTGAGGTCATATGATAACCCCATGATCCCTTTCCTGCTTAAGGACTGTCAACGGAGTTTTTAAACTACAGTCTTCACCTTTTGTGATTTTTTTGTATGTGGGATGTGAAAGATCTCATAGCACTGACTGTAAAAGTAGGGGATTTTGTTAAGGCAACCCCTCCCCACTAGTCAATAGGGAATCAGGATTTAGCACCTTTCCATGCAGCACAGTGCCAGTCCCCTATGACTCCAGAAGTGGAAGGAGGCACTTCCACATCACATGCCCCACCCACCTTGGTCACCAGTGGGCAGTCACATACTCAGAGTGATTACATCCTCTGTCTGGGGACCCATCCTTACGCCAGGACTGTGCTAGACCACTGCATCACTCCTCCACCCAAAGAGGCTTGTGGAGCCCTGGAATCAAACCAGGATCCCTCTTAACCGTTGGTCGTCAGGCTAGCTTCAGACATTGATTGCCATAAATCCTACAGAAATTAATTTGTATAGTAAACCAATGGTTACAAATAGAGCACTCTTATTGGCTGATGGCATTCTATAATGATTAGGTTAATGGCTGGAAACCTTTATGTACAGTACAACAATTAGAATCTGAACCATAAAACGTTCATTTTTTTAAGTTTAATTATAGCATAAAAGTGCTCCAAGCCGTTAGGTTATCTTTGTTAATCTAGCCCTATGGCACATGGCCCTCAGCTGTGCCTCACACCTCATGACCCCCTTGGGTTAGATTAACTGACAATAACCTAACCCATGGACATGCTTTACTGTTTAGAGTGGGCGAAGTACGTCAGCCTCCTGCTAAACTGTGATAGCTGCTTCTCTTCCAGCTCATCTGACAGAATACTGTACAATTGGCCCTGAGGTTCTGGGTTCTATGAAGTACAAAAGGGGGGGTATTGTTGTAAAGCACCATGGAGCAAACAAACCTAGGGGTCCTGATATCAGAGAACCTAAAATCCACAGCACACTGTAACAGAGCTGTGGCCTGTGAGAATGGCAAACAGGATGTTGGTATCTCTAGGGAGGAGAATAAGCAGAAGTCAGCAGCTGATCCTCCCACTGTACAGGTCATTGGTAAGACCATATCTTGAGTATTGCACAAGGTACTGGAGACCACACCTGAGGAAGGACTTCAACTAGTGGGAAGCAGTCAGCACAGAGCAACCAAAATGGTCCAGGAACTAATATGAGGAGGGATTTCAGGACTTGGTCACGTGCACTCTCGAGAACAGAAGGGAAAAGGGGTGACATGACAGAAACATACAAGCAACTGCATGGGATAATCAAAGTAGATGCCAAGGAGCTCTTCTCCTTGAGCTCAGATACAGGGATTAGAGGAAACTCACTGAAGCTGGCAGGGGGTAGAGATTCAAGAAGCATCCACAGTCACTCTGTCAACTGTTGGATGGTATACAAAGAACTTACAAACTTACAAAGCAGTTTAATTTAACTCCAGTAGCTAGACCAACTAACCTGAGATCCCATCAGCATGTATTAACTAATAGAAGGGAAGACTACTTCACTTTTTGAAGCTCTAAGTTATGGAATAGCCTGTCTCAGTATTTTTTGACATCTCAGAACAGGACTAATACACCCACATGGTATGGATCCCACCTGGAATACTACAGCTTGAGGCTGTCAAGAGGGCACAACACTAGGCCACCACAATGATCAAGCATGTGGCAAACAAAAACTAGAGGGAAAAGCTGGTGACCTTAATGTGTGTGAGGCTGAGAGGGACAGGAGCTCGGTTTTTTGTTTATTCTAGGGTGCTGACATGACAAGATCAAGTTGGAGAGCTATTCTGCTTTAAATGACCAACACAACACGTGTTTTCTGTTCTGCTTTCTTTGGTTACCTACCTCTCTTGAAGTATTCGGCTCGCTGGCCAGCTGGCTCAGCTCACACACTCCTCCAGTCGCCACTCAAAATCACCGTTCACCAAAGAGTCGACCGACCGCTTTCGCTTTGCTGGACAAGACACACGGCACCAGCGACAAGTTGGATAGATTATTTTGTAGGCTCTGCAGTGCAACTTGAGGAAGAGAAAAGAAGAGAAGAGACCGAAGCTGCTGCACTGTGGCCCCTTTAAAGTGCCCGCACTGTCCTGCCGTGTGACGTCACGATGAGCGACAACCCAGCAGCCTGCAAACTCTCTCTTTCTCTCCCCAACCAATCGGATTGCTCTCCAGTAGTCTCGCGGAAGTTGCAATACCCTTCCTGAGCTCCCCCCCAACCCCTTAGCTCGAAACTTGCCCAGCCAGTTCAGTTCAGCCACGGGGCCTGAGGGCAATGTTTGTTGATACCGGCTGAGACAATTAAACTCCCTGCCCCCCACATCCTGACTCCCAGCGCCGCCGCCTTGTACGCACATCAAAGGGGCCCAAATGAGGAGAGATTAAGAATAGATCGATTCGAGAGAGATGACTGTCTACTGCCTGGCTGCCGCTGCTCAAAACAACAAGGTACAAAACAAAGGCTTGGGTGGGCCAGACGAGTGTCGGGGGGTGTGTCGGGGCCTGGCGGGGGGTGGGAGGGAGGTCAGGAAGGCTCAGAGCAGTGAACTATACCAGGATAGGAATGAGACAAGCAGGCAGGGAGTGAGCACTGTGACGCGTTTGTTACCCCCCACACACACAGCTACTGTACACTGTATGTACTCACCGGGGGGGGGGCCCACCCGGAATTTTCCGGGTATCCGGGCAGGCCAGTCCGACCCTGCTTCCCCACACTCCTCTTCTGATGTCTTACACCCAGCCTTACCTTTATTCTGCCCACTGAATCAATCTCCATGCAACTACTGTATATTGTCTACTCTGTAATGTGCACATGTAAGCCTGTTGTATACTGTGTTTTACATATGCCTGTATTTTTGGCTGATTCCTAAATGTACTCTGATTTTTTGTCTGCCTTGATGTTTGTTTCTTGCACTGTTTTGTCCTCACTGTGACGAGGTACCTTTGTAAATGAGCCTCTGACTCAAAGGTTGTTAAACTGATGTTCTAATAAATAAATAAATAAATGTGCATGTCTGCAGTCAAGGTATTTAATACCTTTACAGTGTGTGTGTGTGTTCAAGTTAAAATCAGAATCACCATCATTACGTTAGGGAAGGGAGAGGGATCCTTATAAGAGCCAGCTGAAGTGACAGAGTTTTAGAAAACACTGTCAGCTGCTGCTGCAGCACCCACATGACTTATTAGCATCTTCCATGCATTTAAACTTGAATGTTGGATGCCATGTGGGATATAGGAGCACAATAGTTTCATACCAGCTATGCAGTGCTGCTACTGCTGCTTCATCACAAGTGTGTGTTTTCGAGGGTGGAGAGAAATTAACATCAGAATCACCATCATTGAAAAGGATCCCCCCACCCTCTCTGAGGTACAGTTTCACACCATGTAAATGTGTGAGTGTATGGGAGAAGACATTTTTGTGACTCATCCTCCAGGCTGTTTCTTTAACTACCTAAGGCTCTGACAGTACCCACCACTAGCCTGATGGTCCCTCATTAATGTGTGTATATGTGTGTGTGTGTGTGTGTGTGTGTGTGTGTGTGTGTTGGCAGTCAGAGTCCCAGAGCATATGAAATGTGGATGCATGGGAGAAGGCATTTTTGTGACTGATACTGCCAGACTGCTTCTTAAACTACCTCAGGCTTTGAAAGTACCCACCACTGGCCCTGCCGTCCCACAGTATGTTAAACTGTTAGTGTAAGGGAAATACATTTCTGTAACTTGAACTGCCTTGCTGCTTCTTAAATGCACACAGGACAGCATACAAGCTTAATTGGGAGCAACAGACAAAAAGAAGAAAAACAGAACTCTATCAAATTAAAAGACTTTAAACAAAATCACAGCAGTACAATTCACTGACAAGGCGGGCCCTAACTGAGCTCTAACATTTCTTGTAACACTTTCACTTTGACAGGGGGCAACTGCTTGGTCCTACAGCCTCCTTTTTAGAGTCTGCATAGCCACAGTTTGACAGAGGTTGCCACATTTAGCATCAATTAAATGGTAATTGATGTTTAGATAAATTAATTTTATCTGAGGAAGCTGAGACAGGAATAAGGCAGTGCTTGCTAAGCAAGACCCCAAATCATTATAAATGAATATATGAAATAAACTTTACTAACAGTGCTTGTCCCTTTGTGTGCAACAAAGGCAAAACAAGTAAAAAAAACAGCACCTGAACCAGAGTAGCCAGGCAGTTGATATAGAATTGCTAGTCTGCTCTAGGAAAAAACACTTGGACACTGAGACAGGAACACTGTTCCTTATTTTAGAGACCCCAACATTTCACCATCTGATGTATGGCTTCTTAATGGGACACTGTGATTTAAATAAAATGTATACAATATCCAATGCATTTACAACAAGTTCATAGAAATACAGAAACATAGAATTTGATGGCAGATAAGGATCACTTGGCCCATCCAGTCTGTCCATTTCTCTGTACCTACAATATTACTGTAGACTGTGCCTGATCTACAGCATTTTCTCCCTCCCTCTTCCTTTCCACTATGATTCTCTTGTGCTTATCCTATGCATTCTTGAACCCCAACATTGTTTTCACACACCCCCAACTCTGCTGGAAGTCTGTTCCAGGAATCCACCACACTTTCTGTGAAGAAGTACTTCCTTACATCTCTCCTTAATCTAACCACATCCAATTTCATATCATGTCTTCATGTTCTTGAGCACTATTTCTTCTGAAAAATATGCCCCTTCTGTACTTTATTTTATCCCCCATGAGGTATTTAAACGTCTCTATCATATCCCCCATACTTACTACTAGAACCCAACATGCGCTTACTCGACATACTGTTGCTCGAGCCCAGATTCCTGAACTCAAAATCCCGATAGTGGGATTTTATTTGTTTCTCATGTTTCAGGGGGCTTTGTCCCCTTCAACCCCCCCTCCCAAATTAATATAACAAACTCTGGGGGGGGGGAGTGAATCCCACAGTTGGGATTTTGTGGTTGGGGATTCTGAGCTCGGGTAACAGTTTGCCAGGGAAACGTGTCAGATTATAGTAGTAATACCTATCCCCATCCCTCCTGTGTTACAGGGTGTGCGTATTGAGGTTTTATGTCTCCTCATTGGCTTTTGATGAAGACCCTACAACATTTTAGTTGCCCACCCTCTGGACTGCCTCCACTCTGTCTATGTCCTTCCAGAGATGTGGTCTCCAGAACGGGATACAGTGCTGAAGCGGGGATCTTACCAGCAATCTAAACAGAGGTAATGCCACCTCTCTTTCTGATGGTGAAACTCCTCCCTATGCACCCAACCATTCCATTCACCTTCCCTACTGCCTTGTCATACTGCCTGGCCACCTTTACATCATCCAATATGGTAACATCCAGGTCTCTTTCCTGCCTGGTGGTCATCAATACCACTCCACCTATTCTGTACTCCACCCCTGGTTTTCTGTGCCCTAAGGGCATTATTTTGCACTTCTTTACATTGAAACCCAGCTGCCATACCCTTGATGACTCCTCCAGCTTTCTCAGGTCTCTGCCCATCCTTTCCACCCCCCTGGAGTGTCCACCCTATTGCACATTTTGGTGTCACCCTCAAAGAGACAGATATTCCCTTTCAGCTCCTCTGCAATATCACTTATTAAGTCATTAAAGGGGACCGGTCTAAGCACTGCTCCCTGAGGCACCCTACTGGTCACCCTCCCTACCTTGGAATGAACTCTGTTTACCACCACTCTCTGTCACCTATCCCCATACCCCTAAACAAATTCTTATCCAGTTTATCACATATGGACCCACTTCAAAGCTACCCAGCTTACTTAATAGTCTCCAATTTAGAATGGTGTTGAACACCTACTGAAATCTAAGTAGGCCTCATCCACCAGTCCACCTTGATCTAGCTCCTTGGTCACGCAGTAAAGAAATCTATCAGATTCATTTGACATGACCTCTTCCACCCCCTGTGCATCCATGCTGCCTCAGCTCTTGTAACCCACTGCATTCAAGACATTTCATCATCCCTCCCTTCAGCAGTGATTCTATTAACTTTCCCACCACCAATATGAGGCTGACTGCCTATGATTCCCAGCTTCCTCCCTGCTATGACTTTTGTGAAGTGGGACTATGCCTGCCTTCTTCCAGTCATCTGGAATCACTCCTGTTTCCAGTAAGTTGTTAAATACTGTAGGGCTGTCAGAGATGCAGCCAGTACCTCCATGAGCTCCCTTAATACCCTTAGATGCATCCCTTCTGGCTCCATTGCTTTGTCCACTTTCAGATTAGTGAGTCCCTTCAGGACTCTCTCTCCTCTGAAAAGAACTAGTGCCCACATTCCTCCCACCACCCAAAGCTCCTGTTACTTTTTTTGTGGCTGCTTCCCTTCTCCTTCCTCTATGAACAATGAACAAAGTATCTGTTCAGACTATCTGTCATTTCCTGTTTCCCTTCTGCATGGTCCCCCTTTCCCTTTTTAACCTTACAATCCCACCACTGGTCTTCATCTTTTCACTTACATACCTAAAAAAATGTCTTGTCCACTTTCATACCTCCTGGGCTATGCTCTCTTCAGTCTGAGCCTTTGGACTTTTTACTGCTTTCTCTGCTTCTTTCTGCTTCCCAAATACACCTCCATATCCTTCTCCCTCTGCATCTCCTTATACCTTCTGAATGCTATCCTTTTAGCTTATACATTTTCAGCCACGTCTTTCAAGAGCCATACTGGTCTGTTTTTCCTCTTGTTTTTGCTCACTTGCTTGAAATATTTATTGTCTTTACTATATCCCCTCTTAGCTTTTCCCACTGCTCCTCCACCCCCCCCCCAAGGTAATCCCCCAGCCAGGTCATCTCTGAGGCATCCACCCATCTTTATAAAGTCTGCCCTTCTGTGTGTTTCAGTTCTGCAGACATCCTTATATTAAACTGCACTGTACAATGGTCACTGTTCCCTGTACTAGGGCTGATCATCCTACCTAAATAATAAAGGGACTCTATTCTAAATTATTTTTCTAGAGTCTGTTGCAACAGCATTCCAACTATTTTATAATGTACTATTCTCTCCCTGTTCTGTCAGGATGGCCACCTTCAACTCCTTTTTTCTTCTTTACTCTGTTTCTTTTTCATGTCCCTCAAAAATGCATCCTGCATGGCTCAAAGTGACCAAACAATGTAATAGTTATCTAGCACAGTTTTGTTTGCCAATATAAAACCAGATACCCATTGTTAAATACTTGCACATTCAAAATATGAGTCATTTTTGCTGTACTGTTGTTATGCAGCACATATAGCATAACATATGCTTGACTGCCTAAAGTACATTGAAAATGTTATATACTACATAGTGGTTTGGTATCTGAAAAAGCCAGAGTTAGTATAAAATAAAAGTTTCACTCGATAGTTAAAAGGCTGGAGAATGTATTTGTTTTATTTTAAATTCATAATGGTATCTGATATAAACAGCCTTGGTTTTGCAGACAGCCCAGAGCCAGTTGCAAACAGCCTTGAAAACAGTTGCAAGCAGCTTTGGCTTTTCAGTCTGCCTGAAGCATGAGAAAAGGAAGGACATGCAATCTTCATGTCCTCAAAGCAATCTGAAGCACAAATGAGGAAAGGATCTCTCAGCAATGTTATGTGATCCTGACTGTTGCATCCTGAGCGATGCTATGTAATGATTTATTTTCTTGTATTTATTTATATTTCCTTGTGGGTTTTTTTTTGTTTTCAGAATCTTGCTGAAATAAAATCATGCAGCAAGCATATTGTACCTTATACAAACTGAATCAGTGTCTTATCTTTTACAACTACACCCTGTGACACATGGGTTCAGAAGTGGGATAATGATTAACTTTCAGGTGGTCAGGGAAATGTTAATCAGCAGATGCCAGCTAGTATGGATGAAACAGGTGAGGAACTGGCTGATAACCCCCCCCCCAAGAATATACAGTAAGTGAACTGTTGCAGTGGTTGGTTATAAAGCAGGTAGAGATGGAGAAACAGAGAGAGAGAGAAAAGGAGATGAAGCAAAGAAGACAGGATCAGAGTTTGGCTGATACAGTACGAGTACTCTAGGTGATTGGGACCAGTTGTTCTACTGGTGGGACTGGTACATCACCAAAAGACTTAAAACTTACCAAAATGACTGGTATAGATAATATTGAAGTGTATCTGACTACCTTCAAAAGAATTGCAATGGCTTGTGATTGGCTTCAGGCCCAAAGGGTAGTACGATTAGCTCCATATTTAACTGGTCATGCTAAGATAGCCTATAGTCATGTAGACAGTGCATCTGCAGGCAACTATGAATTAGTAAGGAAGGAACTCTTAAGACAATTTGATATTAGCACTGAAACCAATAGACAAAGGTTTACTTTACTTCATTATTGAAATGTGGTTACTTCAAGAGAAGTGTATACCCAGCTAAAGGAGTTGTGCACCAAATGGCTTCAATCATAGGAGAAGACAGTCGTAGAGATCTTGTAAACCTTGATGATCGAGCTATTCTTACAAATACTACCTCAAAATGTCTAGATGAGGGTGAGGGAACTTTGAGCAGAAACTGCAGAGATGACCGTCATGTTGGCAGAGGATTTCCTGGCTGCCCAACAGTCTAGCACAAGAGGATACAGAGTAGGGATGAGCGGGTACTAAAATACCTGACCCCCCAAGACTACCTGTGGGTACCCCAAAAGTATCCTAAAAATACCCAAATGAAAATTGAGTAGTCGCATCACTTCGGGTAGTTACTACTTGACCCAGTCTACTACCCAATTACCCAACCTTGACCATAACAAAATATGACATGAAAAAAGTTTTTGGGGGACTATTAGACTGTTTATTAGGTGCCCTGAGCCATTACATCCATGAGGGGCATTGCTGAGACAGGTACAAGACGTGCAGCCACTCTCAGCAAGCCCGATGCTGTTTCCAAAAATGATACCCATGGTGGGCCTTGCTGAGACAGGTGCAAGAGGCTCAGCTGCTCTTAACGAGCCTACTGCTGTTTACAAAAATGATACCCATGAAGGACATTTCTGAGGTACGTATGAGAGGTACAGCTGCCCTTAGTGAGCCTGCTGATGTTTCTAAAGATTATACCTATGGTGGGCATTTCTGAGGTAGGTATGAGATGTGTAGCTGCTATGAGTAAGCCTGCTGCTGTTTCTAAAAATTATACCCATAGTGGGCATTTATGAAGTAGATATGAGAGGTGCAGCCGCTATGAGTAAGCCTGCTGCTGTTTCTAAAAATTATACCCATGGTGGGCATTGCTGAGGCAGAAACAAGAGGTGCAGTTGCTCTTAGTGAGCCTACTGCTGTTTCCCAAAATTATACCTGTAGCAGGCATCACTGAGGCAGGTAAGAGAGGAGCAGCTGCTCTTATTGAGCCTGCAGCTGTATCCAAAAATTATACCCATGTAGGGCATTTCTTAGGTAGGTATGTAAGGTGCAGCTGCTCTGATTGGACCTGCTGCTGTTTCCAAAAATAATACCCATGGCAGACATTTCTGAAGTAGGTATAAGAGGTTGAGTTGTTCCAACTGAGCCTGCTGCTGTTTCAAAAATTATATCCAAGGCAGGCATTGATGAGGTAGGTACGAGAGACACAGCTGCTCTGAGTGAGGCTGCTATTGTTTCCAGAAATTTTACCCATGGTGGGCATCAATCCAAGTTACATAATATAAAACTGATGACTGACAAAAGAAAAGTAAGAGGAGTGTGTCACATGAGGCTGGCATGTTGACAGTGGGGATTGTTCTATTTATTTTGTACACAATGTGGTCATCATATTCAGTATCACGGTTTGCAGGCTGTTGTTCATGTTCAGGGTCAGGCTTACATAATTCAATGTTTGTGATAACTGGGAAATTGTCAACATTCATTGTGAGAAATGTAAGCCATTCAACATTTGCAGGACTTAGCAGTGTTCTGTGGTCAGTGACTATTCCTCCAGTTGCATGAAATATACATTCTGAATATACGCTTGAAGGTGGACAACTGAGATACATTATTACAAGATTTGCTAGAGCTGGCCATATTGTTCTCTTTTGTTTCCAACCGAGTAATGGATCTTCGTCAATACCAATCACAGTATGGTTGTCAAAATACTCCAGCATCATTGTGCTGCATGACATGGTTACCAGTCTGGCAGATAAGCCAGCTGCACTTTCTTTACAGGATGCTAGTCAGTGTTGTTGCAGGTGACTCAGAAGTGATTTGACTTTCTGACAATGAACATAGGATGCCCAAGAAGTAGGTGTAGATGTCCTTTCCCTTGCTGACACTGGTGATTGCGAAGAATTGATTGATATGCTATTGTCTGCACCAGAGGCACACTGTCATTGTTTGGCAGGGTTTGAGTCCTGTACATCAGTTAATGGTATTTGTAGGCAATGTCACATATGGTTAGCAGAAGATCTTTCCAATAATCAATTTCTTCCCCTGCAGGAATGATGGCTTCAATGTTCCACTTAAAGTGGGGATCTAGCAATGTAGCCAACACATAGGAGTCATTCTTATAAATGTTAATTTGTCTCTGATCAGTCAACAATCTGACACTCACGTCATCTGCTAGCATAACAGCGTGATGTCATCTTTTGACTGAAAGTCTTTATGTCATCAAGAAAAATGTGAAGAAGTCTGATTTGAGGAAGAATTTGACTTAGAATTGCACTGTCCTCACTGACATCACATGCGACAGCCTCAAATGGCTCCAGTAAGATGACCAAAGATTCCAGTAGAGTCCAGCAGCTGAAATTGAACATCATGTCTACTTTACCTATTTGTTTTGCATGGTGTAGTCATGTACAGCTTTGTTCTGTTCAAGAAACCTTTCCAACATGTAAAATGTTGAATTCTAATGGGCTAGAATTTCCTGTTTTAATGTATGCAAGGGTAAGTTGTTCAACCTCTGCAGCCCCTTCAGGATTTGTTTGTGTTTTCACAGAGTGGCTGAAATGCCCACATATTTTCCGAGTAAGACCAAAAATGTTTTCAACATTTCTGTTTCCATTTAAGAAATTACAGATAAGAAGATTTAAACAATGTGCAAAACAAGGTATGTGTTGATAGTAGCCATCTCTAATAGCCTTAACTATGTTGGCACCATTATCTGACACTATGAACCCTGGTGATTAGGAATACAGAGTAAACCATTTCTGGAATGCATTTTGCAGCTCCTGAAAAATATCCACAGCAGTGTGATTTTCCTCAAAAGTGGTGACACATAATACAGCCTACTTCCTACTACTTACAGTAGAGTAGAGATTATTACTTTCTGGTTGAAAACTTGCACAATAAGCTGCAATAGTCATGTAGTCAATTATTTGGTTGCTGGTCCACATATCTGTGGTTATGTGAACCTGCTTCACCTTAGAGAGTTTCAACTGCTTAGTGACCACACTACACACCAAGTCATACTGTACATCAGTGGAACAGCCTTTTTGAGAAATATGTTCAAAATGGAATGGTCTACCATAGCTCAATCCTGTTCATGAACTTGAGGAAAACAAAAGCAACAGGGAGTTGACAACTGGACAACGGATCTGAAGTGGCTCTATTTAACAGCTGGCATGTTGAATACTTGCAGGTAAATTTTTATGTCTTCACAACACTTTCTTTTAATGTTAGTTAACGTGAATGATGAGGTATTTTTAATTTTGGGGGGACTGTATTTTCATGCCTTTTTCACATGGAGTACTACTGTGGGATTTTGCAGTACTTGATGGTGTCAGAAGAAAACAATCTGTCTGGGAAGACTGTAAGGACACAAGTGATTCAGTGTCAGTTCTTGCTTTCAATTCATTGCCACTATGGTCACTGCCACCACCATCACCTCCACTACAGCTCATACCAACCACACTGTCCCTTGTCCTGCCCCACGCAATGTGGTGTTTTGGCTTTGCATGTCGTATCATTACTGGTGCTCGAAAATGTCTCACTTCCCCACCATGAATTGCACTCTTTTTGTGCAGACTGCATACAACTCCAGTTGTCTGCAGGGTCAATACAAAATAAATTCAACACTAAAGAGTTACCTTTTGTGCCTTGTACTATGGTGCCTGGCATTATTTCTTGCACAGTCAAGGGACCTTGAGGAAACCCTGTACTGCCATTTCCTTGTTCACATGAATCATTCTCATTCATGCTTATCTTCTTATTCTTATGCTTACCCTACAATTTTTTTTTCTGCACTTGCCTCTCATGCCTTACAGTGGCATCCTCTCCTACCCCCATCAAAACTACACATCTCATTGCCATAAGATTCAGAAGAACTGGAAGTGACATCATTATCAAGTGGGAAACAGCCTGGACTATCCCATTTCCAGTCCCCACAAGCACCGCCATCTTCATTAGCATTTGCTGCAACAGCATCTGAGCTTATATCTGAGGGGGATGTCTCTTTGTCCTTGCATGCTGCTTCAACAGCTAGAAGTATACTGGCAGATGTGGAAAAACATTTAGTGCCTCTATGAGTAACTCCTGTCAGTTCTTTCCAATACTTTACTGTCATTTCATTGCTATCCTGCTTTTTTGTTTCAGGAGGACATTTAGTTTCAGTCCTGGTGATGTTATTGTTATTAATGTTGCTATGTTCTTCATTAGTGCTAGGATTCATATTGTCCATGTCATTTTCAGTTGCACATGCAGCAACACTATGGTTACTTTTAGCAGACTAAGACTGGGAAATACCAGACATAGTAGGCACACCTATGACTTTCGCAATGCCGCAGAGAGACATCACACACAGTGTGGCTATGACAGGGTTTGGGGCACCTAGCTGGCTAACAGACTGTGTAATACAGCCTAAATGGATTTCATTATGCTGCAGAGAGACATCACACACAGTGTAGCTATGACAGGACTTGGGGCACCTAACAGGATAACAGACAGTGTAATAGAGCCTAAATGGCTTGCGATATGCTGCAGAGTGACATCTCATGTAGTGTTTCTATGACAGGGCTTGGGGCACCTAACAGATAACAGACAGTGTAATATGGTCTAAATGATTTTCATCATGCTGCAGAGGGAGGTTACACACAGTGTTGTTACGACAGGGCTCAGAGCACCTAACAGGCTAACAGACACTGTAATACAACCTAAATGGCTTTTGATATGCTGCAGAGAGACATCACACATAATGTAGCTATGACAGGGCTCAAGGCACCTAACAGGCCAACAGACAGTACAATACTGACTAAATGGCTTTCGCTATACTGTAGGGAGACACAGAGTAGCTATGTCAGAAACAGGGTTCAGGCACCTAACAGGCAGTGTGTAATACAGGCTAAATGGCATTTACTATGCAGCAGAGAGAGACACACACAGTGTAGCTAATATCATACAGACAGGGCTCGGGGCACCTAACAGACAGTGCAATGCAGCCTCAAAGGCTTTTGCTATGCTGCAGAAAGAAGGGAAGCAGTATAGCGCAGTGGTTTAAGGCTCTGAGCTGCAAATCTGATGACATCCAGCAGACCAGACCTGGGTTTGAATCCCACAGCTTCTACTTGCATACTGTGTGACCCTGAGCAGGTCACTTAACTTTCCTGTGCTCCCAGGTAGCACCTGTAAAAAAGCTTAGTGTGTTACTCCTGGTTAAACAACTAATAATAATAGAAAAAAAGATGTCATACACATTTTAGCTATGACAGGGCTCGGGGCATGTAACAGGCTGACAGTGTAATGCAGCCTAAATGGCTTTCGTTGTGCTGCAGAGAGAGACACAAAGTAGCTATGTCATAGAGAGGGCTCAGGGTACCTAACAGAGAGTGTGTAATACAGCCTGAATTGCTTTCACTATACTGCACAGACACACAGAGTAGCTATGTCACACATGGGGCTTGGGGCACCTAACCCACAGTGTGTAATATAGCCTAAATGGCTTTTAGTATAATGCAGAGATACACAGAGTAGCTATGTTACACATGGGGCTTGGGGCACCTAACCCACAGTGTGTAACACAGCCTAAATGGCTTTCACTATACTGCGGAGAGTAGAGTAGCTGGGCTGAGTTTCAAAGGGTGATGCAGGGCAAGCCCAACTTCAACCCTGATGTTTGAAGCAACTGTGCCAAACACATTGCCACAACATGCAACCAATGTTAGTACTTTGGTGCAGTTTCAATATTTTCCAGGATTTACGGCAGCTTGCATCAAATGTTTGGTACAAGACCCATAACAAGGGTCTAAAAATGGTGCAAAGTTAGACTGGGGGGAGCTGGTCTAACTTGAGGCATTTGGCTTACTCGGTAGAAAACTGCAATCTGCATCATTGAGAAGGAGCAAGCCCCCTGCACCATATGTTTGCTGCACCAGGGACTTGAGGCATCTCATTTGAAAATCAGGCCTGCTGTGTCATAGACAGGGCTTGGGGCACCTAAAAGACAGTGTGTAATACAGCCTAAATGGCTTTCCCTATACTACAGAGAGAGACACAGAGTACTAAGTATGTCACAGACAGGGCTCAGCACCTAATGGACCATGTGTAATATAGCCTAAATAGTTTTCACTATGCTGCAGAGAGACACAGAGTAGCTATGTCACAGACATGGTTTGGGCCACCTAACAGATGGTATGTAATACAGTCTAAATGGCTTTCACTATACTGCAGAGAGACACAGAGTAGACAGGGTATGGAGCACCTAACAGGCAATGTGTAATACTGCCTAAATGGCTTTCACTACACTGCAGAGACACACAGAATAGCTATGTCACAGACAGGGCTCGGGGCACCTAACAGACAGTGTGTAATATAGCCTGAATGGCTTTCACAGCTGCTGCCAGCAATGAATGCCTCCCTCCCATTCTCCTTCTCTCTGAGACCTGTGACCCGGGCACCGCACTGGATGATCCCCCGATTATTCCCCTTTCGGTCCCCAGCCTCTTTCTCCTTCTTTGTCTAAACCCTGTGCTTTTTTTTAAGTTTTGAAACTTTTTTGTCATTTCTTTCACCGCAACTGCTGGACGAGCACCAATTCCTCTCTCTCTCTCTCTCAACAAACTCTGCTTCCATCTGTGTGCTCATAGCTGACATAAAGCACAGACACCAGCACTGACCAATTGGATTGTCAGGCCGGTGTCATGTGCTCCTTTCTGGTGTGACAACCCCATAGGCTGCCCTTTCATGCCTGATTACAACTTGTGAAGAGTCCCAGGACCCCACAGGTTGCCTGTAATACCAGTTTAAAAAATAAATGACCTGTTACCTGACCTGTTACCCATGTCAACAGTACTGACTCGCTAAGTACACTGTTAGGTCGGGCAGGGTAGTAAATTACCCAAACTACCCTACCCAACAAAAAAAACTCACAGATACCCAAACTACATGCTCCAGCTACTCGACATGTAGCCTTTCCTTAGTACAGAGATACTGTTTTTTTTAATTCTACCACATCTAGTATGGTAAGACAGACCCATTTTGTACCTAATTGTGCCCCAGTAAAAACCTCAGAGAAATCTGAGGGTAAATCAGGAAAAGAAAGGAGACATTTTCCACCTGACATTATCTACCACAATTGTCAAGAAGTGGCCCATATAGTTCACTATTGCCAGAAAAAGAAATTGGAGCCCACACATCTGGCCTTAGCCAACTGGGGACATTATTTAAGTAATGTTAACATTGATAACAAGCAAGTGATGGGACTGATAGACTCTGGCAGTAAGAAGACATTGATCTGATCAGATCTCCTGGATAATGTGCCTAATAGAGGCCCTTGTACAGGTGTCATGTATATTCATGGAGACACACACCATCACCCTACCACTGTTGTAAATATGACCATACAAGGTAAACCAGCTAGAGTAACTGAAGGACCGGTGCCTAGACTCCCTGTACCTGTGGTTATTGGCCACAATTTCCCAGACTTTGGAACTTTAATAAAAAGGGATGAAGCAATGTCTTCAGTGACTACCAGGGCCCAGGCTAAGCAAGAGAAGACCCTTAATGACACCTTTTCTTTTGAAAGAGATGTAATAGGGACTCCAGGAAAGGATACACATTCCAGAAAAGAAAAGACTAAAGAAGAAATGGAACAAAGAACATAATGGAATATCTGAGGTTAACTTAGACAAAATGTTTGAAGGGCGTGATATTGGAGTTGAATAAAAGAATGATGAAACATTAACCCTTTTTAGGGCTGCAGTTGGCAGAGCCCTGTAGACCTCTTGCTGTCAAAAAAGGACTTCACATTCCTTGCATTCTTTCCAACCAAACAACCTGTTGGAGTTACACCACAGTTGCCTCCGCGTCTGTGAAGTGCTCTGCTGACTGTCAGTATTGGAAGTAGCACTGCAATATTTTTTTTCTATCAGTGGTCATGGCACACTCCCCCGTGACCAAGATGTCTGCTAGTGGTCGTACATGTGCAGTCACATGTGGCAGACATCTTGGTCATGGCAGCGTCTGCCATATTCCACAGTGACTACCAACTCTCCCTCTCAGCACCCATCCCCCAGCCCCCAGAAACATAACAATGATACGGGGGTACCCAATCCCCCAGTGCCACAATTGTGTTCCCCTTGACAGTCCCTTTCTTTTTTATATATTTTTATCTCCCTCCACCTGACCCTCCCTCTCAGCACCCACCACTCCACTCCCCCCCAGAAATGTAGCAATGGCACTGGGGGGTGCCCAATCCCTCAGTGCTGGAATCCTCAATTTTTTTATCTGCTTAAAAAAAAAAGGCCATTGATGTCTTTTGCACCATTACACTCCTCCCAACTGACTGTCCCACTCAGCACCCACCACACAACATCCTGCACCCCCAAACACCTTACTTACCCAATGGGGGATCAAATGCCATAATCTGGACCACAGACAAGTCTTCACTCTTTGAAGCCGGACCACGAACTGAAGAAACAGGTATGCGCTTCAAGGTATTTCAATGGTGTTTTGAACTTAGTGGCATAACATGGCCATTTTTTCATATTCTTGACCCAGATTTTTGATGTGCCTTTTTGGGGCACCCCATCTCATGAACAATGGCATTGACATTAGGCAACTCTTTCCCAAAAGGCAATTTCACTGTCCCTGTGTGAAATCACCTTTCAGGCAAAAGTTGAAAAATTCTTCTGCTCTTGTTCATGAGGTGGGGTCATAAAAAGGTTATGTTGAAAATTTGGTGTGAAAATATTTAAAAACAACAAAGTTATGTGCCTACATTGAATTTTGCGAGTGCAGGCTCGTAACTTTGGTAATTTTCAATATTTTTACCCTGAATTTACAACATAACCGTATCTTTACAACACCTCATGAATATGACTGCTGTCATTTTTCTAATCCTTGCCAAAAAAACATTCACATCCTGATAGGTGATTTTGTGCTCCCTGGGCAAAATCATCTTTTGGTCAGAAGTTGAAAATGTTCTCTGCCCTTGTTCATGAGGTGGGGCTATTAGAAGGCTACTGTATGTTGAAAATGTGGTGTAAAATTATTTAAAAAACAACAAAGTTATGAGCCTACATTACATTTTGCTAATGCAGGATCATAATTTTGATAATTTTCAATATTTTATACCCTAAATTTCACCTGCAGCCCAATAGGTTCTGGCCACAGTTTGTTTCCACCAGGTAGGGAAAAGCATGTGTAAAGGGACACCCAAGTATAAGGAGAAAAATAACATTTTGTACCGGGTCTGGGTTAATCCAAACACAGGAGAAATAGTAGAGGAGTTGGTCATTCCTGAAAGCTTTTGTCCCCGATTGTTATACTTTGCCCATAATTTACCTTTAGCAGACCATGCTGGGAGGGACTGTACCTTGACTCACTTATTGCAAAGTTGTTTTTTTTTGCCCAATATTCATGAGCAGGAAGCTGAGTATTGTCGAGCCTGACCAGAATGTCAGAAAGGAAGGAAGGATATGGTGCCCTGATGCCTTTACCTTTGGTAACTATGCCATTTGAAAGAATAGCTATGGACATGGTAGGCCCATTAGAGAAGAGCTCTTGAGGGAACCACCTCATACTGGTTGTGTGTAACTATGCCACCAAACATCCAGAGGCCATACCCATACGTACAATCACTACCCCAAAAATTGCCTAGGAGTTGATAAAACTATTCAGCAGACTAGGCATCCCAGAAGTTATTTTGACTGATCAGGGAAGCAATTTTAATGCTATCAGGTAAAAAGAATTGTACCACCTATTGGGTGTAATAGCAGTCTGGACGTCCCCCTACCATCCACAAACAGATGGGCTAGTGGAAAAGTTTAACCAAACCCTGAAATGAATGCTGAGAAAGTTTGTCCATGATGAAGGAAAGGACTGTGATAGGTATTTTTTTTCCTGCTGTTTGTGTACTGTGAGGTACCCCAAGCTTCCACTGGTTACTCCCCCTTTTTGCTGTTATTTGGAAAAACCCTCAGGGCCCATTAGATGTTGTCAAACAATATTGGGAAGTGGGAAAAGAAATCAGATAGACAAGTGTAGTGGAGTATTTGATACAGCTTCATAGGCAGTTGGTTAAATATACTGAAACAGCACATGCCAACAATGTTCAGACCCAGAGAAAGCAAAAGTATCTTTATGATCAGGGAGTAAAGCGTAAAGAATTAAAAGAAGGAGACAAAGTCTTTTTACTTATACCCTCCCCTGAAAATAAGTTATATACAAAATGGCAGGGGCCTTAACAGATCCTTAAACAGACAGGACCAGTGACATATGAGGCAGAGAACCCAGAGAGATGCCAGAGTAAAAAGATATATCAAAATCAAATCATATCAAATTTTATTTGTAATGCGCTTTTCAACATATCAAAGCACAAATACATATCAAAAATTACATCAAACATAATAAATAACAACTTAAAAACAGTAAAAGCAGCAATAGACCTATTCAAATGCTAATTCAAATAAATAATTTTTCTATCATGCAAAACTTAAAAAAATGGCATGAGAAAGACAACCCCTCTGATCTGTGCCTGATAGTTTTTCCAGAAAGAAAGGACACAGAGGTGGATTTGACTTATAAAAGATTAGAAAAACCAGATGGGTTGAAGGAACTGATAATTAACCTTATATTTCAGTGCACACAACAGCATGAGGTAAAACAGCTGTTATGGACTTTTTAAACCGCTTGTACCAGCATTCTAGTAAAAGCAGAAGGAGCAGAACATCAAATAGTTGTCACCCAAGCACAACTTATAAGGCAACAACTCTATAGACTCCCTGAGAGGGCGAGAAGAGAGTTTATGGCAGAAACAAAAAAACTGGAACAGTTAGGCATCATAGAGTCATTTACTACTGCCTGGGCTTCACCCATTGTCATGGCTGGTAAGAAAGAGGGTTGAATCAGACTATGCTTGGATTTCCTGAAGCTAAACTCTGTATCTCTCTTTGCTGGCTCTCCCATGCCACTGGTAGATGATATAATAGACCGTATTGGAAATGCTAAGTATATTACCACACTGAAACTGACAAAAGGGTACAAGAAAATCCCTTTGGAAAAGAAATCTAGGGATAAGACAGCCTTTATTATCCTACTAGGTCTTTTCCAATTTGTAACCCTGCCCTTTGGCCTACATCGTGACCTGCTACTTTCCAGCAGTTAATGGACTAAATTTTCACACCACACAGAGTATTGTTTAGCCTACCTAGACAATGTGGTAGTGTATAGTCCAGACTGAAAAACATACCTTATACAGTTAGCTGCTGATATAAAGTCTATACAAACAGAAAGGTTGACCATTAACCAGCTAAATGTGCTGGGACTATGACTGAAATCAATTACAATGAAGTTCGCTAGGATGAAACTCACTTTTACAGCAATCTGCAGTATGCTGCAGTAGAGTTAGTGCAGTAAAAGTAATTTCAATAGGAATTAATCTCTTTTGTCATGCAGGAAAATATGACACTGCCAGGATGAAGTGAACATCATAGTTTCCTGCATGACAAAAAGGGACTACTTGCCATTGAAATTACATTGTTTTCCACAGTAACTCTGCTGCAGCATATGAAACATAGGAACATACTGATTCGCCTGCAGATAAAGGCCTTATGGTATATCGAGTCTTCTCGAGTGTGCAGCTAGCAACACTTTTACTGCAGCTGCCCCTCCCTTCCCTCCTCAACCCTCCTCTTACCCTATCCCATCCCCTTCTGAAGCAGTCCACTGTTCTACAGGCTACCACTTCCATACGCAACACATTTCACCCAGACACCACTCTGTCCGTAAAAAAGTGCCTTCTTATTTTCAGCCTGAACCTTCCCCCCTCCAATCTGAGATCATGACCTTGAGTGTCCCTACCCTCCCTTAACTTGAGTAGTCCCTCTGTGCCTGTCTTGTTTATTCTCTTCATGTACTTGAAGGTTTCAAACATATCATCCCATCTCTCCTTTCCTCCAGTGAGTACATGTTCAACTCCCTCAGCCTGCTCATGTAGGGTATGTTCCCTAGTCCCTGGATCATCTTTGTTGCCCTGCACTGCACCCCTTCAGTAACTTAATGTCCCTCTTCAGGTATGGGCACCAGTACTGCATGCAGTACTCCAGGTGTGGCCTAACCAGTGACCTATACAATGGCAGGATCACCTACCCTCTCCTTGAAGATATATCCCTGGCAATACCACCCAGCCTTTTTATGGCCTTTGCAGCTGCCTTCCTGCATTGTGCTGAGTTGTTCATTGACCCCATTATAATCACCCCAGATCCTTCTCCTCCTCCTCCTCCTCCTCTGCCATGGCTAGCTGAACCCCTCAAGCTGGTAGCTCCTTCCTGGGTTTTTTTCCCCCGAAATGTAGCACCTTGCACTTTTTGGCATTGAACCTCAACTGCCAGTTGTCTGACCAGGTCTCCAGTTTTGAGAGATCATTCTGCAACCCACACCACCCTCCTAGGTCATCCACTACTGTTCCCTTCTTGATGTCACATACAGACAAAGTGATCTTGCTCTTGATGCCCATTGAGATGTCTGATATGAACAACCCAAACAACACCTGTCCCAGCACTGAGCCCTGTGGTACTCCCCTTGTCACTGCCCTCAGAGATGTGAACTCCTCTCCCACCACCACCACCCTCTGCTGCCTTCCCTGTAACCAATTTAATACCCATCCCACCATTTTTGGCCCTGCACCTGTACCTACCAACTTACTACCCAGCCTCCCATGCGGCGCAGAGTCGAATGCCTTACTGAAGTCCAGAAGCAGGACATCCACTGCATGGCCCTTGTCCAACTGTCTAGTTTCCCAGTCATGGTAATCCACCAGGTTGGTCTGACAGGATCTTCCCATGACAAACCCATGCTTCCTAACATCCTGCAGCCCATTGGTTTCCAGAAGGGACAACAGCCTCTCCTTCAGGATTGTCGCCATCAGTTTTCCCACGATGGATGTAAGGCTTACCGGCCTGTAGTTTTCCGGTTCATCTTTGGGACCGCTCTTATGGAGGGGTACCACGAGCCATCCTCCAGTCCTAAAGGTACACTTTCTAAGACCAGGGAGGCATTGAATAGATCTGCCAAGGTCCCCACCAGGATTTCAACTAGCTTTCTCAGTCTCCTGGGGTGAATGCCATCCAGCCCTGGTGCCTTGTCCACCCTCAGTGCCCTCAGGCCCTCCAGTACCCTGGCCTCTGTGATTCCCCCATCTGTCACCTCCTCACCCCCAGAGCCTGATCCCCCAGCCCACCCTGGTAGCACCCCTCCTTTCCACTTAGTAAACACTGAGAAGAAGTATTTATTAAGCACTTCTGCCTACTCTGCCCCTGTTTCCACCCACCCCCATCCCTTTTAATCCTTGCTATTTTGTCCCTACAACTCTTTTCTCCCTGATGTACCTGAAGAATTCCTTCTCCCCCTTCTTGATGCCTTGTGCCAGCCTAAGCTCCTTAGATGTCTTGGCTGCCCTTACTACCTTTGTCACCTCCTTCAATTACTTCAGGTAATCCTCTCTATCCTCCCCTCTCTCTGTTTTTTTGAACCTCCTAAAGGCAGCTCTTTTATTTCTTACTTTCTCCATGATCCCCTTGTTCAACCAGCTGGGTTTCCGGGCCCTAGCTCTCCTACTCTGGACCCTGATGCAGGTTTTGGTTGCCTCCTCAATCCCCAGTTTTATGACCTCCCCCTCTGGTTAGTGTTCATATTAGTTTGGACTCTGGCTAGATACCCTTTAACTACCTCCCCCCTCCAACCGATATTGGCCCTCCTGAAGTCCAACACTCTTGTACCTGTTTCTACTCCCTCCTTACCCATTTTTAACCTGAACCACACTGAGTGGTGGTTGCTCACTATCAGTGGTTCTTCCACCCCAGCTCCCTCACAAACTTCCCATTTGCCAGCACAAGGTCTAGGGTGTTCCCTAACCTGGTTGGCTCACTGACCACTTGCATTAGGAAGCTATCCTGGAATGCGTCCAGAAGTATCTGCTTCCTTCTATTCGTAGTGGCTGGGGTACTCAGATCCACTCCCAGCAGGTTATAGTCCCCCACAATCACTGTGCTACTCTTTCTGCAGGCCCTTCTCATCTGTCCCACTAGTTCCCTGTCTAACTCCTCTGTCTGATATGGTGGCCTATACACTACTCCCATCCTAAGAATCCTATTCTAGCAATCCTGGATTTGCGTCCATAATGACTCCGTACTATCCTCCTCCCCCTCCTCATGAACACACTTCAGTCCTTCTCTCACATACAGTACCACCCCCCACCCTTCTCATTTAACCTATTTCTGTGGAATATCTTATACCCTGGTACCGCCAGGTCCCAGTCCTGGTAATGGGTGGCCCATGTTTCAGTGATATCTGCCATGTACACCTCCTCTTCTGCCATGAGACCCTGTAACTCTGCTGTTTTGTTCCCTAGGCTCCTAGCATTCAAGTTGACCACGCTCCACCCTTTTTCCTTCCCCCTCCCCCCCTCTGCTCTCTCTTCCTAGCATCCACGCTAGTATTCCCTTATTTCCATTGCTTCTAGCACAGGGGATAAGCTCATTTGGCTTCCCTTCCTGTGGATTCTGCATGCCTCCTGCCCACTTGCTGCCTCCCGCTCCTAGATTAAATGCCCTTCTTTTGATATGTAATCCCCCTCCTCTACTTCAATACCTTCTTGCTGCAGAGTGTTGCAAAATGCTGCAGAACTGGGTTTCCTCCTTGCAAGCTTCACTGTACTTTGGATTAATGCTGGGAAATTGGCAAGTCATGTCCGAGACTGAGAAAATAGAAGCTGTGGCAAGGTGTCCTATTCCCCAAACAAAAAAAAACATGTTAGATCATTCCTGGTCTTGGCAGGTTACTATCAAAGATTCATCCCTAATTTTACTATGGTAGCTACCTAATTGACAGATTTGACTAAAAAAGGTGTTCTAATAAAGTCAAATTGAGCTTCTCCCAAAAAATAAGGCCCTTGGACCTGACAGCTTTCTTAATAATTTTAAGACTGCACATATAGGTGTTTTAGTGCCCTTTTAAACGCGGTTATTTAATTACTTGCTTTCTTCTGGTCTGTCTGACTCATCCTTTACTCGGCATGGAATACTCTTATTCATAAACTGGGTAGGAACGAGCTGTTACCTGGCAATTACTGCCCCATCTCATTGCTTAACTCTGACCTGAAAATTCTGGTCAAAATATTGGCCAGTTGTGTCTTGTAAGTCTGGAATGGGCTTATCAGCTCAATGCAGATTGGGTTTATGGCAGGTTGAACCTGTTGTGATCATTTACACAAATTGTGTTATCTCATTTCCACATCAGGGGAGGGCAGGACACTGGCCGTCCTGGTCTCTCTTGGCACAGGAAAAGCATTTGATCAAGTCTCCAGGTCCTTTTTATTTGCTACCCTTCAGAAATGTGTGTTTCTCTCAGCTTTTTGTGACTGGGTAAAGGTTTTATACTGTAATCCACCTGTCAGAATTAGGTGTAATAGGGTATTTTCAGCCCCGGTAATTCTTTAGCAAGGGACAAGGGAAGGGTTCCCCTTTTTCCCTTTTTGTTTATAATCTTTATCTAGAACCCCTATTATATAACATTAAACATAATCTTGGTATACAAGGAATCCTGACTGGAGGGGGTCAGATACAAGCTTTCCACTTACATGGATGATCTCCTACTTCATCTCAAGAATCCGCTGGCCTCAATTCCTGCTGCACTAGAGGAGATTTAACAATTCTCAGAGGTGGTGAGATAGAAATTCAACCTGGACAAATCTAAAGTTCTCCCTCTGAACGCATTTATACTTAAACAGCAGATTACAGGTTTAGGCCTTATGTGGGAACCCAAAGTCATTACGTACTTGGGGATTTGGGTCACCCGCTCCCTCACAGAACTGGTTAAGGTGAATTTAACACCCCTTATACAAGTGATCGAGATAGACCTGCAGCAATAGATGGCTCTACCTCTTTCCCTTTGAGGAGGGGTTAGTGTCATTAAGGTGAACATTCTACCATGGGTGCTGTACCCGTTGGGAATGCTTGGGGTGTTTCTTCCCAAGTTTTGGTTCACTCAGCTCCAGGTCTTGATCACAGAGATTCTGTAGAAGAGTAGCATGCCTTGTTGAGCTTATTTTAAATTGACTATGCCCAAGGAGAGATGTAGACTATGGCTCCCCAACTTTTTTTTATATTACTGCACCCTGCACTGTAGCATGCTCATCAAATGGGGTCATTTTTTTGTCCACCCTTACAAACCCAGCCTATTGTCCTCTTTGGCTTTCCTTAGAAAGTCAATTGTGTATACAACATGGCCTTCACCTTGGTAGTCTCTTATACTTAAATCCTTCCCATCGACCCCCTCAGCTCTATGCGACACCTCTGTTGAGGTCACTCAAAGCTCTCAGGCAGCTTTGTATTATTTGGTGTTTGATTGGGGGGTAAGGACCTGTCACAACTTGTCCTTGGCAACCCGAATATTCAAATAGCAAATCTTCCGATCCCTTTTCAGTTTTTCTATTACTCTGGGATGCCACTCTATTATCACTGATAGAGGAGGATAAATTCATCTCAGCCAGCATTTTACAAGAATGTTTCTCTATTTTCCAGTACCACTCCTTTAAGCGTCTACAACTTACCAGAGCGGTCGCCTTCTTTTTGGGTCCTAGCTCCTGGCATTCTCAGGTTAACTCTGAGTTATAAGATCTTTCATCCCTGGTGGAACAACCTCATGCTTTTTCCAAATTTTATAGCCATTTTCAGGACAGAGATCCAGGCAGCCTGGTGGTGACATGTTTTTACTGGGAGCAGGCTTTGGATTTTCATGTTGATGTTAAGGATAGGCAGCTAATCTGGAAAAGCCTTTTTATTAATACGTCAGACAAGATCGCTATCATTTATTGCAATTTTGTATCTTGCAGAATTTGTATTATACCCCATACAGGCTACACAAGACAGACAGGAGTATTTTAGCAACAGCTCTTACTGTGCACTCACCCAAGATAATGTTAAACACATCCTGTGGGACTGTGTGAAGGTGATACAAATTTGGAATTCCATTCAGGATTCATTAGATCCCTTTTTGGGACTCGATTCCTTTTTTACCGCTCAGGTTCTGTATGTTTGATTGGGTACCACCTGACAGCTGTTTGGGCCTCACAGGGCAGGGCCTACATGTCTCTGATTTCAATTACAGCTAATCTGCCTTCATTGGTTGAATGAGTTCATCCTCTCTTATAGGGAGTGGCACCAAGAGATATTGCAGGCCCTGGAGACTGGAAAACACATTGCTCTCTGTCAGGATAGATATGCTGGGTTTGTGTCACGCTGGGAACCACTGTATGCCTTACTGTTGGCCTTGGTGAGTCCATAGGCTGGTGTTGGCTGGGCTGAATCTTGTCTCCTTCTGACTTGTACTGGGCTCTGTGACATTTGTTCTGATTATCTTTTGTTCTTCTGATGTGTTAGCTGGTGTGCTCTGGGCAGGTAGGTGGGTGAGGTGGGACATTGGGGGGCCATTTTATTGTTGGGTTGAATATTGTTTATTTGATGTTTAATACTGTTGTGATTGTAGCATCGTGTGTTTAGCTTGTTCATTTTTTTCTTATATCGTGAAAACTTAATAAAGTTTATTAAATTGAAAAAAAAGTCAAATGGAGCCCAGCCAATGAAGAAGCTTTCAAGTCAACTAAGGATGCCCTTTGTTCTGCTCCTGTTTTAAAATGCTCAGATTTTACATCCCCATTTGAGGTACAGACCTCTAAGACTGATATTGGGGCTGTACTCAGCCAGACAATACAGGAGGAAGAATATCCAAATATATATACATAGTATATATATATATATATATATATATATATATCAGTAGGAAATTGCACCAAAGAGAACAAACATATTCTACCATAGAGAAAGAATGTTTGGCAGTTAGATTGGCCATAGAAGGACTACGATTTTGTTCGTGAGATGCTGTGTTCAAACTGATTACAGACTATAATCCCCTTTGCTAGATACAACAAATGAAAGATAAATATCCACAAATTATGAGGTGGTATCTTGCTTTGCAGCCCTATTGAATTACTGTGCAACACGGACCAGGTCACCAACACAAAAATGTAGATTTTCTGTCTAGGCATGCAGCAATTATAAGACAATTATAAAATAATGTTGTGAAAGGTATCACAGATGTTAGATACTATATAATCCCCATGGCATATGTATATGATTGTATAACTATAGAAACTTGAATAAATGTTTTTCTATTGTCTAAGAGGTACCCTAGGGTGGAGCTCCTCGGTTGAATCTCATTTCTCCATTATGCTTGAGTGCATGAAAACTAGGTAACTAAAAAGTCATTGGTTTCCCTCTGAACAGGGTGTGTGTGTGTTTGGGTTGGTCACCCTACCTAAATATTAAAGGGATTTTATTCTAATTTCTTTTTCTGAAGCCTGTTGTAACAGCATTCTAACTATTCTATACTGTAATACCCTCTCCCTGTTCTGTCAGGATGGCCACCTACAGAATCTGGCTTTTTTTCTTTTTTTACTCCATTTCCTTTGCAAGTCCCTTTAAAATGCATCCTACATGGCACACAGTGACCAAACAATGTGATAGCTAGCTAGCATGTTTTCATTTTCCAATATAAAAACATATACCCAATGTTAAATATTTGAACATTTAAAATATGATGCATTTTTTGCTGCACTGTTGTTATGCAGCACATATAGGCCGGGATATTCAAAAGGGTTGCATATGGCACAACAGAGTTGCGCCATGAGCAACCCACTGTTGCGCCCTGGCATGATATTCAAAAGGGGATTATGCGCTGCACAAATCCCGATGCACTGGGGTGCATCAGTAATGTACGTGGCGCAAGTAAGGGCGTGCCCATGCATACTCTGCACATCCCGATATTCAGCCCAGGATGTACTGAGCATATGCAGGTGCAACCCCTACTTACGCTGCACACAGTTGAGCCGAAAATAAAAAAGCAACCGCTGACCACTCACAGGTAAGCTGCCGTAATGCAGGGCGCAACACGGCAGCCACCAGCTGTGGGTGACCACCCCAGCACTGGCTTCACCGCCTGTCGGTGTCGTGCCCCCCATGCCTGATTGCAGGCTTTGTACATGTTTAAGATCCCTGGTGGTCCAGTGGACCCTCTTCCCAGCCCGATCGCATGCTTGCAATACTAATAATAACCCTGGTGTTCCAGTGGACCCTCTATCCAGCCTGATCATGGGCATTATGGTAAAATAACATCCCTGGTGGCCCAGTGGCTGCATTCAGCCCGATCACAGGCAATTCAACGTCAAGCTACCCTGGCGGTCTAGCGTACCCCCTCCCAACCCACCCACTCAGTCCCACCATCCCATTCCCCAGTCAGCAGCAGGTGGCAGCACCCAGCCATAAGCTGCCCAGCCACCACCGACTGACAGAGTGCGGTATGGCTGTCGCCCATTGGTCCACAAGCGTGGGCCAATGGGCATGCAGACTCGATCTGTATTACACTGTCCCATATGTGATTGAATCCATTCATTCACATATTAGCTGTGTAGTACAGTACGGTCTGCGCACCCATTGACCCATGCTGTGGACCAATGGGCATACAGCCATACTGTACACTGTCAGTCGGCAGGTGGCTGGACGGCTTGTGGGCAGGGTGCTGCCACCCGCCGCTGACTGGGGGGGCAGGACTGAGTGGATGGGTTGGGAGGGGAGAACCGCTAGACCACCAGGGTACCATTTACATTGAATTGCCCGAGGTCAGGCTGGATGTGGCCACTGGGCCACCAGGGATGTTATTCTATCATAATGCCCGTGATCAGGCTGGGGGGAGTGTCCACAGGACCACCAGGGTTATTATAATGACTGAAAGCCAACGATTGGACTGGGAAAAGGGTCCACTGGACCACCAGGGTTAATATTATTATTAAAAGCCCACAATCGGGCATTGGGGTGCATTGCCGCCAAGGGACAGCGGGCCTCAGTCCCCAACAGCTGCTGCCCGTCAGGGCGCAAGTCGCCGGAGATCGGCGCACCTACATGCAAATGGGGCCATAATGAAATGCAAATAGCCCCATTTGTGCCTTGCATGCATTATGGCCCCATTTGCATATCCATCACTGAATATCATGGTTACTGTGCCTAGCGCAATGGCACTTGTGCAGACGCATCCCCCAGCTCCTCTCTGGCCACTTTCACTGGCGCAGTGCCACTGCTCCATGCGCAGTGAGGGTGGCCACAGTGCCATGTTCAATGGTGCTGAGTCATGGCACAGCACCATTGAATATCACCCTGTAAATGCCCTGGTGCATCCCAGTTGTGCTGTGCCCAGGCTTGCACCACAGCCTGGTTCAGTCTGAATATCCTGACCATAGTATGACTATGTTTGATTGTCTAAAGTACATTGAAAATATTATATACTACATAATGGTTGTGTATCTGAGAAAGCCAGATTTAGTATGAAAAAAAGTTTCCCTCGATATTGAAAAGGCTGGAGAATGTATTTGCTTTATTTTAAAAAGCTGCTAACCAATCAGGAAGCGAGTGCTCTCGGGTGTTGGTTTCCAATTGGCTCCTGCAGTCTGATTCTGTTTTCTCTTCCAAATCCACCCGAAATTGAACTTGCTCTCTAAACTGTTCTTAAAAACAGCTGTATTTACTTGATTCCTGTTGCTTAAAGTTTAATTTTTACATTGCTTGGAGTGTAAAGGGCTAAGATTTAAGTGATTCAGCTCCTTATTAAAATCTTTATGTGTGCCAGACATTAGGCGCCAAGGGAATACACATCCCTTTGTCCTGTAGATTTGGCTCTCCTGCTGGTGCAGACAGTATTTTTCCTCGGCCAGCTCTTAAAACTTGTGTTTCTCCCTCTCTCTCTCCACCCAAGTTCTAGCTCTCCACTGTCTTCCTGCCCCACAGGCACAGGCTCTCAGGCACCGGGCAGCTGGTGCTTCATCAGTCACCGCCAGCGACCTCAAGCCCGGACTCCTCGCTTGAATGGTACGGCAGAAGCTGCTAATTTTACTCCCACCCACCCATCCCCTGTCCCTCCACTTATTAAATACACTTTTTCCCCGCCACTTCTAAAACACGCCTACGAAGGTCCTCGTCGCCCTCTCTGATTCATCGGTTGTCCCTTGAGGAATACCCAAAGTTAGCCGGCCGACTTCACAGACATTTTCTCTTGAGACTCCATTTCCCCATTCTGTAGTGCACATTCCCCTCATTTTGTACAGAATGGGGGAGTCTGGATACCACCCTTATGAAGGGTTCCTCACTATTATCGGCACTGATCATCCTCTGTTGTGCACAGGTGGCAATTAAACCCCAGAAGCCTGTGCAGGCAGAGCCTGACCCCTTGGAAACTTATTACTCATACTCTGATCTACCTACCAGTTACTTATGTGCTGTGCAGTCTGGACTACTGTTGGCATACAATCTGGAAACTTATCAAGTCAGTACTCATATTGAGCAGACTCCTCATGCTAGTCCCTCTGTTCCATATGGTGTTAGTCACCCTCTATACATCTTGGTCAGGGTATTGCTTCATCAAGCACTAGGGCAGAACACCCCTAGGGATGGTGATAGGCACACACATCATGTTAAGAACCCTAAGCATACCAGGGCCAAGCTCCTCAGGCTAACACTAGCTGCCTTAACGAAGATGCTACTTCTTTTTCTAATTGCTCAGGTAATATCGAACTAAACCCTGGTCCCATCTCTCCCCTCACTTCTCCTTCGGATACAGCCATCATCAAAGGAATGAGCTTCAGGCATGTCAATGTCTGCAGCCTCCTAAAGAAGATCACAATGGTTCAGGCGTGGATCAGCCATACCCAACCCGATGCCCTGGTAATTTCTGAATCCTGGCTCAGGCCAGCTTCCTAGGACAGTGAGATTAGCATCCCATCCTACCAGCTATTCAGAACGGACAGGCCTACTAGGGGAGGTGGAGTAGCTATATATGTTAAGGAAAGATTTGTGACATCCTCTATGGATTCAAGCACTGTTATAAAAGAGTTTGAATGTCTAACTCTCAAGATTGATCTATCCTCCTCTCTGGCCATTACAGTGATTGGCTGCTGTAGACCCCCATCTGAGGGAAATCTACTCCTATCTCACCTTGATAACATCATTGAGAAAGAGAACCTGGAAACTATCATACTTGGGGACTGTAACTTTGATTGGCTCTCCAAGGCATCTTCACCCCTAAATATCTTTCGTGACACTCATGGGTTAGCACAGCGAATACAAGAACCTACACATCTGAATAAAAAGAACCCGTGTAACAGCTCATTGTCGGATGTCATACTAGTTGATAAACCGCATCTTTACACGCATGCCAGAACTTTCTTCACCGATGTCAGTGACCATTGCTTTATTGCCACAGTTAGGTCACTACATCACATAGGCACTACAACTAAATTCATCGCTAAAAGGACTTGGTGCAACTTTGATGCAGCCACCTATGCATACGAATTGGGACATTCACCAAGGCGGCAAGATTTCTACCTAGCTAATGAGGTTAACACAGCTTATAACATCTTTAATGAGATTCTTGGAGGAGCTCTAGACGCACACGCCCCGAAGATAAAAATCAGAATAAAAAGCAAAACCTGTTGCTGGTTCACACCTGAACTGAAAACCGTCATGCTAGGCAGGGATAAGTTGTGGAAAAAGGCGAGACAAACGAAACTGGACCCAGACTGGTGCCAATTTAGGAAGGCATGCAACACTTCCATGAAAATGATCAGAGATACCAAAGCATCATATTACCTCAAGGAGTTGGACTCTGCTGCAAAGTGCTCCTCTAAATTATGGAGGACTACTAAGGATATCTCCAGTCATACACCAGGCAACTCCTTGTCACCAAAAATCACATCTGGAGGGAAAACTATATGCGACAAACATGAGATCCTAGAAGCCTTCAACAATCATTTGGCCACAGCTGGACTGGCCTTTGACAATTCCCCTGCAGCCCTGGCCCACTCTAAACTAAGTGTCCGCTGTGCAGACACCATTGCCCCAGTTCTTGGCTTCTCCTTCCAACCTGTATTATTGAAGGAGGTTGAAGGTCTGATACTTCGGGTGGATGTAAAAGAGTGCTGGAGCTGACTCTTGGGATCCTTACTTCATAAAAATTGTGTATCACATCCTTGCTGTCCCTATTACACACCTATTCAATTTATCATTATCCCAAGGGTCCCTTCCCATCATTTGGAAAACTGCCCATGTTATCCCATTGCTCAAATCTGGGGATGCCTGCGACCTAAATAACTATAGACTGATTTTCTTACTGCCTATCTTGTCTAAGCTTCTTGAAAAAGTTGTTAACAAGCAACTTAAAGCTTATCAGGAAGTTAACAACTTACTAAACCCTATGCAATTGGGTTTTAGGTCTAAGCGCAGCACCATCTCGGCACTTGCCAAAGTAACTAACGATTGGTACAGTGACCTGGAGAGCAGAAACCTTTTCTGCACAGTATTCATAGACCTTAGCAAGGCTTTCAATACTGTGGACCATAGCCTACTAATCTCCACTTTGAAGAGTATCAGACTTGATCATGGATCCTTGCAATGGTTTACGGAATACCTGGTAGGTCGGCAGCAACAAGTCAAAGCTGAGGGGGAGCTCTCCCATCTCAAACCTCTGCTCAGGGGAGTGCCACAAGGATCTATTCTGGGTCCATTGCTCTTCACAATCTATATCAACAACATCGATTTGGGCATCAACAAGGCAAAAATACATCTGTTTGCGGATGACACAGTGGTTTACATAAGTTGTCCTACTGCTGAAGCCACCTGTGCAGACCTATAGGAAGAATTTAAACTGCTCCAGACTCAGCTACTCCACAAAAAGCTTCTTGTAAATGCAAAAAAGACTAAGGCAATGCTGTTCGTACGATATAGCCGTATTTATTTATTTAGTTTTTGTTGACCGGGTAAGTGCACTAGACAAATCCTGCCTTTTTTCAGGCATGACCCGGGGGAGGGGGATACAGATGAATGCCAACTAACCTTGAACCAGATTAAGTTGTTGGTGGTATTTTTAGTGAATGAGGGAAATTTGGCCAGGACACCGGGGAAATTCCCCTACTCTGCTGCTGCATTGTGGCCAGTAGGGGGTTCCGCTGTGTCTGCAGAATGGCAGATGATGCACAACCTCGTATGGAGCAGGATGTATTGTTGGTGGCTCCTGTTGTGAATTCAGCAGTTCTGATGATGGATTCTATGGACATTGTCCCTGAGAGGGGGATGCTTGGTTCTCCTGTTATTGAAGGTATGGTCTTGGAGGTTACTGGTATGTCGCCAGTTCAGGAGATTGTGGCTGAAAAAACTGTTTTGGTCGACTGCCCTGTTTTGTCCATTTCTGCACTGAAGGATTCAATTGCTTCTCTTTCTTCGGGTCTTGTTGCCAGTTCAGACCCTTTCTACCCGCCAGAACTTCCGGGCATGGAGTTTGGCTGTAATGAGCTACCTGCTGGAGCCTCTGCAATGAGTGCAGCTCTTTCTACATCACAAATGGTTGGTTTCCAAACAGTTTGGACTCAAGACTGATTCCTCGGATTTTCTTTTGGACTGGTCTGCAGATGTTTCCCTCTCCAGATCTGGTTGGACTCGTACGGCTTGTGGGAAATGGATTCCAGACCCTGACTGGATGGACAGTGGGCCTACCTCATCTGCTTCTATGCATGCCACCAATCTGAGCTCAGGTATACCATCTGGACATAATCTTTTTTCAACCGATGTTAAAAAAGGTGTGCACCAGGTTCAGGATAATGCTGAGGCCACTTCTGGCCCTAGTACATCCTCGGGGGGGGGGGGTTGGTCAAAAGGCTGCAAAGTCGGGTATTTCAGATGGTAATAAACATGTTCCTATGGCTGACCTATTTAAAACAAATTAAAGCAGGCTCCTAGGAGAAACGCTGTGAGGTTGCGATACAAGGGTGGGCTTTCTACTCATCCTGACAGATATTATATCACTAATCAGTTGCTTAGAGGTTCTATGCATTTTTTTCCTTCTGACTGGTATGCTCTGATTCATGTCTCTGGGGAGGATTCTTTTGCTATAAGTTTTCAACTTAATAGCAGTCTGGAAAAGTTTTGGGAGAAATATTCCATCCTTAAAGCTACCCCCTTATGGACCCCCTTTTTTGCCATCCCTCTTACTAGACCACAGATTAGGTATGTAACCATCATGTTCCGTAATGAATGGGTGAATGTCAGTGATATTTATCACTGGCTGCAAAATCTCTGTGATATTCTTGGCCCTCCCAAGGATCTTTTGGATTTAGAAGGCATTTGGACTGGGGGGTGGAAATTTAAAGTTAAGTTGTTTCAGGTTAATTCAGATATTATCCATTTACCTATTAGTTTTTTTCTAGGTAAAGACAGAGGTGTTTGTTTTTACAGTGGACAACTCAGGGCCTGCTATAAATGTGGCTCTCGGACACATATTAGCAGTTCTTGTGACATGCTGAAATGTTCTTTGTGTGGGTGCTATGGCCATTCCATTTACTTATGTGAAAACATTCTTCAATGTAATTTGTGCGATGAGAAGGGACATGCCTTTCATCAGTGTCCTTGGGCCAAACGGAATAGGGCTGAAGGTTGGGACTACAATGATTTAGTCTGTAGGGCCCAAGAAAAATGCCAGGATTTCACTCCTTCTGCTCCTTCTGTTTCACGACCTGAGTCTGCCCCTTCTGAGGACTCTCCTTTAGTACTTCCTCCTGATGTTTTTTTTCCCTGTAGCTCAGCCTTCTTTACCTCCCATACAGGACCCTGCCCCTTCTCCTATTTTAGGACCTGATACTCCCATCACTGTTAATGATCTACCTGTTGAGACTTCCATGCCCCCTTCCTTATTTGAAACTGTTAAGAGTCATAGATGCACTAGGTCCTTAAAACTTCCTCTCCTTGTCCCATTCCTACAGAGAATATTTCCCCCCCTTCAAGATGACTTGGGGGATTCTGATTTGGAGTCGGACACCTCGCGTAGGTCTGAGCTGGTTACTGAGGATGAAGAAAGCAAACCTACTGAACCTTTTAAAGAAATAAGGGAAAAAAAGGAAGGAAAGAAAGGCTAGTAGCAGTCTAAAGGGAGGGCCTTAATTTCTTCATGAATTAGATGGCTACTTTGAAGCTGGGGTCTTTCAATGTCATTAGTTTAAATGCCTATAAAAAACAGATATCTCTGTTTTCTTTTTTTTGACTCCCTTGATGCTGATGTCTTCTTTGTTCAAGAAACATGCCTCTCCTCTCTTGCTGAGGTAGAACAAAAAAAAAAGACGATGGCATTGGGGTCCTTCCTTTTGGACTTTTGGTTTAGAGGCTTCGGATTGGATTGGTATTTTATTTAAATCTACTAAATTCCACATTACCAAACTTATTGATGTTCAGTCTGGGCGTGCTTTGGTGCTTGATTGTTCTCTTGGGGATTTTTCCTTCAGTCTTATTAACCTTTATGCTCCTCAGCTTAAAACTGCTAGAATTGAGCTATTTGATGAAATGAAGCCCTTTTTATATACTAAAAAATATATTGTTTGGGGGGCGACTTTAAATGCACCGTGGATACTAAACTTACTGGTGCCACACAGAAGAAGATGTATTGCGATTCACATGCCTTGCTACATATTACCTCTGGAGCCAGTGTAAGGGATGCTTTCTGGACCTTACATAAAACGGAAACTGGGGCTACTTATCTTAGGCAAATTTATGCTACCCATATTGATATGTTTTCTGTATCAAAATATCTTATCCCTATTTTTTGTATATCAAAACCCTCGGAATTTTCAGACCATTATGTTTTATTTTGTACTTTTAGTTTATCTACTGTCCTTCTGAAAATATTTTTCTCTCATCATCGATGGCGGTTCAATATGTCCCTTTTAGATTCCCCTCCTTTTTTTTCTCGTATTGAGGTTTTCTTTGCAGTCTAGGACTCTATTATGTGTTTCTATGACTCTTTATTGGATTGGTGGTTGGATACCAAAATGGAGCTTAAACAGCTTATGCTTTCCTTTGGCAGACACTGAGCCAAGTCTAATTATTTACACTACCTTCTTTTGAGAAATCAATTGTATAAATTTATGTCTTTTCCACCCCGTAATAAAATAGGATTTACCTCTCAAATTTTTGAAATTAAAAAACAAATGAAAAACTATCAGTATGATAGGGCTAAATCTTTGGAGATGGAATTTAGATTTGGCACAAAGAAAACACCAGCATCAGATCCATATGCAGCATGTAAACAACGGTTGGATAAAACCCTGATGACTCACCTTTACACAATAAATGGTACCGTGGTATCCACTGATTTAGAATGTTAGCAGTAGTACAGCAGTTTTTCAGTTCCACGTTGAATCCCATTTCTGCTGCAACTTCTCTCTTATTTTCTGGATTTACTGCACCATTTCCCCAGATACCCACATCCATGGCCTATATTGCCTCATGAGGTTGAGGCTGCTATTTCCCAATTAAGTATTGGTGCCTCTCCTGGAATGGATGGTATCCCCAATGATTTTTATAAAACCTTTTTGTCATATATGTCCCATTTTTTTACCCTTAGTTTTCAATTCTATGTTGACTTCCTCTTCTCCCTTTTATGGTTTCAATACTTCTCTGTTACATTTTTTATACAAATCAGAAGATGAGACCCTTTTGTCTAATTGGAGGCCTCTAAGTCTTCTAAATAGCGATTACAAAATTTTTGCAAAAATGTTTAATAACAGATTATTGATGGTTGCTGACATCCTTATTCATCCAGCTCAGACCTGTGCTATTCCTAATAGAAGTATATAACACAATTTATATGTTTCGCGAAATTTGTTTGAAGCTAGTACTAGACATCATCTTTCTAGGTTTGTGGTGGCCTTAGACCAAGCTAAAGCCTTTGACAAAGTATGCCATCATTATCTTTTTCCCCTTTTATTGCAGTATGGTATTCCTAAACCCTTTGTGTATTGGATATCTTTGTTATATGCTACTGCAACTATTATCCCTACGGTTAATGGGCTTTTTGGAACTGATGTCCCTCTCACTATTGGTGTTAGACAAGGTTGTCCCTTAAGCCCTCTTTTATATTCCTTTGTTTTGGATCCTGTGAGTTGGCAAATACTTTGGGACAGAAGCATTATAGGTTTGGCTCCCTCCCCCTTTTTGCCACATGAAAAAATTATGGCTTATGCTGATGATATTACTTTATTAGTTCAGGATGTTACCTCCTTAACTAAGGCTTTGCAGATTTTTTCCCACTTTGGCTGTTTTTCTGCAGCTATGCTTAATATGAATAAATGTTTTATTTTTTCCTTGAACTTTGTAACCCCTACATCTTTAAACACCTTAGGGATGCCGGTGGTTTCTTCCCCTCACAAAATTTTGGGTATTTGTATTGGTCCGGGTGATTTGGCTACTTATAATTGGGATAAGCAGTTACATATAGGAGAAAACAAGGTTCATAGATGGAAAGGTTGGAAATTTGGGAAAAAGAAATGGGTTTTGATTATTAAATAGTTCCTGCTCCCTGTATTTTTATTTTTATGTTATGTTTTCCCTCCTCCAGTGCATTTTGAAACTAGAATTCTTAGTCTCTTTTTTCAAATGCTTTGTGGCAATTTTATTTTATTTATTTAGCTTTTGTTTACCGGGTAAGTACACTAGACAAGTAATATGCCTATTTTCAGGAACTATCTGGGAGAGCACAAACATACAGGGTACATACAAGGCATCATTGGAGGAACAGCGTAATACAGGAAAAAACAATTACAACAACAATTGTATAAAGGCAGATGCACAGGCAACAAATTATACAACTTATTAAAGGACATAGATAGACATTAGAGAATTGCTGAGTATTCATTTCATAGACATAGATAGACATTAGTGAATTTCTGAGTATTCATTTCATTACAGAGGCTAAGAGCAGTCTCACATTGACGATTGTTTTAAGTGGGACCACAGGGAGGTGCGAAAGGTCCCATGGGAGGGAGCCAAGTGGACATGATCCGGAAGAGAGTTCCAGAGTCTGGGCTCATACGCAGCAAAGTCACGATCCCCCATGAGGGTCCGAGTAGTGGGGACTTTAAGCAACACAGAGGTCTGGGACCTAAGCTGGTAGGGGATGGTGTCCGATTTTGGGAGGAGACGTGCCAGTCCCAACGGGATGCCAGTAGCAAGAACTTTCCTGGTGAAACTTCCTACACCAAAGTTCAAGTATTCAACTGGGGGGAGCCAGCAGAGTTTGTCATAGAGCTCACAGCAATGGGTGAGTTTGGGGGCAGCTAATGCAAACCGACAGATATCATTATATGCCATGATCAACCGAACAAGATGAATTTGGGGTGACCTAGCAAATAGGTGGAATCCATAACTGAGGGAGGGGAGAAGCACTCCCCTCACAAGTGCTAGTCTAGCCCCCGGGGTTAGATTGTATTTGCGCCCCATAGGCCAGGCCAAGCTTGCACGTTGTAGCTCTACAGATGTTGAGGAGATGACTTCCCATGTCAAGTTGTGGGTCAAGAGTGACCGCAAGATATTTGATTGTGCTCACTGTTGGCAACAGGGGGCCATCATCACAAGTTATGTTGAGCAAAGCTGATGAGACTTTGATCTTGGCCGTGGATCCAAAGAGCATGGCCTGAGTTTTGCTTGGATTTAACACCAGTCTATGGTTGGTAATCCAGACCAGGACTCTGCTGAAATCTTCAGACAGGCACTGGTTAAGGTCTGCTGCATCACGAGAATGAGCCACTAGCACAAGGTCATCTGCATATAGAGTGACTTGGCAATGAGAGGTCACCAGTGGCAGTTGATTAATAAAAAGCGAGAATAGGAGGGGTCCTAGTACCGATCCCTGGGGGACTCCCATAGTCACTGTCCTGGGCTCCGAGAGGACCTCATTGAAGCAGGTACACTGCTTTCTGCCCTTTAGGTAGCCCATCAGCCAGCTCATGGCATGAGGAGAGAGCCCAAGGACCCATAGCTGCTCCCCCAGTAGGTCATGGTTGACAAGGTCAAAAGCTTTTGACAAGTCTATAAATAAAGCACCTGACAGTTTGCCCTGGTCCATGGCAGATCTAATGCTTGAGGTTACAGTAATCAGGGCAGTAGTGGTACTATGTCCCTTTCGAAAACCATGCAGGGCCCTGGAAAGCAGTTCATGAGTATGCAAGTACTCCGAGAGTTGCTCAGCCACCACCTTTTCCAGGAGCTTGCCAAGGGATGGGAGAATAGCAATAGGGCGATAGTTGTCGGGAAGTTTGGGATTGCCCTGCTTCAGAACAGGGACTATCCTTGCCTCCTTCCAGATATCAGGGATTATCCCCGAACTGAGGGATAGATTAAAGATGTGGGCAATCGGAGGGGCAATGTACGCTGCTCCTAGCTTGAGAAGCCTGGGTTCCAGGTTGTCGAGACCTGAACTGGAGTGCTGGGAGAGGGCAGCCAGGCAGTTCCGAACATCCAGGACTAATACTGCCCTGAGATTAAGCACTCTCTGAGAAGGATGTTCACCCTGATTTGGAGGGATATTAAACGAGCTACCCCCATCAGTCGCTAAACAAGAGGTAAGGGCCGAAAGGTCGGAGAAGTTTAGATTGAGATGGTTGGCTATAGTATGGGGATTGTTACATGAGACTCCATCAATAACCATATCCATGACACCCGAGTGAGAGGGCCCACTGATGAGGGATTTGATGTTCTTCCAGAACCTCCTAGGGTCTCTGGCAGAGCTAAGTAGCACAGACTTACAGAAGTCGCTTTTAGCTACCCTAATAGCCTTTTTACACTGTTTCCTGAGTTGCCGATATCTCAGGAGATTAGAGGGATCACTGGATCCCTTGGCACTGGCCCAACATTTGTCTCTCTTACGCATCTGGGCTAGAAGATTACCATTCAGCCAGAAGGTAGCAGTTCCCCTCACCCTCCGGGTGACCCTGGGGGCGTGTCTATCTTGGAGATCACCAAAGGTATCAATGAAGCAGGAGGTTGCCACAGAGTGGTCAGAGGCTTCTAGCACCCTGGTCCAGTCAGTACATCTTAAGTCATCCAGGAAACCCTCAGAGTCAAAACTGGAGTAGTTCCTGACATGAATGATTTTATGTGGAATTCTGGGGGAGGGAATTTTCCAGACACAGTACACCGGGGAGTGGTCTGATATGGAGTTGGATAGCGTGCCTGATGATGCAATCCTCTCCGGCTGGTTAGACAGGATCCAGTCCAGCAGGGAACTTGAGGAGCCATTAGCAGCCTGTCTCATTGGGACATGAATTAGTTGGTTTAGGGATAGGCTGGCAAGTTGAGATTCACATTTCCTAATATTGCCACACTCCCAGTTTATGTTGATATCACCCTTAATAATGAGTTTGTTGTCCCCTATACTGGGCCTGACTGCATCCAGGACATAAGTAAGTCCTGTTAGACCTCCCCTAGGAGGGTTATAGGCACACACCAAATGCAGCTTCTTAGCATCCCCTAACACCAGCAGCACATGAAGAAACACACATGGAGGATGTTCAGGTTTACACTGAGCCACCAGGGAGATTTTCAGGTGGGTTCTGTAGTAGATAAGGATGCCACCCCCCTTCCTACCCCCAGGCCTGTCGAGATGGATGAACTCATAACCTTTTAGGATGCAGGCAGAGTCAGGAATTGAGGGTTTAAGCCATGTCTCAGTTACCCCTAGGATGTCTGGTTTATATAGTTCAACCCATGCTAAGAGCTCATCTCAGTTAGGAAGCAAGCTCCTAATATTCATATGCATATGCACTATTTTTAGTCCTTTACTCACACTCCAAGTTGCAGGAATATTAGTGGACAGCTTAGGGGGTCCAGGGTTGAGCTCAATATCTCGGGCCATGAGAAGTGCAAGGAGGATGAGCCAGGGGAGGAACCGCCTTAAGAGCGGTCTACCACCAGGACAGTAAATGCTTTGGATTTTCTTGACCCTGACCGTACACATAAGGCACCTAGTGTCTAGACTAAGGATAGTACAGTAGTGCATTACCTTGGTTACAAGCAGGTTGGAAAAGGAGAAGTCAGTGTCATCATGGGGGGGCGCCACTGCCCTGGGACTTTCAGTAGGATTGGAGGAGAGGTAGCACATTGAAGGAGGACCAGTCCCAGGGCCAGCACCACAAGCAGAGGGGTCATAAGGCCAACCTGCGGCCTACCCCTGAGCACTGCAGTAGAAGCTTCCATACCTTCCATAGGAAAATACAGGAGTAACCACACCCCTCTGGTTGGGGGCAACTGGGGACCAGAGTAAGGGAGCAAACCCAGGACTCCCCACCAGGTATGGCGCTGAAAGGGATGATATCCTCACAACGTGCAATTTCACAATTCAGCAAGACTACCAGCAGGTAAAAAGCCTAAGTACAAACAATCCAGGGCTGAGTTCCCCTAGGTAAGAAAGAGCCAGTCCAGCCATGGCAATCGAGGTACCCCGGATAACCAAGGGTGAGGAAAAATGGGAACAGCCCTAACCAGGGGTAAGGAAAAATTGGTACAGCCCTAAGCCCTAGAAGTCAAGTCCAGGCATAAACAAACAAGGCAGTCAGAACAGGCAGAGGTATTAATATGACCCTAAGCCACCCACAGGCAGAGGTATTGATATGACCCTATGCCACCCACCAACTCAAGGAGCTGTAGGTATTAGACATTAAGAGACATAATCTATAGTTTTGAACTTCCCCAAAAGAGGTAGGGGTCATTCACAGCCAGGGCTATACAACAACAACCAAGGTATAGATACCTGCCGAAAAATACATCTGAAGTAATCCTGTATTCAGGATTAAGCAAATAGGGATTGACCAGCAGTTAAATAAACTTATAATTGACTATGATTCAGTGTAAACACAGGAGATAGAAAAATAATAGTCCATAAATTAGATTAGGCAACAGATCTGTCCCGCAGAATTAGAGAACACAATGAATCACGTAACTTGAAATCCAATAATCAGGGAGGAGAATGTCAAAGAGACAGCTTGCCCAATCCAGTACACAGGGAGGAAATTATACAGGAGACACCCCCTCATTTGACAGGGAAAAACCTCCCCTCTTGACTAATAGGGTAATAAGACAAAATGGGCGAGGCCACCAGCCTGCATAAGTTCACACCCCCAACACAGGGAGGCTGGGTGGGCACACAAAAAAGTTCTTTCAGCAACTTCAGGTTCTCTCCTGCACCTGGGCAGGGGCCACAATCATGGAAAGCCATCCAATTCCAGCTGAGGAGGCCCACCGGAGCTCACAATAGCCCACGGCACCTCCACTCGGCAATCCAAAAAAAACTCTTGGTTGCGCTTGGGGGACCTCGAGTAGGTCGCCCTCGCCTCCCCTCCACTCGTCTGTAGTTACTGTGTCTGTGGGTGTTGAGACAGAGTTCCCACTTAAGAACTCAGAGGGAAAGCGTCACCACTGCCAGAGTCCAATGGGAGGCAGTGCAGTTTCGGCAGCAAAGACAAGCAGGAGACAAAGGGCAGGGTTGAGAAAATGCTGGTATCTCAGCAGAGGGTTCGGGAAATATCTTTAGGCTGCAGGAACAAACCGGAGACCAGCTCTAGCATTACAGAAGAATGCAGAATGAAGTAGCCATCCAGGTAAGGGATGAAGTAGATTCAGGTCAAAAAGTTATTTCAGCAACTTCAGGTTCTCTCCTGCACCTGGACAGGGGCCACAATCATGGAAAGCCATCCAATTCCAGCCAAGGAGGCCCGCCGGAGCTCACAATAGCCCACTACACCTCCACTCAGCAATCCAAAAAAACCTCTTGGTTGCGCTGGGGGCCTCGGAATAGGTCACCCTTGACTCCCCTCAACTCATCTGTAGTTACTGTGTCAATTGATTGAATCCAGTTAAAATGGATATTACCTATTTGCCTATTAATAAAGGAGGATTATCAATGATTAATCCTATTGTTTTTTATCATTCCCTGTTTTTTTTTGGTTCCTTCAATTATTTATTGACTTCTGCTACCTTTTCCTGGCAGTTATGGTCACAATTCCTTTGGTCCCCTTATTTTGATAAATGGACATTATTACCCACTAAAATTCTCTCCTCAGACTATTTACCTACTTATGGTCTGTCTTCTATTACGAAAAAGCAACAATGGAAAGTTTCTTATCCTACTCTGATGACTTTACATAGAAAGTCATTTTATACCTTTATCGTTTATGATGTTCAAAAAATTGTTTTACTGTTTCCTGAATGTGTACCTTCTAATCTGTTGTTTTCTTTGCATAAATTGATGGATTTTAGGATCCCTCCTCACATTAGGGATGTTGTGTGGATCTCAAGTCAGGGGAGATTGGGTATCCGGGGTAATTTAAAATATAATCCCCAGACTGAGAGATTCTGCCGGAGACCTACGTGTATTAATATAGAGAAGAATATGCTTAATTTTTTTATTACTTGTCCCCATAGTCAGCTTTTTTGGCAGGTCGCTGCTTCACATTGGCATTTGCCTTTTCTAACCCGTATTTCTTATCAAACCATTGTTTTATGTAATTATACTGGGGTGTGGAAGTCTTATCATAAAAGTACTTTGAATGTTTTTTATTCCTTTGTCCAATATTTTTTATGGCAGGCTCATTGTCACTTTGTATTACAGCAACAGCAAGTTTTGAACAATACCATTATTTCACAGAGGATGGTTTGCTATCTGTTAAAGAAAATGATGTTCGTAGATTTTCAAAAGTTAAAGTGGATACTTTATGGAAACATTTTTTCTTCTAAATTATGTATATATTGCATTTTTCTGCTTTATATAGACATTTTCCTTTGTATACTTGAGTATGTCTGATGTATTATTGTTTTTCTTGTGATGTTATGATTCCTTTTCAATAAACTTCCCCTACTCTTTTCGATAAGTACCATGGGATCTTTAACATCCACCTGAACTACCACCAATCCAGGCAGATGGGACCTCGGTTTAACATATCATCTGAAAGACGGCACCTCAGAAGTGCAGTATCACTCTCATGCTGCACTACAATGTCAGTACTGGGATATTAACCCAAGTGCCAGATGTGGGAACTGAACCCACAGTCCTCTGATCTCCCGGCCTCAGAGGCAAGTGTGCTACCTACTGAGCCACTGACATTGACAAGCCAGTTGTAAACAGCCTTGAAAACAGTTGCAGACAGCTTTGGTTTTTCAGTCTGCTTGAAGCATGAGAGAGGGAAGGGCATGCAGTCTTCATGTCCTCAAAGCAATCTGAAGCATGAATGAGAAAAGGATCCCAGCGATGTTATAAATATGAGACTAAATGTTGCACCCTGACAAAACCTATGTAATGATTTATTTTCTTTTATTTATTTTATTTCATTGTGTTTTTTCATTTTTGGAACCTTGTTGAAATAAAATCACACAGCAAGTGGATTGTACCTTATACAAACTGAGTTAGTGTCTATCTATTACACTCACACCCTGGGGCAGTCCCCAAGAAGCCTCCCACCTTGACATCTGCAACACTGTCCCTGTTAATGAGTGCCAGGTTGAGTATTGCCCCATCATAATAGATTCACTGACTAGTTGCCTGAGGAACATGTCCTGGAGAGTGTCCAAGATGTTCCTGCTTTTAGCAGAAACTTCTGCTGGGAGGCTGCAATCCACATCTGGTAAGTGGAAGTCCTCCACCAGCAGCAACTCTCCCTTTTCTGTCATCTTGCCAGTAGCTTCCACCAGTACCTTATCTAATTTTTCTTCCAGTCCTGAAGGTCTGTAGATCACTTCAAAGTAAACAGTGGCTCCATTCCCCATCTCCAGGTTGATCAGCAGTACTTCAGCCTCCCCCTATATTTCCAGTATCTCTGTCACTTTTTTGCTTTCTCTCACATACAGCACCACACCTCCTCCTTTCCTTCCCACCCAGTCCTTCCTGAACAGAGTGCAGCATGGTATGGTCATGTCCCAGTCATTGTTTTCAATGCAGCATGACTCAATGTAATGGCCAAAATATCCAGGTCAGCCTCTGCCATGATGGCCTCTAGTCTGGAATCTTATTTCCTAGACTTCTAGCAGTTGCATACATGGCCTTCCAGATTTTGTTTCCATTCTGCTTCCCCCACTTTCTCCCATGACTCCTTCCCACCTATCTTTTTAATAATCCTGTTCCTTTCCCCCTTTATCTCTAACACCCTGCTTTCTTTATTAATTTGAATCCTGGGGGATTTCTCCCCTCTCAGGTTCTCTTTATTCTCTACTTCAGCCTATGAGGGGACAGTTTCTGCCTCCCTTATTCCTTCCACCAACACCTCTTGGCTAGTTCAAATGTTCCTCAAAGTAACATTAAAACCATCTACCAAGGAATGTGGTGCCCTCCTGGATGGATGCAGACCATCACCCCTATATAGACCCTTATCCTCCCAGATGGGTCCCTAGTCCCCAATGTAAGCAGAACTGGGTAAGGGGAAGGTTGGCAGGTGGTTAGGAGAGGCAATTCAGGTGCTCCATCATTCAATGCTCTCCAACTTATCACCTCCACTAACCATATAAAAACTACAAACAGGTATCTGCCTCTATCTCTGAAACCAAACAAAGGGACAGAGGACACTGCAGAGCAGGATACTGCAGCACAATAGCTAGTGCAACAAAACTCACCCAAAACAGGGACCAAAACAAAACAAGCACAATGGAAATCCAAAACACTTCTGATCATAGGAGACTCCATGATTTTGGGAATTGAGACCTACCTCCAGCTTGGGGTAATGTTCAGATGTCTCCCAGGTACATCAGTGCAGAGAGACACTGACTGCATTGCTAAAACTGTGCAGGAAACAGGAGAAAACATTGATATCCTGGTACATTTAGGGACTAACAATCTCACCAGCCGGTCAGTTGTGGAGACCAAGGAACACCTGACCAGGCTGGGAGACAAACTGTCATCCATTTCATCTGGCATCTCCTTCTCTGAGATCCTGCTGGTCTGGGAGAGGGGGGCAGACAGACAGACAGAAGGTAAGAGAAGGGGAGATAAGGGAGCTAAACATGTGGCTCAAGGGCTGGTGCCAGGAAAAAGGACACAAATTTGTAGGTCACTGGCAACAGTTCTGGGAGTGAAAGTTCTTTAATTTTGATGGACTGCATCTGACTAAGGAGGGAGTGAGTGCATTGAGGCAGAAGTTTGATGTTTTTGCAGAATATTTAAACTAGCAAATGGGTAGAGGGGTGCAGCACCCGATACATCGAATGGGAAGGACACCCCTCCCCCCTCAGCTAGTGATCAAACAGGAGTTCAGCATGTTTATAGTTCATTTGCATCACCAGGTAAGGTAAAAAGGTCCAACTCCCCATATGACATGCAGGGGAAATGTTGGACCTCACCCAACAACTAACACCAAAATCTGGCCAGTGGAAAATCATGTACACAAATGTCTGCTGTCTGGGAAACAAGATCTGAGACTTGCAGGCAACAATGAAAGAGGATAAACTGGACATAATAACCATTAGCAATACATGGTTCACCAGTAACCACACTTGGGAGACTTCAGTATCCAGCTATGTACCGTTCAGAAGAGACTGAGGTGCAAAAAGGAGGGGGGGTAGAGTGGCCCTTTATGTCAATGAAAATATCAAAGCTACAGAAATTCAGAATACACATAAGGAGCAATAAGAACTAGGGGTCACCATGGAAACAGGAAATGGGACAGCCATATGAACTGGGGTTGTCTACAGGGCTCCAGACCAGGAAGAGCACATAGACACATTACTGTTAGAAGATATACAAAACATGACAGCTAAAGGGAAGGTTCTGATAAAGGGAGATTTCAACATGCAAGATACAGATTGATCAACACCAACAGGAACATTCACCAGAACTAGACACATAGTGGATTCCCTGCAGGGGGAAGGCCTCAAACAACTGGTACAACAACCCACAAGAAACAGGGCTATCCTAGAACTAGTACTGTCTAATGGGGAAAGGATCACAGATCTCCAGATATAAGGTCACCTGGGGACCAGTGACCATCACATGGTATGGTTTAATTTGGCCACTAGAACTTAATCATCCCATTCCAAGGCAAAACTATGGGACTTCAGAGGAGCTGACTTTGATAAAATGGCCAACAGAGTTAAGCTAGCCCAGGCAAGAAGAAATACACGTGAGGGGATATAAGCAAAGTAGGCAAACATTAAGGATGCAATACTTGAAACAACATCCCATTGCATTAGACAGAAAAGCAAGAGCAACAGAAGGAAGAAACCACTTTGGTTCTCAAAAACAGTAGCAGAAAAGATCAGAGCCAAAAGGCTGGCCTTCAGGAAATATAAGGGAACACAGCAGGATGAAGATAGGGAGGCATACCAAACTTCCCTTAGGAAAGCAGGGAAGGCAGGAAGGCAGGCAAAGGCCCAAAAAGTGGAAACACTAGCACGAACAGTAAAAGAAGGGGACAAGACTTTCTATAGATACATTAGTGAAAGGACAAAGTCCAGAGAGGGTATTGCTAAGATCAAAGGAGATAAGAGTGAGTGTACTGAGGAGGACCAAGGAAAAACATTTATCCTAAATAGATACTTCTGCTCAGTATTTCCTGAGGAGAAGGTAGGGCAGGGCCCACAGCTCAGCACAATGAACACATGGGGGAGGGAGGTGTGCACTAGTCCCTTCACAAAAGAAAGGGTCCTACAAGAGCTCAATAAGCTCAAGGTGGACAAGGCAATGGGACTGATGGCATACAGCCCAGAGTACTAAAGGAGCTAAGAGTCGAACTTGCAGAGCCATTAGCAGAACTGTTTAGTGAGTCTCTGAGCACAGGAGAGGTCCCAGAAGACTGGAAAAGGGCTCATATGATCCCGCACCACAAGAGTCGTAGCAGGAAAGAGGCAGGGAACTACAGATCTGACAGTCTTACCTCAGTAGTGGGCAAGATTATGAAGGCACTCCTTAAGGAAAGGATAGTGCAACACCTGGAATCCATAGGAGCACATGATCCAAGACAGCATGGGTTTACAACAGGAAGGTCCTGTCAAACTAATCTCATAGATTTCTTTGACTGGGTAACCAGAGTGGTGGACCAAGGGGGTGCAGTATATGTTGCCTACTTTGACTTCAGCAAAGCTTTTGATACTGTTGTTGTTTTTTTTTGTTGACCCGGTAAGCCCACTGGGACTAGAAGTCCCTTTTTCAGGGGTGACCGGGGAAGAGGGGGATTACAGATGGTAAGTAACTGAAATTGAACCAGATTAAGCTGTTTGTGGTACTTTTAGTGAATGAGAGAAATTTGGCCAGAACACCGGGGAAATTCCCCTACTCTGTTGTCAGTAGGGGGAGCTGCCGCCATGGAGTCTGATGTCTTGGCAGGTCAGTCTGCTGGTGTACCTGGAGGTGAGCAGGTCTCCCTACCTTCAGGTCCAGCCTTGGAGACCTCAGAAATATTACCTTGCTGTCTGGAAAAAGAAGAATTTAGGATGGATTCAACTCTACCAATTTTCTGTGCTACAGAAGGTTTGTTTGGCCCTGATACTGTACAGTTGGATAGCATTTTACATCAAAATCAACGTTTGATGTGACCAGATGGAATACAACCTGATTAGAGCTCTTCTCACTAAATGCATACTATTCAGATGGAAGACCAAGGTGAGATTATTGATTCTGACCTCCTCAGGGACGCTGTACACCTAATTCAGGTGGAATTAGTGAAGTCTGTTTTGGCAGAACCCCTACTGAGTGGCGGTGTGAGTCAGCAGCATGACATTTCAACTTCAAAGGGAAGCGTTTTGACCGAACAGCCCTTTGATGTGGTGAATTTGACAACCGTGTTTCAATCAGATACTTCTGGTGATTTAGATGCCCTGTCTGGACTGCAACATGTCTCTGTGAGTATATCAACTGCTATTACAAATGACAAGGTGGAATTTCAGCAAAAAAGTTTCACCTTACGTAAAGGCAGATCTGACGTTGATCCTCTCCAGCCCCAAAGCAAATGGCCAGTTAACTTGCTCGAATGCTTGCTGCTCAATGTGGGCTGGAAGCGAGGTGACACCGGGGTCTGGGTTCCTGACGCGGCCCATAGTCCTATATCAGGACAACCTCCGTTGAATCCTGCAGTTCCTGCTTTGCTTCATGAGGAGCAGCAAATTACAGTTCCACAGTTGTCTGAAGTGGGAGAACAGTTTCAGAGTGCAGAATGTCTTGATTCATCCTCCTCGAATTCAGATAGCATGGAGCAGAAGCATATGGAGTGGGGTGACTCTGTCCTTACTTCCCCGCAACCAGCAGGACCTCTCCCTGATCCCCTTCAATGAGCAAAAACTGCCTGGAGTCCTTTAGATGTAAAGATCCTTTTTCAGGCGCCCCCCCCCTTTACAACGGAGAAATGTGGTACGCCTGGAATATCAGGGTGGTTTAACCTTAGCACCTGACCGTCTCTATATGGGGAAAACACTGCTAAAGAATTCTATGGGTTTTTTCTCAAATGAGATCCATGCACTCATTCATGTATCTAGTTCAATAACTTATGATATTAGTTTTGTCACCCCACAAAATTTGGACCGTTTTTGGTCTAAACTGGATGTACTGAAATATACTGAATTATGGATGCCTTTTAAGGTTATCCCTTTGACTAAACCATCTATTAAATCAATGACTGTGTTATTTTGTAATGAATCTGTTTCACTGCACGATATTGTTTTTTGGCTTCAAAAGCATTGTGAAGTCCTAGGGGCTCCCTCACCTATATTTGATGACGAATGTATTTGGAACGGAGGGTGAGTTTTTCGGGTACGTTTCCGGAATAATAATCTCGGGCCTGTACATCTTCCTAACAGTATATTTCTAGGTTCTGAGAGAGGGCACTATTTCTATCAGGGTCAGCCTGGGGCATGTTTTAAATGTGGGGCCCTTGCACATTTAGGCTGCACATGTGACAGATTACAGTGTAGTTTATGCCTTGACTATGGACATCATAGTTCAGAATGTCAAGCTGATTTAAAGTGTAATTTGTGTTATGAGCCTGGGCATACCTATAAATCCTGTCCCTGGGCTACCCATAATTGATACAACAGGAAAAGTCAGGATAGCATCTTGCAAGAAGTGCAGAAGAAAGAAATTGTGAAAAAAAGGCCCAGCAGCAGGAACCACCCTCCTTGGAACCTAGGCCAAGTCCTCCTCTACCCCCCATCTCCACAGGTAGATAGTATGGCAGATGCCCCGTTAGGAGCTCAAGCAGAGGCTGTTTCAGAGCAGGTTTTGCCGCCCAGAACAGATTCCACTTCTCCTCCACTGATACAAGAGGAAACTCCTTTTGAAATGCCTCCCCCACGGGGCAAAAGTGTGGCTAAGAAAAGGAGCCTAAAACAATCTCAACCCAGACCTAAGGTGGCAAAAACTTCATCAGAAAAAGATGAGAGTATTCGGCTAGTTAATAAATATGACATCTTGAAGCCTCAATCTCTAGATTCTGAACCAGGTGGAGATTCTGAAGCTTCTTCTTAGCCCTTCCCTCTTCTGATACAGATGGGGAATCTCAGGAGCAGGGCCCCCGAGTCAGTGATGCTCCGTGGTATAGAACCCATGTCCGTAGAAGTACCAGAATTAAGAAGCTACCTTGATTTTTATAATATACTTCTATGCTGTCTTCTTTCATTCCCAGGTTGAGAATCGCAACCATAAATGTAAATAGTATAAAAAATCCCAAGAGACATCTGGTTGCCCTGAGAGTGTTGAAAGAGCTGGATTGTGATATTTTTCTTTTACAGGACACTAGACTGAATACTACTTTTTTAATTAACTCAGCACAAAAACTGTGGTGTTGGGGGCCATCTTTTTTTTCCTATGGCATGAATGAAACATAAAACATAAACTTTGATGGCAGATAAGGACTGCTTGGCCCACCTAGTCTGCCCATTTCCCTACCTACAGGGTAGGCCACAGATCCTAATTAACCAAAAGCCTATTTCTTCCTACTCCCACAAGAATTGCCTTATGTCAGTCCCATGCATTCTTGAATTCTCCCACAGTTTGAGACCCCACAGCCTCCTCAGGAAGGTTGTTCCATGCATCCACTACCCTTTCTGTGAAAAAATACTTCCTCACATTGCCCCGGAACCACCCCACCTCTATCTGTCCCCTTGTTCTTGAACGTCTCTTTTTCTGAAAGATGCTACCCTCTTGGACTATGTTGATTTCACTGAGGTACTTAAAAGTTTCTATCATGTCCCCCCTCTCCCTTCTTTCCTCTAGGGTATACATATTAAGCTCCTTTAGTCTCTCCTCATATGGCTTCTCTTGCAGACCCTGCACCATTTTAGTTGCCCTCCTCTGGACTGCCTCTATCCTGTCTATGTCCTTGCGGAGATGGGGTCTCCAGAACTGGACGCAGTACTCCAGATGGGGTCTCACCAATTGTCTGTACAGAGGGTAACAACTTCCTGTTTTCTGCTGGTGATGCCTCTCCCTATGCATCCCAGTATACTCCCAGCCCTCCCTACTGACTTCTCACATTGCTTGTTAACCTTAAGGTCATCTGATATGATTACCCCCAGGTCCCTTTCCTGTTTTGTTGTTGTTACTACCTCCCCCATTATGTAATCTTCCCTGGGTTTTGTTTCCAGGTGCATTATTTTGCACTTCTTTGCATTGAATCTTAGCTGCCATACTTGACCATTCCTCCAACCTTGCCAAGTCCCTTCTCATCCTTTCCACGCCTCCTTGTGTATCAACCCTGTTGCAGATCTTTGTGTCATCTGCAAAGAGGCATACTTTTCCTTCCAGTCCTCTGCAATGTCACTTATAAAGACATTAAAAGGACCGGACCCAGTACTGAACCCTGCATCCCACTAATACCCTCTTTCTTCAGAGTGGACTCCATTTACAATTACCTTCTGTGTCCTGTTGTCCAGCCATTGTTTTACCCAGGCTACCACCTTGGGACCCACCCAGGCTGGTTAATTTGACTATTAATCTTTTGTGTGGGACTGTGTCAAATGCCTTGCTAAAGTCTAGGTAGGCCATATCCACAGCCCTCCTGGTCTACTACTTTGGTCACCCAGTCAAAGAAATCAATTAGATTCATCTGACATGACCTTCCCGCTGTGACCCCATGCTGCCTTGGGTCCTGTGCCCCACTGGCCTCAAGGTACACAACAATTCTTTCCTTCAGAAGTAACTCCATCACTTTTCCTACAACAGAGGTCAAACTGACAGGTCTGTAGTTTCCTGCCTCTGTCTTGGTCCCACTTTTGTGAAGGGGAATCTCATCTGCCTTCCTCCAGTCCTCGGGTACCACACCATCCTACCATGATTTATTAAAAAGAGTAGGCAGTGATTTCACTAGTTCCCCCCTTATTTCTTTTAGAATTCTGGGGTGAATTCCATCAGGCCCCATTGTTTTGTCCACCTTCAGTTTTAGGAGTTCGTGCAGAACCCTTTCTTCTTTGAAAGGGCTGGGATCACCCCTCTATCAAGAGTGCTTCTGTTAATTGGATTAGGCACTTCATCCTCCTCTTTTGTGAATACTAAGCAGCAATATTCATTCAGTATCCCTGCTTTTTCACTGTCCCCCTCTGCCCACCCACCATTCATTCTATTCAGCCTCACTATCCCTCACTTTGTCTTTCTATGCTCTCTAATGTAGCTATAAAAGGTTTTATCCCCCTTCTTAACTGAGTTGGCTATCTTTTTCTCAGTTGGGGCCTTTGCTATTCTGACTTCCCTCCCTGCTTCCTTCTGCCTTAACTGGTACAGCTCTCTGTCTTGCTCCTTCTGTGTTTCCTTATATTTCCTGAATGCTATCTTTTTCTGCCTGACTTTCCCAGCCACCTCTTTTGAGAACCATAGTGGCTTTTTCTTTCATTTTGATTTGTTTACTTGCTTCACACAAAGGCTTGTTGCCTCTGTGATGGCAGTTTTGATGATTCCCCATTGTTGCTCCACCCCTCCTTCTAGCCTGTTTGCTAGTGCTTTTCTGAGGCACTCTCCCATCTTGCCAAAGTCAGCCCTCCTGAAGTCCAGTAGCCTCACTTTTGTATGACTTGACTCTGTAGCTGAGTTTAACATGAACCACACTGTTTGATGGGCACTTGTTCCCAGATGGCAACCCACTTCTAGTTCTGAGATCCTCTTACTGCCCCCATTTGAGAGTACAAGGTCTAAGATTGCTCCCTCATGGATGGGTTCTGAAACTAGCTGTCTGAGGCCTGCCATCTGTAGGGCATTGAGAATGGCCCTGCTCTTGGATGTGGCTGCAGCAAATGTGCTCCAGTTAACATCTGGCATATTCAGGTCTCCCATCAACAGTATCTCCCCTTTCTCTGCCATCCTAAGAATGCCTTTTATCATATCTTTGTCCATTCCCTCCTCCTGATGTGGGGGTCTGTACACAACCCCTGTGTGGATTGTGGTGCCCTTTCCAGTCTCCAATGGGACCCACAGTGCCTCCTCTCCTCCCTATTTACTCTTTTGTTCAGTTGTTTTTATCCCTTACTTTACATAGAGAGCTACTCCTCCCCCCTTCTCTCCTGCCTGTCTCTCCTGTAGATTATGTACCCTGGTATGTTAACATCCTTGTCATGGTTCTCTGTGTACCATGTTTCTGTGGCTGCTACAATATCCAGGCATCCCTCTTCCATCAAGGCCACCAGCTCAGCGAGCTTGTTGCCCAGACTAAGGACACTGGTACTAATTACCCTCCATTTCCTGATGTCCTTACTCCTTTTTGCCTCATCTCTGTCCTTCTTGCCTTTTTCACTTTCCCCATTTACCCCTGCCCTTCTCCCTATCGCCACCTCTATGCTGGTGTTTACCGCACTTACTACCATGATTTTTTGGGGGAGGTAGGATTTCCCTGCTCCTTTCCAGTGCCTCCCCCCCTTGGCTAGTTTAAATGCTTGCCAATTAAGCATTTAAACCTATCACCTAGGATCCTGGTTCCCCTCCTGGACAGATGCACCCCATCATGCCAGTATAGGCTTGCATCACTCCAGGTGAACCTCCAGTCCCCAATGAAGCCAAATCCCTGAGCTCTGCACTAGTTTTGCAACCACTGATTGAATTCCATGGTGCAGGTGTGTGTGAGAGTGTGGGTATTCTTTTTAGAAGGGATGCTTTTTGAATTTCGAGATTGATTGAGGTATTTATGGGGAGAGCTTTGATAGTTGATTTCACATATGAGACTCTGGCCTGGAGATTGATTAATATTTATGCCCCTTTTACTAAGAATAGGAGGACATAGATGTTTGGACTGATTAAACCCTATTTGTATACCACTAAATTAGTTATTTTTTTTGGGGGGGACATTAATTGTGTTGTCAATATAGGTGATAGAATTTCTAAGATGACAAAGGTGTATAGTGACACCAACTATCTTCTTCAATTGTTATCCCAAAGCCAGATGATTGATGCCTATAGAATGATACATAAGACAGGTGGTCAAACATATTTTTGTGGTTCCCTTTCCACTAGAATTGATTTTTTGTTTACCAAAGCTAATATTGGGGTAGTAAAAGCACAAGTGCTCCCAATAGAAATTTCTGACCATGCTATTTTAATGATTACATTGGGAGCAGTTAATGGGCCAAGGTATGGGAAAGGGTATTGGAAATTGAATACGGCACTTCTGCCTGGCAAACATTTGCAGACCCAAATACAGGACTTTCTTAGAGCATGCATGTCAATGGCAGGGTTGTTGAAAAACAGAAGCAGCTGGTGGGACTTTACTAAAACAGGTCTGAGAAGTATTTTTCAAAAATACTTTGTTGCAAAGTGTCAGGTACAGTATAGACAGTATTTGAAGTTGCGTATGCAGTTGAATAAAATCTATTCTACTATTAATTTGTTACACATCCCTCTAACAGAGCAGGCCCTTAACATAAAAAAGGAGACGTTCTTGTTACAACATGATAGGGCTAAAACATTGTTGTATGAACATAAAATTTGCACCTCTGGAAAAACAGGTTTGGGAGATCCCTTTCAGCTTAGTACTCAGAGAGCAAATGCTCACTTCATGTCTGCTATCACTACTGACACTGGTGAGATAGTCTTAGATGGTCCTGGTATTCTGAATAAAGTATCACAATATTTAAAGTCAGTGTACACCTCTTCCCTATTAGAGGAGGACCAGACAAAAAAAATGCTTTCTTCCATTGTAGTACCTTTTCTATCAGCTGATCTGTTACTGCACTTGACTGAGCCCATTACTGATCAGGAGCTTGACCAAGTCATTTCTAGTCTTAAACTGAATATGGCACCTGGTATAGACAGTTTATCTGCTGAATTTTACCACCCATTTAAAGGATTAATGGTTCAAATATTAAATGTAGTGTTTAATTGGGTTTTATTGACTTTGCAAGTAGATTTTCACTTTTGTATAGCTGTACAAATTATGGTTTACAAAAAAGGCAATAGAACTAGCCTAGACAATTAGAGACCTTTAAGTCTTTTAAATACAGACTATAAAATATTAATGAAAGTCCTACATTTTCAGCTGTTGCCTTTGACACCATATTTACTTTTATCTGCTCAAACTTGTACTATACCAGGTCGTACAATACAGCATAATTTATTATTAATTAGGGAACTAGTGGAGCAGGGTAAGGAGGAACATCTACAAGGGTATATAATGGCCTTGGACCAAGAAAAGGCTTTCGACAGAGTCCCACATTCTTCAGTTTCTCTTGTTTTACAGTTCTATGGTATTTCTGAGCAACTTGTGAAGTGGATCACTACCTTGTATTCTCATGCAAGTGCCATTCCTATGGTAAATGGCCATTTAGGAAAATACATATCAATTTCTAGAGGTGTATGACAGGGATGCCCCTAAGTCCCCTTTTGTATGTGTTTTGTTTGGATTCTTTGTTACATTTTATTCAGCAAGATCCTTTTGTGAAGGGGATTCTACCACTGGGGGGGAGGGGTTAGAGATTCGAGTTACTGCCTATGTGGATGATATTTGTGTAGTGGTGGCAGATGAAAGATCTGGCCTGAGGGTATTGACCTTATTGGATGACCTTGCTAAATCTACAGGTGCTAGCCTGAATAAACAAAAGAGTGTAATTTATCCTTAGGGAAGGTCATATTTGGGAAACACAGACTGGTATGGTATCACAGTGTCACATATGCCATTCCAATATTTGGGTATATGGTTTGGGAAGAAGGATAATAACATGTTTAACTGGTCAAAAAAATTGGAGGAGGCTGCTGTTAAAGTGAATGTCTGGAAGTCATGGAATCAAGTGAAAAAAAAAAGAAAGTTATGTTGGTTAAAACATATCTGTTACCAATCATTTTGTTTTTAAGGGTTATATATCCATTACCACGACATCTGGAATCATGTCTGTTAGGTTTGGTCTTTCAGATCATATGGGGTTGTAGGCTGAACCCAATAAAGACTCAGAGGTTTTGTATCTTCCTATAGATAAAGGAGGTTTGAATTTGACAAATCCTATTCTTTTTCTTTTTACTGTTTTGTTTTTCATCATAATCTATTGGATATGTCTAAACCACAACTAGCAGTATGGCTCCCTTTTGCCGATTATTGGCTGAGACCTATATATTCTAAATGGAAAGAGCAGGGAATGTTGCATGCCCAAGTTAAAATGCCTTGTGTATATTTTAGGCCTGCCCTGGGAAAATTGAAATTGTGGAAAGTGCGCAAAAATGTGAGGTCCTTAGATATACTTAATTCTTCATCGAACAAAGTAATGTATAAGGCTCTAGAACAAGGAATTTCTGAGGTCCAAGTGGTGTTCCAAGCTGTGGAGCCTCAATTTAGAACACATGTGTTTGAAACTTTGAGGGATCCTAGACTACTACCTAGAATCTGGGACATTACCTGGTTGAGTGCACATGGTCATTTGAATGTTAAAAGTAATGCAAAACATAAAAAATGTGAAGGACGCTTTTGTCCAAGACAGGTCTGCATAGAGACAGTGGAAACTATGCAACATTTTTTACTTACCTGTCCTTTTGTTCTAGAAGTATGGAGATTATTGGCTAGTAGATGGAATCAACCTCACTGGAAGTGTTTTACTTATTCTGAAATAGTAGGTGGTTTTAGTGTTTCACATCTAGAGTTGCAAGCTGACATGGTGAGACTTACATTTTCATTTATCAAATTTATTCTTTGGCAAGCCAGATGTAAATCGGTGTTGCAGTAATTCTATCAAGATCCAGATACTGTCATTCATATTATAGAAAATGCACTATGTAAGCAATGCTATTTTGAACAACAATATATGCCTGAAGTGGTATGGAAACTTTGATGGTTGAATGTTCCTTTTATGAAGGATAAAATCAGATGATGTGTTACAAAGCATATACATTTTGTTTGGTTTTGGAACAACTGATTTGTATTTAACTTGTTAATTGAAATGTAATACTATGTATAGTTGTAGTTTTTGTTCAGTTTATTTTCAATAAAATGTTCTCCTACTCTCCTGTAGGTGGATGGGCTATCAGATGTGCTGATGACCACTGTGGGAGAGACTGTAGAGAAGGAGGTTGGTCGCTTGGTGGGAGACAAGGCCTCTCCTCCTACTGTATTGCAACCAGAGGCTGTTCAGGCTGAAGGTCTGGATACAGATTTTGAGGAAATCTTTCATGAAGCTTTAAACTCTACTGATGAGGTGGATAATATATAAATGAGCCAAATGGAGAAATCACTCTAAAGCACAACAAAGAATCAGGTGTGTTATGTGCTTCAACCCAAGGCATTTTACAAGCATCACCTAGTGAGGAAACCTGGCTCAAAACAACCCCTAATATCTTTGATGAACTGACTGCTACATTTGGTAGGCCACTGGAGAAGCCTGACAGCAGAATCAATGATGCACCTCAGCGGGAGTTCGCACAAGAAAGAGTGAATCAACAAAACTTGTTACAGCAAAGTTACAGTCGGGGGAAAACACTAACTGCTCTATTTCAGCTGGCAGATCTAACACTGATGTAAGTGAGTGCCAAAAGCCAAGAGTTTCCCCAAAAGGTGATTATTTAAATTATGGGACCACCGAGGGAAAACCTCTCAAATACCAAACCCTGTGATTTGTCAAGGCCCAGATAAACAGCAAAAGGGGGTCACAGAATTTAGCTTCTCCTTGAAAAATACTAAGACTTACACAATAGGAGAAACTATGGGGGTAAATTCTATTTTAAACCCATCAACTCCCAAGGAACCTACTAATATGCAAGCAATAACAGAAGTAATGAGGAAAGAAAAGGACTCAACAGTAATCCATGCCAAAAACTGGTCTCCACAGAAAGCGCTTCTAGAGGCAGGCTGGGAGAAAGCAGCTAATGGACGTTGGTCTCCAGACCCCATGTGGGATTCTACTTTTGACTTTCAGAAGGCTTCTTCTAATTGGAGACCTAAAACATCACCCTTACAAAATACTGATAAAAAACTTCTATCAGAACTCCCCCGAGACTCTGCTTTAATTCTTAATATTGTTGTGCCTCCTGAAATGGATTATGAACAGTTACCACACCAGAGTAATGGCAGCGATAATGGTGATATGGGGAAAGGAGACTCAGCAGATATTAAGAAGCCATTAATGTCTGAACTTTTCTCCCAAGTAAAATGAGAAGTAGCCTCTAGGCATAATGCAGTTCGTGTACATTATAAAGGGGGGTTGGCTGAATGACCAGACAGATATTATGTAGGAAAATGTTTGATAAAAGTTTCACTGCATTTTACCCCCAGAGATGTGTTTGCCTTTTTAAACATTTCCAGAGAGGAAAATTTTGATATAAGTTTAAGAACATCATATGCACTGGAGAGAGCGTTATGGTCAAGTCAAGTTTTCCCCCATGTGGACTCCCTTTCTAGTGATTCCTTTGACAAAACCATTAATTAAATATGTAACTATAATGTTTAGGAATGAGGGAGTCAATGTGGAGGATATCACATATTGGCTGGCACAAACATGTGAGGTCCTTAGTGAACCTGGAGCCATTTTAGATTCAGAGCAATTCTGGACAGGGGGCTGGACATATAAAGTCAAACTGAGACAAACAGAAACAGGAGTGGAGCACATTACAAATTCATTCCTATTAGGAAGAGACAGGGGGGTTTGCTTTTATGGTGGTCAGCCTAGAGCATGTTACAAATGTGGATCAAAAACCCATCTATCTAGTGTGTGCAAACAGTCCAGATGTACTAATTGTAGTGAAATTGGACACGTAACTATGCAGTGTGTGAACCTCACAAGGTGTGACCTTTGTGAGGAATACAGACATGCATTCAGGGACTGCCCCTGGACAGCAAAAATAAAGCAAATTGTATAAGCCCTGATTCATTAATTCAGAAAGCCCAGGTGACTGCCTCTAAACAGATAGCAAAGCCTCAGAAGAAGACCTCTAGCTCCCAATAACAGGTCGACAAAGAAGAATCTCGGCTAGTTGACCCTCCCCTCCCAATATTGTAGTGAATAACATGGACCTGTCAGAAGAAGGAGGAAATGAAACCAAGGAAAGAAAGGTCATGTAAGTGAATCCAGAGGATGTGGAGCCTTTTGAGCCTGTTTATTATAGGGATCCAGATAGTTCAGCAATCGTCAAGGGCCCATTACCCCCAAGAAGGTCCTCTAGGCATATTAAGGTTAATTCTTCCCCTTCCACCACGTCCTTTGAAACCCTAAATTCATACGCTGCTCTTGTTACAAATTGGGGAGATTCAGAAATGGAGGTTGGGGACTCAGACTCTCAAAAATCTGTTTATGAACCTACAGAACAGCTCGCAGAAGAATATAAATAGAAGAAAAAGAAAATGAGGAAAAAATAAAAAAAATGGAATAATGAAAGTTCAGAAATGAGGCTCATTAAACATTCACAGCATTTTAAATGATATTAAGAGGCAGGCTATGTTTCAATATTTACATGAAAATAATATATCTGTTAATTTTTTACAAGAAACATGGATGTTTGCAATGGAGCAGATTACCTCTTTCAAAAGGGACTGGGCAGGGGGAACCTCATACTGGTATTTTGGCAGGGATTGTGCTGATGGGGTGGGTATTTTGTTCAATTCATTTCACTTTTCACTACACAAATTGATAGATCTGATCCTGGGAAGGGTCCTAATACTAGACAAAAATTGGAATTCAATAGATTGCAGATTTATTAATGTATACAATTCTCAAACAAAGGCTCTCAGAATTGAGTGTATGAAAGCTATTCAACTTTACCTAGTAACCTCATATAGGGTTTTATGGGGAGGGGATTTTAATTGCAGCTTATGGTTAAAACGTCAAAGCTCAAAGAAAATATACTGTGATTCAAATTCTCTTGATTCTATTACAAAACAAGCAGGTCTAACAAATTGCCTTCAATTCCTGAAATCAGAGCCTGAATACACATTTACAAAATGAACTGTGTGTTCCACAATAGACTTACATGTTTATCTCCCCTTCAATTCCTAAGGGGTACTTTAACATAATTCCAGTGGAGTTCTCAGATGATTTACTATTACAATATACATTTGGAGATCCTCCCTTTCCAACACACAGGAAAATTAGATGGGAATTAAATACTTCCCCCCTCTCAAATAGCCTTGTCATAAATTCAATCAAGGGCATTTTAAAAGCCTGGATTTCAGTGGCTTTTTTGTATACAGAGCTCAGAACTTGGCTGGCAGAAGCAAAATCCAGCTTAAGTCTATGGTTTAAAAAATATGGTTCTCGTCAAAAAAATTACAGTTTTTTTTTTCTTATCTTAAACTCTGAAAATGGTTGCAACACATTATGACACTTGCTAATGTGTCCAATCTTGATTATTCAGAGCAAACAGAAATTCTCAAAACCAAGATGAAGCAATTCCAATATGATAGGACCAAAACACTCCAAGCCCTAAAAACCATACCCAAAAATCTATGATTGGTGACCCCTTTGATTTTGCAGAATAAGAAAAGAATCAACATCTATGGATTTCTTAAATTCTATGGGGAAAAGGGTGGAAAACGAAACAGAAATGAGTTCAATTATAGAACAACATTTTAATTTCCTATACCCAGACTCTCTTATTGAGAAATGGAAATTAGTAATTTTTTTAGGGCCCCCCCCCCATTTCACCAAAAGAAGCTATGGCACTACAAGAACCATTTACTATTTCAGAAATAGAGTCAGTTATTAAAAACCAGAAGGAAGGAGTTTCTCCAGGGATAGATGGACTCCCTAATAAATTTTATAAAACTTTCATATCTGAATTAGCAAAATGTTTATACCTGGTATTTCTATTTTTATGCTTAAAAATGCAGTATCAGTTTCTTTTGCAGATGGTTAAATAATACATATCTATAAATTGGGAGAAAAGGGAGATATCAGAAATTGGAGGCCCATTACAGTCTTAAACTCAGACTAAAAAATATTTACCACATTGATAAATAACAGATTGAAGTCACATGCGAAAAAAAATTATTTCACCTTGTCAATATTGTGGCTTACAAGAAAGAATAATTCAATCCCCCTATGATAATAAGAGATACTAAAGAGCATTTGTTCCTGCAAGGCAAGACAGTAGACTTAGAAAAGGCCTTTGACAGAGTGGATCACTCCTTTTTGTTCTCGGTTTTGAGATTCTTTGTGAACCCTCATCCAATTGTGTCAATTATAAAAGCATTATACACATCAGCCAGGGTATTTCCTTTCTAATGGCATAAAATTACAAACAGGGATTCAACAGGGTTGCTCACTAAGCCCGCTATTATACATATTTTCATTAGTACCACTCATTCAATCACTATCCCGAAAGCCTAAGTGGATAGGGATGGGGGGCCCAAGGAAAGTTTTCAGGTTCATATCCAAGCTTATGCAGATGATGTCTACTTATTTTTTCAAGATTATGAACAAATTTGGGATTTTTTTTACTGAATGTGGTCGATATGCAGAAGTATCAAATGCTAGGATTAATATGGCAAAATCAAGAGGTCTTATTCTAGGAGCAGGTAAACATTCACCCCTCAGCTATAACAATATTTCAATCTCATCAGAACCCCTAAACATATCAGGCATCCTGTTTGGTCCTCAAAATCTACCAGAAGAGAATTGGGATTGTGTGTTAAAAAAATGAATTTAAAATAGGTAGATGGAGACAGTACAAATTCTCAAAGTTTAAACAAATTCATATCATCAAACAATTTATAATTCCGTGCCTGCAATATGTAGCCTTGCTGTTCCCCATACCATCCCAATATGAAACAAGACTATATAGCTGTTTTACTAGAATGTTCAAATGTGAAGTAAATATGGAAATATGTGGCACACAAATGGAAGTTACTTTGGGTTACGAATTTAAACTATGACATCTTGGTTCTAGGTATTTATCCTCCCAGTTTGGGATTATTTAATCATAATACATTAACAGTCTTCTCTGGATGTTTAAAATTTTGTTTATGGCATGCAAGATGCCAGTGGGTAATATATCAGAGAAAAAATACCATGTGAAGACTATTGTCAATTACTGATAAATGAATTACAGAAAGTACATTTAAATGACAAGCAACAGTTTAATTCAAACAAAGTCACAGCCTGGTGGAAAGATTTTTCTCATATTATTAAGTACAAATCAATCTGTTCATGGAGGAAAAAAATGTAATAGAAGTGAAAGTGATATGCTAAATTGAAGTTCTCAGGATATTGTGATTCATTTTGTTTACAGTATTCTTTCTTTGTATCTTGTCATATGTTTTATTATTAATAAAAAAAAACTACTCTGACAGTAGGGGGACTTGCTGTTTCATTCTGGTGTCAGTCTCCATCTCAGTCATGATGGAGACTGATGTGGAGGAGCCTGGAGTGCAGGCTGCCCCAATACTGGGAGATCTAAGTGAAGCCGATACCTTTTTTAATGCTGAGGTGCAACTTGATCAAGTTGTTGGTGGTCCTGAAGGAGCCCTGGTTCCCAATGCTGTGTTAGCAGTTTCTGCTCTTGACTCAGGACCTGATTCTCAACATCATTCTGTGGAGGTAATAGTGGCTCCTACCTCTCCTATTGCTAATTCTGATGTCTTGCCTGCTACCCGCCCTGCTGTGGTTTCTGTCTCAGATGATCCAAAGACTGTGTCTGTTTCTGCCGCCCCGAGTTGCATTCTTGCTGGTAGCCAGAGTGTCTCCTTAGTGTCTGGCTGGAGTTGTCAAGGGCCACACCAGAATACTCTCATTGCAGGTGTGTTGGGCGAGCAACTTGGCATTCTACTCCTGAGTCCATCTGTGGTCTTTCAGACTGGGTCCCAGATGCAAGATAAGGCTTCTGTTTTTTCATTTGTGGTTAACCATTCTCCTGCACATATCCTTGCTAAATCTGCCTCTTCACGGCGAGCGTGGGCTGATTCGGAGATGACTGATGTGGAGCTGTGGTTTGTGGAGACGTCTTTGCGAGTGGCAGGCTGGGTGAAATCCCCTGCTTCACAGCAATGGACATCAGGTTTTGCACCTATTTGTATTCCTGGGGTTTGACTGAGTGCAGGACTACCTGTTGTCTGTCCATCAGTGTCTAATGACTCTAGTAGGACACTAGGAACTGACATGGAGCTCACTCCTATCCCTGCCCTGTATTTTAGACAGATGGCTCTTCTGGGTTCTCAGGGAGGGCTTCCGCATCCACCTCAGCATCCTTTGGAGACTCTGGTCCTGTTGTGACTGATTTGCCTTCATGAGGGGACACTGGGGGTCCTGCTTCTTCTCTGGACGAAGATGGTGGGCCTTGTCCTAAGACTTATGCCTCCTTTTTTTTTAAGAAAAAGGTTTTACCTGCTAAGAGACATAATGCTGTTCGCATTATCTATAAGGGAGGTTCAGATGTTTACTCTGATAGGAAGTACGTGGGGAAAGTGTTACTTAAAATGAGTTTACTCTTTAATGCTGCAGAATTGTATGCTTTGATACATGTGTCAGGGGAACGCTCCTTTGATGCAAGTTTTAAGTTGCAGAGTGGTTTAGAAGCTTTCTGGTCATGGTACCACAAAATTAAGAACACTCCTTTGTGGGCCCCCTTTGATGTGGTTCCCCTAACCAAGCCTGCCCAGAAATCGGTCACTGTATTATTTTGAAATGAAGGGGTTAGCTTGAATGATTTATGTTATTGGTTGAAGCAACGCTCTACTGTGTTGGGTCCCCTGGATGCCATCTTTGATGCTGAAAACATATGGACTGGAGGTTAGAAGGTGAGGTTGCTTTTGACTGAGGTTGATTGGTCCCTGCAACATTTGGCCAACTCCTTTTTTTGGGGGGGCAGAGGGGTCTTATTCTATCCCAGGCAGCCCAAAACATGCTACAAGTATGGTGCCCCTGGGCATATCAGTAGTGCTTGTGATAAGGTTCGCTGTTCTCTATGTGGAAAATTGGGGCACATGTATTCTCAGTGTATGGAAGAAATTTGTTGTAATATGTGTGGTCTTTCTGGTCACTCCTATATGATGTGTGCTCAGGCTGCATTTGCTAAATTGGGAATGGGAGACCTTGAAGAACAGTGGCAGTTGGTAGCCATGGCTCAAAGGGAACATGTTAAATTGAGTAATACAACTGTGCAGTCTCCACACTCCGTGGTTCGAGGAGTGGATCCCCTTTTTGATCCTCCTACCTTGCCCCCCCGAGTTCTGTTCAGACCCTCCTGTAGAGGTTGCTCTGATGGAGGATATGGCTATGGAGGTACTCTAGGTGGTGTCCCGGCCTTCTCTTGGTGTTCCACCTATGCCTGAACAACCAGGTATTTCTTCAGCTGACATGCCCCCCCCCATCCACTGGCTGTTCCTGTTGTGGATATTGTACAGCGAGTGACCCAGCATAGAAGCTGGAGGCAGCCTGCTTCAAAAGTTCATAACATTTCTGAGACTAAGACTTCTAATAGATACCAATCTCTCTTTCAAGATTCAGGTGACATGGAACATAACTCCGAAATATCTTCGGAGGATTCTCCCTCTATTGAGCTCTTATCTGACTCAGAATCTAGTGAATTAGGGGAGTTTGGTGATAAAGTTGCAGGTTCTCAAAAGGTCACCACCACCACTAAGGGAAAGAAGAAAATGGTAGTGGGTATGGGTAAATCCCAGGCTCATAAACCCCTCTGAACACTCTGATGTGTCAGAACGCTCGGTTATCTTTATTGACAATCAATGTCAATAGTGTTAAAAATGCTAAAAGGGGGTTCTCATCTTCTGTTCTCTACTGCGGACATAATTTTTTTGCAAGATACCCGGCTACACACCCCTGCTGAGATACGTCAGGTTCAGAATGAAAGGTATGAAGGACCCTCTTATTGGTCCTTTGACGTGGGTCTCTGTACTGGGGTGGGGATTTTATTTACCCTGAATATTCAGTTTCTTTAATTAGTAGATTTACTCCCTGGGAGGGTTTTGATTTTGGATATTAAATATCAACGTGCTTACTACAGACTGATTAATATCTATGCACCGCAGTTGAGGGCTGACAGGGTTGATGTTTTTCTTCACATCCACCCTTTTCTGTTTTCAGCTCAGCCTGTGATATGGGGGGATGATTTTAATTGTGTTCTTACATGTCATGACAGGGGTATTGGTACATCTACTAAAAAAGTTTTCTGTGACATGTATTTTTTAAATTCCATGGTGCAATTGGTGAATCTGGTGGACGCTTATACAGTTCTACATAAGCTGGGGACACCTACTATTCAATGGAGTATGCATGCCAGCTGAATTGACATCTTTTTTGCCAGCAAGGGAATCCCTATTACAACTGCTCGAGTCACTTTGGTGGCATATTTGGACCATAAGGAGCTTTCCTTTATTCTGGGGACTCCTGAGTTGTCTTCTGGCCCTGGAATTTGGAAATTGAATACTTTACTTCTCAAGGAAGGCTTTATGATAAACCAAATTTTGTATGTTGTAGGTGGTCAGAAAACTTTGTTTGAGATGTTCAACACCTCTTTTCTGTGGTGGGATTGTTTAAAATCAGATCTTCATAAATTATTGTTATCCATGAGTAGACTGAAGTCGGATTCAGCTAAAATTGAGTACCAGCAACACAGGAAGCATTTGCAACTTTTGATGGGTTTGCCAAAAACTACTGCCCATGATTTTGGGGATCAGATTACCGAAGTCCAGAAATCTATGAGGGTATTTCATGAGTGCCAAATGGCATCTTTTACTATGCAGCAATGATTTGGGACTCATGGGAAGTTGGATACAATATGCTCCTTTATTAGTTGTAGGGACAGAATTCAGAAAAGGCAAATGACGGCTGTACAGGATTCTGCTGGGGTAACTACCACAAATACCTCTGGCATTCTGGGGGTGGTTTCCCATTATTTGAGGAAGCAGTTTGATAAATCCACCACTGACTGGATGGATTTTTCTCAGTTTTTTGGCTTGTTGAATATTCCTAATATTCCTTCCGAGGTGGTAGCTGCCTTGACTGGGGCCATTTCCTCAGCTGAAGTCCAGGAAATGGTGTTGGCTTTACCTAAAGGGAAGGATCCTGGTCTGGACGGCCCTCCGGATGAACTTTATAAATTGATTGTTCCGGTTATTTCTCAGGAACTGGCGATGGTTTATACTCATATGTTGGACACTGGGTCGGTCTCTTTGGACATGACTCTTGGTGTTTTGACACTTTTGCATAAAAAGGGTGCCAGGGAAGATTTGGGAAATTGGAGGCCCATATGTCTTCTCAATGTTGATTTTAAGATTTTGATGAAAATTTTGGCTCAGAGACTATCCAAGGTTGCGTCTATAGTGACTTTACAGTTTCAATCTTGTTCAGTTCCAGAGAAGTTGATCACTTAACAATTGCTAGAATTGTGTGAGGTTTTTGAGTCTGGGGCCTTCCCTGGTACTAATGGCTATGAAGTATCTCTCGAGCAACAGAAAGCTTTTGATTTGGTTGATCATGACTTTTTATGGTTTACCTTATGATTTTATGGCATTCCTGACGTTTTTATCTGTTGGCTGCAAGACATTTATGGTTTAGCGGTTGTGAAGCCTTTGGTTAATGGATTCCTGGGGCCCATAATTCCAGTGTGATGTGGTGTTCATCAGGGTTGCACCTTAAGCCGTTTACTTTTTGTTTTTTGTATTGATCCCTTACTGCGTCTTTTGAATGATGTTCATTTTTTTCACTCCAGTCTTAGCTTTGGTGCATCACCTACCATGGACGGCAGCTGCATATGCTGACAACATTTGTTTAATTCTTAAATCCTCTGAGGATATTGTTCATGCTTTTGATTTTTGCTCCTCTTATGGTGCTGCTTCTGGGGTGACCTTGAATAGGTCTAAATGTACGATTAAATGTCTAGGGATAGGAACACCTGTTCCCTGTGTTGCTGTTATCATGGTTCAGGATGGGCCTCTGAAGGTTTTGGGGATTGCGTTTGATACTGGTTGACAATACTTTCTTAATTGGGATTTGAAGCTTGAGCAGGGGAGGTCTTTGGTGACGGACTGGAATAGGCATACTATGGGTAAGCAGAAATGTGTCTATTTAGTTAGGACTTATCTTCTCCCACTTTTTCTGTATGTCAGTCAAGTGCCCCTCCCCCCCAGAGATAGAGATGTTGCCCTCTATGGCTTGTTTTTCCAGGCCATCTGTGGGAGTAGGCTGAACCCCTTCAAATGGAATATGTTATATCTTAAGATCTCTGATGAAGGTCTCAATATGCTAAACCCAGTGTTAGTTTTTTTTTCCTGAACTTCCTGTTTCTAAAATTCCACCCACTCTGTCTTCAGACTTCCACCTGGTGGATGGCATTATGGAGTGCTAAATTTCATGCATGGTATGGCAGCTGGGTTTCTGGTACTATGAAAGTGTTTAAATCTATGTTATATTCCCCACCTTATTATAGGGAGATGTTTGTTCGGTTAAAGCTATGGGGCATTTTACATGAGGCTGTAGTTCATAAATCTAAAAAGTTGTTATATGCACAGGTCCTAGCATCACATGTTATTGATCCTAATACCATCCCATTATGTTCTCAGTCTTATGTTCCAAATGTATTATGACTTCTTCGAAATTAATGGATCCCTGTTAAGTACTGGGACATGTTATGGCTTTGTTGTCATGAAAAATTAAATGTGAAAGCAAACCAAAAACATGAAGCCTTGACTGAAAGGCAATGTGCTAGACCTGATTGTTTAGCCCAATTGGAATCAATGCAACATTTATTTTTCACTTGTTCTGATATTCATTCTTTTTGGAGTTACTTGGCTGCCTGCTGGGACATGTCTGCTTGGGACTCTCTCATATGACAATTTGATTTATGGTGTGTTTAGTCGAGAATGGTCTCGTTGGGATACTACTACATGACATGTCATATTTGCTGTTATCAAATGGTATGTGTGGAATGCCAGGTGTTTGGTTACGCTACAGCAAACACTGTTCTCATATGAGGATCTTCATGGTCATATTTTAAAAGAGATTTGCAATATTTATTTTCAGGAGAAATCATTGTATATTGCAAATGTTTGGAAAAACCTTCCTTGGGTGACTGATTCGGATATTCCTGTCACTTGATAATTTATAGATTTCTTGTGCCGTTTGATTTTTTCTTTGTTCTACTATTGAAGTTCTGTTTGCATATCTAATAAAAACAAAATTCCCCTACTCTTTTCAATAAGTGCGATGGGATCTTTAACATCCACCTGAACTACCACCAGCACAGGCAGATGGGACCTCGGTTTAATGTCTCATCCGAAAGAACAGATTAACTGTTCCACATAGAAGACTGATTAATAAGCTGGCTAGGCTCAGGGTGGGTCAGAAAGTCAGTCAACTGGGTGGCAAACTGGTTGGTAGGCAGAAAACAGAGAGTGGTAGTAAATGATATACAGTCAGAAGAGATGCAAGTCACAAGTGGGATACCTCAGGGATCAGTCCTGGGGCCAGTCCTCTTCAATATCTTTATCAGTGACATTACAGATGGACTGGAGGGTAAGGTTTGTCTGTTTGTAGATGACACCAAAATCTGCAACAGAGTAGATGATCCAGATGGGGTGGACAAAATGAGAAGAGATCTCGACAAACTGGCAAAATGGTCGGAAGAGTGGCAACTGGAGTTTAGTGTAAATAAGTGCAAGATCATGCACATAAGGAAGAGAAACCCTGAAGCCACCTATAGGCTGGGAGAGGAGTTGCTGGCAGTCACAAGGGAAGAAAAAGTCTTGGGCATCATCATCATAGATTACCTAAAATCATCCAAGCAGACCACTAAAGCAGTAGGTAAGGCTAGAGGAATGTTGGGGTGTATTAGTAGGGGTATTGCATGTTGGAAGAGGGAGGTAATAATCCCTCTTTACAAGTCACTGGTTTGGCTCATTTTGGAGTACTGCATGCAGTACTGGAGGCCACATCTGCACAAGGACATTAACAGAATGAAGGCAGTCCAGAGAAGCATAACCAAAATGGTGCAGGGACTGCATCAGAAAACATATGAGGGCAGATTAACGGAGCTCAATATGTATACCCTAGAGCAAAGGAGGGAGAGAGGTAATATGATCGAAACATTCAAACATCATAAGGGCACTAACAAGGTAAAAGAGTCTAACATGTTTCAATATAAGAAAAATAGCAGGACAAGAGGACTCAGCATGAGATTAGAGGGAGGCCAATTAAGGGGTAATCTGAGGAAGTTCTTTTTCACAGAAATGGTAGTGAATGCATGGAATGGCATACCTCAGGAAGTGGTGAATATGAATACAGTGCAGGGCTTCAAAAAGGCATGGTATATAGGCATAAGGGAGCAATGCAGATGAGTATGAATAGATAAGTCATTGACAGAGTAAAGGTCTATGGCACATTCATAAGGGACAAAAAATGGGCAGACTGGATGATCCTTGTAGTCCTTATCTGCCATCAACTTCAACATTTCTATGAACCTTTCCTCTATGCACCATTCCTTCAGCCATGAATTGAAGTTGCTGGTGTGGAGATCCCTCTTCTGTCCCCTGTCACAGACAGACAGCACCTCATCAAAAGCCACTGAGTGAGCTATCTGTCTAAGACCCTTCCCCAGCTACCTGAGCTCCCCCTGTGCTATCGAGCCCCATCTCTAGCCAGGTCATTATTCCTCAGGTGAACAATAATATCTAGCTCTCCCTCCCATCCTGCTGCCATAGTGATCCTCAGGATCCGCTTCCCATCTGTCTGGGCTGGGCACTATGTAGACAGCTAACCTGCCTCTTCACCCTTTCCTATTTCCAAATATATCCTCCTCACAACCACATACCCCACCAGAAGCTGCTTCTTCCATCTCTGGGGTCCTCAACCACCCTGCTTGGGGTCTCCACTACGGAGGGCCCCCACACCCCCCTTGATCAAAACCACAGGTGCCTCCTCCTGGCAGTCCAGCCTCACCAGAATGACATGGGAATTACATAGTAGTACTGGTTGAGGACTGTACCTCTGACCCACCACCCACACCCATCCAGAGCCCACCATAGTCAAGCCATTCATCCTCCCTGGATTCCTCTGAGATAACTGTGGCAGACTTGGTGGCTCTTGACCGGGGGGGAGAAGTTCCCCAAATCCTACCCAACTCAGCCTGGAGTCAATCAACCTCCTCCCTCAACCCAGAAAGGTGTGTGTAGATATGGTAGCACTGAAGTCTTCAGAAGGTCTCTGAAAATTGCTATCCCATAGCCACTGCACTGCACTGCACTACTCCCAGCATTCTCAACCTCCATTCTCCCTGTGTTACCTGGAGATACATTTGTATGCTTAGCCCTGATAGAGTGCTTCTAGTTTCCCCTTTTTAGGGCTGTGGGCAGAGCCTACAGCCCTATTGGGATCAGATCATACGGTAGCTCTAAAAAATGGCCGATCATGGAACCTTCTGTTGGACATTTGGAAGTATCCTTCCAAAATGTCCAATGGAGCTTGAAGCCCTCCATCACGATCGGCCACTATGGAATAACAGTCACACTATTTCAGCTGTTACTTCTGCATTCTGTTGCAGGAACTGTTCATACGTATCTCTCGCACATGTGCAGTTCTGCTGGCATCGTCATGCTGTGAATAGCAAAATGCCATTCACACCCTCCCACTGCTGCTGTACTTATGCACTGACATCAGGGTCCCCAATCCCCATGTCTGCATTATGTAGCCCCCCCAACTGATATGGCACACTGGGAGCCCACCCAATTTGCCCAAATGTATTGATTTGTCCCACACTGATATCAGGGTGCCCAATCCCTGTGTTGACACTATGTGCCCCCCCATTGATGTGGCACACTGTGGGACCACCCCAGTGTGCCAAAATGTCTGTTTTTCTTCCTCCTCACTGACATGGGGGTACCCAATCTCCATGTCAACGTCACGTACCCATCCGCCTAACTCATGTGGCACACTGGGAGCCCACCCCAATGTGCCCAATTGTACTGTGTATAATATATATATATATATATATAGGGTTACCACCCCTTGTACCCCACGACCAACCTACAACCACCAACACACATCGGACTGTGCGTTGGGGTCCTCGGCCCTAACTATCACCCTATTCCATGTGTAAATAAGCTGAGTAAAGCAGTATGGGGGATGGGGTGAGCATTAGGACCGATGACCCCAACGCACAACCCAATGCCTGTTTGTGGGGGCAAGGTGGTCATGGGGTGCAAGGGGTGGTAACCCAAATGATGAATTTCCTTACTTTTGTTGCTATAAAAACCCTAATTGTTGCATTAATGCATTTTTTTTTGTAAAGAATTTCCTCACTTTTTCAGAAAGCATAGTAAAGTACAATGTCGCTCAAGTTGGTGGCAGCATGGGGCCCTAAGGGCCCTGTGCTCCCTCCAACTTGCAAATTTCTGCCTAACATAACAGTACAAGTGCTGAATATCATTTGTATTGGTGGGAGTCCCGAGCTCCCACCAACTTGAAATGAATCAAATTTTCATTTGTCAGAGTGCCATGATTCCATACCTGTTTACATTTTATATACCTAACCACTGAAAAGTACCTCTGTCGCAGTAAGGCTAGGTTCCCTATAATTTTCAAGCCGCTACCACAATGCAGAATGCTATCTGCAAAATGTAAAGTGTGTCATGCAATATCTCCACAGCAAATACATTTTCTGAGACTGTAAACAATATAATTCACATCTACAGGACATCCCTGCAACACTTTCCAAATTTCAAGTTAAAAGACCAAACCATTTCCAAGATATTTAATTTTAAAGTTTTTGCACCTTTATAATTTTTTAATAGTGAGAATCGGCTGCGACTTCAAGATTAAAGATCATCTTTGATCAGGAGGGGACATCTGGTAGGGAAATTTGGGCCATCTGATTCCTTCCAGAGACATCTGGTCCAGCAATAATCTGGCCATCTCTTCCCGCCCTCACGAACAAAGGAATTTGCAGTATCACGATCAAAGAATTTAAAAACGTTAAAACTCCATTTTTTGGCTTAGCTACATTAAACCACAGGCATGGCTTGATAGAGGGAAGCCCCCTGAGCAAAACCCATCCTAGTTTGACTTCACATCACCCCTGGGCTGAGATAGTTTTTTTCCAACCTAAAAATCTGGCTATCTCGTCTCTCCCTCACAAACGAAGATCGTGATCAAAGAATTTGCAGGCTCACAATCAAAGATTGTTAGCAAGCCACAATCAAATAATTAAAAAGTTTAAAACTCCATTTCTTGACATAACTATGTTAAACCACAGGCATGACTCGATAGAGTGAAGCCCACTGAGCAAAACCATTCCAAGATTTACTTCAGAAGTCACCCCTGGACTGAGATATTTTTTTTCCAACCCCAAACTGTAAAACACGATGGCGGCCATCGCATTCGATAAGTTTGTCTCAAAGAATCTTTGATTGTGAGTCTGCAAATTCTTTGAACATGAAGAGTGGCCAAATGGCCAAAACCCATTCTTCTTTCACAAAACAACCATATAATTTTTTTTATAGACTTATAATGGGAGCTAAAAAGTTTAATAACTTTTAAATTGATTAATATTTTTTCATCAAACAAAAAGTGGCATGTTTCTTGATCCAATCTCTTCCTACATGCCAAGTTTTGGACTGGCAGACAACAAGATGGCTGCACAGCGCCACAGACAAAATCCAGAAAACTGCCCTCAAAATTAGCAAAAAGTGCAATTTTGAGCATTTCACTGCACAAAACCTGTAAGTCCAACTGAAACACAACTTGGCAAATCAAGATATCAGCCATACCCCACCGTGCATACTAAATTTTGTGCAAATCTGTTGAACGGTGGCTAAGTTATTAACACACAAAATGTTAAGTTTAACATTAAAGTGCCTACTCAACCCTAACTATAGGGGCATGACCATGCCCCTATCATTCATATATAATTATATATCTATATCAATCATAGTGGTATGGTAGTGCCACTATAGTTAGGGTTGAGTACCCCATTTAAAGTTAAAATGTGAAATGCTGCATCTTAATAACTTTGCCACTGTATGACAGATTTGCCTGTAATTTGGCAGGCACAGAGCAGTGCTATAGATCTCTGGATCTGCCAAGTTCATAAAGTGCAGATATACGGTTGCGGAGTTATAAAGCAACATTCCATAACACATTTATGCTTTTTTGAGCATTGTTTGCTCACACCTACAGGTCACATGGTTTCCGCGACTGGTCTGCAAACTTCAGGGAATATGCAAGACCATGCCCCTATCATTCATATATAATTATATATCTATATCAATCATAATGATACGGTAGTGCCACTATAGTTAGGGCTGAGAACCCCATTTAAGGTTAAAATGTGAAATTTTGCATCTTAATAACTTTGCCACTGTATGACAGATTTACCTGTAATTTGGCAGGCACAGAGCAGTGCTATAGATCTCTTGATTTGCCAAGTTTCGCAAAGTGCAGATATACGGTTGCGGAGTTATAAAGCAACATTCCATAACACATTTATGCTTTTTTGCACATTGTTTGCTCACACCTGCAGGTCACATGGTTTGCACAACTGGTCCACAAACTTCAAGGAATATGCAGCCGGGGTCTCCAATGTGCCTTTCAAAGATTTTGTGAAAAAAATATTAAGTGGTTCAAAAGTTATTCAAAAACAAGTTTCCCATTATAGTCAATGGGAAAAGTTAACAAAACGTTCAACAGTGTCGCAAATGCAGTTATTAGTGTTGCAAATGACCCCTGCAGTGTCGTGAGTCAACCATTTTTTTTCCAGTTAGTGGTCACAGAAATGCTTGGCATTTAAATTTGGGACCCTCTAGGGACACAATTCTTTTTATGTTCACCTAGTCAGACCCCGAGGATGCTAGCCATGTCTTTTTTGGGGGGGTTAAACACACCAGAAATATGTTTTTGAAATTTTTGTCAACTGTATTGTCACAAAGTAGTGTCATACTTGTGACACTTTTGTGATTTTTTTTTGTGAAAGTGTCATGATTTGCGACACTTAGGCCAAAATAACAGGAATTCTTTGCCACCCCGCTGCAAAAGAACGGTTTGGTCTTTGGGCTGAAATTTGGAGGGAAGAAAGCCAACATCCCACAGATGTGCCTTTTGGTGGTTTAGTGACAAAATATTACAGGGATGTAAAGTTACAGTACTCCAAAGTTGATGCTTTTTCCCATAGACTAACATTATGGCGGCCGCCACGACTTTCGGGGCCCGTATCTCACAAACGCTTTGAGGTACGGACTTTTCATCGGAAAAAATGCTTAGCTCCCTGATAGGGGAAATAAGTGCAAAACTAGCCAGGAAAGTCATAATTTGCATGAATTTATTTTCTACATCGTACGGTTCCTGATATATAAGCAATTTAGTATTCCAAGTGCTCATTTTCTGCACTGAGGCCCATTATTGCGCATACATTCTTTGTATTCACTGTGTTTCTCTGTGCAGCTGTTGGTGAAAAAAGGGACTGTACTTTCATTTCTGTCACAGTAGCATTCCCCTTGCGATCCCATCTATGCCACCATGTGCATTATCCTGTGCGTTTTCATTTGCGCTTGTGTTTGAGTTACTGTTACCATTTGCATCCCCATTTCTGTTTTTGTTTGTGTTTCATTTTGCATCACCATGTGTATTACCATTTGTGTTTGCATATATGCTTCTGTTTGCATTTCCTTTTTCGCCATTGTTGCGGTTAGCATTTGCGTTTCCTATTTCAGTACTGTGACCATGCGTGTTACCAGTTGCGATTCCATACACGCTTGCATTTATGTTTCCATTACCATTCCCATCTATGCCACCGTGTGCATTACCTTTTGCATCTTCTTTTGTGCTTGCATTTGTGTTACTGTTAACATTTGCATTTCCTTTACTGGTTTTGTTTGCGTTTCATTTTGCATCACCATGTGCATTACCATTTGCATTTGCATACGTGCTTCTGTTTGCATTTCCTTTGGTGTCATCATTGCTGTTACCGTTAGCATTTGCATTTCCTATTGCGGTACCATGACCATGCACGTTACCAGTTGTGTTTCCGTACACATTTGCATTACCGATCCAGTCTACACCACCATGTGCGTTACCCTTTGCATTTCCATTTGCACTTGCGTTTGCATTATTGTTAACATTTGTGTTTCTATTACTGTTTTTGTTTGTGTTTCCTTTTGTGTCACCGCGTGCATTTCCATTTGTATTTGCATGTGTGCTTCCATTTGCATTTGCATAACTGTTTTGGTTTTCTTTGGTGTCATTGTTGCTGTTACCATAAGTGTCTGCATTTCCAATTATGTTACCATGACCAAGTGCATTACGGTTTGCAGTTCCATACGTGCTTGCCTTTGCGTTTCTGTTTTCATTAATGTTTGCACTTGTGTTCATATTACTGTTTGCATTATCATTTATTTTTGCATCACCATGTGCGTTAGCGATTGCGGTTGCGTTTGCTGTTACTTCACTATTTATAGTGCACATTCTCAAAAAGAAGGGAAATTTATTGGCACAAAATTCCATTTAATGGCTCAGATAGGGTTGTTCCACAGTGACAAAAGTGAGGAAATTTGATGTTAGGGTTCCTCCCCCCTGCACTCCACCCCCACCCCTGCCCCAACAACAACACGCATCGGGTGTGCATTATGTTCGTTGGTCCGAACTTTCACCCCATTCTCCTACACTGCACTACTTCAGCTTGTTTACAAATGGGATGGGGTGAGAGTTAGGACTGATGACCCCAACGTGCCCCCCAATGCCTATTGGTGGGGGTTGGTGCAAGAGGGGTTGGAACCCTAACCTTGAATTTCCATGCTTTTGTCACTGTGGATCAACCCTAATTGATGCATTAAATGTAATTTTTTGCCATGAATAATTTTATATATATATAAAATAGTGGCACGGTAGTGCCACTACAGTTAGGGTTGAGTACCCCAGTTAAGGTTAAAGTGTGAAATTGTGTAGCTTAATAACTTTGCCACCATATGATGGATTTGCCTGAAATTTAGCAGGTACAGAGCAGTACCATAGATCTCAGGATCTGCCAAGTCTCGTAACAGTTGGATATACAGTTGCGGAGCTATAAAGCACAATAGAAAGTCACATTTATGCTTTTTTGTGCATTCTTTGCTCATGCCTACAGGTTGCACGGTTTATGCAATCAGTCCAAAACCTTCATGAAACATGCAGCTGTGGTCCCCAATGTGCCTTTTGTAGATTTTGTGAAAAAATATTAAACAATTCAAAAGTTTTTCAAAAAACAAGTTTCCCATTATAGTCAATGGGAAAAGTTAACAAAAAGTTTGACAGTGTCACAAATGCAGTTTTAGTGTTGCAAATGACCCCTGTAGTGTCATGAGTCAGCCATTTTTTTCAGTTACTGGTCACAGAAATGCTTGGCATTTAAATGTGGGACCCTCTAGGGACACAATTCTTTTTGTGTTTACCTAGTCGAGCCCTGAGGATGCTAGCCATGTCTTTTTTGGGGGGTTAAACACCCCAGAAATAGGTTTTTCAAATTTTTGTAAAATGTAGTGTCACAAAGTTGCGTCACACTTGCAACACTTTTATGATTTTTTTTTTGCGACAGTGTCGTGATTTGCAACTCTACTTTGCGACACTATGCCCAAAAGAATAGGAAATCTTTGCCACCCTGCTGCAAAAGAATGGTTTAGTCTTTTGGGCTGAACTTTGGAGGGAAGAAAGCAAAGATGACACAGATGTGCCTTTTGGTGGATTGGTTAAAAATAGTAGAGGTCTGCAAAGTTATGGTACTCCAAAGCTGACTATTTTTCCAATAGACTAACATTATGGCGTCCACCATGCCTTTCGGGGCCCGTATCTCAGAAATGCTTCAAGATACAGACTTTTTGTTGGAAAAATGCTTAGCCCCTCACTACAGGGAGCAAAGTACAAAACTAGCCAGGAAAGTCATAAATTACATGAAATTAATTTTTTTTCCCTATGTCGTATGGTTCTTGAGATATAAGCAATTTAGTATTCCAAGTGCTCATTTACTGCTCCAAGTCCCATTGCTATTCATACATTCTTTGTATTCACTGTGTTTCATATTGCAGCTTTTGGGGGAAAAAAGAGTGTGCGCTTTCATTACTGTTACAGTTAGCATTTCCACTTGTGTTTCCTAACTGTTTGCATTGGCGTTCCCGTCTACGCCACCGTGTGTGTTACCCTTTGCATTTTCTTTTGCACTTGCATTACTGTTACCATTTGCATTTCCATTACTGTTTCTGTTTGCATTTCATTTTGCATCATCGTGTGCATTACCATTTGCATTTGTGTACGCGCTTCTGTTTGCATTTCCTTTGGTGTTAGCATTGATGTTACCGTTAGCATTTTCATTTCCAATTGCGGTACCATGACCATGCGCATTACCATTTACATTTCCATATGCACTTACATTTCCATTTGCGTTACTGTTCACTTTGACGTCATTGTTGCTGTTACTGTAACTGTTTGTGTTTCCAATTGCATTACCATTACTGTTTGCGTGTTCATCACTGTTTGCATTTCTGTTGGTCTTAGCGTTTGCATTTTCAGTTGCATTTCCATTGTTGATTGCATTACTGTTTCCTTCTGCAGCGCTGTTGCCGTTACCATTTGCATTTCTGTTTGTGTTACTGTTTGCATTTTTCTTACTGTTTGCATTTCCATTGGCGTTAGTGTTTATGTTACTGTTCTTGTTACCATTTGCATTTCTGTTGCTGTTACCGTTTGCATTACCGTTGCTGTTTTGATTAATGTTTGTGCTTGCGTTTCTCTTACTGTTTGCATTATCATTTATGTTTGCATCACCATGTGCGTTACTGCTTGCACTTGTGTTTGTGTTACCATTACTATTTCACAAAAAAATCACATGGTGGGAGTGCGGAGCCCTTTCCACATTCCATTCACTATTTATAGTGCTCATTCTCAAAAAGAAGGAACATTCATGGCGAAAAACTGTAATGCATCAGTTAGGATGTTCCACAGTGATCAAGTGAGGGAGATTTGAGTTATTTGCACTCACCAAACATACCCCTGTCTCCACCAACAGTCATTGGGGTGTGCATTGGGCTACCAGTCCTCTCACCCCATTCTCCTATACTGCACCTCATCAGCTTGTTTACACATGGGATGGGGTAAGATTTAGACCAAAGATTCCATCGCACACCCGATGCCTGTTGGTGGAGACGGGTGCTTGGGTGCAAGGGTGGCAACCCTAACACTGAATTTCCTTGCTTTTGTCATTGTGGAATAACCCTAACTGATGCATTAAACTGAGCTTTGCATTATATATATATATATATATATATATAGATGGCAAAAAAACTCATTTAACGTATTAGTTAGGGTTGCCTCAGAGCGACAAAAGTGAGGAAATTTGCTGTTGGGTTAAAACCCCTTTGACTCCCTGTCCACCTCCTCAATTGGCATTGGGTGCATTGGGGTCGTCAGCCCTAACTCTCACCCCATCACATGTGTAAAGCAGCAGAAGTATAGGAAAATGGGGTGAGAGTTAGGACCAATGACACCAATGCACACCCCAATGCCGGTTGAGGGGGTGGGCAGGGGGTCCAAGGGGGGTTTTCAACCCTTAAAGTGAATTGTCTCACTTTTGTCGCTGTGGAACAACCCTAACTAATGCATTAAATGGAGTTTTTTGGCTCTAATTTCCCTTCTTTTTGAGAATGATAACAAGAAATAGTGAATGTAATGCGGGCCGTGCTCCCGCCATGTGATGTCTTGAGGCATAGTAACAGGAACAGCAACGCAAACAGAAGTGCTAACAGTGGCACACATGGTAACACAAGCGTGAATGAGAACAGAAAGGGTAAAGTACACGGTGGCGTAGACGGGAACGGTCTGCCACGTGATGTGTTGTCACTTAGTAACATGGTGCCTGCAAATGGAAATTTCAGTGGGCATGGTGATGCAAATTAAAACAGAAAGAGAAACAGTACTGTAGACACAAATGGCAAAAAATAACAGAAACGCAACCGAAAATGAAAACGCCAAGGATAACGCACACGGTGGCGCAAACATCAACGGTAAGTGAAATGGGTACGGAACCACAAGCAGAAAGGGCAACAGTAATGTAGCCAAGACAGGCTGGTTTTCCCCAAACCCGTATAGAGAAAGACAGTGAGTACAAATAATGGATGCATAATAATGAGTATCGGAGCAGAAAATGAGAACTTGGAATACTAAATAGGTTATATCTCAGGAACCGTACGATGTAGAAAAAAAATTTAAAAGTCGTATTATTTACAACTGTCCTGGCTAATTTTGTAAGAAGTTTTCCGATGAAAAGTCCGTATCTTGCACCGTTTCTGAGATACGGGCCCTGAAAGGCGCGGCGAACGCCATAATGTTATCCTATGGGAAAAAAAGAGAAGTTCGGAGTGCCATAACTTTGCCTCCCTGTAATTTTTTTTCACCAAACCACTGAAAGGCACATCTGTGGGCTGTTGGCTGTCTTCCCTCCAAATTTCAGGAAAAAAGACCAAACCATTATTTTGCAGCAGGAATCCAAAGGATTTCTGTAATGCGTCGAGCGCAATAATGTTATCCTATGGGAAAAACGTCAACTTTGGAGTGCTGTAACTTTGCCGCCATGTAATATTTTTTCAATACAACACTGAAAGGCACATCTGTGAGATGTCGGCTCCGTTCCCTCCAAGTTTCAGCCCAAAACTCCCAACGGTTCTTTTACAGCGCAGTGCCAAAGAATCGCTGTCACTTTCCCACAGATGAAAAACTACTGTTGCAATTTGCGTAAGCTTTCGCAAAAAAATTCGACACTTTCATGAGCACAAAAGTAATTTGCGAAAGTACTTTTTCCAGAAATTTGAAAAACATATTTCTGGGGTGTTTTACCACAAAATAAAGACATGGCAAGCATCCTCAGGGTCCGACTAGGTGAATACAAAAAGAATTAGGTTGCTAGAGGGTCACAAATTTAAATGCCAACCATTTTTCTGATCACCAGCTGAAAACAAAATGGCTGATTTGCGAAAGTAACAGGCCCATTTGCGAAAGTAAAAATGCATTTGTGACACTAACTTTTTCTTAACTTTTCCAATTGACTTATAATGGGAAATTGTTTTTTGAATAACTTTTGAACTGTTTAATATTTTTTCACCAAATCTTTGAAAGACACATCAGGGACCCCGGCCACACATTCCCTGAAGATTTTGGGCCAGTTATGCAAACCGTGCGACCTGTACGCACGACCGTAGAATTCCAGAAAAAGCATAAACACGCACGCAAAATCACACTTAATAACTCTGCAGCCGTGTATCTGACTAGTACAAAACTTGGCAGATGCCAAGGCCTATGGTTCTTGATTGTGTATTCCAAATTTCAGCCAAATCTGTTATACGGTTGCAAAGTTATTAAGGTGCAAAGTTTTGGGGTTTAACATAGAAATGGCTCCTCAACCCTAACTATGGTAGCACTACCGTGCTAACATAGCATATATATATATATATATATATATATATATATATCCCTGTAAATTAAAAAAAATCTTCCCCAAAGTGTTTTTTGTTTCTAACCTGTAAAAAAGAAAATGGTCCCTTGTCGTCACCCCAGTACCCCCCATCCCCACCCTCCTACTGAGCACCCATCTCCCACTACCCTCTTACTCCATACTTACCTCCAGAGGTTGGTGTTGTCATTTTTTTGGACCAGGACATGTCTGCACTCTTCAAAGCAGAACCACAAACTGAAGAATCAAAGGTAAGCATGCTATAATGGCATTCAATGGGGTTTTCAACTTAAGCTGATAAATTAGCCATTGTTTTGAATTCTGGCACCAAATTTTCAACATGGGTTTTTTGGGACCCCACATCATGAACAGTGTCACTGTCATGTCATTACTGGGTCCCGAAAAGTGATTTCGCAGTCACTGTGTGGAATCACCTTTTGGGACTGATTAATGAAATGACAGTGCCACTGTTCATGATGTCGGGTCTCGAAAAGCCCATATTGCAAATTTGGTGAAAGAACTCCAGAAAATTACTGGGTTATGAAAGTGTGTTGCGCAGCTTCTATGCATGTTCCTAACTTTACCAATTTTTAATATTTTTACTCCAGATTTTCAATATTGCCATTTTTGCACAATTCCTTTTTAACAGTACATCTGTAATTGGTCAGATCCCGTATGAAATGTGTTTTCACACCTCTAGCACAGAATGGCATGGTCACTCTGTGAAATCACTTTTAGGACAAGTGAACAACATGACACTGGCACAGTTCATGAGGAGGGATCTCAAAAATGCCATGTTGAAAATTTGGTGCAACACCTCCAAAAAATGGTCACATTACACCCGGGCATTGAATAATTTCTATACACATGTGTGACTTTGGTCATTTGGTAACTCTTCACAGCCCTAACCACTCTGGCTAGAATGTGTTTGTTTATTTCTATTTTGCTCCCTTTGCCTTGTTTAAATCTTTATATACTCCTACCCTAGAAGTTCATTTGAAAATATCATAATGCTGAAAGGTAATAGACCATAGGCCCATACCAGTGTTCATTATGCTTTCTCTATTTTACTTATTTACAGACTTTTTTTTAGCAGTTTTTATAGCTGCAAGATTTAAACAGCCTGTTAGTTTACTGCCTCTATAGGTCAACTAGTCACCACACCTTAAAGTGCCACTGCATATTGCACTGAAAATGTGCACAAAGCCATGTTGCTATCATCAAGAAACCAGCCTTCAGTCATTGGCTGCAGAACTGCTGTGCAGTTATTTCTCTTATAAAACAAATACTGTGTATCATATCTCCTATTTTATTTGTTACAGAAGTGACTTTAGTTCTGATTGGACTGTTTAATAAGCTTTATAGTTTAAAACATCTTTGCTCTGAAAAACACATAGTAAAAAGTTGTTATTAGTGTGCCTAGAGTAATAACATATGTCTCAGTGATTTTGATTTTAATCTGTGTTTGTAATTTTACCTTTAATGTAACTTAAGTATCTTGAGGTCTTTTACTGTATTGGTTAAATTGCTCTGTTCTTTTTCAAATTCATTTTCCATCTAAATGGACTATAATCATTCTTTCAACAATTTCCTCACTACAATGAATGATTGACACATGTTGTAGTATAAGAACTTTATAGAAAAGGCTTCTTACCAGACTGGCATCCTGTAGGCTTTCAGTGTGTAGTGGAACTGACAGTACCAAGCACCTGAAAGCTAACCCTCTTGTATCTGCTGTCCAAGGAGCATGGTGAAATGGTGTGACATCACCAGGTGCACTCATGCACGCCATTACCAAGTAACCACCCAAAACAGCAATGCTCTGTTTGCTTGGTCGCACCTGTGGTGCTTATCTGCGTGGCTGATTTCCCTGAGAAGCGAAATGGAAGCTGCTGTTTTACCTTTTGCATTTTAGGATGTTCTCTTTAATAGCATGTTTTTGCATTATATTGCATCACCTCTTTGATCTTAACATATGTATCTTATTTTACATCAGTAAGATGATGGGCATGGTCATTTACATTTTGAACTTTATGCCAGCAAACTATTTTAATTTTTAGGAAGAAACTACTCTATGAGTTTCATACCAAATTTTTGTTTTATTACAGATATTTGCCAATCATTCACTTAAATAGTTCCTCATTCATTTTGGCTATGGAACTTTTGGGAAATCAGCAAATGTTGTTAGACCATATCTCAGCACTTCCATAAGGAATAAGACACTCCGGGGTGTGGTTTATGGTCTGATAAGAGCATACCCTGGGTGTGTAATGAGGCATGAGGCACTTGCACTGAGTGCCTTTAGCACTTGGGAAGTGGAGATAGCTCTTACTCTGCTTATAAAATGGCTAGAACATCAAAATAGAGACAAAGTAGTTCCTCAATAAATAAATAAATATTTTTTATTTGTGACTTTAGTTCACTTATCATATAAACAAGAATGACATTTATGTTAGTTAACATATAAACTTAATGAAATGATTGTGAGAAACACGTTATTCAACATAGTCTAACATCTGAACATTTGAATTAATTTTTTTATTCATATTACTCTAATATAATGTGGTCCTAAAGTATCAAGTAACTTTTTTATTGACATAGAACAACAAAAGATCATTTTATGAGAGTGAAAACGGTCACTGTTTTGGAGGATTCTTTTTTTATTCTGAAGAGTAGTGTATGAGTTATTTACTAAAATGGACGAATTCCACTTTCTCCGTGTAACAGTGTTGGATGACAAACAATGCAGTGGCACTCATGTTACTGACATGCTGGAAGTTTATGCCTCTCATTGGTTCAGTGAGAGGAGCAGGAGGTGCTTCCTTTGTCTGTTCTGGTTGTTCAGTGCTGTCAGCCTGGAGCTGCAGTGAAGACTGGAGAGCTTCTCTCCCTAGGATTCATGGGCAAATCTCCAGTTTTGCATCACTAGAAGAATGAGTGCTGGATTCGTTGTCTGTTATGGATCTTGTTTGTGGCTTTTGGACTGCAGGAGCTGCTGTCTGTGTCTGTTTCAATTGTTTTTTTTTTAAACTGGGTATAGCTTATTGTATAAAAAAAGTAATAAAATTCAAAAGAGCACAATATATGAGCAAATATAAAACAGTAATCCATACAATGAAAAATTGTTAAGGCAGAGTGGCTGCTAACAAATCACAATGCATACTATACTTACTGTACAGCAAGTTCAAACAAAACAACCAATGAAAATAGAACCTAAAATGAGCCAATAACAAGTTTCAACATATGCAAGTCTCTGAGATGTGATCAAAATATTGCAGAAACAGATTCACAATAACAAAATAAGTAACATGGAAAATGAGGTTCTGTAAATATTTCAATTTAATACCGTAATGGGGTAGTAAGAAAAGATATGGTATGCCTAAGGGTTCACTGGACCACCCAGCCCCTGGCCAAATTGTAACAAGGTATACAGTGTTTCCCATCTCTTCTGATAGGTGGAAAGATTATGTCTCATGCTAGGTAGTGATTTCGCCATCCATAAGATATTCAATATTTCTGAATGCCATTCTTTGTAGACAGGTGGACGACTATCCATCCAGTGTATTAGAATGATCAACTTAGCCACTGCTAAGATCAGAGCCATATGATACTTTTGGAAACCAGTCAGATGGGGAACCCCAATACCAAGGAGACAATGCAGGAGCAAATCTGTCATGGGACCCTAATAGGGGGTCTAGATGAAGTTGAATCTTATTCCCAAAAGACTGAATATGGGGACAATTCCATAGTAACTGATGGAGGGTAACCACTTGATTATGACATTTAATACACTCAGGCGAGTCTAACCCCCAAACTTGAACAAATGCTGAGGAGTGCAGTAAATGTTATGCATAATCTTATATTGCATTAACCTTGTCCAGCTTGATATATCTATAAGGATATTCCCAGAAGGATGATCTCTCAAAACTAGAGATTAAATCTGGAAATTCCTGTACCCAGTAAATACTCTTCAACCTGTTCAGGTCCCTAAAAGCTCCCTAAGTGCATTATATAGGACTGAAATAGTGTGTGGAGGAGTCACTATGGTCATCAGTTTGCGGTAAGGGGAACCATCAGGAAAAATCCAAAGACACATGCCTAAAAAGCCCTGAACTGCATGTTTGAGTTGAAAATAAACAAAACAGGTCCATCAGGGTGCAGCAAAATTCTTACAAAATTCATCAAAAGAAATAAATTGATCCCCATATAATACATCAGAGATATGTGTTACGGCAAGATGCTGTCGAAAAATGGGAGGAATAGGTTTATTAGCAGTCTGCAGGTTGGGGTTAAGGTGAAGTGGTTGAAGGGGATCCATCTGAATTGACACAATTGAGTGTTGATTCACATGGACCATCCAAGTGAGGTGTCTTGCAGTGTAACAGGGAGCCTAGCTCAGGTAATGTGTAGCAGAGCCTCAGGAGCAATTCTAAATTTCAAACAACAGTATAGTTCTATGTGCTTCCAGTCTGGTCCTGGCCAATAAACCATTGCCAAACCCTTGCCAAAGTGGCAGCTAAAACAGTCAAGAGAATGTTAACATCAGTGTTTAGTAGTGAGATGGGCCTATAATTTTTAACATCCAGTGGGACTTTGCCTGGTTTTGGAATCAGTGTTCTGTAAGCTTCTAAAAAAAATCAGGGAAAATGCATTTTGTTGATAACAAGGGAGCAACTAATTCTTCCCAGAAAGTAACATAAAGAATTAGGAGAAAAGCAATCCAGGCCTGGAGATTTATCCAAAGTCAAAGAAGCAATAGCCTTGTCCACTTCTGCACATATGATTGGATTTGTCAGTACCACAGCTAAGTCAAGATCTAAGCGGGGTAGACCAGCTAACATTAAATAGTCTTGTATATGGGTATCGGGGGTCATGATGTTGTGGCTTTCCCCATATAGCATGGAGTAATAATGTTGGAATTCCCCAGCAATCTCTGGGTTTTAAGAGAGTGTTGTGTGAGTTCAACTGGATAATCCCAATCAAACGTGACATCTCCATTTGCTTGAGTCGCAAAGCAAGAAGTTTACCAGCCTTTTCCCCATGCATCTCATAATTGAGGTGTGTATAAAAAAGGGCAGACTCTGCTTGCTCCTTATTAAGTTCCACATAAGCTGCTCTCTCTTGATTAAGTCATAACTAGTCCCCCTCAGGTGATGTAGTACTAATGATTTTCTCCAGAGATCAAATAGTGTCTAACAATTCCCTTGTTTTCTTATCCCCGTTACTTTTTCCGGTAGAAGTCAGTCTAATAATCTCATCCCTAATGGTACGCTTAAAAGCACTCCAACAGGAGGCCATGGACTCCACCGAAGGACGTTAAAAGCATAGAACTCCTGGACTACCTGTTTTAACTTACTTCAATACCAGTCATCTTTGAGGACATCATTGTTGAGCTTCCACCTTCTATCTTTGTCTACCATAGGGGTTAGGCCAACTGATAGAGAAACAGGAGCATGATCAGAAATGACCATACTATGAATTGTACAAAAATAAGCTGTTTGAATAAAAGCAGGGCTGACCAATGTGAAATCTATGTGAGATTATGATTTATGTACTGGATAAGAAAAGGTATCTTCTCTATCAAGGGGGTGCAAAGTGCATCAAAGTTCTACAAGACCACAGTTATCCAGTAGTTCTCATAGTGCTCTCTGAGTAGGGGAAAGTCCCTTACGAGTGGACTCGGACCCATCTGAGGTATCATCAATAGTTATGTTCCAGTTACCAATAATGATTCCTAAAAGAGAATTATGAGTAGAAATGAGATTCATTAGAGCAGTAGAGAAGGAAGGGGTGTCCAAATTTGGTCCATAAATATTTCTGAACAATAATTTCACTATCCCTACTCATACATGAAGGAATAAATATCTGCCCTCCAGGTCAGCATACTCCTTCAAAACTTGAAAGGGCAAATGCTTTCAGATGAGTATGACAACCTCTGCCCAATGGGAGCTCTTACCCTCACCAAAAGCCTGTCAAACCAACAATCTCCGAAAAAAATGAGCATTGTTAGCTTGGACATGTGTCTCTTGCAAAACAGTCAAATCTACTTGATATGTAGAGATATGCTTTTAAGATTTAAGTATGTTTAAATAGAATATTGCCCCTCCTTGATGTTCCATGTTAAATTAGCAAGAGCCATATTAATTAGACATAATACAAAAAATGATCTTCCAACAGAGATACATCACAAATAAACAGCCAGAAAAATATTCTATAACCATGGAATCTTCAGCATCCCCTGAAAAATTAAATATAAACCCCAATTCTATCCATCCTGCCATCTATCTCCCTTGTGCTCTAAAGATATAAAAAGAGAAACAGTAAAACAAGCTAGAAAAGGATGACCACCGAAAGCTGTCATCCACAGGAACAACCGTAATACAGAGCAATCGACAGAAGAATTATTCCCCTTAATACTCCCACTTGAAATAAGAGAATAGGATAGCAGACCCACCCTATGTGGAGGGGAATACTTCCAAAATATTTTTGGGCCATGGTGACTCAAGGAACAAGCAAAACCCTACAGCCCAATAGCTTGGCCATAAGGAATAAAAAAGAACCTTCATAAAAGAAGTATAATAATAACAATAGGATATACAGTATATACACACAGTATATCTATATACATACATACACACACACAGTATACATATATATACACACACACACACACACACACAGTGTATATATATATACACACATATACATACACACAGTATATATATATATATATATATATATATATACATACACACACACACACAGTATATATATGAAAGCTCCTTGCACCGCTGAATAGGGGTTGTTTCTGTTGTGGTCCCACAATGATAATATGGCTGCACATCAGTTAGAACAGTGCATCACCATCCTTGGTCCAAGAAGATAAACTGTCCATTTATGAAAATAAAAAGACTAATGTCACTCACTACACAAGAGAACAAAAGGTACCTCATGGAAGTCCTCAGTGAACAGCAACTCAAATGAAAATAGTAAGAAGGTCCCAGATATCCAAAAGTTTGTTTCACCACAGGGCTAGTCCCAAAATCAGACAGAACTGTGAAGAAGGAATAAGCTTGCCAGGTTTTAAAAAGCTAAATCCCAAGAGATAACACTCAATTATGTTAAGTGGGTTCACCTGTGACTGACTCCCAGACAAGTAGCGCATTAGACAGATCAAAAGAACAGATGTTGCTCAGCCTTGTAGTAAAGATTGCCAAAGTAGCAGAACAAATTATCCTGATATTCAGATCATGGTTTTACATCTTGCAAGCAGTAAGGGGCAGCTTTATCACCTTACAGGGCTTTTCTGGCTTCCCTCAAGCTTTTGCTGGATGATAAACTGCAAAGGAAAGATGGAGAAACTGTTTGGATAGGGCTGCTTGTGCCTGTTCAGCTGGCAAAAATTACATGGTGCCATTAACAGTTGTAACAAACAAGTGTCCTGGGTACCGCATGAAGAACTTAATGCCAGCCAACCACAGGGCTTGTTTTATTTCACAATAAGCTAGTTGGTGGTCCCATACCATGGGGTGACATCCCTGAAAATAAAAACATGTCAGCTATGCCAGGTGAGAGGTCACTTGGCTTTCGCTTGTTGTAGGATCTGGATCTTATCGTGATAATTTAAACATTTTAGTATAATTGCCCTCAGTTTTCCATGAGTAGGTGGTTGAGGGTGAAGAGATCTATGAGCGTGCTCAATTAAATAGTCAGGACCATGAGTTGGAGGACCTGCAATTTCTTTTAACAAATTTTGAATGAACAGTAATATGTCAGGTCCTCCTGATTGCTTCGGTATACCAATGATGACTAACTTGTTTCACCAGCTCCTTGCCTCTAGATCATCATACTTCAGTTTTAGTTTGGTGAGCCATTTCTGAAGATCAGACACTTCACAGGCCTCCCTGGCCTGTGTATCTTCCAGGGAACTGATCCATGTCTCTGCATCCCCCAACCATTTACCCAGGGACTCCAGAGTTAGCTTTAGGAGATGCAGGTCTTCAGCCACACTGGAAAGGGTGGTTTTCATGCCCGTTAATTCAGCCCAAATTAAATCTAATTTATCCAGTTCAGAGTTGAAATCTGGTGAGTCAGGGGTAGGACATTTACAAGCAGGCTTAGGCCTGAGGTGGGAGGATGGCACAGTTTCTAGTGAACCAGGTTGTTTGGTAGTATTGGCAGTCTCCATATCGTCTGTTGCTGTCTTAAAGGTCACCATGTGAGAAAACACTTAACTGGAGGCAGAACAAAAATAAACCAGCTATTAATAATAGCAACTCAGATAAATTAAACAGCCAACATTGCCATTTTATCACACCTCCTTATGCAGGCTTCAATGTTGAGACGTGGCATTAGGTTTGCAAGGAAATTCACTCTGAGTGGTTCTCTACTGTACCATATGTCCACAGTGTCATAAGGTTTATTTTTAAATCTTTGAGGGTGTAAATAGAATGCAGGTGCCTGTGGTGGGAGTTCGTAGAGGTATTTTTTAAATGAGGAGACTGGACAGAGTGGATTATTTGGGAGCTCCTAAATAAACCCACAGTACTGTTCTCTGTTGGGATCTCACTGCTTATGGTTTTTTGTGCATTCATTGAAAGTTAATGTTATTTCAGTGTGCCTGTGCAACTGCTTTCATGCTTGCATAATGTAAATAATCTTTGGCTGTTCATTGCTCTACCTATGGCAAATACCACACTGTAGGGATATGAAGGCAAGGAATCCTAGAGGAGGGTTCCACCCTTTGAGGTGCCATGGGAGTGAGTCTGTTGGCTAAAGATACTTTAGGAAGAAGCCCAAAAAGAATGTCAAGCAAAGCATACAAGGTGGTGAACACTTATCGGGGTCGGAGACCTATACATAGGTCAGTCGGTGGTATGGGTTCAGTTGGTAGCATGCGTCAGTTGATCACATTGTTTGAGTAGAGTAGAAATGAAACCACAGGTGAATAGTGACCCACTCAGAGTTATGACTGTAAGGCATGGAAGCCTAGCCTCCTAAGGAGAGAAAGAACAGCCAGAGGGAGAGAAGGAACAATTATGGGGCAGTCACCCAACTCCATGTAACAGCGGAAACCTAACTAAGTGATCTAGGGACTGCAACTACGCCTATCTAGTATTATGACCATTGGCATGGAGGAGAGGAAAAACCTCCTTTGAGAGGAAATCTCTGGGGATCCAAGGCCTAGATCGCCTTCCCTCCAGGCTTTGGGAGAGTCTTGTTTAGTGATGGCTATGCTACCACAATTTAGTGGACCTATCCAAGGGAATTACAATTTTGGAGAACACTCTTGTTCTTTCCCTCTAATGAGAATGCCACAGAGGGTCGCAAGCAAACTCTGCAACACCGGAGCATCCCGGTGCCAATCTCCAAGGTGGAAGGAGGAGAGTAATGTCGGACAAGGTGCTCAGCCAGCCTACTGATCTAAGAACAAACCAGGTGAACCAAAGGTGGTTGTCGGGAGAACAGCATTAAAGGGTGCCTCCGAACCCACTCGGGAAGCTAAAGAGACCCGTCCCATGAGAGCTACACCACTTTACCGCTGGAGTCTTCAATGCTAAATCGAGAGGTGCTATGGGTATGGTTGATGACTGAAGGTCTACTCAAAGCGAGGACATTCCCAACTATGGGCCAGATGAAAAGAACCCCGCCCAAAGCTTGCATACTCAAGATGCAGACTTCAGGGTGAAGAGAGATACCATCGGCCACAGGGCTAGCCCTGAGACCTGGAAATAATGGATATGGTTGGCATATCTCCAAAATGTGGAAGAGTGAGTTGTAATGAACATGAGACCCGCACAAGAGTCATGATGGATGCTAGCAGACATGGGGAGACCTGTACATTGGACAGACAGTATTGTTGACCCTCTCATGGGTCTTGGCTGGATAAGAGCTAACAGGGAGAGACCTGTACATAGGTCAGGCTGAGCAATAAGGACCCTCTTGTGGATCTAGGTAAGGCACATAGCATTTGTCAATCACAGGCATGTATGCCAACCAAGTCCATTAGGAAGCCAAATTGAAAATGAATTGAATTGCATGTTATGAGTATGAGTATGAGAATGGTGTGGCTGGGTAACGCCCAAGGCCAGCAGTTGGAGAGGAGGAGGAGACTGTGAAGCCGGTTAGGTAGGAGGAGGCTGCAAAGCTAATATGATAGGAAGGGGATGAGCATTGCTGGTAGTGCAAGGGACAGGAAGGCTGGGATGACTGTGTAAACCAGGTGCATAATATTAGGTAAGGGATGGTAGAAGGATAGGTAGAGCCAGAAGCCCTTAGGTAGAGAGTTGCCTGGACTAGCTGGTTGCGTAGTGCCATAAAGGCTATGCAGAACAGCAGGAGAAGGCTGGGCAAGCCAGGGGCTTATATAATACACAACAAATAGGAAGCTGCTCCCACTGCCTGGAGCCACAATGCCCGCTGGGGCTTCTCAGTCCCCTGCCATAGGAAAAATAAAGAAGCCACAAACATGACACCACTCCAACCAAGCAACTAATGAAATAAATTAAATCCATGCCAGCCATGAAATCAGGATTAGGTTATCATCAGAAACAGATTGCTGTGGGTTTGTTAAAAGTGGGAGTAGCAATAAATGAGCCTAAATAACTCAAACATCAAAGTGAGGAGTAATGCAGTAGGGCAGGATACTGCTGGAGCAGGCAGCGGAATGAGAGAGAGATAGCTGCTAAGGGGAGCCAGTACTAAAGGCAGGTGCAAACAATTAAAGTGATGAGAACTGGGACTACAGCATGGAAACAACAATTGGAGCACACAGGCAACTAGTACAGAGAAAGAGAGATTGCTGAAATATGATAAATGAACTGAGAGCTTCATTGGCAATGCAGCTAAATATAACAATGCAAACAGAGGGACACTAGCATACCAAAAAGCAAATGAAGCAAACAGGACCACAGGATCAGTAGGGAGAACAAAAACTGAGAAGCACAGACTGCAGCCATAGACAAAACACAGACTGAGAAGCAGGAGGCAAAGGCAAAATTTACTGACCCAGCAGCAGGAGTACAAACCAGGCAGGGAGCCTAGCAGAGCCAGCAGATTCCTTCAGGAAGGAAGGGAGGGAGGGAGGAGACAAACACAGCAGGTGTGTGGGGGGGCTCAAGGAAAGAGTGGGCCCAGAGAGAGGATGAACAGAGCCGCCAGCTGCAAGGAAAAAGGCTTGTGTGTGGAGTGAGGAGGGCAGCTCTTAAATAGGCCGAACGGGGGTGTGGCCAGTTGCACCACCCCCTTGAACTACAGGCTGTAGCCTTTCAAACATTCAGAGCCTTCTGGTCTGTTTTATTGGTGAAGTGCTCTGGTTTTAACTGTCACAGTCCTGCATGTCCCCTTCTTGTCATACACAATTGATCAAACCATACTTTGTTAAGTAGGCCAATGGGCATTTTAATTGACAAGGCACTGGAGTTCTTCAGTTTTGACAGATCAGCTGCACTAATTGGTAGATGGTGGACAGCAGTATCATAGATACATAGATACATAGACAGTGTCGGCAGATAAGGGCCTATGGCCCACCTAGTCTGCCCATTTGAGCTTGTAAGTTCAGTTTGTTTTCCTAGAAGTCTATTTCCCCTTACCCCTGACCTCTAGAATTCCTTTATGTCTATCCCATGCATTCTTAAATCCCGTGATTGTTTCAGCCCCCACCACTTCCTCTGGCAGGGTGTTCCACTTGTCCACCACCCGTTCTGTGAAGAAATTCTTTCTCATGTTTCCTCTGAATCGTCCTCCCTCCAACTTCATCCCATGCCCTCTAGTCCTGAAACATCTTTTTCGCTTAAAATAGTGTTTTCCTGCACCCTGTTCCTCCCTGTAAGATACTTGTATGTCTCTATCATATCCCCTCTCTCCCTCCTTCCTCCAGGGAGTACATGTTCAGTTCCTTCAACCTGTCTTCATAGGATTTGTGATGCAACCCATGCACCATCTTTGTTGCCCTCCTCTGAACCTTCTCTACCCTGTCTATGTCCTTACGTAGGTATGGTCTCCAGAACTGTACACTGTACTCCAGGTGGGGCCTCACTAGTGTCTTGTATAGGCGGAATTATGACCTCCCTTTTCTGCTGGTGATGCCCTGCTATACATCCCAGCATCCGATTTGCTTTACCTGATGCCTTGTCACACTGTTTCCCACCTTGAGGTCATCAGAGATGACAACCCCAAGATCCCTTTCCTGCTTGGTGCATGCTATATCTCACCCCCAACTGATATATTGTGTCAGGATTTTTGTGCCCCATATGCATTATCTTGCACTTCTTTGCATTGAATTTCAACTGCCAAACCCTTGACCATTCTTCAAGTTTCTGCAGGTCCTTCTCATTCTGTCTACACCCTCTGGTGTGTCTACTCTGTTACAGAGCTTTGTGTCATCAGCGAACAGTGAAATTCTGCCTTCTATATCCTGTGCAATGTCACTGATGAAGATGTTGAATAGGACCAGTCCAGCACTGATCCCTGTGGTACCCCACTGGTCACTCTTCCCTCTGTGGAGTGACAGCCTATTACCACCACTCCTGTGTCCTGCCACCCAGCCAGTTACCTACCCACCACACTACTGTCCTGCCCACACCCATATTCCCAGTTTGTGTATTAGTCTCTCTATGGCACAGTGTCAAAGGCCTTGCTGAAGTCCAGATAGGCCATGTCCACTGCCCTCCCCTGATCCACCTCCCTAGTCACCCAGTCAAAAATTCAATGAGGTTGGTCTGACATGACCTCCCCTGGTGAAACCATGCTGCCTTGGGTCCTGTAGTCCATTGACAACCAGATGTTCCACTAATCTCTCCTTCAGTAGTGCTTCCATGATCTTTCCCACTACCGAGGTGAGGCTGACTGGTCTGTAGTTCCCTGCTTCCTTTTGTTCCCACTTTTGTATAAGGGGACTACATCTGCTGTCCTCCAGTCTTTGGGTACCTCCCTGTTTCCAGTGATTGGCTGAACAGGATAGCCAGAGGTTCAGCCACCACCTCTCTTAGTTCTTTAAGGACCCTGAGGTGCACCCCATCTGGCCCCATTGCTTTGTCAACTCTTATTACTTCCAGTTCCTTCAGGACCCTTTCTCGTGTAAAGGGACTTGTGTCCATTTCTGCACCATTCTCACCCCTTGTACTCCCTTCAGACCCATTACCCCCCTCTTCCTTAGTAAAGACTGAGCAGAAATACCTGTTCAATATGTCAGCTTTACTGTTGTCATCCTCCACGCGGCTCCCATCCTCCCCCTTCAGTGTCACTATCCCTCCCTTTGTCCTTCTTTTTTCACTTATGTACCTGTAAATGGTTTTGTCCCCTTTAACCACTGATTTTGCAATGTGTTCTTCTGTCTGAGCTTTGGCTTCCCTTACTGACTTCCCTGCCTCCCTTTGTTTCTCCTGGTACTTCTCCCTATCCCCTTCTGCCTGTGTCTTTTTGTATTGCCTGAATGCAGTCTTTTGGCTTTCACTTTCTTTGCTACCTCTTTGGAAACCATAATGGTCTCCTCTTTCTTTTCCTCTTGCTAACCTGCTTAATGCATAATTCTGTTGTTCTTATAATCCCCATTTTAAATACTGCCCACTGTCCTCAATCCCTGATTCCTGTCCCATTCCTTAATGCCTCTTTCAAGCATCTCCCCATTTTCCCAAAGTCTGCCCCCTAAAATCCAGGATACGTGTTTTTGTGTGGTTTGGTTCTGCTCTTTCTGTGATTTCAAACCACAGTGACTGGTGGTCACTGTTACCCAGGTGCTCCCACTGTTACTCCCATCATACTGTCCCTGTTTGTGAGCACAAGGTCCAGTATTGCCTTCTGCCGAGTTGGTTCCATGACCAGTTGCTTGAGGAAGGCACCCTGAAGGGAGTCCAGGATAAATCTGCTCCTAGTTGATGCTGCTGCTGATGCTCCAGTCCACATCTGGTATATTGAAGTCTCCAACCAGTACTACTCACTTTTGTCAGCCATCCTTGGATGGCTAGCATCAGCTCCCCTATCTGTTTCTTCCTCCTGGGCTGGTGGTCTATAGACCACACCTGTGCGGATGGCTGGCCCCATTTTCCTTTCCAGCTTAACCCATAGTATCTCTCCCCATTTTGTTCCTCCTGGATCTGTGTGGCCCTTATGTCATTTTTCACATACAGTGCCACTCCTCCTCCCTTCCTGCCTGCTCTGTCTCTTCTGAATATGTTGTAGCCAGGTATGGCTATCTCCAGTCATGGTTATCATTACACCAGGTTTCAGTGATGGCCACAATGTCCAGGTCTGACTGTACCATGACAGCTCCAGATCTTCCATCTTGTTGCTAAGGCTCCGGCATTTGCACACATGGCTTTCCATGATTTGACCTCCCTAGACTGCTTCACTGTTCTACTCCAGCCCCTTCCTTGGTTGTCATTTATCTCTGGTTCTCCTTGCTGTCTGCCCTTCTGCTGAATTCTGCCCCTTTTCTGCTTATCCACCTTTTGACACTAATCTCCAACTTTTGCACACTGCTTTGCAGAGATAGCCACTCCTCTGGTTCACTGGTTCCATTACTGTGGGGGTGAGCAAGTAGGTACCATCCTTGCTGGCCTGCAAGCTACCCTTTGCTAGTTTAAATGCTTGTCAATGTAGATTTAAACTTATCATTGAGTGCTTGATTCCTCCAGGATGGATGCAGGCCGTCAGGCTTGAACAAACCTCCATCCCTCCAGATGGGTCCCCAGTCACCAATGAATCCAAACCCTTCCTCACAGCACCAGTTCTTCAACCATGAGTTAAAGTTCCTGGTGCATGCACTCCTATGTTCTCCTTGCCTCTCACAGGTAGTACTTGAGAAAGTGACAGAGTAGCTACTTGCTTGAGACCCTCCCCAGTTTCCTAAACTCTTCCTGAACTTCCTTGGCTCCCCATTTGCCAAGTCATTAGTACCTAGCTGGATAATGACATCCAGCTCACCCTCCTGTCTTGCCTTCCCAGTGATCCCCAGGATCTTCCTTCCATCCCTCCATGCCGTGGCACCTGGTAGGCACCTCACCTCCCTGTCCTCCCCCTCCTGTGTTCCTAGCTGGATCCCTCTTGTGATGGAGTCCCCCACCAGGATTCACTTCCTCCTCCTCTGGGGTCCACTGCTTTCCCCGCTGAGGTCACCTCCTTGGCTAACCTCCACATCCTTTCCTTCCACTTCCTGGGTACCTCTATTTGGTTGTCCTCATTTGCCAGTGTGGCATTTGAGTTCTTGAGAGGAATAGGATCTGGGATGTGCCTCTGCCTGACTGCTCTAACCTCCCTGAGCCCACTGTCATCCAAGTGCTCCTCGTTCTCGGCATCCTTTGGAGGCAGCTGCATTGGACTGGTGGTTCCTGGACAGGGTGATGGTACTCCTGACCCAGTTTACTTCCGCTCTGAGTCTGGCTACCTCATCCCTCAGTCCCGAGAGAGCATGCAGATAGGGCAGCACCTCAGTGTCCAGAAGGTCTGCCTGAATATGGCTGCCCCACAGCCACTACATTGCACCACTCCCCACATTATACTGCAATTCCACTACTTATCTGCTACTGAAGCTCTCTTAGTTCTCTTTATTTATTTACAGTATTAAAATCCTGTAACTGATCCTCAGATATATATTTTTTAAGGAAAAGAAACCAATAAATAAATAAATGAGTCAAAACACTTGTCGTGGCTGAGGGTGGTCTTTTCCCTCATGCCCTCCTACTTCACACCTCTTACTATACCCTGTGTTTAGCTCCTGTCAATCAGATTTATCAGGGCATATAATTAAGAGTTGGGGGAAGGGGTGGGAGGGGAGTAAAGACAACACAGAAAGAAAGTATAGTGTCACTACAAGCCTACAATCTAAGTTTAAAAGAAAAATACCAGTTACCAGTTACTTTGAAGCACTGAATTGAATATGTTTCCTTCCTTCACCTTCTGGCTTCTTCTGAGAAGATGAACTTCTGTTTGCTGCTTTAACTGTGACTAAGCCCCACCTTCAGTTATCACGTAGCTGAGGTCAGAGGCCAGACAATTAACACCCTTCACCCAGCTACAGGACAGTCAGACAAGACAAGATAAAATTTGCAGCAATTAAAGACAGCACAGAATTACACCACCACTATTTTTTAAATTTTCAACAGCCCAAAAACAATTATAAGTAAAGACAACACAGAAAGAAAGTATAGTGTCACTACAAGCCTACAATCTAAGTTTAAAGAAAAATACCAGTTACCAGTTACTCTGAAGCACTGAATTGAATATGTTTCTTCCTTCACCTTCTGGCTTCTTCTGAGAAGATGAACTTCTGTTTGCTGCTTTAACTGTGACTAAGCCCCCACCTTCAGTTATCACGTAGCTGAGGTCAGAGGCCAGACAATTAACACCCTTCACCCAGCTACAGGACAGTCAGACAAGCCAAGATAAAATTTGCAGCAATTAAAGACAGCACAGAATTACACCACCACTATTTTCTAAATTTTCAACAGCCCAAAAACAATTATAAGTAAAGACAACACAGAAAGAAAGTATAGTGTCACTACAAGCCTACAATCTAAGTTTAAAAGAAAAATACCAGTTACCAGTTACTCTGAAGCACTGAATTGAATATGTTTCCTTCCTTCACCTTCTGGCTTCTTCTGAGAAGATGAACTTCTGTTTTCTGCTTTAACTGTGACTAAGCCCCACCTCCAGTTATCACGTAGCTGAGGTCAGAGGCCAGACAATTAACACCCTTCACCCAGCTACAGGACAGTCAGACAAGCCAAGATAAAATTTGCAGCAATTAAAGACAGCACAGAATTACACCACCACTATTTTCTAAATTTTCAACAGCCCAAAAACAATTATAAGTAAAGACAACACAGAAAGAAAGTATAGTGTCACTACAAGCCTACAATCTAAGTTTAAAAGAAAAATACCAGTTACCAGTTACTCTGAAGCACTGAATTGAATATGTTTCCTTTCTTCACCTTCTGGCTTCTTCTGATAAGATGAACTTCTGTTTGCTGCTTTAACTGTGACTAAGCCCCACCTCCAGTTATCACGTAGCTGAGGTCAGAGGCCAGACAATTAACACCCTTCACCCAGCTACAGGACAGTCAGACAAGACAAGATAAAATTTGCAGCAATTAAAGACAGCACAGAATTACACCACCACTATTTTTAAATTTTAAACAGCCCAAAAACAATTATAAGTAAAGACAACACAGAAAGAAAGTATAGTGTCACTACAAGCCTACAATCTAAGTTTAAAAGAAAAATACCAGTTACCAGTTACTCTGAAGCACTGAATTGAATATGTTTCCTTCCTTCACCTTCTGGCTTCTTCTGAGAAGATGAACTTCTGTTTGCTGCTTTAACTGTGACTAAGCCCCACCTTCAGTTATCACGTAGCTGAGGTCAGAGGCCAGACAATTAACACCCTTCACCCAGCTACAGGACAGTCAGACAAGCCAAGATAAAATTTGCAGCAATTAAAGACAGCACAGAATTACACCACCACTATTTTTTAAATTTTCAACAGCCCAAAAACAATTATAAGTAAAGACAACACAGAAAGAAAGTATAGTGTCACTACAAGCCTACAATCTAAGTTTAAAAGAAAAATACCAGTTACCAGTTACTCTGAAGCACTGAATTGAATATGTTTCCTTCCTTCACCTTCTGGTATCTTTGTGCTGTCTGCAATACTTTTTGCTAATGGCTGTTAATATATTGTTAGCAGATACGAGGTCTGGGTGGATCAGTATTCTAATACATCAGTTCAGATCTGGGCTGTTTAAATGTCTTCATTCAAGTTCTCAGTGACAGGAGACTGGAGAGACTGTATTCTGTGCCATCCATTTGCTGAACTTCAGCATAAAAGCATCTCAGAATCTGACACAGCTCTTTTGTCTGAATTGTTTCGCAGTTTATATATATTTCTCTTGATTGTGCCCAGTTATTCAGAACATTTATTGACCATCAAGTCATTTTTGTGTTGCTTGCATGCATGTGCAAGAAACACATTGCTTTCAGCAGTTAGGGAGAATGCCTAAATGAGTCAGGAAACTCGGGCCACGTCAAAACACAATCAGCTGTTTTGCTGCATTACAAGCTACCAAAATAGCTAATTGGTGTCCCCATTGTGACAGCTTCTCCGTTGGCCTCTCACAGTCTCCAGGAAGCCAAAGGAAAGTCGCTGCCCATTGTTCAGTGCGACTTCCTGGTGAAACATTTCAATAAAAAAATTAAAAAATGACGGGTTGCCCAATAACCCTGTCGGCATGACCCCCTCCCCAGTTAACTCGAATCTGCAGCTTATCCAATAGGTAGGGGAAATGAGCAGACTGGGTGTGCCAAGTGGTCCTTATCTGCCATCAAGGTCTATGTTTTTCTATGTTTCTATTTGCAACAGGGTAGCCCAATCCCCATCAGCATAATGCACTCCCCCCCATTTGTTGTTTACTGAGGGGGCGCGCAATCCCCCCTTGACTCCTTTGCATCCCCCAGCACACTGTTTGGCTGGACAGGGGTGCCCAATCCCATTGGCTCCACTGCCCCCAAACAAACTTCCATCTGCACACTGGGAGCCCACCCCAGCATGGCAAAAGTTTATTTGGCCAATGGGGGTGCCCAATTCTCCAACTGCTCCACTGCCCCCCCAAACAAACTGCCTGGTGCCATGCTGGGAGCCCACCCCAGTGTGGCAAAAGTCCCCCGTTGTCTGTGTAAAAAAACAAAAAAAGAAACCTAGAAAAAAATGGTCCCTCGTTGATTCTCTTGCCCCCTCCCCCAACTTGCACCCACCCTCTGTGTACCCCACCTCCCCTCCTCACCCCAAACTTACCTCCAGAGCCCAGCATGATGATCTTCAGTGGACCGGGAGCACGTCTGCACTCTTTAAAGCCAACCGCAAACTGAAGAAATGCCAGTAAGCTGTATAATGGTATAAATGTTTTTTTTTTCAACTTTGGTGCATATCTTGGCTATTTTGGGGAATTTTTTCACCAAATTTTCGACATGGAGTTCTTGGGACCCCACCTCATGAACTCGGTCACTGTCATTTTGTTATTCAGTTTTGAAAGGTGATTTTGCAGTCAGTGGGCGGAACCACCTTTCAGGACTGATTAATGAAATGACAGTGTCACAGTTCATGAGGTAGACCCCCCAAAACCCTATGTTGAAAATTTGGTGAAAAAATTCCTAAACATGACTGTTTTATGAGTGAGCATTGCACAGTTGCTACACAAGCTCATAACTTTGAGTATTTTTAATATTTTCACTCCAGATTTTCAACATTGCCATTTTACCACAGCTCCTTGTGAACAGCACAGCTGTCATTTTTTCACATCTCACCTGAAATGTGTTTTCGCACATGTAGTGCACAATTTATTAATTTATTTAGTTTTTGTTGACCGGGTAAGTGCACTAGGCAGACAATGGCACGGTCGTTGTGCAAAATCAATGTTCAGGACAGATTAAGAAAATCACAGTGACACTGTTCATGAGGTTGGCCCCCAAAAACCCTATGTTGAAAACTTGGTGAAAAAATTCCCAAAAATGACTTTTTTACGAGCATGCATTACGCAGTTCCTACGCACGCTCATAACTCGGAGCATTTTTAATATTTTCACTCCAGATTTTCAACATTGCCATTTTACCACACCACCTTATGAACAGTACAGATGTCATTTTTCACATCTTGCCCAAAATGTGTTTTTGCACATGTAGCGCACAGTGGCGCAGTTGCTGTGTGAAATCAATTTTCAGGATAGAGTAAGAAAATCTTAGTGACACTGTTCATGAGCAGATGTCTTAAACTGTCTAGGTTGAAAATTTCAATCAATCAATCAAAATCTTTATTTAATCAGTCAGGCACCATTGAGCAAAAGCTCATTTTCGAGGTGAACCTGGGATAAGGGAAAACTACAGAAGGATTTAACAGAATTTCAACTGCTGCCAACATGGCAGTATACATTAGTACAGATGTGAGAAGGATTTACACAGGTCTAACATACATAAAAAATATTAAGTATACAAACTATGGTAACATAAAAGAAAGTACAAGTTAATCTCAAATATATATATTTTTTTGGTGACAAACGTCCATAAAATGACTGTGTTATGAGCATGCATTGTGCAATTTCCACGCACCCTCGAAAATTCATGATTCGTAATATTTTCAGTCCAGATTTTCAACATTGGCATTTTTCCACATCTCCTTATGAACAGTACAGCTGTCATTTTTCACACCCTGGCCAATATGTCTTTCACACTTCCGGCACAGAATGGCTTTGTTGCTGTGGGAAATCAGTGTTCAAGACAGATTAAGAAAATCACAATGACACTGTTCATGAGCTGAGGTCCCAAAATGACTGTGTTGAAAATCTGCCGTAAAATATCCCCAAACTAATTACATTATGGGTGTACATTGAGCAGTTTCTATGCACACTCATGACTTCACCAGTTTTTTTATAATTTCACTCCAGATTTTCAACATTGCCATTTTTTACACCTCTTCATGAACAGTACAGGTGTCATTTTTCACATTCTGCCCAAAATGTATTGTTGCAGCTGTGGTGCCAAATGGTGCAGTTGCTGTGCAAAATCACCTTTTGGCTAACAAACTGATAGTGTCACTATTCATGTGGTGGGGTCACAAAAAGCCCATGTTGAAAACTTGGATTAAAAATAGCAAAAAACGCCCAGGGTGTTAGTGTTCTCAATCATAATGCCCTACCCTGTAGGGACTGAAAAGTGTCAGGGGTGTGATTTGAGATTGTTGACAGTAATGCTCATGCCATTCCACCCCCACCTTGCAGCCAGTGGCAGACATCGAGGTGTTCCTTGGACCCTTTGTCCCCAGAGTTCACCCAATTCTCCAATACTGCACCCATTTCAGTATATTTCCTTATGGAATGAGGTGTGTGTAAAGTCCAAACCCCCAAAGCACACCTTGACACTTGTAAGTGTCTGCAGAGTAGGGTGAGGTGAAATGTCATGATCGTTATGGGCGATGACCCAAAGGCACACCCAAGTGCTTGTCCATCTCTGCAGGGTAGGGGTGGAGTTGGTGTCAGTTCAATACTTCACTGCCATTTCTATACTGCATCTGTCTAGCTCCTACACTTCCACTGCTAATGACAGCAAGCAACACTTGGCATTGACAAATGCTTGTTTAGTATTCAGTTTGTCTTTCGCTGAGTCTAAATCTTTCAGTTCCTCTGATAAAAGTTTAAAATGTTGACTTATAGTTTGATTTCTTTTTTATGTTTGCTTGCACGCATGTGCAAGAAACATAGTGCCATCATCTGAGATTTCAGAGGTGTGTCACCTCCTCCTCCAATTCAGTCAGTGTGCTGGCAAGCATGGCCCCTGTAAGCCAATGCATTCTGGAGCTGTCTATGACATGCTCCAAAATGCAGTGGCATACAGTTGAAAGAGGGAGCTACGCTTGAGTGAGCAGCGATAAGATAAGGCTGCTCAAGCGCAGCTCCCCCCCACAGACAGAAGCCCAAGCAGGCGTGCACACCTCCGCATGCACTGTATAGCCGACGGGTGCCCAATCCCTGTTGGCTGTGCTGTGTTCCTCCTGCCCCAAAAGGCTTGAAATTGCCACGCCTGGGTGCCCACCCCAGCGTGGCAACCAGTAAATAGCCCACCGTCCCCCGAGTATTGCGCGCGCTGGGAGCCCACCCAGCATGGCAATGTATCCCAGCTGACGGGGTGCCCAATCCATCGCTGAACGCGCCTCACAACCGTTTTCTTGTGCCATGCTGGAGCCCACCCCAGCGTGGCAAACGCCCCACGTCAGTCTCCGTTTTTTAACCTAAAGAAAAATGTTCCAATGTTTCTCCCCGCCCCTCCCACAACCCGCACCCACCCACTGCAGACCCAGCCTCCCACACCCCCACAACATATTAACCTCTGGACCTCGCGCGACGCATCTTTGGTGGACTGGGAACACGCCTTGCACTCTTCAAAGCCGACCGCGAACTGAGGAAATGTCGGTAAGCTGAATAATGGGCTAGATAGGGGGTTTCAACTTTGTTGCATATCTCAGGTATTTTTGAATTTTTGCACCAATTGACACGGGTGACCTTCTCATGAATGTTGTCACTGTCATGGCAAGAGTCGGGCCTGAAGGGTGATTTCGCAGTCACTGTGTGAAATCACTTCGGCCTGAATAATGCCATGACAATGACATCATTCATGAGAAGGGGTACTAAAACCCTAGTTGAAAATTTGTGCCAAAATTCCCAAAAATGACCGTTTTACGAGCGTGCATTGTGCAGTTCCTACGCAGGCTCGTAAGTTCGTGAATTTTCAATATTTTCACTCCAGATTTTCAACATTGCCATTTTACCACACCTCCTTATGAGTAGTACAGCTGTCATTTTTCACATCTCACCCAAAATGTGTTTCTGCCCATGTAGCACACAACGGCGCAGTCGGTGTGTGAAATTAATGTAAAGGGACAAATTAAGAAAATCACAGTGACACCGTTCATGAGCAGACGTCTTAAGATGGCTATGTTGAAAATTCAGTGAAAAAAGTCCTAAAAATGACTTTTACGAGCACGCATTGAGCAGTTCCTATGCATGCTCGTAAGTTTACGAATTTTCAATATTTTGACTCCAGATTTCCAACATTGCCATTTTGCCACACCTTCTTATGAGTAGTACAGCTGTCATTTTTCACATCTCACCCAAAACATGTTTCCGCCAATGTAGTGCACAATGGCGCAGTCAGTGTATGAAATCAATGTACAGGATAAATTAAGAAAATCACAGTGACACTGTTCATGAGCAAAGGTCTTAAAATGGCTATGCTGAAAATCTGGTGAAAAAATTCCAAAAAATGACTGTTTTACGAGCGTGCGTTGTACAGTTCCTATGCATGCTCGTTAGTTCGCAAATTTTCAATATTTTGACTCCAGATTTTCAACATTGCCATTTTACCACACCTTCTTATGAGTAGTACAGCTGTCATTTTTCACATCTCACCCAAAACATATTTCCGCTTCATGTAGCGCACAATGGCGCAGTCGGTGTGCGAAATCAATGTACAGGAAAAATTAAGAAAATCACAGTGACACTGTTCATGAGCAGAGGTCTTAAAATGGCTATGTTGAAAATTTGGTGAAAAAATTCCTAAAAATGACTTTTACGAGCATGCGTTGCACAGTTCCTATGCATGCTCGTAAGTTTGCAAATTTAATATTTTCACTCCAGATTTTCAACATGTCCATTTTATTAAACTTCCTTATGAACAGTACAGCTGCAATTTTTCAAATGTCATCCAAAATGTGTTTTCGCACATGTAGCGCACAATGGTGCTGTTGGTGTGTGAAAGCAATGTTTAGGACAGATTAAGAAAATCACTGTTACACTGTTCATGAGCAGAGGTCTTAAAATGGCTATGTTGAAAATTTGGTGACAAAAGTCCATAAAATGACTGTGTTATGAGTGAGCATTGCGCAGTTTCCACGCACCCTGATTAGTTCATGACTTTGTAATATTTTCAGTCCAGATTTTCACCAGTGACATTTTTCCACACTTCCTTATGAATAGTACAGCTGTCATTTTTCACAACATGGCTGAAGTGTGTTTTCACACTTTCAGTGCAGAGATGCGTGGTCGCTGTGGGAAATCATTGTTCGGCACAGATGAAGAAAATCACAGTGACACTGTTCATGATCAGAGGCACCAAAATGCCTGAGTTGACAATCTGCTGTAAAAAATCCCAACCTAATTATATTACGGGTGTGTGCTGCACAGTTTCTATGTACACTCGTGACTTCACCATTTTTTTTTAATATTTTTACTACAGATTTGCAACATAGCCATTTTTTACACCTCCCCATGAAAGAGTACAGCTGTCATTTTTTACATCCTGTTCGGAATGTTTTTGCACCTGTGGTCCTAAATGCCGTAGTCACTGCATTAGCAGCTTTCGGCTAACAAACTGATATTCCCCCTGTTCATGAGGTGGGGTCACAAAACAAACATGCTGAAAATTTGGAGTGAAAATACCATTGAATGCCTGAGGTATTAGGGTTTTCAACTATAACGCCCAACCCTATAGAGAATGACAGGCATCAGGAGTGTGACTTGGGATTCTTGCCTGTGATGCTCATACCATTCCACACCCCTGCAGTCAGTGAGAGGCATCGAGGTATGCCTTCTTGGACTCTTCGACCAAACTTCACCCCCATTCTCCGATATAGCACCCATCTCACCATATTTCCTAATGAAATGGGGTGCGATAAGGCCAAAGACTCACAAGGAACACCGTGACACTTGTCGTCTCTGCAGGGTGGGGTGTGTGAATGTCATATGCCTGATGACCCAAACGCACACCCCAATGCCTGTCACTCTCTGCAGGGTGGTGGTGGGGTTGGCTTCAGTTCAGTACTTCACTGCCATTCCTATTACGCAGCTCTGTAACTTCTACACTACCACTGCCAATGCCAGCAACCAAACATTCGGCATTGACAAATGCTTGTTTTTTTTTTTGTGGGTGGTTCTGAGTGGGCTATCTCATTCTCCTCTTTATACTGTAGTCTGCCCATGATGTCCTCAAACTGAAGACTGAAGTGGACATCAGGTATGTCAGACATTTCTACATTGAAAATCTCTTCAGAGCTGAGCTGTCAAAATTTTCTGGGCTAAAAATAATATGGCTGCCAGTTAGGTGTCTGAGGTAATGGAAGTAGTGCCAGCTGAAACATTATGTCTGAATAATGACACACCTCTCAGCCAATCATAATGGCCATAATTTTATTTTATTCTTTTAATCAGTCATCAGTATTGTATTAAGTAGGACAATTTATATTTGCAAATTTTAAAGGGATTGGTTGTTTTATTGAGAATAAGTTGATCCCTTAAGACGGCCATAATTTGAATATTTTTCTGGCCTCATGTGTGTCATGTGTTTTGGCCAGTGATCATATCATGCAAAAATAAATATCAGTTCTGAGAATTATAAAGCATGTACTGTAGGTGCAGTAGTTTCAATGAGTTTGTAGCATGTTTTGACTGTGTGTCACAGTGGGCTGTTTCTACCTTGAGAAGCCAACCTTTTGTATGTCTGTTGCACAACAGCACCTCTGATGTGTTCTGTCCTTTGCTATTCATTTTGTTGGTTGGCTACCTGCAAACATGTCTTCAAAAATCTCTCTCAATCTCTCTCTCAATCTCCCTCTCCCTTTCCCTCTCCCTTCCTCTCCCTCTTCCCACCTCCTGGCTTACTCAGGTATTTACATGCTCTACTGACCCCCCCCCTTTTGTGTAATAATGCTAAGCTGCATAGGTAATGCAGTGCCTCTGGATATATGATCATTTTCTTGCTAATGTACCTCTTATTCCTATAGGCCTCTATGTACTCATGGGGCAGAGTGGCTATGTGCACATATTTGGGGGGTGCAACCACTCTGTGCACCCCTCGCAAGATGCTCTAAGGGGGGTGTGCAGCACATAAGTGCCTGATCCCCCAGCCATGCAAGGAACTACATGCTGAGAGCAGGTGAGGGGGTAGGCCGGCACTACGCGCCATGCACTAAGGTGCATAGTGCTGGCCATGGGGGTGCATGGGGGCACAGGGTATGCCAGAGGGAACCCTGCTGTAAACCCCCTTGTGCCCTGTGCACACCCTGGGACCAACCAGGCTACAGGGCATATAGCCCAACCACCTTCCAGGGCCTCTACATAGGGCTGCCTGGTGCCTCCCACATGCCCCAGCACACAGCATTGTGCAGCTGTACTGTACCATCTGGCAACCCCCCAACCCATACAGGGGCACTGGCACACACATGCATTCCCTGGCTCTCCTCCTCCTTGACAGCCCACCAGCATCCGGACCCCCACTCGTCCCGCCACACCATTCAGTGCTATCAGAGGGCTGGCGGCATTGCCCGCCCTCACCAACCACAGCTGCCAGCCATTGAACATCCATGGGGCACACTGCCAATGCGCACCCCTCTGAGCAAGGGATCCAGTGTGGGACCCAGTCTGGACATCCAATTGGATTCCTGGCCAGACCTGTGACTCCACCCCCAGCTACACTGCTGAGTTCTGTGCACCAGGGGGGTGGGGCTGCAGACAGGTGGCCGGTGGTTGTGATTGCCACCAATGTGCACCTCTTCATGGGTGCACTGCTACGCGGGTGGGTATGCACAGATTCTGCATAGCCCTGTCCCATTAGTGCATAACACCCCATAAAGCCTGTATTTTGTAAGAAAACAGGGAATAAGGAGGTAACAAGAATAACGCCTCTGTCTGGGTGTAGCAGCCCCTTATGTCTACAGGGGTGTATGCCTTTCTTTATTTATGTATAAATGTAATGAAACAAGGTCAAATAAATATCCAGATAACAACCAACATAATGGAAAGTCAAGTGGTGTCAGTTTATAACTTAAATGTTCAGTTAAAGAAATAGTGTGGACGTATAGATAATTTTCCCACGTCTACTGGAACGGCATGTCCCACAATTGCTGTAGTGGGAACGTCTACCAAAAAAGCCAATAAATGCACTCTTAACAGAAGAGCCCCTCCAAGTCCTTATTGTATTTGCAATAAAAGCAAGTGGTTGCAGTGCCTATCTGGTCAGTGGACATGAGGGAGTAAGCAGTTAGCTGTCCACTTGTGTTTTCAAGGGTACAGTGTCAGCTTTTGGAAGTGTGCCAGCAGGCAGCCGCTTAGCTGCCCATACCTTGCCCTTTGTACCCCATAGTTCCCCTGAAAAATAAGACTCCAGAGGAGTATTTCAAGCAGGGACTTACTTTTTTTTTTTTATTTTCTTAAAGTAAGTAAGGGATTTTAACAAGAAATGAGTGGGAGCAAATGCTTTAAAATTGTTAACCCCTCTCACAGCACTTTCAAGTGCAAAATCCCAAGTGCAACTTGCATTTCAAATTCATTATGCAGTGAAACTGTGTCCCTATTTGAATGAAACTGCAGTTATTTTACTTTTCTGTTCCTTACCCGAAGCCTTTTAGAACCTGGTTGAATGTTGGTTCTCTTTCCCAATGGCAGGTCCTGCTTGCACATCCTTCAGTGTTATTATAGGAGCTGACCGGCCCTGTCAAAACTCCTCTTATACACTGACTGACTCTGTGGGAGCACTCTGCACTGGGAATTGATTTTATTTCTTTAAATAATGAAGTATTTAGCATTATTTCAGGCTTAAACCATTACTTTAGATGATAAGAAACAGGAGAAAAGTGTGAATATTAAAAGGAAGTGTTTTCTAGAGAAATAAAATATTTTAGAGAGAAATGGGAGGAGTCTGGCATAGAAACATAGACTTTGACAGCAGATAAGGACCGCTTGGCCCACCTAGTCTGCCCATTTCCATACCTACAGGATAAGCTGCAGATCCTGGTTAACCAACACCCTATTTCTTCCTACCCCCCACAATAATTGTCTTATGTCTGTCCCATGCATTCTTGAATTCTCCCACAGTTTTAGACCCCACAAACTCCTCAGGAAGGCTGTTCCATGCATCCACCACCCTCTATGTGAAAAAATACTTCCCCACATTGCCCCTGAGCCATCCCCCCCCATCTTCAAATCGTGTCCCCCTTAAAAGTTTCTATAATGCCCCCCCTCTCCCTCCTTTCCTCAAGGGTATACATATTAAGCTCCTTTAGTCTCTTCTCCTATGGCTTCTCTTGCAGATCCTGCACCATTTTATTTGCCCTACTCTGTATTACCTCCATCCTGACTACGACCTTGTGGAGATGGTGTCTCCAGAACTGCACAAAGTACTCCAGATGGGTCTCACCAACTGTAAGTACAGAGGGATAACAACTTCCTGTTTTCTGCTGGTAATGCCTCTCCCTATACATCCCAGTATCCCCCCAGCCCTCCCTACTGCCTTCTCACATTGCTTGCCAACCTTAAGGTCATCTGATATGACTACCCTCAGGTCCCTTTGCATTTTTGTTGTTGCCAGTATCTCACTCCCCATTGTGTACTCTTCCCCTGGGTTTTTGTTTCCCAGGTGCATTATTTTGCACTTCTTTGCATTGAATCTAAGCTGCCATACTTCTGACCATTCTCCCAACCTTGCCAATCCCCTTCTCATCCTTTCCACGCCTTCTTGTATATCAACCCTGTTGCAGATCTTTGTGTCATCTGCAGAGAGGCATGCTTTTCCTTCCAGTCCCTCTGTAATGTCACTTATAACGACATTAACAAGCATTTGTCAATGCCGAACGTTCGCTTGCAGGTATTTGCAGTGGTGTTTGCATGTATGATGCTTTACCCTAATGCCCTGTGTGATTGCTGGTATTTGCACAATAAATTGTCAGCATGATCTTTTTGTTACCCCCATTGTGCGCTACATAGGCGGAAACACGTTTTGGGCAGGATGTGAAAAATGACAGCTGTACTGCTCATAAGGAAGTGTGGTAAAATGCCAATGTTGAAAATCTGGAGGCGGAAATATTGAAAATTCGCAGACTTACGAGCGTGCGTAGGAACTGCGCAACGCAGACTCATAAAACAGTAATTTTTAGGAATTTTTTCACAAAATTTTCAGCACAGCCATTTTAAGACCTCTGCTCATGATTAGTGTCACTGTGATTTTCTTAATGTGTCCCATACATTGAGTTCACACAACGACTGCGCCATTGTGCGCTACATGGGTGGAAACACGTTTTGGGTGAGATGTGAAAAATGACAGCTGTAGAGCTCATAAGAAGGTGTGATAAAATGGCAATGTTGAAAATCTGGAGGGAAAATACTGAAAATTGCAGAACTTACGAGCATGCGTAGGAACTTCATAGCGCCGCGGCTATAAAACAGTCATTTTTTGGAATTTTTGCACCAAATTTTCAAGATGGGGTTTTTGGGACCCCTTCTCATGAATGATGTCACTGTCATGGCATTATTTGAGGTTGAAGGGTGATTTCATGCAGTGACTGTGCAGTGCCTGTGAAATCACACTTCGGGCCCGAATAACGCCATGACATGATATCATTCATGAGAAGGGGTCCCCAAAACCCCATGTTGAAAATTTGGTGCACAAATTCCAAAAAATGACTGAGATATGCAATAAAGTTGAAACCCCCCTATGTAGCCCATTATACAGCTTACCGGCATTTCCTCAGTTCGCGGTCGGCTTTGAAGAGTGCAGACGTGTTCCTGGTCCACGAAGATGGTCGCACCAGAGTCTGGAGGTAAGCATGGGGTGGGGTGTGGGAGGCTGGGTCACAGCGGGTGGGTGCAGGTTGTGGGAGGGGGTTGGGAGACGTGCCGGGGCCGTTTTTGTTTTACAGGGGAAAAAAAGATGACGTGGGACGTTTGCCACGCCTGATGTGGGCTCCCAGTGTGGCACAAGATGAGTGGGGGGGCTGAGGGCCGACGGGATTGGGCACCCTGTCGGCCAAACTACAGCGGGGGCAGAGGAGCCGACAGAGAATTGGGCACCCCGTCGGCAAAAACAAACAATGGTTTGCCACGCTGGGGTGGGCTCCAGCAGTGGCAGCAGGATAGCTGGGGGCGTGGAGCCGACGGAGGATTGGGCACCCCGTCGGCAAAACAAACAACGTTTGCCATGCTGGGGTGGGCTCCCAGCGTGGCAGGAAAAGCTTTGGGGCGGAGGGTGACATCGGCGGCGGGGCGTGGCGGAGGGGCGGTGGCAGCGCTCAGCATGGCAGCGGTGTTTTCCTTTGAAACAGAAGAACGCTGTCATGCCTGAACTCCTACACCCATTAGTGCAGGACCGCCCACGCCTGCTCAGGGGAGCAGTGCATTGGATGGGCAGGCACACCTCCAAGTGTTCTACTCTCCCAAAATGTTCCTTGCGCATGCGCGCAAGCGAACATAAAAAGGACTGGATCCAGTACTGAACCCTGCGATACCCCACTAGTAACCCCTCTTTTTTCAGAGTGGACTCTGTTTACAATTACCTTCTGTGTCCTGTTGGATACCAGTTATATAAGGAGTTCAACCTGAGACTCAAGTCAGATTCATTGTGTGGTTAGAGCTGTACTGACCTAGGTTTGCTTTCATTTACAAACCTTATGGTTCAGGTGGGTTTCAATCCCAGCCTGCGGAACTCTAGCATTCTTTCTGGGGTAGTTCGTTAGCAAAATAGTGCTGTTAATTGTTGATCTTGCTTTATTTTTGCATTTGGTTGTTTTATTTTGTTGTATCCAGTTTGCTCTTCTTTATTTATTTTTTGTAAATAATACAAATACACCTGGCATTGAGAATTTTGCAACCTGACAATTGTGTGTGTCCATCAATTCCCACCACCTCACACTGTGGGGCAATTTATTTGTAGCTGTTGGGTGTAATTAGTAAAGTTGCTATAACCAAGCTGTCATTGGTTACCAGGACCCATGCAATGCATAAATTAATGTTTCATGTGTTACACTTTTGAGGCTAGTTGGATAGCTCAACAACAGAAGAAATGTGCTTATGTATTAATATACTACGGGATTAAGCCTAGCCCTGCATGCCAAGGTTCTGAGATGTTCTGAATGTTAAAAAGGTACATCCTACATACCAGAGAAGGTTTCGGCTTTGTGATAGAATCTCTAGTTGGCAGCTACACCAGCAATTTCCCACTGATTGGAAGGGTTCCCAAGCAAAGTTTTCAGCCTACTAGGGATATAGAAATAGAGGCATCAGACCACCAAAAGCAGTTATCTCAAGCATCCCAGTCTAGGGTACCATGTGTGCATTTGTCCCAACTTTAGCACCTTTAGTTGCACTTCTCTAGTTGCAACCACATGGAGAGGACTGTGGGTCCAGGAATGTTTACAGAGTTTCTGGGTCTGGATGGCACTGGTTCCCTCCGGTGCAGGTCTCTGGAAGCCCCAGCTTCTTGCAGGGCCTGAGACAGAGTCCAGTGGGTGCCTCACAATGACTTTCACACCAACTGTCGTTGATATCCTGAAATGGAGTAGAGAACGTGTATCTGTTCCTGACCTGCTGGGGACCTTGGCTTAATAAGCCTGAGTTCTACAGAGGAGCAGCACAGCTGGTATCAAGGATCTAAACCCCAAGGGCAAGGGATGTGCCTGGCATCCAGTAAATGTTAAGTCATTGTTCTCTGTGACTCATAGGCACTGACTCTGACCCCCATGGAGGCATGCTGCAAGGATCAGGATGAACAAGGTAGCCACACTGTGTACCTAATTTGTGCTAGTAAGTGTGTTTAGAAAAGGTACACCATTCATTCTGACTTCTGCCAAAGGCACCATATCGCTCCCTTCTGTGCCATTCAGGGCTGGGTACACTCCAATGTCTTCATCCCAATCAAAGCCTAGAGAGGACCACAACCAAAAAGGGAATCCCTGTATGTCACTTTCACTAAGAGGAAAATGTGTCACTGATGTAGTAACTAATATTTGGACAGGAGTGTAATGAGGATGAAAATGTTAATATGTTGCCGAATCACTATACAGCTAGACTCAGACCCATGACTGACTGGTCAAGGGATGCGTGCACTTGTGATTCTGCTAAAGATGACAAATGTCATTGTGTGTTCAATTGTATGACATGTATGTGTTACTGGGCATTTACTGGGCCCAGACAAGAGCTGTGGCCTCAGACTTGCCACTACCTCAAGCAAATGCACTGCTTTTGAACATATGTTGTTGGAGTTTTGCAAAGAAGCTTAAGTCTACATGTTATGCCCTGTGTACCGAGGGTACCGTGTTTGAGCAATGTAACTGCAATAGCTGATACAAAAGGTAATCAAGCCATGGAGTACAGTTAAATAAGTTAAAGTCTACCCCAAGTTGCCAGGCAGTGACAGTAGTGGTGTACAGTGTAAATTCAAGCAAAATCTATTTTTGACCAATGAATTTGGCTTTGTTTAACCCTGGAGCCTAAGGGATGAAGAAGGGGACAAAAAAGACAATGGAGGTTTCTTACCGAGCAGCAAGAGCAGCAGCAAAGAAAGCCTGCACTAAGCAAATATGAAACTCTGGATAAAAAAAAGACTGGAGCTATTGTATCATGGTGGGGGGGGGGTCACCAAGAAGAAAAAGGCAAGTAATTCCTCCAAACTGACACAGGCAATGTGGCCAAGGTCCATCAAAGTGCACAGGGATTATATGGCAGAGTTTCACTGGAGCAAGCCTCAGATGTCATGGGAAAACTCCAAGCTCAGAACTGTTCAATTCACAGGGGGGTACCTCTCAGTGAGATGGTCCACTAGAACACGAGTAGATATGGGAGTCACTTCCAAAGTTATTGCCCACCCTCCCTCACCAAGGGACAGGTTAGCAGAAAAGGGAAGAACTTTGAGAAACATAACATTCGGACACAAAGCAACTCATATTTCTCATTAGGTCTGTATTTCTTATCCCCATTATTTATTACTGATGTCATATGCATGAAAATAGGATTATTGTTCCTTGAGGGTTCATCAGCTCCTATTGCTTCTTCCCAACCTGATGTCATAATACTCTGCCTATGACATCACAGTTATTCTCAAAGCAACAGACTGTGATGTCACAAAACAGCATTATGATTTCAAATAAGGAAAAAGCTATAGAGGCAGAGGAACTGTAAGGGATAACAATCTTGTTTTTGTGGGAATTTCTTAAGTAACAATGGAGAGGAGAAATCTATAGAAGATACTGTATATAAAATACAAGCAGAATTGTGTCTATCGTGTTTTACAAAGTTTTTTCCCCAAAGGCATCGGCCTCTCTTTAACATTGATAAGAATAAACAAAGAGTCTATTTATAGAATGGAATTTTATTGAAAATGCCAATTACTGTCAGAAACATTTTGATTTTAATGTATTATCTATCATTGATGACTGGGGAGGTGAACTGAAATCCTTGCCCAGCTGCAGCTTCAGTTCAATGTGACTCTAACCCCTCTTCAAATCAGCACCAAATTGGGGACTTAAAACTTCCTATGTGAATATTTGTAGTGTAGACACCAGAAGGTTTTAACTAAACAACTGGTTGCATGTCTGTGCCCCATGACATACAGTATTAGCTATAAGTGAAACATGATTACAATCCTACATAAATAATTCAGAAATTCATTTTGTTTGTTACAAAGTGCACTGCAAAGATAGAATAAAAAAAAAGGGGATAATGTAATGACTGATGTAAGGGAGGATAATAATGCAAAAATAATATAAAAATGATGTATACCTCTTTAAATGAATGTGAGTGGAGTTTTGTGAATACTATGTTGGGGAGGCTGACTTGGAAGATGCATGATGACGAGAAACACTTTTCAGCCTTTGAAGTCAGTAGAGAGGGTTACATTTTATGGGCTCCAGACTGCCCTGATCAGGCACTGTCCTAGGGGACTGAGGCCCACTCTGTACAGAATGCCTAGCAGTGTAGTCCAGTCTGCATGGGTGGGAGCCAACTGGAGGACAAGATGGGAAGGATGGGAAATTAGGAGGAGAGTCCTAGTGCTGGGGGACTTAAAGAGCTACTGATGCCTCAAAGAAAACTTTAAAAAACATAACAATTAGGTACAATTCTGCTTGCATTCCATTTATATTTTATTTATTTCTCCTCCTCATAATTTATTACTAAAGAAATGTGTTTGAATATATGACTGTTGTCCCTTACAGTTCATTTTGAGTTCATCTGCCTCTATGGCTTACTTTCTTCTTCAAGTCATAATCCTCTGTTGTGGGGTTTATGTGATAACAGCAATCACCGATGGGCAATTGCCGTTAGGGCAAAGTCACATCACCGACAGATTTTTCAGTGACGGACTCCCCAGCGCACAGCAACATGGTACCCAGGTCTTGGATTTTTATTGTTTATGTTGGGGGGCAGCACCCCCTTAGTGGGGGGATTTGGCCCCTGCACCACCCTACTTAAAGATTTCTCAATCTCCAGGGTGCATGTTGGGGTGCAACTCGGGTAAAAAAAAAAAAATTGGCCTGGGTGAAACAAAAGGCAACTGCACCTGGACCCGGCACCATACCCACTGCAGCCATGGAACAACCCCCAATGCCACAACAAACCTCAGCAGCTCACTGCAGCACCACCCCCTACAGCACCTCTGTCCCCTCCCAGCACATGATCAGTGTGCTCTCCCCTTCCCATGTGCATAGACATATAGTGACATCTGGTCACTATTTTGCCCACCCCCACCATCTGGTCACCCAGCTTCCCCTATCGCCCCATCCACAGGTGCCTCAATTGAGTCACCCTTTTGGCAGGTGCCCAATTGTGGTCGCCATTATCATGGGTTACCTCTGTTGTGACATCACAGTCTGTTGCCATGAAAGTAATTGTGAAAGCACAAGCAGTGATCTATGACTTTAGGTAAGGAGAAAGCAGCAGGAAAAGATTAACTGTACAGGAGAAAAGATCCTGTTTTCATGCAAATGACCTCAGTACTAGATAATGAGGAGGAGGAATACAGAACTAATGGGAAATACAAGCTGGACAGTGCCTAAATATTATGCTTTGCTAAAGTTCTCTGAATGTGTCACCAGCTCTTCAATCAGGCCCATTGCCATCTGAGGTTTGTCAGGTTTGAACAAACCCACCTTCCTTGAACCTCCATTTCTTTTTTATTTTATTTGTGTTTTTTGACAGTGTTACTGACTGTGCCCCTATTGCCAGCAACTGTGGTGGTGCACACAGTTGCTCTGTGCCTCACGTCCTCCTTGTTCCTTCCAACCCACTCCTACCCTAGTCATGACTGGTCAATCAATGTGTGACTGATGTCAATGAGTCATACTGATTGGCTCCTGCTGCAGCTGCAGACTGAGGGTGCACCACACTCCAATACTGGTCAGTCCAGGTGTGTATCGTGTTTACAACAAGGACTGTTACACTTTGGAATGGCTGCTGGATGTGCCTGTCCAGTCTTTGGATGATTTACATAGATACAATTATTTATTTAGCTTTTGTTGACCGGGTAAGTGCACTAGACAAATCCTGCCTATTTTCAGGCACGACCCAGGGGAAGGGGATACAGATGAATGCCTAATGACTTTGAACCAGATTAAGGCTGAGCTAGCACCATGGAGTGCAAAGCGGGCCTCCACATACTCACACAGCCATGTGCCAGGGCTTTGGGGTGGGGAGGTAGGGGAGAAAATCCATAAAAAATATGTATATGTCCCCATCACCATTCCACAGGAGGAGGTAAAGGGGAACAAAAATGCTGAAATAAAAAAAAAAAAGAAGGTTACTGGATGAATGGAGGTGTTGGATGAGTCTAAATCACCTGCTGTTCTGAAATGGTAGTGAATATGACTGTTTGCTGTTTAAAAGGGGTTACTGGATGTTTTTGGGCACTCTCCCACTAAAAGGGATATTTCATGAAACCTCCCATCCCCCCCGAGTTCATGAAATTGTAGGGATTGTGCTGGCAAGCTCTTTAGACAGGGAAATGCAGAAGACTGTTCCTGCTTAGAATGTGAGTTCCCAAGTGGACTAGTGTTGACAATGAAAAGTAAATTTACTGTTGGAACCCACGACCTTTGATGTGGGTTATAAAATATCTGGTAGGAATCTGGGGCACATTTCTTTAATGTATGCTGCATTTGTGCATTTTAGTTTGTAAATGTTATGCCTTTGTAGGTACATTAGCAGTCCTTTAGTATTCCACTCCTGGAACTGAGTTAGACTTTTCATTTTAGTCCTGGAATTCTTGCCCCCCTTCCCCATTTCCACCCCTGTTGTAGACTGTGATAATCGTCTGCTTGGAAGGGTATTTTAGTTAGGTGACTGCCCGGACCATGCAACCTCATCCCAATTATCAGAAAAGTATAAGTGGAAAACTAGGATTCATATCTCAGTTGTAATAAGACGTGTTGCCATAAGAGGCAGCCCCCATTGTTCCAGGCCCTCCTCCTTGTGATCCTAAGGAAGAGACTGGTAGTATAACAGGAGGGGGGGAGGAAAGGAAGGGGATGTCCACATGAGGTCATGAGAATGTCAGAAAGTGGGTGGGTGATAATGACCAATAAGAGGAAAGGAAAGGCTTGGGAGGGGTGGAGCAAAAAGAAGGTTTAAGAAGGGCAACACAGAGGGGCTCTGCCACTTTAGAAACATAGAAACATAGAATTTGATGGAAGATAAGAACCGCTTGGCCCACCCAGTCTGCCCATTTCCCTACCTACTGGATAAGCTGCAGATCCTAGTTAACCAGCAGCCTACTTCTTCTTACCCCCACCCCCCAGAATTGCCTAATGACTGTCCCATGCATGCTTGAATTCCACCAATGATTTTGACTCCACAACCTCCTCCGGAAGGCACGCTCCATGCATCCACAACCCTCTCTGAGAAAAATACTTTCTTAAATTACCTCTGAGCCGCCCCCCCCCCCATCTTCAAATTGTGCCCTCTTGTCTTTGCGGAGATTGGGTCTCCAGAACTGCACACAGTACTCCAGATGGGGTCTCACCAGCTGTCTGTACAGAGGGATAATAACTTCCTGTTTTCTACTGGTGATGCCTCTCCCTATGCATCCCAGTAACCCATTCCTCTAACCTTGGCAAGTCCCTTCTCATCCTTTCCACCCCACCCTGTGCATCAACTCTGCTGCAGATCTTAGTGTCATCTGCAAAGAGACATACTTTTCCTTCCAGTCCTTCTGCAATGTTGCTTATAAAGACATTGAAGAGGACCGGTCCTAATACTGAACCCTGCGGTACCCCACTAGTAACCCTCCAGTCACCAGTGATAGGGATAATGATGGAATCACTTCTAAAGGAAAGAACTGTCGAGTATCTAGAGGCCAGAGGGGCACAGGACCCTAGGCAGCATGGATTCACAGCAGGAAGGTCATGCCAGACGAATCTGATAGATTTCTTTGACTGGGTGACCAAAGTAGTAGACCAAGGAGGGGCTGTGGACATGGCCTACCTAGACTTTAGCAAGGCATTTGACACAGTCCCACACAAAAGATTAATATACAAGTTAGCCAGCCTGGGAGTGGGTCCCAAGATGACAGCCTGGGTAAAGAATTGGCTGGAGAATAGGACACAGAAAGTAATAGTAAATGGAGTCCACTCAGAAGAAAGTAGGGTTACTAGTTGGGGTACCACAGGGTTCAGTATTAAGACCGTTCCTCTTCAATGTCTTTATAAGCAACATTGCAGAAGGACTGGAAGGAAAAGTATGTCTCTTTGCAGATGACACTAAGATCTGCAACAGAGTTGATGCACAGGGTGGGGTGGAAAGGATGAGAAGGGACTTGGCAAGGTTAGAGGAATGGTCAAATGTGTGGCAGCTTAGATTCAATGCTAAGAAGTGCAAGGTAATGCACCTGGGAAACAAAAACCCAGGGGAAGAGTACACAATGGGGGGTGAGATACTAACAACAACAAAAATGGAAAGGGATCTGGGGGTAGTCATATCAGACGTCCTAAAGATGGGCAAGCAATGTGAGAGGGCAGCAAGGAGGGCTGGGGGGATACTGGGATGCATAGGGAGAGGCATCACCAGTAGAAAACAGGAAGTTATTATCCCTCTGTACAGACAGCTGGTGAGACTCCCATCTGGAGTACTGTGTGCAGTTCTGGAGACCCAATCTCCGCAAAGACATAGACAGGATGGAAGCTGTCCAGAGGAGGGCAACTAAAATGGTGCAGGATCTGCACCGGAAGACATATGAAGAGAGACTTAAGGAGCTTAATATGCATAGCCTCGAGGAAAGGAGGGAGAGGGGGGACATGATAGAAACTTTCAAGTACCTCAAGGGAATCAACAAAGTCCAAGAGGGTAGCATCTTTCAAAAAAAGAGGTGTGCAAGGACAAGGAGGCACAATTTGAAGATGGGGGGGTGGCTCAGAGGTAATTTAAGGAAGTATTTTTTCACAGAGAGGGTTGTGGATGCATGGAACGGCCTTCCAGAGGAGGTTGTGGAGTCAAAAACAGTGGTGGAATTCAAGCATGCATGGGATAGTCATAAGGCAATTCTGGGGTGGGGTAAGAAGAAGTAGGCTGCTGGTTAACTAGGATCTGCAGCTTATCCAGTAGGTAGGGAAATGGGCAGACTGGTGGGCTGTGTCCTTATCTGCCGTCAAATTCTATGTTTCTATGTTTCTATGTTTCAGAAGTGATTCCATCATTTTCCCTTTCACTGAGGTTAAACTAACAGGTCTGTAGTTTCCTGCTTCTGCCTTGCTCCCACTTTTGTGAAGGGGAATCACATCTGCCCTCCTCCAGTCCTCGGTACCACCCCATCCTCCCATGATTTGTTAAAAAGGGTAGTCAGTGGTGTCACTAGTTCTACCCTTATCTCTTTTAGAATTCTGGGATGAATCCCATCAGGCCCCATTGCTTTGTCCACCTTCAGTTTTAATAGTTCTTTCAGAACCCTTTCTTCTGTAAATGGGCTGGTATCAACTTCTGTATCCAGAGTGTTACTACTGTTTGTTTTATGTACCTCCCCCTCTTCATTTGTAAATACTGAGCAAAAATATTTGTTTAGTATCTCTGCCTTTTCACAGTCTCCCTCTGCCCACCCTCACTCCCCTTTATTAAGCCTCACTATCCCTCCCTTGGTCTTCCTTTGCTCCCTGATGTACCTATAAAAGGTTTTATCCCCCTTCTTAACTGAGTTGGCTATCTTTTCCTCGGTTTGGGCCTTTGCTGTTCTGACTGCCTTCCCAGCCTCCTTTTGCTTTAACTGATACAGTTCTCTGTCCTGCTCCTTCTACATTCCTTGTACTTCCTGAATGCTTTCTTTTCTCTTGAACCTTCACTGCCACTTCCTTTGAGAACCATAGTGGTTTCTTACATCATCTTGTTTTGTTTATTTGCTTCACACAAAGGCTTGTTACCTCTGTGATGGCAGTTTTTATTATTCCCCATTGTTTTCCACCCCTTCTTCCTGCCCATTTGCTAGTGCATTCCTTAGGCACTCACCCATTTTGGCAAAGTCAGCCCTCCTAAAGTCCAGTACTTTTGTCTTTGTATGGCTTGACTCTATTGCTGTGTTTATTGTGAACCATACTGTTCTATGGTCGCTAGTTCCCAGATGGCTACCCACTTCTACATCTGTGATCCTCTCTCCATCTCCATTTGAGAGAATCAAGTCTAATATTGCTCCCTTTTGAGTGGGCTCCAGTACTAGTTGTCTAAGGCATGCCCCCCTGTAGGGCATCTAGAATAATTGCACTCTTCGAAGTGGCAGCTGCAACTGCACTCCAGTTAACATCTGGCATATTCAGATCACCCATCAGCAATATCTCCCCTTTTTCAGCCATTCTAAATATACTTTCTATCATTTCCCTGTCCTTTTCCTCCCTCTGAGAAGGGGATCTGTATACAACCCCTGTGCGTATTGTGGTGCCATTGCCTGTCTCCAAATTTACCCACAGTGCTTCTTCTCCTCCTCCCTGTTTACCCTTTTGTTCTGTTGCTTTTATTCCTTCCCTTATGTAAAGAGCTACTCCTCCTCCTCTTTTACCCCTCCCTGTCCCTCCTGTAGACAATGTATCTTGGTATGTTTATGTCCCAGTCATGGTTTTGTGTACCATGTTTCTGTGACTGCCATGATATCCAGATGTTCCTCCTCCATCAAGGCCACTAATTCAGGAAGCTTGTTACCCAGACTATGGGCATTAGTACTCATTGCTCTCCAATTTTTGATGGCTTTACCTTCTGTAGCAGCATCCCTCACTGACCTTTCTACCTTGGTCTTTTTCTCATTTAGTACCCTATTTTGTAGGGGAGGCTGGGATTTTCCTGTTGCTTATCAGTGCCTCCCCCTTTGACTAGTTTAAAAGCTTGCCAATGAAGCATTTAAACCGATTGCTCAAAAGACTTGTTCCCTTCCTGGACAGATGCAGACCATCCTGCCAGTAAAGGCTGGTGTCCCTCCAGGTGGAACCCCAGTCCCCAATGAAGCCAAACCCCTGTGCTCCGCACTTTCTGCTAGGTTTTTGGGTAAGTATTTTTGAGAACCTAGCACATCAGTTGGGAGTTCCTAAGAAGAAGGTAAGAAAGAGAATTTTAGAGATTTTAATCAAACGCTTAAAAGGTTTGTAGTAAATTGCTGTAGTAATACATTCACAGGATAGGAAGATAGGAAAAGGAAAATAAGGCAAGAAAGTTAATGCAAAAGAAATTGTATTCACAATCAAAGGGGTATGTATACATGGGCACAGCAAAAAAGGCATTAACAAACAGTTTTTTTTAACCAAGCCTTAGCAGGTTTATAGCATCTGTAGAAGACATTAGGAGGTTTATAGCATCTGTTGAAGAAAATAGGGCATTTATTAGTATATTTAGGAGGTAAAAAAAGGAAAATAAAGGAGAATTTAGCAGGTTAAAGCGAGTGCTGAAGCAATGGGAGGCGGTAGGCAGGTCGAGGAATTGGGAGGCAAGTTTTCAGACAATGGAGTAATTTTTAAGGAGTTGGGGCAGAATGAGCAGAATGGTATAGGAGGCACACAGAGGGGTTTGACCATGTCAAGGGTTGGCATGGAAAAATGGGCGAGTGCAAAGAGGCTTGAAGGTGGATGGCTGGTAGCGAGTGGCGGGTACAAGAGACAGTTTAGTGTGTAAAGAAAAAAGGAAAGGGTTGTTTTGTAAGAGAATCAGGCAGCCTGGGGAGATGAAGGGACGGCGTAATGGAGCCACGTGGCGAGTAACAACCAGACAGTGCGGGGGGGGGTGCACAAAGGGGGGGCACAGCCTTGTTGGTTACAGCATCGCAGGCTTTGGGAAAGGGGGCACAGCCTCATTTTTACAGCAGGGCTTCATGCACAGGAGGACGAGCAAGTAGAGAGTGCTAAAGAGGCCGAATAAAACAACAGGATGAACGGGTGAGGCGGCGCAAACAAAAGTGAGAAGAAAAGACTTGGCGACCATGTGGGAATGCCAAGATGGGAGAACAAAAGGACTGGACAAACACAAGAGCGCATGCTTTAGAAACTGTGAAAGGACAGAAGCACGAGTTGATACAATGAATAGATTCTGGAACAGGATTTAAGGAATGGGTTTTTTTTGCTTGTTTTTAAAAAAATGTGTGTTAAAATGCGCTAAGGTGACTAGGGCAGGATGACAAAGGAGGACCATGAGCTGACTGATGGAGCCATTAGAAGCCATTAGTTAGGTCACATGGGAGCCTGCAAGAGCCATTGTATTGCACAGAAAACAAGGGGCTGTAAAAGAGTTTCCAATGAGCAATCCCCTTTGCAAGGCTGGAAGGATGGGGTCAATGGAGCACCACCTTAGGAAGCACATGGCTGGCAGCCATTTTGAAAAGGGGGTGGGGAAAAAAGAGGGCGGCCATCTTGGGGGAGCAGGGCAGTTGGCTTCAAAAAAGCATGGGGGCCACAAGGAGTGTTGCCAAAAAATGTAGCCAGACGGAATATATATAGTCATTAAGAAGGAGGATCATGGGCTGGCAGAAAATAATGACACAGGCAGTGACAAAGTTTATGGAATGCAAAATAAATAAAAAGCTCTACGAAGTATTTAACAATGTTTATTTTGTTATGAGCATGAAACAGAGACAAAAATGAACACATGGGGATCCAGATTAATGAAGACAGATGCCATGAAAATGATTATAGAGCTTGTGGACAGAGCCCACAAAGTCCTGGATTCAATGGAAGGTATAGAAAGGGGGGAAGGGCCATCAAAGAAAGAGAAGGTCAGAAAGAAGGGGCAAAGCAGGGCAGGAGGAAAAGGGAAGGGAGCTGGGACCCCAGTGCCAAAACACCCCAGAACAAGTTCTCCAGGGTGGCAACTGACAACCCATGCATTCCCTGACCCAGTGTCTGCTCCCAGTCCAGAGGGGCCGATGCCTAAACCGGAGCCCAGGCCAAGGCAAAAGGTTAGGCCTCACCCAGGACTGGGACCCAGCATTCCCACACCTGAACCTATCAGGCTGGAGGTACCACAGCCAGGTGGAGGGACGACCCAACCCACAACTGGTAGTAACCAGCAGGCCCCAATCAGTGAACCACGAGAAGGAGCAGAGCCAAGAGACAAGGCAGCAATCAGACCACCAAAGGAACCCCACAGAGAATCAGGTACAGTGTTGACATTAGAAAGTAGCACAAAGGAATATGTGGAGCAATTATTATTAGGTATGGGGGAGATGGCATTAAGAGGTTACAAAAAGTACTGGGGGAGTTAGAAGAAAAGGAGAAGGATGAAAAACAGACTGAAGGGGAAAAGAAGGGATAGGGCAGAAAAAGGGGGTGGAGGAGTGCATATAGGAGATCATGTTCCATTAGCAACAAAAGAAAAAATCTGGAAAGGAGAATTTGTTAATATTTTTGCCCTGGTAGACAAGAAAACAGCTGAACTGTATGAGGAAAAGGAGAGTTGCAGTAAAAAAGAATTGGCGGCTGTGTAAGTGCTGGCCAAGAAGGGTGAAGAGCAGAAAGGGCCCACATATGAAGGAAATACATGGGAAGCATGGACCCTGGTTTTCACATATTTCAGCGCTATAGCACAAGAAAAGAAGCCAGAATTGGGCATTTCCCTGTTAGCTTACTCATTGATTATAAGAAATGCATATAAGATGATGGGAGTCACTAATTGGTTACAGTACGATGAGAAGTTCAGGACACGGATGGCTAATTATGGGGAGGATTGTCGATGGGATTCTAGACACAATGACCTATGGTGGTAAACCATGACAGTAGCGGGAGGGGCAAAGGTGAGTGGCAGAAAAGAGGTCTGCAATACCAAAAATGTTGTTGGGGATACAACAGGGCACACTGCTCTTTTCCACACTGCAGATTCAGGCATTCCAGTTTGAAATGTGGGGGAACTCTAGCCTCTCGATGTAGATCTTATGGAGAAGCCAATCCCAGGGGAGGCCAAGGAAACTATTCCTTTCTGTTGGGGGCCACAGGAGGCCACAGGGAGAAAATACAGGAAGAGGAAGGGGATATACAGCTGGGAGAGGGTACCACCAAGGGGGAAAATAAAGAAGGTCATTTACCATTAGCCAAAACCCCAATTAGAGGTGAAGTAATAGAACAGTGGGCGAAGGGGTACCCGAATGAAAAGGTGGGGTTGGAATTAATGGAAGGCTTTCAAAAAGGCTTTAGCTTACATTACCAAGGGAAGACATTTGGAACATGGGCAAAGAATTTAAACTCGAATAAGGGGAAGGAAACACTGCTAAAAAAGGAAACTGGGAGTGAAAAAGAAGCAGGTAGGATAGAGGGCCCCTTTAAAGAGCCCCCTTTCCAGCACCTATGAGTATTTCCATTGGGCCTGGTCCCTAAAAAACAGGTGGGGGAATATCTGATGATACATCACCTATCCTACCCAGAAAAAGAATCAGTCAACAACCACATTCCAGAAGAGGATAGCAGGGTGTCCTATGGGACTTTAGAGGATGCAGTGGATATCATCAGGGCAATGCACACCCCGTGGCTAACAAAGACAGACATCAAGTCTGCATTCTGGCTATTGCTGGTCTGCAGGGAAGATTGGGAATTGTTGGGTTTCCAGATAGAAGGGGAATATTATTTTGACAAGACCATGCCGATAGGTTGTTCAATAGCATGCTCCACCTTTGAAAAATTCAGCACATGGCTGCAGTGGATATTCAAAGTCAGATATGGACATGACACAGTAGTCCATTACCTAGATGATTTTCTGTTTATAGGGGAAGGAGAAAAAGGGGTACGGGCGATAGTGGAGGACTTTCAAGAGTTGTATGAGGAGCTCGGAGTGCCAATAGCAGCAGAAAAAATGGAGGGCCCCAGCAGGTGTTTGGAATTCCTAGGTATAGAGGTTAACGCAGAAGAGGGGTTATTCCACCTGCCAAACCAAAAGGTAATTAATCTAAGGAGAATGTTGTTAGAGATAGGAAAAAAGAAATGGGTGCCCCTAATTACCAGCCAACAGTTAATCTGTCACTTGAATTTTGCATGTAGGGCAATAGGGCCAGGATGCACGTTTGCACAACATCTGGCAAGGGCCATGGCGGGGGAAACAAAACCATATCATTGGGTCACACTAGGGAAGAGATCAAGGAAGATCTAAAAATTTGGGAACAATTCATAAGAACACACAATGGGATAGCCATTTGGCAGGAGGAATGGCTATACAAAACAGATTAGGAACTTCACACGGATGCTTCGGGGTGATATGGGGTTGGAGCCTACTTCAAAGGAAAATGGGTCGCTGAACCATGGCCACAAGAGTGGGTCAAGGGAGGTCTGACAAAGAATATCACCTTTTTGGAGATTTTCCCTATTTGGGTGGTGACAAAAATGTGGGGAACATGGTTACAGAATGAGCAGGTCACATTCTGGTGTGACAATAAGGCAGTCGTTGATGTGCTAAACAACAGAAGGTCAAGGTCAGTCTTGGTGCTCTGCATCTTACGGCAGCTAGTCCTACAGGGGATGAGGCTCAACAGGAGTTTCAGGGCCAGGCACATTGCAGGAAAAAGAACTCTATTGCTGACAGCCTCTCCCGATTGCAGATGGAGAGGTTTCGGGTACCATCTCCCAACACAGATCCGATGGGAGAGAAGATCCCAGAGGAGCTATGGGAGATTGGCTGGAAGGAGTAGCACATCACTTTCGAAGCTCATGGGCAGACAACATTTTAAAAGCTTATGAAAGCTCATGGAGAGTTTTCCAAGTTTTCAGAACCCGCCACGTAATGGAGATAAGTGGGTCAGTCACAGAAGAGCAGGTGGGGAGGTTTGTAGCGACAAGTAGGAAGGAAAGAGTGGCCTATACCACTGTGAGAATGCATCTAGCAGCTGTAGGATGGGTCTGCCAGATGAAGGGTTGGGGGGAGCCCCTCAATAGTATTCTAGTAAGAAGGATGATGATTGGGTGGCAAAGGTTAAAAGGGAAGGGGGAGGATAGGAGAGAGCCAGTCTCAGGACATTTGTTAGAAAGGATTCTGGAAAAATTGCCAGAAATTTGTTACACCCCATATGAAGTAATGATATTTAAAGCACTGTTTATGGTGTTACACAAGGGTGCATTCAAAGTGCCAGAAATTGTTGGACCAAGTACACACTCTCCAGGAAAGGGTTTACAGTATGAAGATATGCAATGGACAGGGAAGGGGCTCACTCTCAAAATTTCAAGCTCAAAGACTGATCAGATAGGAAAAGGTTATAGAGTAAACATTGAACCCAGTAAAAACATGGATCTGTGCCCCTGCCAGCTTATGCAAGGTTACCTCAGAATTAGGCCGAAAAAGGTGGGTCTGTTTTTCAAACACAGTAATGGGAAGGAGGTAAAAGGGAGTCAAATTTCGGGGCATTAAAACAAAGTGTAAAAGAATTGGGGGAGAACCCAGACAGGTTCTCATCTCATTCTTTCAGGATTAGGGCAGCATCAGAAGTGATGGCACAGGGTAAGGGTGGGGAGGACATAAAAGCCATAGGGTGATGGTCATCAGACTGCTACAAAAATTACATTAGAAATACAGTACATTAACCTCATTGCAATCTTGTCTTCCCTATAGGAAAGAATTAAAAGTATAAGGTAAAGGAAGATAAGCGGGGGGGGGGATGTTGATGTTTGTTGCTGTCCTCACTGTTTCTTATTGTTGTTATAGAGACAAGGAAAAGGAAGGTCATATGGATGGTGGGAGACACACACATTTCTTGGGCGGAAAGGGAGGCAGCACAGAGGATAGGTGGAAGACAGCTTGGTTTTGACCACAAAGGAATAAGGATCCTGTGGAAAGGATTACATGGAATGCGATGGGGCAGCTCCTTCCCTTACTGCTACAGATGAGGAAAAACAACAAGGACCCAGACCTCCTTATAATACACCTGGGCGGGAATGACTTAGGACATGGCCTGTGGATAGAGATTTTTAACAACATACAGACAGATGTCAAGGTCAAGAGAACATGTTGGCCAGAAACAACAATTATGTGATCCAAAATGATTACATGTAGGGTGTGGAGGCAAGCCAGACAGCAGAAGGCCATAGAAAAGGTAAAGGAGGTAGATGAACAGTAGGGTGGGGAGGTTTATGAGAGAAAATGGAGGAGCTGCCATTAGGCACAAGGAAATAGAGGAGAGGATACATGGGCTACATCAGGCTGATGGGGTGCACCTATCCCAGATGGGAAATCACATGTTTATCACTGAACTGGGTAGGGGCATAGATCAGTGGTTGAAGTAGTGGTTCGGTTAGTTGGGGGGGGACTTGCCATCCAACGCAAGCTGGATGCAAGCTAGTGGAAGGTAGGGAAGGAAAGATTTGATAAGAAAAAGAGAAAAAGTGAGATGGGGGTTAGGAAAGAACATAAGGGGGAACAAAAACCAGAAGAAAGAAGGGTATGGACACCCTGGTAAGTGGACAAGAAAGGGGGAGCAGGAATTGGACCTGCCCAGAAAGGAAAGAGATTATTAGACCAGCTCAGGTTTACACCCGGGAAAGGAGTGGAACAAGACCCCCTCGGGTTTCGACACCCAGGGGAGTGAAAACAAAAGAAATCAAAGCTTGAATTAAAAGGATTTGAATAAAAATGTGGACATAAGAAAGAAGTAAAAGGAACTCAATATTGTATAAGTGTATATAGTTATACTTTGTATTGGAATAATAAAAGGTTTTGCCGACTGAGCAGCCAAAATCTACAATATTGAGTGTGTGGTCTCTTTTGTGGGGAAAGGGATCTGGAACAATGAGTAGCTATACAGTAAGTACAACAGTGGTGAAAGCATTTAGCTGGGGAATTGTACAGCTGATTAGCAGTTTCTAGGTAGTAGACCATAAAGCTTCCTTATTACTTTTTGTATCCATTCGAACAGAAATAGCTTTGCAGTTGTATTTTCATTAAAATAATATAATTATATATGTTTACCCTTGGAGTCAAAGGTGGGGGGAGATCTAACAGAACTTTGTTTTATCTTCAATGTAAGTCTTAAAATGCAACACAGAGCACTCAAAACCTTAGAGCTTTTGGGTGACTACTGGCCCCCAGATCCATAGCTTTTTACAAAACATTTTGTGCACTACCCGTGCAACATACGTCTACCACTTTCTAAAAAGAAGCCCCCCGCAAAAATCCTGGCAACAGGTCTATCAATTGTTAGGAGGCTGGAGAATCTGATTGAGGGACTGAGCCTGATAGAAAGAAGGTTGTGTGCCTTTGTGGTATGACAGTAGAGAAGATCATACCCAGGCTCCAGACCCTGATTAGGAAGATGATGGAAAGCCAGATGTTGGGATCCATTTGGGAAACAATAATCTGAAGGGATGTCGGTTAGATGTTGTTCAGAGTAGATTAAGGGTGTTGAAGGAGAAGTTCAAAGAGATGGGAGCTTTTGTGGCCTTCTGAGAAGTGCTTCCAGTGCCACGTGCTAGTCAGGCCAGGAAAGCAAAATGTCTTTTTTTAATCCATTTTCTCTCTTTGTCTTTTAGTAGTGGTTGTCTGATATGGCTGCAGTTTTCCAGTGGGGGTAGTGTTTTCTGGTTGTGGGGGCAAAGCTGTTTTCTAGTCAGGAAAGCTGAGGAGGAGCATTGTAAAAAGTGTGTAAAACTACTGCTAAAATACTCCAGAAACAGAAACACACATAAAAAAAATGTGCAACAATTGTTCTGTCTCATACATCTCACATTTAACATCTTCAGCTCTTCCAGACTAGAAAACAATGTGTTTATTCTTGGACAGAGTAACCACTAGAATCTTTCAATCATTTTCAAAAATAATCCTACATGATATTTTTATAATGCTTGAAGTTACAGTTTGAAAGCTACAAGATTTGAACAGTTAATACAGTTGTCCTGTGTTGTTACATGCATATACATGTCGATAAAGTCTTTTAAAAATGACAGGACTTCAAAAAATCCACAGAAATATTTTATGGTTTTAATATTGATATGAATTTTTTTGTATTGATACATGATCATTGCAATGATACATTAATGATATATCTACTTAGCTGACTCCAAGCTTTCATTTAAAAAAAAAGGACGTTTCTAGCCCTCTTGGTTCCAACGTTATCATATTTTACAGAAAATATGTTTTGAAAGGTCTAATTCTGGAACTGTTTGGGGCTAGAATCTAAATTCTTTTTAAATGAATGCTTGGAGTTTATCTGTTAAGAAATTGTTTTATTGTTATATCATTATTATGTGATGGTAGTAATTGTGTTAGTGATATAAAAAACTGGCAGTTTTTCTCGCTTTATTGATATACATATTTAGAACTCCATAATCAGCAATCACTCCCAACTCCCACCCCCACCATCGACCTTGATGGTTCCAGACACACTGACCCTAACACTATTGCAATAATGTTTAACAACTTTTTCTGTGACCTGTCCAAATACAAATCCAAGGGCTCTCCAGCTCTTTTCCCAGACACTGACAAAATCAACCCCCTCAAACCCAAATGTTATCTAAAAAGAGCAACAGCTCAAGAAGTTCTTAAACTTCTTGCTGTACTAAAACCAAACAAATCTGCTGGCTCTGATGGTCTATTACCTAAATTTCTCAAACTAGCATTTCCACAAAATCGTGCCCCTATAGCTAAACTCCTCAACATGTCCTTCTTGTCTGGGATAGTGCCTACACTATGAAAATCTTCAATTGTTATCCCACTTCATAAAAAGGGTAATAAAACATCGTTTGATAACTATTGCCCAATCTCACTTCTTTCTGCTTTTGCAAAGCTACAATTTAGTTGTGCTTACGCAACTGGATGAGATGTATGTTTGTGTGACTTCAATACATTGTGGCTATTCTCCTCTCTATCCATGGGATATAACACCCTGTAGGGGTACGACACAAGGAACCCTAGAGGAGGGTTCTCACCTATAGGTGCCAAGAGTATAATTTCCTTGGCTAAAGGTAGCTTAGGAAGAAGCCCAAAAAGAATACCCAAAAGGATGTTGAGCATCGAAGAGGTGAGATATCAGAAGATATCTAGACCAGAAATAAATGTGCCAGAAATAGATAGGAAGGACAGAAGAATGATAAAAGACGAGGACAATAAATGAAAGGAAATCTGATGAAATGCAGAAGGGAAGACTTTGTAAGAAAAGAGAGGGAACAGCCAGGGCCACCATCCAACTCCATCCAACAGCGGAACCTAAGTAAGGAACCTATGAAAAAATGAACCCTGACTAATATTATGACCATTGGAACAGAGGAGAGGAAAAAAACCCTCTTGAGGAGGAATCCTCTAGGGATCCAAGGCTTAGGTGGCCTTCCCTCCAGGCTGAAGGACATTTTGATTAGGGAAAGCTCAGTTACAGCAATTTAAAATAGAGATCAAGGAAGGAGGAAAAGTCCAGTTTTAGAGGAAGCTCTCACTCTGTCCTTCTAAATGGACAGCTGTTGAGGGATGCGAACTATGTCTGCTACTAGATGCTCAAACAGCAAAAGAGGAAGTACAATGATGGAAAGATGCCTTGAAGGCCTGAATGGTTTAAGGTGAGACATGAATGAACGATGATCAAGAAAAGCCTGCCAGGCCCTAGCAAAGGGGCAATAGACATGAAGGCATGTCTTTGAATGGAGAGCACATCGAGTAGATGTAGCATGGGCCCGATAGGGTTATGCTCGAGCAGTCAGTGTGAAGGAGTAGACCCACTTAGAGGTCAGATGAGTGAGGGATACACAGATGTGGGTATGAACAGACTGATGGTGATAATAACCACAGAAATGCAACATTTCGATGAAGTAGCATAGGACCCAATGAGTGGTATGCTTGATTAAGCAAAGTAAATGAGTAGACCCTGAGGTCAGACTGAGTGAAGGAAAACTGGACTCAGGCACCTGAACACCAGACGGATCAGGGTAAGAGGATAATGCAAATAGGGAAGTTGATGGCAGGATAAGGAAAACCCCAAAAGAAAGCAAAGGTCAGAGAAGGATTGGAATGGAGGGTGAATGGAATGGGAGGAGGAGGAGGGCAACCAGTAGAGGTGACAGGGGTAGACACCCCCGAAACAGGCAGCGATGTGAACTGAAAGATCTACTAGAGAGGTCACCCCGGAAGGTGGAGTGCCATGAACGAGGAACCAGACAGAAATGAAACAGCTAGAGAAACAAAGGGTGGTAAGGTGCAAAACATGAGGTGAGAGACATCAAGCCCAGGCCAGCAGTTAGGGGAAGAGAAGAGAAGAGCAAAACCAAAATAAAACACAGCAATGGAGACTGCACTCCAAATAAACTAATGAGGTGAAGCTACGTCTACTACCCAAATTGAGAACTATGAAAGCAGAGATGCAGCAGTCCAGGAGAAGGAGGAGGAGCGTACAGAGCAGACAAACCTAGTGCTTTGCTCCAGCAACCTAGGTCACTGATCCAACAGCTGGTGAGTCCAGAGACATCCATAGCATTATGAAAAACATCAGTAAACTGGTGCGGACCAAGGGAAAAGTGAGTGCAAAATCAAAGTGCTTATGGGAAAGCCGTAGTAGGGGGAGGTGTGCGATGGAAGGCTCAGGCCAATGCCAAGGCAATGGTGAGTAGAGAAAACAGAAACAGGAACAAGGCATCAGGACACTAGATGCCAAGAAAATGCCAAGACATACAAATGAGTTAGGGAGGAAAACTGGGAGGAAAAATAAATGAAGGCAATGCCAGTGCTGCAGCTAGGGTTGACCTACCTTCGAGATAATGTATACGATAATGAACATAGGTCCTGCTTGGAGGATGAGAAAGAATGCACATACCAAAGATGAAAGGCATCAGAAATGGAATGGGTGCTGGGAGCCAAAAACACCCCGGTGGCAACCAAGAAACACCAGAGCCAATCTGAGGCAGAAACCAGACAGGGAGCAAGCCCGCAAGTAGGCCAACAGGCAGGATAGTGTTGGGGAAGGCAAAATCATGGCACTCCAAAAGTAGAGGCAGAATAAGTGGAAAAATTAGCTCACACTGAGAAAAACACCTCCATGGCAGAGAAATGGGAACTGGTCTGAGGACAACCGACACTAATGCAGGACAGAATCGGTGGCCTCAGTAAGGCAGTGAGGTAAAATATCGAAGGGCAGGAGGACAGCATAGCCTGAGGAGATGCGAGGGGGCTATGCATGCCTGCAAAAAAGCTAAGATTTGATGAACAGTGCAGAAGCTGGCTCATGCCACTAATAGAGGTGCAAGAGGCAGAAGCAAATGAGGAGGGTTGGTGAGGGGAAGGAGAATGGAGCAGCAAAGTCACAGGTAGGGAAGAGTGCCAAAGCCAGCAACAGCAGACTGTATGTCTGGAAAGGTGACAAGAATCTGACACAAAGCTGGAGGAAGAGGCAGTACAGAGAGGGAGAGATCAGCAATGGGGTGGCAAAGCTGCAAAATGAGACAGCTAACTGAGGTGAGGAATAGAAGGAGGCAAGATGGGGAATGGGGGGGAGAGATCAGGGAAACTGGCAAACAAAATTGTGGTGGTAGAGACTACCAGCTAAGATGAGGGAAATGGGGGGGCCAGGTGCCCAGGACAGTATGGCGGACCCATAGCACCAGCCAGGAATGAAGCCACCGCTCCGCAAGGAATAGGCAAACAATGAGTTAGAAGTACAGGAAGAGCAGCGAGGCACAAAGGACACTAGCATCCGGAGGCAACCACAGAAACTCAGGTAGCAGCAGGGAACAGCAAAGAGTGGCCCCTCCAGCCACAAAAAAGAGATGAATCCTAGAACATCTAGGAGGAGTAGCCTTTTAAGGCTTGACGGTGGAGTGATGTGGTTGCTCCACCCATTGAACCTCAGGCTTAAAGCCTTCCCAGAAAAAACAGTGCATCAGCAGCTAGAGGACCATTTGCAGCAATATGACCTTGTCTGTGCTGAAAAGCATGGTTTTGGCAAAGGGCACAGCACCAGCACTGCTCTGATAGAAGTCACTGATGCCATTTCCATGCCATGGACAAAGGCTTTGTAGCAGGTGCAGTGTTCATAGACCTGCCCAAGGCCTTTGAGCTGGTTGACCACAAGAAACAAATAAATCAGCTTGATGCTGTTGGTCTAGAGCCACCAGCACTTGCCTGGTTCAAAGAATACTTGACTGACAAAACTCAGGCTGTCAGGACTGGAAACACTTTCAGGAATTAATAACATCACAAGCAGTACATCACAGGATTCTACTCTCTGCCCCCTCTCATTTACCCTTTTCATAAATAATTTGCCCAAAGTCTGCAAACCTGTATGGACCCTTCTATATGCAGATGACACAGTTCTCTTTATGAATAGTAACAGAATTAATGCCATTAACCTTTTGCTCAGTTCCTGCCTAGTCAGACTTCAGAACTGGTTTGAATGGAAAATATGGTGCTCAACCTTCCCAAGATACAGTCCATGCTATTTGGGACTAGGCACAGAATAAACAAGGTACTGTATCCTCCAGTTTCTGTGTCTTTACCAGTAACGGTACACCCCAAGTGAAGGCACTATCTTTCAAGTACCTCAGGGGTCATCTTGACCCTATGTAGCCTTCAAATCCCACCTCCAACATACCACCTGTCTCTTACATCAGAAGCTAGGTGCTGGCCAGTCCGGTGGTGCTAAGGGCTGAGGCGCTGGATGCCTTACCTCACCCTACACTGGCTACCCGTGTTCGGGAACTAGCACAGGCCACTGGGGGTTAGCATGGTCGGAGAAGGATTGAGCGTCCGAGGGACTGCTCTCCTTCTCCAGGGAGGGGGAACCCAGTGATTGGTGCCTACTTGCCCCTAGCAGTGGCTGGGGGGGCAGAGTGCTGACTCTGAAACAAGGGGCAGAAATAGGGCAGATATCTGGAGGAGCACGTGTGGACATGTGTGCGCTCCCTCCGCTAACGTCATTGCATGCCCTTCTCTTCATGGAGTCAATAAGAAAAAAAATGGAGTTCTTGCCCTGGATGATGCCACCCCCCTTACAGTGCTGCCGGAACGGGATCTGGACTGGTGGGTTGAGGGTCTCCCCATCCCCTGCTATGAGAGGTAAGTTATGGGGGCTGAAGGGGAGGGGGTCTAATACCCAGTTGACATGCAGGGGGGGGACGTCAGATGGCTGGGTGAGGCTCCCCTTCAAATGCTAACAAAAAAAGAAGCTTGGTGCTCTCTACCACGTTTGACATTTCTTAACTCCTGAGTCCAGAACCCATATAGTACTGGCAAACCTAGTCCTATCCTCAAATTAGGGATTGATTGTAATGGATGCTGCCAGTAAATCCACACTACAGAAAAAACACACTGTACTACAAAATGTGTAAATTTTCCTTGGGTTGCATGTCCAATGTTCACCACTGTACAGCTCTCAAATCCCTTAATTGATTCCCCCCTGACATCAAATCTAATCTAGCTATTGCAACACTAGTTAAGAAAACTATGCATACTGGGACACCTGCCTACCTCAGTAGCGAAATCTCTCTCATCAACCTTTCTTCTTCCCGCTCTGCAACCAAAGACAACCTAATAATACCCAAGTTTCACACAAATATGAGTCAGCACTGCTTTACTTAATGTGCAGCTTCAGTTTGGAATGCACTACTACCTTCTGTCAAAACATCTTCCTCTCCCTATGCCTTTGCCAAGCTCCTAAAGTCACACTACTCCTCAGCTGAAGCTTGCTTTTGCTTCTGATAACCTCCCCACTGTCATGACCTCCCACTTTATACTAGCTAATCTCACCCACCAACTACTCTCGGTCTCAATTTTAATTCTCTTCCTCCTCCATCTTTCTCCTCCTTTCTCTATCCTCAGTTTCTACCTTTGTTTATTACATTACAAGCACTTTAATATATTACAGTGCATATCACATTGCAAATTTATAAGTATTAGCACCATATGTGCTCATGTTTGCCTGCAACTTACTGTAAATTGGTATGCATTCACTGAAATTTGTTTTCCCTTTTTGTCTGTGCTTCTGCACCCAGGTCGAGCCTGATAAAGTTTACTCATTACCAGTGCACTCACCCGATAAGCAAAGTTAAATAAACAGAACTTCCTTTTGTAAAATAAATGTTTCAGCACTACACAGAAACGTGCCAGGCTTTCCCCCTTCCCCTCCTTTTCCATCATTGATGACACCCCGGTTTCAAATATCTTGGTGTCCGGTTGGACAGTCAACTTGATTTCTCCTCCCATATTAACTATATTCACTCCAAACTTCATCCCAAACAAGGCGCCTTGTTCTGCTTACTAAAATGATCTTCTCTGTCTTTGACTATGCCAATGTGGTCTTTGGGTTTGCCCTTACCTCATCCCTTTCTAGACTGGAGTCCCTCTATAATGCTTTTTGCCATTTTGCCTCTCATGCTCCTCCCCAGACACACCACTGTTACCTTTACTCTTCCCTCTCTTCACTCATCCCAACAGCATCACAGTAGTACTCTTATCTCCAAATTCTGGTTTGGATCCCTCCCCTCCTACCTTCTCCTCTCTCCTCTCCCCCACATCCCTCTCTTCCTATCCACTACACTCTAGGGAGCTCCTGCATCACACCACACTCTAGGGGACTCCTGCACCTTCTCTCTCCCCTGCCCTCTGTCCAGTTCAGGGCAGGTAGCTTTCTCCTATCATCTCCCCTTCCTCTGGAATTCACTATCAATCTCCCTTTGTCTAGCTCCATCTCTTCACTGATATCCCAGTCCCCTCCCCCTTGCTCCTGTCCGTCCTCCTCTTGCCAGCCTGGTGTGAGGCTCTCTCTATTACTATTGACTTGTTTCTTTATGCATTATTCCTTTCCCCTCATGTATGGAACCTGTTGGATACTGTCATTTCCTTGCTGACTTTTCTGTATTATTTCTACCCATCTTTCCTGTTCATTATTGTTACTTCTTATAGTTTATGCCTGTACCAATTTTTTGTGTAATGCCTATGCATTATTCCAATCCCTACTACTCTCATATTTTTGTACTTTCAAGCACCTTACATCTTTTACTAGAATGTTTTTTTTTCCCTTAATTGTAATCCATCTATATATTTGCACTTTCCTCATCTCCCTTTCCTCCCAGTCATATGGGGAAACAAGCTTCGGCTCAGTTTGCCTCTCCCGGTTACCAACATTTTGAATAAAATAAATAAATTAATAAATAAATGCTTTCTTTTGACTATAAAGTGTATGGATACACCTCTTTAATATTGGCACTGATAATTTCATGGCAGTTTTAAAAAAATATATTTAAGGGGACTTTTTCTGAATTGTGCTATTAGTCCCCATGATTTAAAGAGCAACTCTTTATTATAATAAAAAGCTTAAAAACACTAGATTTACACCAATTATGTTTTAATGTTATTGATTTCTAGTTCTTTTTTTAACTTTCTCTTGCTGTTTGTCTACGAAATACTGTACATAATGCAGCAATTAATGCAACAAATATTTCAGAGTATTTCAAAATTATCTCACTCTCCCCTGCTAACCTCACAATTGCTGTATGTGACATCACAGTCTTCTGTCATGGTGAGCACTATGATACCATAAACAAAGGCACTGTGAGGTTGAAAAGGGGGAGGCAAATGTTTTCTAATCTTTTATAGACAGAGGCCCAGATATTCAAAAGAGTTCAGCCATGCACAATAGGGTTGCACCTGCGCAAGTCCAAAATTGCGCCATTCTGCGATATTCAGCAGGAGGCAGTTGAGCCCCCAAAATCATGCTGAGCAACAGTGCAATGATCCTGAAGGCATGTGCAACTGAAGGAGGAGGAACCATGCATAAATGGCGCAGTGTGATATTCAACGACTTGCACCATGCGCAATAGGGGAGCAAGCGGAAGTTGCGCCATAGCAGAAATGAGCCAAAATAAAAAGGAGCAAGGGAGAGGTGCAAGAACACTACAGGAAAGCCACATGAGGCAGAACTCTAGGCAGACAGACAGGGCAGGAGGGACAAATAGGGCAGGCCAGGGAAAGGGCACCCTGAACACCCATGCACAGGGAAGGTGTGGGGAGCCACAGCTAGTGCAGAAGGGGGAAGTGTCACACAGCACAGAGGCCACCACAGGCAGGTGTTCCAGGTGCAGGAAAGTAGCAGGGAGGACAGTGGGGGGAATACAGTAATAGCTGCCAGGGGGGGTGAACACAAGTCAGGGACATGGCCAGTGCCACCTTCCAAATGGAGGCTGTTATGAGGGAGGTGAGAAGGTGGGCAGCAGCGGGACATGGCCATGGAAGGGCCCGTTGGCGGTATGCCCCCAACAGGCAGTACTGAGTCCACACCAGCTTCAAGCTGTACACTGATACTGAGATTGTGGGCCAGTACCACCTGAATAGGGCAATTCTGAGGTGGCTCTGTGAGCTGTGCAGTGATGTGATGCAGGCACCCACACGACAGAGCCATGCCCTGTCAGTGGAGACTAAAGTAAGAGCCTGCATGTGCTTGCTCACCACGGGTACCTTCCAGAGACCAACTGGGGACACTACAGGCATAACCCAGTAGGCCATGTCATGCCACCTCACCCAATTCCTCAGCGCACTGCTGCCACATGCCGCAGAGTACATCAATTTCCCCAGCACACCGGTGGAGCGCACAGTAAACATACAGGAGTTCCACAGGGTAGCATGTATGCCTGGCATGCTAGGGGCAATAGACTGCACCCATGTGGCCATACACACACCACCTGGCCCTGTGGGGGCCGCATACATCAATTGCAAGGGCTATGCCAGCATCAACTGCCAGGTGATAAATTATGCCAGGGGGCGCATAATCAATGTCTGTGCCATGCTCCCTTGGGGAGCACACAATTTCTTCATCTGGCACCAGTTGGCACTGTGCCACAGATTTGAGACTGGGGACATCCTCACTGGACACCTAGTGGGTGAGTATGCAAACCACATGGACAATCATAGTGCCTGGGGGACATGGCCAGAGGTGAGATGGGTAGTGGCCTACATGGCCTGGGGCAGGGCGATGCTGATCACCAAACTAACCTCCGCCCTCTACACACAGGTGACAGTGGATACCCACTCTGTCCCTGGCTGCTCACACCCTACCAGCTGCCCGTGACCCCATTGCAGCAACGCTATAATGAGGCACACGCCACCACATGTAATGTCATTGAGCAGGTGTTCGGGATGCTGAAGGCACGTTTCTGTTGCCTGAACACCTCTGGCGGTGCCCTACAGTACAGCCCCTCAAAGGCCTGTGGGCTATTCCTGGCCTGTTGCATCCTGCACATCATGGCTAATGAATGTGGGATAGCCATACAGGTCAAAGAGAAGGACAGCGATGGGGGCAATGAGGACGCCAGTGACTATGGTGATGGGCAGCACCTCCTTGGCCAACAGGACCCCTGACTGATCTGGCTGGCACAGCTGCACCGGGACACCATCATGGAGGAGCACTTCAGCCAACCCAGGTAAGTCATGGGGCCATGTGCAACCACCAGTGGCTAAGGCACAACCCACAAACACTCATGGAGACACACCAGGGGTGCACGCCAACAAGGGAAGTGGCAGGGCACAGAAGCACACACACAACTAGGGATGGGTGAGGATTAACATCCATGCGGACGGACACACACACACACAAAATGCACCAAACAGAGAGCAGGAGGCACACCAACCCAGAATGCCAACCCTAGCAAAACGCATGTCCACAGGCCACCACGACCACTGCCTGTCCATGTGCGTGTGTCAGATGCTGAGCACCATTGCATATTGGTGTACAGCACAATGCAGGCATCATCATGCACACGCAACTGTGGACAGCAGCCAGGAGGGTGTGCAGGTGGACCGTGTGTCCGCATGCAGGACCGGGTACCCACCTGTGCACTGCCCACTGAAACACACAATGCACACAGGGCAGCACCAGACAGTAGCCATGCTGGGAGACAGGTCAGTTATGCAACACAGTGCCCCGGCCACCACAGATGCATGGGCGGCTCCGCCGAGACCCACCAGCACTGACAGGCTGACCACTGACCTCATGGGGTGGCACCGATGGTCCCCCAGGGATTCCACTGCATGAACATGACCATGCTCACGCAGGGGTCTGCAGCACACCAAACATGCCTGCGCCAGGAGTGCTCGGGATGCCCACAACTGAACCCGGTGTTGACAGGGTGGGAGTCACACGACACCGGGAATGGGGGGTGGACAGTGCACTGCGTGGTGTCTGTGATGCATGGGCACCTGACTGTGTTCCCATTGTGGCCATGACAGCAGTGAATGCCTGTGCATGCCTGTCATTGGCAGTGGTCACATCCTCCTGCAAATGGTCCATCCCTGCCAGGATCAGAGCGGTGTCCCTGCTGCAATGCTCCGCTGCCAGCTTCAGAGCCACACGCAATGCATCCACGGACATCGCAAGCCACATCTGCTGCTGGACTGATGCTTGCAGTAGGTGGGTGTGCTCGTTCAAGAGGTCATCTGACTCCTCGGCATCCTATCCCTCAGGGTGTGCATGGCCCTGATGATCAGCACCCCTTGAGGGTGGGTGCTGTGCACCAGGACCAGGTCTGGGCATGTCGACAGGCAATGCACAGACGCTGCCACTGAACCCTGTACCCCCAAGCCCATTGGCCGACTGCTGATGCTGCCTCTCCAGCTGCTGCTCCCCAGGGCTCATTGGTGATGCCGCAGTGGCTGCAACAGTCCCACTGTCCTGAACAGACACCAGTGCTGCCCCACTGGTGCTGACAGGCCCTGCTGTGTGGTCATCTCGTGGCACACACGTGTTACTGCCCATGACGTTAGCGTCATCATCACCGGTGATGGACTCTGCACCAGCCTCAGCCATAGTATGCTGGCATCTGTGGATGCTGGCACACTGGGACATAAGCAGGGCTTCCTCCACACCTTTTACAACGACATCAGTATGGACAGCCAGGCGGCCCCACTGTCACAATGATCCACGTATACCTCTGGAGGTGGATGGGCCCTTCTCCATCTCCAGCTGACTGTCCTCAGTGGACAGGCCCACTACTGCTGACCCCGCTGTAAAGGAAAGCAAAATCACGTTACTGCATGTGACCCACCCTGCCCCCCCATAGATGGACCATGACTTACCATGCAGTGATGGGCCACCACCCGTCTGGAAGCCACCACCCGGAACACCCTCAATGGCACTGTGCTGCATGCTTCCAGCAAGCCTCTCCTCCTGTGGGGTCAGCTGTACCACATCCGGCTGTCCCCCTCCTGTTGCAGCACATGCTGCCCTGATGACAGCCACCTTCTCCTTTATCCTCCTCCTGTCCGTGCCCATCTTTTTCTTACACTCCTGCACAGAGCACTGGTGGCTGCCATGCAGGTTCACAGCACGTGCCACCTCCTCCCATGCAGCAGCATGGGCTTGAGGTGTTCCCTGCCGTCTACTGAGAAGTGGCTCCTGATCCAGGTAGGCCTCAAACAGGGCTTCGGTTTTGGCCTTTGTAAAGTTAGGCCTCCTCCTCCTCCCACCACTGTGTTCCTCCTCTACAACAACTTTCTCGGTCGTTATGTAGTCTGTAAGAATGGTAGTTGTTACCTGTGACTGTGCAGTCCCATGCATGTCCCTAAATCCACAGTCCACACTCCCAAACAGCATGCAACTCACCAATAGACTACAGTAACTGACTATGGCCACTGCAACCCAATGTCGCACTTTCATAGCACAACCCATGCAAATGAGGCGAGGAGCAACTTTAAGTAGATGCAGATTGCAGTGCTGCGCCATTGAATGGCTGATTAGATGATTTGCATATGACGGCTGAATATCACGCTGTTGTGCTTTGTGCAATTGTGTTGAATGTGCCGAGTCAATGGCACAGTTCTGTGACATGCGTAGTACACACCTCACTGCACATGCCCGGGTTGCTGATGCAGGCGTCCGCCACGCTGATTACGTGCTGTGTGCGGTAGGCACCATTGTGCCAGTGGTGCTATAGCGATGGTCACTACATGGCGCTGTGGCACTGGGCCATCAAAGGTGCACTGGGCCAACTGCGCGGTAGACCGCTATGGCAGTGGCACACAGGCAGCCAATCGCGCTACATGCATTTGGTTCCTATGGCACTGTGCTTGTCCATGCACCAGAGACCCTTGACCCTATGCCCGACCTTTGCCCCCAGGCACCATGAGTCAGGCATGGGTGCACCTCTATCACGCTGTTTGTTCAGTGACAGCGCGATAGGGAATGGCAATGCTGTACTGCACAGCATCTGCACGTGGGGAGCCGCGCTGCAGAGCACCATATTGCCAAATACAGCACTGAGAATGGCATGCAGGAGGGCAGCCCAGTGGTCTGCAATCGAACTGGCCAACCTAGTGGCCATTGTGGAGCCACACCATGGGCCACTGTTTGGGCAGGCACCCCGGACAGGTCCAGGACCCAGGTGTGGCAGGATGTGGCCATTGCCCTTGAGGAGGCCACAGGGCAGGGGACAAGCACCGAGCAGTGCCGGCACAGATACGGGGACCTGCAGCATAGGGAGCCAGAGCTACTGGCATGCCTGCGGGCACGTGCCAGGAGGGGCACGGTGCCATGGCCAGGAAGGGGTTACGTCAACACACTTTTATCTTCCATATGGGTAACAGTGTTGTATGTGTCCAGCACATGGGGGAGGGACTGTCCGGGGTGGACTGTGGTGGTGTTCACAGGTGTGGGGTGGGTGGGTCTGGCTGGGTGGGAGGGCACACACCTGGGGGCAGGGGGACTTTGCTACAGGATTGTACTGATGTTCCTCTCCCCATGTTTGCCTCACAGGCCTGGAGAAACACCGCCGTGCGTGTGAAGAGCAGCAGCAGGAAAAGCAGGGTGCAGCCAGGTGGGGCGAGGGCCCTCACTGCCCACTGGACCTGCCCGATGAAAGTGAGTGCCATACATCCACGATTACAATTGCATGCTGTGTGACAGGGTGGGCAGTGGGGTATGGCCACCATCCATCGACACCACTGCCATGCATACGACTTGTTACAGTCAACACTGTCCAGTGGCAATGCATGTCTGGGAGTGCGTCAATGGTGGTCCATGCATGCACCAGGTACATGGTTGTGCCACTGACTTTGCACCACATAGCCATCTCACTAAACTGCCACGGTGGTGCTGTGCGTGACTTGGCCGGTGGGTGTGTGCAGTGTTCCGCATGGCTGTATGCACCTGGGTGGGCAGGTCATGTGGACGTGATCACTGCGGGTGGTCACACACCATCACAGAGGTATGTCCCATGGCCATATGCCATGTACAGCAGGCGGGCTGTATGGGGTTTTTCATTCACACCTATTGACTGTGCTCCCTTGTCCTAGGTACCCGCCATCTACAGGAAATCAGGGAGGTGCTGAGGGAAATACTACTGGTGGCCAGGGTGTCGCTGGACATACTCAGGTGGATAGATGACACCGGGGTCCTGAGGAGGCACAGAGGCCGGAGGAGTCAGAGTGGGGAACGGCGCTCCCGCTAGGGATCAATCAGTCCCTGTATTCCCCTACCCCCCTGGACCCACCCTCACACCCCTCCTTTTCCATCTCATTTGTCCACCTCTGCCCCCTACCCACCCCCACCTTGTTTGTGGCCCCCCAACCTTGTATATAGTTTATGTGATATTGTAAATAGTTGAATTTTATATTTGTTCAATTCATTTAATTTTGATAAGAATACTGTGGTGGTCTCTGATTTGCAGCGGGCTATAGGTGCTCAGCTGCGGTGGTGTGCACGGCGTCAGAGGTGGTGTGGTCATGGGTATGTGTGTGTGTCCGTGTGGCGTGACTATGGTGTGGGGCTAGCTATCAGTCAGTGTCTGCAGTGTGTGTGTCATGCCCTGTGCACTGGATGACTGTGTGCAGTGGTCCATGGTGCATGCTCTGTGTCCATGGCGCACCCATCGGCCCATCCATGGCCTGTGCAGCTAGCAAACATGCATGTCTGTGACTTGCATGGTCCACTGGCATGTCAGTGGTGGCAGTCCCTGCAGGGCAGCCACTGTACCTGTCACATTGCTGGGTTGCCTCCTGTCACTGGTGTGGTGCGTGTCTGCCTTGGGTGGCACTGTGGGCACCACAGTTGTCCCACCTCCATGCTGTGCCTTGTGTGTGTTGCAGGGGATGTGTCCCACTGTCTGTGACTTGTGCTCCGGGCAAATGATGGTGGTGTATGGGTCCACAGTGCCTGCACAGGGTGGCTGGCACTCCACTGCCATGGAGGGCTGTGGGTTGTGTGTACACAGTTTACATGGGCCCACACTGGGGGCTTGGTTGCCCCACCACTGCGTCCTTGTGTTGTGCCCTTGGGTATGAGTGGATGTCTGTCCATACACTGTGTGGCATCCGGTGTGGTACATGCTTCCATGCATCACTGTGGGTGTCTGTGCTGGCTGTTGTGGCCAGTGGTGGGTCAGGGTGTGTCATTGGACTACTGTGCAGGGTGCTGTACCACTGGTGGTGGTGTCCGGGGCATGCCCTATCCCGTGTGGGGTACCTCATGTGCCGATGCATGGTTGGTCTCTCAGCAGTACCTCGGGGGGACTGTGCATAGTGGCACTGTGTCTGCCGTTGTTGCATTGCTGTGTGCTGCCACCCACTGATGGGTGCTCGTGGTGGGGCTGGCTTGCATGGTTCTGGGTGCACAGGGTTTCAGTGTTACAGTGGGGGTGGTGGCATGCATGGGGTTTCCTGCAGTGGTGGTCACTGCTCATGGTGGGGTGTCTGGGGATCATGGTGCAGGGTGTTCTCTGCATTGGGGGGATGGTGTGGCATGGGGTGGTCAGCCCTCCTTGTGTTCCAGTCACAGCTTGCCGGTAGGTGTGATGGGGCACCATGGCCCGGCTGTGAGTTGTTTGCTTGTCTCCATGGGCCAGTGGTTATTCCAGCCCTTCCCCAGTTGTGCAGTGCATGGGGTGCGGGGGACGATGTCTGTTCTGCTGTGTGTTCCTGTGCCCATCTGTGGCATGGGTGGTGGGCCCCTACCTCCCTGGTTGTGCAGTTGCATTGCTCTGCTACTGGGGGGTGTCCCTGGTTGTGCTATGGCGCCTCTGGACTGCTCAGCTGAACATCCCTTGTTGTGCTATGGCGCATCAAATCTGCTCAGCTTCCCCTCCCTAGTTGCACTATGGTGCAGGTGGTGCGATATTCAGTCATCGGCTATAGGCACAGTTTGGTCTGTTCCGTTCTTGAATATCGCGTCTCTAGCGCATGGGCACAATAAACTTGCGCTTGTTCCTGCCATTGCGCACTTTTTGGGCGCAGTTTGAATATCTGGGCCAGACTTTTTAGATGGGCTACCATGAAGTGCTGTAAATCATGGATAGGAGCATTGGAAATAAGAAATGTGTGGTCTAGTAAATTCTAACAGCTGAACCATGTTATTTATGAAAGCACATGCTGAAGTGCAGAGTTATTCTTTCATTAGTACCTGTATAAGTGTAATATCCATAAACATTCATATTTTACCTTAAATCATGTGGCTAGCATTTCACTCTTCTTCCCAGCAGTACCAGTCTTCCTCACTTTAGCATTAAAAGATAACAAAGTGATTGCAATGTGCACCACAACCCCTCTTGCAAGTCCCAGGCAAAGATCATCAATCATCCCAACTGAGAAGTACCTCACTAAATAACCTTACCTCTGGAGGAGCATTTTTCAGATTGTGAAGTAAACTTGCAACTGGAGTCAGCACATACAAACAGTGTGCTGCTGCATGTGGCATGATTATGTGGGGAGAGTCAATGTTCAAGTCTATGGCTGGAGAGGAGTTTGTTGTAGCTTTTTTAAATGGGACTGCATTTAAAATTAATGTTAGTGGCATGATTGGCCCGGGAAGGGGGGGATTGGCCAAATCTAAGCTTACTGAAGCAGAGCAGAGTTTGTTTGGAGTTTTCTTTGAATATTAAATAGGATCCAGCAGGCAGACCAGACTGAATTGCTGGTTTGTGTGAGGAGGGCACCATGACTGAATGCCACAATCATTCCAATCTCCTGCAGGCATGGCCTGAAAAAGAAGGGGCTTTACACTGGTTGAATCCTGTCAGTAACAGGTGAGAAGAGCGGTGTTTTGCAGCATCACAATGAGCTTATGGAGGCACAGCCAGGTTATGGAGTGCTGATTTGACAGGTGGGGGGGGTGGATCTTAGTGAAAGAGAAAGCATGATTAGACAGACTTATGTGGTGGGAAGATCCTGTGATCTGTGGGCTTGGCCTCCTGTCTAGAGGTCTGGTTCAGAGTATCATAAAAGAGGCAGCTGAGAGTGCACAGCACAGTGGGATATTTGATCTGCTGTACTGTTATAACTGTCAGCTGTTCTGCATCTCAGTGGCATCAGAAACCTCCAACCTCAAGCACACTGCATCTCAAGTCAACTGGAGCAACTTAAGGAAGTTCAAGCCAGCAAGCTGCATCTGGTCCAGAGCAATCCTTGGCTGAAAGACAGTGGTGACTGAAGTCCACGTAAGTCATTGCAGCTTGTTTAAATTTTAGGAAAGGGACATTTATTTTTGTAAATCCAGATTTTCCATGCATAGGGGTGGGAAGGCAATGTTTTTTCTCATGGAATTTATTTAGATCTTGATTGGATTTTTGGTGGTGCAGGGTTGCACAGCTGTATTAGCCATCATTGTATGCTCATTTTGCTTTTTATGTTTGTGGTTCTGTTAGATCTGCTGTTTGGGGGATGCAGTATTCTCAATATTACTCAGTAGTTACAAGCGGAAGAAGCTATGACATCCATCGTGACTGCCTTCCACACTTTGTGGGTATATTAACTTGTTTGTCCAAAAACAGATTTATTCAGTTGTTACTTAAATTAATCAAATTAGAGCTACCAGCCAAATAATGTGGGAGTTTATTCCATAGTTTACAAGATCTTACAGTAAAATAGTTATCCCTGTTATTGGTTGATACTTAAGGAATTCAGCAATATGATGTGATCTTAGATTTGTATACCTTGCAGCATGTGTGAAGCAATATTCTTTAAATAATTCTTCATTGTGTAGGATATTAAAGTTTATTAAGATTTCCCCTCTTTGTCTTTTCTCACTGAGGCCATAGAGCTTGAGTTTGGACAACCTATCTGGGTATGATACATCTTTTAATCATGGAACCATGCATGTCATTCTTCTCCTCTGGATACTATCCAGTAGTTTTTTTTTTATCTTTAATTAAATACAGATGCCAAAAGAATATTGTGTAGTCCAAATGGGATCTAACATATGTTTTGTATAAGGGGACAATGCATGTTTTGTCCCTGGAAATGAAAGCCTTCCATACTGCTCTAGTAAGTCTATGAGCTGTTAAGGCAACATTCTGACAGGGGTCACGTGTGGACAATTCGGTATTTATGATTACTTCTAGTTCTGTTTCATAGTTCACTGATCTTAGGGCTATTCTGTTCAGTGTATATATATATATATATATATATATTTATTTATTATTTCTTGAATTTTGATGACCGGGTAGGCCCACTGGGCCCTGAAGGTCCCTTTTTCAGGGGCGACCCAGGAATAACAGTACATAACATTACAAACAGTTGAAACATTTGCATATACAGGTAATCATGGGTATACAGTATTTGGCTGTTTACATGTAGCAGTAGTCATAAGGGTTACATATATCTAGTTGGTAAGTTATATTTTCTTTTTTGGATTATTTTCCCCAAATGCAGAACCATACATTTATCTACATCAAATGCCATTTTGTTTGAAACTGCCCAGTCCTCAATGTACTTTATGTCCCTAGTCAATGTTTGATATTGATCATAGTTGTCAAGTACTGAATTTATACCAGTATCATCAATGGGCTTGGAAATATTGTTTTGGACATTTAGATGCATGTCAGCAATAAAGATCCTAAACAAAATAGGTCCCAAGACTGAACTCTGGGGGATTCCGCTGGTGACATCAGCCATGCCAGATAGTGTATTGTGAAATTGGACTTGCTGGGTCCTTTCAGAGAGCCATTCCTGTGTCCCCAGAATGACATATTTATTAAAACCTATGTTAGTAATTTTTTGTATCAATTTTCAATGAGGAACTGTATCAAAAGCATTTTTTAGGTCCAGATAAATAACATCAATCAGAGTACCTACTATATATCCAAACTAACACTGACCTTGTCATCAAAAGAAATTATGTTTGTAGTGCAGGATCTAGATGTCTTAAAACCATGTTGAGTATTGTCAGAAAATCCCAATGCTTTTTTCTCAGTGCCTAATCCACTTTTAGCAATCTATCCATGAATTTGCTGTTGACCGCTGTCAAGCTGATGGGTCTATAATTTCCTGCCATTGTCTTACTTCCCTTTTTAAGGCTGCAGTGGGTGAAGTCCTACAGTCCTTTTCTTTCAGAAAAAGGACTCTACATTCTTTGCTTTCATTCCTACTGAACCTGTTGGACATGCAACACAGTTGCCTCCACATCTGTGGAGCTGTCTGCTCACAAAACACTATTTTTTCTTGATAAAAAAGAAACAGCAGTTCTAACTGTGACACTGGGGAATTGGCACCCCGAGTGTCACTCTTATGCTTCTGGGGGGGGGGGTGCTGACAGGGAGGGTCAGGCATCTGTAATAGTCAAGAAAAAAATAAAACCCAGTCATGGCAGCCAAGCCACATTGTGCATACATGACTACTAGCATATGCACAATAGCACTTAGTGACCATCTTGGTCACGGAGGATTGTACAGTATTCTGCCATGACCACTAAAAAAAATGTTTTTCAATTATTGATATCCCCCCACCTGACCCTCCCTCTCAGCACCCCCAGAAACATAAAAGTAACACTGGGGTGCCCAATCCCACAGTGTTGGGAAACATACTAGTGACACTAGGGATGCCAAATCCCCCAGTGTCAGAATCATTTTCTTCTTTTTATTTATTAAAGATATCCTTCACCACCTGACCATCCATCTCAGCACCCACTACTCCACTCCCCCCCCTCCAAAAATGAAATAGTTATACAGGGGGTGCCTAATCCCCCAGTGCAGGAGGGGGGTGCCCAATCCCTTAGTCCAGGAATCCAGTCGTTGACACCGGGGGTGCCCAATCCCCAGTGTCAGGATAATGCTGTTTCTTTATTAAAGCCATCTCCCACCCTCTTCTCCCTCTCAACACCCACCACCCCACTCTCACCCCTTCAAGAAACAAAATAGTTGCACTAGGAAATGCCCAGTTCCCCCAGTGCAGGAATCTGCTCTTTTTTTCAAACCTGTAAACAAAAAAAATCCATTGATGTATTTTGCAGCTGGTTGACTCCCCCCATATGATGCTCCCACTCAGCTCCCACAACCCCACACCCTCTCCAAGCCCTTATTTCCTGATCGGAAGTCCTATACTGTAATCCACTCTAGATCACAGACATGTCTTCACTCTTCAAAGCTGAACCACGAACTGAAGAAACAGGTACAGTGTGCGATTCAATGGGGTTTTGAACTTAGTGGCATAACTTGGGCATGTTTGCATAATTTTCAACATGCCTTTTTTGGGACTCCATCTCATGAAGAATTGAACTGACATTACACAAATCTATCCCAAAAGGTAATTTTGTGGTCCTAGTGTGAAATCGCCTTTCGGCAAGGGTTGAAAATTTGCTCTGTCCTTGCTCATGAGGAGGCTATGTTGAAAATTTGGTGAAAATATAAAAAAAAAAAAAACAAAGTTATGAGCCTATGTTGAATTTTGCAAATGCAGGCTCATAACGCTGGTCATTTTCAATATGTTTACCCCAAATCTGCAACATAGCCATATCTTTAGAGCACCTCATGAATGTGACATCTGTCACTTTTCAAATCCTGAGCAAATTTTGTTGTTGTTGTTGTTGTATTTTTGTACAGCCCAAAAGCTGATTTTGCTGTCCCTGCACAAAATCACCTTTTGGGCAAGAGTTGAACATTTTCTCTGCCCTTGTTCATGAGGTGAGGTCATAAGAAGGCTATGTTGAAAACTTGATGTAAAAATCTATAAAAAAAGAAGTCATGCACCTACATTGAATTTTGCAAACAGAGGCTAGAAACTTTGGTAATTTTCAATATTTTCCCCCCAAATTCACAACATAGCCATATCTTTATAGCACCTCAGGAATGTGACAGCTGTCACATTTCGAATCCTGGCCAATTTTTTTTTTTTACATCCCGAAAGTTGATTTTGCTTTCCCTGCATGAAATCACCTTTTGGGCAGAAGTTGAAAATTTTCTGTATTGTCTATTTTCTCTATTTCTCTATTCTCTTTGTTCATGAAGTGGCATCATAAGAAGGCTATGTTGCAAATTTGGTGTAAAAATATATAAAAAAAATAAAGTTATGAGCCTAGGTTGAATTTTGCTAATGCAGGCTCATAACTTTGGTAATTTTCAATATTTTTACCCCAAAATCACAACATAGTCATATCTTTACAGCACCTCATGAATGTGACAGCTGCTATTTTTCAAATCCCGGCCAAAATGTTTTTTACATCTTGAAAGGTGCTTCAGCAATCTCTGCATGAAATCACCTTTCTGGCAGGAGTTGAACATTTTCTTTGCTCTTGTTTATGAGGTAGGGTCATAAGAAGGGTATGTTGCAAATTTGGTGTAAAAATATAAAAAAAAATACAATTATGATCATACATTGAGTTTTGCGAATGCAGGCTCATAATAGTAATTTTCAATATTTTTAGCCTAAATTTACAACATAGCCATATATTTACAGCACCTCATGAATGTGACAGCTTTCATTTTTCAGCTCCTGCCCAAAAAGTGTTTCTGTATCCTGAAAGTTGATTTTGCAGTCCCTGCACAAAATCACCTTTAGGTCAGAGGTTCAACATTATCTCTGCCCTTCTTCATGCGGCAGTGTCATAACATGACTATGTTGAAAATTTGGTCTAAAAATGTTACAAAACAAACTTTCAATATTTAACTCCAAATTCCTCATCTACAGCCCTATCTGCTCTGGCCAGAGTTTGTTGTATATAGGGACCACAATAGCTCTCTTCCAGTCCTTTGGTATAGCCCCATTCCTAAGTGATTTATTGAATAGGATAGCAAGAGGATATGTTAGTGGGTCAGCCATTTCTTTCAGAAATGTTGGATTGATACTGCCTGGGCCTGATGAGGAGTTAGGTCTAATGGACTTAATTGCACTGTTAACCTCCTCAGTTGTAAAAGGCTTGTATTCTGATTGTTCAGGTGCACTTACAGGTGTTAAAATATTCTTAGATCTAAAGACAGAGCAAAAGAATTGATTAAAGGCATCAGCTACTGTATCTTGCCTGGTTCACTTAATTTCACCCCTTTGTCCATCAGTGGGCCAGTTGTATTATCTATAGCCTTTTTATGATTAATACACACAAAGAGAATTGTTTTCCATTTTTGGTTGTCTCTAGTATATGCTAGTTTAAACTACAGCTTCCTCCTTTCACATTTAATCAATTGTTTAGTATGTTTTAGTTCAGCCTTATAGGATGCTTTTGCTTTTTCACTCTTTGTTTTCTTCCAGTTTTTAAAAACCCATTCCTTATGTTTTATCTGACACTTGATTCTGGGGGTTAGACATGGTGGAATTTTTCCCTTGTTGTTTTGCATCAATTTTAATGGGATATGTTTATTTTCTAACTCCTAGATAATGTCTTTTAGTAATTCCCAACATTCATTGACATGCAGATCTAGTAGCAGGGCATTCCAGTCATATGCTGCAAGGGATTTTTTTTATTTGCTGTAATTCTCCCTGGAGTAATAGTACTGAAAGCTTGGTGTACTGGATTGTACTTTCCTCCCAGCTAATATAAATGTTATGGTGTTGTGGTCACTGTTGCCAATAGGTGCCCTTATTGATAGATCCTTAATGTCAGGTGCTAAGTCAGTAAGCACCAGATCCAGAATATTCTTACCCCTTGTGGCATCAGTGATCATTTGTTCAAGACCAGCTGAGATGATAGCGTCAGTGAAGGCTGATTCCAAAGGTGTACCACCAGTTAGTAGGTCCCAGTGTATTCCCGGCATGTTAAAGTCACCTAATATAACAATGTCTGATGACTTGGACACATGTTTGATTTCATTCAGCAAACAGGAATTATATTCCAGTGAGGAAGTGAGGAGTCTATAGGAGTTACCAATGAGAATTGTTTTCCATTTTTATACCTTATCTGGACCCATATTGTTTCTAGTTGAATACCAGAAGTATGAGATGGAACATATTCAGCTACCTCTATATTATTAATAACATATAGTACATACAGACACTCCCTTCCAGTTGCATCTGTTTTTGTGGAAATGCCTGTATCCCAAGATTTCTCTGAACAAATCTGACCTAGCATCCTACCAAATTTCGATGATTGCAGCAGTGTCTATTTTGTCTTGCTTAAAGAGCAGCTGACATCTTCTGGAGAACTTTAACAAAACATAGGATTTAGACACAGTTCAACTTGTATGTCACATTTCTTTTGTATTCTTCCTCCCCATTATTTATTACTGAGTTAATTTGTATGAAAACAGGATCTTTGCTCTTGAACAGTTCATTTATTTCTTTTGATATCTCCCTACCTGAAGTCATAATACCCTGCTTGTGACATCACAGTTACTCCCATGGGAACAGGCTGTGATATCACAAAAGAGGATTATGACTAAAGATGCAGCAAAGTTTGATTTTGCTAGCGAAGTAGAGGCAAAGTGGCCCACTCTACCTTGACATACAGCTACATGAAGTGCCCATTGAAATACGGTTCTTTGCCACTTTGCATCATAATGACTTCATGTTATGATGATTCCACGTTACTTCACTTTATTTTCGTTTAAAGGCAGAGTGAGTGAGCATTGTAACAGCCCACAGATCACATGGCTTACAGTTTGTAGGCCACATGCTTCAGGCAGGAAGTTAATCATGCAAGAGAGTGTAAGTCTTTCAATTTTGCATTACCTAGTGTGGGAGAAAGAGCTGTTTTTGAGAGGAGACAGAGATATCAAAAAATATAAACCCCTTTTTGAGAGGAGACAGAGAGCTAGCAAGAAACATAAATCATGCATCTGAACCAGAGCACCTTCTAATCTGGGCTAGTGGTTTCCTCCCTGAAGCAGGAGGTTGTGATGTCATGGAAGCACCAGCTCCGATGGCACCCTACCAGCACCCCCCATCAGTGCCACCACCTGCCATGGTCCCTGTGCCAGTGGCTCAGCAGGAAGTGAGGGACAAGCCACAGCAGTCGCAGCTGCAGCAGCAGGTTTCCCCACCCCGACCCCAATTGAACACCAGCAGCAGCCATCAACAACATCTGAGGCCCCCTCCTGCCTGTGCCCAGTCCTCCCCACAGCTCATTAGTGTGGGAGTTCTTCACTACACTGCCTGAGGATGCCACTATAGTGAAGTGCAATCTGAGTGGTGAAGTGCTGCTCTGTGGCCCCAAGGGAAGTCATTTGGACACAGGTGGTCAGCGTACCCACCTCTACAACCACCACTGTGCAGATTGGCAGGTCAAGCTTGCCAAACAGGGCAGGAATGCACCTGCAGGTCCTGCTGGGCAACAGGTGGCAACATGGCCTCCACCTGCACATGGGGTCAAGTGGGGGCAAGCCATGGAGCAAGTGGCTACTCCACAACCTTCAGGTAATGGTGGCAACCCTGCACAATTGCCTGCCACACGTGCTGATTTGGGCCTGATGTGGAGTGAGTTGGATAATTTGAACCACCGGATCGACAACGTGAAGCAGCAGTTAGAGCGCATAGAGGTGCACCAACTTCAAATAATGGGCATGCTTCAACTGCTGCTCTCACACCACAACATAAATCACTAGTTTTTGTTTGTCCTTGCTCCCACCACCCTCTCCATGAAAAAATAGTTCCTGATGTTGCCCCTGATCTGTCCCCACTCTATCTTCAAATTTTGCCCCCTTGTTCATGTACATCTCTTTCTGAAAGATGCTATCCTCTTGTATGTTGTTGATTCCCTTTCAGTACTTTATAGTGTCTATCATGCCCCCCTTTCCTTGTGGTTATACATATTAAGCTTTAGACTCCACAATATTTGGAAACTGGTTAACTTGTCATGGGTTGAAACTGGAGCAATACTCATGCCATCAGCAACTTCACTACCACCAGCGGGGACAACCGCATTTCCAACCATGATTGAAGCTACTGATTGCGCTGTGAAAAATGTAGTCAGAGAAATCCCTTTACTGGCATCAACTATGCACTTCTGCTGCACACTACCATGCCCATGGCAATGCTTGCCAATGGCAGCAGTGCCATGGCCAGAAGCACCTTTGCATGCACATCTCTTTGCAGGAGTTTTTTGGGATTACACAGAAAATTCAAAACAAATATAAGATTTCTGAAATTTGGGGTGGATGGGATGCCAAAAAACAACATCTGTGGCTTAGAGATGCAATGGCCCCTAAACAGATGCATACGCACAGACGCAGATTGCACACTATAAAGAGATGCAGCCGCACAGGCACAAAAACACCTTAACCAGTGGTCACACAAATCCCAAGCTGGAAAAATAAATTATACCTCTTACGGGTTGGGGGGAGCAGTGCACTGCAGTAACAGTCCACTACCAAGATACCACAGAGCAGTACAGAATAATGCAGACAGATAACAGGTTCACAGTTCTGCAATTACTGTGTGGCACAATAAAATGTGTCTGACTTAATGGCACACATCTCACACACACACTACAGGTACTGCACAGCAAATAGAAAACTTCAATAATATAACCAAATCTTTTAAACAAACTGAAATTATGCACTGAACCACAACAATCAGCAAAAAAAGTCAAAAATTATGGAAAATATTATTGTGTGCACATGAACACAGTTATACAAACAAAATATAACCAAAACAGTTAGAAAGACTGCCTTTCTCCCAGTTAATCTACCTCCACCACAGATACTCCCCTCCCCCCAAGCACACTTCAAGAGTGTCTGTCAGTTCACAGACTGAATGTACTAAATTAACATTCAAAAGCCACACAAAAACAAAAAAACACTCAATGATATGAGCACAGGAGGGTTTCCTACAATCGATGTACCAAATTTTGAGCAAAAAAAAAAAAAAGGATCAAAAAGGCTTTTTGAATGGTTTTTAGAGGATTTGAATCTCAGAAGTCTGAGAACAAACTGTCTCCAGTTACCATTACACACACACAAACTACACAGAACTGAGGCTGTGCAGAACAATCTAGAGCTCATGTGACCTCAATCCCATGAATCACTGCAAAATTCACCTTACAGCTCACAAACAAGGCAATGTAATGCAAAGTACATTGACGTCAATGTACTTCGCATTAAAATTGGTGTAGAAGTGGTTGGGGAAAGGCAGAGTAATGCGAAGTCAGTGCTTCCAATTGACTTCACAATAATGATTGGAAGGTGAAGTACCCCACTTTGCGTTGCAGATTACTCAGCAGATTCCTCCTTAATACGTGAATTGCTCCACGTAGAGGATTTTGGCAACTTCGCCCACCTCTATTTATGACTTGAAGTAGGGAGTAAGCTACAGAGGTAGATAAACTCTAAGGGAAATCTAAGGGATAAAAATCATGTACTCATGCAAATTTACTCAATAATAAATAATGAGGAAGAGAACTATATAGAACACAAATGGAATGCAAGCTGAATTGTACCCAAATATTATGTTTTTCAAAGTTTTCTTTTTGGCATCAGTAGCTCTTTAAGTTTTGTTTCCAGAAGATTGTCTCAACTGTAAAGGCTGTGATTGTTTTCATATTTTTCCAAATGTGTCATACATCTAATTTGCCTTTTTAGGGTCCACTTCCTGAGCCATTCATTTACTGACTTAATTTTGTTTTTCTTTGTTCGACTTGAACTGGGGATAGGTAGAATTTCTGAGATACTGATCTCACAGATCCTATTTTCCAGTGTCTCTACTATTGAAATGAAATCCTTTTTTACATCCTCTAGTGTGGATTTATTAATATTATTTGTAGCCACGTGTAGAATGAATAAAAGTTTTCCCCCTGCTTTCTTCAAGATGTTGTGAGACATCTGTTTGATGTCCTGTATTCTTGCCCCTATGAAACTGCCACATGAATGATTATGCTTATCAGGATTACAAATATACCTGTCTGTATATTGTAGAATTGCATCACTAAGGCATACTGTCTGCCTTACCTCATTATGAGTCCTATTATCATCCTATTTTGCCCTTGTGGAGGGGTGGGTGGGGGCAACATCATGATTATTCTCAGTGTCCTGGCAAGTACCTGTAGGTGCACTATCAGAGTTGTTATCTAATGCTGGAGCAGGTGTAGCACAATTTTCAAGGATGACATTAGTGATAACACTCTTAAAATCATTCCCCATGGTCTATGGTGGAGCAGGTATAGTACAATTTTCTGGGATGGCGCTAGTGACTTGACTGTTGCCATCGTTCCACATGGGTTGGGGTGGGGAATGATCAGTCGGTAGCCTAGAGGTATCAGTGCAAACTGTTAACTTGTCCTCCCCTACTAACAGTGGGTCAAATTAATTCCTTAAGTGTGAAGAAAAGTTCATGGCCCCGCATCCTTTCTTTGATTGATATTTTATTTTGACAGTAGTCCATTCTAATTCATTCTCACTATCCTCCTCCCAAGGTCTCGTACTTGCAGTTCCATGGTTTATGTCTCCTGTACCTTCCCACCCATGGGAGCAGCTGTTTTGTGTGTCTCACACTGATTGTTGGTTAATAAACCAACAGCTGAGTTTCTTGAAAATCTACCTATCTCTAGTCCTAGTTCTAGGATGTTTTTCTAAGATGTTATATCTCTCTGCACTGGGGGCACTTAAAGGCCTCGAAAGAGGAATCCAAGATAAGACTGAATTTATTCCAAATGATACAATCGATTCCTGTTTCACCAGTACTAAGGGTAACTATACCAGCACTAAAATCCATATCACTGGCTCTACCTATATGTATAGCAGAAGAGGTATAGACACTTAAAGGAGACAGGAAATGTGTGCTAATTGGCAACTGTTTATAAAGTTCTTATTCTTAGAAATGATATGCATTCTCCTAAAGTATCCATATTTAACTGTACCTGAACAAAGAGTGATAGGTGAGAGTGATAGGTGAAACTAGTTTGCATTGTTGTGTTCTTATGAGCCGCATTCTGTTACAGTTCACTTCATGGAATTTTTACTACATCACGATTTGTGTCCAGAAAGCTAATTTTGAGCGACAGACCTATCAGAACCTTGTTTAGAGTTCTGTGCACAAATAACTACATAGTTAAAACTCCAAATTATTGGTTCCATTAAGAGAACTATAACAGAATGCTGCCCATAAAAACAAGACAATGCAAAATACAGCGTTTTATATCACTTTTTATTCAGGTACAGTTAAATATGGATAATTTAGGTGAATGCATATTATTTCTGAGAATAAGAACTTTATAAACAGCTGCCAGTTAGAAATGATTTCATGTCCTCGTTAAAGGTGTTTGGTATATAGGACAATGAATAGAAAAAATATTTTTTTTCTTTTTTTTGCTGACCTAAGTTACACCCTGGTCCTGATTACCTTAACCCAATGGTATAATACAGGTAAAAGATGTAGTTAATGTGAAAATAAAAATTGCACATACCCCCAATAATGCAAAGCATCATGGGAATCATATGCAAATGACCATGAATTAATTTGGACTGGCTGAGCTTTAAGTAGAAATGTATGGTGCCATCAGGCCTCACAATACAATCAGCAAAGGCTGAGAACAGCAGACACAGGTATGCCTTATTTGTATCTCAGCCCAGGGAGAGATAGCCAGCCACCTTATAGGGGATCTTATTGGATTGGGTCATGAGCAGCCCAAAGTAGAGAGAGAAGAGAACAACAAAAGAACCCCAGAGCAAATGCACTGGGGCCAGGTTATCCTGGAGGATATTGGCCATACAGCCAAATTCTAAAGAAAACACAAATTGCACATATACCAATAATGCAAAGCACATACCCCAATAAGGCAAGGCATCATGGAAAGCATATGCAAATGCCCATGAATTAGTTTGGACTGGCTCAACTTTAAGCAGAATTGTATGGTGCCAGCAGGCCTCATAATATAATCAGCAATGGCTGAGAACAGTAGACAGCATTAGTGTGGTTGAGCTGGTGTCAGTGACAACCCGGCCTGTATGTTGCAGGTAACTAGATAAACAAGGGAACCCTTACCAAACAACACAGGCACTAGTAGGCAGCAGGAATGTAACTGTATTAATTTGTGAACTGCAGCTACTGTAAGTAGTTTCATTACTGAAGCAAAGTGACAGTTGATAGTGAACCTACTTGTATATTATAGATAACTAGAAGTCAAAATTTCCCACACTAAAGTAACACAAAAACTGTAACAGGCAATAAGTGTAATTGTACCTGACTTAAGATTCTGGCCCGTTGTCCCCTCATCCCACATCTCTGCATGTGGTTTGTGTGCACACTCACCCCACTCGCTAAAGGGCTGGCCTGAAGTACACAAAGGCAGGAAGTACATGGTCACATGACTTCCTCTCTCATGTTTCCAGACACAAAGATTAAAACTTTATAATGATTAAAACAATACCATCAAGAGGTGGATTTGAGCCTTTGTCGCCTCAGGGGTGAATTGCAACCCCACAACACTGTTCCCAAAGGGCTAAATAGTAGATATCTCCAGGAGGCTATGCCAGCCCTCCTGTATCCCAAACTGCACCTGCAGTAGAGCAAGTGCTACACAGTGGTAAGAAGAGGACTTCCTTTCCACAGTCCCTAAGTATCGGATGGTAAATTGCAAACTGGATGGCAGTTGGCAGCTATAGCTCAAGCTGTCAGTTTCTTGTTCCTCTTAACAGAGTACAGCATTTCTGGGCCAACAAATTACCCTCTCAGCAAGGAACTCTCAGCAAGTTTGCTATCCAGTGTTGTTTACTCATTATGGTTTTATGTATGTGTGGGAGTAAGAAAGCTAGGTTTTCATACAGACATTATGCTGTTGGCGAGGAGGCTGTGGTAAGATTACCACACTAAGCTCATTTTTGCTTTCATGGGCCAGGCTACTGTTAAGAAATAAAATAATCAGAATAACAATTCAAATGCAAGTGAAGTCACAACTGTCTGTGTTGTTGTTAAAAACACTGTGTAACAAATATTTAAAACGTTTGGGCAGGGGAAGTCCTATTTGCTGGACTTTCTTCTCACTATTTTTTACAATTTTTAATAGAATTGAAAAGATCAAGCATTTGGAAACTGTGGTTAGGGTGGGAAATAATAATGACAAAAGATTCAAAGGCTCGTTGACCCATCTGCATGGCGGTAAAACTACTGCCTCCAATGCCAGTGACCTAGATTCAGGAATGAACCTGTGTCACTGGGGGCCAGCCAGGAGGAGTAGTTCTGAGTGTCCCCCGGACCATTTTCTCTTCCATGGGGGGGGGTTGTAGGTAATACACCAAGTGGCATGAGATGCACTTGGCTGGGACATGTATTTGCACATCCTCAGTCTGGAACACTGTCTTTGTTCTGGCATCCTCAGGGGGCAGGATATCTGGGAACCAGGCAGGCAGCAAACAGCAATGAAAATGTTGAGCCCACACTCTCATGCAGTATGATTCCCCATGGGGAGAGGGGTGACTGGTGCCCCGGATGGTTAGCATAACCACCACTAGGTCCTTGGCCAGGAGTGGATGAAAAAAATGTGATATTAAAAAAAAATTAAAAAGATTGAGAGGCAAGACAAGACAATCACACTTTTCATAGCACACTTTTGTTAACTACCAAGTCACACGTTTAAAGTCTCAAAATGTAGAAGTACATCAAAGAGGTCAGGAACTCAACTGAAGATAAGAAAAAGCATGCTGATGAAGAGAAAATTAAAAGAGATTGCAAGTATAACAAAACAAAGCAAAACCATTGGTTCCAGTACTGTTGGGTTGAAAAATATAACTGAGGTATAATGGTAAAAAAGATCCGATGCTCTGCCATTTATGCTGCAAACTAATGTTGTGTGGAATGTGGAATTCTGACAGTGAAATTAGCATGGAATGACCATTCCATTGATGGAATTTCCACATGGAATTTTGCCGGTTCCTTGCAAAATTCCACCTTCTCTGATTCGATTCCATGGAAAAGCAATTTTGTCCACAGAAAATTATTCTGCAACCTTTACCACATAAAATATGGGGTAAAATAATTCCCTGGTCTCTAGTGCGCCTCCCCGTCAATCATTTCCCAACTTGGTGTCTAGTGCCCCTCTCGATCGCTGGCCCAATCTTTTCCTGGTGTCTAGTTGTTCCCCTCAGCCGATCACTAGCATGGCCTGAAGTAAAATATAATTCCCTGGTGTTAGTGGCTCCCCTCACCAATTGCTGGCCAATGTAGAATAAAATGTCCCTGGTGTCTAGTGGTTCCCCTGCCCCCCCCCTCCGATCACCTGCCCAATGCTAAATAAAATTCCCTGGTGTCTAGTGCCCCCCCCCACCCACTAATCATGGGCTGATACCAAGTAAAATATAATTCCCTAGCCTAGTGCCCCCCTCCGGTGTCAGACAAATTAATTAATAATTCACTAGTGTCTACTGGACCCCCTTCCCATCCCCGATTGATCCCTTGTAATAAAAAAAAGAGCTTAGGTTGTTTAATTTCACTGGTGTCTGTGGACCCTCCTATCACTGATCCCTGTGATAATAAAGGTGTCCCCAATATTCCCTGGTATCTAGCAGACACCCCACCCCCATCCCAGAAGGTACTGCCTCCATCCCACCTCCTGCCCGACTCCTTTGTAGGCAACTGGCACAGCCCTCCCTCTGTACACCACAGCTAGCCACCTTCCTCAACTGAGCTGATAATGAATGAGCTCATACTTGTGCAAGCACTCTCTCATTCATTGACAGCCAGCCAGATTGCATGCCTTCATTGAGCGGAGGCCTGTTTCATTCACCAGTGGGGCAGGTGGTGCCCAAAAAAGCCATTCACTCATCTCTGCTGTGCCTGAAAAGCTCAGGGAATGAGCAGCAGCTGGCAATGAAAAGTACACACTCATTCATTATCGGTTCAGTCAGGTGGGTGGTCACCATGGCAGAAAGAGGAGGGCTGTGCCAGCTGCCTGCTCAGGATCAGGGTGGGAGGGGCCAGTATCTGCCAGGGTGGAGGGGTGGGGGCTCTGCTAGAACCCATGGTATGTTGAGGACATCTTTCTTTATCACAGGGGATCGGGGCTCTATTCTGCTGGCAACCATTTCCACATAAAATATTGATCTGCGGAATAGAATTCCATGGAAAGGTTATAGAAAAACTCATTCTACATTTTTCGACCTTGGAAATTTGCCATTCCTTTTCAAGCAAAATTTTGGCAGAATTTCAGCAGAATTTCAAAACATTCCATGAAAGTTTGTTCTGCAGGAAATTAAAAATTCTGCATTGCACTACTACAAACATGAAATACAGATTGATAAAGCAGGCAATAAAAAATGACTTTTGTTGTTGTACAGATAAGTTTAGACTTGGCTCTGTCTCTTCACATAAAATAAGTGAAGCTCATGCTGATGCAAAGCAAATGACATCACTGCTAATCCAGAGAAAAGTAATGCAGAGTGGATGTTGAAGAACATGAATCAAGCCACGCTTCACCATCTTGAATAACTATTTCAGACATGCCATGCTATTGGTAAGAAGGGACATCTCTTCACATACCTTGCATGGATGTGCAGTCGAGATGGTATGAAAGGAGTAGATATTGGTTCAGCTTATCAAAATGACAAGTTGGCACAAAACTTTACCTAGTACATAGTTAATGTTGAACAGATATCAACAAGAAAAAAATAAAATGTTATGAGTTAATTTCCCTCATTAGTGATAGAACCATCAATTCTTAAATCACAGAAGCTGAGATTTTATATGTGTGGTTTGCTGCGAGAGTTAAAATGCAGAATCGGTTGGTAGGTGTCCAAACTGTTGGCAAGGCTAATGCGCCCTCAGTACAAAATGCCATACAAAAAGTGATTAAAACCAGTCTGAGGATGTCAACTGAAGATTGATCAAAGGTAGGATTTGGAAGTGGCGGAGCTGCTGTGATAGTTCATAAGAATGAACAGCACAAAGAAACTGCCCCAAATCAAAAGGCATGCATGGAACAAATCATATGAGAAAAGCACATGAATTCCACCACCACCCACTGCTACAGACAGTCAGACTCAGATAAAGTGCAAAATGCAGCAAAACTTTAACAAGAGAACAGTCAACACCTGCTACCAGTTTCTCCAGAAAGGTGTCTTTGGGGAGTAAGAACAAAGGGCTAGCTTCCCTTCTGAAACTGGTACAGTCTTGTGTACAAACCATGTTTTCTTTCACACATTGCCTTGAGTTGGCCTATATGAATACACTGAAAAACATTCCACTATACAACAAATTAAGTGGCCTGGTCACTTGATGGCAGCCTGATGATCTGCAGCTAGCTCCCTTTGCTCCATATCCCTCCTGCCTATATCTACTGCTAATTCTATAACTTGAAATTGAATATTATTCCTGAATTGAAGAGTAAGTGTACGACAATACCTAGGAGCCTGCAGAGTCCTGAAAAATGGAAGTATATATGTGTAAAGCTCCTCCGACACCTAAAAAGGACAAGGTCATGAAGAGGCCTAAACAGCAAGTGCCAGTGGTACTAAAACTCCAACAGGGTCTACAGCACTCACCAAGGAAGGATTTCTAGAAATTATGCAGCCAATGCAGAGCTCAATCGCGGCTATATCAGAGGAACTTCACCAAATACGCTCCTCTGTGGACTTTCTTACAACGAAAGTTAGTGACTCTGAAGCTAAACTAATTTCCTTGGAGAAAAAACTAAATAAAGCAGAACTAGACCCTAGTAGTGTCACAAGGAGGCTGAAAAAAGTAGAAGAAAAATTGGAAGATCTTGAGGGGAGAAGCCAATGGAACAACTTGCTGATTATCGGGATCCCTGAAAAGGAGGAAGGCAACTCCCCTAACCTGTTTCTCCAAAAACTCTGTGAAAAGATTGTGGACCCATCTCCAAGTGGTACCACATATATCATACAGAGAGCACATAGGGCACTCCGTCCTATGCCACCCAGACCACTGATTTTTAAATTGCTCAACTTCCTAGATAAACAGCACATTTTGGTACAAGTGAAGACCCTCCAAGAAGTACAATGGGAAGGTCACAAATATGTTTCACTCAGGACCTACCACAATCTGTCCGAGTGAAGAGACAGGAGCTGCACCCACTTGTCTCCAAGTTAATTGCCAAAGGGAAACAGTTTCGAGTCCGCTACCCGGCGGTGCTCCAAATGAAGATCGGGGATCAATGGCACTCATTTAAAGCACAAGACCAGGCACTCCTCAAGCTCAATAAACTTTTACTTGACTTGTTTAAGTGACCCTAACTTTAACTTTTGTATTCATAGTGAGATCTCAGGTATTGATCGTATTGTGTACTTTCAATATCCCTAAACTCCTTAAGCACTCGTATACTTCTGCTGACAACTTGCTGAGGGAAAGTAGCAGCTGCTTAACCCCTCAAAATATGCCTTACTGTGGATTAAGCTGAAATGGATAACTCGATTGGACTGCATGTTTAAATACAGATGTCTCCACTTCACCCAGACTACTGTCTGGGCACGATATGGGAACTCTTGTTGCTTCCTTGATTTTACTTGTCTTTTCCTTTTCACCCCCTTGATCTGTTTAGCAGCCCTCTCCTTTCTTTCAAAATTACTTAATTCACATGCAGGATACAGCACAGAGGTGCCTCTGTGAATCTAACAGAAGCCCATTATTTAAAATGTATACTGGTTCGATTGTGTAACCTGAAGTATCAGGGTATTATAGTTTAATTTTGTCTCTGTGTTCTTATGTAACACACCTCCCCAGACTCAATTCTACTTTTTTGGATTGCTCCTAAGGAGTTTAGGAGCTCTACGTGGATTTGGGGAAGCACTATTCTTGCAAGTTAGCAAATGACTCACCCGGATGGCTTAGCATTTGGGACTGAACATATGACAGCTAAATTACCAATTTTGTACTCAGTTTAATAATGCTATCGATTTCTATAAAATACAGTGCGGGTGGGGTAGGGGGTGGGTGAGTGGGATGATGGATCATTGGATTGCAATAAGACATCACCTGGCAGCATTTTTAAGCCAGTGCAGTTTGTGGAACTGGGGGTAGTTGTTAATAGTTTGTTGTGGGATATTGGGGTGTAGGTCTGTTTGATGGGGGACTTTTGTTATGTTTTAAGTGGGGAAGGGTGAGGAGTGCCAAAATACTTTAGCTCAGGGTATGAACTAAAGGATGCCAACTGGGATGGACAGGTTATACTGCAGCAATTTTCCCTTAGGCAGAACACCAACTATGCTTTAGCTAATGAGTGGCCCATATAATATCTTAACATGGAATGTCAGGGGCGCCAGAGACAGGTGTATGTGCCAACTTATTCTGAGACATCTGTGAAACCTTAACACAGGGATCACCTGCTTGCAGGAGACTCACCGTAGGAGAGAAGATACCCCCCTTTTTATGAAAGAGATGGGTTGGTCAAGCCTATGGTGCAGGAATTTTCACAAGCCGAGGTGGGGTAGCCATACTAATTGCCAAAACTGTGCCCTTTAAATTGGTACAAGAGGCCTGGGATGCAAACGGCTGATACTTGCTACTGCACAGAGTGCTAGAGTCCCAGCAGATTCTTCTAGGGTCTATATATGGTCCTAAAGTGAACTCGCCCCACTTTTTCAAGCACCTCCTGAACTTAGTAGTCTCTCACTTGCCAAAAGTCACATTCCTCGGGGGGGATTGGAACCTTATGCCACAGCTACAATTAGATAGATCTGATATCAGATGGACTGGCCTCTCTCTGGCTCAAAGAGCCTTAAAAGATCTCATGTCTAGAACGGGTGTGGTAGATGTTTGGAGAATTCTAAAGCCCACGGAGAGACATTACACTTTCTTCTCCTCCCCTCACCACACCTGCTCCAGAATTGACTACTTCTTAGTAAGCTCCTTTCTCCTGCCAGGGGTGCTAGATACTAAAATACACACGAGAGTCAGCTTGGACCACTCTCCTGTCTCCCTTACCTACCTTTTAGGCACAGGTGTTAGGAGAGACACCCTATGGCATTTTAACAGTCAATTACTCAAAATCCAGGCTACTGTCTTGCATGTCAAGAACTTCGTTTCCCATTTCCTAGACATTAATAGGGGCTCTGTCATGAGAATAGACATAGAGTGGGCAGCAATGAAGTGTGCACTGCATGGTGAATGTATTAACCTTGCGTCTACTTGATCCCGGCAATTTAAAGCCCAAGTAGATGACTTACTGCTCTCTATTAAGTCCACTGAGAGGGATATTAGCTGCTGTTCACTGGAGGCAGACTGGGTCAAATTACATGTCTTGCAAACACATTTTTTTGACCTTATGTCTCAGAAGGCTGAACTCACTCTAATGAGAACCAAATTCAAATACCTCGAGTCTGGTGAACGTGCGGGTAAGTTGTTTGTCATCTGAATTAAACAGGCAGAAATAGCTCACTGCATACCTGGATAACGTTTAACAAGAACTGGCCCAACTGTCACAGACCTTAGATAAATTGCTACTGAATTCAGGCACTACTTCCAAAACCTGTGTACTGTGCCCAGGAATGAGGTCTCTATGCAGGAAGAAAAAAATAGCTACCTTGATTCAATTGACCTCCCCTGCATCCCTCCAGATGTAGCATCTCCCCTTGGCCTTCCTATAGATGTCTGGGAGGTGGAGCAAGCAATACAATAGCTCCCCTTAGATAAATCTTCTGGACCAGACATCCTCACAACTAACTTGTTCAAGTTCTGTTCCCCAGAGCTCACTCCCCTGTTGACAGAGGTGTTCAACTCCTGGTTTTCTAATGGGTATTCTGACCATAGTTTTCTTGAAGCAATCATTACCCTCATACCTAAACCCGATAAAGATCTCCAATACCCAGAAAACTACCATCCCATATCACTTTTGAACACCAATGTCAAAATACTGGCAAAGGTTCTAGCGAACCGGTAGGGTCCGACCATGGGTACTCTAATTGGCACTGAACAAGTGGGTTTCATGGCCAGCAGGTCTTCTAGTGGCCACATGCATCTGCTACTACACCTGCTCTCCCTGACCAGACATTCTGATATCCGTGCAGTTCTGATTTCCATAGATGCTGAGAAGGCTTTTGATGATGTCTCCTGGGATTTTCTGTTTACTGTCCTAGATCGATTTGGTTTCTCTAAAAATTTTATTAAATATGTACAACTCCTCTATCACCAAACAGCCAGTGTCTGGTGCAATGGAGTTCTCTCAGACCCGTTCCCATTACACCATGGCACCAAACAAGGCTGTCCTCTATCCCCCCTCCTTTTTAACCTTTACTTAGAAACTTTTATACAGAAGTTGACTTCCTCACCGAACCTTCTCGGTATCATAGCTGGGGATCAACAACATCTCTTGTGAGCCTATGCGGATGACATATTACTGCACTTTGAAGATCCCACACTTGGTGTGCCAGTCCTACTCAGAGAGATTGACTTTTCTCCAAAGTCTCTTAGTATAAGCTTAACCCTTCCAAAAGAAAAGTATTTCCATTTAATGGGAAAACTCTACCATTAGACATTGAGGGCTTGGTCTGGTATGGGACCTGAAGTCCTTGACATATTTGGGTATCAAGGTCTCCAGAGAGATTTCAACCCTGGTGAAAGAGAACTTCTCCACCTTATTTAATACATTTAGAGCATATTTAGCAAGATGGAGGGCACACCCAATCTCACTCTGGGGAAGAATAGCCATAATTAAAATGAATGTACTACCCCATATTCTCTATCCCCTGGGTATGTTGGCTATCTTCCTCCCCAAGCATTGGATTGCAGAGTTGCAAGCTTTGATTAAAAAATATCTGTGAAGGGAAAAGGGAGTTCGACGAGCATACTTCAAGCTGACTGGCTGAAAATTGCATGGTGGCCTTTCGTCCCTCTCCTTTTTCTCCTACTATAGTGTGATTCATATTAGTAAATTAGCCCACTGAGTCTCTGCACCCAGCCAACAAGATCTGGGACTCTTCCAACCTCTCTTGCTGGATATAGAGAAAGCCATGGCTTGCAAAACCTCTTGTACTCTATCCGCTGTATTGTACTCCTTACCGCAATACATTCCCAAAACCTTAAGGAGTACTCCCATTGGATGGTGCCTTAGGGCCTTACACCAACTACAAAAACATTGGAACCTTGATTGGAGCAAATCCCTGTAACAACCTTTGATAGGCAATCCTCATTTCCTAATTGGTGAAGGGCCGATTTCCCCCTCCTTTGGGCTCCTTTAATAGGCGCCAAGCTTGGGGACCTGGCCCCTGAGGGTAAGGTCCTTTCCTTCTTGCAATTTCATCAATCACTTAAAATCCATGCTAGGAATCCCTTTAAAATAGTGGCAGAAACAAATGATTTGATACCTTTTATTGGACCAACATGGATGTTACAGAAAAAAACAAAGTGCTTTAGCTTTCGAACCAACCAGGTCTTTCTTCAGAAGCTTTGTGGCAGTTTAAAATAGTGACAAATTAGGCAAGCTGTAATCTCATTTAAAGGCAGGGTGCCAAATATCACTCCCCCTGTTACTGAGTTGCACTCTCTTATACACATGGCGGATCAACCACACTCAATATCCAAGGTGCATAAAGAACTATAGTACCTTGACTCCAGATTGCCTAAAGGCATATGCTATTACTGGGTTAACAAACTCTCTTGTCCATCAGATGTCCGTACCTGGCAACACATATGGTGCAACCTGTATAGATACATCAAACAAAATAGACTTCATTTGGTACAATACAACATCATACATAATCTATATTTTACCCCCTGAAAGATTGCACAAAATGGGAAGGCTCCCACCTCCGCAGTGTCACCGTTGCCAAAAGCCTTCTGGAGATCTTTATCATATGTTATGGTCCTGCCCAAAGGTTTCCACCTTTTGGCTCAAAGTCAAATGTTCCTTGGATCCACTGCTGGGATTGGAACCATTATTTACCTTGGAGGCCTGCCTGCTTAATAGTTTTCCTTCGGGGGGCTATTAAAATCATAGGTCTTATTTCAGCAGTGGTCAAACTAATTATTATGAGACACTGAAAGGATGACTCATTTCCACCAGCCTTAGAATGGCACAGAGAAGAATTATTGGCTCTGCAACTTGAAAAACATATTGCTATGATGGCCAACAGGCTTCAGGCCTACTCAGACAGATGGGGACAGCTCGAAACTTTGCTGACAGTTTGGAAGCCCTAGGAAATTATAGGATTAATCTGTATACAAATATTCCTAACTATATAATAGCTCCAAGTTTGGCACTTGGGTAGATGGCGGGTGGGGTAATTGGGAGGGAAGTAGTGGGTGTTAGAGGGTTTGTTGTTTTTATATGTCTAAATTGAGGGGAATCATTTTACTGATTTGCAGTATCTCATGTATTTGCTCCTCAGTTGTTCTCTGGATACCCATATGTGCATTGCACTGAAATATAAATAAAGTATATTGAATTAAAAAAAAATAAGTGGCCTGTTAATTATCTTCTGTTCTTACCACAACTTGACTCTGTATCAGAGTCAACTTAAAAACACCTGCAAAGTACTACAAATGTGTCCTATAATTCCCACAAGAGTTGGAGGTACACAGCGGCTTCCTCATTTGCAGATGGTTCTGCAACTCCTGCTTAAAGGGTATTCAGTTATAGTCCTTCATATGACCAGGTAAGCATTAAAATTCTACACTGAAGGTAAAGGGATGGAGCAGAAGAAAAACATTTTAACATTGAGGGGGAGGTAACAGTTGACGTATTCTGTTAATCTTTCCATTAGTGTTCTTATTTCTGCTGACTGCAGCTGGTGCAGAATGCGGCAGCTAGATTATTGATGGGCATTGCAAGATCGGAACATATTACGCCTGTCCTCCATGGACTGCACCGGTTTATAGTTAGGTGGAGGATTGCCTTTATGGTCAGATTACTGACCTATAAAGCCCTGCATGAGGGAGAATCAGGCTACCTGCAAGATCTTCTTGTTCCCCAGTGCCCATCCCAGCCTCTCCAGTCACCCAAGGGTTGCCTCCTTGCAGTTCCCAGGGTTAGATTGAGACATTCGGGTGATCGAGTGTTTGCAGTTGCTGCACCAACCCTGTGGAACTCACTACCTAGACATCTGAGGGAGGCACCCTCAGTGGAAACCTTCAAAAAGGGATTAAAAACATTCCTTTTTGGCCAGACTTTTGATATCTAAGAGCAGAATTGACTGTTATTTTAGTGTAGTATTTTATATGAATGATAGAATTTTTATTGTACTATTGCATGCTTTGTTGTTTGTTTATTAGGCCTGTTGCCTGATATTATGTGTGTATTGTTTTAATGATTTTGTTAAGTGCTCTGAGCCTCTGGGAAGGAGCGCTATACAAATAAAGTATCTAGCTGTCTGTCTATCTATCTATCGATGTAACAGTACCCAATGGGTCTATCACCAAAGCAGGTGATTAAAGCTCTTAGAATGCTGAAGATTCTAACACAGGCAACCATGATGAAGTTTACAAATTTCATGTTGGACATCATCAGTGTCCTTACCATCCTATCCAGTGTTGCCCAGGGTGAAATTCCACTGTAGCAGATGTGTTAGTCACCATGCAGTTGACCCTGGAAAAAATAAAATTCTTAAAAAGAAAGTGGGTGTTGGAGGCCTACTGAGGCAACTAATGGTAAAAAAGTGTGCCTGATGTTTATATTTAATAAGTTTTTGTTGTCTCTCACTTTGTTTAGACCTGAACTAAAGGAACATCCAGTGGAGGATGTAGATGAACTGCATGACCACCAGCTTGAGTAACACACAGACAGTGTTGTTAGTATGAACGTCCTGAAAAATCTGAAAGAGAGCCTGTAGGACTGTTGTAGATGCAGGCATACAATTTTCAAAAGCAGCAGCTGTGGCTAGTTTTGCACTGTTGCCAGACAAGAGAAACCACATAGATAAACAGCTTTAGATACACATGTTTTGTGCTGTGAAATACAGCAATGCGTGTTGCTCTGAACTGTGCATGAAACAAATACTCAATACAAAAACTGTGTTTTCTCTGTCGTTTCAGAATTTGGTGAAAAGGTGACCTTGTTGACTCAGCACTATGAACCAAGGCTCAAGGCTGCTGATGTGAATGTGGAAGAGGATGAGACAGAGTGGACAATGCTAAAATCAGAGTTGCATAACAGGTATGCATATGGATTCTGTATCAGAATGACATCCCTTGATTTTGATTATGTAAAGTTTATTAAAAGTTAATCAAGAAAAGGGAAGGAGGTTGTGGTGGGCTTGCATCCACTAAGTATCCTGCCCTGCTGCTTGCAATAGTGTTCTGCAAGTTGACTTAACTTTTTTGTTTTTGTTTTTAGGTGTGAGCATATTCATGACCTCATATGGGAGACAGTGAATGCAGCATATCACCAGAAATATGCCAGTATCCTTGCCTTAACGGATCTGTTGCTGACCTTACCAGCAAGCTCTGCAGAAACTTAGAGGGGATTGAGTCAAATGAACATCATCAAAAGCTGCACTCCAAGCTGTGCCCAGATGGTCATCCAGATGAACTTACTAGAGACTGAGAAGAGAGAGAGAGAGAGACCGAGAGAGAGACTGTCCACGTCTTGACACAGCATAATGCTGAGGAAGACTACTTTAGTTCAGACTCAAGTAGTTGTGATAGTGGTGTGAGTGTGCCTGAGAGTGAGCCAGACTCCCTGACAACACAAAGCCTAGCAACATTTAAAGGGGATGTCTTGACTTTTTTATTAAGACATTACACTGAATGCTGTATCAAGTTCTTCCTGTTGTGTTTACAATAAATTAAGAAAGGTGCTTGGGGAATTTTGTCTTTATTTGACTTTCATTTAGCAAATCACTGCTAGCCATGACAGCAGACAAGTGCAAACTTCTGCTGGCCAGTGCAATTGCTGGTTCACTTGTCCTGCTGTCTACTAGCTGGTGCAAAAAAAAGTTAAAGTTGACCACTAGGAGTAAGTTCAAGCGAGATGTTAGGAAGTATTTTATGGAGAGTGTTTTTGAGGGGTTGAGCAAGCCATCCATTTCTGTAGTTAGTGCAATGATGGTGGAATGCTTCAAGAGGTGGTGGAACAGATACAAGGTGCTGGTTAAGGGATCAGGGATGATCAAGGAGAAGGAAGTGTGAACATGAACCCAAAATGGCATGCACCACCTCACAGAGCGAGTTAGAGTGTGTGCAAGGCTTTTTTTCTGCCAATAGTTTTCAGTTTGTACAAAAAAGCTTAGTGTAGAACATGTTTGTAACAATCCTGAAGTAGGAGAGGCTTGATTAAATGACTGTTATGTAATTGGCCAACAAACTGGGAGACTTAGTCATATTAGGAGATGTTAATTTGAAATGGTGTGTAAAGTAAAAATAGAAATATATAAATGTATTACTTAAACAGAATTTGAGACACAATTCATAAATAAACCAGCTAGGTTGAATTCTAGGACAAATAATTGCTCTATAATTACAGATTGAACAAGGACCCAACAAGCTGCCCAACACGGAGAAAGGCTATTCTAGTTCTGCAAAAGCAGTGATAGGAGCTATTTGCAACAGAGATCCAGATGGCCCCCTCTGGAAAGGTAGCATCCATAGAGGTGCTGGTCTGGGTTACAATCCAGCCACTCCCTCCCCCAAATTGAGATGGGGGCATCCATATGGAACCTTTATTGGTGGCATCCCTGCCCACTCCCTTGTGAGAGGGGAGCACTCATATAGGAGCCACACTCCACAGTGATCCTAAAACTCTCTTTTCCTCTCCCACCTTGCTAAATAACTAAATAAATAAATAAAATAGCCAAACCCACTGGTACAGCCTCTCTTATAGCATTAAGGACTGCCCTCCATGCCCTTGTTCACATCACATTTGCATTACATAAAAATGCAATCAAATATCATTGGCTTTGACCAATGCTTGATTTGTTTGCATTCACTTTTTATGTTGTCTTGCTTGCACGTGCAAGCAACATCTTGTGGTAGTAGCACATTCAGAGGTGTGTCACTGTTGTGGCAAATGCAGGGGACACTTTAGTGGGTGCGTCCCTCAGCCACCAATTAGCAAGCATGCTGGTGAGGACAGCAGTTTTAGAGAGATCCACGTAGTTCAAAGAAATCTGCCACTCCAATGAGGTGCAGTTTCCTCACTGGGGCATCAGATGACAAGGCTCCATTATATGCCTTTCTCACCCTCCACACAATCCCCACAAAGCCAACATTGGGGATGCCCAATCTCTGTGTCGGCATATCATCCCCCAGTTCAATTCGTTTACTGACGTAGGGGGTCCAATCACCATCAGCATCATGTTCAACACACACACACACACACACACACACACACACACACACACACAAAACACATTTTCTTTGCCGACGGGGCTGCCCAATTACCATCGACATCATGTCTCCCCCAAACTTATGGTACATGGGAGCTCACCCCAGTGTGCCATAATCATTTGTTTTACCTGTAAATAAAGAAGACAGTCCCCCAAAGTCTGGTTTCTATTTTTTTACCTGTGAAAAAAAAAGGTCCCTCGTCATCCTGCGGCTCCCCATCTCTAACCCGCACCCACCCTCTGTGCACCCCACCTCACTGCACCCCTCTCTCCCCATACTTACTTCCAGAGGGCTGGCGCTGTGATCTTCTGTGGAGCGGGAACATGTCTGAACTCTTCAAAAGCCGACCGGGAACTGAACAAAATGTGGTAAGCTTTATAATGGCAGGCAATGGAGGGTTTCAACTTAGGTGGATATCTCAGCCATTTTTGAGAATTTTGGTACCAGATTTTCTGTATGGTGTTCTTGGGACCCCGCCTCATGAACTCATGCACTGTCATCTCGTTACTCAGTCCCGAAAGGTGATTTTGCGGTCACTGCATGGAATCACCTTTGGGGACTGATTAAAGAAATGACAGTGCCACTGTTCATGAGATAGGGATCCAAAAAGCCCATGTTGCAAATTTGGTGAAAAATTTCCAAAAAAATGACTGTTACAAGCGTGTGTTGTGCAGTTTCCATGCATGCTCTTAACTTCGACAATCTTTTATATTTTCACTCCAAATTTTCAACATTGCCATTTTTTCACACCTCCTTATGAACAGTGCAGCTGTCATTTTTCACATCTTGCCCGAAACGTGTTTTTGCACCTGTGGCGCACAATGGCATAGTCGCTGTGGGAAATCAACTTTCGGGACAGATTAACAAAATCACAGTGCCACTGTTCAAGAGGGGAGGTCCCAAAATGCCTATGTTGAAAATGTGGTTAAAAAAATCCCAAAAATAATTGGGTTACGGGTGTGCATTGCACACTTTCTATACATGCTTGTGACTTCACCAATTTTTCATATTTTCACTCCAGATTTTCAACGTTGCCATTTTTTACACCTCCCCATGAACAGAACAGTACTCATTTTTCATATCCTGCCTGAAAATGTGTTTTCGCACCTGTGGCATCAAATGGTTCAGTTACTGTGCAAAATCACCTTTCAGCTAACAAACTGATAGTGCCACTCTTCATGAGGTCTGGTCACAAAAAGCCCATGTCGAAAATTTGGAGTGAAAATACCAACAAACACCCATGGCATTAGGTTTTCCAACCATGATGCCCCACCCTGTAGAGACTGACAGGCATCAGGGGTGTGATTTAGGATCATCAGCTGTAATGCTCACGCCATTCCACCCCCACCCCACCCTGCAGCCAGTGACAGGCATTGAGGTGTGCCTTGGAGTCTTTGGCCCCAAAGTCCACCCCATTCTCCTATACTACACCTATTTCAACATATTTCCTTATGGAATGGGGTGAGCATCAGGCCTGAAGACCCCAAGGCACACCACAGCACTTCTCAGTATCTGCAGCATAGGTTGAGGTAAAATGGCATAAGCGTTATGGCTGATAACTCAAAGACACAACCCAACACCTGTCGGTCTCTGCAGGCTGGGGGTTGGGTTGGCGTCAGTTCAATACTTCACTGCCATTCCTCTTATGCATCTCTCTAACTCCTGCACTACCAATGCCAATGCCAGCGAGACAACATTCAGCATTGACAAATGCTTGTTTTGTTGTGTTGTGATTTTTTTTTTATTCATTGTATTCACTTATTTTGCTGTGCTGGGCTTTTTTGGTTTGCATTTAACTGAACATAATCACTTTCCCACTAGAGGTGGGCAAAGTGGCCAAAATCTGCTCTGTGAAGTGATTCCCGGATTAAGGTGGAATCCATAAAGTAATCCACAATGCAAAGCAGAGTACTTCATGTCATTATGAGGAACGCAAAGTCCATAGAAAACAATGACTTCACATTACTCCACCTTCCCCCAACCATTTCTCCACCAATTTTAAGGCTAAGTACATTGAAATCAATGTACTTCACATCATTTCACCTTGTTGTTGAGCTCCAAGGCAAATTTTGCAGTTATTTATGGGATTGCAGGTCACATGGGCTTCAGATTGTTTTGCACAGCCTCAGATCGGTATAGTGTGTGTGCAGTGGTAACTAGAGACAGTTTGCCCTCAGAAGAGCTCTGAGATTCAAACCCACTAAAAGCCATTCAAAAAGCCTTTTTGAGCCACTTTGTTTGCTCAAAATTTTGTACAGCGATTGTAGGAAACCCTCCTGTGCTCATATATTCGAGTGCTTATTGTTTGTGTGTGGATTTTGAATGTTAATTTAGAACATTCAGTCTGTGTACTGACAGACGCTTGAAGTGTGCTTGGGGGAGGGGTGTATCTGTGTTGGAGGTAGATTAACTGGTAGAAAGGCAGTCTTTCTGTTTTGGTTATATTTTTCTTGTATAGCTGTGTTAAAGTACACAGTAATATTTTCAGTAATTTTTTACTTTTTTTGCTGATTGTTGTGGTGCAACAGTGCATAATTTCAATTTTTTTAAAAGATTTGGTAATACAGGTAGTACTGAAATTTTAAATTTGCTGCGCAGTACTTGTAGCATGTGTGTGCGTGTGTGACATGTGCCATCAAATCAGACACATTTTATTGTGCCATACAGTATCTGCAGCAGTGTGAACCTGCTATCCACTGCACATGCATGATTTTTTTGTACTGTTTTGTGGTATCTTGGTAGTGGACTGTTACTGCAGTGCACTGCCCCCCCCCCAACTGACAAAAGGCATTCTTTTCCAGATTTGGACTTGTGAGCACTGGTTAGGTGTTGTGCCGTTGCATCTGCATCTCTTGAGCATACCTCTCAACTGTCCCTGATTTTCAGGGATGTCCCTGATTTTGCCTCAAAATTTACTCTGTCCCTCCTAAAAATTGTGTTTCTGTGACCAAACAGCAGGGGTTATAAGCACAAACTAATGTCAAACATTAAAGTGTCAGGCTTGTTTTTCTTTAGAAAATGCATTTTACACTAAGCCCTTTATTCTACCAGCTTCCTGAATGGATATCTCCAATTTTGAAGGGGTGTCCCTGATTTTGGTCCTTTGTCCCTGATTTTTGTTAGCCTTGTCCCTGATTTATGAGGCAGGAGGTTGAGAGGTATGCTCTTGAGTGCACAGTGCAGTCTTAATCTGACTGTGCATTTACATACTAACATACTATTTGCCAGCAGATTAGGCCTTACGGTCTATCAAGTCTGCTCGAACCTTAGATCCTTAGTTGGGTGCCAAGGCCCTCCCATCCTTTGTGCTTCAGAAACCCCTATCATTCATCCCCACCCCCCTGGGACAGGCCATCATCTGACACATCCACTTTCTGTGTCTGTCCCAGCCTTTCTTGAAGCCCTCCACTGTGGATCTCTGAACCAGCTCACCAGGCAGTGCATTCCAAGGGTCCACCACCCTCTCAGTGAAAAACCTCCTCCTCTTTTCTCCCTCACCCTTCCACCTTCCAACTTCAAACCTGGTGATACCTCCCTGCTTTAGTCTAAAGATCCCCTCCATGTTTACCCTATTTATTCCCTTGAGGTACTTGAAGACCTCAATCATGTCCCCCCTGTCTCGTCTCTCCTCCAATGAAAACAGGTAGAGCTCCTCAAGTCTGTCCTCATACGTCAAATCCCCTAGCCCTCGTATCATCTTAGTTGCCCTCCTCTGTACTCTCTTCAGGAGTTGTATGTCCCTCTTCAAGTGTGGTCTCCAGTACTGTACACAGTACTCAAGGTGTGGTCTAACCAGTCCATTGTACAGCGGCAGAATCACTTCCTTGCACCTAGAGGTGATCCCCTTACGATGCATCCCAACATCCTGTTTGCCTTGTTAGCCACTCTCCTGCACTGCTCAGAGTTATTCATACATGCATCCAACATGACCCCTAGGTCTTTTTCCCCTATTGAGGCCTCCAGCGCCTCCCCTCCCAGGGTGTACCTGTGTTTAGGGTTTCCCTGACCAAGATGCAACACCTTGCACTTAGTGATATTGAAATTTAATTTCCATGTGTGAGCCCAGCTTTCCAGGGTGTCAGGTCCCTTGCAGGGCCAACCTCCCCTCTTGTCCCTCAACTACAGCTCCCATCTTGGAGTCATCCATGAAGACTCACTCACACCCTATACCCTCCCTGATGTCGATATGTAGCCATTAAACAGGATTGGACCCAGGACCGGGCCCTGTGGTACCCCACTACCAACCTCTCTAGGGTTCGAGAGCTTCCCACAGACCACTACTCTCTGGGTGCATCCAGCTAGCCAGTTTTCAATCCATCTGGCCATCAAAGGGCCTACTCCTAACCCCATCAGTTACTCCACCATACCATTGTGGGGGACAGAGTCAAACACCTTGCTGAAGTCCAAGAATAATACATCCACAGGCTTTCCCCTGTCCAGTTCGGATGTTACCTATTCGTAGAACTCCACAAGATTGGTTTGACATGATCTACCTGGCACAAATCCATGTTGCCAACTATCCAGACCTCCCACCTCCTCCAAGTACTCCCCCAATCATTCCTTTAGTATACTAGGACCGGTTTCATCTCTTTAGGCCAAATCTCCATCTGTAACTTAAGTCACAGTTGTTTATTTGGCTTCCCTTCAGAGTACTGGTGTGGTGCATATCTCAGCATGTACATTTTACTCATTAATATGCATTTTTAAGTCAGGGTGATCATCACAAGTCACTCATGATACAAATCGTGTTCTTCATCTTCACAGTCACAATTCATGAATTACAAAACTTTTAAGTTTTGGGGTTGTAAGTTGCATGCAAGCCTGTTTTGTAGCATCTCAGGTTGAGCATTGTAGTCATTAATATGAGTTTTCAAGTCTGGCAGTTTTGTGAGGTACAGGTTAGGGAAGCACGGCTGTAGGTATTTGTGTAAAGTTTATCATCAGTCATGTCACACCACTCACTCATTATGACTCTTACCCAAATCACGCTCTTCATCTTCATGGTCACGATTCACGAAAGTTGCATGTAAGCCTGTTTTGTAGTATCTCTGCATGAGCATTGTAGTCATTAATATGAGTTTTCAAGTCCAGGAATTTTGTACGGTACAGGTCAGGGAAGTACAGCCACAGGTATTTGCATACAGTTTATCATCATTAGTCATCTCACACCAGTCAGTCATCATGAGACAAACCACGTTCTTCACAAATCAAGGGAGGCAATATAGCACAGTGGTTTAAGGCTCTGAGCTGCAAATCTGGTGATATCCAGCAGACCAGACCTGGGTTTGAATCCCACAGCTTCCACTTGCAGACTGTGGGACCTTGAGCAAGTCACTTAACTTCCCTGTGCTCCCAGGTCACACCTGTAAAAATGCTTTCAGCTTAGGCCCCGTCCACAGTACACCACACTACACCACTCAGGCCCGGTAAAGGATGCAAACCGTTATGGCCGGGGAGTGGTGCAGTGAGTCCACACTGCAGCTGTGTCCATTATGTGACCGGTACCACCAGTCCACACTGCAGGAGCCGGGTGACCGTTATAGCGGCTCCCGATCCCACAATGCACCTCCCACTGCACTAGGGGACCAGTACCATGCATCCACACTACAGCCGGTAACGTTACTGAGGCGTAACAGGTTTCATAACCATTGTTGAAACCACCTCATATGTGGTTTCAATAATGGTTATGAAAACGCCTTCTGTAACATTACAGGTGTAAACGCAAACCATTGCAACCACCAGTAACGTTACAGAGTCATAGTGTGGACAGGGCCTTAGTGTGCTAGTCCTGGTTAAACTAAAAAAACAAAACAAAACAAAAAAAAAATCACAACAGTTAAACTGATGATACGCTGATTGGGAACCAGAGAAAAATAAAGTCAAGGTGGCTGTGTTTGGGTCTGTTGGTGTTAAATACTCCCATCTCAAAAAAGTTGTGATGTAGTGGTTCCTGTTGATGGTGATGATGATGATCCGGGAAGGGAGGGGGGTATGATAGAAAATATCAAGTACCAAAAGGGAATCAGCAACATACAAGAGGGTAGCACCATCCAGAAAAAGAGATGAGCATGAGGAAGGGCCCAAAATATGAAAATAGAGGGGAGACGGATCGGGGTCAACATCAGGAACTATTTTTCACACAGAGGGTGATGGGTGCAAGGACAAAATAAAACTAGTGATCAACGTTCTGATGGGACAGCAGCAGTTGAAGTATCCCCATAAGTTTTAGCTTATGCACCTCAATTCACTTCAACTGCTGCTCAGTGTTAAGATGGTGGTTAACAGCCTCCATATCACTCCACATCAGGCCCAAATCAGCCTGTGTGGCAGGTAGTTGGACAGGATTGCCACTGTCACCTGCTGCAGGCTGTGGTTGTGCAGCAGCTGTTTAATCCATGGACCTCCCCTGCTTCACACCACCACATTCAGGTGAACGCTGTGCTGCCCCCTTTTCCCTATCCCAGCAGGGCCAGCAGGTGCATTACTGCCCTGTTCTGCAAACTTGGCCTGCCACTGTACACAGTGGTAGTTGTACAGGTGGGTGTGCTGACCACCTGTGGCAAAGTGAGTTCCCTTGGGGCCATGACACACCTCCACACCACACAGATTACATTTCACTACACTGCTGTCCCCAGGCAGTGTAATAAACATGAGGTGCGGGAAGGACCAGGCACAGGCGGGGGGGCCCAGGTGTTGTTGGAGCCAGAGGCTGCTGCTGCAGTGAAACTCTCAAGCATGATTCACTTCCTGCCTGCCTGAAGTATGTGACCTAGACTGTGTAAGCCATGTGATGGGTTTGTGCTGCCTGTAAATCCTCACTCCACCTTTAATGGTGGAGTGAGCAATGCAAAGTCATTATCACCATCATCACAAGATAAAGTGGCAAAGTAGCACTTTCAATAGGCACTTCGCATAGCCATAAAGTAACGTGAAGTGGTCTACTCCACGTCTACTTCACTGGCAGAATTTAACTTTGCTACATCTCTACACACAACCTCTTTCTCCTACTACAAGGTGAAAGTTAAACTCTCTTTTAAGCATGGGTCACTGCCTGCCTGCCTGAAGAATGTGACCTACACTATGTAAGCCATGTGATGTGCGTGGGCTGCCTGTGAGTTCTCACTCCACCTTAAAGTGAAGTAAGGTGGAGTGAGCAATGAGAAGTCATAATTACAACGTAAAGAGGTGAAGTGAGGGCTTTAAAGGTCACTTCGCATAGCAGAATGGCAATGCAAAATGGGCCACTTCGCATCGACTTCATGGATGGAATTTAACTTCGCTGCATATCAGCTACCCACCACCATGGCACTCCTTTCCAATTCATGCACTACACTATCACTTGTTAACTTTTATGTCTTTACCTGATTAACTAACCCTACCATATTGCACTACTAAAACATGCAGTCAAACATCATTGGCATGGACCAGTGCTTGTTTTGTTTGCATTCCTTTTTTGTTGTGTTTTTCTTTTTGTGTGTATTTTCCTTCACTTTTTGCTGTGCCATGCTTTTTTGTTTGTATTCACTTTCTGGTTGTGCTGTACTTTTTGCTTGCATTTCCATTTTAGTAGTGCTCAAGTAGAGAGAGGGCAGTTATTGAGCCATTGTACGTGTCCCTGGTTAGACCCAGGTTGGAGTATTGTACCCAAGTTTGGGCACCGTATAAGAAATCAGAAATTCAGATGATTGAGAGAGTTCAGAGGAAAGCAGCATGTATAATATAGAACCAAAGGGGAAATAGCTATGAGGTCAGACTGAAAGAGGTGGATATGTACTCATTTGGGTATAGAAGGCTACATGGAGATATGTGTCTATTGTATAGGACTTTGACAAATGATGAGTTATGGGAATGCTTGGGCCTAGAATTTAGGGAAAAGATGTATAACATGCACACCCACACTTTAGAGCTCTTTGTAGATGACACTACAATCTATAATAGTGTGGGCCTTCTGGGAAGGGTGGAAAAAATGATAAAGGATGTAGCTAAACTGGAGGAGTGATCCAGAGCGTGGCAGCTGGATTTCAATGCAATGAAGTGCAAAACCATGCACTTGTGGCACAGGAAACCAGGAGTAGACTACAGGATGAGTGAGGAAGTATAAATCGGTAACCAAACAAGAAAGAAATTTAGGGGTGATCATATCGGATGACCTGAAAGTGGCCAAAGAATGTGCCAAGGCTGTGGAAAAAGACAATGGGATGCTGGGGTGCATATGGTGAGATATCACCAGCAGAAGAACAGAGATGGCAATGCCACTATACCAATTATTGGCGAGACCACACTTGGAATACTGCATCCAGTTCTGGAGGACGCATCTCTGAAAAGACATATAGCAGGCAAGATAGAAGCAGTTCAAAGGAGGGCAACCACAATGGTACAGAGCCTGCATCAGAAGCCCTATGAGGAAAGGCTTAAGGATTTAAATATGTACTCCCTGGAAGATAGGAGGTAATGGGGGGACATGACAGAGACATTCAAGCACCTCACAGGAATAAATAAGGTGCAGGAAGTGAGCATTTTCCAAAGGAAAAGAAGCTAAAGGACAAGGGGGCACAATATGAAGCTGGAGGGGGGAGGCTGAGGGAAAATGTGAGGAAGTACTTCTTCACGGAGACGGTGGTGGACAATTGGAACAGCCTCCCAGAGGAAGTTGTGGAGGCTAAATCTGTCACAGCATTTAAGAATTCATGGGATAGACACAAGGGAATCTTAGAAGAAAGGGAGGGCAGGAGTCCAAGTAGGGTCTCCGATGGCACTATAGGGAGGGATCTTAGGGCAGACTAGATGAACCAAGTGGTTCTTACCTGCCGACAACATCTGCGTTTCTATGTTAAGGATGAAAACTGTCACTCCCTCAAATGACAAAAATGGTATAGTCAAAGGGTGGTATCCTTTTGGAATTCGGTTCCAGGAGAGGTGGTAGGAGGCTCTACTATGAATGAGTTTAAAACTAGGCTTCATAATTTGTGTAGAGAAAATAGAATCTATGCTTATGGTTGATATAATGGTGAGCAATATGGACACATATCTTTTAGCTCTGAAATTACCTATGATACAAGTTTGCATTATTTTTTTTTAGTTGTGCTGATTTTGGTTTGCATTTTTTGTGTCTTTTTCTTCTGGTTATCTTTCCATTTGTTTTTGTTTTGTTACTTTCTTTTTGTGACATCACACTTTACTGGTTTTGCTTTTCTTTTTAATTTGCCTTTCATTTTTTTGGTTACTGCATTTCTCCCATTGTTTCCTAGGAAGGCAAAACCTGCCTGACCAGGATATTGGAAGCCGGTTAGCACATGAAATGGCTTAGTGCCTCACTAAAAGTGATTAGTACCCTAAAAGCAGGGGACTCACAAAATGTGCCATACTGGAAAGCACAGTTAGCAAGGTACTGACTGATGCCAGTGTACCTACCATATGTACAGCAGCTGACTGCACTTGCATACACTGTAGGTGCACTGGCATGGCCAACATTTTGGAGAGGATGTAAATAGCCATTAGCGCTGGGCTATTTACTGCCTCCTCAAATCTGGTGTTTGGGCTACCGTTCCTCTCCCCACGGATCCCTCCTCCCTGTGTTAGGAAATATACTCTGGTAGCCTTGTGGTTCCTTCACCCGCAGGTCACCAATAATGTTTGTGATCCGTGAACACTTCCTTGATCCCCATCTGTATTATATTATCCAGCCCACCTCCTAGTAGTCCTATTGCCCCTTCTGACCAGCACACAATAAATTCTTTGGCTGCAGGAGGCAGATGATGGCTGGTGGTGGTTAGTGGTGGGGGAGTGCTGACCACCATAGAAGGGGCAGGGGAATTGGCATGTTGGTCAGGGGTTGGGGCAACAGGACTAAAAGGGGTTGACAGGATAATACTCATGGAGATCTGGAGGTGGGTGTTTACTGATGATTTACAATATTGGCAACTGGGACAGTGGGGAGACCACTAGACTACCAGCGTATATTTCCCAACATAGGAACATACGAAACCTCCAGCAGATACAGGCCATATGGTGTATCAAGTCTGCTTGAGTGTGCAGCTGGCAATCTATTACACTGCAGCTGCCCCTCCCCCACAGTGACCCTCCTCCTCACTTTGTCCAATCCCCTTTTAAAACTGCCCACTGACTTACAGGATACCACCTCCTCGAGCAATGTGTTCTACATAGTCACCACCCTATCCAGAAAAAAAGTGTCTCCTCATTTCTCTCCTGAATGTGCCACCCTCCAATCTCAGACCATGCCCCCTCTTGTCCCTCCCTCCCCCACCTTAACCTAAAGATCCCCTCTGTACCAGTCTTGTTTATATCCTTCATATATTTAAAGGTCTCAATCATGCCCCCCCATCCCTCCTCTTCTCCAGGGAGTTCATGTTAAGCTCCTCAGCCTCTCCTCGTAGGGCATGTCTTCCAATCCCAGGGTCATCCTTGTTCTTCAGCACTGAATGCCCTCCTGTAATGTAACATCTTTCTTTAAGTATGGGTGCCAGTACTGCAGCAGTACTCCAGGTGCAGCCTCACAAATGATCATGAACATAGGGAGGAGCAATTGGTGCGGACCACTAAACTACAAGAACATATTTTCCAACATAGGCATTGGTGATTGGGGGGGACTACTAGACTCCAAGGAACTGTTTATACACATTTGGACAGACATGAGGGGGGGTAACCACAGCCTGGGTTTTGCATGGGGATGTGTACATATGGTAGATTGCTCCACAAAAGCAATCACCATTTGTGGGCCCAAACTGCTTATTTGCTCAAGCCAGCCCTTTATCTCCCTATTGGCCACATGCCTCATGTGGCTTTTAGGGGTTTGTGATTTGCAAAAGGAGTAGGGATAGTGCTTGGCATATTTAGGATGGTAAACTAGAACATGTCTTTAGTGCTCATGATGTGCTTCAGGCATGTTCCAATGTGCTATACAGTCACAAATAGGCTTGGCTCCTTGGTCTCCACCAAACCAAAGTAAACACACTGTGTTGTGTTCAGGATAAGCACTTTTATTTTAATTTAAATGCAGCTGAAAAGGTAAAAAGGACAGCTCCCTCCCTCAGCTGAATGTACTAGTAGTTTGCTCCTGGAGCAAAGTTTTTGCAAGCACAATCCAGGATCTTTGAATATACAGCCCCTGCTAGTAAACCCAAGTTAGCTTTAGGGAACACATTATCTGGTAAATGCAGCTAGCAAATTTCTTTGTATTGTTTCTTTTCATAGCAGGAATTATTATATCATTAATCATCTACTCAAATAATCCGCTGATGAAAGGTAAAACAGATGCAGACAATACCAGCCTAACTCAAGTAATGTTAATGATCTGGATTTTCACTCTTATACTGTATGTTCTGGGTAAATGAAACAACAATTGGATTATTCATGCTGTGAGAAACTGAATAAAATTAAAGTAATTTGCTTACATAGCTGCATTTTTGATTGGTCCTAAATTTAAGATAACTACGCAAGTGTGAGTGTGTATGTGGGTGGGGGGTCCAAGTAATTTATATGATGTTCTGCTACTGTTTGGTTATTTGCTTCACAGGCTGGTCAGAACAGCACATTTTTTCAACAGCAGGATGCAATGTTTCAGCATATTCTGTGTTGTTATGCTACTGGCCCTCTTCATTTTGTAACAAACGTCTCTTGAAAATGTCTTTTTCCCCTCGCTTCAATACTGTGTTGCATCTTGGCTGGCTCCAATATATTGCAAATAGTCCCAGACCAGATAATCCAAATGCTTTGCAAAGCTAGATTATTTGGTAACTCCAAAGCCAAATCTAAATCCACCCTGGCTGTGTCCATCGCTAATTATGAAGTGTTTAAACCTTTTTTATTTAATTAATAATCAAATTGTTTCATTGCCTTAGTGACCACCATGAGTTGTTTTCTCTTTAGCAGTTACTGCTCTCTGTTTTCATTCTGCCTGAACCTTTTATGCCATCAGTTACATTAGTCAGGGGCATGCAGAGCGGTAGTATGGCATTTTGTAACCTATGTCACACGATGTGCGCTACCTGTTTTTGTCGGTGCCATTTTGCAGGCACTATTATCACATAGAACCATTTTGTTAAGGGATATGAGGCAAATTGTGGTGGTAAATGGTAACAACTAAGATGATAGGAGAGTGGCAAGTGGGGTGCCACAGGGTTCATTGCTGGGACAGGTCCTCTTCAATGTCTTTGTAAATGACATTCAGGGAGACCTTGAGAGGAAGATATGTCTCATTGTGGATGATACAAAAATCTTCAACAGGATTGACAGGAAGGAGTGGAGAGAATGCAAAGGAATCTAAGGAAAACTGAGGAATGGCTCGGGGTGGCAGATGGGTTTCAATGCCATACAGCCACCAAGAAAGAAAGAGACCTAGGGGTCATCATATTTGATCACACAATGCAAAGCATCATGGGCTGCATATGCAAATCACCACAGAATGTTATGCTGGTCCAACTTTAAGCAGAATTGCATGGTGCCGAAAGCCTCTCACACAGTTTGCAAAGGGTGCTAACGGATGACATAGACACGTGTTTCATCCTACCAGGACTCATCAGTATGCCTCATCTGTTTGATACCCCAGTGGAATGGACCAGCTACCCTAAGACAGTGTGTCTTAGATATGTTGTGGTGAACACATTAAAATAAAAAACTATTTAAAAGACAAAGAACCTCTGTGCGCAAACACTGAGGCAAGGGTTACCCCAAAGGGCATTTGGCTGGGAAGCCAAGTTTCAAGAAAATAAAAATCACACATGCCCACACAATGCAAAGCAACATGGGCTGCATAGCAAATCACCACAGAATGTTATGCTGGTCCAACTTTAAGCAGAATTGCATGGTGCGAAAGGCCTCTCACACAGTTTGCAAAGGGTGCTAACAGATGACATAGAACACGTGTTTCATCCTACCAGGACTCATCAGTATGCCTCATCTGTTTGACACCCCAGTGGAATGGACCAGCTACCCTAAGACAGTGTGTCTTGGATATGTTGTAGTGACCCATTAAAATAAACAAATATTTAAAGACAAAAGAACCTCTGTGCCAAACACTGAGGCAAGGGTTACCCAAAGGGCATTTGGCTGGGAAGCCAAGTTTCAAGAAAATACAAAATCACACATGCCCACACAATGCAAAGCATCATGGGCTGCATATGCAAATCACCACAGAATGTTATACTGGTCCAACTTTAAGCAGAATTGCATGGTGTCGAAAGGCCTCTCACACAGTTTGCAAAGGGTGCTAACAGATGACATAGACAGGTGTTTCGTCCTACCAGGACTCATCAGTATGCCTTGTCTGTTTGACACCCCAGTGGAATGGACCAGCTACCCTAAGACAGTGTGTCTTGGATATGTTGTGGTGAACCATTAAAATAAAAACTACTTAAAAGACAAGAAACTTGGCTTCCCAATAGCATCATTAGGGTAACCCTTGCCTCACTGTTTTGCTTTAGAGGTTCTTTGTGTTTAAATAGTTTTATACATGTTATTCTTGCTTAAAGTTGACCATAACATCTCTGTGGTGATTTGCATATGCAGCCCATGATGCTTTGCATTGTGTGGGCATTTGTGATTTTTATTTTTTTGAAACTTGGCTTCCCAGCCAAATGCCCCTTTAAAACCCTTGCCCAGTGTTTACGTTATTGTGAGTGTCTCTTTGTCTTTAAATAGTTTTTTATTTTAATGGGTTCACCACAACACATCCAAGACACACTGTCTTAGGGTAGCTGGTCCATTCCGGGGGTGTCAAACAGGACGAGGCATACTGATGAGTCCTGGTAGGATGAAACACGTGTCTATTTCATCTGTTAGCACCCTTGCAAACTGTGTGTGAGAGGCCTTTCGGCACCATGCAATTCTGCTTAAAGTTGGACCAGCATAACATTCTGTGGTGATTTGCATATGCAGCCCATGATGCTTTGCATTGTGTGATCAAATATGATGACCCCTAGGTCTCTTTCTTACTTGGTGGCTGTATGGCATTGAAACCCAGCTGCCACCCCGAGCCATTCCTCAGTTTTCCTTAGATCCCTTTGCATTCTCTCCACTCCTTCTTGTCAATCCTGTTGAAGATTTTTGTATCATCCACAATGAGACATATCTTCCTCTCAAGGTCTTCCTGAATGTCATTTACAAAGACATTGAAGAGGACCTGTCCCAGCAATGAACCCTGTGGCACCCCACCTGCCACTCTCCTATCATCTTAGTTGTTACCATTTACCACCACAATTTGCCTCATATCCCTTAACAAGATGGTTCTATGTGATAATAGTGCCTGCAAAATGGCACCGACAAAAACAGGGAGCACACATCGCCGAAAATCAAAATGGTGATGAGCACTATAGCACACTGCAGAAACAGCGACGGGTGACCACTTTCTACAAGGGGAGCAGAATGTGTGCTTACTTTTTATGCGGAGGATATGTCCCTCGTGCCCTTCATATTGATATAATCATCACCGGGGGGGGGGATGACAATGGGGGACAGGGGAACACTCGAGGCACGGGGTCATAATGTCACAAGACATTATGACACAGCAATATGCTGCACTGCCAACACAGTGCAATATATTGCCTATGGCATAAGTCTTTGTTCTGCAGGGGGCTCTGCCCCATGTACCCCCGTTACAGGGAGCTCCACCCCAAACCTCCACAACTAAAATAACTCTGGGGGGTTAACAGTTAATATCACACAAAGTGCAAAAAAAGAAAAAAATTCGATGTGTCTGGGACCGGGAATCAAAACCCGGTCCTAAACACACTGCCTGCCTCCCTTACTGCCAGTGGTTCATCCCATCAAGCCACGGCAGCTCCTCGGCAGACCCCTGTCAATGCAGGATTCTTATCCTGCACTGGGAAGAGTGAGAGGGTGCACTACTACGCATACTTCCTTTTGCGGCTTTGCACCCTCTTGCTCTTCCCTACCACACTGTTCCTACCTTGCAGTCATGTCGTGCGCTGTAAAGTGTGCGACATATTGACCTGGTAGGAAAAGTCAAGAGGGGGGGCTACTTCACTAGGGGAACACAAGTCGGCAGGGGGAGAACATTGGGGGGCAACCTGCAGGAGGGGTGAAAAAAGTCGGGAGGGTGGGGGAATGGGAACTGAACCCCAGAAAACCAAATATAAAACCACCACCCCCCAAAAAAACAAAAAATATAATAATTATCCCCCACAGCCAGCCCTGAACCCAGGTCTGCCAACCATAGGGGCAGTGACTCTACCCACTCCATCACACTGACAGCTTGGAACTGGCCCTACAAACAAAGACCTATATACTTTAAAACAAGTACTCCCTACAGAAATGAAAGCACTGAACTTCCAATGTGCTATTAAGAGCACATAGCTTATTCTATTTTGGCTATTTTCACGTCGCTAAAATGGACTTGTCTTATTCACGGGATATCAACCAGATTGATACCCAGCTTGTCACTTTCTCCCCATCCCAAGGCTGCTTAGTTTCTTAACTAGCCTCCTGTTCAGCACAGTGTCTAAAGCATTACTGAAGTTCAGATAGGTAGTATCCTCTGCTCTCCCTCGATCCACCTCCTGGTAACCCAGTCAAAGAAATCTATGAGATTAGTTTGATGTGATGTCCCCCCTTCACCATGAACCCATGCTGCCAGTGGTCCTGCTGCCCTTCTGCCTCCAGGTGCTCATGAGTCTCTTCTTCAGTGGTATCTCCATTAACTTACCTGCCACTAATGTGAGACTGACTGCCCTGTAGTTGCTAGCATCCTCCCTACAGCTACTTTTGTGCAGCGGGACCATATTAGCCCTTCTCCAGTCCTCCACAACTTCCCCCTCATCTCCACTGAGGTGCTAAAAAGCACTGCCAGAGGGGCAGCCTGTACGGTGCTCAGTTCCTTTAGGAACCTTTGATGAACCCCAAGCTGCACCATTACCTTATTCTCCTTTAAGGCTTCCAATCCCTTCCAAACCCTCTCCACCAAGAATGGATTCATGTCCACTAGTGCAATTACTTAGTATCACTCATGACCACTGGCTCTTAGTAGTGATCGAGGGTGCTGGAGCATTACTAAGATGTTTAAGAAGACTGGCAGCTGTGTTAGCAAATGGTATTGTCACTTTACCACATAACCACTTCTGTAGGCCTGCAGGCAGCTCATTAGGGAATTTGCTGTGTCATGAGGCAGATGTCTTGTAGTGGCCAGGAATGACCAAAATGGATAAAACAGACAGGAGGCAGAGGGTTTTGGTAAATGGGATCCAATCCAGGAGAGGCAGGTGACCATTGGGGTACCTCAGAGATCGGTCCTGCAGCCAGTCTTGTTCAATGTCTTCATTAGTGACCTTGTGGAAGGACTGGAGAGAAAGGTCTGCCGGTTTGCAGATGACACCAGGATGTGCAACAGGGTGGATACTCCAGATAGAGTGGAGAGAATGAGGAGGGACCTGGAGAAGCTTGAAAAATGATCTGAGGTGTGGCAACTGAGGTTCAATTCAAAGAAGTGCAAAATAATGCCTTGGGACTGGGGAACCCTGGAGAGAGTTACAGGATGGGGGGGGAGTCACTGAAGATCACCAAGGAAGAGAGAGACCTCGGGGTTATCATTTCAGATGACTTAAAGGTGTCTAAGCAGAGTGCAAAGACTGCAGGGAGGGACAGTGGCATGCTGGGGTGCATAGGCAGAGGTATCACTAGCACAAGGTGGGGGATAGTAATGCCATTGTATAAATCACTAGTCAGGTCCAGGGACACTGGTTTACCGGGTTTGAGAAAAGGCATATTCCGTTTTGCACATTGTAAAAAATGGTATTGTCACCGGTGTCTGCTAAGCCAAAATCCACTTTTACCGGTGTTTGGTTTTGTGTACTTTATTTAACAATTTTTAACTCTGCTAACATGCATTTTAGCAATTTTGATTTCCACTATTACACATCCTTCCATCCTTGTACCAGTTTAAAGTTATTTTAGGTACAAAATGTGATGGCAGCAGCAACACTACAGCCCCCATCCTTAAGGTGTAATAGAAGCAGCACTACGGCCCCATCCCTCAGGTAAGATGGCAACACCAACAGCACTATGAACCCCATCCCTCTGGTGTGATGGCAGCAGCAAAAGCACCACAATCTCCCTCCCTCACGTGTGACAGAAGCAGCAACACTGTGGCCCCCATCCCTTAGGTGTGATGGCAGCAGTACTACATTCACCATTCCTCAGGTGTGATGGCAGTATCAGCACTATGACCCCCATCCCTCAGGTGAGACAGCAGCAGTACTACATCCCCCATCCACCAGTGGTGATGGCAGAAGCACTACAGCCCCCACCCCTTCAGTGTGATGGCAGTAGCAACAATGCAGTCCACATCCCTCTGGGATGATGGCAGTAGTGACAGTACTATGATCCCCGTTCTTCAACAGCCACACCCCACATGCACAAGTTACAAATGACTTGGTCTCTTTGCTTGTTAGAACTCAGATGTGAATTCATCTGAACCATCACCACTAAGGTGGACTACCTTTGTTTTTTCCTATCTATAATTTAACTGCCTGAACTGGATTTCTGCCTGTGACACTGCAGATCAGGGTTAGGGAACAGGCTTGGGTGTTGGAGGGCCAGCTGGTGGGTGAAGGCTTGAGTGTCCAAAAACTACTCACCTTCTCCTGGGAGGGAGGGTGGGTTCATGGCTCAGTATTTGCTGGCCCTGGTGGAGGCCAGAGCACGACAACATGTCAGCCCTCACTGCAGGAGGAGCATGACAGACATCGGCTTGTGCCTTGACATCGTGTGGCCTGTCATGCTCCCAAGAAAATGGGAAAACACCCACTGGACCCAACTGAAGGACAGCTGTTGGTCCCTCCATAGCCAAAATCCCCAGACATGTGTCCGTTCTGACCCCTGCCATGCCAGGACACTGGAAGGTCTTTAGGGCAATTCTCCTCCCTGGTAGCCTCCACAGGGGTGAGGGGCCACTCAATAAAGGGTTACTTTGGGTTACCTGGTAGCACAGCAGTAGAGGCAGTGGATGGTGGTCGGCACTCAGCAGTGATGGTAGGGATCCTTGGCAGGCCTGAAGGAGTGAATGGCCAGGGGTTAAAAAACTGCTCGAATTTGCTTCTTTGAAATAAAGTATCTTCACCTAAAAAATCCACAGGTGATTAGTGGAGGATGTTCAAATGGATTTATGCATCTACCAGACATGTGGGTGCTTTTTTTTTCTCTTGGTGTCCATGAAAAGGGTGTCTCCCAGTTTTCATGTCTTTGTTCAGATGTGAATTGAGCACTACTCTGCCCACCAGCATCATATAGCTCCTGGGGTCTTACCTTCTGTATGTCATTGACTGTGCTTTCAAAATCCACTGGCCAAACATAAGTACACTTAATTACTTAACATTTGCTTTTTGTTGAAGCAGTCTATCATAAAACCTTTTGTTGTCACAGAGACTGAAAAAGTAGGTGGGAGAAAAGCTGCAAATGATCCAATTCACCTAAATGGGGTGCCAACTGTGAAGTATTTTCATAAGTAGTAAGACAGTTTCTTCTTTGTGAACATACTTTCATTCAGACTAGTTTTCATTCAAACAACGAAGGACTGTGGATGGCCCTATTGGTTATAAACTTGAATAAGCTAGTTGATAACAGTGATCCTGCATTTAGCAATCTGCAACCTAGATGCTTGTATGCAAAGAATACAATAAACACCTGACTAAAATCTAAAAATAAGCTTATAAAACACATAAAATGTATCTGAACATTTATCTTTACCTATACAAAATCATTTCAGCCCAAGTAAAACTCAGGTAAATTACATGGTACCCTGACTACTATTCTATGATGTAGTAAACATATATCGGTATTTTTTTTGTATATTCTTTGTAAAGCAGGTAAGGCCCACTAGGCAGGATTGTCTGTTTTCAGGAGTGATCTAGAAGCACTGGGGAGGTTAAGTGACTTGCTTGGAGTCACACAGTATGCAAGTGGAGGTTGTGGGAATCAAACCCAAGTCTGCTGAATGTACCCAGTTCATTCACTGCTTGTTACTCTAACCACTAGGCATGTGTGGTTAAACTGAATGGCTGATTACAACAAAGCAGTGTGGGTGATTTCCTTACTGACAATATATGCAGCAAAGCAGAAAGAATGCAAAGCACACCAGCATTCATTTTAAGGTGCTGAAATCTGGGTTGGCCTGCTGGCACTGCGGTAGCACTATTGCTTGCAATGCCAGTGACCCAGGGTCAGAAGCGAACTCAGGTTGCTGGAGGTCTGGCCAGGGGAGTAGGACTGAGCACCTGGGGGGACTGCTCTCCTCCTCCAGGGAGGGTGGGCTGCAGGTCCTGCTGCTTTAACCACCACCTGTGTGACCACAGGTGGTGATACAATGGTGCTGCAGAGTGATCAGGAGAGGAGGACCCTAGCCAGGATCTGGAGCAGTGGTATGTCTCTATGTGACCTACCTCATTGGATCTCCTCTAGTGCCAGTGCCCTCAGGGACAGAGACCAGAAAACCAGGAACAATCACCCCACACTGGCCACTGGCAGAAGGGACCCAGGTGCCCCAGACTTCATAACCAGGCTCCATGAGGGACCCACTGAGCTGCCCGACACACACTAAGGGAGTATGAAAGGGTCCTGGGGTCCCCTCCCTTTTCTACCTGGTGGGGGTACAACCCAGGCAGGATAGGGGCAGGACCATAGGAGCTCCTGAGCATTACCTGGGGGTGAAGCTAAGGGATACCCAGCCTGAAAAGTGGAGACTGATGCTGTGAGAAGGGGACATAGAAAGAGAAAAAAAAATGCTGAAATCTTAGAGATTCTGTGCAGTGACATGCAATTTCCATGAGGCACCGGTACAAGAATTCAAAATCCGCAAACCAAGCAGGATTCCGTGATCGTTTCCGGTGTTACCGGTAAAAATGGAAAATCAGGGTCCCTGGTCAGGTCTCACCTGGAGTACTGTATGCAGTTCTGGAGGCCACACCTTCAAAAGGACATTGACAGGGTGGAGGCGGTCTAGAGAAGGACAACAAAGATGGTACAGGGCGTCCACCTGAAAACCTTTGAGGCAAGATTAAAGGACCTCAATATGTACTCGCAGGAGGAGAGGAGGGATTGGGGAAACATGATAGGAACATTCAAGCACCTTAAGGGCATTAACAAGGTGCGGGGGAGGAATTCTTCCAATATAGGAGGTGTACAAGAATGAGGGGGCATGATATGAAATTGGAAGGTGGTAGGTTGAGGGGGAAATGTGAGGAAGTTTTTCTTCACAGAGAGGGTGGTGGACACATGGAATAGTTTGCTACAGGAGGTGGTAGGAGTGAGCACAGTGGAGGGATTTAAACATGCCTGGGACAGACATAAGGGAACCATAGAGGTGGGAAGGAGTGGTGAAAAGCCATTGACCATGTAGGATCAGAGGTCGCAAACAAGTGTAGGGCTTACAGGTAGACTGGATGGGCCTAGTGGTCCTTATCTGCTGACAACTTCTATGTTTCTATCAAAACTGAAATTCAAAATATGTTTTGTGAAAAAAATGTTAAAACCCTGCAGCAGTTTAGATTTAACTTTTTGAAGAAGGGTGGATTAGATACAAGAAGAATATTAAAAGAACACTCAGAAGGCTTGTTGAGACACTGTGCCTAATAGCAGCTCATGCACTGCAGTGCCATGAGGCAGAGGTGACAGCTGATAGCAGCCAGCAATTGAACTATCAGCTAAATCTAACTGCTAGAAAAGAGAAAAAAAACTTAAGAAAAGCAAGAAAAAAAGTTACCTGTGGGAAAAAAAAAATCACAGTTGATTTTTGAACGTAGTTGTTAGGAAGGGGAGCAGGGACACTGTGGCTGGAGTTTTATAGTTCTCTGGTTTTTGGGTTGGGGTGCATCTTAGTTAGCCTTGGTGTTCCTCAGTTCTGTGTTTGAACTACTAGGCTATAATGCCTCACTGATTTGGGGGAGGAGGTTCACATCTCAAACTCCATATTACCCATCTCAGTGCCTGAACTACTAGGGTTCCACGATGTCAGAGCAACAACATTTTTGTTGACACCAACATGGGCACAGGGAATCCAACGCCTGGCTTTACAGCACCAGGCAGTGCGACTCCCTGATGGCAGAGCAACAAACTTTTTTTCCGGGGGACTGTGCCCCCCCACACCTTATATGGGGGCTCCACCCCCCTGCACCCCCCCCAGACTTTATATAACTAACTTCAGTGGGGCACTTGTCAGGGGGAAAAAGGAAAAACCATTGGGGGCAAAAGTTGACCTGACAGTGGGCGACCAGAAATCATGGTCACCCTGTCAGTGTTGGAAACAGTGAGTTGCCATGTATGCTGTGACATAAATATGTTGCTGTTGCAACAGTATATTAACTACTAGACCATAGTGCCGCAATGATTTTTTTGGGGGGGGGGGTCATGTCTCAGTCTCCATGTGCCCCATCTCACATTCTGGATTCTCCAGCTATATGTCTGAACTTCTAGGTCACAGTACCTCACTGATTTTGGGGGGGTCACATCTCACATTCTGTGTTCCCCAGATTTGCAGCTGAACTACTGGGCCATAATGCCTCATTAATTTTAAGGGGGGGTTCACGTCTCGTATTCTGTGTTCCCCAACTCTGTGCCTGGTCTACTAGACTATAGTGTCACTTCCTTACTGATTTGGGGGAGTTTACAACTTGCATTCTGTGCTCCCCATTTCTGTGTCTGAACTACTAGGCCATAATGCCTAACTCATTTTAGGGGGGAGTTCAAGTCTTGCATTCTGTGTTCCCCCAGCTCTGTGCCTGAATTACTAGGCTATAGTGCCTCATTGATTTTGAGGGTGGTCATGTCTCAGAATCCGTGTTCCCTGGCTCTGCACCTGAACTATTAGGATATAGTGCTCACTGATTTGGGGGAGTTCACGTTTCACATTCTGGCCCAGATATTCAAAAGGGTTGCGCATGGCGCAATGGTGTTGCGCCATGCACAACCCACTGATGTGCCCTGGTGTGATATTTAAAAGGGGAAAGTGCACCGCACAAATCCCGATGCGCAGTGGCGCATCAGTAATGTATGCAGGCACAGGTGGGGGGGCGTGCCCATGCATACCTCCACAGCCCGATATTCAGCCCGGGCCGTGCAGAGTTATACAGGCGCAACCCTTACCTGCGCCTGCACAAAGCTACGCCTAAAAAAAAAGGAACAAGTCGAGGGCCACCCACAGGTGAGCTGACGCATTGCAGGACGCAACACAGCAGCTGCCACCTGTGGGTGGCCATCACCTGTTCCTGCCGCACCTGGCGGTGCCCCCCCATGCCCGATCATGGGCAGCATTCATCCCCCCCAAAGTCCAATATCCCTGGTGGTCCAGTGGACTGCGATGAGCCCGATCGTGGGCATCACTTGTTACCCCCCCAAAGTCCAATATCCGGTGGTGGCGGGGAGGTGGGGTGGTGGGTCCAATAGATCACCAGGGATATCGGACTTGGGGGGGATGATGAATGCTGCCCACGATCGGGCTCCATGTGGTCCACTGGACCACCAGGGATATTGGACTTGGGGAGGGGATACAGTGATGCCCGCGATCAGGCACATCACGGTCCACTGGACCACCAGGGATATTGGACTTTGGGGGGGTAACAAGTGATGCCCCACAATCGGGCTCATCGTGGTCCACTGGACCACCAGGGATATTGGACTTTGGAGGGGGGGATGAATGCTGCCCTCAATCAGGCTCCGTGTGGTCCAGTGGACCACCAGGGATAATGGACGTTCTTTGTCCCTTATGGGACGACCCGCGATCAGGCTGCGGGGGCGTCGGTCCCTGATGGCTGCTGCCTGGCAGGGTGCCAGGCGCAAGTCATCAGGGATCGGGGAACCTGCATGCTAATGACATGCAAATGGGGCCGTAATCAGATGCAAATGGCCCCCTGGTGCACCTTGCATAAATTATGGCCCCATTTGCATGTTCCCCTTTGAATATCACAGGTGCTGTGCATGGCGCAATGGCACTTGCGCCACCGCATCTCAATGCTCCATTCTGACCACTTGCGCTGGCGTGGTGCCACTGCGCCATGCACAGTGGGGGTGGCCAGGGTGCGATATTCAAGGCAGTTGCGCCATAGCACAGCTCCATTGAATATCGCCCTGGCCACACCTGTGCGCAACAAAATTGAGCTGAGCCCAGGCTTGCGCCACAGCCTGGCACAGTTTGAATATCTGGGCCTCTGTGGTCCCCAGCTCTGAACCTGAACTATTAAGTCATAGCACCTCACTGGTTTTAAGAACAGGAGCCACATCTCTGACTTTGTGTTCCCCATATCTGTGCTGAACTACTAGGCCATATGCAAATCACCACAGAATGTTATGCTGGTCCAACTTTAAGCAGAATTGCATGGTGCCGAAAGGCCTCTCACACAGTTTGCAAAGGGTGCTAACAGATGACATAGACACGTGTTTCATCCTACCAGGACTCATCAGTATGCCTCGTCTGTTTGACACCCCAGTGGAATGGACCAGCTACCCTAAGACAGTGTGTCTTGGATACGTTGTGGTGAACCTGTTAAAATAAAAAACTATTTAAAAGACAAAGAACCTTTGTGCACAAACACTGAGGCAAGGGTTACCCCAAAGGGCATTTGGCTGGGAAGCCAAGTTTCAAGAAAATACAAAATCACACATGCCCACACAATGCAAAGCATCATGGGCTGCATATGCAAATCACCACAGAATGTTATGCTGGTCCAACTTTAAGCAGAATTGCATGGTGCCGAAAGGCCTCTCACACAGTTTGCAAAGGGTGCTAACAGATGACATAGACACGTGTTTCATCCTACCAGGACTCATCAGTATGCCTTGTCTGTTTGACACCTAAACTTGGCTTCCCAGCCAAATGCCCTTTGGGGTAACCCTTGTCTCAGTGTTTGCGCATAGAGGTTCTTTGTCTACTAGGCCATAGTGCCTCACTGATTTTGGAGGGTCATGCCTCAGATTTCATATTCCCCATTTCTGTAAGACACTATACAGGCAACACGGAACATAAGAGATGGTTGAAGGATTGTTCATATCTCTGTCTCCAGATTCCCCTGCTTTGTGCCGTACTGTCTAGGTCATACTAGCACTGAGATAGGTTTCACAGAAATAACAAGTGTACAAAAAAGTGAGACCGTAAAAATGGATTCAGAAGATATGGAACATGAACCCACAACCAGCAGTACTGCTGAAATTGGAAACGTAAAAATATTCCCAGAAATAAATTCTGAAAAACAAGTAATATTTACTGCTGCTGAAATAATTAACGCAATTGATAAAAATCAAATAACAGAACCAGAAAAAGAAAACAGTGTTGTGGAATCTTTTCTTGAAAGTAGTGCAGCACTGTCAGTATCGCCCCATCCAAAAATCAGATGAAACACAAAAACAGGTAGCCAAAACAGAGCCAGAAAGTCAATGCTCAATGACAAAAGCACTGTCTAGTACCACTAGATACTGTGTGACACTCCATTATATGCCACTCATGAATAACCAGCTCCTCTGTCAGAAAGCAGTGCCTCTGATGAAGATGTGTCAGAATTATGCTCATCCAAAAGTGATGAATCTGAATGTGATACTGATGAGGTAGAGGATACCACCGGGGTACCAAAATCCCAAAATAAATAATACAAACAGCAAGCAATGTCACTAGCCAGCAGTGGGAAAAAATCAATGAAAATAATAGCAATCAACGTAGTTCTTCGGCGACAGCTGCAGTACTCATGAATCAGGGTCAGAAACATCAGCTACAGAAATTGATGCAATTCCTGCTATGATGACCAAACATTCTGTCTCATTTGTGTGGTGCTATTTTCATATCGCCCAAAAATTAATGTTTTGCTGTCTTGTACCTTTGATCACAGGGAAGTTAGCGGGGGGGATTGAAGAGCCTGTTTGGTACCTCAGCACTGAAAAGGCATTTGCAAAGAGCACATGCAACAAATGGGCTGGGCAATAGCTCAGAGAGAAAGGGAAACATATATGTGATGGAAATCCTACAGATAATAGTGATGGCGACGTGACAGAGAAACATGGTAAGAAAAAGGCATGTTTAGCTTTAAAAAAAATACATCTAGGAAAGATACAATCCTGCCAATGCAATCCTGTTGTTTTGGCCCCCTTCATGAACTAAACAGTACATTATTATTGCAATGTTAGAACAGGAAACTGTCTGCAGCAGATCACATCAAGTAACATTCAGAATTAACCAGCAGTCATTTTCTGTAGTGGAAAAAGAGGGTTTTAGAGCCCTCTTAAAATATTATGCTCTGCGTTTCAAGATACCAGGTCATAAATATTTTGCCACTGTGGCTGTTCCCAAAATATATGGATACATGCAAAGTAGAGTAATTTAAAAATGTCTCCTAAAGATAACAAAAGTGGTAGTATACACATAACCACAGACCTCATCTCTTTGAACTGGCCTTCACTTGAGGCCAGGCTTGCATTCCCTACACTCCGCCTGACCTTCAAAACAGCCAAGCTCCAGGCTCCCCCGAGCCTAAATGGATTTCTCCTATACAAATCAGCTAAACGTGACCTGGGGTCTTCTGCTCTTCCTGTCCTGGAAGTCCCCAGGATATGAACCAGAGCAGGTGACAGATCCTTTGCCATTTCTGCCCCGTCACTCTGGAACAACTTACCTGCAGCTGTGGCTAACTGCTCTACTCTGTACTCATTTAAAATGGTCCTGAAATCTCACTTAATGGTTGTTAATCAGTGCAGTTGCACTTGAATTGCTGGTGCTCTTTACTCTACTTAGTCTTGACCAGTTTTTGTCCTGTTTCTAACACTACCTGCTCTCTGTGTTGTATTATTTTACTACCTATGTATGTACCTAAGCAATGCAACTGTACTATTTTTGTCTATTATATGCTTTTGTGTCTCTTATCTGTAATTAATTCTGGGTCGCCCCTGAAAAAGGGACTTTGTTGTCTCAGTGGGCCTACCCGGTCAACAAATTTCAATAAATAAATAAATAAATAAATGTGGCCAAGTTCTCAAACCACTAATTTTATGTACACCACAGCAACTGGATGTCACAGTCATCCTCAAGCACCACAACAAGAAGCAAGCTGCAGCACGTAATGCAAAGAATGGTAGCTCTTTGTGTCAGCATGTCTAGTAAGCATCTCACACCACTGACATTATTTCAGAAAAGATGCATAACACAATGTCTGATTGGTTAGAGCCACTAGGATTCAATGCTGAATTTATTGTTTCTGACAATGGCGCTAGCATGATTTGTGCATTAAAACTCAATGTTTTTTCTTACATTCTGTGGTTTGCATACTAATTAAATCTGTTAGTACGAGCTTTCCTTTCAAATGACAAAAACATGGTAACACTAGTAAGAGCTGCAAAAAAAAATCTGGTGCCATTTCAGGCCCTCTCTGTTAAATCACGTGGTATTTTGACTGATCTCCAGAAAAAAAAAACTTGTCAATACAGTAGCTTAAGCAATATTTCCCAGGTAGATGGAAATCAACATTTTACATGTGTGAAAGACTTCTCATGCAAAAGAAAGCAATCCATGAATATACCTTAGAATACAACATTACAGATGGTGTAATGCTGAATTCATTCCAGTGGGGCCCTATGGAACATCTTAACATTGTTCTTGAATCCCTTTGAGAAAGTTACCTACCAGACTAGCAAAGAGAATGCCAGTCCCATTCAAGTTATTCTGATAATAAATTTACTGAAAAAGGAACTCAGGAGGCTGTGAAGAGGTTTTGATCAAAAAAGAGACAAATCTGGTTTATCCCTTATGGACCAATTGATATAACAATTCCAAAACTGCCAAAGACTCAGCACTTGACAAAGGACAAAAATGTTCTTGCAACTCTTCTTGTCTCTCAGTTTATATTGCAACAGCTGCCTCCTTCTGATCTTGGTGACTCATATTGAGTACAAAGACATCCTGATTTCATCAGTTAGACATTAAAAGAAACCTATATTTGATAATTGAAATGATGCAAATGCAGATGAAGCACAATCACTTGGTGGCAACAGCACTAATTTGCCACCATTTACTCCTTCATCAGCATCACAGCTTGATCAAAGTAGGTCAGGGTGAATGAATATGGTTCAGGAATAATAAAAGTGACTAGTGGGGTCCCACAGGGATTGGCATTCAGGATGACTTTATTTAGTATATAAGCATCCAGTCTGAACTTCACAAAGAGTGGGACTGGATCATCAAGTTTGCTGATTATATGAAAACAGGTCATAAAGTTGATAACTGTGAACAGGTGGACCTATTACAAGAGGAACTAGACAAACTGTATGAGTGGTCTTTCCAAAATAAGATGAGATTTGATCAAGATAAAAATGTAGCAATGTACTTTGGGAAAAAATCCAAAGCTGTTTAATAAATAGGTAACCAAATTCTTAAATTCACAGATACAGAATAAGGCCTGGGTATTATAGTAGCAAATAACCTGAAACCCATGAAACATTGCAATGAACAACAGTCAAGTGCAATACAATAATGGGTTGCAATAAAATAAATGTTACTAGAGGAGCAGTAATGTTATAGTGCCACTGTACAACTCTCCTGTGAGACCACAAGTGGAGTACTGTAGGCAGTTCTGGGATCCATGCAATGAAGGTGACAGTGATAGACTGGAGAGGGCCCAAAGAAGAACAACAAAACTAATACACAGTGCAGAAAATAAGAACTGTGAGGAAAGGTCGGAAGAATTGGGATTATTTTCATAGAAATGAGAAAGAAAAGCGCGGGGACCTAATTATTGTTTATAAGACAATTACTAGTCATGATTTAAGGACTTGCTTGCATTTGCAATTTAATCAAATGAATAGGGACATACGAGGACATACATTTTAGCTGGTTAGAAAGCATTATAACACCACTAAAAGAGGGCACTGGATTATGCAAAAAGCAGCCCAATACTATAATGTATTACCAGAGTATGTGGTAAACAGTGAAAATCTAGGTATGTTCACAAACAGATTGGAGATATATTTAATGGACGGGGGTCTCACTGGAGGAATCCAGTGAGTTAGTAATGGACTGGCTAGATGGGCGATAGCTCCCACCTGTCTGAATATCAGATGTATGTTCTGGTGTATCAGGCAGTCATCATGCAGAATGTCCACTTTCATGGCCTTCGCAACAGGCATGTCATACTGTACTGAAAAGCCCCCAGATGAATCTCACACTTTTTGGCAAAAACTTATGGAAATTTAATTTAGATGTACATGTCATGGAGCTGCCTTCTCAGTCTTTGACTAGTATTGTAAAGGCCCATTTGAGAGAACCATTCATTAACATAATTGTGAACCTTTTGCATACTGGATGGAAAAGAAAATTATTTTATCTGCACTATCTGCCTTTGCTTTAAGCTTGAGAGTTGCCATCCCACTAGTGTTTACTGTGAGCATATATTTAGCGTGGCTGGCAATGTTGTTTCTGATAGCTGTACAAGGCTTACTCCTGAAAATGTATAGCGTCTTAATATAGAAATATAATTTTTGGCAGATAAGGACTGCTTGGTCTACCCAGGCTGCCCATTGTTTCTCCACCTATACTATTACTGCAAACCTCAGCTGATCTCTGGATACCACCCCCCACACACATACACACCTTCCTACCAAGATTCCTTTGTGTCTATCTCATGCATGCTTGGGTTTGAATCCCATCAGCCCCTACTTATATACCACTTATATACTGTGTGATCCTACGCAAGTCACTTAACTTCCTTGTGCTCCCAGGTCACACCTGGAAACAAGCTCTGGCTTAGTGTGCCTTACCTGGTTAAACAATTTCCCCCTTACATGCTTGAAGCCCACCACTGGTTTTGCCCCAGTCCCTCTGCTGTAAGAATGTTCAAGGCATCTGCCATTCTTTCAGTAAAGAAGTACTTCCTCACATCTTTCCTAAATTTCTCCCCTTTCAGCTTCATTGCATGCCCCGTTGTTCTCGTACATCTTCTGGTTTCAAAATACTCCCCTCTTGTACCTTATTTGCCACTGTGAGGTATTTATATATCTCTATCATACCCCCCCTCCACACTTCCAGGGTGCACATATTGAGATCCTTCACTCTCCTCATATGGCTTATGTTGCAGTCCCTACAGTATTTTAGTTGCCCTCCTCTGTACAGCCTCTTCAATATCTATGTCCTTCCTGAGATGTGATCACCAAAACTGGACACAGAACTCCAGGTGGGGGTCTCACCAATGACCAACACAGTGGTAACATCACCTCTTTCCTTCTGCTGGTGATACTCCTCCCTATGCACCCCAGCATCCCGCTGGCCCTATCTACTGCCTTGTTGCACTGTCTTGCCACCTTGAGGTCATCAGATACAACCCCCAAGGTCCCTTTCCTGTTTAGTGACCATCAGTACTTCTTACCCCATGTTATACACTGCATCTGAGACTCTGTGCCCTAGGTGTATTATTTTGCACTTTTTCACATTGAAACACAACTGCCATACTCTTGACCACTCCTCAAGTTTTCTCAGGTATCTACTCATTCTCTCTGCCCACTCTTGAGTCTCTATTCTGTTGCACATTTTGCTATCATCTGGAAATAGGCGTACCATCCTGTCCAGCTTTTCTGCAATGTCACTTATAAAGACATTAAAGAGAATTGATCCCAGTACTGTGCCCTGATGTACCCTGATGGTCACTGTTCCCTCCCCAGAGTGAGTGCCATTTACCACCACCCTCTGTCACCTATCCATCAACCAATTTCATACCCAGTTTAACACCTTGGGTCCCACCTCCAAACTGTCCAGTTTCCTTATTAGCCTCCTATGTGGTATGGTGCCGAGACCCTGCTAAAGTCTTAGTAGCCATCTATTTCCTTGATGACCCAGTCGAAGAAATTGTTCAGGTTCATCTGATGTGTCCCCCTCACCTATGAACCTGTGCTGCTTTGTGTCTTGTAATCCACTGGATTTATCATACTCCACTAGCCTTTCTTTCAAAAGCATCTCCATTAACTTCCCTACCATTGACATTAGACTGACTAACCTATAGTTGCTAGCCACTTCCCTGCTGTGGCTCTTATGAAATGGGATTACATTAGCCCTTCCCCAGTCCTCTGGAACCACTCTTGCTTCCAGAAAGTTGTTGAATAGGAGAGGTACAGCAAGTGCCTCCCTGGGCTCCCTCAGCACTTCTGGGTGTACCCCGTCCTACCCCATAGCCTTATCCACTTTAAGATTCACACATTCTCTTAGGATTCTTTAATCTGTGAATGGACATACCTTGTCTTCATCTTTTCACTTATGTACTGTATCTAAAAGAGGTCTTGCCCCCTTAGTTACCCCTTTGGCTCTCCTTTACTCAGTTGCCTTACCTTCTTTGAAGTCAATCTCAAAAACAGATCCTACCAGTTCAAGGAACAGTCACAGGAAAATAGAAGTGATGATCATGATGAACAGCTGCAGCAGGTGTCTCACAGTGAGGGTACTTCATTGATAGTGTTCGAAGACCATGCCGATGACATTCAGTGATGTACAGAGTTTGAATTCGGTGGACAATGGTCATCAACAATAACAGGAAATCCAGTAAAATGCTGTGTACTGTTGTTGGTGTTTTTCTTTCCTGTTCAGTATGTGTAACCAGGTGGAGTTCATTTTGTTTATTCAGCAAATCAAACTACAAACAGGCAGTGAATTGCCTACATTTTAGATTGTAATTCTGCTTACTGGGCAATAACATGTACTTAAATGTGTGGCTGCACTTGTATGGGATTTATTTTTCCTTTTGACAACAATTGGAAAAAGGGAAACAGGCAATTGCCTACACTTTAGATATTGACAGGGTGGTGAAAACAACCACCAGACAATTATGTTTGCTGTATACACCGACTAGTACTTACACCGTCAGCTGCTCATACATTGAATTTTACCTTTTGTCATAAAATTTGAAAAAAAGGCAGTTGCCTGAATTTTGATTGATTATTTATGCCATGATAGGTGAGTAAAAAGAGCTCTGTTTAATTATACATAATACAGTACACACCATTACATGAAAGGGTGTTTGCCCTCATGTTTTATTTAACCTTTCAGCATAAACCTGGATAATAAAATGCAAACCGGCAGTTTTTTTTTATCCCTCCTACTTTCTGCCACTTTCTCCCCTTTTAGGTCCCCATCTGCAACTCCCCTGAGTAGTCTGCCCCTAGAGTACTAATGCTGCCCACATACCTGCAGACCCTCAGATTACTCTCCAGGCAGGGTGGCGGAGATCCCCCATATCTCCCACTGAACAACAACTGGGAGCGCGTACATCGGAGTCTGCTCTCTTGGGTGTTGCCTCGGGACCGATGCTGAGTCTCGTCATCTAGACCAGGGCAGGATTTTTCCTGATGTTCTGGTGTATCCCCCCTAACATCGGCGTGCAATGGGGACAAGGCTGCCGGCATGCATGGAGACACACGTCGAAGCCAGTCCCCTGCCAACGTCAGCCCTTACGTGGAACGTCTCACCAACTGCGCTGACCACCCTGAGGTTCCCCCAACAGGTGGCGGTAATGCAGCGGAGAGTACGTTACCCCACTCCCCAGAGAAGGAGAGCTGCCGTTGGATGATCAATCTTTCTCCCTCCTTGCCGACCCCCATCGACCCGAGTCTGCTCCCGAACCCGGGTCGCCGGTGTGGTACGAGGTGTGGAATTCAGTGCCTCAACCCTCAGCGCCACCGTACCGGATCAAACTGGCAGTTTTAAGTTCAATATACTGGGACCAAGTGGTCCAGATGTGCAAAACAGTGGGGTTACCAGATTTGTTAGCATTCAGGTGTTATGACTTACTTTCTAGCTGCCTGATCCCGCCACTTTCTACTTGTGATCCCAAGCATAGCTAAGTATAACTATCACTATTTATCCTACAAGTCAACACTGTTGATGTCATCTTTAAGTAATTCAAACTTCATGAGCTTACCCTGGCACATACAGCAGATGGAGAATGGTATGTTTTATTTGTATTCTACAAGATCCATGTCTGCAGTTGGGTACCATAAAGTCCACCACTGATGACTGCAAATACATCAGTTGTATACATCAGTTGTAGAAACTTGTGGGATATATTCAAGATTGCAGTGCCAGGTGTTGGAGGAGGGCATTGTCAACTATATCTATAGATACTGTGTGTATATATATATATATATATATATATATATATATATATATATATTTATACACACATACATATATATAGATATATTTATATATATATATATATATATATATATATATATATATATATATACACACACATATATATACACACATACTGTATATATATGTTATAAAATAATTGTGGTAAAATCATAAAAATCCAGTGATACAATTGGCCAAAACACATCACATGACCGTGCATTATTTCCACAATGACACACACCTTGCTACGACATAGCTGAACTACTTTCCACTCCTCAAAACCTCTTCACCAGCAGCAAGACCACTCCACACCTGGTGCAGCTAGACACCCACACTAACACACATGTGCAACTGACACACCACACCCATAAATAAATATACCAGTAGTAGCACTACACTGTAGAAACAGATCTGTTCATCCTACCATTAATGTTTACTGAAAATTTAATTTAAAATCAAATCCTGCCTGCCATGTTTACAGTGTCACACTGTACAACCACTTTTATTACTGTAACCACTGTGACCACTCTGACTAACAGAAACCTAACTCTATATAAAAAACTATAACATACATTCCTTTGTATTCTTCTCTTCATTTATTTAAAAAAGATGCCTTTCCACTCACAATACCGCGATCCTGCAGTACTTTCATTTTCAATAGGGAAATGTAGCGTGACCGAGCGGTGCTCATTTTAGAAAGTGAGAAGCTGTTACTAGGTCAAAGTAAGACGTGGTGTGTTTAAAAAATCAGAAAAGTGACTGCCTTTTATTATTTTGTGCTGGTTTTCCCTAATATTAGCTCCATATGCGATGAGGAAGTAGCAAGGATAAATCGAGCGACTCGGTCATTTAGAAACGTAGATGGAAGCGAGAGCGAGTGTTGCCATAGCAGCACTCACTCTTGCTTCCGTCACATTTCTAAGATTACCGACTCACTCGATCTATCCTCGCTGCTTCCGCATGCATATGAGACAATAATGGAAAACCGACACAAAATAATAAAGGCGATCACTTAAACATCTTACTGACCTGTGCTTAACTTCTCACTAAACAAACACCGCTCAATCACGCTACATTGAACAATAAGTGACTGCTTTGCAAATACTTTCACACCAAAAATGACTACATAAAGTTAAAATCATTTACAAATACAGTTTTTCACACAAAAAGTGTCACCTCTGCCAACATATCATTTAATTACTAACTACACAGAAGGACTACTTCCCCCCAAAAAATCTATAGCCATTTTATAAGATGAATATACCACTCTGAGGGTATGTGTCGCTCTGATATCACATGCGCCTTATGCGGTTGGCCTGATCTGCCTGCGGCCCGTATGCACAATGCACACCAAGGCATGCGTATACTCAGAGCGCGACCACACACCTCAGAGTGGTATATCTATTACATATACATATATATATATAGATTTTATATATAGTATATCTATATATATATCATATCTATATAGATATATAGATATATAGATATATATATATGAAACATAAGTTACAAAACAAAAGTAATAAAATAACTGGCCTATCTGGTGAATTTGCCATTGTTATCTCCTGCTTACAGTAAATTAAACAGATTCACATTTTCCTCACCTTTAATTTTCGTTTGATTTCTTTTCTGCACTTTTTGTTTAACCTCACTAAATATATTAGTAACATCAGGCAGTGGGTGGAAGGGATGGGTTCCTATCCTGCTTGCAACAACACCCAACAAGCAAGGAAGATGTAGTTTAACATCAGACGGGGTGAGGAAAGGAACCTGACCCTATGCTGCTTGCCATAACACCACAGGGTAAACTAAATTATGTAACATTCAGGGTTTCAGACAGAAGTGTGTCTAATGGGTTGGGGCCCATGAGGGTTGCTATGACACTAAAAGGGAACACATAGTAATATACAAATATAAATAACTTCACTAACGGCCAGCCCACTGGCAGAGTGGCAAGGCATCCGTCTGCAGTGTTGACATCCTGGGTTCGGGGTTGAACCTGGGAGTAGGAGGGCTGGACAGGGAGAGAGGGATTGAGCATCCTGTGGACTGCTCTCCATCTCTGGGGAAAAGGGGGATAGAGTGTCTGGAACAATGAGGACCCCTGGTGGAGGCTGGGGGTCCTGCATGGCTGGCACCACACATTTCAGAGGGGCGGGTGGGGATGCTGGTGTCATTGCATGTCCCCACCCTGAAGAAGAAAAAACATGCAAAAATCCAGGCCACAAATGATGGCCCCGCTCTGCCACCGCTCCCCACTCAGATCATCATCTGCTGGGGGGGGGTCCCGCTCCCATGACCACACCCTGGAGGGCAAGCCAGGGCTTCATGACCCACATTCTCATGGAGGGTTCAACCACCCAGTGGGCCCATCTGGGGGGGAAGCCTATAACAGGTGGAGTAGGGGACTGGAGTCATCAGGCCAATAAAAAAAAAGAAAAAGAAAATCACAAAATGATGGGAGAGATGGCCTTGGCCCCATTACACATCCTTCTAATGCTGTCTACCCCCACCCCACAAAAAAAAAAGATGACACACTCAGGGATGGTAAAAGGACTTGAAAATACAGACACAAAAAAAGTTTAAAAAGTTAATTTTATTATTTTATGTGACAAAGGAATCAAAAATAATAATTCAGATGCAATTTTCATATTCAAACAGACTTAAAGCAGGTTTAAAGTTAATCAGTAAATCCAAACCTTTTTTTATTCAGTTATAATTAATGGGTTTCCCTTTTTCGCATAAGGATACTGTGGCGTAATTTGCCGTAATGAAGGCAAGTGTGGTTTCCCTCACTCTGTGCTTGTACATGCCACAGTTACTTGCTTCCCGACCACTCACCTGCTTGCCTTCTGCCTGGTAAGTCAACCACCAGTAGAACTTGGCAGTAAGTTATTTTTTATTTAAATTACCTATTATCATCTCAAGGGAGTAAAAGAAAATATTATAAAACATTTTAAAAATATGGACAGGACAAATGTGTGGAGTGGCAGAAAATGGAACTGGAGTGCAGCTGCACCAGAACAACTGGTATTTTATATAATTGCTGCGGTGAAAAAGGGAGACCCAGCAATTATATAAAATAAAATATGGGGTGATGTGTGTAAACTTGAAGTTTACACATACCCTCAGTGTTAGATGCTGTAATAAACCCCCTCGAGCATAGCATCTAACACCTCGGGCGTGTGTAAACTTCTCATTACACACACACCACCCAATACTTTAGTCTGTTTATATTTCATTTTACAATTTTTAGCCAAGAAAGACACATTAAGCTGAGGCTTGTATCCTAATGTGTCCTGGAAGCACAGGTAGTTAAATGATTTGCTCATGGTCACATGGTATGTGCAGCGTTGTTGGGATTAGGATACACAAAACTAGGCAGACATCAAGTCAGGTGCATAAAAAATCTCATTTTATTTTCAGAGTAGATAAAACAAATAAATTATACAGAAAATATGAAAAAAATTGGTTAGTCAAAATAAATCAAATGACAACTTCTTCGCTTCAGCAGTGTCCAAGACTTTTTCTTTAGCCTAACAGTGTGAAAGCACACACTACCAGGAGGCCCTTACAGAAATATAGGTGTGCTGTATACATGCAGAATGCATGCCACATGCTTTAATTGTGCAATGTTTGCATGCGGTTTGCATACATTAAATTAACATGTGCGAACCAGGTTTAAAATGCAAATCAGGTTCACATGCTGCAAGTTGACATGTGCACAGCAGGTAAGCTGGTGTGAACATCTTTTAAAAATGACATCAGATTCATGAGTTGCATGCTTGATATGAGTGCAGTAGTTAAGCTAGTGTGAATATCATTTAAACCACATCAGGTTCACATGCCGCATGCTTGCCATTCAGGCAGCAGCTAAGCTGGTGTCACTCTCATCTAAAAAACACATCCGTTTCTATTTCTTATACTACTGCTAGCAGTTAGTCATTAAAATACATTTTATTTGAATTCCCATAAAAATTTGGTAAACTCATTAATTCTGATCCTTTTGCAAGTTGTTTAATGGCTGTTGATTTTTGTCATTAAATCACCATTAATCTGTACAGTATTGTTTGCTTGTTGCATTAAATGCCTAGGATATAGCCAGTCAACATCCCCCATTCCAGATGTCTGAAGAGGGGCCTCTGTATTGTGAAGCATGTTCTTTTTGTTTTGGACTATGCAAATCCCTTATGCATATTTAGTGCTACTAATGTGATTCTCCATGACTGTTTTATCTCACTTTACTTTCCCTTTGTCATTCTGTATTGAGCATATACACTATGGCCATGCTCAACACTCTTTGTGCTGAGTAGGGTCTTGGAAGTATGTGCCATACCTCACATTTTGTCACTGAAATGAGGGACATGGACACTCAAAATGAGGGACACTAACCCACACAATGATCAGGATACTTCATGAAACATGGAGATATGGTACCTAAGAACACAGTGGAAACCATTGTATTAGCACCTGAGAATTAATTTTTACCATTAAGCAGGGGTGTCATTTAGGTAGAGCAGAGGGGGCAGTTGCCCCCCATATCTGTGCCTAGGTTATTCTTATGGTGTGGCAGTAATGGCTTTAAATTTGGATTTCATCTTTTGCACAATAAGTGCCCACCTGGCCTGTGTTTGCTAAAGCTGCAGGTACTCTCCAGACTTGCCTGTGTCTGTACTGTGTTGTCCACTCTTTCCACATGTAATGTGGATGAGCTCCATGAAGAAAAAGCGCATGAGCCTTGCAAGTGCGACATCATCTTTCCAACCACAGAGTAGACAGGCTGAACACTACAGCTTGGATGAGTTAGTGAGCACTGAACTCTCAATGGCAGTTTTGTGGCAGCATATATTTGTTGTTCTGCTCTTAGTGAGTCTGCATCTCCCCTGGTGGCTGAAGAGGCAGAGGGTGAGCTAGAAGCTAACTCAAGACTAGACTACCTACTTACTCTACTAGGCTCACCTTATAAAAAAGACTGCACCAACCCCAGTGGCAGCAAGCTAGGCTTAGCAGCAGGGATGACAGCAGCGTGGGTGGCCTTCATGGGCCTTGTTCAGTGTAGTGTGGCAGTAGCCACAGCAGCAACCAAACAAGAAGGAAAAAACCCAGGCTGGGTTGACTCGTATGGTGATTTGACTTGGTTACGGACCACGATGGGGACCTGTGATGGTTAGATCTAGCATCCAGCTTGTGGTGAAGGAGAGAAGCAGAGCAGACTAAAAACTGGGCTGGTGGCACACTATGCCAGGCTGCAGGTTCTGGCCATAAGGCTGGGTAAGTAAATGTAAATGATTTTTTTTTTTTTACAGGAGGATTGGGGAAGGAGGAAGGACTGAAATATTGATGTGTTTTTCATGTTTCTTCACCTTTGGGTGGCTTCAAGATCCATAGGGGATGGGTATTGAATGGAATGGAGTTAGGGAGGAAAATCAGAACAAGGTTCTTTTTTGGGGAAGGGGGCTGAACTTCAGCCTGGAAATAAATTGGTTAGTAACTGGGTGGGTTTAAGCCAAAATCTGATGCACTGCTCTGCGGTATATACAGATGAACTATATACATTTAAATTTTTCCTGATTTGCATATCACATTTCAGTCAAACCAAATAAGTTGTACCTTTAAGAGATGTTACAGACATTCTAGAGCTGTCCCTTGCATTCACAGACAGTTAGGTAGTACAGTATGCACAGACTATTGCAGTCCCACTATAGTCAGGCTTATACCCCACCTCCCATGAATTTGACCTCCACATCCCCGGGCTCAGGCACATTATGACAAAGGGCAAAGGAGACTGCAGGGGTGTACTCACCATTGAAATGAATGGAGATATTTTTTAATTATTATTTTATACATTATTGATGGAGAGTTGGAGATTAATAAAGGCCACTGCTCAACTAAGAAGGGCCTTGTTAGTAGAACAGTGGTCTTCATTATTCTCCAACTCACCATCATAACATAGAAAATAGTAATAGAAAAAAACTCCATTCATTTCAAGGGGGTACGCCCCAGAACTCTGACCTCTGGACATCATCTCGTAAAGACTCCTATCTCTGGCTCTGTAGTACTCAAGTAAGATACTTTTTACTTATATCTGTACTTGGTGGATTGTCTGTAGCAGCATGGCTGTACCCACTACAGTGTGTGTGCATGGGAGGACTGGCCATGTGTGTGTGTGTGTGTGTGTGTGTGTGTGTGTGTGTGTGTGTGTGTGTGTGTGAAGTTATTGCTACATTTGTGTTTGCATCTTAATGTCTGTTTGTGTGTAAGCATTCAAAACTATGGAGAAAAAATAGTAGGAGTATGGGCCAGACAGAAGTAATTAAGTGGTTTTGTGGGTAAGTTTGTGTATTGGGATGGGGAAAACATGTATTTCTATTGGTATGTGTACTACTGTTCAACTGTGAAATTAAGACGAGGGAGAGAAGAAAACTGAAAAGTATACACAGGCTACAAGCATGCCGCATGCATGCAAATGTATTCAGAAACAGTATATATTGAAGTACAAGTGAGCCATATGTGTGCAGACAGTGTGGCTTAGTGGGTAAAGGCACTGAACAGCAAGCCAGGTGACTTCGATTCATGAAGACCTGAGTTTGAATCTCATCAACCCCCAGTTGTGTATGGTGTGATCCTGAGCAACTCACTTAACTTTTATGTATTCAGTTATTAGTGACCACTTGCTTTTTTTGCATGCATGCCACATGAATGCAGTCTTTTCCAATTTAACATAAAAATCATGGTTTCCAAACTTGCTTGCTGCACGCACGCCATATGCATTCAATCAGTTCCAATTTAACATTCAGATCATACTTGCAGCATGCATATCACTTGTGTAGTTTTATGTGTGCAGCATAAAAACATTTCATACAATTATTTCTGTAAGGGGTTTTTTCACCTTTCTCAGTCAATATCCAACTGACCACCCTATCTACTAACTAGTCTCTAGTGGAAAGCTTTTATACATTTTTCTGCATTACATCACAGTCATGTGATCTATTATGATCCACCCTTTTTCTTAATTAGTATTATAACTTTCTTTATTTCACTGTTTGTTTTACATTAAACATCAATGATATACAGTTTGGTTAATATTCATTCTATCCTCCTTATACTCAATTTATATTCCTATGATATAGGGGCTTTAAAACTGTATGCATCTACAGTGAGCTATTTGGGGTTAAGCCCCTCCCATTTTGAGTGCCCTCATTCCTGGGTAACCAAATAAACAGAGTAAGACTTTGGGCTGCCAGCCCTATAGCAACACCCAGACAGAGGTGCTTCCCACAGGTATTTAAATTTTTTTAACAACATTTTGTAGCACATAGATTGGTTTATCCCACAGACTTCTCTAAGTTGGCATCGGGAATGGAAGAATGAGGGTGTGCTCCTCTTCTCCCTTCTCCTGCCAATGTAGTAAGACCTTGACTGAGAGTTTCAGTATTAGTTTATCAATAGCTACCATTACTCCAGCATTTATTTCTTTTTATGCTGTAGCTAGTGGTACCTATGCCGACTCGACAAGACTGTTGTCGAGATTCGACATAATGAGATCCCGGATGTTGAGAGGCAAAATTTCGCCTGTCAGATATCGGTGTGTTTTTCCATTGTGGGCTGTGCCCCCTTCTATAGATTCCTAACTTTGAGTCAGATTTCCCTTGAGGGGGGGAATCTGCGAAATGGTGAAATTTCACCAGCGACCTCCCAGAGCGAAACCCGCCAAGATTGTCACTGTGGGGGATTTCGCCATATGGATTTTGCTATGTGGTCAGCATACAGTAGCTAGCATATGCACAATATACAATATGCTCCTTACAGCTTTTCTACTCGGGCACTAGGGAAAGACAAGCAGTAACCTTTTATTTTCACCTAATGGCTGTAATTATCAGCCATCAGGAAACTTTTCATTTTGGCCCATTTCCTTTTCTTTTCTTTTATTTACTCTTGGTCATCGGCCAAATCACTTCTTTAATCACTTTACAGCTGCTTTGAAAAATTGGTGCATGTGATTGAGAGTGTTCTGCTTATAGAGACAGACAGTGTCTCTTTTACATGTGTGGGCTTTTCCACAGTCTACATGTTTTGGTTTTTTTTATTCTAAGCGTGGGGTGGCTTTCTGTAAGAAAGTGAAAATTACTGCCACCCCGCTAAAACTGCACCACATCATACTTGGAGTACTCTCTCTTTTATCTTTATTAGACCCTGCAGGGTCTTTTCCTTTAGAGGGGGCACCAGGGCAGAAAATCCAAGACATACAGAGAGGCAGCATTGAAAAGTGAAAGTATTGTCACCTCATGTCAATCCTAAAATGATTCAGGATTCTTTTCTGCTTTGAAGCAGCTCTTTTTGGCTGCCAACAATTAATTTCTGTGCCTGCACAGACCCCTGGGCTTGGCTGTCTGAACACTCTGAATTTCTGACAATCCAGCAAGCTGGGAGCTTTCTTCTTCTCAACAGGGATGCCAGAGAAGCAAACATGTTTCTTTCATCAGAGCTGCTTTGCATATCAGCAAATTAAATAGCTACTATCAGCAGCTCTGTATTTTTCAAAGGAACTTTGTATGAATGCCATACTCCCTTTACCAAAGCTCACCAAGGTCACTTACTAAGACAATATCCTCTAACATATTTATTCATCACAGTCTATGCATGTATCTACAAACTGCACAGAGATTAAATGCACTAATATACTTTATTTGTTTGTCATCAAAACACTTTTTTTATGAATGCACTTATGCACTTCACTCATGTCACTGCACTCAGGCTCTTTATATTATTGTAAATGTACTGGCATCTCTTTTAACTACACTAAGTCCTAAAGGTGCATCTTTTACAGCACTTTATTATTACCCAGCAAACCAGCACATTTTAAAGCTTCTAGGCCTTTGGTTCCAATTGGGGGGTGTAAGGGAAGACCTCAGTCTACTTACCAGGGTAAACTCCTAGGACAGGTGGTCACCCTGTCACACATCCTCACACACAGGAGGGCAACCATCTTATGGCTGTCCAAAGCTCAACTAGTACCCAAAAAGGGTGTGGAGCTTCAGCCCACCCTCACCATGAAGCTCTGCCCCAGGGTCCCTTAAATCAGCTTTAGTATTGTTAATACCATGATTCTATAATAGCAATACCTTCAAAACATTACCCAGGGGCTAACAGAGATAGCAGCATAGTATCTATTTAAGCATTCTGGGAACTGTTCCAGTCTGTAATGACTTTCTACCCCCTAACTATTCCTCTCTGGATGCTAGAACCCAGGCATTCTCATTTAATATCAGACACCCATCCACAAGAGTGCTCTTTCTGATTTACACCTCGAGGTCATAATCTTTAAGCTCCCTTTTCCAAGATCACAAGGAAGATATAGGAAAATCAGCAGGAAATAGAAAAGAAGGGGGGGTGGGGTTCACCCAAAGGTGAACATCCTTCCAGAGTGGAAATTTTAAAAGGATAGTTAACAGAAGAAAAAAGACTGCTGCAACAGATGTTTTTAAATAGTCAGAAAAAGTGGTCCAATTTCTGTAGCAGGGAGTATCCACCTTCCGTATTCCTGAAAAGGGATGGAGCTTCAGCCTACCCTCACCTGAAGCTCCATCTCAGGGTTAGAGTTGCATTAAAAAATGTTTTCACCAGCGAAATTCTGGCTAAATTGCCAATTTTACCCAGCAACATTTCCCTTAATTATGGGCTTTCGGTGAAATTTCACCAAACAATTTCACCTTGAATTTTGCCTTGTATTTCTATAAGGTGAAATTAGGCTAAATTGGGATTTTCTCTCTGCTGGTGGTCACATGGTTGAGTCTAAACACAGGCAAAAAGTGAGTGGTTCATTTTCTGAGCTACATATCTCAAGGAAGCAGGCAGCATCTAGACTCAGAGTCAGAGCCCTGTGACAGCAGAGTAGAGATGCAGCAAAGTTTAAATTCACCTGGGAGTTAAGGTGATGTAGGCAATTATGAATTCATGTAACACTATGCAAAATTCCCATTAAAAAGTCAAAATTCCCCTTAATGGACATTGCGTTTGTGCACTTTGTGTTCACTTCACGTTACATTTACAGAAGACAAAGTTGGCAAGAAACAGCCCATGGATCACATATCTGACAGTCTAGAGGTCACATGATGCAGGCAGGAAGTTAATCAGGCAAGGCAGTGAACTAGTTTAACTTACCCTTGCCCTGTGCTAGAGAAGGAGCTTTTTGAGAGTGTCTGCATAGTGCTAGTTAAATATTTACTCAGTGTTTCTGTTAACTGCCATATTTCTGCTTTTGAGTTTTTCCCCTTTTGTTATCATATTCCTGAGTTTTACACTGCACCAGGATGGTCTGCTTCAGCTGCATTATTCAGCACCACCACCATCGTGACTGGGTACAAACATAGATGTGATTGTCCTGCTTGGTATGTTGGACAAAAAAAGTTGAAGTGCTGTGATTCATGATCATGAAGAGGAACGTGATTTGTCTCATGACTCATGAATCCATGATTATAACATGACAATGAGTAGAACGTTCGAACTGAGATATGTACCACACTGGTACTCTGAAGACTACTTGAATATTCAAAGTCATCCTCCCCATGCCTGTGGTAAACCTTCAGTGTTAATTCGCAACTTTTACCTACATGGCTACTTGCTGTTACTTGATGACTGGCTGGAGGATTTTATTTCAGACACACGCACACAGAATTTATTTCACACACCACCTATGCTAAGGGTGATGCTACAGGCACTGCTGCTATCCATACAGATTCAGGGACCTTGCCTGGCCTAACCGTCTCTGAAACATTACTTTTTCCCTTCAAGGATTTGTTTCCTTTTTTTATTTATTCCACATGATGTGACAGAAAACCCTGACCACAGAGTCAAAGCTTATACCCCACTGACTTATGTGGCTCATACGCCACAGTCAGAAACACCTTTTCCTGATCATGTCTTTATGGGCATTTTTTTAGATTACATGGAGTCACCAAAAAAAGAAATACATTTCTTGAAAACAGTGATTTTTTCTAATTTTGTAAGTTGCTAACAAATTCAAGACAATTCACAAGACAGCACAGTGCCAAAAATACTGTAGTAGGTACATGTTTTTATTTTGTCTTTTCCTTTTAGTTAAATGCTATAATATGCAGTGAGAAACAGTATTCGATCATGGTACTATGGGGAAACACATGACAGTGGTACAATGACAACAATCTCAACAGGCTGAACATAGACAATTAACAGCAAAGTTATATTTATTCCGTTTTTGGTGGATGGGAAGCCAAAAAACAACAGTGACTTCCAGATAGAAATTGAGTCCTAAAGAGATGTAGCCACGCAGGCACAACAAGACCTTGAGCAGTCTTCAGAAATCCTACAGTGGAACAAACAATACTTTCTTTTTGGGGAGGGTTACAGCAGTAGCTAGATAGAAGCAGGAAATAATACCTCAGATGGGCTAAAAAAATAAAGAGTATTGCTATTAGGGTGGTGTAATAAAATACATCCAGCTTGACAGCATGTACACAGATGGAAGGTGATGTGCAGAAACTGTAATAGTTCAGTAAACTGCAGCACAGTCTTTTAAACAGACTGAAAAAATGCACAGCAGCACAGCAAACAGCAGAAACTGAATACAACTTACTAGAAGTATTACTGTGTATACCTGAACACAGAAAATACTAAAACACTAGTCAACAACAGTTGGAAAAACTGCCTTTCTCACTGTGAATCTCCCTTCTACAATCTACATCACAGATCTGCCCCTCCTCGAAGCACACTTCTACTGTGTCTGTCAGTAAAGAGACTGAATGTATTAAATTAACATTCAATAATCACACAAAATCAATAAATGCTCAATGATATAAACACACAAGGGTTTACTACAATCGATGTACTAACTTTTGACAAAATGTTGTAGCAAAAATACGTTTTTAAAGATTTATCGATGGTTTAATTCTCAGAGATCTGACAGCAAACCGTCTCCATCTTTCCACTACACACACTACACTGAACTGAGGCTGTGCAAGATAATGAAGTGGCCATGTGACCTTACATCCCATGAATCACTGCAAAATTCACCTTAAAGAGCAAATAAAAAGGTGAACTAATGCGAAGTCCATAGAGAATAATGGGAACTTTGCATTGCTTCGAGATGCAAAGTTATTCGCTCCACTTTGTGGAATATTACTCAAAATTTGGGTTCTACATGAAATACTACACATGGCAAATTTTAGGCACTTCGCCCACCACTACTGCAGAGTGCACTTTGATACATAAACTACTTAATTTGTGCTACTTTTTCTAACTTTTTCTTGTTTGTCTTTGTCCTGTTTCATATTTTAGTACCTGTGAGGTGTGTATATGTGTGTGTGTGTGTGTGTTTTGTGTGTTGTATGTGTGTGTTTGTGTATGTGTTGTGTTTTTGTGTGTGTGTCTGTTTTGTGTGTGTGTTGTGTGTTTTGTGTGTGTGTGTATGTGTGTGTTTTGTGTGTGTGTGTGCACGCACGCGTGTGTGTGTGTGTGTGAGTGTGTGAGTGAGTGTGTGTGTGTGTGTGTGTGTGTGTATGTGTGATTCCCCTACCCGGCGCTCTCACTCACAGTCTCTATCTCTCTTTCTTTTTGGTTTTGTTTGAATTGGTGGTGGAGGTGGGAATAATGGAAAAAGGTAGAGGCAGTGGGGCACCTATATGCCACCTTGACAGACGTGTCTTTCAGATGTCCATTAAAAATGAAATGCCACAGTAGTAGGAGGCTGTTGGCCTCAGCACCAGCACACAGCAGCAAACAACTCTGCCCCCTCCCCAGCAGCCAGAGGCAACTGTGGCCCCCCCACAACAACAGCAGCAGGAGTCAGTGCCCCCTCTCCAGCACTAGGAGGCAACCATGGCCACTCCACTGCAGCAGCAGCAGCAAGAGGCAGTGCCCCCTTCCCAGCAGCAGTATACTGTTTCTCCAACCCAGCAGCAGGAGACTGTGCCCCCTCCCAAGCAGCAGGAGGAGTCAATGCCTGGGGCATCATCTGCCACCCCCCCATGGCCCCATCATCCACTAAATTCTCCTGCCTGGGAGTTTTTTTATGCAAGTTTGGCATGTGACCCAGTGGTCACCTGCAATCTATGTGGGCAGGAAGTGTGCCACGGTAGTTATACACATACATGATATATTTTCACACAGAAGCCCTCAAAGAACTGAATTTTGTGAGTTCATAAAGTGCATATTCCTGAAATAGCTGAGTGTGACAGACACCTGTTTGTCAATCTGACATAACAACAAAATTGTTCTGACATGAACTCATTTTTGGAAGCTACATCATAGATGCACTGTTTCTATGAATTAACAAACTTTAGATTTATTTTATATCCATTAAACAACCTGTGTTATATACCTAGAAAACAATGCAGAGGTTTGATAAAACAGAACTGACAGCTGTAATACAGACAAGGTAATTTCTCACAGACATTCATTCAGACCACTATAGTTCAGCATTCTGACTCAAATGATCAACTTTTTATGACAGCAGAATGATAGATTTTAAGCTAATCTATCTAAACACAAACCAGATGGGTTAGTAACAAACTTTGAATGAAAACAAATAGATCTGCAGACTGCTTTGACTAGGAACTGCACCAGCTTCTTCAGTCAATCAGGGACTTAATTACTGAAGCAACAGGCTAGACACGAATGATATCATCACTCACTGCAAGAGACAGAAACATCTTCACTGATTTCAGTTACTGCAGAGCACATTAACAGATGCTGATTTAGATAAAACCACAAAATCAAACAGCATGATATTTTCAGCAAACATGAATCATAACACAGGGACTTGAATTCAAGTGATGTCAAGCTTTCCTTATAAATGTGCATTTGATCTTTAAAGATCAGATTGCACTTATTGTAAGAGTAGGGGATGTTCCATAGCAGGAGAATAGTTATGTATGTGCACAGTTGGTGCAGGATCTTGCTGCCTGAGCTATGAGCTAGCCAACTCATAAAACAGTTGGTAACCAAGAACAGGAACACTCAGCACTCTGTACATGTTAAACACAGGCATCCAATAGTGAAAATGAAGACATTTGTTAATGACTGAGCCTAGGTAAAGGTTTTCTTTATCTTCTTTAGCAAAAAGAACCACCGATTGTTCTGACAAAAAATAACAACACTGTCTGAACTCCAGGTGCTTCACTTAGGTGAAACTCCATCAGGGACACTGGTTCCCTGGTCTCTAGTCCAACATTTCCCAATCAATACAAAAGGTTCATGTATCTCATCTCCCAGAATGAATTAGAATGAACCTGATAATGGTCTGACACAGGTAACTGTGTCTTTGTTAGTTAAAAATCTCAAATAAAAATTAAAAATAGCATCACTGTAGAGAAATGTATTATTTGCTCTAACACTTGCAAGTATCTCACTATGGACCTGTATCACATGTCTTCTAATAAAATCAATTTTATTATGGTGAGTATCTACTGTATAAATAGTTCTTTATGAATACTTCTGCTTGACAGTTCTTGCACATGGGATTACAAATTCAGAATTAGGAAATGTTTAATCAAGAAGCAACTGATATGGGAACTAGAGATGCAGCAAAATGTAATTTCACTGGTAAAACTCTGGAAAAATCACAAATTTCTCTGTGTGAAATATTTCACAAAATTTGTGCATTCTGAGAAATATTTTACAGCTGCAAAATGCAGAATTTTGCCCATGAAATGTGGAATTTCACACACAAATGGTGGAATTTATCCCACGAGTGGTGAAATTCCACATCTGCCAGAACTAGACACATCTTGGAGTCCCTGCAGGGGAAGGGCCTCAAACAACTGGTACAACAACACACAAGAGACAAGGGCTATCCTAGATCTAGTGCTGACTAACAGGGAAAGGATCACAGATCTCCAGGAAGAAGGTTGGGTATGGTTCAATATGGCTCTAGAACTAAATCATCCCATTCCAAGGCAAAAATATGGGACTTCAGAGGAGCTGACTTTAATAAGATGGCCAACAGAGTTAAGCTAGTTTTAGAAAAAAGAAATACAGGTGAGTGGGTACAGGCAAAGTGAGCAAGCATTAAGGATGCAATACTTGAAGCAACATCAACATTGTGTAAAAGAGAAAAGGAAGTGCAAAAGCAGAAGGAAACCACTTCAGTTCTCAAAAACAGTAGCAGAAAAGGTCAGGGCTAAAAGGCTGACCTTAAGGAAATATGAGGGAACACAGCAGGATGAAGACAGGGAGGCATACCAAACTTCCCTAAGAGAAGCAGGGAAGGCAGTAAGGCAGGCAAAGGCCCAAACTGAGGAAACACTAGCACAAATAGTAAAAGAAGGTGACAAGACGTTCTATAGATACATTAGTGAAAGGAGAAAGTCCAGATGGGGTATTGCTAAGATCAAAGGAGATAAGGGAGTGTGTGAGGAGGAGGACCATGTAAAATCATCTATCCTAAATAGATACTTCTGCTCAGTATTTACTGAAGAGAAGATAGAGCAGGTCCCACAGCTCAGCACCATGGGCAGAGGGGGGAGGGAGATGTGCACTAGTCCCTTCACAAAATAAAGGGTCCTACAAGAGCTCAATAAGCTCAGGGTGGACAAGGCAATGGGGCCTGATGGCATACATCCCAGGGTACTAAAGGAGCTAAGGGTGGAACTAGCAGAGCCATTATCAGAACTGTTTAGTGAGTCTTTGAGCACAGGAGACATCCCAGAAGACTGGAGAAGGGCTTATGTGATCCCGCTCTACAAGAGTGGTAGCAGGGAGGAGGCAGGGAACTATAGACTAGTCTTACCTCAGTAGTGTGCAAGATTATGGAGGCACTCCTTAAGGAAAGGATAGTGCAACACCTGGAATCCATAGGAGCACATGATCCAAGACAGTATGGGTTTACAAAAGAAAGGTCCTGTCAAACTAATATCATAGATTTCTTTTACTGGGTAACCAGAGTGGTGGACCAAGGGGGAGCAGTTGATGTCGCCTACCTTGACATCAGCAAAGCTTTCGATACTGCTCCACATAGAAGATTGATTAATAAGCTGGGTAGGCTCAGGGTGGGTAAGAAGCTGGTCAACTGGGTGGAAACTGGTTGACGGGCAGAAAACAGAGAGTGGTGGTAAATGGTATACAGTCTGAAGAGATGCAGGTCACAAGTGGGTTAACTCAGGGATCAGTCCTGGGGCCAGTCCTCTTCAATATCTTCATCAATGACTTTGCAGATGGACCAGAGGGTAAGGTTTGTCTGTTTGCAGATGACTCCAAGATCTGCAACACAGTAGATCACCCAGATGGGGTGGGCAGAATGAGAAGAGATCTAGATAAACTAGCAAAATGGTCAGAAGAGTGGCAATTGGGGTTTAATGCAAAGAAGTGCAAGATCATGCACATAGGGAAGACAAACCCTGAAGCCACCTATAGGCTGGGAGGGGAGTTGCTGGCAGTCACAAGGGAAAAAAGAGACTTGGGCATCATCATCACTGATGACATGAAATCATCCAATTTGACCACTAAAGCAGTAGGTAAGGCTAGGGGGATGTTGGGGTGTATTAGTAGGGGTATTGCAAGTGAGAAGAGGGACGTAATAATCCCTCTTTACAAGACACTGGTTAGGTCCCATCTGGAGTACTGCGTGCAGTACTAGAGGTGACACCTTCACAAGGACATTAACAAAATGGAGGCAGTCTGGGGAAGGGTAACCAAAATGGTACAGGGACTACATCAGAAAACATATGAGGACAGGTTAATGGAGCTCAATATGTATACTGTAGAGCAAAGGAGGGAGAGAGAGGTGATATGACCGAAACATTCAAACACCTTAAGGGCATTAACAAGGTGAAAGAGTCTAACATGTTTCAATATAAGAAAAATAGGACAAGAGGACACAGCATGAGCTTAGAGGAACGCCGATTAAGGGGTAATGTGAGTAAGTTCTTTCTAACAGAAAGGTTGGCGGATGTATGGAATGGCCTACCTCAGGAAGTGGTAGATATGAATACAGTGCAGGGCTTCAAACAGGCATAAGGGTGCAATACAGATGAGTATGAATGGATTGGCCATTGACAAAGCAAAGGCCAATTTCACATTTATAAGATAGAAAAAGAAATGGGCAGACTGGATGGGCCTTGCAGTCCTTATGTGCCATCAACTTCTATGCTTCTGTGTTTCTATTTCACTGGTGGAATTTCACATTTCAAACTCATGAAATATTTCATGAAATGCACAAATTTTGTGAAATATTTTGCGTAATGAAATTTACGGATTTCACCCATCTGTAATGGGAACTAGATTAGCTGACCAAAGATTTTTTACCAAACATTACATAAGAACTTTGGGAGAGACCTAGATGTACAGTACTCAATGTCCATTCCTGTCAGTACAAGAGAGACAACTAATCAACTCAGCATTCTGTCTGGGGTTTGTTTACAGCATACACAAAGTAAGCAATATTGATTAAAGGGGAACTGTCGTCACTAACAGTTTGAAATGTAAAGGTGATAACTCACTAGTTTCAATGCACATACATAACAATTATTATAACTGTAGAAAGTGTTGTAATAACACCTTAAAACACACTTAATAAAACAGATAATTTCCTATTTAATCTACAGTAAATGGAGGACCAAGACCCTCGGTGACATCATTTCCTGTCAGGAGCCTAAAACATATGGCTTCCCCAGCCCTTAATTATAGGCTGATTTACATATGAATAACTCTGGACTGCAAAGACTCACATATAAACACAATGGCTCAATTAAATTAGCTTTTTGTGGACTTTCAGTCATTAAGAAACCCTGTAGATGACAGTTCCCCTTTAAGACAATTCTGAAGTTACAATTGGACTGTTTTGAGCAATACAACATTCTGGAAATCAATTCCAGAAGAACCCTTTGCTAAATCTGCAGAAGGTGTAAGCCGTGAAAAGATCTGGGAGCCCAATTTTCAAAGGGCCAGAAATAACTCAGGTACTAATTCCTGCAGCGCCAGGGTGAAAATGCTAATTTCAGCTTTTCATCACACTAGTGGAAAAGTCCCACAAAAAAGTAGCCTTTTGTAAAATTGTACAGATGTGGCTGATATTGCGGTTGTGCGATGGATACCCTCCATGACTTTTCTTTCAGTACATGCACAATTTTCCAAGGTCTGAAAATCAGTCCCCCATAATCTGGTTTGGTGCTTTTCAGGGCAGCACACTGTGCTGTTATGTAAAAGACCAAGAACTGCATGCTAAATCAGAGTTCCGGTCCTGCCCAGAGGAGTCTAGGAGTACTGCAGAAGCAATGTACTTCAATCCAGGGGTTACCTGCTATTATGATCATGGATAAAAAATGGTTGTACATGGTTAAAAAATGGTTATACAGTACATGGTCAGTAGCTGTCATTCACGGTTTGCCCCTAATTTTAAGTGTGGACCTCTATAGACAACATTGAAAGGTAAATTGCCCAGAGGCACACCATGGATAACCGTAGTCAAAATAGTTTGATAATCATTCAAGTTGACCATGGTCATTCATGGTTGTTACTGTCAGACATTTTCTATGTTATAAAACATATTCATACTCTTTGGCTGCAATTAATCTTTTAATCAATTATGTAATGAATACATGAAATCATAAAAAAACAAAACTGCAGACAGAATAAGGCCTTGCCATCTATCCGGTCTGCCCTATGTGGCTGTATCTGCCCCGCAGGGGATCATACCTGATATCACTTCCTTTGCTACCGTATTGATTCTCTGACCAGCCTTTTGTGACTATCCTACTCTTGGTTAAAGCTCTCCACCTTTTTTCACTGACCAGCACTTCAAGAAGCTTGTTCCACCCCGCACCGCTCTTTCTGTGAAGTAGTACATCCTCAGGACCCCTCAGAACTGTCACCCTCCCTCAAGTTTCCCACTATTCCCTCTGGTATTTATGTTACCACTTGTGGTGAACAGCCCACTGATGTCTACTCTATTGATATCCTGCATGTATTTAAAACTTTCAGTCATGTCATCCCTTTCCCTTCTGGCTTCCAGTGAGTACATGTTGAGGCCTTCCAATCTTTGTTCATATACCCTCACCTGTTGCCCATGGATCCTTCTGGACCCCCACCTCTGCATGGTCCCTAGTTTGTTCATGTCCTTTTTTAGGTGTGGGCCTAGAATTGTGCCCAGTACTCAAGGGGTGATTTCACATAGTACTGTGCAGAGCACATTTGTTTACAATTTACATTTCTTCCCCTGTCTCTGTCTCATTCCTCTTCACTAAGGTCAGACCCAGACCCAACCCACCCTCAGATTCCTGCCACTTACCTCAGATATTTTTTAAACCCTAAGGGCTTGCCACCCCCCCCCCATGGTAGGGTATAGCCAAACCAGATTGAACAGCCTGCCTCTTTCTGAGAAAGGAGGTAGGAGTTCCCAAAGTGGGGAGAGGGCCAGCCAGTGCTGAGACATAGTGTTTCTACCTTTTGGTGCCAGCTACTGGGATGCTGGCACACAAACAGCTCAGTGTTCATACTTGAAATTCTACAGAGCAAAGCCTGACTAACATCCTTCAACCTACTGTACTACCGATGCACTGCCACCTATGATCACTCAGGTGGCACTGCAACAGTGGCAACAGCTACTCTCCCTACCCAGAAGAGGAAGAGCACTCTTTGGGTTGCTTGATCTTCCTCCCCCCAGCTCTCCCCTGGCAACACAAGCTCGTTCCTGAACTTGGATCACTGACATAGTGAGTGATATCTCAACTACTGTCCCAATAGGCGGGTCCCTGCTCAGGGGCATGTCACATATATTGCACATTTGAAATAGCTTTAAGTTACTCACCCATCACTGCTGATGTTACTCTTTCTAACAGAGTCTCTCCTCATTCATGTGCAATAGAATGGACTCATTTCTATTTATAATACTATAAAATGAAACTGTTTTAAGATGGGGAAAGTTGATATATTATTATTTATGCTCAGGTAATTAATTTCCTTGTGTGAGTCTTATTCTGTCTTCATAAATTGAGAATTCTTGAGAATGTTAATTCTTTCAAGTACCTTGGCATAACCCTCGGCCCTTCCTGAATTTCTCATTTTACATCTCTAATACCTGTAAAATTGTCAGCATTAAACTTGGCCTGGCACATAGAACCAAATATGCCCTCACTCTATCTGCCCAAATTGCCACTGCTCAGGACATTCTTCTTTCCAGCCTTACCTATGGCTCTGTCATCTAGTCTTACATCTCCAAGGGAAACCTCAACAAATAGGATGTTAACTTCAATAGCATATGCTGTTTTGCCCTTTCCACAAACTGACTTACCCACCACTGTCAGTTCCACACTGGGTTAAACTGGTTATCTCCTAAGAAATGTCATTCATGTCATTGGTGCCCTTACTGACAAAATTCTTAGGACTAGGGTACCTTCCTCCTTAGCTGCATCGCTTAAACCCCCTGACCTGGCTTACCTTCATCAGTCTGGTGTCCTGCTCCTTCTAATTGTCCCTCAGTGTGCTGCCAATATGGGGAGTCTGACTTTCTCCTACCGTGCCCCAAATTACTGGAACTTCCTCCCTGTTGCCCTCTGGCACTCCTCCTCCCATGTCTGTTTCAACAACATGGTCAGAGCCAATATGGCTATGGAGAGCTTTTTGGATGCTTTTACCCATTATTTCTGATGAATTTGCACAATGAAGATCTGTGGAGAGGCAGTGTCAATGTAGTCTTCCTTTCACACAGTTTTACAATGTGTTTTCCTACAGTATGCCTGCTTATTGCTATATATTTAGCCTGGATAGTTTACAGAAGAAATGGCATCTTGTTTTCAGTGGGGCCCTACATCTACACAATATTATGCTGCATTGTGTAAAATCAGAATGCACTAAAAACAATATTTTACATCTGGGGGATATATTAAGTGCTGGATCAATGCACAAGCAGAAAGATGCATTGCACAAAGAGGATGCACCAATCAGCACTGATACAACACTCAAAGAGAATGCACCACCAGTACAGAGTGTGCATATAGTGAAGCCCACCAGGATGAAGTGGAGAACTGCAGAATTCTGCAGTGGAGTTACTGAAGCATACAATGCAATTTCAAAGGGAGTTAATCCCTTTTGTCATGCAGTAAATCTGTGACACTGCACTTCATTGTTGCTGTTGAAAATGTGACCCTGGACAGGAGTCACAGTGCAGGTGGTCACCCTGTCAGGTGCATCCAGGGTGACCCCTACTGAATACCTTCCAGGGGAAATGCATGGCACATACCGGTATGCACCACAGCCCCCATGGGTGATATTCAGCCCAGAAAAGCAAATGAACTAATTGAGCATGCAGGGTGCAAAGAGGCCTTATGCATGCTCATTACCAGCCCATTTGCATGTTGGCATGGGGATGAATGCACTGGAGCAGCTCTTGCCCTCAAGCCCTGACCCAGATCACTCCCATGTGGGACAGGCCCTGAAGTCTCTAGTAGTATAGTGGCACCCCCACCCATACCACCAGCCTCGATCATACTGAAGTCCAGGATTTATCGTTCCCTATTGTAGGGACCCCAGTGCCACCCCTAATTTCACCTGAATACACCCACAGTCCATGTCCATAGTGTAATAGCCTCCGCTCTCCCTCAATGGTGCACAGGCAGCCCCCTCCCTGCCTCTATCCCATCCCATTGCGACGACTGGCTCTGTAATAAGATTGTACCACTCTATCTGCGGGTGGCAGAGCACTCACAGTAGGATGCTGGAATGTGTTATACTTAGGCACGAGCTGTGTGTGGGTGATAACACCCAGTGACCATACTCCTCTGGCACTTGCATGTGGATCCATCATCCTGGTGCCATTGCACTGCTCAGTGTGGGTGACTGCCGATGCTGTACCCACTCACGCAGGTCCCAAAACAGGAATGTTACAGCAGATCTCCCATTTGTTTGTACAACTGGGGAACTGCAGATGAACTATCTATAGCCTGAAGTGTACACTGCAAATGGCATTACAGGATACCACACCCCATGGCACCCGGAACACTTCAGAAGTCCAGAAGGTGGCATGTTATGCAGGGGAAAAGGGGAGAGTGCAGACTTGCAGTGGTGTATGACAGCAGGAAGATACAGCATTGATAAGGCATGCACTGGAGTTATGTAAATTCCCTCTTCAGTTTGCCAGGGACGTACACACAGCTGCATAAACTGGTAGATCTGCAGCTGGCATGGTGCCCCAATGCATGGTACAGACAGTTGGGTCATTCCAGAGTGCAGGTCCCCAGCCTGGGTTCAGTGCAGTCAATGGCTGGCCATGGCAGGGTGTGGAGGGCAGTGCCAGTCTTTGCAACAGGTTGGGTATGGAGGGAGTGAGGGTGTCTGTGTACAGGGGCAGTGGATGGGAGTCCTCTAGACTATGGATATGGACCATGGTTTCCTCTGGTGCAATTGGGTCTGCAGGGACCCTATGCTATGGAGCTCATCAGGGATGGAGTTGGCTAGATTGGGGATGGAAAGGAGGTACCTCTAGTCTACCAGGGCTGCCAGGCTGCTGTGCACCTGGGTGCACATCTGCAGTCTACCTGTGGGTGTCTGGCTATGTCAGACCTGCTATTCATGGCCTAACTGTGGGCTGCAGTGCTCTGGACTGTGAGGGGCACATTCCCACTGAATATGCTGCAGCACAACATATGCATGGGATTGCCCCCTTGACATGAATGGCATTCCAGTTGTGTGTGCCCTGGCCCATTCCCTTGTGACCAGCGCATCCCGCACATTTGAATATCGTGCTGTTGCACATTGTTGGAGTTGTGCAGCACATCTCCCTTTTCCACTGGGATGCACTGTGTATCTCCCCTGAATAAGGGGGCCCTGGACTAGGTAGCCTGAATACATTATAAAAATGATAAAATCATAACCCTGCTAAAAACAAGGTATTGCATCTAATCTTGGACAGCCAGAGTAAACACAGTGCAAAAATGTGTAAATGAACATCCCTGTGACAATGAGATGTAGCATTTCCCATGCTCTATCCAGGATATAAAATATAGGATAAGAAATATTCAGTGCTCCCAGATTCAAATAACCATTACTCTGTAAAAAGACCTAATTTCCCTGTGTTTTCCCCACAAAGGCAGAATCAAATCGCTGTATAAATCCCTGTATTTTTTTTCCATAAGCCACTGGTTCTTTATTTATGACTTTATTCTTTATTTATTATATCAGCAGCCTTTTATTAGGAAAAGAGCTCTGATTTGCTTCTCGGTATTAATATTTTATGTCACGATTGCCTTGGAATGGTTTGGATTTATATGTTATGCATAAGGCATAATGGAGGACTATATGAAATAACAAATATTAAGCTCATTATTTCATGAACTATACTCAAAATTAGCAATCACAAGTCAGACAATCTTTCAAAAAATACTAGTAATGCCTGTAAACAAATTTATTGCAAATAGAGACATTTCAATTATATATATATATATATATATATTCATGGCAAAAATATTTTAATGCATCACTTAGAGTTTTCCCCAGCGACAAAGTGAGAATTCCGGTGTTAGGGTTAAAGCCCCGTGCACCCCAGCCCGCACCGCCAACCAGCATCGGGGTGTGCGTTGGGGTGGTCAGTCCTAACTCTCACCCCATTTTCCTATACCTCAGCTTGTCTACACATGTGATGGGGTGAGAGTTAGGCCGACATCCAATGCACACCCGATGCCAGTTGGTGGGGTGGGCTGGGGGTCCAAGGGGCTTTCAACCCTAACACTGAATTTCCTCACTTTTGTCACTGTGAACAACCCTAACTGATACATTAAACAGAGTTTTTCACCATGAATATATATATATATATATATAGAGAAGAGAGAGAGATATCTATCTATCTATCTATCTATCTCTCTCTCTCTCTATATATATATATATATATATATATATATATATATATGGCAAAAAAAATCCTTTTAATGCATCATTTAGGGTTGTTCCACAGTGACAAAAGCAAGGAAATTTGGTGTTAGGGTTGAAAGCCCCCCTTGCACCCCACAGCCCGCCCGCCAGCCAGCATCGGGGTGTGCGTTGGGCTCATCAGCCCTAACTCTCACCCCATCACATGTGTAGACAAGCTGAGGTATAAGAGAATGGGGTGAGAGTTAGGAATGACGAGCCCAATGCACACCCTGATGCCAGTTGGGGGGGCAGGCTGGGGGGTGCAAAGGGGGCTTTCAACCCTAATGCCAAATTTCCTTGCGTTTGTTGCTGTGGAACAACCCTAACTGATGCATTAAACCAAGTTTTTTGCCATGAATTTCCCTTCCTTTTGATAATGAGGACTATAAAAAGTGAATAGAATGTGTTGATGGGAGTGTGGGCCCTTCGGGCCCTATGCTCTCACTACATGATGTGTAGTGACATAGTAATGGTAACTGCAATGCAAACACAAGCACTGATGATTACGCACATGGTGATGCAAACGTAAAAGGTAACACAAACATTAATAGAAACGTAAGTGCAAAGTGACGGCAAAGTGAACAGTGATGCAAACGGAGACGCAAGTGCATACGTAAACGCAACTGGTAATGCGCATGGTCATGTTACCGCTATTGTAAATGCAAATGTTAAGTGTTACAGCAACAATAACACCAAAGGGAACAGAAACGGAAAGGAGAACACAAGCAAGTATGGAAATGCAAAGTGTAATGCGCACGGTCAAGGTACCGCAATTACAAATGCAAATGGTAATGGGAACAGTAAAAATAACACCAAAAGAAACAGAAATGGAAAACAAACGCAAGCATGTACGGAAACATAAACTGTAATGCGCACGGTCATGGTACCACAATTGGAAATGCAAATGGCAATGGTAACAAGTGAAATAATGCCAAAGGAAACAGAAATGGAAATGCGAATGCAAGCACATACAGAAACACAAACCATTACACGCATGGTCACGGTACTGCAATTGTAAATGCAAATGTTAATGGTAACAGCAACAATAACGCCAAAGGAAACAGAAACGCAATCACAAGCACATAATGAAACGCAATCAGTGACAAGCACAGTGACGGTACGGCAATTGGAAACACAACTGGTAACGTTAACAGCAGAAATAATGGCAAAGTAAACAGAAACGCGAACGCAAGTGCATAAGCAAACGAGAATGCAAAGGGTAATGCACACAGTGGTATACATGGGAATGGTAACGCAAATAGGTATGGAAACACCAGTGGGAATGGTAAGTGTTACAGTAAAGGAAGTGCACACCCTGTATTTGCCCAACAGCTGCATAGAGAAACACAGTGTGTAGAAAGAATGTATGCATAATAATGGGCCTCAGAGCAGAAAATGAGCTGTTGGAATACTAAATTGCTGATATCTCAGGAACTGTATGACATAGAAAACAAATTTAAATTACACATGATTCATGAGTTTCCAGGCTAGGTTTTCGCAGATTGTCACAATGAAAATTCCGTATCTTGCACTGTTTGAGATACGAGCCCCGAAAGGCATGGCGTATGCCACCATGTTAGTCAATGGGGAAAAACGTCAAATTCAGAGCACCAAAACTTGGCATCTGTGCAATATTTTTTCACCAAACCACCAAAAGGCACATCTGTGAAATGTTGGCTGCCTTTCCTCCAAATTTCAGCCCAAAAGACCAAACCGTTCTTTTGCAGCAGGGTGGCAAAGAATTCCTGTCATGTTGGCCATAGTCTGGACAAGTAGTGTCACAATTTGCGAATGAGTTTGCAAAAATTTGCGAAAGTGTCGCAGGTGTGACACTACTTTTTCCAGAAATTTGAAAAACATATTTCTGAGGTGTTTAACCCCAAAATAAAGACATGGCTAGCATCCTGAGGGTCTGACTAGGTGAACACAAAATAAACTGTGTTCCTAGAGGGTCCCAATTTTAAATGCCAAGCATTTTTCTGATCAGTAACTGAAAACAAAACGGCAGATTTGTGACACTACTAGGGCCATTTGCGACATTAAAAAGTGCATTTGCAAAAGTGTTAAACTTTTTGTTAACTTTTCCCATTGACTTAAAATGGGAAATTGTTTTTTATATAACTTTTGAACCATTTAATATTTTTTCACGAAATCTTCAAAAGGCACATTGGGGACCCTGGCAGTACTTTCCCTGAAGTTTCCGGACTGATCGCACAAACCATACGACCTGTAGGCTTGAGCAAAAAATTTGCAAAAAAGCGTAATTGTGTACACAGATGTCGCCTAATAACTCTGCAGCTGTATATCTGACCGTTACGAATGTTGGCAGATCCTGAGATCTATGGTGCCCCCATGCCTGCCAAATTTCAGGCAAATCCATTGAATGGTGGCAAAGTTATTAAGGTGCAAAGTTTCACCCTTTAATCTTAAAAGTGCTACATGCTGCCATAATATATATATATATATATATATATATATATATATATATATATAATGTATGGCAGAACACTGTTAACCTTAGGAAATCATCATTTCCTAAGGTTGTTAATCTATCGATGTGATGTAGAAATGTTGTTAACCTATCGATGCTACGTAACATCGATAGGTTAACAACAGTGATTGGTCTGCCCATGTGCGCGCCTTTTTTTAGACGGGGAACCACCGGATGAGCACAGCGGTTAGGGAAGGACTGAATGGCCGCGGCAGTGACTTTTTCAAAAAGTAAGCAGCCGTTTTACTTTTTAAGTGGGACCATACACTATAAAAAATAATGTATGGTCCCTCTATGACAGCGGTCATATTAAGTGTCTAGAGGTTGTATGGCGGCGATAAACCTCTTGAGCTTAGCTCGGGAGGTTTACATGGTTGCCCTGGCAACCTCTCGACAGTTAGCAGACCGGTTACCGATAGAGGACCATACATTATCCTCTATATATACAGTATACATATATGTATATATATATATTTATAAAATGGGTAAAAGTAGCAAATACAAATCAATTGTTCTGATTGTATAAAACACATCACATGACCATGCATATATCAGAGCATGACTGCACACCTGCACTTTTACTGTCCCCCCCATCCAAAACAATTTTGACATTTTATAAGATAGATAAACCACTCTGAGGTGTGCGGTCATGCTCTGATATACGCACGCCTTGGGTGGTTGATGTACTCGGTGGTTTATCTATTACATATACACACACACATATGCTATTTTTGCATCTCACAGTTGTTAGTTTTCAGACAAATTTTCTGACTTTTTTCGGTCCACCTGATGGAATCTTGAATGAGTTAAGTAAATGTTATTTTATCAAGGCCCTGATCCAACAACTCAGAAAATACACACTCAGGCCTGGATATTCAGACTGTGCCAGGCTGTGGTGCAAGCCTGGGTGCCGAGCAACTTGGCTGCACAGGAGCGTTGACAGGGTGATATTCAACAGAGCTGTGCCATGGCACAGCATCGTTGAATATCGCACCTTGGCCACCCGCAGAGCGCATGGCGCAGTGGCACTGTGCCAGCGCAAGTGACCAGAGTGGAGCAGGGGGATGTGTTAGAGCAAGTTCCATTGTGCTAGGTGCAATAACCGTGATATTCAAAAGTGCACATGCAAGAGGGGGCGTGGCTTGGACCCGGAGGAGATGGCTGCCTAAAATTTTTCTCTGCCTGACTGAGAAATTGATCAAAATGACCTAAATGCTGGGCTGATATCACTTTGAATTACCCCACATACCCTTCCTTGCCTCTACTAACGCCGTTGAGATGTAACTCAGGTGAGCTACGCTCTCAATCAGCAACTGACGGGCCGTTGTTACTCCGGAGCCAACGCGCATCAGTAGGCCGTACAGGCCTGAGCTCGGAACACTGGTGCTGGTGCACTCTCTCCCCCCTCCCTCTTAGCGGGATCGAAGCAGTAGCTGCCCCATCCTCTCTCCTTCTTCCCCCGAGAACACCGAAGCCAGATCGTCAAAAGCCCAGTGCCAACGGGGTTTAATGCCTGCTTCCCATGGAAGGAGAAGGCATGGACCTGACTAGTGACAAGCTGCAGGGGAGATTGGCGGGTTGTGAGCCCATGAGCTGCACCATGGCTGAAGCTCCTTACCGAGATATTTTGGCTTCTGCTAACCAAGTGCAAGTGGGTGAAGCCCTAGCAAACATTACTAAAATGTTGGAGGCTCTATTAAGCAGAGTGGATACAATAGGCGCCTCTCTTGCCACCAATGTGGCAGATGTGTGCAGATTGGAGGATCAGCATAATGTGTTAGAGCAACAGACAGAGGAGCTAGAGAAACATCATCTACACGTATTACAGAAGTTGCGGGATCATGAGTCTAAGCTATCCTGGTTGTGGTACAGAGCGGAGGACCAAGAAAACCGAAGCAGACGGACTAATATACGTATACTAGGGGTATCAGAAGGAGTCAAAGGGCCTAACATGGAAAGATTCTTGAATGACTGGATCCGACAGTTACTTGGCAACTGATGGAAGGACCCTATTGGGGTAGAGAGGGCCCATCGTATCTCTGGCAACCCTGACAACACCAAAGGCCCCCGCACCATTATTGCCTATCTTCTACACTTCTCAGTCAAGGAACACCTGTTGAGAGCTGCCAGAGAGCTGGCAGAGCTAGAATGGAAGGGTAACACTATATCCTTCTACAGAGATTTCACACAAGAGGTGGCTGCGAAACGTAGCGCTTATATCCCCCTCAAGAAAATCCTAGCAGCCAATGCTGGGCAATATCGTTTTAAGGGCCTTACTGCTTTGTACCCGAACAAAAACAGTCAGTTCTTCCTTGCGGAATCCCCAGGTGACGCTGAAGCCTGGATTCAGGCCCACTGGTCCAGTGGCTGAAGAAACTATGGGTAGGTACAGTTCTGTTGAGCTGTGCAACCACAAAATCAAAGGGGGTTGCCATTCTTCTCCAGAAATTGGGCCCCTGGTCAGTTGAAGTCCATTGTCAGGACACTCAGGGGAGATGGCTTGCAGCCAGGTTGTCCTACCCGGGGGGGTAAAGTTATTTTAGCCAATGTCTACAGTCCTAATACTGATGTCGGGGACTCATATTCTGAACTGAACCAAGCCCTACCCGACCTGTCAGAAGAAAGAACAGAGATTCCCATACTACTGGGGGCGGCCACAACTTAGTACTGGACGTCTTCTTAGACAAATCTATCCCCACCCCTCAATCTCATCCTAAAGTTTTAGCCACCCTGAACACACTGATGTCGGAGTGGGGTCTGGGAGACTCATGGAGGAACAGTCATCTGCAGAGACATGACTACACCTTCTATTCCAATGTGCATGGTACCCATAGTAGATTAGACTTTTGGTAGTTAATCATGTTGCAATGCCAGGTGTAAGCAATGTGACTATAGGAAACATTCTGATATCCAATCATGCCCCATTTGCAATCACTTTTTCCCCACCAGGTCAAAGCCCCCCATCTACTAGATGGAGATGCAATCCCCTCCTGTTGCAAGATGCAACCTTCCAGGAGTACATAAAGGAGGAAACATGCCAGTATTTTGCTCTGAATACCCCTGGAGAGACAAAAGCGACTACGGTATGGGAAGCTTTTAAGGCTGTCCTAAGGGGGAAGAGTTATATCTTTTGCAGCTGCTAAAAATAAAGAGCGTACACAACATCTTCAAGATCTACAGGACCAATTAGCAAAACTGGACAAACAATTTAAGGTTTCCCCTCAGAACCCATTAAATTTCCCTCTGCTGGCCCCCATCACGGGTCTAAAATATCAGATCAATGTGCTGTTAAATAGAAAAGTGGAATGGCAGATGACTCGAGCAAAACACAGGGTGTGGGAAGGTGGGGACAAAGGAGAGAAGTTACTTGCCTACTACCTGAGGAAGCAGTAGACTTCCTCTAGAATTTTGACGCTGAGGAATAGGAAAGGGGAGTTGCTCATGGCTCCTAAGGCTATAAACATGGAGATGCAAAATTTCTATTGGGAGCTTTACCAATCCCAGAATGAGCTCTCAGATGATGATCTCTCCCTCCGGTTAAACAATCTGTGCCAGAGTATTCCGCTCCCCCGACTCTCAGAGGCTCACCAGCGTAAATTAGATGCCCCCATCATGTCAGAAGAGCTCCGAGAAGCACCATCTCAGATGGCAAAGGGTAAGGCGCCAGGGCCGGATGGGGTTTCAGTAGAACTGTACCAATTGCTCCAAGACCACATCACTGAGCCACTTCTACAAGCATTGCAGGAAACTCAAAAAGATACACTGCTTCCTCCGACTATGCGAGAGTCATTAATAACTCTTATCCCTAAAAAGTCGTCTGACGTCCTTCTTTGTGCAGATTTTTGGCCCATTTCACTTCTCCCTGTGGACACCAAACTCCTAGCCAAAATTCTAGCTAACAGGTTAGCCCTGATCCTGCCCTCCGTAATTCATCCTTCGCAAACAGGTTTTTTAAAAGGGAAATCAAGTGCAGATAATTTGCGTCTTGTTTTGAACCTCAAATGGCTGGCAAGGCAGTCTAAAACTCCTATGGCTGCCCTGGCAATAGATTTTGCCAAAGCATTCGATTCCCTAGAATGGGGATTCCTTCAAAAAGTTCTTACGTTGTATGGTTTTGGGGCAGATTTCTGTTCGTGGGTCTCTACCCTGTATCACTCCCCCTCAGCTAGAGTGGTCACTAACAAAGATACCTCCCCCCCTTTCCATTACAAAGAGGCACCCAGCAAGGTTGCCCCCATTCCCCTCTGCTTTTCTGATTGCTTTAGACCCTCTTATTCGAAAACAAACTTCCCAAACATAACAGGTATTCCCATAAAAGGATCGATGCACCTAGTCAACGCCTACGCGGACGACATGCTTCTTACACTCTCTGACCCCCAATCTTCCATTACTCCACTTTTATCAATCCTACAGGAGTTTGCATGTCTCTCACGGCTTACAGTAAACCAGAAGAAAACCATCATGTCCCCCTTTAATGGCACTGCACCAAATCCTGTCTCTCAGGCACTGATATTACTTGGGCCCCGCAAGGTTTTCCATACCTGGGGGTTTTATCACTATGGCTTGGAAAGACTTGGAGTCTGAAAATTTCTCCCCCCTGTTGGCTTCCCTAACGGCGGAGGTCCAGCAGTGTAAACGGCTCCAGCTCACTCTCAAAGGTAAAGTAGAAGCTATCAGAATGTTTCTGTTCTCCAGGGTGTCATACCTACTGAATAATCTTCCCATTCCTTTGACCTCAAAACTATTCAAGACCCTAGATAACTTAATAGCTTCTTTTCTATGGGAAGGAAAAGTCCCAAGATATGGACGGTCGAAACTCCGTGCACATTGGACTAGAGGTGGACTTGGTCTCCCCTGGCTTGAGGGATATCACATGGCCTTCAGAATGGCCCAAGCTACAGCTTGGTTTACTCCCCACCTCACCCCCCCTCTGCAGTGGGTAGCATTAGAGGCTTCCCTATCAGTAGATAATCCCCTCTTCTCTCTGCTTTCTGGTGGGAAGCAAATAGCAAGAGGACTTACTGCAATTATGTGGGAAACATGCAGGGCATGGCGGAGGGCGATGACAATCACTGGGGTCCCGAAGTCAGATCACCACCCCCCGATTAGATATGCCCCGTTATGGAACAACAGCCTTATCGTGGTTGATCATAAGCCACTCTCTTGGCCCCATTGGGCATCAAAGGGCATTCAGGTGCTAGGGGATCTACTACTTCCAAACTCATTGGTGTTAATGTCCTTTGAGCAGATCAAGGATAGATTTGGGGTAGGCCCCTCAGACTTTTGGAGAGTCCTACAGTTGAGGAGTGCTCTCTCTTCTCTCCTCAAGGTCTCCCCAGTACAAAACTTGTGGGACTGTCTGGGAGTTCATCTACCCAGAAAGGTCCGGGGTTAGTGAGTATTCTATATAAAACAATCAGGGATGCCCAACCGGATGGTACGCCTGCTAGTAGAGTCGCCTGGGAAAAGGACCTCCTCCACCCAGTATCCCCACAGCAGTGGTCGCTTTGCATTAGGGCTGCTCACACAGCCTACAAGGACTCTAAGAGTCAATTAATACAATTGAAAATTCTTTTGAGATGGTACAAAACCCCAGCAGTATTGCATAAGATGAAGATCTTACCACAGGACCAGTGTTGGCGATGTCACTCTTCCCCTGCCCATCTGCTACATGTCCTTTGGACCTGCCCGACCCTGCAAAATTTCTGGACTCTAGTCCTAGGGAACTGCTCCAGGATAATTGGGAAGTCAATCCAGATTCAAAATTACTCCCTCTTACTAGGAGACACCTCGGCGCTAAATCCACTCCCCCCTCTAGTGCAGCATAGATACTACTAGCTTTGATGGAAGCTAAGAGGGCTATTTTGATGCGTTGGAGACAGCCTACACCCCCAACAGTTCTACATTTGTGCTCTGCCATGTCCAGACTGGCTAACTTTGAGAGGCTTTCGGCAGCGGCCAAGGGCCGACTGGACAGATACTATAAGAAATGGGGTGCTTACTTACACTCCCACATTTGCTTGGTTGCTCCCCCACCATTTCAAACCCCCCTTGAATATAGCTGATGGTATAGTATGTTTATAGCATATTTGGGCATATGTGTCTGTATGGTCTTGTCTCTACTCCTATTTTTATATTGTTGCATATTTTTTGGACCCTTGTGGTCTTTTCAATCCTGTCTGTTTAATTGGATGGACAGACTTATCTGAGCTTATGCAAGGGTCTCACTATGTAGCTGCTCTTTTGTAGATGGGTATATTAGTGGATATCAGGCAATAATGTTTTGGAAGCCTGATACAAGACTGGAGCAATTTGCTGGTTTAGGCAGAGGATCTACGACTATTAGTTTCTTTACTGAGTGAGACTTTCTTCATGAAGTTTGAAAGGACTGGTACTTTGCACTATGCTCTAGGAGATGCCTGCTTAAAGATTACTATTTCTCAGTACATATCTGTAGATAATCCTTTGTGTTCTGAGAACAGATATGTATACACTGGGCATGTATGGCTATGTTATATACATGGTGTATGAAGGCCGCTTTGTACGGCTCTTGATATCTGATAAATTCAATAAAATTTTACATGATAAAAAAAAGTGCACATGCAAATGGGGCCATAATGTATGCAAGGCACAAATGGGGCCATTTGCATCGTCTATCTTCATTGCATGCAGGTCGTGGATCCCCGACTTGCACCTGGCGCCTGCCGGCTGCAGCCATTGGGGACCGACACCCCCTGCACAAGCGGCAACATGCACCGATGCCTAATCATGGGCATATGAAAACTATGTAAATATCCCTTATCCCTGGTGGTCCAGTGGACTGCTTGCAGCCCGATCACGGGCATATGTTGTAATTTAAAAGTCCAATATCCCTGGTGGTCCAGTGGACCACTTGCAGCCCGATCATGGGCATATGTTGTAATAAATATAGTCCTATATCCCTGGTGGTCCAGTGGACCGCTCACAGCTCAATCGCGGGCATATGTTGTAGTAAATGTAGTCCTATATCCTTGGTGGTCCAATGGACAGCTCACAGCCCGATCGCAAGCATATTTTGTGATAAATGTAGTCCTATATCCCTGGTGGTCCAGTCGACCACTGTGATCGTGGCGTCAGTAAAACAATGCCACACCAACCCACCTGGTGGTCTAGCGGTACCTCCCCTCCAGCCCACTGAGCCCCACCACCCTTCTCCCTTGGTCAGCGGCGGGTGACGGCTCCCACCCACTTATACCGCCCCACACGCCTGAGACTGACACTGTACAGTAGGGCTGGACGCCCATTGGTCCACAGTGTGAGCCACTTGTCGTGCAGCCCGTATCGTCATACTACACAGTCCAAATATGTAAATGGATCCATTCCACATATCTGGACTATATGAAATGTCATCCTGAAACTATGCGCCCATTGGCTCACGCTGTGGACCAATGGGCTTCCAGCCCTACCGCACGGTGTCAGTCATGGGCGCGGGCAGCAAGCAGTTGGGGAGCTGCCGCCTGGTGGGGCTGAGTGGGTGGGTGGGGAGAGGGGTACCGCTAGACTAACAGGGTTGGGTTGATGTGGCATTGTTTTTTACTCATGCCCGCGATCAGGCTGCGAGCAGTCCACTGGACCACCAGGGATATAGGACTACATTTATTACAACATATGCCCGGAATCAGGCTGCAAGTGGTCCACTGGACCACCATGGATATTGGACTTTTAAATTACAACATATGCCCACGATCGGGCATGGGGGGCACTGCCATGAAGGTGCAGCCGGAGCTCGGGTGGCCACCCTCAGGTGGTATCTTCTGTGTTGTGCCCTGCAATATGGCAGCTCACATGTGGGTGGCCAGCTGTTGCTCCTTTTTTTTGGCTCACCTGAGTGCAGCCCAGGTAGGGGTTGCACATGCAGGGGCTAAGCACATCCTGGGCTGAATATCGGGATGTGCGGAGTATGCATGGGCATGCCCTCCCTACCTGAGCCGCATATATTACTGATGTGCTCTGGCGCATCAGAATTTGTGCCAGGCTCAATCCCCATTTGAATATCGCACCGGGGCGCATCAGTGGGTTGCGCATGGCACAACTGTGTGCGCAACCCTTTTGAATATACCGGCCTCAGTAGATCATATTATAAAATGATGAAAACAGTCTTCTGTTTGCAGTTGTTTGATCAGGAATTGTATAAATGGTGTAAATTCTTGCTGTCACATCTATGTTGTTCCAATAAAATGTATCACATCATTTGTTTCTGTATCACTCTTAGTTTGTCAGCAGCTAATTCATTAGATGAGGTCTCCCTTGCCTAGAGTTTGACTGTTTCTCCACCTCTCCCTCAAACAAACACACACACACACACACACACACACACACACACACCCACACCTTACTATAAGAGATCTCAGTAGCTCTTATCTGTTATGTTTATGAAGCAGGCCACAGCCCTTTTATGTCAAAAAGAAATTTATGTGTTTAGTCTGGGTAGTTCACTGAGACCTGGCATTTTATCAGAAAGGTCTTGAGAGGTAAAAAATAGTGTAAATCTTTACAGAATTTGCTGGGAAAGGGTAACATTTATGGAGTATGAATCTTCCTTGAAAGATATTCATCCTCAACTGAATTAGTAGCAAAAAATGTTTAAATGCTAATCATTTAAATGTGCAAGCTGTTGCATTTCAACGGGGGTAAACAAATCTCCAGTTTAATAGGCAACCAATATTTAAAGCTGCAGTGCAATGAAAATGGGTTAAAATTTGACCCCACCTGTTTTTCTTCCTAATTGATTCCAGATGTCTTTCAATTTATTTTGGTGGTGAAATGTTCAGTTTTCATTGCCATTTAAGAATTTTATGAATGTTTTAAAGTAATTATTTCTCAAGAAAAAAAGATGGCCACCTAATTTTTGCATAGAAATAATACTGAGGACCCGAGAAGGATAAGAGTCCAGACAATAATGCAGATGTACAGTACACAGCATAGGAAGCATCCAGAAAAATCAAATCAACAGTTCTGCCAATATTTTTTATAACCATAGCAGAAAATTAGCTTTTTGGAATAACTTTTTTCATTGCACTGCTGCTTTAACAAGCTGTTTCAGTTTCCTAATGGCCATCAGATAAGCAGCTTGGAGTTATGTCTCCAACATTCTAAACAGAAAGAAGGGATTATTTTATTTTAGTTGTCATAGTGATTTGTAGATGTGGAACAATACATTGAAATGTCCAAAAAATGAGTTCCACGAAACTCCATTTTCAAGTTACAGTTAGCAAAATGGCTGTAGGCTTGCCGACAGCCATAAAAAGGAGTTGTTTTCACCATCTAAAGGCTCTGGTCTCATTTACCTGTTTCCTGCCTCATTAAATGTTAGGCCTAACATAGCTGGCATCCATTATACTTACATTATTCACTTGACTTCTGTTATCTTATTGCTGGTTACCCTGCTTCCCTCACTTAAGCTCTATATACCATCTTTTGTGCAATGTATGTTATTTTGTACTGTAAATGTGTCTGTTGTGCACCTGATGTTGACTCCTGATGTATCAGTTCAGTGAACTGTGCCTCATTGTTACCTCATTCTTGTATTGTGATACTATATACTTTTTATGTTCTGATTTGTTACTGAACTATTGCACTACATCAGGCCTTTAACTGTACTCTCCTGTGTCATGACTGCAAATAGGCATATTATTGTCTAGTGCACTTACCCAGTTATTAAAAACAAAAAAATAAACAAATAAATAAATAACTAATTGAAAAAAAAAGAATATGCTTTGTGGCTGTTGTTAATAGCTATGATGACAGATGGCATAATTTAGTCTGAGAATTAAACAATTTCTGCATGGCTTTGAATGGATTACAGTTACCTGGAATAAGATAAGGAATAAACTGAAAAAAAAGAGGCTACAGAGAAAAAAAAAAATCATGACAGTCATGTCTCACCATCTCATCTTCACACTTGGGGTTGATACCCCTAACACCAGCTGAAAATATATAGACCCCTTCAAAGTGCCTAAGTCGACCTAAGTCAACTTGAAATGTTGCATACAGTTTAACTTCAGAATCTTTAGCATAAGTACTTGAAATGATCAAACTACTAAAGTGATAAAAACAGTTTATGTTTATCCATGAAACTGAACAAAGAGAAAAATTACAAAAAGAGTTTATGTTTCAAACAAGATACTGTCCCTGATGTAATCTTAAAGATGACAGAATGTGTAATACATTTGATTATAAAAATGGTTGGAAACTGAGAATTCTTCTTGCCTGACTGAATTGTAAAAGGGTTATGTTAACAGATGGAAACACTTATGTACAAGAGAACAATTTTAGCTATAAAATATTCATTTAAAATATATAGAAACATTTTAGTTTAATGATAACATTAAAGTACTCCAGGAGTTGGGTTACCTTTGTTAATCTAACCCCAAGGGGCATGCCACTCGCCTGTACATACCTCATGACTACCCAAGCGTTAGATTAGCAGGTGGTAACCCAATCCCTGGACATGCCTTAATGCCTTAATAATGTCATAATTGAAAACCAAACCTTGAAAACTGTTACCAAGTATGGACACTAAAAAAAAATATTTAGATTATGGAAACAAAAAACTGTCATTCTTCCAGTAATAAGAATAAAAAAGGAAGTACCAGGGAAAAGTAATAGAATATGTGTGTGTGTGTGTGTGTGTGTGTGTGTGTGTATGGGGGGGGGTTATAGAAAAAGGTGGATATATTTAGAAAAAACTGAAAGATACGCTGCCTTAATAATATTAATGGACACAAAACCAAAACTAACACAGTACAGTGTCTGCTCATGTAAATGCACTACATACTTGTCAGCTCCAATCTACAAAATACAAAATACTAAAAGCGCTCTGTATCAATCTAATCTGTTGTTTCACAAAATAGAGAATAATGCCTGAATAACAGTGGTTAACCATGATGTAATCACCTCAAGCAGTTGCCAGGACAACCAAGTAAACTTCAAGTGCCAGCTCAAGAGGTTTACAGTTGTCATGGCAACCGCAAGAGGTGATTACATCAGTGGTTGACCACTGTTACTCAGGCATTGTATTTTATAGTGCATGGAAAAACTAGCCACTGTGGGGAAAAAATATAGCTTTTTTTCAATGTGTGTTGGTTCTCCTGCTAGGCTATGAATGCCTCCTGGTTTGAATGTTGAACAACTGAAGTGCTGAAATTAGCCATTACGATCTATACTGCAGTGGGTCTGTAACTGTCTGAATGGAATGTGTGTGTTTTGAGCGAATGCTCAAGCAGCAGATTACCTTTCCTTTCCAAGAATTTTGACAGGTGGTGACATTCTATCCTGTAATCCCATCGTTATGACATAGTTAAGCAAGTTTTACAGCATACTGATGTCATAACAATGGGATTATCAAGTTATAATGTATGGTAGAACGCAGTTAACCTTAGGAAATCATCATTTCCTAAGGTTGTTATACCATCGATGTGACGTAGTAATGTTGTTAACCTATCGATGCTATGTCACATCGATAGGCTAACAACGGGGATCACTCTGCGAATGTGTGCACCTTTTTTTACTCTTGGGAACCGACGGATGCTCGCAGCAGTAAGGGAAGGACTGAACGGCCACGGCGGTGACTCTATTTCGTAAAGTAAAGAGCCGTTTTCCCTTTTTCTTGGGACCATACACTATAAAAAACAATGTATGGTCCTTCTATCGGCAACCGGTTAATGTTAACCATCTCGAGGTTGCCACGGCAACATAAACATCTTGAGCTTCGCTCTCGAAGGTTTCACAGTCACCCTGGCAACCTCTCGATGGTTAACAGACCGGTTACCGATAGAGGACCATACATTATCCTCTATATAAACTGATTGAAAACAGGGGTTAATAGTCACTGTCCATACATTAGTAGTCCCGTATGTGGTACAGGTTAAGCTTCTAACACATTTATTAATGGTTCATTGTATTAGGGTTTAATTATTTTATTCCACTGAACTTTGTTCAGTTTAGGGATGTAAATTATTGCATCACCCTTACCATTTATTTGATTCACCCATGCCACAGCACCATTCACACTGCCAATGTAAACTACAGTGCCAGTAATCTGCAGACAGCAGCTACAGCACTATGACAATTTTCTGTCCAGCAGAATGTGTGACGTATATTGTGGGAGGCTCTGCTCCCTGTACCCCAACACATGGAGAGCTTTGCCCCCCCTCAGCACCCCACATTTATTAATATAATCAACTCCAGGTCCTGGCATCTAGGGAGAAGGTGACATCTATGAAGTAATGCCATAATACAACTCGCCAAAAAATCTAACTCACAAAGGACGCCTGCAGCTTCTCTTGGCCCCCAGTAGTCTCTCTCTCTTTCTCTGTCTTTCTCCTCTGGATGGCACAAGTCAACAATTTATTTTGTCAGCCTGCTCTTGCCCTGTGCACACATACAGCCACACTGGGGCCAAGAATAAACTTTATTTGTGAATTCTGTAACTATAACATTTCTCTTTGGCCCTAAATAGTCTCTCTCTCTGTCTCTCTCTCTGTTTTTCTCCTCTGGCTGATGACACAAGTCAATGATTTACTTTGCCAGCCTGCCCTTGCCATGCACACAGCCAGCCACACTGGGGCCAAGAATAAATTTTATTTGTGATTTATGTGACAATAAGATTCCTCTTTAGCCCCCAGTAGTCTCGCTCTCTCTCACTTTCTCCTCTGGCACAAGTCAACGATTTATTTTGCAAGCCTGCCCTTGCCCTAGGTCTGTACACAACTCTCCTTTCCTCTCTTTCTGGTGTTAATTCAATATTATTTCCAAACCCACATGCTGTAGGATAGGCTACATGACTAGTCAGGCAGTGTGAGGTACTACTTACTTATTAAGTTGATCTCTAATCCAAGCACAAGACCAACGACACAGTCGACCGACCTACTGTACCAACCACAGCAGCTGCAGCCTGTATGCAGATCCCCACTACATGTGACTGTGATGTGTGGTCCTCCTGCTTCTGGGGTCAGCTGCACTCCTCTCCTGTCCTCACTCTTTTTGGCCCTCCTGGCACCATTCATTCCTCCAGCTGTAAATCTGCAGTGCACGGCAATGGCATGGCAACTTGGGGGGGTGCCCAGATGCCCAGGGCAGGGCCAGGAACCCAATTAATAATATTATTACCCCCTCCATGGAGCACCAGGCATGCAGAAAAAAAGCCCTGCTTTTCATGGACCTGGAACTGGGCTTCCGCGGTGAAGTCCATATTTATTCAGTTCCATGGATTCAGGGTTCGATCTGGTTGTCTGGATTTTGGACGGAACAGTCTGCCCAACCCTATTGTACATTGGAGCTGGCAGTTCTGTACTGCATTTACATGTGCACACACTTTGTATTGTCTCAGTCTTCTTTTTGAGTTCATTAATACTATTAGGGCACTGTTTCTCCCAGTTTTTTTTCTAAATATGTTCAATTTTTCCATAACGCATCACACCTCCCCGACATTCTATTACTTTTCCATCATTCTTCCTTTTCTGTTCCTATTACTGGAAAAGTTACAGTGTTTCATTGCGTGATCAACTGTTTTATTATGTGAATAAGCATGGGAGCACTTCCATTCAGAAGAAAGTGGCCAGCCTTGGAGGATAGCGAGTTGTGCCGGTCCCCCTTGCTGAGCCTTGGGAGGAATTCATCGTATTATGAAATTTGAGTGCTGGGGGGAGGAGAGAGGGAGTTCGGGGCTGCTGCCATGGTTGGGGGTTAGGGGTGTTTAACAGCAAAAAAGCATGAAAAGAGACAACATCCAGCCATCATGGCAGGAGAGTTGTGCCAGTCATCCACATGTTTTTTTTTATTGAACTATATCTAAACCTTAAATTGTGGGTGTTGATGGGGGTAGGATTGGTGTTTGCTGCTTTGTTGCAGAATGTGAGGAGATGGAGTATGTAGTTTTAGATGACTGGACTGTTTCTTTGCAGTATTTCCCAAAAAGGAATAGGCAAAAATAGTGCCACTATTTTCAATTCATATATGAAAAACAAATAGTGATTTATTCATGGTATTCAGGAAATATTTATTACTCACACACTCCTGCAGTACTTCCTTTACAGTGAGGACTCCCTTGGCACACTGGATCATACAGCCAATCACATCAGTAACCTCTTCTAGTCTCTAGGCCCTAAGTGAAAGGGGTGGAGCAGTTGATACCTTTCGATTTACTGGTCCCCAAGGCATCCCTGACAGTCTTATCCACCATGGCAGAATCAGGCAACATTTCATTGCTTAATACACCCCTGCTGCAGTCTGCTAAAACCCCACCAGCCTTTTTTTTTTTTTTTTGAAATTCTCTTTTTATTGATTTCCAACTGTTGTTACATCAGTTTAGTAAATATCATCTGAACATGATACAAAATTTCAGTATAGCCCGGACATACACCATCAGGTAAGAACCGGACAAGGAAAAAATAAAATAACAACAAGAAACACAACAAAACAAAAAAAAACAAAACCCTCCCCCCCCCACACTGAAGGTGTCACCACTGAAGAAGGGAGAGAGGATAAGGCTAACTCAAGTAATTGAGCTATTATAAATATGCTTAATCCGGAGTGCAGGCCGGGTAAAGCCAGACCAAACAATCTAGAGGAGCAAGAGATTTTGGAATTAGTATATAGGAAATAGAAGAGGGTGTTGGGGAGCTCAGAAAAGGAAAGATTAGTCTTTCTCCCTCAGTTGCTCTAGGAGCCATGGGATCTCAGTCAGTGGAGATACAGAGCATATATCTTGCCCCATTTTCTCTGAAAGGCCCCTGGGGAGGATCTAATATTAGCAATCAATTTCTCAATTTTAAAACATTGAGACATTTCTTCCACCCAGTCTAGGTATGAAATCTCGAGGCTATCTGTCCAGTGTCGAAGCACTAATCTCTTTAACTGCCATAGAGATAGAGCCATATGGTATTTCCTTTCCCTAACATTGATACCGTATAATCCCTAGAATACAGACCTCTACTGTAAAAGGTCTTTCAGACCTAATATAGGGTCTAAGCTGTCCTCAATGGCCTTCAGAGAGGGCAATCTTAGAGCAGTACCAGAAAATGTGAGGAAGGTTACCCTGTGCTTTCCCACACCTGAAACATTTTGGGAGATGGAGTGGTCAAATTTCGATTTCAGCACTGGTGTAATGTACATGTTGTTGACTATAAAGTATTGGATCAACCTGTTCTTATCTAAGATATTATGCGTGTACAAATCCTTCCAGATTTGACCCCATGTGGCGAGGAGCCTGAGTGGGGATAAGGACCAGGATTTGAGCCAGTTAGGGGGTGGAAAAATAAGCTTCAGAAGGTAGACGTATAGTTTGACACTCCATGGGTTTAACGCACAACTTTAACCTCCGTTAATAACGGTTTAACAGTTGAAGAGGGTACTACTGTTCCAAACTCTTTGTCGACCAGATGCTTTAGTTGGTATATCTTGAAAAGGGCATTGGTGGGATGTTCAAAACTAACAAAAGGTCAGCTATTGAGCGTGCCTACCCTGCACATAGAAATCCTCAACTGAAAGCCCTTGTATTTGGGTAACCACTTAGACTAATGGTTTGGACCCTATTTTAATATTGGGATTACACGTCAATGGCTGACCAGGATCATTAATATATCTGATTTTGCGGTGGAATAAAGTTGATTAAGTACTCTAACTGTGGCACCAACTGGGAATCCCGAATCTCTCTAGGGAGAGATGCAAACGACAATAAAAAGACTAGTGGGATCTATATTGTGCTGTTTGATAAGGTCAAGATCCAGACTCAACCATAGGGGAGTAAGTATCCTCCAATCCCTAACCATTTCCCTGCTTTGACTAGGTGACTAGACCAGTAATAGAACCTGAAATTACAGTCAGCGCCCCCATATCCATAGGCAGACATAATTTATAAAAAGCTCGCCTTGGAGGTTTATGGTTCCATATAAAGTCGATCAGGGTTGAATGAACCTTTTTAAAAAAGGACTTAGGTAGCCAGGTATCCAGAAGATTCAGCGGGTAGAAGAGACGGGGTAGGACGTTCATTTTAACAATGCTTATCTGGGCACCCACTGATAATGGCAGTTTACCCCATCTTTGCAAATCAGAATTAATTCTATCTAATAGGTCATATAAATTGAGCTTCTTAACTAGAGTAGGGTCTCATGCCAGATAAATACCAAGGTATTTTAAATGAGATGGGGTCCACTTCATACCCAGGTGGGAGACAGAGGCCCGGATAAGATGCATATTAAGGGGGAAAATCTCAGTCTTTGCCAACTTGAGCTTGTAATTGGATATTTCCCCAAATTGTGCTATTATTCCCATTACCACCGCAGGAATCAGCGGGTTAGCTAAGCGCAAAAGGATGTCGTCCATACACGAAATCTTGGAAATCTGATGGAAATCATCCCTGGATCCCTGGAGCAGTTTTCAGGTTAAGCAGCAGGGGTTCCAGATAAAGATTGAAGAGGAACAGGGATAGGGGGCAACCCTGTCGGGTGCCAGAGAGCAGTTGGATAGAGGGCGAAAGGATCCCATTGCAATAAATCTTTGCCGTGGGGGACTTATATAATGTTTTCACCCATCTCATGAACCCCTCCGGGAAACCGAACCTGGACATAGTGTACCATAAAAACTCCCAGTTGACTTGGTCGAACGCTTTCTCCGTGTCCAAAGCTACCAGCGCCATAGGGACCTGGGAAGTTTGAGCTGCCCCAAAAACATGAGAAATCGATCTGATATGGTCTGCCACAGACCTGCCCTGTACAAATCCCACTTGTTCACTGCTCAAGAGTGAGGTCCATACCTGTTTAATCCGGGAAGCCAGAATCTTGGACAAAATTTTAATATCACAATTGAGCAGTGAAATAGGTCTATAGTTGGTCTGGTTCAGAGAGGGCTTTGCCGACTTGGGAATCAGAATAATAATAGCCTCCAGCAAGGATGGGTCCAGTATACCAGCTGATAATATATAATTATACAATTCCAGAAGTATAGGGGCCAAGTCTTGGCAAAAGGCCTTATAAAAGTTGGTAGGAAACCCATCGGGTCCGGGAGCTTTATCTGGTGAAAGACTATGAATGGCCTGTTCCACCTCCCCCTGGGACAAGGGCAAAGAAAGAGAGGTTATTTGATCTTCCTAGAGGCGAGGGAGTACCAGTGGTCCAAAAAATTTTTCTAGATCTGACTGAGAAGAGGGGGATGCCTTGGTGCCATATAAATTCTGGTAGAATTCTTTAAAGATTGCCACAATGTCCCTAGGCTCTGTTTTAACAGATCCGTCTTGATCTTCCAGAGCTGGAATTAATCTAGAGTTCTCTGTTTCTTTAAGCTTCAACGCCAAAAGCCTACTCGGCCTCTCCCCCTGATCTAAATATTTAGCCTTGGTTCTCAGTAGGGCAAACTCCGTCTTTTCCCGAATTAGTCCTTCATACTCATTTTTAAGTTTGTGCAGTTGTTCTAAGTCACTCAACGATTTGGAAGTGGCCAGAGAATCCTCTGCTGCTTTAATCTGACTTGAAAGGGAAATTAGATTTTGGGACTTGAGTTTCTTTCTTTCTTCTGGAGGAGATCTTAATAAGTTCTCCCCTTAGGAAGCACTTTAGCGAGCACCAAAGGATGTCCATCCTGGCCACTGAGCCCCGGTTGGTGTCCAAATAGTCTCTGATAAGAGATCTAATCTGGATAAGGGAGTGCTCTTCCTTTAATATCTGGGTATTAAGTTTCCAAATCGTATCGCGTTGTGTTAGAGACAGGGAGAAACCTGAACCAGACTAACGTGATCGGAGATTACTATAGGTTCAATACCTGCAGAGGGAACTTTGGTCATAAGAGAGGTGGATATTAAAAAGTAGTCTAAACGCGACCAGGAATTATGAGGCGGGGAAAAAAAGGTGTAACCTTCATTGGAGAGGTGAAGGGTCCTCCAGGGATCTACTAGGCCCAACATACTGCCCATATCTCTCAATGCCAGTTGTGGCGGAAGTAGCAGTCTTACTGGTCTGAGAGTTTTATCCAGCTCCTGAGTTGGAGCTATATTCCAATCTCCTCCAAGGATCAAGGGGGTTGGCAAAAAGGAACTGAGTTTGTCAATTAGCTGCATGACAAAGCTGACATTCCCTCCAACTGGACCATACACTAAGCCTAGGACTATGGGAGAATTATAAAGAGATCCAAGCACCAATATATATCTACCCTCTGGATCTTGAGTGACCCTAGTCGGACTAAAGGGTATGTTTTTCTTAATCATAATAGCAACTCCCTAGCCTCCGATGAGTCTCCAGCCACAAAAATTTGGAGAACCTCTGACTTTCAGAGTACTACTTTCAGCCACCGTAATGTGGGTTTCTTGTAAGCATAGAATGTCAGCTCCCAATACCGAGCAGTTAATCAGGATACGGATCTCTTCTTGACATCTCTAATCCTCTCACATTCCAACTGATCAATTTAATTGTACCACTAGCCATACTCTAAGATCCAGAATAGTTCCAAACAAGTTAACCCCTGTGGACCCTCTCACTCCATACAGTGGTGACACCTCAAACCACCCCCAACATACCCCAAATGTCTTTCCTATTAAAGAGGAAAAGACAAGACTAGTAGTACTAAGGGACCGCCAAACCTTGATACTAAAACCAAATTGCATACTGTGAACAAAGTTAGGTGGCAGGTCCCACAAAACACAGCTACTACATCTGTGAACGATACCCCCACCCCGACCCCACTATAGCATTGAGAAATGAACGTACACACCAGATTCCAAATATAAACAACCAGAACATCCAGAAAAATTAAACATCCCAGCCCCTTCTCTCCCAGATATCCCAGGTCACCCTCATAGTACTCATATCCAACAAAACATCAGGATTTAGATTCCAAACCAAACAACCAGCCCCCAACTATGAAGAGAGCAGTATCTGTTACAAGAATATGCCTTAGGGGTACCCAAAAACTCCCTACTAGGTCGCAAGGCATGGCACTAAACTTGTCCTGCCTATAAGCCTTCCCCCCCTCCCCGGTAACCAAAAGGCACCGTCTCTAATTTGAAAAGTACCAAGTCAACTCCCCAGCCCAGAAGAAAATACGGTAGGTAACAGTACCTGGGAGTTGATATGAAAGCCCTTGTCCTCTCGATCCAGCTCAATTAGGGACCGGAAAAATTAGGAGGAAATCGCATGGGGACCAAAAAACCCTGACGGACCAAGTTGGTCCGACCGTAGATAGGTCCTCCGGGAACTGCGCCCATACACAGCAGTTCCCCCTAGTGGATCGAGAGGGAAGGACGCGTCGGGACTCAGAAACAGGCCGACTAGGCCTCTCGGCCTCCTACTACTAGGCCCACCACCACGCGGGTCTCGGGAGGCGACCCCACTAAAAGCAGAGGCAGGCACCCCAGGAGCACCGCCACCCATCCAAACTTCAGCAACAATAAGTAAGTGAAAAACCTCATCAGCCAAGATCTAGAGATTAGAGACAGGAAATAGGCTACATAAAATAGCTAATTGCTACAGACTGTTCTCAGTCCAACATTATGTATTCTCCAGACTTTCGTTCCACAGTCATTTCACAGAGAGTCCCTTAAACAGGTCGGGGAGCAGTTTGGATAGTTCAGCCATCGCCTCCTCAGGGGTATCATAGGGGGTACCAGACACCTTCCACCTGAACCATCAGTTTTGCGGGGTAGTTCATGCGAAAAGCTTTCCCAGCCGCGATCAGCTTGCTCACTACGGGGTGGAATGCAGCACGTTTTTGTCGGACCTCTCTGGGTAGGTCTTGAGTAATCCTCAATTTAGCTCCATTCCACAGGACGGATTCCAGTTGTTTGACTCTGGTGAGAACGTGTTGCCGGTCCAGGTAACTCAAGAATTTGATAATTAGGGGTCTGGGGGGGGCATTCGGAGGAGGCCTGGGTCTGAGAGATCTGTGAGCCCGTTCTATATGGTATTGTTGGTGGACAGGCGAGGGACCCACTACTTTATTGAGAAATAGCTGGATGAATTTTATGGTGTCTCCCCCTTCTTCCAGCTCTGGGAGCCCCAGGATTAGTACATTGTTCCGTCGACTTCGCCCCTCTAGGTCTTCGGTTTTCAATTGGAGCTTTTGAATTTGCTGGCGAAGCTTGACAATTTCAGGGTCTACTTTCTGTTGCCATCTCTCCACTGATCCTATTCTGGTCTCCGAATCCCCCACTCTTCTCGAGAGGTCTGCATAATCTTGCCTCATCGACTTGATTTCTTTTGAGATCTCTTGCAGGGTATCTTTAAATGGGGGAGAGCTCCTCCAAGAAGCGCTCTTCTGTTAAGGTAGTACCCGTTGCAACATTAAGACCTCCACTAGTTGAATATTTGTTGGTTGAAGAGGGATTGGATCCAGAGTTTTTGGCTTTCTTCGAGGCTTTTTCTGGTGTTGTAGGTGGGGTGTGCCTGACTCCTGAGGCCTTCATTTCAGCGTCTGTCATCGTGATCTTCTAGCAGGCAATCTACACCCCAATCTGAGCACACTGAAGTCTTCTGATGTAGTTTAGGTGTTTAGACCTCTTTTGGTGATGAATTAATAGCTTTAGGTCGACGAGAATTAAAGTTTGAGAGGGGGGAAAAGCGGGAGCTCCAAAGCAAGCAGCCTCTCAGCACCACTGCATCACGTGACTCCCTAAAAAAACCCCACCAGCCTACGACCAAGTACTTAGAGAGCCAGAGAAGGCCTGGTCTTGGCCTCCCACCCTGTGACCTTCCAGCTCAGAGCCAAGAGGGCCAAGTCAATCATCTGTAAGGAAACCAGGAATTGCAATTTCCTTAATGACCCCCCCCCCCAGGACTTTAACAAGAAAAGCCCTCCAAAGAGCTAGGGCATGAAGAAAACCCTTAACTGTGCCCCACTGAGGAGGCCAAGTCACTGCCTATGCTCAGTAATGCCCCTGGGGCTGAAAAGACTGCAGTGGGGGTGTGGTGGGTACTGCCTCCTGCAATGCTCCCTAAGCAGTACCAAGGAGGACAGGATTAGGACATGCAACAGTCTGCCTCTCAGAATAACTACGAGTGGGTTGAGAGACGTTCTCCAAAGAGAAGGCATACATACCTCAGCCATCTCACTAGGGCAGTCATAGTAAGCTGTCCTCCTTTGAAGCAACCCTTCCATCAACTCTGACTATAGGTATGGGCTGGGGTCAAATACAGAATCCTAAATGGAAGATGTACCCAAGAAGATCCTGGCAGCTCAGGAAATGGAGTACAACAATATAAGCTAACTGACCCTGGTTATGTCTCCCTGGTGGGACTTTAACAAGAAAATACTACCCATGTTCCAGGCTGTGAGGATGGTCCACTGCAGTATCAGGGCTGAACACCCCCAGCTCAGTTGCCCCATAGCTCAGAGTGCGTCTGGGATAAAATTGAGGTGAATATGGACATCTAATTCTATTAAGAAGCCCTAGAATAAATCCAAGGGAATCATGGAATGGAAGAGCACTTAGATCCATTCCATAAGGAGCAAGGCCCTAGCATGGCCCAGTCCATTGCCCCCCAAAATGTATGAAGGCTTGACCATTTGATTCCCACAACCTCCACTTGCATACTGTGTGGCTCTGAGCAAGTCACTTAAAGACCCCAGTGCTCCCAGATCACCCATGAAAATAGGCATATGTGCCTAGTGGGCCTTACCAGTTACCAAACAAATAAAATAAAAAACAAAAATAAATACATGAAATAGTCTTTGCTGGAGTATCCCAATCATTGGTGCTATTCAGCATTAGTGTGACACTAACCCAGTTAGTCGTCACACTGTTTAAATTTGGGGACCATAGTCTTGTGCTGTTCATTAGGTAATGGAGTTAACTGTAAATTCAGGAACTGCATAGTCAGAAGAGCACACCAAATATAAGATAATTTGTCCATTGCCCCTCTCAGGAAATGATACGATTAAGGGATGCCATAGACGCAATTCAGAAAATTATGGTTTTGTAATACCCTTGTAAAAAAAAGGTTTTACGTGATAAGGGCAAGTCTGAAAGACCGCCCACCACATAAAGTGACCACATAATAGCCCATTGTCAAAAGAGCACCTGATATTGTAACAACCATTGCAAATAGCGATGGTTGCTACAATACATCAAATCTACAGAGACAACAAGTATGTTTATGTGGGGTGCTCTGCACCCCCAAGCCCCTGCACCTCAAACTAAAATAATCAACACTAGGGGTGCGGACCTAGAACAGATTATTGTTCCATTTGTTTTTAAAATCCTGCTGTCCAAACCCAGACCCGAACCCGGGTCTGTTGGTATTGTAAGCGGTGGTGTACACCACTACACTAAGCAGCCAGCTCAGCAGGAATCAACCACACAAGATCCTATATCCTGTACTAGCGAGTATAGCTCCTTGCTATACTAGCTCTACAGGATATTGCGATCTTATTCACCACTCATTCTCAGTGTGAGCGGTATTCTTGAGTCGCTCAAATTGATGCATCCAATAATATGCACTCATAAAGGGTTCTACCAAAAAAAAGTTTAAGACATCTAGGGCTGGATATTCAAAACTTTGTGCTGGGCACAAAGCAGTTGTGCCTGCTTTGTGTGGGGATTATGCCAAAATCCCATATTCAAAGGGTGTGCAGCATGCACTAAATCTGTACATGCTTGCAAAGAAAATGTATGCAGCACACAAAGGCTGAGGTTGGACCATGCATAATGTGACATTATGATATTCAGAGTGCTAGCGCTGCACAAAGGGGTTAGTGCAGGCCACATAGCACCACACAACTAACTGTAGTTCCACTGAGTTGCACACCTATCATGTGTACTCCGTGCTGTCGACTGCACCCATGTTGCCATCCAGGCACCCACCAGTGTTGGAGTGAAGGCCTACCTTAATAGGAAAAGGTGCTATTCCATCAATTGCCAGTTATAAAATGGGCATTAATGAAAGGTCTAAAACTGACATGCCATTGGTCAGAACATGTCAGCTAACCATTTATTAATGCCCTGGTAGACGAACTGTTGGCATGAAGATCTTTTTCAGCTGGCACATAAAGCCGAATGTAAAAAAAAAAATCAATGCTTTCACATTCTCTCGCTTTAACCACTGCCATTGACAATAGCAGGTGAAGTGAGAGAACATGAAAAGATGGAGCAAGCCCAAGAAATATGCAGAGAATTTCACATTTTCGAGAGTCCGATTATAAAAATACTTACAACCAAGTCCCTCTGTAAAACTTTCGCTTAACGAGAAATACAACCCCCATGTTTTTTTCAAACCCCCACACACACACACACACACACACACACACACAACTGGCAACCAATGAGAGTCAGAGCTAGACGAGAAAAATGTTTTTTTAAAGAGAGCTGCTTTTTAAGGCGGACAGACAAGTGCACAAAAAATGTAATTTTGAACAATTTTAAAATGTTTAGAGTAGTTAAAACACTTGCAAAATGTACCATTTTATAAGTGTAATAACCCACTCCAGACCCATGGGTGTATTGGGGCATTAATACACTTTCCGGCTGGTTGAAGTCACTCGGGCAAGCCCTCATGCCTCACAACGCACCTGGGGCATGCATTAATGCCCTGAAACACCCATGGTCTGTCGTGGATTATAGCATATGTGGTGTGTGATGCAACAGGGTACATCATCATTGTCCTGGCATGGTAGCCTGGTGGGGCACACAGTGCCTCCATATGGCACAATTCCATCTTGTGCTAGAGGTTTGAAAGTGGGAACATCCCTAGTGACCACCTTTTCAGTGAGTATAACCCACAGGCCCCCCCCCCAAAGCCCCATATGAGACATGATGGGGTAGAACCAATGGAAAATTGTTTCTGGATATGTTAGGGTCAATGGGCAGCCTGGATGGACCAGTGGTTGTTACCTGTCATCATTGTCCTTGTGTCTATATTGTTATGTGACATTAACTAATGCCCTTTATCTTCACAGAGGACAGTACATATCCCTGGTGTCCCTGGCTTCTCACATGTCTCCTTCACCCCACTTACATGGCAGATGACAGGTATAATGCAGCACATACTGCCACATGCAACATCATCAAGTGTGTGTTAGAATACTCAAGATGTGGTTTTGTTGCCTTGTCTGTTCTGGTGGTGCACTACAGTGCACCCCTCCACTGGCTTGTGCCATATTCCTTGCCTGTTGTATACCTCACAGTATGATATTCAACTGTGGTATATGCATGCTGGATACAGTGGGACAGCCTATATCAGATACAGAACCATAGGACCAGGGGATGCCAGAGCAGCTCGACAGGTGTGATCCCAGAATGGTAAGGAGGTCCCAGGAGTACCAAGCCCAAATCATAAGAGACATCTACAGACATGGAGGGTGAGTACAGACTGCACAGGCGACTGTAATGTGGTTAAGCAATGTATTATCACACAAGAGTAACAACAACACAAGCAGTGCAGTATACTAGGCAAGGGGGTAACATGATTTTTTTTTTTTTTCGTTTTTGGTAACCGGGTAAGGCCCACTAGGCAAAAGTGCCTGTTTTAAGGGGCGACCTGAGAGCACTGGGCGGTCAAGTGACTTGCTCAGAGTCACACAGTATGCAAGTGGAGGTTGTGAGAATCAAACTCAGGTCTGGTCTGCTAGATGTATCAAGCTAGTTCACACCTCATTCCTCTAACCTCTAGGCTATACTGCCAGCCCATGGGTGTAACACCAATGCAATTCTATTGGCCAAGGGGAGGTTGTAAATAGTGCACACACAAAAATATGTCCATGTTAGCAGGTGGCCCCAAGGGGTGCCAACAGAGATAAATGCCATCCAGGCTGGGGCAGAAGGGGGGTGCATGGCATAACAGACCACCATGCATGGGGTAGCATATGAGGTGCACCACAAACACAGGCCACTTGGGGGGGCAACAGGAACCTCAAAAAAGATATCCAATAGCCAGGTGGGTGTCAGGGTCAGACAGCCTGAGCCATGACACAAGGGCAGCTGGTGGTGTCGCAGGGTTACAGCTTGGGTAGTCAGGATATCCTGTTGGTAGGGGTGGCCTTGTGCTGTGTATGTCTGTTCCTACTACCACCCCAAATATGGACAGTCTGCCTGAGCAGTCCCCTGTATGGTGGAGGTAGACATCAGCCACAGTATGGGGGATGTTCATGGCAATGGTGTAACCTGCCCTCAGCCCCATTGGGGTACTGCCCCTTGAGGGGCAGGTCATGACATGGTGTGTACAGTGTCCTCGGTAACCTGAGAGAACCAGGTATACTGGGCATTCTTGTTCTGGCAGTGTGTACCATTGGCTTATGCAGCGGTGTCTATTAAGAGGAGGCTCTACTCACACTGAACGGACTGGGGCTATGGCCAGGTCTCCCAGTGCTCACCAACATGGCTGCAGCCTCCCACAGTAGTGCCACATATTTTCCTGTAGGACTGCCATGAGCTCCGTGTGCCATGCCTCCATCTGCTGCTTGGTGCACTGCACGTCCTCATGCAGCATTTGGCGGAGGCATTTTGGGTCCAGCTGCACAGCACCCTATGCCCCCATTGTGGCCCACAGCAGCTGCCAGATCTTGGCCATATCCTGCTGTTGCTAGGAACTATTCAGTGGGACAGGTTCAGACTACAACTGTGGCCATTGTATGGGCTGGGGTTGCACCATGGTAGGTGCAGTGGCTCGTGGTGGGTGCTGAGGGCTGGAGGTGACATAGAACATTGAAGTTGATGGCAGATAAGGACCGCAAGGCCTGACTCCACAACCTCCTCAGGAAGGCTGTTTCATGCATCCACAACCCTCTCTGTGAAACAGAATTAACAAAGTACTAGAGGGTAGTATCTTTCAGAAGAAGAGATATGCAAGACCAAGGGGGCACAATTTGAAGATAGAGGGGGGACGGCTCAGAGGTAATGTTAGAAAGTACTTTTTTCACAGAGAGGGTTGTGGATGCATGAAACAGCCTTCCTGAGGAGGTTGTGGAGTCAAGAACAGTGGGAGAATTCAAGAATGCATGGGACAGGCATAAGGCAATTCTAGTGGAGGGTAGGAGGAAGTAAGCTGTTGATTAACTAGAATCTGCAGCTTATCCATCAGGTAGGGAAATGGGCAGACTAGGTGGGGCCAAGCGGTCCTCATCTGCCATCAAATTCTATGTGTCTATGTTTCTAAGTCTATGCTCTCAGCAACTGAAAATAGGCACTGGTTGTCTAGTGTGCTTACCCAGTTACCAAAAGCAAATAAATAAAAATTCCCTTGAGATACTTGAAATTTTCTATCATGTCCCCCCTCTCCCTCCTTTCCTCAAGGGTATACATATTAAGTTGCTTTAGTCTCTCCTCATATGTCTTCTGGTGCAGACCCTGCACCATTTTAGTTGCCCTCCTCTGAACAGCCTCCACTCTGTCTATGTCTTTGCTGAGATGGGGTCACCAGAATTGCAAGCAGTACTCCAGATGGGGTCTCACTAACTGTCTGTACAGAGGGATAACAACTTCCTGTTTTCTACTGTTGATGCCTCTCCCTATGCATCCCAGTATCCACCCAGCCCTCCTTACTGCCTTCTCACATTGCTTGTCCACCTTTAGGTCATCTGATATAATTACTCCTAGGTGTCTTTCGATTGTTGTTGTTGTTATTAACTCACCCCCCATTGTGTACTCTTCCCCTGGGTTTTTGTTTCCAAGATGCATTACCTTGCACTTCTTTACATTGAATTTGAGCTGCCACATATTTGACCATTCCTCCAACCTTGCCAAGTCCCTTTTCATTCTTTCCACCCCACCTTGTGTATCAACCCTGTTGCAGATCTTTGTGTCATCTGCAAAGAGACATACCTTTCCTTCCAGGTGCTCTCCAATGTCACTTAAAAGACATTAAAGAGAACTGGTCCCAGTACCGAACCCTGTGGTACCCCGCTAGTTACCTTACTTTCTTCATTATGGACTCCATTTACTATTACCCTTTGCATCCTGTTGTCCAGCCAGTTTCTTATCCATGCTACCACCTTGGTACCCACTCCAAGGCTGGCTCATGATATCGTCCAAGGTCTACCATTCACGGACATTGGTGCTTTTACACTTACTCATGACATCCTCCCTGGCCTTGTAGACCTGTGCCAGCACATGCAACTCCTCTGTGCTGAAGATGTGGGCTGCCACCTGTCAGTATACTCAATGGTACCTGCTGGACAAGGGGATGCAAGACAGGTGACCAGGGAGTGTAGGCAGTGGCACACAGCTGTGTGGGACAGTAGTGTGCCCCCATACAATGTGGTAGGTGTCCCAGAAATGCCAAGCCTTCCACAGCACTAGGACAACTGACACCTGGTCATCCACACATGCACCCAGGCATAGTAACGGGAAAAAATAGGCAGGTTGGACAGGAGCATGGGCCCACATACCCCTGAGCTGTCAATAAGGACACATGACTGTGCAGGGCTTACTCCGCTGGTAGTGTGCACCATAGGCCAGGACGTCCCTTTCCCGATACAGCGGCACCACCTCCAGTGGATGAGGGTACTGTTTACAGCACTGCAATATGTCTATGGCATTGCTGCACACAGCATACACACAGGGTTACAGTTCATGGGATTCACAGGACCTCTGTGAGAGCAGGACCACAGCACATTGCTGACAGGCTCTCCACTGCCAGCATGCAGCCCAATGTAGTCCTATTGTTGACCAGCAACACTACCACAGTACAGACACCACCTTAAGAACAGGATGTGATACATCCCCCACAGCAGCGCTCTCCTGTAGCAGGGCCCCAGCTATACAGGCTGTTCTGTATTGTACAGAGTAGGGGAAGCATGTGCCTATAATGTCCACCAGAGTACATTATTTAAGGTTCAGGAATACTGTGGGCCCCACCCTTGAGACACAGTCGCATTGCTCCAGTACCGCTGTGTCATGCTGTCTGTGGCGTAATAGTAGGGGTCCCATGTTACTCTTTTGCATACAGTATGGCACATAGACACAAGCAGGCTCTGTTGTCCCAGAAAACCATTACACGTCTGTAGGGACAAGTGTCCTTTACATGGCTCCAGGGCCATGTACAGTACATGACACCCTGTGGATCTGGTACTCCTGCTTAGTACATGCTGTGCTCCCAGAGCTCCAAGGATTCATGTATGTAAATGGGATTTAGAACTATCCAGAGGAACTATACTAAGAATATATAGAGGTATTATAGTGCTGCATTGGTTATACAGGACAGTAGAGCACATTGGCATATGTAGAACTGATTGTATTCTACAGGAACACATGAAAGGTCAGTGTCAGTGGCTCAGAAGGTAGCACACTTGCCTCTGAGGCTGGGAGATCAGAAGGCTGTGGGATCCATCCCCACACCAGGCACTTGGGTTATTATCCCAACACTGACACTGCAGTGCAGCATGAAGGGGGTTCTGCACTCCTGAGGTGCTGTCTTTCGGATGAGATGTTAAACTGAGGTCCCATCTGCCCGTTCTGCTGGTAGTTCAGGTGGATGTTAAAGATCCCATGGCACATCTCCAAAAGAGTAGGTGAAGTTTTTATTTAAAACCAAAAACAAACTTTCAAAAGGAACTTATTCAAAACAAAACCAATAAATACATAAACAAAATTATCAAAAGATTAAATCAAAATATGATCACAGTATCTAGAATGACTCATTCTTTAGCCTATACATTCAAAGTTCCTCCATACTGTATATTCAACCTTTGTTTATCCCCATACATTTTCAACTCTTTCTGCTGTATCCCATCTAGTTCAGCTTGGATTTTAAATAACAGTTCAGTCAGAGAGATGTATTTATTCTGCATAAATCTCTGACACCTCACTTGCCAGATAGCCCACTTTATAACTGCAAACACCAGATACAGAGTGTGCTTGTCCCACTTACTCCATTCTTCTGTCAGTTGCCCATATACTAATATGTCATAATTAATCCCTTCAAATTGCTTAATACCCCATGTATCTGCCAACTGCTTCCTAAATGGTCTAATGTAATCACAGTAAAAAAATAAGTGACTCATTGATTCTTCCATATTAATACAATTCTGCCCCAGACATAATCTTTCATCAGTTTTCTTGTGTGTCAAATTTCCTTTAACCTGCAGCTTCCCATGACTACATAGCTAAATTGTTTCCCTCATCTTCTGAGGTATTCTTTTCTCTAACATAGCTTCTAGAATTAGACATTCTTTCACCATCTCTGGTATTAGGAAAACAGGTGTCTCATAAAATCTGCTCTGAAGCACTTCTTTATACAGCTGCTTCCTATTTTTTGTTAGTATCATGTCCACTGTTACTTTCCAGCTATCCAAATATTTCATGACTATTTTAATATATTCTGGCAACTTTTCCCTGTTCTTTTTCTTATACCCCTTCTCACCCCAAGAGGCCCCCCATCTCTTCTTTCCATTCTCCTCCCAAAGTATCCCAAATATCATTCTTACCTTGCAATACTGGCACTATATTAGCATAAACAAAAATATTTATAAAAAACACTATAGGATTTAACACATTTAAGCCCTCAACTGCTATAGGTCTGTATGTATACTTAAGATCCTAGTCTGATACTTCCAAGAAATAGGAAATACATATGCAATATATGGAAAGATGGGTACAATAAAAGTTTTTAACATGTATATCCTTTTTTGTTTAGTCATATTCCAAGCTTTCCATCTCTCAACTTTTTTCTGTGCTATACTTATTTTCTTATCCCAGTTTTCCTGTATAGGGTCTTGTCCACCAAAGCACACTCCTAAAATTTCTGTACTTCCTTGCACAATTTCTATGCTTCCATTTCTGTTCACTGGATTTTTCCCTACAACTAGAATCTTACTTTTACCCTTATTCACCTTTATACCTGTCACATTCTCATTATTTTTAAAAAACGTAAACATTCTTTCCCCTGAGGTCTGGTCTTTCAGTAAAAAAAATACAATCGTCAGCATATGCTAGAGTTTTGTAAATACTTCCTTTATCATATTCCATGGCTTTAATACTCCCCTCAGTTTTTACTCCTCTCAACAAAGGGTCTAGACATAAGACATATAGGAGGGGGCTCAGCGGACATCCCTGATGGACCCCATTATATATGTACATTGGAGTACCCAAATGTTCATTTATTATAGGTAATACCTGAGCTTCATTGTACAGACTTTTTATCAATCCTATAAATTCATCTGGGAACCCATACTGTTTTAAGACTTGCCGTATGTACTCATGCTTTACAGCATCAAATGCTGTTTCTTGATCTATTAGATACAATAGCCCTTCCAATTCACCTTCTTGCCTTTTATTTAGAAGCTCTCTTATATATATCAAATGTTGCCTTATGTTCCTTCCTAGAATTGCACCTGATTGTGTTGGAAGTACTAAGTGCTTGGTCCATTAATCTTTTGTTGATAATTTTTGCCAACATTTTATAGTCTGTGGTCAACAGACTGATAGGCCTCCAGTTTTTCATATCCTCCCTGTGTCCTTTTTTTTATGGAGAAAAATTGTGACCCCCTGTTTCATACTCTCTGTTAGAACATTTTTGTGAAAAACATAGTTATACTCTACTCCCAACATAGGAGTGAGAATTTCTTCAAACTTTTTATAGAAACGGTTTGACATTCCATCTACCCCTGGTGCTGTATTATTTGTCAGTGAAGCAATAGCTTATTTAATTTATGCATCCCTAATATGTTTTTTAACCTCCTCCTTCCCCTGTGGGCCTATGACTGGCACTTGGATTTGATCCCATACTCTGTTAGTCTCTTTTATGTTCTTCCTCTGGAACTTCTCCCTTAGAAAGTCTTGGGCTATTTTTTTAGTATTCTCTGTATCTGTATGTACAGTCCCTTCCTTATCCTTTAAACCATCCATTACCCTATTATAATTACTGGTGACCCCCATTAAAGTATGGCTGAACTGCGATTTTCAAATGCTGTAATAACCAAGAAATGCCGTAATAACCCGTTATTATGGCATTTTCGGTGGTCAGCACCAGTCTTTTCATGCACAGTTTGTATTGCCATTTTCATTGGCTCGCTATCTGCATGTGGGTAGCCTCAGCATTGTCAAAAAAATGTCGGTGTGGATTCTCACTCGTGAACAAGATGTTTTTCTTTACCCTCGCTATTTTTTTTAATTATCTGGTTGATCCTGCTTCCCGCTGTGTCTCCAAATCAGCGGACACCGACTCCATGCGTAGAGGTCAGTCACTGAGTAACGGGAGAATGGGAAAAAAGTTACTGTGCGTGTCTCTGTGTGAGTGAGTGAGTGTCTCTGTGTGTGAGTCAGTGTGTCTGTATAATGGAGAGACCGAAAGTTGGCACCAGCAATTATAAAAAATAAAGTTTATGCAACTGTGGTGTTATCAGAATTTTTTTCACACCCTCGGGGTGTGATGACCACATAAACCTCTCGAGCTTCTCTCTCAAGGTTTATGAGTCATCATACCCCTTGGGTGTGTAAATAAATTCCATAACACACAGTTGCATAACCATTATTCTCTGTTTCTAGTCTCTCTATTACTTTCAAATGGATTAGTCTGAGCCTTTGTCCCCTGAGTTCCACATTTTTGTTTCAATAATAAGGATCTCTCCCTGTTATATTGGTACTCCCACATCTGATTTTTTATACCTTGTATTTTCTCTGTACAGTTTTGTGTTGTTTCATTGTGAGTTGTTATTTCTTTATACAGCTTAGCTCTTAAACTAAGATAAGTTTGATATTTTGACTTCCCTTTATTGTTTGCTTCCATAATCATTAATGATTTAATGTCCCTTTTTGTGTCGTCCCACAATTCCAAAGTATCTTCATGCAAATCTAATACAGAGATTCTTGCTGCCAATATATCTTTAATATTTTCTATTATTTTTTCATCCTGCAATAATTCCATGTTCATCCTCCAGACCCCTCCCCCAAAAGATGGACTATTTATTAAATTAATTTTAAGGTGAAGCTCCAAATGGTCTGATGTTCCTATTGGGGCAACCCTTACATCTTTAAGCTTTGTTTTTTTCCCAGAAACTGAAAATCTATCCTTGTAGATATTTTCCCTTTAAAAAAGTGCGCATTGAAGCTTTGTTTAAATGTTTATATGTATCCACCATTTGAGCTCCCAACAACATTTTTTTCAAACAATTAGTATCGCAAAAGATTTTTTCCGTTTTTCTACCCCAATCTTTTTTGGTCAAACCACAGTTAAAGTCTCCTCCCACAAGGTAAGTTTGGAGGTGTGAAGAAAGGGCTCAGTTTTATCCATGGTTTTACATCTTTCTGCATTACTTTGGGGGTTCTATAAGTTAATCAGCCTGACTGCTGTTTTTTTTTTATTATAACATCTAAAATCAAAACTCTTCCTGGAAGTCAGTCTACTAGTTTTAGTATCTTAACCTCTGGAGACATAAACCCAATACCAATACCAGAGCATGTTTTTTCTCCCATGGACCATATAGAGGATACCCACCTCCAATCCCTTTGGGTTTGCTTTAACTCATTTATGGTGTGTAATCTTGTGTCTTGAAAGAAGTATGCACCCCCTTAAAATCTACTAGTGAGGAAATGTTACCGTCCTTTTGTCTTTATTTTTAATACTATTCACATTACTAGTAATGCAATTCAGAGCACTCATTTTAGCAGAGAGTTTGTGCAGTTTCTAGCTGTTCTCCATTTTCTTCAAGAGGTTTTTTCCTTCTTTTTGAAGCTTTCGTGTCCATAGTTTCATACTCAGAGGTAAGTTCCCCATCTGATGGTTCAGACAGAGTTACTTCTGAGCCATCATCTACTGTGGCCCGTTCCTTGTCCTGTAATGTCATGTATTTATTAGACAAAGGCAAAGAGTCCTTTTCTTTCTTCCTCCCATCCCATTTAGGTGGGGTTACAACTCCTTTTCTTTGATCCTGTTACCACTGTGTACCCATCCTCTCCATGTTCCTTATGTTTCCCTTCATTACTCTTCAAAACTGCTAATTGCTTTCTTTGTTCGCCATCACTCTGGGCTTCCAATGATTTGCTTGTCTCTGGAAGAGGTGAGGCATTTGTTTCCTTTCCTTTGGCCCTGCCTTTTTCTTGGTTTATATTTCCAATTTCTGTGGTTTCTTCTATAATTTTCTCTTTTTTTGCTTTTTCTTTCTGTGCCTGTGCCAAGTATACATCTTGCTCAGCTTTCTCCAGCTGATCTGGGCTGTTATGCATTGCCCATGGACCATTATTGAAGATATGCCCTGATTCTTCACAGAGGCTGCACATAACTGGGTTTTTGAAGATAGCCCCATGATGCCCCAATACTCCACACAGTCCACATTTAATTTTTTCACAGGCATTGCTAAGATGTCCTTTCTCCCTACATTTATAACATGCCCATGGCTGGCCAGTGTAAAAAAAAAAAAAACTCCCTTATACCCCCCCAAAAAAAATTTGGCAGGTGCTGCAACTCACCATCTACTTGTTTAAGCATCACTTTGAATTTACAACCCCCAGTCCACAAAATCTCCTCATCTAGTATTGACTCTGGGGGTCCATTGAGGGTACATCTCTTTTTGAGCCAGTATGAGATGTCTGCTACATTCACCCTTTCATTTTTAAATAAGACAGTCACCAATCTGTAAGCTGGTTTGTTTAGGGTTGCCAAGAAATCTCTCTATAAAGTGCCTGCCTAATGACCTCACCTGCATACCCTGGCTGAATATTGCAGGTTTGCCTAATGCATAAATTGGGTTTGTGATTGTGCAAGGGGTTGTGCCACATCTGTGGTTCTATGTCCTATGACCATTGTGCAGGCATGATGATGTATCCCACCTACAGTGTCATCAGTCCGCACAGCCATGACTGCAGTAACACTTCACAAGCATACAGCACTATGCTGCACAGCACAGTGCATGCTCCACACCCTTATGCATGTCCCACGCACATGCCATCCCACATTAGCTGTGTGCCCCAGTCCCTGTCCCTGCCCTGGACATGTGTATTGCACAGCACGATGCATCATTGCACCGTGTTACTAAAACAACATGTTCCACAATTGTAACACAGGCTCTTGTACAGGAAGCAGCATACCTGTAGCCTATGGAGCACTGAGGAGGAAGCAGCCATGTCAGGCAGTTGATGCAGGGAACTGGTTCAGCACAGCCAAATGTGGTCTGCAGTTGACTTGGCCAACCTGGTCAACCTAATAATAACAAGGAAGGAGCAACTGCTTAGGGAGGCAGCAGGGCAGACAGACTCTGTTTGCAGGTGTAGACCTTGGAGTGGCTGAGCCTGATATGCAGAACATGGGTCACCTGCACCTAGGACCAATGCCACTATAGATGTAACAACCTGCAGTGGAGGGAGGTATGCCAGTTGCATAAACTGCAGGCTATGGTCCCCAATGGCACTGCACCCAGGTCAGGTAAGTATGGTTGGTTGTAAGGCGGATGTGTGTACTGGCCTGTGTGCAGGTCTGTGACATGGTAGTATTTGTTAGAGATAAACATCCCAGGTACTGTGCATGCTGCTTGTGTAACCTTGGTGTTCCCCTGTGTGCACAAGGACATGCCACACTGCATGGCCTGCCAGATGTATGCAGCTGACAAGGCACCCTGACCCACAATATGTCCTTCTGCCCTGTACATGAATGGACCCACCATGGATGCCTGACAGGTACACTAGCCATGTCTGCACAGTGAGGAGCTGACACAGAGCCATGGAAATAGGGTCATGATCATAACAGCCCTCTGTACAGTTGCATGGCATGAATGGCAGGGGCAGTGTGCTGGATACGAGGACCCTGAAATGTCACTGTGTCTGTCATCATGTATGGCCAGGACAACAGACACATGCATCCTACATGTGGTTGTCCAGGTTGCTGTACCCAGAAGGACAGGACACTGTCTCCTGCAATGTCATACACATTGTATGTACCATGCCTCATGTTCATAAGCCTGCATGTGCCAGGTACTGCATGGGGTGTGATGATACTGAGCAGGGGTCTGGGCATACTGGCCACTGTGCAGGCACACATCTCATATCCAGCCCTCCTCCCCATGCTATTGTGATACTGTGCTGTGCCCACCCTTGTCATGTGTTACTTGGTGCACTATGTATATTCATGCCTACAATGCCTGGACAGGACTGGGGCTGGCATGTGTTGTCAGTAGTACAGGGGCCAGGGGACCGGCTAGTTGTGGCCACCACATTAGAAGGTGTACACCATGGCTGGCCCACCCCACACAGGGGGGTTCTATACCTTCTGTGCACAAGCCAGAGTATGCATGTGTGCCATGCCACATCCACAGGTAACTTGCAGCTCTGCCTGGCCTGCCCAGCCGAGGAAGGGAAATATATGTGTCTGGGGCACGTTACAGTCATATGGACAGTTATAATAGGTAGTGTGTACTGAACAGAGCACTGTGTACCACTGCTGAAGACTGATCATTCCTCCCATTTCCTTCCCTACAGATTTCAATGCCATGCTCCCCCCATGACAGAATCGAACCAACATGGGGCCAGCGGTTCCAGAGGGTGTCCTAGGAAGAGTTGCTGGGCCATGATGCAACACATGCTAGTACCGTAGAGGAGCAGTGAATAGGTGAGTAACCTGCATTATGTGTGGCACTCAGAGTTACATTTATACATATATAGATGCCAGTACTGGTGGTGGTGCAGTAGCCATGGTCCTACCACCGTCATGGGTGTTGGCCCTGACCCTACCCATTGTAAACCTGACCATAGCTGACATTGACAGAGTGTGTCTTGCCAATGCTGCACATGCTGTACAGGGGGATCTGGATACTGCACCATCTGTAGGGGACAGTTGCACCCCTGGGGGTGGCCGTGATCCTGTTGCAATGTGACATGGCACAGTGGGTGGCAGTTCATAGTGTGAATGGCATTCTAGGGGGGTACAAGGCACAGAATACTGCCAGCAGGTGTGTGGGGAACTGCTCACTCCTGTTCACCAGTTTGGGCCAGCCCTGTGGGTGATAGCTACCCCAGGGAGGGTGGAGGGTATGTAACCCTTACATCTGTAGTCTGACATTGTGCTAACCTGTCTGCCACACATCTGCATAATGCCACCTGTTGGTGTCTGGTATCAGGTGTCTCTGTGTGAGCCACCAGGCTGGATGCATTTCCATGGGAGCAGCACCTCAGAGATTCTGGTGGAGGACACTCACCATGCACATGGGGTGGTGGGCCAGTAATGCTACAGGACTGTCTCAGATTGTGTACCCTCCTCAACAGTGCATGTACATGCTGCCAGCATGATACTCTGTGTCTGTCTACCATGACCTGCCATGGCCTCCACCTTGTACAAGCGAGCACCATGTGCTGCTGTATAGCTTCCATGGGGGATAGTGACAGTGTACACAGCCCCGGGTGTGGCCCCCTCGCAGGTGATCAGGCTTATACCCTCTGCCACTGAGATTGTGAATGCTGGTTGCAGCAGATGGTAGGCATCTGTTTGTTGCTGGTATACCATCATGAATTTCCATCTGCCACTGACAGCCATCATGGTAGCCCCCTGCACAGCTGGACTACCCAGTGCTTCATGCAGTGTGTGGCATGCCCTAGCGACTTACTGGTGGCATGCAGCACTGGCATGGGGCAGCAGACAGTGGGGCCATTAGTGGGTGGTGTGTGTTAGGCACCATGTGGAACTGTATTGGACTGCAGCTGTAGCAGTGACCACCCAACACAGTGCCAACTCAGATATGGTGACCACACTGTATACAGGATGGCCGGCCATACATCAGATGTGATGGGGCCATGTAACCAGTGACCTGCATAGGCCCTGCAGAGGGGGACATACCCATGATCAGAGTAGGGTACAGGGGTCCCACCTGGACAGTGGTTACAGGGGCCCAAAGGAGCTATCAGGGGGATGGGTATGGGGTGGCACAGTCTTATGCTTGGGAAGTATCAGTGTGCTACTGTGATGCTGTGGTGGTACTGTAATGGTACTTACAGTGGACAGTTGGCGTCAGTCAGGTTGACTATGGCTGAATACATGAAATGTGTGTCAGGGTATATAGGGTGGCCAGGTAACGACCAGAAAGAGGACCACCTGGACATGTCCAGGTATCCTGGTGGCCCAGTCTGAGCCAGGGCACACTCTATGTAGGGTGCATTGGCCACCACCGAGACCTCAGATAAGTACAGGCTGCAGCACATCATACACTGGTGATGTTGTGGTTGGTGCCCAGTGTGACTGGAACCCTTCCACATACACCACTGCTGCAGTCATGTGCACCTTGGTTGGTGCACACAGTGTTGCCTGCTGGCCCCTAGCAATTTTCAGCTATGCTGTGTGCAACATGTGTGTGTGTGTGCCTATGCTCTGTCCCCACAGCAACCAGGGGAGGAAACCAGATGTCTGTGTCCTGCATGCCAGGGATGGCCCATGCACTGGATACCTGGTCAGCAGCAGCGAGTTGTGTAGGTACCCTCTCCACCACTTGAGGTATGACACTGCATATTGGACTCTGGCATAGAGTTGCTGATGCTCATGTCACAAGCATACTTCTGCCATGCCTGCTGATAGTGTGTGACCATGCCATGGCTGGGCTCCCTCTAGTGTTGCATGGCATGACTGCTGCACGTGCACCCCTCCGGTGAATGGGCCACAGTGCTGTTCCTGGTATACCACATCTGATCCATTACGAATGTCAGACACCAGACATCCCTGTGTGGCATGGTGGCACATGTGTTGATTGGGTTTTCCACAGCCATGTACCATAGGCAAAACATGCATTCCCCATCCTGTGTGCACAGCTGGCAGAGTTCATTGGCTTTCTGTCCATAGGTGTCTAGAGGAGTCCCAAACAATGCTGGCAGTTGGAAACTAATGATGGGAGGGATGACCTGCTGCACTTGCTGGTGCAGAAGCAGTGATTGATCCTTTTGCAGCTGGATGACATTGCTGAGGCTATCCAGGAGCTGGTGGCAGCCCATCACCAACAGCATGCACCACCTCTAGCACCACTTCCTCCATCACCATCGCCCTGAACATGTCTGCGGCACAAGCATTCTAATGCAGCTCCAACCCCTGCTGGACTTTTTCACCCAGTGCCCCCCGTTTACTTTTTCTCTTTCCATGTCTTGTTGTTTGACCTGTTGCCTTTTGCTACAATTAAAGTTAATGCTTTGATAATGAGGAGCTCTTTTGTGTGTCTGCCCTTGTTGCCTTCTTCACCGACTCATAGCCATCCCAACTATGCAACTCCATACCTGGGTCCCTGGACAGGGCTGCTTCACTGCATGCCCCCTTCATGGGCTGCACTATCCTTAGTGCTATATTCAGCACTGTGCACTTGCCCCTCATTTGCATGGAGCACAATCCACCCTATATTCAGAGGGCAGAACACCAGCACTATGCCTGTGAATATAGCAGGCTGAGGGACTGACTCAGGTGCGAAGAGCAGTGTATCACAAACATTGCACTTTTGAATATCTGGTCCCTAGTGTTAATATTCTTTGATCGTTAAATTTAACAGCAGATCTGGGTTTATGTACAATGGCACCCACTAGGATCAAATGCCTAATGCTGCAGATTGCTGGATGATTTTGCAGGAAACAGTGCAATTAATTTATTTTAATTGCTTTTATTGTTTCATGTTGTACATAGTAATAGACACATGTAACATTTCACCCCTGTATCATAACATAACAAAACCTGTTGGGGGGCACCATGGAAATACAACTCTAAAATTTTATTGGAATTATGGTAACAGACTGCTAATTTATATTATTAATTACTGCAATGCCCATTCAAAATTCCAGATGTACCACCTCTAGGGATATTTGTTCTAGTTAAGGTATCCATGCAACATTCTACACAACTGCTAACTTCACTATCACAGAAATTGATATTTTTGTACCACAGCAGCTGCTGAATAGGGAACTAGCTGCAATCTCATGCAGCTTAGATAAATCAGGATAGCCTTTTGCTGCTGGCAACTTTCATATGTCCGTACATTCGTATAATACTAATTTCAACTAAAACCTGAAAACTACAACAAGGTTTAACTAATATGCCTTTACTAAATTATTAATCTAATAGGAATATGCCACTCTCCTCTGAATTTCCCTGCAGAGTAAACAACAGTTTGCTGTTATGACTTAGACTGCAAAAATACCCCAAGATGTGCGTTCTTGCATCCATGGTGGATGGTATAGTCCTCCTTCTTGGTTCTGTAGCTAATACAAGTTATTGGAGAAAAAAAGAAAAACAGAAAACAGGTGACGTGAAATCTGCAATTCAGTCAACTCTTGTACATTGCGAGGTGACATAGGTGTGTTCTGTTTGCTGGGAAAGATAAAGAATCCAGAAAGCAGTACAAATCTGCTAGCAGGAAGATGATGGGCATGGGGAAGAGGCAAGTATGTGTCTTGAACCTGCTAGCCCCTTCTTCCCCTCCAAAAACAGTGCAGTTCAACGGCAGTTGTCTTGCAGAAAACTGACACAGTGTGATTGTGATACTGCATCTGATCCTGAAAGGCACCACATGAAGCCCAGAATCACACACTAAGGGCTACTGAAGACTGAGAGAGTCACAGAGTTTAGTCACTTGCCTTCTTGAGAGGGACAGAAGGAGAGTGGTAGACACCTGTCCTTTGTTTTCTGACTGTTGTCATGGAAAGGAGCTGCATTGTCATTGTCTGTGATGGCAATTGCTCATCTGCCTTTCTGTCCTCAACAGGAAGAAATGGCGGTACTTTCAATCACTGCGTTGCAGGAAGGGGGAATTTTGAGGAAATAATTTGAAGATTTACAGCAGACTTCCTATTATAATATATATTACTCCAGTATGAGATGCAGTAAAGTGTGACATGCTTATCACAGACCTTTGCATCCTGGCTGACTGCACTGTCGTTCAGCTACCACATGGTCCAGGGAACTAAGAGACTTTCATGTGTTGCCTGTTACAGGGTAAACCCTCAATTTGATAACCAGTAACCTCATGAAGATTTTTTTTAGGGTTAGGGAAAGCTGCTTTTCCTAGACAGTGAGATAATGAAGAAAACTAATTTCTTCAAAGGAAATTATTTGATTTTTTTTCTGCATGTCTACAGTACAATAAATTCCCTGCGTACTAAATAAGGAAATATATTTCAAATCATTCTTTTCTTCTGAATACATTAATTCCACACAACTGACCACCAATGACTGTACTATGGTTCTCATTGACATAACCATATCTATTTGTAATTTAACCAATTTTATTTATTTAAACAGCAGCTGTGCACTTCAACATACAAATTCATAAACATGTTGGGCAGGATTCACCAAGAAATGTGCTCAATGCATCTAAGATGCGCCTGCGCAAATGAGATGTGCTGAGCCCAAATTATGGTCCCAGAAGACTGGAGAAGGGCTCATGTGATCCCGCTCCACAAGAGTGGTAGCAGGGAGGAGGCAGTGAACTACAGACCAGTCAGTCTTACCTCAGTAGTGGGCAAGATTATGGAGGCACTCCTTAAGGAAGGGATAGTGCAACACCTGGAATCCATAAAAAGCACAGGATACAAGACAGCGTGAATTTGCATTTACCACCTCTTTACCTCATGCTTTCCCTCCTTGTTCCACAGACATCCCATCTGCAGGCTTCCCAAGCTGCTCCTGTAGCCCTGGCTCTCTCCGAGCAGGCCACAGCTAACAGACCACCTGACTGACCCTCGGACACATTCAGGTACGCACCGGACCTCCGAAACTGTTTTGACCGTATACCCAGGGGAGGAGCCAGGCACTGATTGGCAGCTTTGCTCCTTGACTGATTTTCCAATGCCTGGCACTTCCTGATCTCAGGGAAATCTCTTTCTGTGCTGTGTTCCACCTCCTCACAGTATTAAATAGACCCTTACTCCGCGCCCCTTTCCTCAGTCTAGCAGCTGTTTGGTCACTCCACTGCTGCATATTTTCATGTTATTGGCCTTCCTGTCTTCAATACCTGACTTCACCCACTTTCTCACTGCTCCTTTTTAAAGCAGTCCCACTAACAGGATCACATACATGCTCTCAACTTTTTCTCCAGCCACTCCCTCTAACTCCTCTCAATTACTGCTCTACCTGCCCTATCGTTAGGGACCTCACCCTAATTCGACCATATACCATTTCAACTATAAATCAGCTAGCAGTTAAGCAGGCCAGCAACACCAAACAAACTACCATGGGGTGCAACCACCTACTACTACTACTACTACTCCTCCTCACTACCTCTGTTGGCATTGCTGGTACCATATACAAATTCAGACCCCTATCTCCCCACTCTGAATCCTCACTGGGTGCAAGCTGGAAGAAAAGCATACACATGACCACTACCACTTCCGTTAACAATAGGCTCCTTATCCTCCCGCACCTCCCATACACAGTTATCGCCAAGCCAATCTTGCAAACCGTAACCTTAATGGTCAGCTTTTCCCCTAATTTAACACAGGCATATAGACACCTCCCCACCTGAAGCACAGGCGATGGAAAACACGAGGGAAGATAAACATCACCCTATCTGCCAGAAAGGTTATCTTTCTGCTACTGCTACTCTCTGGCAGTGTTCACCTAAACCCTGGACCTACAACCCTGAGGAGCAGGGGGGATCCATACAGTGAACAGCCTAAAGATAGCATCACTAAACATCTGCAGCCTAACTGCCAAATTTGACCAGCTCCAGGCTTAGATGACCATCCATGCCCCTGACATACTCTGCCTAACTGAAACCTGGCTGTCGGGTAGGATCAAAGATGGTGAGGTGGCCATCGAAGGATTCCAAGCATTTTGACTTGATAGAATAAGCAGGAAAGGTGGCGGCTGCCTCTTATATGCCAGAAACTCACTGAGTTGCTCTGTCCTCCCCATCTCCAAAGTTGTGGAGGATTATGAGCTACTAATGGTAAAAATACAAGTCGGCCTAAAAGGCAAGACCCTTACCATCACCACAACCTACTTTCCCCCCAAGAAAGCCAAGGAAGGCCTTCCTCTTGTTATGGAAGAAATTAGCACACTCAGAAAGGGCTCAGAACTCATCTTGACTGGTGACTTTAATATTAACTGGTTATGTAAGGAGGCAACACCCTCCAGAGACCTAATCACCTCCCACAATCTCACGCAACTCATAACTCACCCCACCAGGCAGAACTACAAGGCTGGTACCAGCACCCTCATTGACTGGGTCTTAGCTAGCTCACCAACTCGATTCTCCGAACTCAGGGTTCTCCCGGACGTGCTAAGTGGCCACTCCCCAATGTCCTTTATATGGACCACTAAACTTGCCAAAAGCACACCCTGCCTCATCTAGAGCAGGGTTCTGTGGAAAGGCAAACTTGGATCCCTCAAATTGGCTCTGTGTGCCTACAACTGGTCCCCCATCAACAAGGCACCTATGCTGGACCAGGCTCTTAGTTTTTTCACTGAAAGCTTCAATTCCATCTGTGATATCTATGCACCATGCACAAAACGGAAAATTCAGGGGGAGGTTAAAGGCTGGATTGATGGTAAGCTCCTCTCCCTCCTCAAGGAGAGGGACTGCCTCTGGGAAAAAGCCTTAAACTCAGGCAGCAAGTATGACCTACAGTGCCACAAAACAGCTAGAAATCAGTGCACCAAACTTATCAGGCTCATAAAAGCCAGTTTCCATAAGACCCAGCTTAACAATGCATGGGGAGATGGAAAGAGGTTTTGGGACAACATCAAGAACATCCTTGGTAAAGATCAAAAGCAGCACCCTAAGATGCTCAACATTAATAACTCATCCTCCTCAGATCTGCTAGCCATTGCTGATGCCTTTAACCAGGCCTTTACAGACATGTCCTCAGTGCTGCCTCCAGGCTACCTTCTGCCTGCGGAGGACCAAGGTTGTGCCAATCTGCTGATAACTAACCACCCAGCCTTCTACTTTAAGAAGGTGACAGTGAAGGAGGCCCTAACGAAGGTCAGGAAAGTCCTAGGCAAAACCAGATTGGGGAGTGACGGGCTAGACATGAAGTTACAATCTCTCACCCTTGATATTTTTATTATGCCCATAACAATGCTATTTAATAAATCCTTGGCCCTAGCTCGATTTCCAGAGGTATGGAAGCAAGCCCTGGTAACTCCAGTGCATAAGAATGGTGACAAGGCACTGGTGTCAAACTACAGGCCAATAGCTATCCTTTCCCCACTATCCAAAGCTTTGGAAAAATTCGCGGTAAGTCAACTCACAGAATACCTCAATAAGTACAATCTGCTCTGCCCAAACCAACATTGCTTCAGGCAAAAACACAGTACCACCATGGCACTGCTGGAATACACTGACTATGCGCACAAGCCACTGGATGAAGGCAAATTGGTGGGGTCCATCTTCATAGACCTCACCAAAGCCTTCGACACCGTCAACCAATCTCTACTAGTACTCCAGCTCCAAAGATTGGGTGTGGCACCAAACGCCATGAACTGGTTCAAAGACTACCTAACACACAGGAGCCAGCAAGTCAAAATCAGGCAGACGTTATCCAGCTCAAGAGATGTACTCATAGGAGTCCCTCAAGGATCAATTCTAGGACCCCTGTTCTTCAGCCTCTTTGTAAATGACCTACCCATAGCCTGTGACACCAAACTTATTCTGTATGCAGACGATGCCGTGCTGTTGAGCAGCAGCACCTCTCAGGTTGCCCTACAAACAGAACTACAGAACTCTTTCAATAAACTCGAGGACTGGTTCAGTAGGCAAAAGCTGCTACTAAATTACAAGAAAACCAAGGCCATGCTACAATCCAGCCCCTACAACAAACACAAGCATCCTCCTCTCGTAATCACCAACAAAGCTGGTGAGCAGATTGAGCAGGTGCACTTGTTCAAGTACCTTGGAGTCACCATTGATGACTCTCTCACTTATACGCACCACGTAGACTCCCTTGTCAAAGTGGTAAACACAAAGATCGAGGTCCTCTGTAGGCATAAGAAATCCCTCACTCCAGAAGCACTCTGAATCTCAGTCTTCAGCTCCATACTCTCCACGATAGACTACGGACTGGTGGTCTATGGAGCTGCTACTGATATAGTGCTCAAAAGGGTCCAAATTGCACTCAGTTAGGCATGCCATCTCACCCTGTGTGCAGATCACTACACTCATACTTGCACTCTGTATGTGCGTACAAACTGGCTTAACCTAAAAGACAGGATCAAATACCAAACTTGCCTCCTGGGAAAGAAGGCACTCCTCGGAAAAACCCCACCCTGTATAGGAAACCTGCTCGAGGCTTCTCTCTCAACACACATCACCAGACAGAGGAAGAATGAAGCACTGTCCATACCATTCCACTGAACCTCACTAGGGCAGCGTGCTTTTTCTTATAGGGCCCTCTCTGGATAAATGAACTCCCGATGAAATTACAAACAAACAACAGCCTGCCTCAATTCAAAGTAGGCCTCAAACAGCACCTAATGTCTAACTCAAAACGCACCTGCTTCTCAGGCCACACTTGATAGACAGGCCTACCCCCAAGGTAACACCCATCAGGGCTACCTTGAGAACCCTGCCTCCATTCCAGCCTAGCCAAGGGCTTAAGTAAGCTATCAGTCCTCTTTAACCGCACTTAGTACTGCCCCTCCCAACCTCCCCCCCACACACACACACCATACTCGACAAAACCCTCTGCAGCTGCTCCCCCCATCACAGCCCCCCCCTCCGTTTCACTATCCTCCCCTCTCGCTCTCTGCTGTTGGTTTCAAACCCAGTCTCCCTTGTTTCACTGTCACCCAGCCTCTCACCATCTGTGATAGCGTTAAACCCTATGCAGTTACTCTACCATAGTCTATCAACGGATTTGGAGGTTTCCAGGGGTGTGCTACCTAGGGCAACTTATTAGAAATAGCTTAGTATTCAATTACAACTGCTCAGTTTTTTTTCTCCTATTTGTCTAATTGTCATGTAATTGCTCTTTAATGCCTAATGATCAGGCCTCTGTAACCACTGAATATGTGTATTGTCTTATTGTCCACCCTAACGTGGAATTTTTGTGAAAGAGCTCATGCTCCGAAATACTAATTAAACAATTAAATTATAAAAGGAAAGTCCTGTCAAACTAATCTCATATATTTCTTTGACTGGGTAACCTGAGTGGTGGACCAAGGGGGAGCAGCTGATATCGCCTACCTTGACTTCAGCAAAGCTTTTGATACTGTTCCATACAGAAGATTGATTAATAGGCTGGGTAGGCTCGGGGTGGGTCAGAAGTTGGTCAACTGGGTGGCAAACTGGATGACGGGCAGAAAACAGAGAGTGGTGGTAAATGGTATACAGTCTGAAGAGATGCAAGTCACAAGTGGGGTACCTCTGGGATCAGTCCTGGGGTTAGTCCTCTTCAATATCTTCATCAGTGATATTGTAGATGGACTGGAAGGTAAGGTTTGTCTGTTTGCAGATGACACCAAGATCTGCAACAGAGTAGATGATCCAGATGGGGTGGGCAGAATGAGAAGAGATCTGGATAAACTAGCAAAATGGTCAAAAGGGTGGCAACTGGGATTTAACGCAAAGAAGTACAAAATCATGCACATAGGGAAGAGACACCCTGAAGCCACCTATAGGCTGAGAGGGAAGTTGCTGGCAGTCACAAGGGAAGAAACTTGGGCATCATCATCACCGATGACCTGAAACCATCCAAGCAGACAACAAAAGCAGTAGGTAAAGCTAGGTGGATGTTGGGGTGTATTAGTAGGGGTATCACAAGTCAGAAGAGGGAGGTAATAATCCCTCTTTACAAGACACTGGTTAGGCCTCATCTGGAGTACTGCATGCAGTACTGGAGGCCACACCTTCACAAGGACAGTAACCAAATTGAGGCAGTCCAGAGAAGGGCAACCAAAATGGTGCAGGGACCGCATCAGAAAACATATGAGGACTGATTAACGGAGCTCAATATGTATACCCTTGAGCAAAGGAGGGAGGGAGGTGATATGATCAAAACATTCAAACACCTTAAGGGCATTAACAAGGTGAATGAGTCTAACATATTTCAATATAAGAAAAATAGCAGGACAAGAGGACACAGCATGAGATTAGAGGGAGGCCGATTAAGGGGTAATGTGAGGAAGTTCATTTTTACAGAAAGGGTGGTGGATGCATGGAATGGCCTACCTCAGGAATTGGTGGATATAAATACTGTGCAGGGCTTCAAACAGGCATGGGATAGGAATAAGGGAGCAATACAGATGAGTATGAATAGATAGGGCATTGACAGAGCAAAGGTCGATGGCACATTCATAAGGTAGAAAAAGAAATGGGTAGACTGGATGGGCCTTGCAGTCCTTATCTGCCATCAACTTCTATGTTTCTCTGTTTCTATGTATGGTATTCACAGAAGATTCACTGGAAGATGCTCCCGGCGCATCTCCGCTGTGAATACCACAATTGCACTCAACTCGAGATGTGCCAGCTCAACCCCCTGGCTGGGCTAGAAAACTGATGGGGAAGCACATCTCCAGATGTGCTGTGCCCAAGGTTGGTATTCACAGACCCAGACATGCAAATGGGGCCATTAAGCATGCAAGGCACAATGGGGCTATTTGCATGTCATTATGGCCCCATTTGCATGACTCCTGCATGGATGCACCTGGCAGAATGCGCCGGGCATCCTGCAAGGGCTGTGGGTGGAACACATAGCCTCTGGTAGTCCAGTGAACGCCCTTCCCCACCCATATCCCTGGTAACAGTAAATAACAGTTGCAAAATCCCTGGTAGTCTAGTGGACCCCCCCCCCCGCCTGTATCCCCGGTAATAGTAAATAACACTCGCATAATCCCTGATAGTTTAGTTGGCCCCCCACTGTCTGACCTGATCGCAACACCATTTGATGTACCAATGGCTTTCTGGTGGTCCAGGGAACCCCCACCCCACCATGCTCCCCCAGTCACAGCATGTTCCAAACGTAGCGTTGGTCAGTTCAACCCATTTGCAAACTGTTGTGAATGACAGCTTACAGTACACACTGCAAGCCCATTGGTTGACAGGATCTACCAATGGGCTTCCAGGTGTACAGTAGCTGTCATTCACTGACAGCTCTGTCGATGGACAGCCATGGTGGTTTGCTGGTGGATTGAGCTTCCTGCCAACGTTTGGAACATGCTGTGACTGGGGAATTGGGGTGGGGGGATCCAGTGGACCACCAGGGAGACATTAGTATGTCAAATGGTATTGCGATTGGGTTGGGGCAGGGGGGGGTTCCACTAGACTACCAGGGATTATGCAAGTGTTATTTACTGTTACCAGGGATATGGGGGGATACCACTGTACAGCCAGGTTAGGCAGGCTGCTGTGCTGCTGTCTGCAGTATGGCAGCCTGCCTGTGAGCGGACACCCACTTAGGTCTACTGTTTGTAGACTTAACTTTTGGAGGCACATCTTCGGACTTGCTCTGAAGATGCGCTTCCAAGGTGGGCTGTGAATAGGAATGTGCCCCATATGCATGGGCACGCCCCTTCCAGATGCACTGCATACCATTACAGATGGTATTCAGCACATCTCTCCCCTTTCTGCATTAAGGATGGGCACATCAGTGAGATGCTGTGGTGCTCTTTTGTGAATCCCAACCCCTGTTTCAGCAATTACAATTTATTAGACAATATATTTTTATTTTTTTTTTTATTTTTTCATACTCAGGAATTCCTCACTTCAATGTTTATAATTTATGCCACCATCTCAGGTGAGAATGGTGTTCTCTGGAGACAGAACCTATGCAAATTTTAGAATTTGGGATGTAGGTTCAACCTCTGCATCTGTGCTCCACTCTACAAACATACGAACATACAAAATTTGCCGGTAGATAAAGGCCTAGAGGTCTATCAAGTCTGCTCGAATGTGCAGCTAGCACCTCCTATTCTGCAGCTGCCCCTTCCTTCCACTCTAGCTGTTGCTAGATCTGTTTCTCTGTCTGAAGAGAGCAGTCACCCCGTGGTGCACTCCAGTAACAGCTGGTTCTCCAGTCGAGTTTTTATTTTGTAGTTCATCTCAAAAAGTGTATTTTAGTCAGGTTTTTCAATGACTCTGTGTTTAACTAGGGTTTTCTATAAATTACGATTTGTGCAGTTCCATTTGATTCCCAGGAACTGGAAAATATCTTACTTGGCTATCGTTTCAATTTTTGTCTGTTTGGCTAGTAAACCACATTCTTTCTTGCTATTATTAGTAGTTTACAATCTTTATCTATCCAATTTACAAGAATGAAGTAATTTCAGTTTCCATTTCTCTCTGTGCCCTTTCACCTTAATTAATCAGTTCCTAGCACAGGAGCTGCAATCTGACCTTTGGCACAGTTTCTTCAGTACAAAACTCATTTTTACTATTGGGCTCTTGTATTGCATTGTTTTCAGGAATATTTTCTATTATATCAAGGTTCTCTCAAACTGGTGTGTCAGAGAGAACTTGTGGACCACCAAAAACTTGTACACATTATTTTCAGCTCCTGACAAGGGCAGATTGTCACTAGCTTTCTTTAAAGTGTTTAGGTCCACAACACAACTTTATAAATTGTAAGTCCTGCCACATTGTTTGCCAAACAAACTCATTTAAAAGGTTAACAGTCCTAACATGAAGCATGCCTTCTCTGTCTTTGTGTCACCTAAATATAACAGAAAAAGCCCTGAGGTGGTCCCAATGATGGTGGAAAGTATGGATCAGAAGGGTCCATCTCTTCATGTACAGCAGCAAACAATGTAAAAGGTGACAAGAAAGAAGAACAAGATAAAGCTGCACAGCCATCCGAAAGGCTTGCTGAAGATGGTTCAGATAGCAGGGTGTTTAAAAGGGAAAACCCTGAATCCAGTGATGGCAAAAATAAAACAGCCGTTGAGCAGGCATTGTAAATGGTCTCTGCCAAAAAGAAATTAAAAGAATATAATATCACTTTCACTCCTCCTGCACAGAGAAATGAGTAGGCAGATGACATAGAAAAAAATGTCCACATCAGAGGACATATCAAAAATATGGCAATTTTTCCAGATGCCCAGGGCACGGGAAATTTGTACAAGACAGGTGCCACCACCCCTCCCCCATGGACTGGCTGTAAGCTATCTGCCTGTGGAGGAGAGGAAGAAGAATATTATGTGCATATGAGGAAGGTGACCCATGAAGTTCGAGTGTACACCTGAACAAGATTTTGAACCTCCTCCAAAGCAAATTGAGGACTACTCATCTTTTTCCTCATTTGTCAGACAAATGATTGATACCCTCAACACCCCAGAAACAGAGGAGGATGAAGAGGATCCTGAGTTTATGGACATTTTGGGAGTAGCTCCATCAAGAAGGATGTTACTTCCCATACGTAAACAACTAAAAAAGCCTAAGCAAAACTCATGGCTGCACCCACTTCAGCTGCAGCCATTGACAAAATGTTGAGAGAAAATATCAGGTGGACTCACAGGGAGTGGAACATTACTCAGTCTTATTTGGTGTTATTAAGGTGGAAGTAGGCATGGCGCCCATCGTGACCACCTTCCCCACACTAGTGGGGTGTATTTTTAGTCTATCCCTAATAGGAATTTATCTAATTCCTTTTTAAATTTATCCCCATCCTGAGCCTCATGGGCTAGTCTAGGCTGCTGCTTCTGAGACAGCAAAAGTTGCTCTATCTGTGCAGCCCCTTAAAAAAGGCTCCAAAAAATTGTATACTATGGCAAAAAAGTTTTCTAAAAACGTCCCTACTTATCAGGCAGGTAGCATATTCAGTACATGTTGCACAGTACCAGAAAGCACTTTGTTACTCAGTTCTGGCACTGGCTGAAAGAGCAGGTTATGGTTTGGCACAGGACTGCTGGTGACAGGGTATGTGAAACACTTGGCACAGTGTAGAAAGGCAGCTGCAAAGGCAAACAGAATGCTGGGGTGCATCTCCAGGGGAATCACCTCCAGAAGGGAAGAAGTCATTTTGTGCCTGTACAGATCTCTGGTGAGGCTGAATCTGGAGTACAGTGTGCAGTTTTGGTACCCATATCTGAAAAGGGACATCAAACATTTGGAGGGGATCCAGCATAGGGTGACAAGGATGATCCAGAGGATGGGGGACAAGACATACAAGGTGATATTGAGAGAGCTAAACATGTACACCCAGGAGGATAGAAGGGAGTGGGGGTACATGATTAAAACATTCAAGTACCTGAAGGGCATAAACAGGGTTAATTCAGATGGTTTGTTTAAGTTAAAGGGAGGGGGGAGGGCCACCAGGGGAAACAGCCTGAAATAGGAGGGAGGAAGGTTCAGGAGAGAGAGGAGAAGGCAGTATTTCACTGAGAGAGTGGTGGCTGGTTGGAATATGCTGCCAAAGGAAGTAGCCATGGTGCGGATGGTGAGCATCTTCAAGAGAGGATGAGATCAGGTCAAAACTATAGAAAGGGAGGGGGGAGAGAAGTCAGATGGGGAGGCACTGAGTTACAAGGGGAGTAAGGGGAGGGGGGACAGCTGCAGTTTTATATCTCTCCTGAACCTTCTTCCCTCATATTTCAGACTGTGTCCCCTGGTGGCCTGCCCCCCACAAGGACATAGACAGGATGGAGGCTGTCCAGAGGAGGGCAACTAAAATGGTGCAGGATCTGCCCCAGAAGACATACGAAGAGAGATTAAAGAAGTTTCATATGTATACACTCGAGAAGAGGAGGGAGAGGGGGCATGATAGAAACTTTCAAGCACATCAAGGGAATCAACAGAGTCCAAGATGGTAGCATCTTTCAGAAAAAGAGATGTGCAAGAGCAAGGGGGCACAATTTGAAGATAGAGGGGGGACGGCTCAAAGGTAATGTGAGGAAGTATTTTTTCACAGAGAGGGTTGTGGATACATGGAACAGCCTTCCTGAGGAGGTAGTGGACTCAAAAACAGTGGGAGAATTCAAGAATGCATGGGTCAGACATAAAGCAATTCTAGTGGGGGTAGGAGGAAGTAGGCTGTTGGTTAACTAGGATCTGGAACCTATGCATTAGGTAGGGAAATGGGCAGACTAGGTGGGCCAAGCGGTCCGTATCTGCTGTCACATTCTATGTTTCTATGTTTCTATGTGTAAAACAGCATGCTATACACATGAGCAGACTAGATAGACTGAATGGACTATATCTGCTGGCAATTTTGTGTGGTCGTGTGTAGGACCCGATTGCCACATCAAGATCAGCCCTGGATGCTACAAAATATCATTTCCAAACTGTGGTGAAAAATAATAGAACTGCTGCTAGAGTTTTGGCTTGTGCAGTGTCCTTAATAAAGTTTTCCTGGTTGAGGACTACCATACTTTCCCAGGATACTTAATACAAGGTCATGGATTTCTCCTTTGAGGGAGATTCACTATTTGGTGACAAACCAGAGGCCTACGTGAAAAACAGTCAATGAATACAAAACTGCTTTCAAAAGTAACAGTGAGAAGGAAAATGCCTCTTCCTCCTACAGATCATATGAAGGGGAGGCAGAGGCATGGATACTTCCCAAGAGCCTATGCCTCTTATGCCCACCATGAGTACCATTCACAAAAAGGTTACTATAGGGAAAAAGGAAAAAGGGATTTCAGGCATAATGCTGCAGCTGAAGCACCTAAGCTCCAGCCAAAACATATCCTTTGACAAGTTTGCCCAGATCACCCAACCATTGCCAGTGGGAGGAGGACGGTCTCACTCCTTCCAGGAATGGGGAAATGTTATCACGGACAAGTGGGTATAGGAAGTAGTGGGCAGGGGTTGTGTCTGCAGTTCAACACTTTTCAAACCTGCAGAAATACAGAAGTTTTCCAGCTCATTTACTCACAGAAAAAAGACTGATGGAACTCGAAGTGAAAAAACTGTTAGTATCAAAAACTATAGAAAAAAACTCCTTGCCTTCCAGTGGGGCAGGAGCCTATTCTCAAGATACTTCCTGACCCACAAGAAAAATGGGGAGTGGTGACCCATTTTAGACCTCGTGTATCTGAAAATTCAAGATGGTCACAGTAAGGAATGATACCACCTGTACAGAAAGGTCATTGACTCAGATCTCTGGAATTGAAACACACCTGTTTGAAACCTCAGTCAGAAATATTCACAGAAAATACCTCAGATTCATGTTTGGGAATTGTCAATACCAGTTTGCAGCTTTCTCATTTGGTCTCACCATAGCTGCAAGGTTTTTCATCACAAAGTGTCCACCTGTGGTGGCAGCACATCTGAGAAAACAAGGTGTGGTGGTTTTTCTCCACCTGGACAACTGGCTAGTCTTGGGGGAAACAGAACAAGAGGCAAGGTGTTCAGTTCATTTGGTAAAGAACACCTTGGAGAACCTGGGATTCTTAATAAATCTGCAGAAGTCCTAGCTAGAGACTGTTCAAGTACTGGACTTCATAGGAGCAGCGCTACCTGTAAGTGCTCTGTAGGTGAAAGGTTTCCTCTTGCAGGCCAGAGTTACAGCTTTGATAGTAACAGCAGAGTCTTTCTCAGAAGGTCAGTCAAGATCTGCTAAAGACTTCCTACAGTTACTAGGTCACATGGACATATCCACAGCTGTAGTTCAATGGGCCAGGTTCTAAACGAGAGATACACAGTACCATTTAAGGAATAACTGGTCCCAAAGAGGAGATCCAATTTCACAACCAGTGCCAGCAACAAAAGCACTAGTGGAATCATTACAGTGGAGAAAGAAGAAAGCAACCTCAGAGAGGGCATTTTCATCCTTCAGCAGTCGCCAGCCTGCTTCACTCCTTGGGTGGGGCACCCAGCTGCAGGACCTTACAGTGAGTGGTACATAGAGCCCACTGGAGTCACTACAACACATATACCTTCTGGAGCTCAGAGCAGTACTGCTAACAATACAAGTTTTCTCCTACCAGCTACAGGGACAGCATGTCCAAAACTGGACAGACAACATCACAACAATGTACTACATAAATAAGTAGGGAAGAACAACATCTTCAAAACTAGGTACAGAGACAACGAGGATACAGGACCTAGCATAATCCTTAGAAGCAAACATATTTGCAGTGTATCTGCCAGGTGAAGACAATGTCCCCTTCAAAACCAACCTTCGGGAACACATCCTCTCCACCTGTGCCTGCAACTGCTTCTAACCTCATTGTTTCTATCTCCTCTCTCTCTTGCTGCAGCACAAAGTCCCTTCAGATGGCTTGCTGAAAACCTATACCCTCCTACCTACTTCTTTTGCCTCACCCACCTATGATTCTTCTATCTAATTGAGTTAGGCCTAATAAATCCCTCTACCTCCAACTGTGTTAATAGTGCAGGCTAGATATCGGCCTCTTAACTTTATTAACTATGTTCTGAATGTACTATTAACCTTTAGATAGTTCACTATCCAGTGTAAACTGTAACTGCCCATTCTGTTGTACTGTCTGATTTCCATTGTGGGGACCACTGTGCCCCTTGCCCACAACTTTGTTTGTCTAGCCTGTACATACGACCATGTATAATTCTCTGTCCTGTTGAATACTGCACCTGTGCACACTTTATTATTCACTGTCTGTACTTCATTGATTGACTTTCTTTTGTTAACTTCAATGTTTGTGTTATCAATTAGCCACTGTCTGTTAGTTTGTACCACGTGATGTGGAGCCTTTGTAAAGGAGTGTCTGACTCAAAGGTTTGTAATTCTAAATAGTCTAAATAAATAAAAATAAATGCCCCTGAGCAGAATCAGCCAGGGAAATCACAAATGAGCCTTAAACCAGCAGGTTCTGGCCATAGTGCTCAGAAGGTAGGTAGTCATAATATAGACCTATTTGCATCTTGGGAGAAGTATCAGCTCCCACAGTTTTAATGCAACCACCAGCCAGAGTGACAGTCCCAGAGGATATCCTGGTACTGGACTGTAAAGGGAAGTTTCTGTATGCTTTCCCACCATTTCCACTCATTCAGAAAGTACTCCTGAAACTCAGGAGGGAACCCGCAGCAATGATCATGAAAGCTCTAGACTTGAGCCAGACAGGCCTGGTTCTCAATGCTCCAGGTCCTGTCTGACAACAATTCAATCAGCCTGCCACTCAGTCACAATCTGTTGATTTTGTTCTGGGGCAAAATAACATTTCTGAACCCCAGGCACCTACACTTGAGGGCATGGTTCTTGAGAAGTTTTAATTGTTCTAGATAGGATCTCTCAGAAGTTCAGAAGGTGCTTAAGGTTTCACGGAAACTGCCACCAGGAAAGCTTCCTCTAAATGGAAAAGGTTTTCTTACTGCTGTGCCTCCATAAAAATAAACCCAATAGAGGCAGGATTGATATAATTCTGTAATAGCTAGTAAACCTACAGTCATTAGGCCTACAGCCTTCAACTTTAAAGGTACACTTGGCAGCATATCAGCATACATATCAGCTGGCAAGGAATTGTCTGGCCTCACAACCCATTTTAAAAGGTTTTGGAAAGGCCAAAGCCACTTGTACCCACCAGTTATGAACCCTGCCCCCCCCGGACTTCAACATACTGTATGGCTTAGCCAGCTTAAGGATGCTCCTTTTGAGCCTTTGGAAACTGCTGGCCTGAAGTATGTCACATGGAAAACCATATTCCTGGTTACAACCACCTCTGCTAGGATGGTGAGTGAATTGAAGCCCACTGCACAGAGCCAAATTGCATAATTCCCCACCGGGATAAAGCAGTTCTTAGAACCAACAGAAAATGAATTCCTAAAGTGGTATCTGAGTTCCACCTGAATCCATAAGTGACCCTCCCTGTATTCTATTCAGAGCATTCCAGTCCAGGTGAGGAACTGTTGCATAGTCTGGACCTAATGCAAGTTCTGACTATTTACATGGACCAGGCAAAAGATGCCAGCTCCCACAGCACCCAGCATTTTGTCATCTATGGTGTAGCTGGCAAAGGTAAACCAGTTACAAAGAGATGTCTCTCTCTGGATAGTCTCTTGCATTCAGAATGTTCTGCTATGAAAAAGCTGGAAAATGCCACCAGAAGGCTTTAGGACACACTCTACAAGAGGTACCACTGCCTCTGCGGCATCTCATTGTTAGAGATTTGCAAAGCAGCTACCTGGAAAACAGTACACACCTTCACAACACACTACTGTTTGCACATACAGTCCAGATTGGATGTCAGCTTTAGGACTGCTGTCTTGCAGAACCTTTTTCCTGACTAGGTACTGGACTGAGCATCACAAGATACTGCTACTGAGTCTATATAAAGTGCAAACATTTCAGTGAGGGACTCCTGGGGTTGGAGGACAACATTTTTCAGTAATGTTGTTTCTACGTAAGGGATCCCTCACTATGTTTACACTCTCTAACCCTGCCTCCTCTTCCAGAACTTGAAACAGGTTCTCACAAGAAACAGTTGTTTTTTAAATGAGGTTGCTTGAGTATTACTGTTACAGTTCCTACAACTGTTAGTTTGTTGTTATGGTTTATATGGCACCCTTTTCTCAAGTCTGCTTTCAGTTTGTTTGGTGTTTTTTAAAATTCTATGAAAACTTTTTCTAATATGTTCTGGTAACCATTTTGCTAGTTTCACTAGCTGCTGCTCCACTCTGGCTTGGAAACAAATCTAAGCAATTTCTAGAATGGAACTCAGATGTGGAATTTGAATCTACATTCCAAATACAAAAATTTGTATAGGTTCTGTCTCTGGGGCATCACTCTCAGCCACGATGAATGCATACAATGTAAGGATCCCTTAAGAAGAAACAATATTACTAAGGTGAGTAATATTCTCTTCCTTTCCAGAGTTTGTACTACATCTGCTAGCCTTTGAGGTCAGCTGGAGGACAGACATAGGCTTTTAGAGAGACAAAAAAAAAACATATTATATAGTGCATTATTGGAAGTATTTAGTATTTTTTTTTTTCATTTCATTTATTTTATACTGAAAGAATCTGTGAGTGAAGAATGCCCATTTTCACAGATGTCCAGTGACAAATAACAAAAAACAATATAAAAAACAAAATTACATAAATACATCAATAAACACATTGTTACAAATACATTAGAAACAATTACAAACAGTCTCTGTCAAAAACTTTTGTTCAAGCAAACATTTAAAACCTGACACAGTACAACAAATGGTTACATTAGATAACTGATTATATTGAATCAACAATTCAAAATGAATCGAGTGCTTCATAAAATTTTATCTAATCAATGGTAACAAACTTCCTACTTAAACTGTTTCTAGTCATAACAGTGGGCACAGAGATGGGGAACATGTGAGTAACACTATCAGGCACAAAACCTAATTGAATCTTATGCAAAAAGGTTACAGACCTCTGTTTAAAAAAAACACTAAGAGGTAAGCAACCAGATTCTTCATAAAGAATACAATGATGAGTCATCCAAGGTAGGCCAGTAATAAAACGTAAAATACTGTGATAAGTACTGCTGAGTTTGTTTAACAGTTGAACATGAATAAACAATGGAACCATACCTAAGTAGAGAAAACAAAAAACAGTTTGTCAATAAAGTCCTAGTCTCAATATCAAGAAATTTTTTGACACGAAACAACACACCAAGTCACTGACGTAGGCAAGTAATCAAAAATTCAATGTGTTGATCAAAATGTAAGTATTGATCCAACATTATGCCCAAATACTTAAAATTAAAAACCCTTTTGATTATACTACCGAAATCATCTTTAAGCACAACATTATAATAAAACTGATTTCTACGACCAGAGAAAATCAAACATTTAGTTTTGGTAGAGTTAAGTGTTAATCTCTGTTGAATAAACCAGGAATGTAAATTATTAAAGTCCCTCTGAAGACTATCCTGTAATTTTTGAGCATCAGTACCAACACTAAATAATACCACATCATCTGCAAATAAGACAATCTCAGTATCATTACAAATTTCCGGCAAAGTATTAATAAACAATGAAAACAACAGTGGTCCTAAAATGGACCCCTGGGGAACCCTTTATCTCATTAAGTTCTCCTGAGACAAGGAATCACCAATACAGGTTCTCTGGGTTCTATCTCTCAGGCACGGCCTGTGACCCTCACCAAGGCAGCTTCAGTATCATGACTTGTTCTAAAGCCATGCTGAGCAGGGGTCCAAAGATTATATTTCCCCATAAACTCATTAATTTGATCACTAACAATCCTTTCTAGGACTTTAGACAAAGGGGTGAGAAGAGATATAGGATGATAATTATTGAAATCAGTCTTTGCACTGGCTTTGAAAATAGGCTTAACCAAAGCACACTTCCAAACATGTGGAAAAACACCATAGGAAAGGGAATGATTAAACAGTTTTGTAATAAGGGGAGCCATAACATAAGCAACTCTCCTGAGAATCTAGAAATCAACATTATCAGAACCAATATAAGGACGAGGACTTAGTTTGTATAGATATAAGAGCACATTTTCAGGCAATAAAGCCTGAAAATAAAACTTAGTATGTCAACAACAGGAGAATGTAAAAAAACTCACAGAACACTGGAGTTAAATATACAGTAGCTATAAATCTAGTAGTTTCAAGTGCTTTATCTTAGTACAAAGATGCTACTTATTAAGAAAGTCTGATACTTTTTTTTGTTATAGTTTTCTCCATCCCCGTACCGGAAGTGTCAGCCCCATGCCCTGCTCACTGCCTTCCCATACCCAGGCTTACCTCCCTGGGTGAAGCCACCAGGTGGGCACCCCCCTCCTCAAGGTATACAGTCTCAGAGCCCTGGCATACCCCCCCCAGGGTGGGGCCACGGGCACAGGACCCCCTTGGTGGACATTAATTGTGGCAGGAGCAGCAGGAGAGGTGGAGCATCATATACTGTATGGACTAGGATTTTAACTATGCTGAAAGACCCTGGGAGTGGGAACGTGTAATGATGCTAGCCTCCACCCACTTTTAATGTGTGGTGCCATCAGAGGCATTATCCCCAGCCTCCATCAGAGGTCTGCAGTGTGTCAGACACTCTACCCTCCCAACCCCCCTGTGAGGGAGAGCAGTCCCCATGACACTCAGTCCTTTTCCCTCTAGCCAAGCTTCCAACTCCCAAGTCCATTCCCAAACCCGGCATGTTGGCACCACAGCTAGACGCCTTGCTGCAGTGTCAGCTGGCTGGTTAAAATCTTATACTTTTTATTTTCTTCAATTAAGGTTGTATCTCTTTCATAAGCTAATGCTCAGCCTAGCTGTAGTTTTAATGCGATGTCAATAGCAAGAAGCATCATTACTAATATAATGGCAACCACTGACTTTCAATAGCATCTGTGCAGCTTAAGATTTACTATTTTAATTTGTTTTTTGTTCTGAATGATAATTGATGATTATTCTTCCTCGATGTCATTTGTAAAATTATTTTGTATAGTAACTATTGCCACTGATGGAATATTGAAAATTCTAAACTGATTTTTTTAAAACTATAGAATTATCCCCAGAAATAATTACAGTAATTCATCTAATTTTCTCATTAATTAAAGTGTTACTTATTGAGAGTAGAAATATGCTCTGTTTTTGAGTGAATTGCATGTTTTGAGGATGTACTTGCTGTCTGTCTCACCTCAGTTGCAAAGAACAAGTCAAGTGTTTAAAGAAATGCCCAGAAGGAGACTGTAAGAGTTGAAACACTGGTAACCAGTGATTTTTGAGCAACAGTTGATTAAAAATTAAGACATTGTTGTTTCATTAAATGACTCAAAAAAGCAGGTGTGCTGATTGTACTGTTTGCATTGTATATTTTTAAGCTGATGAATTATCCTCCACCAGTACCTCGTATAGGAGACTTCTAAAAGTATAAATGTGATACTGTAATCACTGTTTTCTGTATTCATGCTCTGTGAATGACTGTGATATATCAATGGCCAAATGCTAGGGTTTTGAAAATCAGATCACATTAAGTAAAGGCTTTTTTTTTTAAATATGTTTTTGGCCCCCTTCACCTGTGGAGTTTGGCAGATATAAGGTCTTTCATGTCTCTCTTGGTAGAGGGTACTCATGCTGTTGCAGCACTGGGGGATTTACCCATTAGATTCCACCTGTCTCATCCCCTTGAGAATGCTGGCACAAGGACATATTTCCAGGCTGGTGGTGTGCTGATGCATGCTTCCGCCTTCTGCCTTACAGCACTCCCCCCATACAGTTAACCCTGCACTTCCACCTGTGTATCTACAGGCGGCCATGTTGGAGGGGTGTGACCACCTTCCCTTCCTGGAGTAGGAAAGTGTCCCCTGGGATGCCAATTCTTCCTCCCTGTTGCCAGCCCCTGAAGACCCAGGTTCATTCCCAAACCCAAGTCGCCCAGACATGAATGGTAGTGCTGCTGCTGTGTCCATGGGCTGGGAAAGTAAAGGCTCTTTAAACCCACTTATAATCTCTTGCCTCAGGAGATAGCCAACAATGAGACTAGTAAGTCTGTTTTTCCAGAATACTCCATGAGAAACTCAATTGACAGTTTTATTAACCTGATGAAATGTAATAAGTATACTTTTTAAACCTGATTGTATTGTATGTCATAAGGGACTCTTTTTTAAACTACTGCATGCCATAGAGTAGTTCTTAAAACTGGTTATATGGCAGTATCCAACTAACTATGGCCCCAGTCCAGAAAGACCTAAAGTTTGCTAGTGCATAGTACATTTGTGCACTGCAAGTTGCCCCTCCACTCATGTGAATCACTATGCATAAATCCATCTATGTGTGTGCATGTGCACGCACACACACGTGTGTGTGCACACACACACATACACACACACACACACACAGAATCCTTGCTACACACACAAACACACACACACACACACACACACACACACACACACACACACACATGCATGCATACACCCCAACCAACCTATCCTAGGTAGTGTCTCCACAACCCAATTCCACTCAACAGGTTTACTAGCAGTATGTGGGAGATTGGGTATGGATGCAGCAACGGGCATTGTTGCACAACATCCACAAAGCCTGTTGTACCTGGAATCAAGCTCAAGGAAGGCATGTAAGTTACATGGAAAACCCTGATATAAAGACTTCATGCCCATTTGCCACAGGACCATGACAAAGAAACCCCAAAAAGCCGCACTGCTCATCTAAGGTGCAATCCCATAATTTTAAGAACCTGTAACAAAAAAGAGACTTGCACACAAGAAACGCTTTAAGCTATTTTAATATTTTCGGCTATTAAAATAGCTTAAAGCACTTCTTGTGCGCAAGTCTCTTTTTCTTTATAAGTTATTTGTCACAGGACCCAACTGCATTTCAGGCCTAAATCAAACTCCTTCAAAGTGGTCCCCTGCTGTCTACAACAGAAGGGAGTGTGGGAGGGGGTAGAGGACACTTTCTGCATTTGAAAAGCACTCTGCTGTATCCCATGATCATCTACTCATAAGGGGCAGGGGATCCACTTGAAAGCAATCTTGATTTTCCAATTGGAATTGCAGGGTCTGGTGCAGCTCCATCCCCAGTCTGAATAAGGAGCACCATGGCAGTGGATTCTGGACAGGGGAGGGAAAATGTCATCTGTGAGCTGGGATCATAGAGTAGTGGGGCATGGCTGTGCAGGTTGGCTTTATGTTAATTGCACATATGTTGGCCTCATTTGTGAATTGGACTCTTTTGGGGGGTGCAATTTCTTATCTAATATGTGTTGTCACAGTTTAGATTTTTAACTTTTATGATCAACATGGCTCTGTGGTACCGCCTTCCCCTCTGGAACCAAAGGTCATCCGATCGAGTCCCACAACAGGAAAATGTGTTTATTTCTGAGAGCTGACAGTGCAGTGCAGTATGAGGATGTTGCCCTTTGGAGGTACCATCCTTTAAATGAGATGTTAATGCCCCCAAACAGGAAACAGATGTGAATCTGAATGGCATCAAATGTGCCAGTTTTATTAAATAATTTCATTCTAGAGCTAAATGTACATATGTAGGAATCACTAGTTAATGCACATATATGGATGTTATGTTTTTTGCACAGTATGTTGAATAATGTGTGGCTGATAAATGTTTGCTGTAACTGACTGGCTGCTATCTCTCTCACCCCACAAAAAGATATTTAATCTCAAGGAGTTTGTCTTGGTGTAAAAACAGTAAACAATAAATAGAATAATACATAGGGAGCCATGTATTATGAGGCTATGATCGCATAAGAGTTTCTGGTGCAGTATCATGATTACAATGAGAGCAAAGCTGGAGAGGTTGTAATAAATGTTTTGCTGCATGTTTTTTTATAATTACTGATTAGCATTTTTTATTAACATATAACCATATTGTATTTATGTGTTACTACAGGCTGTGTGTAATCAGAACCTTTCAATCAAGCATACAGTTCTACATTACATTGCTTACTGTGCAAATGCAGTTAAAAATGATGCCAAGTAATTATAACAAGCATTTGTAAATGCTGAATGTGTGCTTACTGATAGTAGCATTGGACGTGCAGGAGTCACACAGATGCAGAATAGGAATGGCAGTGAAGTATTGAACTCACGCCAACCTCGCCTCCACCCTGCAGAGATAGACAGGCATTGGGGTGTGCCTTTGGGTGGTTGCCCATAACGCTCATGGCATTTCACCTCACCCTGTCCTACCGACACCAAGAATTGTTGAGGTGTGCCTTGGGGTGTTTGGCTTTACAGTCACCCCATTTCATAAGGACATATGCTGAAATGGGTGCAGCATAGGAGAGTGGGGTGAACTCTGGGGCTGAAGAGTCGAAGGTACACCTCAATGCCTGTCACTGGCTTCAGGGTGGGGGTGGGGGTGGAATGACATGAGCATTACAGCTGGTAATCTAAAGGCACACCACTGATACCTGTCAGTCTGTACAGGTTGGGATGTTATGGTTAGAAACCCTAACCCCCACGGGCGTATGTTGATATTTGCATTACAAATTTTCAATATGGCCTTTTTGTGACACCCCCCCCCCCCAACCTTATGAAAGCATTTGGGACCTCTACTCATGAACAGTGGCACTGTGATTTTATTAATCTGTCCCAAACATTGATGTCTCACAGCGACTGTGCCACTTTGCACCAGATGTGCAAAAACAGTTTGGGCAGGATGTGAAAAATGACAGCAGTACCATTCATAGGGAAGTGTGAAGAGATGGCAGTGTTGAAAATGTGGAGTGAAATATGAAAAATGCTCAAACTTATGAGTGTACATTGAAACTACACAACACACACTCATAACACTGTCATTTAGTGGAATTATTTCACCAAATTTTCAACACAGGTATTTTGTGATGTCTGCTCATAAACACTGTCATTATGATTTTCTTAATCTGTCCTGAACATTGATTTCCCGCAGTGACTGCACCATTGTGCACCAGATGTGCGACAACACACTTCAGGCAGCATGTGAAAAATGATAACTGTGCTATTCATAAGGAGGTGTGCAAAATTGACAATGCTGAAAATCTTGAGTGTAAATATTACAGATTCTCGAAGTTACGAGTGTGTGCGGAAACTGCACAATGCACTCTCATAACATAGTCATGTTATGGACTTTTGTCACCAAATTTTCAACATAGGAATTTTGGGACCTCCGCTCATGAACAGTTTCACTGATTTTTTGTAGTCTGTCTGAACACTGATCTTCCACAGCGACCACGCTATTCTGTGCCAGAAGTGTGAAAACACATTTCAGCCAGGATGTGAAAAAATGACAGCTGTACTGTTCATAAGGAGGTGGAAAAAAATGCCAGTGTTGAAAATCTGGAGTGAAAATATTACAAATTTGAAAAATTATGAGTGTGCATGGAAACTACGCAATACACACTTGTAACATAGTCATTTTTTTGGAATTGTTTCACCAAATTTGCAACATAGGCTTTTTGGGAGCCCACCTCATGAACAGTGACACTGTTGTTTTGTTACTCGGTCCCAAAAGTTGATTCTGCCCAGTGACCGCAAAATCACCTTCCAGGATGGAATAACCAGATGACAGTCACTGAATTCAGGAGATGGGGTCCCAAAACCCCCACGTTGAAAATTTGGTGCCACAAGTTACAAAAAATGGCCGAGATATCCACCTAAGTTGGAACCCCTCCATTTATGTCATTATAGAGCTTACCGGCATTTCTTCAGTTTGTGGTTAGCTTTAAAGAGTGCAGACGTGTTCCCGGTCCACTGATGATCATCACACCAGGCTCCAAAAGTAAGTATGGGGTGAGGGTGTGTGTGGGGAGGTAGGGTGCGCAGAGGGTTGGTGTCGGTTGGCGGAGGAGGCACTACAGACAGCGAGGGACAGTTTTCTTGTTTCAGGTTTGAAAAAAAAAAAAAAACACCTCAGACAATTTTTCCTTTTCCACACACACTGGGTTGAGCTCCCAGTGTATTCTATCATTTGGGGGTTCATGTAAGCCACACTGGGGTGGGCTCCCATTGTGGCACACAATGGGGGCAGGAAAATGCCAATGCGATTGGAGGGTGTTAAACATGCCAACAGGGGATTGGGCACCCCGTCAGCAAGTGTGTCTGGGGGGAATGATGCTGAGGATGATTGGACACCCCCTTGGCACACAAACACAGGAATGGGGCACATATGCCAACAGAGATTGGGCTCCTCCATCAGAAAACGAACTGGGAAGGGGGCATACTGATGGGGATTGGCCACCCCTGAAGTCGGCTTGCTGGGGAATGAGAGAGGTGGATGGTGATAGCTGCTGCCATGTTTATTGAAATGGAATACCAGACAAGGCAAACTGTGATTTGCCACTGGAATCAGGGACTGCCCCAGCAGCAAAAACAGCTGATTGTTAATGATGGGGTGCTCCCTGACTGCAGCGGTGAGTTCTTTCAAGTTGGTGACAGGCTACAATAATGCTGTCATGGGCAGCGTGCTCCTCTATTGGCACCAGACAGACTAGGCCCAAAATGGATAGCTGGCATTTGCCACAACACTGCTGCACCTCCACAACTTGCTACTACAGCAAGCTGACATATTACGTTTTTTGCGCATGCGCGCAAGCAAACATAAAAAAGAAAACATGGGTTGGTGTGTGTAATCCAGAATATTTTACAGATCCTTGGTGTGTGATGTGTATATAAAACCCTCACACTTTGCTTTTGGGGTTTACAGTTAGCATCACATACCTCAGCAGTGTATACAATTCTAGTTACATACATCAACCCATGTATTATTGTACATGTAATATATTGATAGAAGATGATTTAAAAAAAATAATTTAAAAAACATTTGCTGCAGAAACTACATTGAGAAATGGAAATTGTAGACAGTTATTTGTAAACAAATTACACAGAGTGGCATCCAATAGTGGTATAGCACAGAGTTCATTAAAAATCACATCATGCTGCCTATTTCATGCAATCATGCTAGGAAAAGAACTACACTTTTTTCTCTGCACTCCACAATTGTAGATGGATGTGCACTGCTGGGTGAAGTCAAAATGTGATTGAAGTCAGAAGATCAGGCTGTGTCCTTTTGAGTGTGATGGCTAACATGGCTAACCTGGTTAATTTACTATGTGCTGCTGTAACCTGGTTAATTTTGCCACTGCTCCTGACTGCTCTTACCATAATATACTGCTGTAACCTGTTAAATTACCACTGACTGCTCCATTTCCAGTCTATATGTTGCCACAATAACCGATCTGGCCTCTCGGTAATATCGGTCCAATCACCGATTGATTGATGTTCCCATATCCTGCAACCATTAGTGAGCTTTTGTATACTGTAGTTACTGCTGTATCTATCATGTTCTTCACAAACATGTATGTTAACTCCATACAGTACAGACATTCATGTTACAGGATGTAATCCTACATCCTGTAACATGAATGTCTGTACTGTATTGTCCTCTTTGTGACGAGGTACCTTTGAAAATGAGCCCCTGGCTCAAAGGTTGTAAACCGATGTGCTAATAATAAATAAATAATAAATAATAAATAAAAACAACACACCCAGTATATGAGGAATGTAAAAAATACTGAATCTCATAATACTACTAATGTGATATCACATCAATAGTATTATCTGTTTGTGTTCTCAGAACAATGGCAAAATAGGATTTTGAGTCCATTGTTCCCCTATGGGAACATATTTTTGATTATGTGGATATTGTGTGGTACCTCTTTTAAATCTACCCTGGTCAGACTGGATCCCCTTTTTACTCTTTCTGCTATTTCGCTCTGGTCTTTCTCCTCCATTCCCTCTACTGTTCCCTCTGCTCCTCCTTTTCTGACCTTTTCATTGATGCCGCATACCTCTCTTACTGCGCTTCCTTCATCCCCAAATTCAGGGTTTGCTTCCATGCCTTAATTTAGCTACCTGTTCTCATATCTCTCAGCCCCTGTATATCTCCCCCGCAATTCTGACTCTTTCTCTTTATGACTTTCAGCACCAAGCAAAGGCCTGCTAGAATTTCCCCATGTCTTTCCTTTCCTTTCTTTTCCTTGATGGGTCAGCTGTTGAAGATATCTCCTCCTTCAGATTCCTTGGGTTCTGGTTGGACCACCACCTTAAATTGTCTATTCTTGTGGATGCTATCCACAAGAAGCTCTTCCCCAAACTTGGAGATTTTTACAGAAATAAAAGAAGCATCCTGCTTCCTGCATACAAAGAAATCCTCACTAAGCTGATTCTCCCCATTTTCTACTATGGATACTTTGTTTACAGTGTTGCCCCCAAGTCCACTTGACCTAGACTGGACCCCTTCTTTCACTCCTTCTGTAGGTTTGCCTTGGAAAAACCCATGAAAACTCACAGTTGTTCTTAGAATACCTCTCTCTCTCTCTTTCCCCATCTCTGTTCTCTTGATACCAGGTGTTTTACCCACTGTGCCTCATTTATCTCTAAATTTTGGTTTGGCTCACTCCCCTCATATCTTGCTTTTCTCCTCTCCATCCTCCTTTCTATCTCTTCTTCCCTTCATAGTACTTACTTTTGCTCTCTGGCTCTCTCACCAGTGAAATTTATTTGCAGGCCAAGCTGCCTTCTCATTCCGCTTCCCTAAACCTTGGGGCTCCCTCCCACATTCCATTCAATCTGTTTCTTCCTTTCATATTCTGAAATCTCTCCTCCAAGTGTTTTCTATTTACTCCTGCAATTGCTTCAGAGATTGGGCTGGTCTCCACACACCTGCATTCCTTCCATCATACACTGTCTCTGACATTGCCCTTCTCCCCCAGTTCATCAGTTATCACACCCCGCTCCTAATGTTTTATTTATTGGCTTAAGTATCTTTTCCAGTTCCAGAATTTGCAGTATGGTATTTTACTGTATGGCAATTTTATTCTTAAGTGTTCTTGTAATTGTATAATTTGCTATAATTCAATAGGCCTACACAACTAGAGTAGTGTTACTGTATGCTTGTGCAACTGGGATAACTGTTTGGCCATTCGCATTGTCTATTCCATGGGGAATTACCACCTTGTAGGGGTACCAAAGGTAAGGAACCCTTGAAGATGGTGCCACCCCTAGAGGTGCTGCAATAAAGAATCTCTTGGCTAAAGGTACTAAAGGAAGGAACCCCCCCAAGAAGAGAGGCGTGCCACTGCAGGAAGAGGGGAGGATGGTGGAGCAAAGAAAAAGTGCTTCAGAAGGAGACTTGGAGGAACTGCTTATATAGCTCAGAAAGGTGGCTTGACTGGTTGCTCACCCTACTGAACTACAGGCATAGCCTTTCAATTCAGTGGGCCTAAGCAACCAGAGTAGGGTTATGCTTCTGCAACTGTAATAACTGTTTGGCCATTTGCACTCTCTATTCCATGGGGAATTACCACCCTGTAGGGGTACTGAAGGCAAGTAACCCTCTAAGAGCATACCATCCCTAGAGATGCTATGGGAAAGATTCCCTTGGCTAAAGGTACCTTAGGAAGGAGCCTCAAAAAAGAGAATTGAGCCATACATGTTGACTATAAGGTTGAGAAGCAGATTGTCAGCAATGAGACAGGTTGAAGAAATGCAAATAAGATGTCCAGTTATCAGGATTGCATGGATGAATTAAAGGCTTCCTAGTAGAGAGGGAATGGTGAGTAGGGCCACCATCCATCTCCATCTAACAGTGGAAACCTAACTAAGGAAACTAGGAATATATTATCAACAGCTAATTACATACTATGACCCTTGACATGGAGGAGAGGAAAACCCACTTTTTAAAGGAAGAAATTTCTGGGAATGCAAGGCCTAGGTCACCTTTCCTCTAGGCCTTAGGGTATTTTGGTTTGTGATAGCTCTGCTGCTGCTGCAATTTAGAAGGCCAGTCCAGGGGCTGGAAAATATTCCAATCTGGGGGACAACTCTCACTCTATCCCTCTAATGGGAACACCTTGACGGGTTGTGCACTAACTCTGCAACATGGGACACACTGATGTAGTACCAACTTCAAGGCGGAAGGAGGAGAGTGATGACTGCTGAGGCACTTAGCCTGCCTACCGATCTAAGAAAAAACTTGGTGAACCAGAAGCGGTTGTAGGGAGAAGGTGCCTGCTAATCCACTTGGCTACTTTAAGGACCCCAGACTGATGAGGCCCCACTACTTGTAGCTGAAGTCTTAATTCTACATCAAGAAATGCCACCATGAGTTAGATAACTGAAGCTCCACCTGGAGTGAGGACATTTCCACTATGAACAAGATGAGAAGGACCCTGCCCCAATATTCACATGCTCAAGATGTGGACTTGGTGGATGCAGAGCAAGACCATTGGCTATAGGGAAAGCCCTGATTCAGAAAAGGTAATGGTGATGGTTGGCATGTCTCAGATTTATGAGTGACAGCATGAATAAACTTCAATGTTCTAGATAGGAGGAGACTAGGTGAAGCATGCAGTTATAGATTAGGTAGCAGGTTAGTTATGGGGAGGCCAGGAGAAGCCAGTGGCCTAGAAGAGGTAGGAGGCTGCAGTGCAAGCCATTTAATAGTAGTAGCAGCCACTGTAAAGCAAGCCAACCAGTTCCATTAAGGAAACCAAATTAATGGTGACATAGAAGGTAGGTGTTTAGGTAGTGAGAGGTTGTGATGCTAGTCATTGAATCAATGAGGTTTAGCATAAATGAATCAATTTGGTTTAGCAGATGATTGCTATGGTTTCAGCAGCAGTTTTTTTCTATGATTTCAGAATGAATAGAGAACTAATATGTATTGGCATGAATGCCTTAAATGCCATTAAGGTGGAGTTAGGTTATTCCAGTAAGTAGCATTTGCAATGCAGTGATGGAACAGAATGAATATCTTGAAAGCCAAGTAGGCTGTGAGGTTAATCTATTAATGCATAAATAACTGAACAGCAATGTAGGCAAAGGAGCAAGGCAAAATCATATAGCTTACATAAAAGGATGCTCCTGCTACTTGGAGCCACGATGCCCCACTGTGATATCACAGTCCCCCATCATGGGAATAACAGGAAAGCCACAAGCTGAGCACCATGAGACCAAACAGCAACTATAATGTTAATACGGCAGGAACCCACAAATAAAGAGCTAATTTAATGACTGAAGTTTCAGTATGGGTAGAACTCAGAAATGCACTGCTGTGGTTTTGATAAAATTAAGATTTGGTAAAAGTATGAAATAATAACAAATGAGCCTGAATAACACAAATGTAGGAGTGAGTAGTAAATGTAGTATGGCATGACCTTGTTCTCTCCCAAATCTCCTCCTTTTTTGATGACTCTTCCTTCTTCACTCATTTCCAATCTGGTTTTCAGAAAAATCACTCCAAAACCACTTCCCTACTTAGACTCATTGACTCTATCTATACAGCCATGGATAGAGGTTACATCATTTCTGCTATCTTTGTCAACCTTTCCAAGGCTTTCAACACAGTCTCCCAGTCTCCCACTCCCTCCTCTTTGAATCCCTCTCTTCAGCTGGCTTGTATCTGTCTGCCTTCAACTGGTTCAAAGCCTACCCAGTAGATAGAACCCAATCTGCTAAAACAGCTGACTACATCCCCACCTTTACCCATCTACACTGGTCTGCCTCAAGGATCCATACTTGGCCCACTCCTATTCTAAATTTTTCTAAATGATCTACTATCAGTATGCTTCTCATCCTCTATCCATATAGATGCTGATGACATGGTCTTGTTTACCTCTGGCCAATCTCTTTCCAATGTGACTTCCAGACTATAGCTTGACTTCAATAATGTTCAAAGCTGGCTAAGCTTGCATCAACTTTTTCTCAACACCAAGAAGACAGTCTCCCTGACCTTTAGCATTAGGCAGAGACTCTCTAGGCTGCCCTCCCTTCCCTCCCTCCACACCCTTGACGGGACCACTCTAGAGGACACCACCTCTTTTAAATACCTGGGTGTATGGCTTGATCAACACCTTAACTTTTCTGTACATATTGACGCCATCCTGAAAAAAAACATGCACAAGTTTGACCCCCTTTACAGGAACTGTAGTTCCCTACCACTACTGGTTAGGCACAGCCTTGTTCAGAAAATGATCCTCCCTTTTTTTGACTATTGCAGCATAATCTACAGTGCTGCTCTCAAGTCTTCCCTTACAAGGTTGGATACTCTCTTCAATGCTTTCTGTTGCTGTGCTCTTGACACTCCCTCCCACACACATCACTGTACCTTGTACCATTCTCTCGCTTTTCCCTCCCTTGAGTCCAGGGATCTCTCTCACTGTGCCAAGTTCAAGTCTAAATTCTGGCTTGGGACACTCCCCTCTTACCTCTCCCCCTCACTCTCTGCTCCACCGCTCTCCTTTCACCATCTCAGATCCACTGACACTAGCACTCTAGCCATTCCTCATCACTCCATCTCCATAGGCCAGGAAGTCTTCCCCTACCACTTTCCAAAGCTTTAGAATGTGCTCCCTCCTCCTATTAGACTCTTTTTGTCACCATCTTCAATCTCAATAGCCCTACATAATTTCTTTTCCCCTAACTGCACTTGTTTTTAGCCCCCCACAACCCTCCTCTCCGTTGGTACACTACTCCTTTAGCCCTACCTTACATATATTCTCCTAATGGTAGCCCCCTTTCTTTACTCTCCCAACCCTAATGGACTATCCCCTACTCCTCTATCCCTGACCTGCCTCCTAGGCTCCTAATTTGAGCCCTTCTTATGTTTCTACCCAATGTTTCCACTTAACTTAACCCCTCTTCCCACCCCTACCTCAACCTATTGTGTCATATTGTACTCTACTGTCCACAACCTACCATGTTTTCACAACTCCACTCCTGCCCCCACTTACCCTTCTTGCAACCAATGTTGCTCCCTTTTTCACTTCCATATTTTGACCCCTATTTCCCTCCCCACTGCTGCCCTCCTGTTCCAGCACTCCTCCTCCCTGCCCCCCTTTCCCTTCCATCCTTTTCTGGCTCATTCCTGTTCCCCTTTGCAGGGTTCTCTGCATCTGAAGGGGTTCAAGTCCTGGTTGTCTCTCTTCTACCCCTCTACCTTTCCCCTGCTCCCTAATCCTGTCCCCCTTGCAGGGGTCTATGCATCCTGTAGGGGTTTAGACTGTCTCTCTCTCTCTCTCTCTGTTACTTCTCTTTCTTCTCCCAATTTAAAATCCTGACCCTCCTTGCAGCATTACCTGAATCCTGAAGGGGTTTATATTGTCTCTTTCTCCTCAACCCCTCTTCCTCCCCCCCTTTCTAATCCTTTGTCTGCCCACCTCCCTACTTATTCATCACTTTCCTCCTGTCCAGTTCTCCTGCTGTCCCCTCCCTTTCTGACTGGTCATGTCCCCCTTGCAGGGTTCTTAGCATCCTGAAGGAGAATAGATCTTGGCTGTACCTCCTGTCTTCCTCTTCTTTGCCCCCACCCTCTATGCATCGTGATCCCTCTGCCCCACTTGTCTTATATCTGCATTAGCATTACCCCACTTATGCTCAGTCTGATTCCCTAGCATTTCAACTTTGTCAACTATCCTGTAACCTATCCCCTTCTGGATCACTGGTCTTGGGCTGTTGCAATGTTTGTTTATCCAAATATGGTTTGTTTACCCTTGCCAGTTGATCTGGGTCATCCTGCTTTGTACTTGTACTCACTGTTATGTTTTAGTAATTGTACTTGTATTGCTGTTGTATTGCTATGTGTTTGCTGCTCTCCCGACTATTGTAACCCCCCCCCCACAGGTCGCTTCTTGAAATGAGCTATTTAAAGCCCATGTTGGCTTTCCTGGTGAAACATTTTTCAGATAAATAAATGAATTTCACCACTAGAGCTGCCAGGGGAATAAAAGACAGAGTTATAGCTACTAAGAGGAGGCAGTACTGAGTGAGGCAGATGCAAACAATTAAGGTGATGAGCACAGGGACTGCTACAGCATAGAAACAGCAATTGGAAGTGAGAGCACACAGGTAACAAGTACAGATAAAAGAAGGAGTGCAGAAAGTATGATAAAATGAAATGAGAGCCTGATTAGCAATGCATCTGAATATAACAATTCAAACAAAGAGGCACTAAAAAACTTGAAGAGCCCCCCCACCATGAAAAGAAACAAAGCAAACACAAGAACAGGAGCAGGAAGGAGAAGCAAACAACTTAGACAGAAGCACAGACAGACTGTAGCCAGAGGCAAAATACTGACCAAGAAGCAGGAGGCAAAGGCAAAGGCAAAGGCACCGACCTAAATCAGAAGAAGCACAAACCAGGCAGAGAGTCCTGCATAGCCAGCAGCATCCAAAGGTATCCAATCACAGGGGTTAAGTCAGTAGGGCAACCGCAATGTGGGCACCATGACCAGTTAACCGTCATCCTAGCAAATTGGATTTCACAGCACCTGCCAAGGTTGCCGCCATAGGGGTGTTGTGCTCTTTTACACCTACACCTCTAAAGTGGAGGTGATTATATTATTGTTCTGAAAGCCTGAATTTGCCCTGGAGCATAAGGTGCAACTGGGGTTAGGCAGCCCAATTGCTGGGCATGATGGTTGCCATCTGCATTGCGGTGTCTCTCTAATGACAGTCACCCCATTTGCTGTTGCACTGAAGTGGGTGAACCAAATCCAAACACAAGGGAAGATAGGAGACAAACACAACATGGGGAGGGCAGGGCCTAGGGAAAGGTTGAGCCCAGAGAAAGGATGGACAGAGCCTCCAGCTGCAAAGAAAAAGTGCTTCAGAAGGAGGCTGGGAAGAATTGCTTATATAGCTCAGGAAGAGGTCATGACTGATTGCTCACCCCCTTGAACTACAGGTATAGCCTTTCAATTATTTACATATTGTATACTTTTTATACATTTTACTCATATCTGTGTGGTTCTCTTCTCTTCCTCCTTCTTCTGGGCATATCTAGAAATGAGGTTATATCAGCTCAGTATGTCTTTCCTTGTAAAACATTTGAGATAGATGGCTAGATAGATAGACAGACAGACAGACAGACAAGAGATAGATAGATAGATAGATAGATAGATAGATAGATAGATAGATAGATAGATAGATGGATGGATAGATAGATAGATTTCTCTCCCTCCATCCTATAACATGGTTTGTGGGTCAAGCTACTTTCCTATTCAGCTTCCCTAAGCTCTGATCTACTCTGGCCCCCTTGCTGTTTGCTGCAACTTCTCCATCTATTCTCTCAAAACTCTCCTTTGTGACTTTTCAACTCACTGCTGAAAATGCCCATGCTCCCCCACCCCCAACCTCCTTATAAGCTAAATACAGCTGTATGGCCCAGGACTGTAATTGTCCCTAGACTGCAGCTTGGCACGTACTGTATGTACTGAACTGTGTACTAGTGCTAATTCTGTTGAACTGTTCTTTGTCATGATATAGCTGTACTTTTATCTACAGTTACTGTTATTTGTTCATTTATTTAAAATGTGCCTTATTGTACTGTATGTTGAGAACTGTGGTCCACCCCGGATGTATCTGGAAACTAGCTGATACCAGTTCAATATTTATATCCTGGTAAAACTTTTGAAATAAATAAATGGGGAAAAATGATCAACCCTGTATTACAAATAAAGAACTAAATCTAAAATATGCTTAGACAATGGCAGCTCTACAACAATGCACACCATGGTTGTGTCTCAGCTGGTACTGCATGTGATGCAGAGTTACCCCTTTTACAGCAATATGTAAATTTTATATACTGCAGGTGCCCTGGCTCTCAGTTTTTGTGCTCTGCTTGGGTCATGGTAACTAACAGAGATTGGAGCCACCACAGTGCTCTGCCCATTACAGTTGGTTGTATAGGTGCAAACGAAAGAGTTCCTGGCACATTTTGGAAAATGTATGACACTACTGTAACATACTGATGACATCTTTTCTTTCAATAAAGCACATTTTGTAGTTGCCTGTTGCTGTGGGTGAGACACAGTCAGACCTAAGGACATAAAAGGACTGCTCCATCTGCATTCAGTCTGCACACTCTTTTATCTGCTGAAACACATTGCTGTGAACAGCACTTTCAGATAATAATGTATGAAAAGCATTAAGTAGATAAAGCCAGATTCTGGTATAGCCTAATTTAATGGGAAGCCAACATGAATTATAAAATGTATCAATATTGTTACCAATGGAAATCTGCTTTACATAAGCTATTGGCTGAACCTGTAACACTTTCAGGGTCAGAATTGTAACCCATTTAGTTGTCCCTCCCATTCTAGCTGCAGGTATCCATTTTCTAAATCACAGGCACAGGAAATGACATCACATCAGGGGAAAACAGAGGGAAAATACAGTGCTGTCAGTAATTTATAGTGAATAGTTTTTGAGCCCCTTAACTTTCAGTGACATTTGCGGTACATTGTGCTGATGGCATTTTCAGGCATCAATATCCCTGCCATCTTATAAATTTGTAAAGCCACTGTTTCATGGAGCTACAAGTATATTGCCCTGTTGTAAAAAAAAAGTTGTGTGCTGCCTCTGCCAAGAGTTTCTGAGCTCTTTTGGAGTTATGTTGATTTGTACAATGTTTTGTGATATTTCAGTTGAGTGGAATGTTTTGAGCCTGTGTGGTTTGCAAAGAGTCCTGCTGGTATCACTCTAAACAATGTTTGTACCAGTGCTGTTTTGCATTTCTTTGAACTGAAGCACTTGTGTACAATTTTTGTTACACTAGCATCATTTTGTGTAATAAAAGGCAGAGTGGTCTATAGGTTTGAACACCAGATTTGCACCTGGGAGGTCACAGATTCAAACCTCAGTAGAGCCAAATTCTAACAGTGTGATCCTCAGCCAGTGACTTGACCTCCCTGTGATCCATTCCACTCAGCTGTACAAATGGGTAGAAATAGGATACCACTGGAAAGAAGATGTTACTTCTCAACTAGGCTACCTTTGATTAATCAGTTATTGTTTTGTGCTGGTGTGTGACTGGGAAGATAACTAGTACCCTGCACATGCTTTGATCCCACTTAATGCCCAACAGCTAACCACCCTATTTCGCCCAAGACACTGCTGCACTTCTAAACAAGCTTTGCTATAAAATGTCTTTATAGCCACCACTTAGCCCAATTTCAGTTGTTATTTGCATGTACTAATGTCACTTTTGTCATCTCTGCATAGCTATATGTATTATCTCGAGTACTGTTTGACTTGATCTGTATTCTAACCTACCTGTACTATATACTATGTATCTGTACTATATATTATGTATTGTATAATCTCATCTCATTTTATGGATGTATTCTCCTGGGTCGTGCCTGAAAATAGTCAACTTTGGCTAGTGCACCTCACACAGTTAACAAAAACTAAATACATAAATAAGTGATATTGGGAATACCCTTTTAAGGGTTCAAAAATTAAAAGTATTTATTTGAACATTCGAGAAATAGGCATTTTTTCATAAAAAAATAAGAACAGGTTTATTTTCTGTATACTTGTAACTTTTTCACTTTATCTTGCCTTCCAACATGAAATATACAGCAGCTCCTCATCTCATTGAGCCATGACCATTTCAGTTCCCTGACCCTCCCAACTGCAATCAATAAATTAGAGACTAGCGGAGACCAGCTCACCAATAGGCCCGCAGTACTGCAGCAGGTGCTGCTTGCAATAATTTTTATGTGCTACAGTAAAACAGAACTTTTGTACAGTTATGAAGTATTAAGTAATTAAGAGTGTTGGCATAGAAATGGTCATGCCTCAATGAGATGAGGAGCTGATGTATATTTCATGTTGGAACAACAAGATAGAGTGAAAAAGCTGTAGTTAAAAAGAAAATAAACCTTTTTTTTATTTTAATAAAAGAAAGCCTATTTCTAGAGTGTTCAAATAAATACTTTTAATTTTTGAACCCCTGAAATGGTCCTCCCTTGAGTATTCTCAATATCACTTATGCCAGTTGTCTTCCCTATCACACACCAACATAAAACAATAACTGATTTCTCAATGGTAGCCAAGTTGAGATGTAACATCTTGTTTCCAGTGGGATCCTGTTTCTACCCATTTGTACAGCAGAATGGAATGGAGCATGGGAAGGTTAAATCACTTGCTGAAGGTCGCACTGTTAGTATTTGGCTCTACTGAGGTTTGAATCTGTGACCTCCCAAGTGCAAATCTGGTGTTCGATCCAAACAGACCACATTGCCTCTTATTACACAAAATGATGATAGCAAAACAAAAATTATACACAACTGCTTCAGTACAAAGAAATGTAAAACATGACAAGTGCAAACATTGTTTAGAGTGGTACTAGCAGGACTCTTTGCAAACCACACAGGCGCAAAACATTTCACTCAACTGAAATGTCACAAAACATTGTACAAATCAACAGAACCCCAAAGGAGCTAGGAAACTGTTAGCACTGGCATCACACAACTTTTTTTTTTTTTTTACAACAGGGCAATATACTTTTAGCTCCATGAAACAGTGGCTTCACAAATTTATAAGATGGCAGGGATGTTGATGCCTGGAAATGCCATCAGCACAATTTGCCACAAATGTCACTGAGAGTTGAGGGGATCAAAAACTGGTCATTATAAATTACTGACAGCACTGTATTTTCCCTCTGTTTCCCCCTGATGTGATATCATTTCCTGTGCTTGTGATTTAGAAAATGGATGCCTGCAGCTATACAAGGAGGGACAACTAAATGGGTTACAATTCTGACCCTATACATGTTACAGGTTCAATGAATTGCTTATGTAAAGCAGATTTCTATTGGTAACATATTGATACATTTTATAATTCATGTTAGTTTCCATTTAAACTACTGTAAGGAGGACATGAATTGATAAAACTCTTGACCTGTTTTTTCTAGTCATTTGTCAGACATTAAGATTTTCATCCAGTCTATACTACGGAAACCCATAGTGAGATTAGGCTAATATTTTCAGAGTTTCTAAGGCCTGAATTGATATATAAGCCTTCCAGTTATAAAACAGGAACTGGTAATCCAGCCTCTTTAATGGCTGCGACTGATGTGAGTACCTCACAGCATTCACATGGATTGAGCACCCACCCTGCCATTGCTTGACATATGTGAGCCCATGGCTGTGACCGACATGAATACCTCACAGCATTCAGATGGGTTGAGTGCACACCCTGCCATTCTTGATGTATGTGACCCCAAGTTAGTTTTTTTTGTCTGATCTGTTTTTTTGCCTTCCTCGGCCCCCAGCCTCTAACTCCTTTGGGCTGTACAAGCCCCTGCTACAAGCCAGTCTCACCCCCTCAGCCAGAACCCGCAACTGGAGTCCTGCTAAACCTGTGTCCAGATGGTTCCTGCTCTATCCCTAATGGAATGGCCCCCATCCCCTGCAAGGGGGAAAGGAGAACTCTGAATGTAGCCAGCCTTGAGCATCAGGTGCAGGGGATGGGAGTTGTGCACTTTGGGGACAGCAGTGTTTTGGAACAGCAGCCATCATGCCACAGAGCTGGAGTGGGCCATTTTTAAGCTCTCTGTCCCACCCACCTCCCACATAGGCGTGTACCACAGCAGCAGCCTGGGGAGGGGTCATCCAGAAGTGTGTGGTCACCCACAACACCAAGGACATTGCCACAGGTCACCAACAGGAGCCACTGAAAAAGTGGTGCTACATAACCCACCCTCCCGGGAGAGAAGCATTCTAAGGATGCTCTTGACTCCCTCCCCACCAGCCTACACTCCTGATGTCTGAGCTCGGGGTGCAAATCTGGGTCACCACTGTGCTGAGTGAACACCAATCACTGGGCCCCATGGGGTTGGCAAGTTAGTTTTTTTTAATTCAATGGGCCTACACAACCAGAGTAGTGCTATGCTTGTGCAACTGTGATAACTGTTTGGCCATTCACACTCTCTGTTCAAGGGGGAATTACCACCCTCTAGAGGTACCAAAGGCAAGGAACCCTCAAGAGGGTTCCACCCCAAGAGGTGCCACAGGAAAGATTCAGTTGGCTACAGGTACCTTAGGAAGAAGCCCCTGAGGAGAGAGACGCACCACTGGAGGAGGAAGGGAAGATGGTTGGGCAAAGAAAAAGTGCTTCAGAAGGAGGATTGGAAGAATCTGCCCCTGCCTTGCTTCATTGGGGCATCCCACAAGGGCCATACTTGGGCCCATGCTATTTTCTTTGTTTGTCAATAACCTACATTCGCTGCCCTCCCACAGTCTCTCCTTACTCGATGCCGATGACTTGGTTTTCTATGTCTCCTCCAGCTCTATTCTTGAAATTTACTCCCACCTCTCCTCTGATCTTCATCATATCCAAACTTGGCTTACATTCCACCACCTGGTGCTAAATGCTGCCAAGACCCAGGCTGTACTCTTTGGGTCACAAAGGAAATCTGTCACTTTAACTCTGTCTCTCCAGGTTTCTTGTCTTGATGGCTCCCTTGTGGAAGTAACTTAGTCCTTCAAATACCTAGGGGTCACACTGGATCCATCTCCTAATTTCTATCTACATGTCAAAGCTGTCTGCAAATCAGTTAGTGCTAAAACTGGACTGGCTTACTGAGACCATCAATTTCTGACCCCTGCCGCCAGACTCTCTGTCACCCAAGGCCTTCTCCTCCTTGGACTCTGCTACGCTCTGTCTGTCTTCGCTATGGCACAGGCAAGCATCTTGCAAACGTGGAAAGTTGCCTACAAAAATGTCTGTAGAATTATGCTATCTGCTTCTCGGCTTAAGCACCACTGTAGTCTCTACTCCGACCTCCACTGGTTGTCTCCTTCCTCGCATTGGGCTTATTCATTAGGTTGTCTGACTGGCATTATTCATTCTTCTGTCCCCTCCACACTTGCTGCTATGCTCACCCCATGGACTGCCCGCATTCCCTCTGTTCCATGTCTTTAGCTCTGTTATCTGTCCCAAAATGCTCTACCAGAAAGGGTGAACTTGCCTTCTTCTTCTATACCCCCAAATTTTGGAACTCTCTCCCACTTGATCTTAGGCACTCCAAATCACACCCTTCCTTCAAGAAAGGCCTCTCTAATTACCTTGCCTCCCTTGATATTTGCAAATGTCCCTAGCTTTATGAGTCATGCATATCTACCATTGCCCTGCACTTAAATTTCCTTTGGCTTCTTGATTCCTCTCATCGCAGCTCTTCCTTTGCTGCAGCTACGCACTTTGTTCTTTGTCTGTGCTAGGGAATTGTCTCCTTGCTGGCTTACCAACAGCACTGTCATGTTTTGTACATTATTAACAGTAAATTGTGACTTTTTGTCTGTTTTGCTCCTGTTATACTGTGTGATATGTACCTCCTCTATTTACTATGTAACTTGCACCTCTGTATAATTGTATGGAATCTCCTATTGTACAACACTGTATATGTATTTGTTTTTACCTGTTCCTTGATTTGTACTCTCCCAGGTCATTCCTGAAAATAGGCAGTTCTGTCTAGTGCACTTACCCAGTTACTAAAAGCAAATAAATAAATATAGCTCAGGAAGGGGGGTGTGGCTAGAGTTGGGGAGGGGCCTTAGACAAGTAACATGCATTGTAACCTTCTCAGGGGTGCTGACTGTCTATGGCATGGGTGAGGCTTGGGTTCTCTACACCATGGGATGCAATCAGTGGTTAAAAAACTGGTGCAGAGCTCAGAATTTCAGCTTCATTGGGTACTGGGGCTCCACCTAGAGGCATACAGGCCTATACTGGTGTGATGGTCTGCAACTGTCCAGGAGAGGAACCAAAATCCTAGGTGATAGGTTTAAATGCTTCATTGGCAAGCATTTAAACTAGCCAAGGGGTGAGGCACTGAAAAGGTGAAGGGAAATCCTATCCCTCCCCCCCCAAAATCAGGGTAGATAGTGAGGTAAACACCAAGACAGAGCAGTTGATAGGGAGAAGGGCAGGGGTAAATGGAGAAAAAGTCAAAGGCAGTAAGGACAAAGATGGGGCAAAAAGGAAAAAGGCCATCTAAAAATGGAGGGCAATGAGTACCAATGCCCGTAGTCTTGGTAACATGCTCCCATAACTGGTGGCCTTGATGGAAGAGGTAAGCCTGAATATTGTGGCAGTCACAGAAACATGGTACACAGAGAACCATGACTGGGATGTCAACATACCAGGGCACACACTCTACAGGAGGGACAGGGAGGGTAGTAGAAGAAGAGGAGGAGTAGCTCTCTATGTAAGGGAAGGGATCGAAGCAATGGAACTAAAGGGTAAACAGGGAAGAGAGGAGGCACTGTGGATCACCCTGTAGACTGAAAATGGCACCACAGTTCAGACAGGGGCTGTATACAGAGCCCCATTTTGGGGGAGGAAATAGACAAGGAAATGATAGAAGGCATCCTTAGGATGGCAGAGAAAGGGTGGATATTGCTGATGGGAGACCGAATATGCCAGATGTTAACTGAAGCACCTTTGCTGCAGCCACATCAAAGAGTAGGGACATTCTTGATGCCCTACAGAGGGCATGCCTCAGACAGCTGGTATTGGAACCCACTCGGGAGGGAGAAATCATAGACCAGGTATTCTCAAATGGGGACAGAGAGAGGATCTCAGATCTAGAAGTGGGTAGCCATCTGGAAACAAGTGTCCACCAAACTGTGGTTCATGATAAACTTAGCTGTAGGTCAAACCATAAAAAACGTGAAGGTACTGGACTTCAGGAGGGCTGATTTTGTGAAAATGGGAGAGTGCCTCAGAAAAGCACTAGGAAACAGGCAATAAGATGTGGTGGAGCAAAAATGGGGAAACATCAAAACTGCCATCACAGAGGCAACAAGCCTTTGTGTGAAGCAAATAAACAAATCAAAATGAAAGGAAAAAACATTATGGTTCTCAAAAGAAGTGGCAGGGAAGGTTAGGGAGAAAAAGATAGCATTCAGGAAGTATAAGGAAACACAGAAGGAGCAGCACAGAGAACTGTACCAGTTAAAGCAGAAGGAAGTGGAGAAGGCAGTCAGAATAGCAAAGGCCTAAACTGAGGAAAAGATAGCCGACTCAGTTAAGAAGGGGGATAAAAACTTTTATAGGTACATTAAGAAGCAAAGAAAGACTAAGGCAGGGATACTGAAGCTGAATAAAGAGGAGGGTGGTTGGGCAAAGAAGGACAGTGAAAAATCAGGGATACTGAACGAATACTTCTGCTTAGTATTCACAAAGAAAGAGGAGGAGGGGGAGGTACCTAATCCAATCAATAGAAGCACGCTGGATGGGGGGTAATATCAGTCCTTTCACAGAAGAAAGGGCCCAGAAAAAAACTCCTTAAACTGAAGGTGGATAAAGCAATGGGGCCTAATGGGTTTCACCCCAGAATTCTAAAAGAACTAAGGGGAGAACTAGTAACACCTCTGACTACCCTTTTTAACAAATCATGGGAGGATGGTGTGGTACCTGAGGACTGGAGGAAGGCAGATGTGATTCCCCTTCACAAAAGTGGGAGCAGGACAGAGGCAGGAAACTACAGACCTGTCAGTTTGATCTCAGTGGTAGGGAAAATGATGGACTCACTTCTGAAGGAAACAATTGTTGAGTACCTAGAGGCCAGAGATACACAGTATCCAAGGCAGCATGGATTCACAGCAGGAAGGTCATGTCAGACAAATCTAATCAATTTCTTTGACTGGGTGACCAAAGTAGTAGACAAGGGAGGGTCTGTGAACATGGTCTACCCAGACTTTAGCAAGGCATTTGACACAGTCCCTCACAAAAGATTAATAAACAAATTAGCCAGCCTGTGAGTGTGTCCCAGGGTGGTAGCCTGGGTAAAACACTGGCTGGACAACAGGATGAAGAGGGTAATAGTAAATGGAGTCCACAGTGAAGAAAGGGGGGTTACTAGTGGGGTACTGCAGGGTTCAGTACTGAGTCTGGTCATTTTTAATGCCTTTATGAGTGACATAGCAGAGGGACTGGAAGGAAAAGTATGTCTCTTTGCAGATGACACAAAGATCTGCAACAGGGTTGATACTCAAGGTGGGGTGGAAAGGATGAGAAGGGACTTGGCAAGGTTGAAGGAATGGTCAGATATATGGCAGCTTAGATTCAATGCAAAGAAGTGCAAAGTAATGCACCTGGGAAACAAAAACCCAGTGGAAGAGTACACAATGGGGGATGAGATACTGACAACAGCAAAAATGGAAAAGGACCTGGGGATAGTTATATCAGATGACTTAAAGGTGGGCCAGCAATGTGAGAAGGCAGTAAGGAGGGCTGGGAGATACTGGGATGCATAGGGAGAGGCATCATAAGTAGAAAACAGGACATTGTTATCCCTCTGTACAGACAATTGATGAGACCACATCTGGAGTACTGCATGCAGTTCTGGAGACCCTATCTCCACAAAGACATAGACAGGGTGGAGGCTATTCAGTGGAGGGCAACCACAATGGTGCAGGGTGTGCACCAGAAAACATATGAAGAAAAACTAAAGGAGCTTATTATGTATAGCCTCAAGGAAAGGAGGGATATGGAGGACATGATAGAAACTTTCAAGTACCTCACGGGAATCAACAAAGTCAAAGGGGGTAGAATCTTTCAGAAAAAAAGATATGCAAGAACAAGGGGGGCACAATATTAAGATAGAGGGGGTAAGGTTCAGAGGTAATGTGAGGAAGTATTTTTTTTCATGGACAGGGTTGAAGATTCACAGAACAGCCTTCCTGAGGAGGTCGTGGAGTCAAAAATGGTGTGGGGGAATTAAAGAATGCATGGAATAGACATAAGGCAATTCTAGTGGGGGGTGGAAGAAGTAGGCTGTTGGTTAACTAGGATCTGCAGCTTATCCATTAGGATAGGAAATGGGCAGACTAGGTGGGCCAAGCAGTCCTAATGTGTCATCAGATTTTATGTTTCTATTTTTCTATGGTTGCTCCCTCATTGAACTACAGGCACAGCCTTTTTATTCTATGGACCTATGCAACCAGAGTAGTGTTATGCTTGTGCAACTGTGATAACTGTTTGGCCATTCTCACTTTCCATTCTTTTTTTTTTCCTTTAAAGTTTATTAGAAATTTTTTCCCATACATCAAAGAGACAGAACATATGGATTGAGCATGTTATAGACATTATCTAGTACATTGAGTCTGTCCCCCATCCCTCCCCCTAAGTCTCCTCCCATCCCCTGCAAACCACAGCATTTAAAACTTCAGTAATCCTTGGCAGGTTACACGGCCAATTGTTTACACAAATTAAATGGAGTACAAGGTGTGAGGGATCCCAAATCTTGTTATATTTAGGTAGTCTATCCTGGAGATTAGCACAGACTTTTTCCATCCTTAGATTCCCCAGTAGTTCAGTAAGCCACTCAGTGTAAGAGAGAACCTCTGAACTCTTCCAATGTCTAAGTACAAGTTTCTTAACAGACATCGCTATCATGGAGATATAATATTTACTTTTAATAGCTCTTAATGAGGAATAATCCCCTAATATACAGATTTCAGGGGTAAAACACTCCGAGATACCTAAGAGAGGATCAGCTTTAGCTGAAATTATCTCCCATAGAGGTGCCACCTTTGGACAGGTCCAAAAAATGTGTAGCAGTGTGCCTACTTCCAAAGAGCAACGAGTGGAAAAATTGGATTCGATAAGCCCCCATTTAGCCAATTTCTGAGGGGAGTAATATAAGTTGTGCAATATACGAAATTGTGTGAGGTGGAGTCTATCCTGGGTAATAAAACGATGGCAATTACGCCAAAGGGAGGTCCAATCCAAAGTTAGAGAAGGGAACAAACTAGTCCAGTATTCTGTGGGTCCAAAAGTCTGTGAGAAACGATTCTCAAAAAGTGCAGCATATATCTTAGAGATATTCTTAGGGGGGGCGACTTAATATCTGGAGGTCCTGATACAATGATTTACTACTTAATGCCGGTGGAGAGTGACCCAGGGTTTTAATGAGGAGATGTTTGAGTTGACACACCTTGAAATAACCAGAGGGTGGAATATTAAATTTAGACATGATGTCTGAAATGGAGAGCCAGGAATTCTCATCTTCTTGGACCAAGGAGGGAGAACCCATTCCTAGCTGCGGTAACCATGTAGGGGGGATGGGCTTACCATCCAACACAAATAAGAGAGAGTTCCAGAGGGATAGAGAGAGATCGTGAAGGGGATTATATTGCAGGAATACACAGAGCTGCCGATGAATCCATAGAGATAGTTCGATTACAGTGGACTTTAATTTAGGGGGGAGTTGAGAAGATTTTAAGGTTAGAAGAGTAATGGGTTCAATCCCCATAGAATGAATTATGGCAACCTCTATTCCAAGCCAGAGAGGACCAGGAGATGGAGGTGTTGAGTCCGACCATCTCATATACTTAGATAGATGACTGGCCCAGTAATACATAGACAAGAAGGGAAGCCTCAACCCACCCTTGCGTTTTGGAGCCACCAATTTGTTATTTGCCAGTCTCAGTTGCTTTTGGGCCCAGATAAATTTTGTGAAAAGCTGATGTAATTTCTTAAACCATACCCCAGGAAGCCAAACATTAAGGAGGTTTAGGGGATACAAGAGACGAGGGAGTATATTAATTTTGATCAGATTGATCCGACCCCAGAGGGAAACTGGAAGTTTATTCCATCTGTCCAGATCATGCGTAATAGTCAGGATAAGAGGATCAAAATTCTTCTTAATAGTTGAAAGGGAAGATCTAGTAAGAAAGATACCAAGGTATTCCAGAGAATCCGAAACCCATCTAAGACCCGGGAAATGACCAATTGCTTAAAAACCTTGTGGTTCAAGGGGAAAACAGCTGATTTGTTGAGATTAAGCTTGTAATTAGAGAGGCAGCCGTACTTTTCTATAATCTCAAGCACTGCTGGGATGCAAGTTTCTGGATGTGAAAGCTGGAGAAGAAGATCATCCGCATATGCTAGGACCTTTACTTCCTGACCATGTATGTTGATAACTTGTATTTTTGTACTGGTGTTTAGATTCCTCAGAAGTGGCTCTAAATAGATATTAAATAAAAGAGGGGAAAGAGGACATCCCTGTCTAGTACCTGAGTTAAAAGAAAAGGATTCCCAGATAGTTCCATTCCCCATGATCCTAGCCGAGGGATGGGTATATAGCAGAAATCCAATCTTGAAATTGTGATGGGAAACCAAAAGCCTTTAATGCCCGAAGCAAGAAACTCCAATCTACCCTATCAAAAGCCTTCTCGGCGTCCAAGAACACCAAGACTGCTGTGAATTGTGCATCCCTGGAGACTGAGAATACATGGGAAAGTGTGCGAAGATGATCCGCCGAGGAACGCCCCCGCATAAAACCCACTTGATGCATTCCTATAAGATCTGGCAACACAGCAGAGAGTCTATCTGCTAGAATTTTTGTCAAGATCTTTACATCTTGATTTATGAGGGAAATTGGTCTATAGCTCTGGACAAGTTCCGGATCTTTACCAGATTTCAGGAGTAATACTATTAGGGCCTCGAAAAGGGTGGGATCAGTGCGGCTACCAGTTAAAATATGCTGAAATAATGAGAGAAGAGGTGGGACGACAGAATCTTTGAATTTCTTAAAGAAGTAAGCTGAGAAGCCATCCAGGCCTGGGGCCTTATCTAGGGGAAGTTTTTGAATTACCTGAATAATTTTCTGACTAGTGATAGGTGCCAATAGTGAACTGCTGTGAATTTCAGATAGAGTCGGTAGGAGGGTACGGGAAAAATACTCATCCAATGTGGAAGCCGACGGAGGGTTATCCATTTTATGACATAGGGATTTATAATATTGAGTGAATTTATGTAGGATTACCTTAGGGGAGATTTTCAATGTTCCATCTGTTGCGGATCTAATGGGAGGAATAAACCTTGTTGATTCTTGCTGTTTGATCCTTAGGGCGAGGAGTTTACTGGCTTTTTCCCCTTGATCCATATATTTGGCTTTGGCACAAGTCATGGCAAACACAGCTTTCTCTCCAAGAATCCCTAAATATTGATCCCTAATAAGTGTTAGTTTGTGTTTAGTTTCCAGCGATGTAGTGGGGGTGAAGGAACTTTCAATTACCCTTATCTGCGAGAGTAAGGTCTTCATTTTAGCGTCTTGTGACTTCTTTCAGGCAGTGGCCTGGCTAATTAGGATGCCTCTGATATAGGCTTTGAAGGCACACCATATCATATCTGGGGCAATATCCGGAGATGTGTTTGTAGTAAAGAAAAAGTCGATATGATCCTGTATTTTTTGAGCAATCTTAGGTTCCTTTAGAATTAGGTCATTAATTTTCCATCTTCTGTCTCTCTTTGGAAGTATAGTTAAAGCTATATGGGATTGGACTAGGGAATGATCTGAGGGCGGACCGGGCAGAATGGTGGAAGATAGTACCCCAGGGATAAGGGTTTGTGAGATTAATAGGTAATCTATACGTGAAGCTGTGTGGTGGACCGGGGAGACAAAGGTGTAGCCTTTATCTTTGGGGTTCAAGACCCTCCAAAGATCACATAGTCGAGTTGATCCATCAGGTCATAGAGGGCCGCTATGTGAGAAGTCCCTCTGCTTTGGGGTGGTGACCGATCCAATTCTGCATCTATTACTAGATTTAAGTCGCCTCCTATGACTATCATTGTGGGAAGAAAGGGAAGTATCTGTAAGATCAGGTTCGTAAAAAATCTGGGATCGTCTATATTAGGGCCATATACACTACAGAGGAGAAAAGGGACTGCTTGCATAGTCCCTTTAACTATAATGTACCTACCCTGTGGATCACCGATGACCTGGTCTACATCAAAGGCGATACCTTTATTGATCAAAATCATTACCCCCCTGCTCTTGGTGGAACCTTGGGTAGCAAAGACTTTCCCTACTTGAAGCCTTCGCATCTGCAGGGATTCTGAATCCAACAAATGTGACTCCTGAATAAAAGTAATTTGCGAGCGTAGAAGGTTTAAGTGTTTTAGAACCTTGTACTGTTTGAGTTTATTTCTGATCCCCTTTACATTCCAAGTAGAAAAACACACTTCACACATCATATTTAAAAATATACATCCGAGCAAATAAAATAATAATTAACCCACCTAACTGCATGTAAGATGGTATAGAATCTGTGGCCTAAATTGTGGTTTGCCCCACCCTTACCCCCCAAACCCTCTAATTTACCCCATTAAGCAACCATAAACCCCATAATATAGAAGCTGGAAAGTCAAAATATCAAAGACTCACGTACAGAAAAAAACCACCCTCCCTTCCCCATACCTGTTATGTGCTCCGCTATGCAACAGCCTGTCATTCTGTTCCTTCCCTCCGATCCCCACCCCATGCAAAAGAGATATATAGCGTAAAGCATCCCCCACTTTATATAACATGTCTCTAGTTTAGCAATTTAGTATCATCTACACTGAAAAACAAAGTGATAACAATTAGTACAACATCCCCCTCTTGTGGCCGATGGCATGAATCACATACCTGGGAAAAAGAAAAAAAAAAAAACAGAAGGTGGATAGTAGCAAAATAAATGGTGATTAGAGCCCTTTTTTAGCTACTGCATAGTATTCTAGAAACATCAACCATAACCAACACTGTTACTACATCAGTCCTGGGCTCAAATAAGAAGAAAAGAGGAACAACCTCCTCCTTAACTTGTCTGGGAAACAATAAGTACTGTGAGAGGAAGAGCTTGGGTTCTCAGTTGTCAATACTGGAAAACGCACATCTGCTTGAAAGACAGTAACTCCAAGATGCCTTTTCATCACTGAGCTCGAGGATTGCACATCGGAGGCGCATTAGAGGATTGTCGAGGTAGCTCTTCATATCAGCTAGTCCAACCGTTAAGCTACCACACGATTAGCCTCGCATGCATCTCAGTAGGCGAATCGTCCAATGGCACCACTCCTGTTTGTAACCCTGCTTGAACTGCTCATTCTTGAACTAGAGTTGGACTTATGAGAATAGGGTCATCAATTGGAATCCCGGAATAGGTCAGGCAGGGCTCAGGTGAGTTCTGTGCACGCCACTTCATGCTCTTCATAAAAGCTCCATTCTCCCCCAATATGCACTTGAAGTTTCGCGGGATATAACATGCGGTATTTTATCCCCACTGCAATGAGCTTGGTGACTAGTGGGTGGAAGCTGGCCCGACGCTGCCGGACAGTAACCGGTAGATCTTGAGCAATGCGGATCTTCCGTCCCTCCCACGATATCTCCTGAAGGTCCTTCACTTTGGCCATCAGATGCTGGCACTCCAAGTAGTTTAAGAACCAGAATATGAATGGACATGGGGCCCCACGGTGATGGAGTAGGTCGAAGTGCTCTATGCGCTCTCTCAATTGTGTATTGAGAGCCATAAGGAGAGGGACCCACTACTTTCTTGAGAAATTGCTGGACAAATAAAACTGTGTCTCTACCCTCTTCTGATTCTGGTAAGCCGATGATTACCGCATTATTTCTGCGGCTACGGACCTCCAAGTCCTCAAGTTTCAGTTTAATCTTTTTAAATTTCTGTTTTAGGAGCACTGTTTCTGAGTCTTGTTTGTCGAGTCTTTTTTCTAGTGAAACAAGTTGGGCTTCGTTATCGGAGGTCTTGATGAGTATGTTCTCCATTGTTTGGGAAAGAGACTTCATCTCCAAAGCCATCGACCGGAGCTCTTCTTTGAAGGGTTGAAATTTGGCCAGAAAGCCAGCCAAGGGAAGTGGCTCTTGATCTCCTGAAGTTAAGGAGTGGGAGTGGGAGGTGGCAGCACCAGAGGCCCGTGCTTTCTTTGGGGCCTTTTGTGGAGTGACGGGTGGCGTGTGTTTTAGCGGCGGTACTTTCATCTCCGTATCCATACGTTCTATCGATGCTCAAGTGGATGCAGCTAGGTATGACCAATAGTTGCAGGTTGTCTTTATCACTATTATCTACTTTTAATAGTAAAATTAAGTGTTTTTGCTAGGCGGGTCATCATAGCGGTCAGAAGAGACGTCTGCTAGGCATGCTGCATCACGTGTTCCCCCCTCACTTTCCATTCTATGGGGAATTACCACCCTGTAGGGGTACTGAAGGCAAGGAACCCTCAAGAGGGTTCCACCACTAGAAGTGCCATTGGAAAGATTCCCTTGGCTAAAGATACATTAGGAAGGAGCCCCAAAAAGAACATTGAGTAGTAAACAATGAGTATGAGCTACAGATTCTGATTGACAGCAATGAGACAGCTTGATGAGACACAAATGAGATGTACAGATTGCCAGGATTGCACTGTAGAATGAATTGCACTGTTGAGAACAGGGGCTTCCTAAAGAGAGAAAGGGAATAGTGAGTAGGGCCACCATCCATCTCCATCCAACAGCAGAAACCCACCTAAGGAGACTGGGGAATATACTACTGTATAAACAAATAACTACATATTATGACCTTTGTCATGGAGAAGAGTGAAAAAAAACTTTTAAAAGGAGGAAATATTTGGGGATTCAAGGCCTAGGTTGCCTTTCTTCCAGGCAAAGTGTAATTTATTTAGTGGCAGATCTGCTAATACAATTAAGAAACCCAATCAAAGGGGAGGAATCTACCAATTTAGTGGAATGCCCTCTTGATCACTCTAATGCAGTCGCCGTGAAGAGCTGCAAGAAGCCTCTGCAGCAACTGGCACTCTGAATGAGAGCAGACCCCCAAGGTGGGAGGAGAAGAGCAACGACCACAGATGCACTCACCTAGCTCACTGACTAACATCAACTGGGTGAACCAGAGGCGGTCATAGGGAGAATTGCTTTTGAAGGTACCAAGGTGAAGCCATAACCAAAGGAGCCTTCTTGGGCTGGAAGGCCCCACCCCTTGGCAGTTGAAGTCTTAAATTCTGCATCAAGAGCTGCACCATATGAAACTGTGCTAAAGCTCCACTCAGAGTGAGGAAAGTCCCACTATGTGCCAGATGAGAAGGACCCTGCCCAAAGGTTCACATGCTCAAGATGCAGACTTCATGAGTGCAGAGTGAGACCGTCAGCTTACAGGGTGAGCTCTGAGCCAAAAAAGGTAATGGACATGATTGGCATGCTTCTGATTTAGGAATGAGAGGATGATTCAACTTTGAGTACTTGATAAGAGGGGGCCAGGTGAAGCCAGCGGTCATAGAGTAGGTAGCAAATTATTGATGAAGAGGCTGGTTTAGAAAGGTTGTGAGTGAACTCTGCAACCAGGTGACTGAAAGGCTATGAGCGAACTCTGCAACATCAAAACTGAAAGGTTGTGAGCAAACTCTGCAACCATAAGTACTACTAAGGCAGGGCCTGGGTGAGATAGGAGGCTGCAGTGTGAGCCAGCAATCGGTATTTTGATAAAAGTAGTAACTAGTGGAAAACAAGCCAACCAAATTCATTATGGAGCCAAACTGATGGTGAAATGGAAGTTAGATGTTTAGGCATTCAGAGGCTGTGATGCCAGTGATTGAATCAGTGAGGTTTAGCAAATAGGAAACATGTAACAGATTTGTAACAGCATTTGCCACAGCAATAAAATGGGCAGCAACATAGGTAAGCATGATGCACCGCATATAGGATGAGCTGAATTACTTATAAGTTAAGCTGCCTACAGCCATACCACACTGAATGCACCAAATCTTATCTCGTTTTTGACACTATAAGCTTAGCCAACCAGTTCCATGTAGGAGTAAATCATAGTTTACATAAGGCATTAGATGATGCAGTTTTAGCATGAATAGTGAATTGGTATGATATTATGAATAGTGATGGATATGATTGACAGGAATACATTAAATGCCTTTAATTCAAGAAATAGGTAAAGGCAGTAAGTATTTGCAAGCAGTAATGGCATAAATTCTTTAAGCACCGTTAAGGCAGACTTAGGTTATGGCAAGGCAGTACATTTTGCAATGCAGTAATGAAATGCACCAAGTTCTCGAAAGCCATGTAGGCTGTGAAGTAAATCTATGTATACAATGGATAACTGAAAGCCATGTAGGCAAAGAGCAGTGAGGAGAGGTGATTCATTTAACTTACTTAAAGCATGCTCCTACTACCTGAGCCATGATGCACTGCCAAGACACCACAGTTCTCCACCATAGGAATAACAGGAAGCCAGGAGCAAGGCACCATGAGACTAGGCAGCCATGAAATAGCAGAAAGTGTCAGTATAACAATGCAACATTTGTCCTAGTGGAGCTAGCACTGAGTAAATCATGAGCAGAGCTATAAAACAGGGTGTAACTGCTAGCTATGCAGCAGAGCCCAGACAAGGTGCAAGCAATTAATGAGGAGCAGGAGGCAGCAAACTGCAGTGTGGGTTGAAACATACAATAACAATTATAGGAAAACTGAGATGTGGTAGGGGCCTGGAACACAGGCAAGTAAAACACATAGCAAACAAAGGGCAACAAGATGTTAGGAAAACTAAAAAATCCCAAAAAGAAACACAAAAGAAAAACACAGACACAGAAGAACAGAAAAACAGGCACACAAGGAAGCACACAACAGCCAGAGGCAAAATAATACAAACCAAAAGCACGAGAACACACACACACAAAAAAAAGAAGTCAAGCACAAACCAAGAAGAGCCCAAACACAGCAAGGCTGGGGGCAAAGCCTCAATGGGCTGCAAGGGAGAAGATAGACTGACAGAGCCTCCGGCCAGTAAAGAAAAAGTGTTTCAGAAGGAGGCTGTGAGGAACTGCTTATATAGCTCAGGAAGAGGGTGTGGCTGGTTGCCCCCCATTGAACTACAGGAATAGCTTTTCAATAAAAAAAAAACAAAACTTTAAGTCAGCTTACCATGTTTCATAATATGGCTAAGTGACTCTAGGGTGTGTTACTGACTGGTAAACACATGCCCATGATGAATCATACTCTCCTTCAGCTTTTGTGGTTTGGCACACAGTGAGCGGGATTATCTCACAGTAACCTCCCACACTTGTGCAGTACTATTTAAATATCTTCCTGCTTTTCTATAAAATTAATGACATACAGTCATGCAGATGATTTGATTTTATGTCAGTGTGATCAACAAATCCAGATGCTCCCCAAATATCTGTACTAATCATTTTATATACTGTGTGTCTTGCTTGCACACTATACAGTGTACTGGATCTTGGAAATGCACCACACAGATTAACTTTTCATGATGGATAGGTAGATGAAACAATTTACAGACAGGCAGACTGACTGACAGACATAGAATAAAATTCTATTTGTAGACCTTTCTTGGTATCTTAAAATTTATTATAGAGTGATGACTGAAACTTGGATTTGCTGATACTGTATCTACTTTAAATTATTTGATACAATATATTTCTACCCTACACTTACTCACACACTGAGGAAAATACATTTTTTGTTTGCCATTTGTATTTATCCTGATGTGAAATGTGTACCCTTCTAGTCTAGCCACCTCCTGCTGCCCTTACCTGCCAGTCTTGGTGGACAGGACACAGACTGAGGGCTGATTGTTTGAGTGAGCAGTCTACATCATCCTAAAACTTACATGGGAGAACAGCAGATGCCTATCATGCCATGGTACTGTCATTTATGTTCATCCCACCTTAACCCTGCACATCACTCCAGCACTGCTGATCAGCACTGCTTGGCAGGCAGACCTGGAAGAACTCCATAATCAGTAAATAACATGGTCACAGGGACACCTTTATATCTTCATATGAAATAAATACACAATTAAATACTGCAGTGCATATAAAAATCCACTACATACAGGGCCTCTTTAAATAAGTACAGTGGTAACATCCACATATAATTGTTTAACGTAATTGTAAGCACACATCTTAGCAACAAGTTGTAAACAATATATTATCTTCAATAATTCATCCTAAAATCCTACTTCAAACCCCACTATAATTTGTAACTTATACAATAGTTATTTTTGGGTAAATATGCTTTTTTTCCTTACTATACAATTGCAGAATCGAGCAATAGCCTCCAAATGTATTGGGTTAGAAGTTTTTAGTAAATAAATATATTGGTAACAAGGTTCCATATCCAAAGTTATTAGAATATCAAACAAAAACAATCTTCTCTCAAATTCATATATGGGATAGAACATGAGTCATTGGGCTGGATTGTCCACATCCAAGTTACAAGAGCACATTCCAGATTTAGAAGTGCCATATTTTTGTCTTAAGTATTGACTATCTACATATCCAAATCTGAATTTAGTGTAAGATTTCCGATGTGAGGGGTTTTTATTTTATTCAAATATTTTTCCATTTGAAAGTTTCTCTTAGAGTTTTCTACAAGCCAATGACTTAGCTTGTAATTCCTTGCCCCACTAATTTCTTTTTGTATATTAGCATCTTTAATTCTACTTTTAATTTTGTTCTGTATCTCAATTAAGGGAATAGTATACATTTCAGGTATGCATTCCAACAGCCCATTTGGTTTTATAATTTTTTTCTAAAACAAATATACTTGGAAAGATCAATCCAGCTCTCCAGTACTTCATTGTCTCTTCTAAACACATTCTGTGTAATCTTTTATCTGACATATTACATATCTTAATCCAATAAATTACTAATCTTGAATCCACATTGCACTTTATTGTAGTTTGCCCCAATTCTAGTCTTACAAGTCCTGAGGCCGTGCTTATTGGTAACCCCAACAGTCTTTTATATATTTTATTCATGCCTATCTCACTCAGATCTAATTTCCCCTATCTCCAGATTTCTGCTCCATAGAGAATATGGCTTTTTATTTTTGCATTAAGAATTCTCACTGTACCCTTAACAGATTGTCCTCCATATTTATATGAAAACTTCTCTATAGTTGAGGGCATTCTATTTATTTTATAGGCCATTGCTTGAATATGCGCCTGCCAGTTTAGGTTATAAGCAAATTCAATCCCGAGGTATGTGAAGCTTTTCACATACTCTATTGCATGGTTACTACATTTTAGGACCATTATTCTTCCCTTTGTGACACACTACCGGTTGAAGATCATATATTTAGTTTTAGCAAACTTGATCTCTAGACTTGCCTTTGTGCATTCTTCATACAGTAGAATTTATTCATGCTTCTGCAAATTCTCAAATATCTTGTAGAAATCAAAGCTACATCGTCCTCATAAGCTAGGAAGGGGCACTGTCCAAATTCTAGACTCGGCATGTGAGTCACACATTGCCTTTAAGACTTTATTCAGAAATATATTAAACAATATTGGGGAAAGCACACAACCCTGTCTTAAACCTATATTTGTCACAAATTTAGTTGTGCAATCACCCACTTTATTATAACATATTGAAGTATAATTATTTCTGTACAAAGTCTTCAACCTATTAAGGACTGAATTATCCAATTGATAATTTCCCAAGACATTCCACAATTTCCTCTATTAATTCTATCAACCGTTGCCTTTAAGTCCACAAATGCACAATATAATTTCTGTTTTTTTAATATTAATGTACTTGTGAGCTAGATGTGAAAGTACAAAACATTGGGCAATCACGGAATGCTCTGGGAGAAATCTTGCTTGAGCTTCGTTTAAAGGGACATTTCAACCTTTTTTGCATCATATTATTTTTAGGTAAAACCCCACATTTTATGGTTGCTTTCTTCCTCTAAAATTCATTGATGCTGCTGGTTGTTTTATCTGCCTCCTTGCTTATTAGAACCAAAATGCATGAAAATGTATAGCTATGCCCAGCTTTGTTTTGCTTCAGATCATTGAACTACTCTTAGTGTACACTTCCTGAACATTAGAAACACCCTCAAACAGTGCAGCTACTCATGATACAATAGTTTCCTCTACTCCCACTGCATACTGAGTTGCTAGACTGTGTTGGGGTGTTCCTGGGTCCAGGTAAGATGCAGTGGGAGCTGGTCAAGAAATGTAAACAAACATGTTTTAGTGAGGTAACACCCATATGGTGGGCAGTCCATTTTTCATTTTTTAAAAGAAAAAAGGGATCTGAATCAAACTACCAGCTCCATCAACAGTCTTTATAGAATGTGAACAATCATAAAATATGTTTTTTAAACTAGGGACGCTTTGAGGCCTAAGGGGGTTGACAGGGTCCCTTTAATATATTATGTTCTACTATCCAGGACATTATTCTGATATATAATATCTTTGTAAATAATTTTAAAGATGCATCCAATAGACTTATAGGTCTATAATTATGAGGATCAGCTTATTATCCCTTTTTATGGATAGGTATAATAATATTCTCTCTCCGTGTTTTTGGTAGTTTTCCAGACTGAAGAATATTATTGTATAAAGATTTTAAAGCTAATTTCCATAAATCAGGGTCATCCATTAGCATGTCCACATGGACACCATCTGGTCCAGGAGCCTTGTGTCTTTTTGCAGAATCTATGGCTAATCTTATTTCCTGTTCTGTAGTTAAATCTGTAATGGGTTCCCATTTTTTTAATTATCTGAGTATCTTCACTTATCTTTGAGTAATAGAACAAATGTCTATAGTGCAGTTCCCAAGCCTGGGGATCTAAATGATTTTCAATGGTTTCTGGTAGACAGTCCCAGCCATTTGCCACCATGTTCCAACATTTCTTATCATTTTTTTTTCTTTTACTGTTTTTTCAAATTGCTCCCAGATATTTTTTCTATATAATTACCTCTTTTTCCTTAAAAGCTTTTTATAATCCTTTCTCAATTTGTTCAGTCTGGTTTTATTATAATTTGTTATCTTGATTTGAAGCTGTCTAGTGCATTTGTTAATCTCTGCTTTATATCTTCTGCATTCTCTATCAAACCACCTGCTTTCTTTTATAATTTTACTTATATAGATGTTAAGAAGTACTGCAGCTATTTTTTCGTAATTCCTTCAAACATCTCTAAGCAGGCATCTGGAGTTTCTTGCTGAGCTAGATCTTCTATTATATCCCTGATACCATATTCCTCTAAGAATTTAATTGATTTATAGTTTTCAATTAATTCCCACTTTACCCCTTTCCTAGCCCTAATAATGTCAAATTATTTTTTTAATTTTTCTTACAGTATTTGGCCAAAGCTCTGTTTCTATTTCTAGGGGATTTTGCTCACTTTCTGATCTCCTACCCAATTCAAAATCCCAGAAATGTGTTATTAAATTGAGGGAGATCCAACAATGATCTATTATTGAACCTGCTCTTGTGCCTATGTATGTAAATGCCCAAAATGGTCACCCCTGGATCTTCCATTAATTAGGAAGAGGTCATCATTCCCCAATTCTGTAACAATGTATTTACCTCTTGTATATCCTTTTTGATTGTTAGACCTCCTTTGGTCAGACAGTACATTTGGATTCAGAGCTGTACACAAACCAATCAATTATAATGCAGGCTCTAGGCTGTGCCCCACTCTAGCATTAAAATCCCCCATTAATATTAACCCACATGCAGGATCTTCATAAATTATTCCCACTAAAAATGGAATAAGTTTCCCTACTTCATCCAGACCTAAGTATCTAGGTATACATTAATAATTATCACAGTCCTCTTCGTGAATGACAAACAAATTGGAAGAATACACTCTAAATTAATTTCTACCTCTTTTTGTTTAACTTTATCATTAATTTTACACCATGTTATTAAACCTTCTGACATTCTTTCAAAATGTTTGAATTTGTTTGCTTTTTTCTGAAACATCTTATACCCATCTAGATTTATTTCCTCATTCGTCCAAATTTCTTGTAGACAAATGCACTCAAATGATGTTAAATAAGTCAAAAATGATGCATCTGCCAACTTTCCCTAATGCCAGCCACGTTACAAGATAGCATGAAGTAATGATTTACAACATAGTTTGATGTTCCAGTTTGTCAGTAAATTGAGGATCTCTTTGACTGTGTTTTAAGTATGTAATAAGCCATGACGGGGTGCTTTAAGGGATTTTAATGCATGCCCCAGGAAAGTAAGGCACAAGATCAATGGCTGGGTGCTCTTAAACCCCTGAGAAGTACATTCAGATCTTTTAATGCATACTCTGGAGTGATTTATTGCTCTTAGAAAGTGGCTCACTGCTCTTATGCATTATATTTAAAGCAAAACATTTTAATGTGATTTATTATATTTTACAGAAAATCGTTTGTTTAAATAGATTTCAAATAGAAAATTTATTTACATGACATAATTCCTGACTTGGTAGGTAATATGGCTTTTTTCTGCTTTGGTAATGCAATCCAACACCTAACCATGCATCACTAGCTTTTTAATGTGCAATCAAGTGATGTCTCTTAGCCACTGTGCTTTCAGGATGTTTTATTTGCTATTCCATAGCAACAAATATATGATTACTATATTTTTACAACTGCATCTAAAGATGTGGTAAAAACTTTTAATTATTGTATTCCTTGACATCTGAATCTTGTAAGACTGTTCATCCAATTATTTATAATTACCTGATTGTTGTATCCTGCTGTCCTTGTGTTATAATTGCTGCAGTTTATCCTAACATCCTGCTTGAAAAGTAAGTGCTGTGACTAAATGAATCGATCATTATGTGGAAAACAATGTATTAAATGAATATAAAAGATATTCAAAACTTGAACAGTCAAAAATTAAGTGTTTTAAGAAGGAGCCACAGGAGTGCTAACAAGTTTGTACATCCATCAACTTATATAAAATACCAGTATGGTTTTTGCAGGCACTTTGCTGCTAGGGAATTTGGATGCCAGCCTTTCTAGCTATATTTAAGCAGATAGTTTCAGTTGCTATATTAAATGTATTACTTAAAGCATATCTTTTTGAACCTGCATATAGATATAATTTTTGTTCTGTCCTGGTGTTGAGGATATTGATTGTACTACAGATTTTAAAGTATCTATTGCATGGTATATAAACATAGAAGCTGACAGCAGATAAGGACCGCAAGACCCATCCAGTCTGCCCATTTTGTCTACCTTATGAATGTGCCATAGGCTTTATTCTGTCAATGGCCTATCTATACTCATCTGTATTGCTCTTTTATGCCTATCCCATGCCTGTTTGAAACCCTGCACTGTTTTCATATCCACCACTTCCTGAGTTAGGCTGTTCCATGCATCCACCACCCTTTCTGTGAAAAAGAAATTCCTCACATTACTCCTTAATTGGCCTCCCTCTAATCTCATGCTGTGTTCTCTTGTCCTGCTACTTTTCATATATTGAAACATATTACACTCTTTCACCTTGTTAATGCCCTTAAGATGTTTGAATGTTTTGATCATATCACCCCTCTCCCTCCTTTGCTCTAGGGTATACATATTGACCTCCATTAATCTGTCCTCATATGTTTTCTGATGCAGTCCCTGCATCATTTTGGTTGCCCTTCTCTGGACTGCCTCCATTTTGTTAATGTCCTTCTGCAGGTGTGGCCTCCAGTACTGCACACAATACTCCAGATGGGGCCTAACCAGTGTCTTGTAAAGAGGGATTATTACCTCCCTTGTACGACTTGTGATACCCCTACTAATACACCTCAAGATCCCTTTAGCCTTACCTACTGCATTAGTGGTCTGCTTGGATGATTTCAGTTCATCTGTGATGAGGATGATGCCCACATTTCTTTCTTCCTTTGTGATTGCCAGTAACTCCCATCCCAACCTATAGGTGGGTTCAGGGGTTCTTTTGCCTATGTGCATGATCTTGCACTTCTTTGCATTAAACCCCAGTTGCCACTCTTCAGATCATTTTGCCAGTTTTTCCAGATATCTCCTTATTCTGCTCACCCCATCTGGATCATCTACTCTGCTGCAGATCTTGGTGTCATCTGCAAACAGACAAACTTCACCCTCCAGTCCATTTCCAATGTCACTGATGAAGATATTGAAGAGGACTGGCCCCAGAACTGATCCCTGCAGTATCCCACTTGTGACTTGTATCTCTTCTGACGGTATACCATTTACCACTACTCTCTGTTTTCTGCCCGCCAACCAGTTGGCCACCCAGTTGAACAGCATCTGACCCACCCCAAGCCTACCCAGCTTATTAATCAATCTTCTATGTGGAACAATATTGAAAGCTTTGCCAAAGTCGAGGAAGGCGACATCAACTGCATCCCCTTGGTCTACCACTCTGGTTACCCAGTCAAAGAAATCTTTGATATCAGTTTGACAGGATCTTCCTATTGTAAACCCATGCTGTCTTGCATCCTGTGCTCCTATGGATTCCAGGTGTTGCACTATCCTTTCCATAAGGAGAACCTCCACAATCTTGCCCACTACGGAGGTAAGACTGACTGGTCTGTAGTTCCCTGCCTCCTCCCTGCTATCACTGTTATGCAGCAGGATCACATGAGCCATTCTCCAGTCTTCTGGGACCTCTCCTGTGCTCAGAGACTCACTAAACAGTTCTGATAATGGCTCTGCAAGTTCTAGCCTTAGCTGTTTAGTACCCTGGGATGTATGCCATCAGGTATCATTGCCTTGTCCACCCTGAGCTTAGCGAGCTCTTGTAAGACACTTTCTTTTGTGAAGGAACTAGTGCACGCCTCCCTCCCTCTGTGTGCATGATGCTGAGCTGTGGGCCCTGCCCTACCTTCTCCTTAGTAAATACTGAGCCAAAATATCTATTTAGGATAAATGCTTTTTCTTAGTCCTCTTCCACACACTCCCCCTTATCTCCTTTGAGCTTAGCAATACCCCCTCTGGACGTTCTCCTTTCACTAATGTATCTATAGAAAGTCTTGTCCCCTTCGTTTACTGTTCGTGCTAATGTTTCCTTGGTTTGGGCCTTTGCCTGCCTTACTGCCTTCCCTGCTTCCCTTAAGGATATTTGGTATGCTTCCCTATCTTCATTCCCTTATATTTCCAGAAGGCCAGCCTATTGGCTCTGACCTTTTCTGCTACTGTTTCTGAGAACCAAAGTGGTTTCCTCTTGCTTTTCTCTCTGACACAATGGGATGCTGCTTCAAGTATTGCATTCTTAATGTTTGCCCACGTTACCTGTACCCCTCAACTGTATTTCTTCTTGCCGGATCTGGCCATCTTATCAAAGTCAGCTCCTCTGAAGTCCCATATTTTTGCCTTGGAATGGAATGATTTAGTTCTAGTGGGCAAATTGAACCATACCATGTGATGGTCACTGGCCCCCAGGTGATCTTCTACCTGGAGATCTGTGATCTTTTCCCAGTTAGTCAGTGGTAGACTTAGGATAGCCCTGTCTTTTGTGGGTTGTTGTACTAGTTGTTTGAGGCTCTCCCCCTGCAGGGAATCCACCATGTGTCTAGTTATGGCAGATGTTCCTACTGGTATTGACCAATCTGTATCTGGCATGTTGAAGTCTCCCATTAGCAGAACCTCCCTTTAGCTGTCATGTTTTGTATATCTTCTAACAGTAATGTGTCTATGTCCTACCCTTTTTTTGGAAGCCTGTAGACAACCCCAGTTTGTATGGCTGTCCCATTTCCTGTTTCCAGGGTGACCCACAGTTCTCCTGGCTCCTGATGTGAATTCTGAATTTCTGTAACTTTGATATTTTCATTGACATAAAGGGCCACTCCACCCCCTTTTTTGCACCTCAGTCTCTTCTGAACAGTACATAGTCGGGTTCTGAAATCTCTCAAGTATGGTTACTGGTGAACCATGTCTCGCTAATGGCTACTATGTCCAGTTTACCTCTGTCATTGTTGCCTGCAGAATTGGGATCTTGTTTCCCAGACTGTGAGCATTTGTGTACATGATTTTCAATTGGCCATAGTTCGGTGTGTTAGTTGTTGGGTGAGGTCCAGCGTTTCCCCTGTGCATCATATGGGAAGCCAGACCTTTTTCCTTAGCTGGTGTTGCAAATGAACTACAAACATCCTGAACTGTTTGATCACTAGCTGAGGGGGATGGGGTGTTCTTCCCATCCAATGTATCGAGTGCTGCACCACTCTTTCCATTTGCTAGTTTAAATATTCTGGAAAGACATCAAATTTCTGCCCCAAAGCACTGAGTCCCTCTTTAACCAGAAGCAGTCCATCGAATTTAAAGAACTTTTGCTCCCCAAACTGTTGCCAGTTAGCTATAAATTTGTGTCCTTTTTCCTGGCACCAGCCCTTAAGCCACATATTTAGCTCCCCTATCTCCTCTTCTCTGATCTTCCATCCATCTGCCCCCCTCTCCCAGACCAGCAGGATCTCAGAGGAGACACCAAATGAAATAGATGACAATTTGTCTCCCAGCCTGGTCAGGTGTTCCTTGGTCTTCGCAACTGACTGGCTGGTGAGATAGTTAGTCCCTATGTTTACTAGAACATTGATGTTTTCTCCTGCTTCCTGCAGAACTTTAGCAATGAGGTCAATGTTTCCCCATGCTGATGTACCTGGGAAACATCTGACCATTACCCCTGGTTGGAGGTAGGTATCAACTCCCCGAATCATGGAGTCTCCTATGATCAGAAGTGTTTTGGATTTCCTATTTGCTTTTTTTGTTTTGGTCCCTGTTTTGGGTGAGTTTTGTTGCACTAACTCCTGTGCTACAGTGTCCTGCTCTGCAGTGTGTCCTGCCCCTTTGTTTGATTTCAGAGACAGAGGCAGGTTTGTAGCTGTTAAATGGTTTGTGGAGGTGATATGTTGGAGAGTATTGAGTGATGGGGGACCTGATTTGCCCCTCCTAATCACCTGCCAACCTCCCAGACCAACTACCCTTTGCGGTCAAAGTGCTTTAGTTGGATGTTGGGGAAATGGCAGGTGGTTCTTATATTTCCTCCTGAATGTGTAATTTGAGGAGCACAGTCTCTGCCCACACTGCCTGGAGCTCAGCCCTTAGATCTCCAATTGCCCAACATGTAGGACAACATCCTAAATCCTGTATAACCGCCCTTTTGAAAAGTCTCCTGCAGTACCCTCAGTTAACAATATCCATTCCAGATGCTTTGCCGGGTTTATAACCTGGTCCAAGTCATTAGAAGGAGGTAAATGAAAGCAAAAGTTAGATTTTTGTTTTATTTGTTTGTTTTTGTATAACTTGTTATAACAAGTTAAATTACTTGTGTCCCTGTAAGTAAGGTTACTGTGTGGATACCCCTCTGATCCTCCTGTTTTGCTTTGCTACAGGAAATGTCACGACTGTGCTACCCTATAAAAAGGAGTGTAGTATGGGTGGTTGGGGATGGGGTGGGTGGTTGGGCCCTTCTCCTGCTGAAAAAAGAAGAACCACATATGGAAAGAAACAAGGAGGTAATAGCAGAACCAATCAACCAACAACAAATGCAGTAGCCCTGAAAGCTTAGCCTAATTATAGATAAAACTGTAAAACATGTAAAGCAGCACCTGCAATAATTTCACAGAAGATATACTCTGCAAAAAACACTTTGCTACAGAGAAAAAGAAAGCAGTAGCAGAAGATATACCTTGCAAAAAACAATTTGAATCAGAGAAGATTACAGCAGTAATCCGTAAGCACAAAAGAGTAACAAACTTGTAATCACACCCTGTAATAATGCAGCAGAAAGTATACCCTGTAACAGCAATTTGAATCAGAGAACAATAAAGCAGTAAAATGTTATCAAAAAACGGTAACAAACCCTGTGAATGCAAAATAAAATATCACACAGTAAATCTGCCTAGTCAAAAAAAGCCTTAATCTTTTTTCTTGCTCTGATAATGTTCCTTGCTCTGTCCTTTCAAGCAAACCTAGAAGAAAAGAGCTCAGGTGAAGCTAGGTGTCTTTGCCAGCAAACCTAGTCTACTCTATGGTACAAATATAGTACACTGTACTATATTTGTATTTATATAGCAAATGAATAACAGCAAAACACATCCTGTTTTCTTTTACAAAGTTAAAGGGGAACATTTAAGAGCCCCACACCCAGCTGTGGAGGTGGTTTCAATTTATAATGTGTGTGCAAAATAAACTGTTACTTACAGTTTACTGCAATATAATAGTTTGTATCAGGCTGATTCTGCTGATTCCAAGCTGAAATTTTATGTAACATGAAATCCCAGAATCCCCTGCAGCTGATATCTGAGCTGGGCTGAAGCAGTGAGAAATTCAGTTACCTGCAGTGCATATTAAAACTTTTCATACATCCCTTTTCAGAGGAAAGAGCCCTTAGAACAACTCACAGTCCCAATGGTGGATAAGGCTATGGGACTTTAAGGGATACATCCAGGGCTCTCAAAGAGCTTAGGGAGGTGCTAGTTGCACTGCTGACAGCCTTGTTCAATAGCACATGGAAAACAGGTGTGGTTTCAGAGGACTGGAGAATGGCAGATGTGGTTACTCTACATAAGAGCGGTAGTAGAGAGGAGTCTAGCAATTTGGCCTGTCAGTCTAACTTCAGTGGTGGAGAAATTAATGGAAACCCTACTCATAGACTGGCTGATCATCTAGAATCCAGTAGGCTGCAGGAACACAGGCAGCACTGATTCTTGGGGGGAAGAGCATGCCAAAAGAATCTGATAGATTTCTTTGCTTTGTTGACCAGGCAAATAGATCAGTGGAGGGCAGTGGACGTGGCCTATCTGGACTTCAGCAAGACCTTTCACACTGTACTGTACAGTAGGCTGATTAGGAAGATGATCAGCTTAGGAGTGGAGTCTAAACTGCTAAACTGGGTTAGTTATTGAGTAAGAGATAGGAGATAGAGGGTGGTGGTTTACAGCACTCATTCTATGGACAGAAGAGTGACCAGTGGTGTACCACAGGGTTCGGTACTAGAACCAGTCCTTCTTCAATGTCTTCATAGGGGACATTGCAGAAGAACTGGAGTGGAAGTTATGTCTTTTTGCAAACAACACCAACATCTATAGTAGGCTGAACACTAAAGAGGGGGTAGAGAAAATGCACAGGGATCTAGAGAAACTTGAAGAGTGGTTAAACACATAGCAGTTGTGATTCAATGCCAGAAAGTGCAAAAACATCTACCAAGAGCATAGGAACCCTGGTGCTGACTATAAGATGGGGAAGGGAGGTATTTACAGTCACCAGAGAAGAAAGGGACATTGGGGTTATTATATCAGAGAACCTCAAGGTGGCAGCATAGTGTGACATGGCTGTGGGCAGGGCTATTGGTAGGCTGCAGTGCACAGGGAGGTATATCTTCAACAGGAGGAGGGAGGTTGTGCTGCTGTTGTATCACTTCCTGGTATGCTGTCACCTGGAGTACTGTGTCCAGTTTTGGATACTGCACCTCAGAATGGACATAGCCAGGGTGGAATCAATCCAGAGGAGGGCAACAATAATGGTACAGGGTTCACAGGGAAGCCCCCTGAGGAAAGATTTAGGGATCTCAACATGTACACCCTGGAAGAGAAGGGAGAGAGATGACATGATCAATACCTACAAGTACCTCAAAGGAGTGAACAGGATGCACACAGGGAGCCTATTTAAAATAATGATTAAGACCAGGAGGCATGGGATGAAGTTGGAAGGGGGATGTTCAGGAAAGCTGTGAGGACTGCTAGCCAAAGTGGTGGAGGCCAGAATTGTGAAGGGATTCACACATGGATGGGATAAATATAGGTGTATATTAGAACAGAAATGGAAGGGGGGTCACCAGAGACCAGATAGGGTCTGCTAATGTAGAATTAGAAGGGAACACATGGACAGACTAGGTGGGCCAAGAGGTCCTTTTCTGTTGAAAAACTTTATGTCTCTTTGTTATAAGCTCAGATCGGATGTTTGCTAGTTCTATTTTTTTTTTTGCTGGTGCTCCCTCCCCAGACTGGAGGTTCCAGCCCCCCACTCTACTCACCACCCCCTCCTGACCAGACTTGCCCCCCTAAGTGGGGCCACCATGTGGGCACCCTCTCCCCAAGGAATACCATTTCATTACACTGGCTTGCCCACCCAGGGCAGGGCCATGAAAGCAAGACCACCATTGCAGACATTGTTCACTATGGCAGGAGCAGCGGAGATGGGGTCCATCATCAATGGGCTCAACATTTTTGCACTATGGGTCCCTGTGGGTGGGGCATGCAATGACACCAGCCTCTGCCCCACCTCCCAAGCATGTGGTGCCTACCATGATGGTACCTCCAGCCTTGGCCAGAGGTCCACATGGTTCCAGACACTCTCCCCTCAACCCAGAGAAGGAGAACAGTCCCTGGGATGCTCAGTTCTTCTCCCCCCAGCTGGCCCTCCAATTCCCAAGTCCGTCACCAAGCCGGGATGTCGGCGCCAAAAGCAGACACCTTGTCACTGCGCTGGCAGGCCAGCTAGATGTTTGCCAGTTCTGCTTTTCTCCCAGGGTTAAGTACAGTCCTTTAGGACTTTATGTAACCTCAGAAGGAAAGTAGGACCAGCAAAAAAAAAAAAAATAAATAAATCAGAGCTTATGAAAAACTTTAGCATGCATTACAGGATACTGAATCTCTCATTGCTATAGCCTGGCTATGAATTTAGCAGCAGGGTATTCTGGGATTTATCTGTTACCTTGGAAGTCAGGTGAATCAGTCTGATAAGTCTACTATACTACAGTAAAACATAAGAAAAAAAGGTTTATAAATAGACTGCAAATTGGGACCAGCCCCACACTTGAGTGTAGAGTTGTTAGTGCTGACAACTTTCCTTTTAATATCAAGGATTAGACAATGAAGTGATAACATTCAATTAGCCAGAGAAACAAAAGAATAACCAGCTAAAGTGGATGATTAAATGCTGAGGCCGAAGGCCGAGGTGTTTAAGCAACCACTGAAGCCAGTTATTCTGAGTATACTCCGATTAACTGAATGTTATTACTATTATATGACTAGAATGTTTTAACTGAATATTATGAGTACTATATGACTATAAATTTTGAACCCAAGACTTTAAAAGTGCTGTGGTAGTTTCTAAGTGATTTGTTCATAGACACAAAGTATGCAAATGGTGGCTGTGGGATTCAAACCCAGTTCTCCAGGTTTTTAGCTCAGAACTCTTGTCCTCACTGGCCCAGTGGCACTGAGGGCAGAGGCGCTGGTCGCAGCACCTCATGCCATGCTGACAACCCAGGTTCAGGAGTGAGCACGGGTTGCCAGGGGCTGGCAGGGAGGAGAGGGACTGAGTGTCCAATGGACTGCTCTCCCTCTCTGGGGAGGGGGATCCATGATGGTCAGTGCCCGACTGCCCCCAGTGGAGGCTGGTGGGGCAGAGATGCACACTGTACTCAGGGGAGGAGTCAGTGGCAGATGCTAGGATGGGGGCACGTGAGGACATGTGCATGCTCACAGCCGCCGGCATCATTGCATGCCCACTGACTCAGGAAAAAAAGGGGAAAAAATGGCAAACAATCACAGCAGCTTGATGGCTGTCCACGGGATGCCCGACCTTAGAAGCACCACTGCAGATGCTGGATCCGGTCTTGGCGGAGAGTGAGGGAGGGAACTCTCTGCCACCCCACTGCGGGGGGGAAAGCTGCGGGAGTACTTGGCAGTGGGGGCTCTACATGGGGCTGATGTGAACAGGATAGTGGCCGGATGAATGGGATGCCAGGATGTATAGGGCTGATCAGGAGCCAGGTAAAAAGTACTAACTAAAAAAAAAAAAAAACTCTTACCCATTGCACCAAACTGGCTCCCAGGAAACAGCTGAAGTGGAATATGCCTCTGTTCCCCTGTTGTGTCTGTGGACTAAATGGATAGCCTACTGTGGGTATGTCTGAAATGTAGATAACCTACTGTGGACATCACCAGAATGTAGATGACCTACTGTGGGCATCGCCAAAATGTGAATAACCTACCATGTCTATAATGTGACTGTAATAGTTTGTGGGATAATAACTGACAGTTTTCATGTGTTCTGACTGGCTTAGAACAGATACCTGTTTAATAATGTCATTTGTCTGGTCTTTGATTGGCTATACTTGAGAGAACACTTGCGTGCTGTCCTCATGAGACTTAGAAAGCTTGAGAGAGTTATGTAGTAAGCAGACAGCCAGAATACAGCAAAGGGAGTGGTATTGATTCTGACTGTACTTCTTAAAATATATTCTTTTCTGTATCGGTTGCTAGCTATCTACAAGGTATATTTAGCACCACTGGCCACACAATGGATACATATCAATATTGTCAATTGGAAAACCTGACCTTAGTGTTGCACAAACCTGCAAATAAAAGAAGGGGCTTTATATGTCTTCGTGTGGCCTTTATTTTTCTTCTTTCAAACTGAAGTTTACGGTGAACCATGTCCACTTTCTTTATAATGGTATTCATAGTACATACCCAGCAGAATGAGTAAAAAACTCTTCTCCCCAATGTACAGTCAGACAGGACCTTGTACAAATGCTCTTCATACTCAAAGGACTATCCTGTACAAACACCGTCAATGGAAAAGTGTCATCACAGCTTGTTAATAAATGACTACCGCTACTGGACTTTTAACTGTTTATGATGTACACTACCAGTCAAAAGTTTTAGAACACCCCCATTTTTCCAGTTTTTATTGAAATTTAAGCAATTCAAGTCCAGTGAATAACCTGAAATGGTACAAAGGTAAGCGGTAAACTGCTAAAGGTTAAAAAAAAAGTTTAGGTTAGCAAAAACTGCTGTAGAGAAATTGCAAAGAAAGCCAAGGTGTCAGTGAGTACAGTTTCCTACACCATCAAAACGCACTTGGAAACTGGAGGAAACTCTGACAGGAAGAGGTCTGGCAGACCCAAAGCCACAACAGAATCAGAAGACAAGTTTCTGAGAGTCAACAGCTTGCATGATAGGCGGCTCACAGGACAACAGCACAGAGTGACTGGCACCCTGAACCAAAAGGGCTACCACAGCATTTTGCAGTGCCATGCAATACCCTCTGTTCTATGCCTAGTTGGTCAGGGGTTCATCCTACAGCAAGATAATGACCCAAAACATACCTCCAGGCTATGTCAGAACTACCTTCGAGGAAAAGAACAAGATGGTAGGCTTCAAATCATGGAATGGCCAGCACAGTCTCCAGACTTAAACCCCATCAAGCTGGTTTGGGATGAACTGGACAGAAGGGTGAAAGCAAAGCAACCTACAAGTGCAACACATTTGTGGGAACTTCTGCAACAGTGCTGGGAAGAACTTCCCGAACAATATTTGATGTCCGTTGTAGGAAGAATGCCACAGTGTGTTAAGTGTTTACAGTATATCTGCAAAGGTGGCTACTTTGATGAGTCAAAAATTTAGATTAAATTTTGTTAAACAAAATGATTCTATGATTTCTTTTTTATCTCCAATTGTTTATTTGTTCTATGCTTTAATTTCAGAGTACATTGAGACATTAACCTGCGTAAATTTCAATAAAAACCTGGAAAAATGGGGGTGTTCTAAAACTTTTGACCGGTAGTGTATGAGTATTGTACAGAACTATAAATAGACAAAGAAACCATAAAGAAGTAATGCACTTTAGGGTGGGTGTTATGCTGGGATGACATCCCTCCTTGGGTGGTTGGGCACAGGGCCGCAGGCTGAGGGCATGCGACACCCGAGAAGGGATGGTATCCCAGCATAACACCCACTCTAGAGTGTATTACTCGTATTATACAATGGCTTGTTTAAAGTAAAAAAAAAGAAGAAAACATATTAAAACTTTCATTGCAACTAAATTTTTGAAAGGGTAGGAATAATTACTGAAAAAAATAGTGCTGATTATATGTTTTGTCCAATAGGTGGAGCTACAGTGTTGTTACTCTGAGTCTGTTACTCTGCCTTCCATCCCCACCTTCCTTACTGTACTCTCATTCTATGCCCCATCTGCATTTTTTACTGTCTATCCTGACTGAAGAAGAAGGAGAACACATTAAACTGACATTTGTGTACAGGAACAGGGATGTTACCATGAAACTACCAATGTGATCAGCTTCAAATGTCCTGTCCCTGGTCTGATTGGCATCCCTGAATAAACTGACCACCTGTGTTGAAAGGCACACTCTGGTTCAGTCACTGGTATTCCCCCACCATGCTTAGGGATTTCAGCCCTTTTGACTCTCCCCCATTACCAGCTGAGGTGTATAAGAGATGTTGAGCCTTGGGGATAGCTAGAAGTCGATTGAAAAGGGTGCGATCTGGGCATGGTGGGAGAATGGAAAGGGGTGGACGGATATAGAGGTCATAGGACTAGGAGATGCCCTGGGGCAAAATGGGGTCAGGAAAGGGATGTTTCCTGCTTGGTTCCCATACCCAAGGGCTACACAAATAGTGGGCAGGTCTCGGGATCTTCCTCATTGACCCATCCAACTTGGGTGGTGTTGTACAACGCCAGATTGATTAGAAACAAGATGGCTATTATAGTTGATCTTATTGGAACATCTGGTCTGACATGCATCACTGAGAATTGGCTGGATGAGAATGCAGGCCCTATTTTGGCATCTGCTGTTCCATCTGGATTCTTGGATACACTGCCCGATATTGGATCATAGGGGCGGTGGCGTAGCCATTATGTTTAAAAAGGAACTGGGCCTTGTGGATGTGCCAGTGGGGTGAACTCAATCCTTTGAGTGTGTCCTGGGAGCTGGTCTAGGGTTTAGGATACTCCCCATCTACCATCCACCTGGTGATGGGGGAGAATTCCTAAAGGAGTTTGCGGACTTAATTGTCGACATGACCTTGGAGTTGCCCAGATGGTTAATTCTGGGTGACTTCAATGCCTGGGTCAACAATGAACTCTGGCAATTTGGAAATAATCTCTTCCAACTTATGACTATGCTGGGCCTTACACAGGTGGTACTTCTGCTACCCATTTAGGGGGTCACTCTTTGGATCTAGTGTTCCTCCTGGGGATGGAGATCACAGATTTGGGGTGGAACCAGTCAGTTGATCAGACCACCACACCATAAGGTTCAGCTTCGGGGCACCCCCGAGTAGGTCTGCTCCTGTGGAGATGGTCCAGTACTGCCCTTTAAGGGGAGTTACCCCACAGGGCCTATCGGAGGTGCTGGACCTATTGTTTTTATCAAGTGAATGCATGAGTCCAGGTGGTCTTGTACGGGCCTATAATTAGGCTGTGGAGATGCCCTGGACTCAATTGCTCCTGTTCATGTTTGCCCACTCACTCTGTGCCCAAGAACCCCTTGGTTGGATGGGTCCTTGAAGGAGCTGAGAAGAATGGGTCGAAGGCTAGAGAAAGCTTGGTGGAAATCTGGCCTTGATGTTGACAGGCTTAGACTGATGGAACATTATAATTTCTATCAGTCAGCAATCACCCATAAGAAGGCAGAATTCCAGTCCGGGGAGATGGCTGCTGCATGGAATCAACCAGCTCAACTCTTTTGGACTGTGGACAGACTGTGCAATCCAGTCTGCCTTCAGTCTAGAAGAGATTTTTCACAAATAAAGTGTGATGAGCTTGCTCGATCTTTTGCAGATAAGGTTTCCAGCATCAGGTCGGGTATCATTCCAACTCTCTCTATGAGGGATTGTGGAGATCGGTGGGAGGTGACGAGCACCTGTTCTGCCAGGTCTGACTTTAGCCAGCTGGAATTCATGGACATTGTAAGGATTGTCCAGACTCTGTGACCAACCAGCTGTAGTTTGGATCTGGGCCATACACCACGATTGGTAGATTGCGTAGATGCTATCTGCCTGATCCTTGCTGAAATTTTCTGGACATCCCTGGAGAAGGGGTCTTTCCTTATCCCCTCAAGGAGGTGGTCATTTGACTACTACTTAAAAAAACCTTCCTTGGATCCAGACCATCTAGCTAACTACAGACCTGTCTCTACTCTACCCTTTGTGGGTAAGGTTATTGAGAAGGTGGTTGTGTTGCAGCTGGATGACCATCTTACAACCCTCGGTGTCAATGATGCTCTCCAATCTGGGCTAAGGAAAAGACATAGCACTGAGACTTCCCTTGTTCAGGTTTTAAATGATCTCCTAATTGCGAGAGATTGAAAGGCTTATACTATCTTAGTCCTTCTTGATCACTCAGCAGCATTTGACACTGTAGACCATGGTGTGCTTTTGGACTGCCTGTGGCATTTCTATGGACTGTCTGCAACAGTCCTAAGTGGGTTTCGATCTTTCCTCATGGGCAGGTCACAAAGGGTTGTCACTGGAATTTATTCCTCTGATGCCCTCCTTCTGTCCTGTGAGGTGCCGCAGGGCTCCATACTGGTGCCCATGTTCTTTGCAGTGTATATGCTGCCATTGGATATATCATTAGGCAATACAGTTTGGGTTTTCACTGTTATGCAGATGACAACCAACTGTATATGTCCTTCATTCCCGGACAGGATGATGTGATCTCTGTGCTTAACAACTGTCTAGCCGAGATCAATAACTGGATGAGCACTAGCTGGCTGAGGTTAACTCCAGAGAAGACCGAGATGTTGGTTGTGGATCTGGGTCAACCAAGGTGTTGGTTGTGGACCCGGGTCATCCAGAGGTGGGTCTTGGGGCTGGGCACCCTTTTGGCTTATGGTTTGATGATGTCCAGCTCATGACCTCAGACTGGGTGCGTAAACTGGGTGTTATTTGTGACAGCGACTTGACCCTGAAATCACAGGTATCTGCTGTCATCAAATCTTCCTTTTACCATCTAAGGAATATTGCCTGGGTGAAACACCTGGTTCCTCCCACTTACCTTTTTACACTGGTCCATGCCTTCGTAACCACCTGCCTTGATTACTGCAATGCTCTCTACCTAGGGTTTCCAGGGATTCATATCCACCACCTCCAGCTAGTGCAGAATGCAGTGGCCAGGCTTCTGACTGGTCCATCCAGGACTATTCATATTACACTTGTGTTGCACGAGCTGCACTGGCTGTTGGTACAGTGGCAGAGCACCTTTAAGGTTGGTTTGCTGACCTATAAAGCCCTACATGAGCAGGGACCCAGATATCTGCATGAACTCCTTACTCCCCACTGCCCCTCCCACTCATTCTGATCCACCGACAAGGGATTGCTAGAGATTCCCAGGGTTTGGTTAAAAACATCTGGGGCATGTGCTTTTTCTCATGCTGCCCCCACCCTGTGGAATTCTCTACCTCATCGGTTAAGGGAATGCCTGACCATCTCAAGTTTTAAATCAGAACTTAAAACCTATTTGATTTTTCAGGCTTTTTCTGAATGCTTTTAAAATGTAATTATTATTATTGTTTGTTTATATTGTATGTTTATTTTATTGTACAGCACCTTGATAATTTGAAAGACACTTAAGAAATAAATTTTAGTTTACTACTTTACTATATTTTTTATGGGGGGGGAATGCTCTGCAGTTACTTTTATCAGACTTAAAGTAATGTTAACACTGAGCGCGGGGGCTACTTCCGATTTTACAGACGGCACAGACTGCTGGCTGACTGTGTTTTTCTAGAAAGAACACCAGAAAAATAAGGCAAGTTTTTCATTTATGTCAGAGAGCTGCATGACCACATGTACAACAGCTCATTTCTGTAGTGTTATGATTTTTGTTCAGTTTAGAAGTCGCAGGGGCAGCTGCCTGCCTCACCCTGGTCATTCTTCAGAGTTGCCAAAGTGCTTGTGGTTTTCCTGGCACACTTGTGTGTTTTGTACCAGGAGACAAAAAGTGAAGAATAATGATGGAATACTGGTAAATATGCCCTCAGTGTTTTTTACAGTGGGTGGGGAGTGCAGATTCTGAGTGAAGCAGGCAGCACCGAAGTGGGTTGCAGGGGTGGCTGTGGATTACTTTTTTTATTTTTTAACATTTAATGCAGTCCTGACTGTGTTATTATGGGATAACATCCCAGATTCAGTCACAAATTGACCAATCAGAGTCCAGCATTCTTTCTTACCATTGTATAATATCTGTTTTTATGCTCCCTTCAGTACCATATGAAAAAGAACTATGTTTTCTTAATATGTAAACTGTACCTAAATATACCTAAATATATCACAAACATATTTTGGATATCTATCTATAGATATAGATATAGATATAGATATAGATATAGATATAGATATACATTTTCTAGATACTGTACATTTTAGATATTTAAAACATTTGTTGAAATGTGTCTTATACTAGGCATAAATATATTAAATACAGTATATGTTTCTTTGTTATACTATCAGAAATTTAGATTTTCTTAGTTTGTCTTACTTTTGAACATTTTAATTGACTCTCTAATGAACAAATTCTTATTTTGTAAGTGTAATTTTACTCTGTAAGTCCTAAAATAAATGCATGTTAAACATATATATATATATATATATATATATATATATATATATATATATATATATATATATATATATATATACTGAAATATATTTCAAATATAGTTAAAATAGGTTTTGGCTTGACATACAACTGGAAAATATCTTGAATATATGTGCTATTTACCCTCATGAGATGCTGATAGTAAATATTAAATAAATACTTTACATAGTGAATACATATAATTTATAGTTATATGTGGTTGGTATTTATTTTACACATACCTTTAAAAATATATACTGTATGTAGACCACATTTTGTGAATATATATGTGTGTGTATATTATATTATATATTATATATATTGCATTATTTCTACATATATTCTTATAGTAAAATATTAAAAAGACAAGAAAGCAGAGCTCAGGCCACACACAGAAAATGTAATTCCAGACTCTTGAATGTCTGATTCAATATCTGCATTTCTTCAAAGTATATAAAGTGCATAAAAGGAGCCAACACCATACATCAGCCGAACATCTTGGAGCCCCACTGCACACTTTCTCAAATGGTGTCATGCATGAGCAAACCTTTCCCATGAAAGGGACACATTTAAAGTGACAGTGCTTAAAATAATAGCTAGTAAACCTATTATGAAATACAGTTATGAACACATACAGTATTGCTCAAATGGTGACCATAAAAAGCACACAATTAAACTTAAAAAACATAAAACTCATTCCAACATACTGAGCACAGATGGCTACCAGAATAATTAAATAAATAGTGTGGGGGAGGGGAAAAAGAAGGGGGGAGGGAGAAAGGATAAAGGAAGGAGGGGAAGAAAGGGGAAATAGCGGGAAACATTAACTATATTTAATCAAATTAAAATCATTATGAACTATAAATGCTCAAAGTTGTATAAATTCATACATATATATATAGTGCCTAATGAAAACATCCCAATAAATATTATTGTGTCTTCAAAAAAGGTTGAAGCTGAAATCTATCTTTCAAACCAAAACTACTTTTCTTGATTGCGCCTAGCATATATTGCTAGAAGCTTTCTTTCTGTAACAAAGCATTATCCATATCCCCACCACATGCCATGAAATTAATTTTATCTATCACCTGAAACTGAAAGACATGATCTGCACCCATCTTATAGACGTGTTGGACAAAAGCATTTCTATCATCATTTCTTTCTACAGCCCATAGATGCGCCCCGATTCATAACTTAAGTTTTCTAGTAGTTTTGCCAATGTAAAAATGGTTAAACATTAAAGTAGCTTTATATTTTTTATTTATTTATTTATTAAAATGTTTTACCAGGAAGGCACACTGATCAACAAGTTGCTTGTTTTCCGGTGCAACCTGGGGGTAAGGGGGACAGGGAGTACATAGGATAATAATACAGTAACAAACTTTTAATACATTAGCAATACATGAGGGTAACTATAGAGAATTAGTAGGATATCAACAACATATTCCAATAAAGTACAATGGGCATTTGTGAAAATAATAATGGAAAACAAAACAGTAGAAGTGCCATACTACTGTGAGGGTTACATGGTCATTATAAGTAAAGATACAACTAATAGATAAGTGCAATAACATGAGTGGTGACTACTATGAATAAGCATAGACCTAGTTAGTGGTGGGGGGAGGAAAGGGGATGGGTGAAGGAGGTAGTTAAGATAGGGGAAGCAGGTACAATTAGATGATAGGAAGTTGTGGAGGGCAGAGGAGAGGGAGTGATAGGAGAAGGAAATGCAGACTTCAACAGGAAGGAAGTTCCAGAATTTGGGGAAATGGTGGAGGATGGCTGATTGGCCAGCAAGTGTAGAACAATGGGGAATCATGAAGATGCGCAAGTCGGTGGATCTGATGGAGTGAACGGGAGTGGGGGGGGGTGGAGAGGGAAGAAGAAGACAAATAGGAAGGAAAGAAGGGTGCCAAACCAGTATTTAAAAGTAAGTTTGACACAGAGGGAGAGACAACAGTTAGTAAGAGAGGGGAAAGATAGAGAGTGATAAAGAGCACAGTGATGAGTACTTACAGGGGAGTCCAGGGCAAAATGACAGAAGGGGTTGAAAAGGGGGTCCAATCTGGATAAGGTGGTTTAGGGAGCAGCACAATAGACTACATCACAGTAGTCAAAAATAGGGAGAATCATCTTCTGGATGATCAGATGCCTGGCCGTAAGAGGGTTGCTATTATGGTTCCTGAAAAGGGTGCCTAGCTTGTGGCATAGTTTTTTCAGAATGGGGTCAATGTGTCCAGAGAAGTTTAGGTGTGGATCCAGCCATATACCAAAGGTATCTGAAGGAGGAGGTGTCCTCAAGCATAGTCCCATATAGGGTGTGGAAGAAGAGGGAACCAGGGAGCCTAGCAAGTTTCTACCTAGTGCCAAAGGTCATGGAGACTGTTTTCTTGTCATTTAGAAAGAGATGATGGGAAGTGAGCCAGTGCTAGAGCTTAGTGAAGTCAAACTGAAGTCTGGTTTCCACATCGTAGGGAGGATGGCCGGAGGTAAACAGGACAGTATTGTCAGCATACCTGTGGATGGAGGTGGAGGAACAGAATGATGGTAAGTCATTTAGGAAAATGGAAAAGAGGAGGGGGACCCAGCACTGAGCCCTGTGGGAACCCAGTGAGGATTTGGAGAGGGGGGGGCAGGACTCAGAAATTCTAACTGATTGTGTCCTCCCTGTAAGGTAGGTCCAGAAACAGTTAGTAGCCATTGGAGAGAGCTCGGCTGAAGAAAGGGACTGGAGAAGGAGGGAATGGGAAACTGAGTCAAAAGACTTGGCCAGGTTGACAAAGATGGTGGAGGTGATCAATCCATGATCTAGTCCAGTAAGGATTGAATCAGTGAGCCTGATCAGGGAGGGTGTAGTACAATGGTTTTTCCTGAATTCAGATTGGAATGGGATAAAGAAATTGGAGTTAGAGAGAAAGGAGGAGATTTGGGAGAGAACAAGGTGTTCCTGAAGTTTAGTGAGGGTAGAAAGCAAGTAGATATAGCGGTAGTTGCCAGGGAACATAGAGTCACCCACTTTAGGGAGGCAGATGATGACAGCATGCTTCCAGGGTGAGGGGACATTTGCAGTTGAGAAGGAGAGGTTTAGGATTACCAAAAGAGGGAAATTGATAACTGAGGCAGAGAGGAAGAGAAGCTTGGGGTCAAGTTCATTGGGGAAACTGCCTTTAGATAGGTTGAGAGTGAGCAGGGCAGTGAGGGTACTGGCAGATGAAACCACTAAGAAGGTGAAAGGGATGTGGTCAGGATCAAGGCTGGTAGTTCAGTTGGTAGTAGGGGAGGCTGTTGGAGTTCCAGCTGGGAGGGAGGCTAGCAAGGCTAATGCGCATGAAGTGAGGTAGAAGTTGAATTCCTTGGCCACAGTACCATGGTCAGCAGTGAGGGTGTTTGTATTAAGGACAGTGGAAGGGGTGAGTGGGGGGGGGGGAAGAGGGGTTGGATGACTTTCCAGAATTTGGAAAGGTAATTTAAATTAGAGTGGAATGCTGAAGAGAAGTATTCAGCCTTAGCGAGCCTTGTTGCTTTTGTGCATACGTTGCAGAGTTTGCAATAGGTATTGAAATCACATGGCATTTTGTTTGCCTTATGATTTCTCTAGGCTTGGTCACATGCTCTAAAGCAGGCCAGTAGCTCTGGGGTGTCCAATGAACATGGTTGCCATGACCTCTAGTATGCTTAAGGGGGGCATGGAGGTTCCAGATGGAAAGGAATTTGTCTTTAAAGTAGGCTAAGACACTATCCACATTGGAAGCAGTGGTTAATGGGCTCCAGTCTGTCATTGCTAGGTCATGGAGGGGGGGAGGAGTAATGTCTAGGGATTTTTAGGAGCGCATTAATAGTATCTTATACAGGGGTTTGGGCCTGTGGACTTTAAGAATCAGATATGTCAGCTGTTGGTTGCTTAAGGCATCAGGAAGTGTGCCCAAACTGATAACCCGATGTGGATGAGTGAGAAGTGCCCAGTCTAACAAAGTGTGATTTTAGGTTTCTGAATTAGTTTGGGTAAGTTCCTGAATGAGCTGGGATAAGGTATGTGAGGTGATGATGTTTCAAGCTTGCTGTTGGAGGGTGATAGCCAGTTTAAGTTAAAGTCCCCATGAGGAACATTTTGCCTGATCTGGAGTGTGTGACAATGGTAGTGATGAGGTAAGTAGCAACCGAAGAGGGAAGGTTGGGGCTGCAGTAGATGCCTACCACAAGGATTGAGATGGTAAATGGCAGAAAGACACAGATAATAAGGGCCTCATAGTTAAATGGTAGTGTAGTTGAGAGGGTGATGGCATATTGTAGGAAGGAGGAGATATACATTGCAACCACCCTCCCACCTCTGCCTGATCTATCTTGTCTGGCTAGAGAATAGCTAGGGATAGAAAAAGTTTGGTCAGGCATTTTATTGTTCAGCCAGGACTTGGATAGGATTAAAATGTTAGGGGTCAGTGAGACCACCATGGCTTGCAGGGGGTCTATCTTAGGCAGGAGGCTGCGCATATTTAGGTGCAATAACTTAAATCCATTTGGTAGTGTAAGGGAATTTGTGGGCTTTTGCCCATAGATAATTTGTGTGAGACCAGAAGGAGTGTTCGCAGGAGGACCTGGGTTGAGATGGATGTTACCCAAAGAAAGGAGTAGTAGACAAATAATTAGGCAATGTAGTTTAGGGGTTTTGAGAAATGTCCGAGGCTTATGTAGTTCAAGGCTGGAGAGTACACGGGAAGGGGGAGATAAGACATTTAGCAGGAGTCTGATAAAGACAAGTAAGGTTGGGTCAGAGAAAAGGGGGACCACAGGAGGCAGCCAAAAGTGGCTCCAGTGACAGAGGAAGAGAGGTGAGGTAATAGTATGGCAATTAGAGAAGACAACAACATAATCAGTGTTGCAGCTGACAAAACACTTAATCTTAAACTCTCTGTTATGAGGATTTTGAAAAGTGCTACCAGTTTCCAAATGTCTACAAAAGGAGCAGTTATTGCACTTGAAAGTACCCTAGGGGAGGGGTGCAGCAATCATGTTTTCCATGGGACTAAAATGACTCCTGACAACATAATCCCCTATATTTCTACCCCTTTTGTAAGTAATCATGGGGCTTTCCTTAGTCTATTCCAATAGTCTTGGTTCTATTTGCAACACATGCCAGTGTCTATTCAGATTTCTTTAATAGCATGTGACTGGAGAGAAAAAGTGGTAATGAAATTCATCCATTTATTATGCTTCTGCCGACCCCCTGGTGGATTCAGCAACTGTTCCCTTGGAATGTCCTACACTTTCTGTGAGGCTGTGTTTAAAGTTCTATGAGAATAACCACATTCTTTAAAATGATCTGTCATTTGGCAAAGGCCAATGTGGTGAAACAGTTTCTTTTTAATCTTGTTTATTGACTAAATGGCACATTCTCAGTCAGATGTCTTGGATGATAACTTGTAAAGTGCAAAATAGTGTTCCTGTCGGTCTTTTTTCTAAAAAGCACAGTATGTACCCCCAATGCTGGATGTTCCATCCTTTGTAATCCTGAGGTCAAGAAAATCAATAGTCTGCTGGTTGGCTGAAACAGAGAATTTAAGATTGCAGTTAGTGGATTCTAACTATGCCACAGATAACTCCAGTTCTTGTCTTGTGCCTTTGCACACCATAAACAGGTTGTCAGCATATCTCCTGTATAGGTCAGTTTTCTCATGGAAAGGATTTCTGCTTCCATCCCTAATTGTTTTCTGCTCCCAGTTAGTCATGTAGATATTTGCATAAGTTGGTGCGAAGACCACACCCATGGCTGTCCCTTTGACTTGAATGAAGCAATCTTGCCCAAATTTAAACACATTGGCCCAGATATTCAAAAGGGATGCGCCATGCACAATAGAGATGCACCAGTGCAAGTACGAAAATGCTATATTCTGCGATATTCAGTGGGAGACAGTTGTGCCACACAAGTCACAATGTGCAAGAGTATAATGGCAATGAATGCATGCACAACTGTAGGGGGAGGAACCTTGAATAAATGGCACAGTGCGATATTCAACAGCATGCGCCATGCGCAATAGGGGAGCAAGCGGAAGTTGCGCGATAGCGGAAATTATCCAAATTAAAAAGGAACAAGAGAGAGGCGCAAGAACGCTACAGGAAAGCCAGAGGTGGGAGCAAGGTGACAGCAACTGGAAAGAGGGTAACAGTGAGTGGGACTGGGCAGGAGCAGGACAGGGCACACCTGGGAACAAACAGAAACAGGACAGGAGTGTGGAGCCTGTGCCACTGTGCAGGAGAGACAGGGAAGTGCCACAGTGGACTGAGGGCAATGGCAATAGGCAGGACAGCCAAAGGCTGGAGGTGTACCCAGTGCAGGGGGAGCATCACAAAGGACAGTGGGGGGAATGGGATAACAGCTGCTGGGGGGGGAACACCAGCCAGGGACATGGCCAGTGCCACCTTCCAGATGGAGGCAGTAATGTGGGGTGTGAGAAGGCAGGCAGCAGGGGGGTATGACCATGGAAGGGCCCGTTGGTGGCATGCCCCCAACAGGTGGTACCGAGCCTGCACCACCTTCAAGCACTACACTGACACAGAGATTGTGGGCCAGTATCGCCTGAAGCAGGTGATTCTGAGGTGGCTCTGTGAGCTGTGCAGTGATGAGATGCAGGTACCCACACGACAGAGCCATGCTCTGTCAGTGGAGACAAAGGTGACAGCTGTCATGTGCCTGCTCACCACAGGCACCTTCCAGAGACCAACAGGGCACACAACAGGTATAATCCAGTTGGCCACGTCATACCTACTCACACAATTCCTCAGCACACTGCTGCCACATGCTGCAGAGTACATCCATTTCCCCAGCACACAGGCGGAGTGCACAGCACACATACAAGAGTTCCACAGGGTAGCATGTATGCCTGGCATGCTCGGGACCATTGACTGTACCCATGTGGCCATCTGCATGCCACCTGGCCCGGATGGTGCAACATACATCAACTGGAAGGGTTAAGCCAGCATCAACTGCCAGGTGGTGTGCGATGCCAAGGGACACATAACCAATGTCTGTGCCACGCACCCTGGGGGAGCACATGATGCCTTCATCTGGCACCAGTCTGTACTGTGTCACAGGTTCGAGAGTGGGGACATCCCCACTGGTCACCTAGTGGGTGAATATGCACATCACGCAGGATGACATGGGCAGCTGGGGGGGTGCATATTCAGAGCTGCCATGGGTACCAGCCTTGACGGCCCATGGCAGAGTGACATTGACCACCATACTAATGTCCACCCTCTACACACAGGTGACAGTGGCTACCCACTCCATTCCTGGCTGCTCACACCATACCAGCACCCCATGACCCCATCACAGCAATGGTACAATAAGGCACATGCCACCACATGTAATGTCATAGAGCAGGTGTTCAGGATGGTGAAGGCACATTTCCATTGACTGGACACATCTGGCGGTGCCCTACAGTACAGCCTCTCGAAGGCCTGCAGGCTATTCCTGGCCTGTTGCATCCTGCACAACATGGCCAATGACTGTGGGATAGCTGTAGAGGTCGAAGAGGGGGACAGTGATGGGGACGATGAGGACGTCAGTCCAGACGGTGATGGGCAGCCACTCCTTGGGTGAAGGGACCCCCGCCTGATCCAGATGTCACAGCTGCACCGGGACACCATCACAGAGGAGCACTTTGACCAACACAGGTAGGTCATGGGGCCATGTGCAACCACCAATGGCAAGGGCACAACCTATAGACATGCATGGACGAACCCCAGGGGCGGATGGCGGCAAGGGAATTGACTGAGCGTGGAACAGCACATGCCATCAGGGATGGGCAAGGCCTAACATGACACGCGGTCACACACACACACACACACACACACACACACACACACCACAAGACATGCACAAGGGGTAGAAGGCACACTGACCCTGACTGCAGCCCCTAGCCACACACAGGTCTACAGACAACCACGCCCAGTGCCCGTCACTGTGCGTGTCTCAGACGCTGGGCACCATTGCACACTGGTGGACAGCGCAACGCAGGCATCATCACGCACATGCCACAGTGGCCAGCAGCCGGGATGGTGTGCACATGGGCCATGTGTGTGTGTGCAGGGCCATGTGCCTGACCCATGTGTCACATGTTGCACAATACACTGCACACAGGGCAGCGTCAGACAGTAGTCATGGTGGGAGACAGGTCAGTCATGCGGCACAGTGCCACGGCTGCCACAGATGCGTGGGCAGCCCTGACGAGACCTGCCAGCCATGACAGGCTGACCATTGGCCTCATGGGGTGGCATCAACGGACCCTCAGGGGTGACACCGCGGGAACTTGACAGTGTTCAAGAAGGGGTCTGCAGCTCACCGAACATGCCTGCACCAGGCGTGCTTGGTATGCCCACAGCTGAACCCGGTGTTGACATGGAAGCAGTCGCACGATGCCAGGAACGGGGGGTGGACATGACACTGCACAGTGTCTGCGGCACATGGGCAACAAACTGGGTGCCCAATGTGGCCATGACAGCTGTGAATGCACGTGTCTGCCTGTTAATGGCAGCAGTCACATCCTCCCACTGCCGGGCCATCTCTGCCAGGGGCAGAGCGTGGTCTCTGCTGTGTTGCTCCTCTGCCTGGTGCAGAACCACACTGAGTGCTTCCACTGCCCTAACAAGCTGAGACTGCTGATCCATGGAAGCCTGGAATAGGCGGCTGTGCTCATCAAAGAGGTAATCCACTGGATCAGCGTGCTGTCCCTCAAGGTGTTCCTGGCCAAACTGGGCATCACCCCTTGATTATGGGTGTTGCGCACCACAGCCATGCACCTTGGGGGAGCACATGATGCCTTCATCTGGTACCAGTCTGTACTGTGTCACAGGTTTGAGCTTCCACATGCGGTGCACTGACACCACCCCCCGACACTGTCCCCCCGTCACCATTGGCTGACTGCTGACACTACCCCTCCGGCCACTGCTCACCAGGGCTCACCGGTGCTGCCGCAGCACCTGCAACAGCCCCACTGGCCTGGACGCACACCAATGCTGCTCCACTGGTGCATACAGGCACAGGCTGGGACTGTGATATCATGCAGGCCTCCACAGTGGCACCACCCACGGCTGTGCCCATGCTGTTACCTGCTTTGGGACCATCCTGCAGCCCACACGTATCACTGTCCATAATGTGTGATCCATCATCATCGGTGCCAGATCTGGCACCAGTCCGTGTCACAGCACGCTGGCATTCATGGACACTGTCATGCTGGGACATGGGCAGGGCCTCCTCCGCACCAGCACCACCAACTTCAGTTCCGACAGACAGACGGGTATACTGTGGTCTTGACCCTCGGACACCTGTGGAGGTGGATGGGTGCTCCTCTGTGTCCAGGGTATCAACCTCACTGGACACACCTACCACCGCTGACCCAGGTAGACACTCAGGAGCTTTAAGGGAACACAGTAGCATTAATGTCTCTGCCCTACCCGGTGGCATTCCCCCGACCCCCCACACAGTGACAGCACAAGACCTACCATGCAGTGACAGGCTGCCACCCATCTGGAAGCCACCACCTGAAACACCCTCTAGGGCACAATGCTGCATGCTGCCAGCCACCTGCTCCTCCTGTGTCATCAGGCGTGGCACATCTGGCTGTCCACCACCAATTGAAGCATGTGCTGCCCTGATAGCAGCCACCTTATCTTTTATCCTCCTCTTGTCTGTGCCCACCTTCTTCTTGCATTCCTGCATGGACCGCTGATGGCTGCCATGCTGGTTGATGTCACGCGCTACCTCATCCCATGCCACAGCATGGGCCTGTGGTGTTCCCCGCTGTCCACTGAGCAGCGGTTCCCTATTGAGGTAGGCCTCAAACAGGGCATCTGATTCTGCCCAGGTGAAGTTGGGCCTCCTCCATCTCCCACATCTCTTTTTCCTCCTCCTCCTCCTCACGTTCGGTCATTATTGAGGTGTTACCTCTGAATGTGCAGTCCCATGCATCTCCCACACACCACAGTCTACACTTCCAAACAGCATGCGACCCCCAACAATAGACTGCAATACCAAACAATGACCTCTGAAGCCCCATGTCGCATTTATATAGCGCAAGGCATGCAAATGAGGTGAGGCGCAACTTTAAGTGGATGCTAATGCAGTGGCTGCACCATGGAATAGCTGATGAGCTGATTTGCATCTGCTGGCTGAATATCAAGCTGTTGCACCTTGCGCAATTGTGTTGAGCGTACTCAGGCAAAGGCGCAACTCTGTGACATGCGCAGTAGGCACCACACAGCGCATGCCCAGGGTTCTGACACTGATGCCTGCCATGCTGATGATGTGCTGAGCATGGGAGGCAGTGCAGGGCACTGCCACTGCTGTATCAGTGGTGCTAGTGCACTGTTCACAAGTATAGCGCTCATGCCCTGGAGTGCAGTAGGTGCCGTGGTGCCACAGTGCAGTATGCCACTGCATGGCATCACACACAGTCACTCAACTGCACTACATGCAGGGAGTCCCAATCGAACTGTGGCGGTCTGTACACGACAGACTCTTGACCCTGCGGTTGACCTTTGCCCCCTAGGCATCATGTGTCCACATGGGTGCACCCCTATCGCGCTGTTCGGTGACAGCGCAATGGGGAATGGCAGCGCTGTACCACACAGCATCTGCACATGGTGTACGTGTGCTACAGAGTGCCATTTTGTGATCCTAGCTGCAGTAGTCATGGCATGCAGGAGAGCAGCCTTGGGTGCCCTCAGGAGCTGGCCAATTTGCTGGCCATTGTAGAGCCCCATATTGGGGCCCTGTTTGGGAATGTGCCCTTTGATAGGGCAAGGAGTGCAGTGTGGAAGGAGGTGGCAGTGTCACTGGAGGAGGCCACCGGTATCTCCAGAAGTGTGGAGCAGTGTCGCCACCACTATGGGGACCTCCAGCGGAGGGACCCAGACAGGCTTGCCCATCTATGGGCAATGCCAGGCGAGGTGCAGTGCCACGTCCAGGTAGGTGCTCCATCCATACACTGGTAGCGTCCGTCCGGGTTTCATGGTGGGTATGTGTCCACCAGGGGGGCCATCCAGTGTGGGCAGTGTTGATCATGGTGGGGTTGCGGCATGGCTGGGCTGTGCAGAATCACACACACAAAGGGGGGGCTTTGCTACTGTTTGTACTGATGTTCTCCTCTCCATGTTTGCACCCTAGGCCCTGAGGAGAGGCGACGAGCCCGAGAGGCATGGGCACGTGTGGATCAGGAGGCTGCCCAGCAACAGCCATGTGATGAGAGGGCCAATCAACAGCAGTGCCCAGATGTAACATATGCAGGTGAGTACCTTTCTTACTGAATATTCTGTGCATGCTGTGTTGTGGGGTAGGCGGCGGGACATGGCCACCATCCATTGATGCCACTGACGTGCAAGCCACACGATATACTCAGCACTGTCCTGTGGCACTGCATGTGTGGGTGTGTGTTGCTGGTGGTCCATGCATGCACTAGGTACATGGCTGTGCCACTGCCTTCGCACCGCATAGCCCTGTCACTGTACACATGGTGTTGCTGTGCAGGACTTGGGCGGTGGGTGTGTGCAGTGGTCCACATGGCTGTGTGCACCTGGATGGGCAGGTCTTGTGGACATGATCACTGTGGGTGGTCACACACAATCACAGGGGCGTGGCCCATGGCTGTATGCTATGCACAATGGGTGGGCTGCAGGGGGATGGACATTCACACCTATTGATTCTGCTCCCTTGTCCTAGGTGGTCAGCATTGGATGGCTGTTGAGAGGGCCTTGCAGGAGTTACTGCAGCTAGTGAGGGCATCACTGGAGATCCTCCAGCAGATAGAGAGGCATGGTGTAAGGAGACGGTGGTCTCATAGACACCACAGGACTGATGAGCGGGGCAGATGTTAGGCCCTCCATGCCCCTGGAAGAACCTTAACTCCCTGGAACCACCTTCAAACCCCTTCTTCCTTCTCCCAGTTGTTCACCCCTGCCCCTTACCCACCCCACCTGGTTTGTGGCCCTTCCCCCCCATTGTATATATTTGTATATAGTTATGTTTATAGCCTATTTACAATACATTTGTTTTGTAATGACAACTGTGGTGGTCTATGATTTACAGCAGGCTACAGGTGCTCAGCTGCAGTGGTGTGCATGGCGTCAGGGTTGGTGCAGGCATGGGTGTGTGTGTGTCCAGAAGGGAACCGCCTATGGTGTGGGTGGGGGAATCAGTCACTGTCTGTGGTTTATGTGTTTTCTGTGCACTAGTTGCCTGTGTACAGTGGTCCACTGTGCATGCTCTGTGTCCATGGCACCCCTGTCAGACCATCCATGGCCTGTGCAGCTGACATGTCTGTGATATGCACCATCTGCTGGCATGTCAGTGGTGGCTGTCCATGCTGGAGAACCACTGTACCCGGCACAATGCCAGGTTGCCTCCTGTCACTGGTATGGTGCACATCTGCCTCAGGTGGCACTGCGGCCTCCACTGTTTTTGTCCCCCCTTCATGGTGTTGCATGTGTCTGTTGCAGGGGATGTGCTCCACTGTCTGTCACTTGTGTTCCAGCCGTGTGCTGGTGGCATACGGCTTCATGGTGCATGCGAAGGGTGGCTGGTACATCTGTGCCATGGAGGGGTGCTAGCTGTGGGTTCACGGCTGCTGTGGCCACATGTCAGCAGGTTTATCGACCACTACTGTGTCCCTGTGTTGGTGTGCACTTGGGTATGGGTTGGTGTTTGTCCATGCACTGTGTTGCATCCTGTGTGGCGCATGCTTCCATGCACCACTGTGGGATTCTTTGCTGGCTGTTGTGGCCAGTGCTGGGACAGGGTGCATCCTTGGGAGGGTATGCAGGGTGCTACGCTGGTGGTGGTGTCCGGGGCATGCCCCATCACATGTGTGGTACCTCATGTGCCAACGCATGGTCAGTCTCTCAGCTATACCTCGGGGGGGGCCACGCAGGGCAGCACTGTGTCTGCAGTTGTTGCATCAGTGTCTGCTGCCACACACTTCATTGAGCTCGCAGTGGAGCTGCCTTGCATGTCTCAATGGTACACAGGGTTGCATTGTCACAGTTGGGGTGGTGGCATGCATGGGGTCCTGCAGTGTTGGGCACTGCTCCTGGGCAGGGTGTCTCGGGAACACTGTGCAAGGTGTGCGCTGCATTGGTGGGATGGTGTAGCATGTGGTGGCCAGACTTCCTTGTTTGCCAGTCACAGATTGCCAGGGGGTGTGCTGGGGCACCATGCCCCAGCTGTGGGATTGTGGCTGGTTTCCATGGGCCGGTGGTTCTTCCAGCTCTCCTCTGGTTGTGCAGTTCAAGGGGTGTGGGGGCAATGTCTGTTCTGCTGTGTGCTTCTCAGCCCATATCTTCCATGTGTGGGGGACTCCTGCATCCTGTCCCTGAGCATCCCTGGTTGTGCTGATGTGCTGCTACCCTGCTCCACTGCGCATATCTGGTTGTGCTATTGCTCATTAGGCCTGTGCCACTGCGCATCCCTGGCTGCGCCATGGTGCAGTTGGTGCGATATTCAGTTGTGTGGCACAAGCGCATCTAGCCCTGCGCAGTGTTTGAATATCACACGTGTTGCGCATAGACACACTGTACTTGCACCTGCTCCTGATATTGTGCTACTTTGTGGTGCAGTTTGAATATCCGGGCCATTATATATTAATATATATTCAGCCAATGTTATAACAAACTTCATGTGCACATGACTGAACTGAGTGTGGGACACCATAGCTTCCCTCATAGCATTTAGTCCCTCTGTATGTGGAATATTTGTGTATAAGGTGGCCATCTCAAGCGTAACTAGCCACCAATCAGGTTCCACACATATATCTGCCAAGGTCTGTAAGATGTGTGGACTATACCATATATAACTGGGAGCAATTTGGGCTATTATTTTGATTTGTTCTTCAACAAGTTGAGCCAGGGGTTCAGTTAGGGAGCATATGGAGGCTATGACTAGGCATGCAGGGGGATATTCCAAATTTGTATGGATTTTTGGCAGTCCATAAATAACTGCTCGAACTGGATGTTGTACTATAAGGTACTCATACAACTCACTTGATATCAATCTCATCAACAGGCACGCATTCAAGTATGCATCAATTTCCTTTTTGTATTTTAATGTAGGACCATAGAAAACTACTTTATAAAACTTTGTATCTGAAAGTTCCCTGTATATCTCTTTCTTGTAATCTTCCACATCCCATATTACTTGTGCCTATTGAAATCAGACATTCAAGAATCTGGAATTACATTTTCTGTGTGTGGTCTGAGCTCTGCTTTCTTGTTTTTTACTGTTTCTTCACATTTGTAGCTTGGCCTGAAGGTCCAGTAGCCATTTTCCCTGCTTCATTGTTCATTGTTTTGAATTGGCATGGACTAGCACCAGAACTGGCCCATTCAACTTGTCAGAGCCACCTTTTAGCATTCATCTGGAAGCCGGTACATTCATGAGCACACCTTAACCAGGATCAAGAAGACTGGTTGAGTCACTATTTTTAATGAGGGAGAGTTGAATCCCCTTTTGTGTGCAGAACAACTGCACACGCAGAGAGTAACTGAACCCAACATTGGAAACACCATGGCGAACAGGTCATTGATATCAAGGAGGTCTTCTCCCTGCTAAAAAAAGTTGTGTTAAAATCAAGGAGACATTACTGGCAAAGGGTCACAATGTCTTCATATCTAGCACCATGTGGGCTGCGGTTTACTAAACAACCTAATTTTGGAACTGAAAGGGAGAATGTTTTGAGAGGATGGCAACAGTTTATACTAGATTCCTTGTCTGGACTGATAGAATACATGCCAAAAAATGAAGAAGAGATGGAGAAGGAAATCAAACAGCAGGTTATGGAAACTAAGGAACCGGTTTTAAATTTCTCTGCTAATGTGGAATATTCCATGTATTGAGAGCAACTGGATGAAAACATAAGGTGAACTGATATTCAAATTAAGAAACAGAAAGAATAAAAATTTGAATGGGATAAAAATGATTATTCAAATGCGTGCATTTTTGATTGGTAAAAAAAAAAAGCGGTAACCAATTGAAACCTATTTTAAAGAAAATGACCTTCACAGCTGAGAGAGATGTGTATACAAGTGGCTCGGACAAAGAAGGACAGACATTTCAAACAGAGGAAAGTTTTTTTATAGAAGTGAGCCTGGACAGCACAATTCCCCCGAATCAACAAGCAGCTGCGGCCCTGGACAGAACATATCCCACTCATCAACATGAACCAGCAGCAACTCCAATACTTCCAGTTCTATTGGAAAAGATCCTAAGGAGAAGTCCCAGAATCACATGATTCAACATTACAAGATGAGAAGAGGAATGAGAGGCAAGGACAGAGGAATACCAGGTACAGTATGTGTGTTTGATAGTGTTGTTGATATACATATATTCACCAGGAATTTGAACTTGAAAGTACTGTATCACGATAAAGACAGTAATGATGATGATAATGAATTAAATATGACTTAAGGTGTTTCTCCTCATAATGATGCCCCTTGTGACAGGCCCACTCCCGTGGGATGGGATTTCCCTCTCTCTGCGTCCCAGCAAAATCCCTCTTGTGATGAGGGGGGTGGAGAATGGGGACAGATATACCCTTTCTCCATGCGAGGAGATACAAATACAGTCTTGAGTCTGTGTTCCTGGGGTAGAACCCTTTTAGCCACTGCACCACAAACCAGAAAACCACGTTTGCTTAGGCTTCAGGGGGCCCTATACACTCAATTATGTGTCTTTCCCCAGAAATGCAGTGCTCGGTTCAAATCCAGCCACAGGCTTCTCCTGAGACCCTTCATACTTCCTAACCTCCTTTAAAAATGGTATTTCCCTCTGGTAGCATTTAGCCCTAAAAACAGTCACACAGGCATGGTTTTGTTTGAACATTTGCCGAAGCAGCCACACATATAAACAACATAGGCAGAATTATTTTTAAATTAAGCCAAAGGCTTTACTAATAAATAAGAAAACAGTAAATAACAAAAAGACAAAATTATTTGGATATTGGTTACAGTACATTGAAAAATAAATGGACAGTGTACATAAATAAAATCCTACACTTTAAACTCTGAGGTTAACAGTCTACCTTGAGTCCTTAGTTGGGATTTTGAAGTGCAGAAGTGTTCTTAAAAAGTGTGGTAGATGAAATCTTCGCTCTCAGTGATCTAGGAGAAAATTATCTCTGCATTAAGACAGGCAAGGTCCAACTGCCTCAAGTAAGATGGCAACAAAAAACAGTGAAAAGGCCCAGACACCCCTCTGCATCCTGGATTTAAAGGGTTTCAGTGGGGCATGTCCAGTTGATATGGTCTGCCTTGCGGTTGGCTAGCATTTTAGTTTCTATGGTTACCCAACCAGTCAAAGTTCAGTATTTTATTACTATAGCACAGATACGCAGTTTCTAAACATAAGAAAAAATACATATGGTAAAATCAGTTCAGACCAGACTTCTGGAAGATAGTCCAGTCTTCCTGTTTTTTTTTTTGTTGTAGTTGTTTAACCAGGAGTAGCACACTAAGCTGAAAGCTTTTTTACAGGAGTGACCTGGGAGTACAGGGAAGCTAAGTGACTTGCTCAGGGTCACACAGTGTGCAAGTGGAAGCTGTGGGATTCAAACCCACGTCTGGCCTGCTGGATGTCACCAGATTTGCAGTTCAGAGCTTTAAACCACTGTGCTATACTGCCTCCTATAATCAGGACTAGCACACTAATCTGAAAGCTTTTTTACAGGTGCAACCTGGGAGCACAGGGAATTTAAGTGACTTGCTCAGGGTCACACAGTATACAAGTGGAAGCTGTGTGGTTCAAACCCAAGCTGGTCTGCTAGATGTCACCAGATTTACAGCTCAGAGCCTTAAACCACTGTGCTATACTGCCTCCTGTTGGGACATAGCTGTTGTTAATCAACCCTAAATACAGCTATTTTACATAAATGGTAGGCTAGTCATTTGTTAACAAGCTTAGCTACTGCAGATCTCTGAAAACAAAGGAAAGGTAGATGAAGAGGAACCAGCTATGCTGTGTTGCATTTAGAGACAAATTGACCTGCCAGCTGGCCAGCTCTGCTTAAATATTCTTTTTGTTCCTTTTAGATAACTTAATTAACTCTAGTTTCTGTTAGCAGAAAACTATTTTTGTTGTGTAGTAACAAGAAACTCACATACGTTTACAGGGCCCATGGTCTTTACCCATGATTCCTTGCCCTTACACTGGCTATTATGGGCATCTAATGCATTTCTCACATAAAGTTATATAAAACATGTCCCAGAATAATAAAATTTGGCCTTATCTTGCCACACTCCTGCCTCCTAAACAGAACATGAGAGGAACATGCTCCTTTCTAGTAAATGTTTACCACCAATTCTGTCCTGTTCCGACTGGCGGGATAGGCTTTCTGCATTGGCATTTACAGATCCTGACCAAGGTCCAATGTCCAGGTCATAGGCCTATAGCACAATGCTTCACCTAGGAAGTCTTCCATTCATTTTTCCCACCTGGTTTACCCACACCAGAGGGTTGTGGTCTGTCTGTACCCCGAAGGGCCTCCCATAGAGGTATGGCTGTAGCTTCTTAAGCCACCACTCCAGAGCAAGACATTCATTCTCCACAGTGGAGTATGCCTGCTCTCTGGGAAGTAGCTTTCTACTTAGGTACACAATTGGGTAATCCCTACCCCGTTGAGTCCTCTGACTGAGGACAGCACTAATCCCCACATCTGAGCTGTCTGTCTGAACAACAAATGGTTTAGTGTAGTCTGTGTTAGCCAGCACAGGGGCACTGCACAGTGAGACTTTTAACTGGGTGAAGGCCCTGTTACATGCTGGATCCCATTTTACTTTGTGGGGCTGCCTTTTTTTAACAAGCTACATAGGGAAACTGCCAGGGTGCTGTAATTTGGTACACATTTTCTGTAGTACCCTGCAGCCCCCAGGAATCTTCTGACTTGTTTCTGGGTCTCTGTCCTGGGCCATGTCTCAAATGCCTCTATTTTGGTCTGGTTTGGACATAGCTGTCCCTTCCCCACTACATGTCCCAAGTATGATACCTCAGCCATACAATCTGGCACTTTTCAAGCTTCACAGTGAGTTCTGCCTTTTGAATCCTGCCTAACACTTCCCTCAGATGAGACAGGTGTTCCTTCTAGCTGGTACTGAAGATGACAATATCATCCACATAGGCCACTGCATACTCTTCAGTACCCTGTAACACCTGGTTCACCCACCTATGGAATGTGGCTGGGGCATTCTTCATCCCAAAAGGCATCACCTTAAATTTAAAGAGGCCTATTAGGGTGAAGAAGGCTGACAGTTCCCTAGCTGTGGCAGTCAACTCCACCTGCCAGTACCCCTTTGTCAGGTCTATGGTTGTTTGGTAAGTCACCCCTCCCAATTTGCCCAACAGCTCATCTGTCCAGGGCATATTGTGGGCATCGAACTTCATGATTGTGTTGAGTCCATGATAGTCCACACAAAAGCTGGTAGACCCATCCAGTTTGGGGACAAGGACTACGGGTGAGGTCCAGGGACTGTGGGATTTATGAATTACCCCTAACTCCAACATTTCCTCCACCTCCCTCCTAATGTCCTTTAGGACAGCTTCAGACACCCAGTAAGCTGTCTGTCGTATGGGCGCTTGCGTCCTTGTGTTCACATCATGGGTTGCTAAGGGGGTCTGTCCAGGCTTGGCTGTAAATAAAGGGAAAAAGTCCTCTAAAACCTCCTTCACTTCCTTGCTCTGTCCTGAGGTCAGCTGGGGTGACAGTGTTATTGTCTCCACTGATGATTCCTGCTTGCATTCCTCTAGCAAGTACAGGAGGGGGTCATCTTTGCCCATCCCTTCCCCAGGACTACAAACAGCAAATACCATGTTGGCCCTATTTACATATGGCTTCATCATATTAAAATGGTACATTCAATGGGCATGTCTCCTGTCAGGCAGTTCTACAATGTAATTCACATAATTTACCTGTCAGACTACCTAGTATTGTACTGCCCAATTGGCCTGCTGATTGTCCTTCCAGACAGGAATGAGGACCATTACTTCCTGACCTGTGCTATACAAGTGAGCTCTGGCTCTGGGATTGTACCAGATTTTTTGCTTCTACTGGGCAGCTGACACGTTGCTTTGAGGCACTGCCATAGGCTCCTTCAGCTTCTCCCTCAGCCTAAGGACATACTGTATTCCACTACACGAGTTCCCTGGGTGGCGTTCTTGTCTTCCCAGATAAAGTTTAGGGGCCCACACACCCTATATCCGTATAAGAGTTTGAAGTGGGAGAACCCTGTTGACTCTTGGGGCACCTCCCTGTATGCGAACAAGAGGTGAGGGAGGTATTTCTCCCAGTCCCGCCCATGTTGTTCAGCAAATGGTTGGAGCATTGATTTTAGGGTACCATTGAATCTTTCTATGAGTCCATTTTCTTGTGGGTAACAAAGTGTTGTGCATCTTTGTACCACCCACACTTCTCTCACAGAGATTGCATCATGTCTGACATGAAGTTAACCCCTCAATCAGAGATAACCACCTATGGAAACCTAACATGTGAGAAAATCCCTAGCAAGGCATCTGCCACTTTGAGTGCCTTAATGGAGGACAGGGCAACTGCCTCTGGGTATCGGGTGGCATACTCAGCCACCATTAAGATATACCTTTTTCCAGAAGAGCTTGGTATATTCAAAGGTCCCACAATATCCATTCCTATCCTCTGGAATGGCTCCTGTACAATGGGCAAGGGAAGTAGGGCAGCTTTGTTTTACTACCTGCCTTCCCTATCTGTTGGCACTTTTGACAATACCTGCAATATTCCTTCACCTGCTGTGTGAAGTTGGGCCAGTAGAAATTCTGGGCCAATCGCTGCATGGTGCATACAATTACTAGATGTCCAGACATAGGGATATCATGGACAACCTTGAGCCAAGCACTCACAATACTTCTGGAAAACAAAAAGCTTGCTTCCCATCACCCCTCCATCTGTCCTTATGTTCTGTGTATACAGCAGTCTGCTGTCTCGAAATACCCAATGTCTCATGTCACCTCCTTGTGTCCCATCAGCTTCTGCACAAGCCCTCAACCTCTCCAAACTAGGTTCAGTCCTCTGAGCAGCTGCAAAATCTTAACATTTTCCCAAAGCATGGAACATGTCCCCCCTCAGTTCCTAAACTGGGGACCATAGCACAAGCATCAAGGCATTCAGAGTCACTGCCATCCCTAACCTTCTGACCATTTGTTACCCCTCCCTCCTCAGAGTAACTTTCTGTAGCTGTTTGGTGCACTGCTACTTGGGGAAGTCCTACCTCCCTTTCACTATTCTCCATTTCAGCACTGGAGACACAGGCTGGGTACCAGCCTCCTATTCTTTTCCACTGGGGCTTCTGTAGGGTTCATCGAAATACAAGGGGCCTTAGCTGTCTGACTGTGGGTAACTGCACACACCATCCCCTGCTGTATATTATTCCCTATAATCACATCCAGAGCAAGGTTGCCTGCCCCTGCCACTTTTTGTACCCTCTTTCCTGTCTCATCCCAAACCAGAAGAACACTGGCTAGTGGCAGTGGCAAATTGATTAGGTATAAGCTGTTCAGGCTCATCCAAATCTCCTTTTACCATTGGGTCTGCACCCCATTTACAGCAGCAGGGTGTATGTGCTCCCTCATGTTCATGGGCATACTCTCAGGGATACACAGTGCACCCACCTCCTTGTGAGGGGCACTTTGTCCACTCTGTGCCTTTTTAGGACACTGTCTAGCCAGATGCCCTGGCTGCTTACAAAACCAATATTCATCATTCTTTTTTCCAAGACTTCCCTTCTTGGTAATTGGGGCTTTCCCTTTTTTGCATAGGCATTGAGGGTTTTAGCTACCTTGAAGGTGCGCTTTTCCCTTTCTGCCTGGCAGCACCTGCTCCCCCACTTCCTTTCAGTGCAGGCCTCCTCCACCTGGCATAGCAATCTGATAGCTCAGTAGTTTACTGTGCAGTTGTGGGATCCTGGTCCTCCAGCCAGGTTTTCAGCTTCACTGGGCAAGCCCAAAAGAACTGTCCTAAAAGTATAACCTCCTCAATTTTCCCCACAGAGTTTGCTTCCACACCCTCTCACCAATGCTTTAAAAACTACCATTGCTTTGTGGCTAGTTCTTCAAAGCTCATGTCAGGGCTTTTTCAGAGTTTACAGAATTTTACCCTGTAAGACTCAAGAGTCAGTTCATGCTTTTTAAGTAAAGCAGCTTCAAGTTTCTCATAGTCTTGGTTATCATCATAATCCAGTTGGCCTAGCACCGCTCACCCTTTCCCAGTAAGCAGCAGGGATAGCTGAAAGTTCCAGGACTCCCTGGTTATTTTGGCCTGGATATAGACCTTTCCAAAAAAATTCAAAAATGTATCCTCTCTCTCTTTAAATTTCACTATTAATTTGGGACTTAATTAATGCCCCAGCACTGGAATTTCAGGTCTATCCCTGCCACTTACTTCTTCTGACATTGGTCTTTGGAGTCTCAGCTTCACCAGTTCGAATTCTTTCTGGTGCTATTTTTCCTCTTTCTCAGCCTCTTTCCAATGCTGGTTTTCTTTTCCCTGCATCTCCAGTTAAAACCTCCTCCTCTTGAACTCCAATTCCCTTTCTTGCTGCTTTTCTGCAAGCTCCTTTTCCTTAACTCCAGCTGTAGCCTGATCCCTTCCATATCCAGCCATGTGGTGTCCTTCCACTGGCACTGTGACTCTGGGTCCCTCAGGCTAGGTGTCCTCCTCCTCCCTGGGACTGGACACTGCGACATCCCTTGGTATCCCACTCCCAAGGTCTGGTCCCTTTCAGTCACCGACTGTGACTCGAGGTTCTGGGAAGTTGCTTGTTCATTGACTGCCACAAGAGTCTCCATGGGGTTCTTTTTGTTTTGCCCCACATAATGGACCCCCTTTTTCCTGGCACAGCTGTTTCAGCTTTTCTACAGTGTCATCACTCTACTTGGAAGTCATCTTTTCTTCCCTATACTACCACCAGTCTGTCTTTCAGCAACAACAACAAAAAAATATAAAACAGGGTGGGGAACTATATCTTGTAACCAATTTGACTTTTTTCCAATTTTCTGCCCTCTTTGAGTGTGGTTGTTCAAACAATTCACCAATCACACCACTGCTCACCAGATCTGTGACAAGCCCACTCCCATGAGATGGGATTTCCCTCTCTCTGCATCCCAACAAAATCCATCTTGTGATGGGTGGGTGGAAAATGAGGTCAGAGATACCCTTCCTCTATGTGAGGGGATACAAATACAGCCTCAAGTCTGTATTCCTGGGGTAAATCCCTTTTAGCCACTGCTCCATAAACCAGAAAATCACTAGGGTGTATAGGCTTTGGGGGCCCTATACCCCAGATTATGTGTCTTTCCCCAGAAATGCAGCGCTCAGTTCAAATCCCACCACAGGCTCCTCCTGAGACCATTCATATTTCCTCCCCTCCTTTAAAATGGTATTTCACTCTGGTAACGTTTAGCTTGAAAACAGTCACACAGGTGTGGTATCATTTGAACAACTTTTACCCAGGCAGCCACAAACACAAATGACATAGGCAGGCTAATTTTTAAATTAAGCTAAAGGCTTTACTAATTAAATTAATAAGAAAACAGTAAATAACAGAATAATTTTGATATTGGTTATAGGACATTAAAAAAATAAAAGTAAAAAGTATACATAAAAAAATCCTACACCTTAAACTCTGAGGTAACATCTGAGGTAACAGTATACCTTGAGTTTTTAGTTGGGATTTGGAAGTGCAGAATTGTCATTAAAAAGTGTAGTAGATGAAGTCTTGGCCCTCAGTGATCCAGGAGAAATTTGTCTCTGCACCAAGACAGGCAGGGATCCAACTGCTTCAAGTGAGATGGCAACAAAAAGCAGCAAAAAAGCTCAGATACCCCATCTGCATCCTGGTTTTGAAGGGGTTCCAGAGGGACATGTCCAGTTGACAGGGGCTGCCTTGTGGTTGGCTAGCATTTCAGTTTTTATGGTTACCCAACCAGTCAAAGTTCAAGATTTTATTACTATGACACAGAGATGCAGTTTCTAAACATAAGAAAAAAAAAACATTTAGTAAAATCAGTTCAGACCAGACTTCTGGGAGATAGTCTAGCCTACCCGCTGAGAGATAGCTGTTGTTAGTCAACCCTAAATACAGCTATTTTACATAAATGGTAGGCTTTTCATTTGTTAACAAGCTGAGATAACTTAATTAACTCTAGTTTCTGTTAGCAGAAAACAGTTTTTTTCTAGTAACAAGAAAATAACATCAGTTTTCAGGGTCCATGGTCTGTACCCATGATTCCTTGCCTTTACACTGGCTACTATGGACATCTGATGCATTTCTCACATAAAGTTATATAAAACATGTCACAAAATAATAAAATATGGCCTTATCTCACCACACCACCATCCATCCACCTCTTCCCTAAAGAGATGCTCAACATTCATCCCTACATATAGCCCCCATGTTAAATTGTTTGAAGACTTGTGTGTACAAGATTTACAAAGCTTAACTACTAATCCACCAAATTCCCATTATTATAACTGTACAAAATCAGAAAAAGAAGCATTGGAGTCACTAGCTAAAAATGACTCTATTGTTATTAAAAGTCCTTATAAAGATAGGACAATAGAAATATGGAGTGTGGAAGATCATAAGAAAGAGATGCACAGGCAGCTTTCAGATACAAAGTTTTATAAAGCAGTGTCCTATGACCTTAAATTAAAATACAAAAAGGAAATTGATGCATACTTCAATGAGTGCCTGTTCATGGGCTTGATATCAAGTGAGTTGTATCAGTACCTTGTAGTTCAACATCCAGCTTGAGCAATAATTTATGGACTGCCATCAATTCATAAAAATTTGGAATGTCCTCCTGCTCAATTGTAGCATCCATAGGTTGTCTAACTGAATCCTTGGCTCAATTAAATGAAGAGCAAATCAAAATGTTAGCCCAGATTTCTCCCAGTTATATACAGGATAGCGCACACATCTTACAGACCATGGCAGGTATATGTATGGAACCTGATTGGAGGCTAGTCACACTTGACATGACCATCTTGTACACAAATATTCTGCATACAGAGGGACTAAATGCTATGAGGGAAGCTATGGTGTCTCACACTCAGTTCAGTCATGGGCACATTGAGTTTGTTATAACATTGGCTGAATATATGTTAACATGTAATGTGTTCAAATTTGGGCAAGACTTCTTCATTCAAGTTAAATGGACAGCCATGGGTACAGTCTTTGCACCAACCTATGCAAATATCTACATGGCTAACTGGGAGCAGAAAGCAATTAGGGATTGAAGCAGAAATCCTTTCCATGAGAAAATTGACCTGTACAGGCAATATATTGATGGCCTGTTAATGGTGTGGAAAGTCACAAGACAAGAACTGGATTTATTTGTGGCATATTTAGACTCCACTTAAATTTTCTGTTTCAGCTAGAGGTGTGAGAAGTTGGGAAAATTGGTTCCATGTAAAATTTCTTGGATTTCCACTTTTCCATGAAGTTTTCTGCACTGCAAAATATGACTTCAAAGACTATTGGTGGATTTGTGAAATTTAGAAGTTGAAAACTTTGAAACATGTTAAAGTTAATAGTAGAAGTGTCCTAGATCTGTGAAACTGGAACTTTGCCGTCAAAGTTCAGCATAAGAAGCGTAGTTTGCAATGTACCATGGGATATGAGGTCACATGTTGCTGAACAGGCAATTAGAAGCTAGTTTGGTCATTCTGTGAGTGTAGTGTGTTGGAGAGAGACTTAGAGAGCAGAGTGGTGTATGTAACTTAGAGTCTTAATCTAAAAACACTATATAAGAGAGCATTTTGGTGGCCAAATTGCTTCAGAACTGTGTTTGTGAGTGCCCTTTGCACACATGGTAATTTTTTGTGTTTATTTTCTCCTGTATTCTTTACTTGAAGTATTTAGTTTTCTGTTAATAGAGAAGTAGTGGTTTGGTGGTTGTGTGGGGAAGGGTAGAAGCAATTTAGAAGGCACAATTATCTTCAGAACCAAATCAGTGGGCAAGTATGCCCTGTAATTTAAGGAAGTATTTTTTCACAGAGAGGGTTGTGGATGTATGGAACGGCCTTCCAGAGGAGGTTGTGGAGTCAAAAACAGTGGTAGAATTCAAGCATGCATGGGCCAGTCATAAGGCAATTCTAGGGGGTGGGGGTAGGAAGAAGTAGGCTGCTGGTTAACTAGGATCTGCAGCTTATCCATCAGGTAGGGAAATGGGCAGACTGGGTGGGCCAAGCAATCCTTATCTGCCGTCAAATTCTATGTTTCTATGTTTCTATGTCTTTTCTTAGAAAAAAAAATCACTGTCCTCCTGACTGCAGTTTAACCAGAGTGATTGCTGTGTGTCCCTGTGTGCACAGCTATGCTAGGAAACAAATCACAGTCCTCCTGACTTCAAATTTAACCAGAGTGATTGTTGTGTGTCCCTGCATGTACAGTTGTGCGAAAATGAAAAATTTTGCCCAGCAAAATATTTTTTGTAATTTGCGCAATACGCAAAATATTTCATAGGGCAAAATTTCACCACCTGAGTGAGTGAAATTTCACCCTAAACTGGGAATTGTTGCACCTGTGGGTGAAATTTTGCCACCTGCAGGTGAAATTAAACCACCATGAAGAATTAATAGAAAGTTCTCCCTGCAGGTCCCCCCCCGGCTAATTACCAGCTGTAATTAAATAAAGACCCCTCCCCAGTTACCCTGGCCACACATGTCCTTTTTTAATAATAAAAGAAATTTAAACCCACACTCCCAGATGTGTAGTGGCCCCTCCACGGCTGCTTATGGCTCAAATTATTCTCCCTGGTGTCTAGTGGTTCCCCCTGGCTAATCACTGGCTGTAATTGAATAATGTCCCCCCAGTTACCCTGGCCCCCTCATTTCATTTTCTTAAAAAAAATAAATAAATAAAACCCACACTCCCTGGTATCTAGTGGATCTCTCCCCACCCTGTCATCATGAGCTAGGGCTCACTCTGCTCCCCCAGTACCCCAGCTTGGCCACTGGCACAGCTCTCTGCTCACCTCCATGGCTGGCAACCTGACTGAGCACTTGAATGAATGAGCACATGCTTGTACAAGCATACAGTTATGCACTCATTCATTCTAGCACTTAGTCAGGCTGCTGGCCATAGAGGTGAGTGGAGGGCTGTGCCAATGGCCCGATCGGGGTACTTGGGGGGAGCGGGTGGGTGCTAGCTCATGATGAGAGTGAGGGGGTGGGGGATCCAATAGACAACAGGGAGTGAGAGTCCTATTTATTTATTTTTAATAAAAGGAAATGAGGGGGCCAGGGTAACTAGTGGAGGTTTTATTCAATTATGGCCAGTGATCAGCTGGGGAGGGGGACCACTAGACACCAGGGGGAATAATTTGGGCTGTGAGCAGCCAGGGAGTGTGGGTTTAATTTATGTTGATTTTTTTAAGAAAAGGATATGAGGGGACCAGGGTAACTGGGGGAGGCTTTATTCAATTGTGGCTGGTGATCAGCCTGAAGGGGGGGAACACCAGACACCAGGAAGAATCATTTTGGCTGGTGAGCAGCCGGGGAAGGTGGTGGGGGGGACCACTAGACACCAGGGAGAATTTTACATAGGAAATGACAGGATGCAAATTTGTGGTGAAATTTTGCCATTTCACCACAATTTTGCAAAAAGGTTCACCAGAGAAATTACAAATTTTGCAGCAATTTTGCCGGTGAAATTAAATTTTGCAACATATCTACCTGTGTGTACAACTGTGCTAGAAAAAAATCACCTTCCTCCTGACTGCGATTTAACCAGAGTGACTGCTGTGTGTCCCTGCATGCACATCTGTGCTAGGAGAAAATTCCTTGTCCTCCTGACTGCGACTTAACCAGAGTAATTTTTGTGTCCCTGCCAGCACAGCTTTACTTAGAAAAACAAGCATTTGTCAATGCCAAATGTTTGCTTGCTGGCATTGGCAGTGGTAGTGTAGAAGTTACAGAGCTGCATAATAGGAATGGCAGTGAAGTATTGAACTGAAGCCAACCCCACCACCTCCCTGCAGAGAGTGATAGGCATTGGGGTGTGCCTTTGGGTCATCAGGCATAACAGCCACGCCATTTCACCACACCCCACCCTGCAGACACTGACAAGTGTCACGGTGTTCCTTGGGGTCTTTGGCCCTATGTACACCCATTCCATTAGGAAATACGGTGAGATGGGTGCAATATAGGAGAATGGGGTGAACATTGGGGCGAAAGAGTCCAAGGCATACTCGATGCCTCTCACTGGCTGCAGGGTGTGGAAATGGTATGAGCAATACAGGCAAGAATCCCAAGTCACACCCTGATGCCTGTCATTCTCTACAGGGTTGGGCATTATGGTTGGAAACCCTAATACCTCAGGCATTCATTGGTATTTTCACTCCAAATGTTCAACATGGTTTTTTTGTGACCCGACCTCGTGAACAGGGGGAATATCAGTTTGTTAGCCGAAAGCTGCTTATGCACAGCGACTACAGCATTTAGCACCACAGGTGCAAAAACATTCCGAACAGGATGTAAAAAATGACAGCTGTACTGTTCATGGGGAGGTGTAAAAAATGGCAATGTTGCAAATCTGCAGTAAAAATATTTAAAAAAATGGTGAAGTCACGAGCGTACATAGAAACTGTGCAACACACACCCGTAATATAATTAGGTTGGGGATTTTTTTACAGCAGATTGTCAACTCAGGCATTTTGGTGCCTCCGATCATGAACAGTGTCACTGTGATTTTCTTTATCTGTCCCGAACAATGATTTCCCACAGCGACCACGCATCTCTGCGCTGAAAGTGTGAAAACACACTTCAGCCATGTTATGAAAAATGACAGCTGTACTGTAAATAAGGAAGTGTGGAAAAATGCCACTGGTGAAAATCTGGACTTAAAATATTACAAAGTCATGAACTTACGAGGGTGCGTGGAAACTGCGCAATGCTCACTCGTAACACAGTCATTTTATGGACTTTTGTCACCAAATTTTCAACATAGCCATTTTAAGACCTCTGCTCATGAACAGTGTAACTGTGATTTTCTTAATCTGTCCCAAACATTGCTTTCGCACACCAACAGCACCATTGGGCACTACATGTGCGAAAACACATTTTGGGTGAGATGTGAAAAATGACAGCTATACTACTCATAAGAAGGTGTGGTAAAATGGCAATGTTGAAAATCTGGAGTGAAATTGTTGAAATTTCGCGAACTTACAAGTGTGCGTAGGAACTGCGTAACGCACGCTCGTAAAACAGTAATTTTTAGGAATTTTTTCACCAGATTTTCAACATAGCCATTCTAAGACCTCTGCTCATGAACAGTGTCACTGTGATTTTCTTAATTTGTTCCATACATTGATTTCGCACACCAGCTGCGCCATTGTATGCTTCATGGTGAAACGCGTTTTAGGTAGATGTGAAAAATGACAGCTGTACTACTCATAAGAGAATGTTGGTAAAATGGCAATGTTGAAAATCTGGAGTAATATTGAAATTCATGAACCTACTGACGTGCGTAGGAACTGCGCAACGCACGCTCGTAAAACAGTCATTTTTAGGAATTTTTTCACCAAATTTTCAACATAGCCATTTTAAGACCTCTGCTCATGAACAGTGTTAGTGTAGTTTTCTTAATTTGTCCCGTACATTGGTTTCACACACCGACTGCGCCATTGTGCTCTACTTGGGCGGAAACACATTTTGGGTGAGATGTGAAAAATGGCAGCTGTACTACTCATAAGAAGGTGTGGTAAAATGGCAATGTTGAAAATCTGGAGTGAAAATATTGAAAATTCGCGAACTTATGAGCGTGCATAGGAACTGCACAACGCACGCTCATAAAACAGTCGTTTTTTGGAATTTTTCCACCAAATTTTCAAAATAGGCTTCTTGAGAGCCCACCTTATGAACACTGGCAGTGTTGTTTTGTTAATCGGTCCCAAAAGGTGATTTTGCGCAGTGACTGTGAAATCACCCTTCGGGCCTGAATAACGCCATGACAGTGACATCACTCATGAGAAGGGGTCCCAAAAACCCCATGTTGAAAATTTGATGCAAAAATTCCAAAAAATGCCTGAGATATGCAACAAAGTTGAAAAAACCCTATCTAGTCCATTATACAGCTTACCAGCATTTCCTCAGTTCGCGGTCGGCTTTGAAGAGTGCAGACGTGTTCCCGGTCCACCGAAGATCATCACGCCGAGCTCTGGAGGTAAGTATGGGGTGAGGGGGTGTGGGGAGGCAGGGTGCGCAGTGGGAGGGTGTGGGTTGTGGGGGGCAGGAAGACTGCGTGGGACCGTTTTTGCTTTACAGGTAAAAAAAAAAACGCTGGATGTTTGCCAAGCTGGGGTGGACTCCCAGCGTGGCAGAAGGACAGCTGGGCGGGGAGTGGAGCCAACAGGTGATTGTGCACACCCGTCAGCCATGGCATTTGTTGCCACGCTGGGGTGGGCTCCCAGCGTAACCTTGTACTCGGGGAGTGAAGCCCGGCGGGGATTAGGCACCCCCCATCGGCTATACCATCGACTTGCCATGCTGGGGTGGCCACCCAGAGTGGCATTTGGAAGGCTTTGGGGGGGGAGCGCAGCACAGCCGATGGGGCATTGGGCACCCCCGTCGGCTATACGTGTGTGCAGGGGGTGGAGGGCAGCATGCAGTATGCATGTGTTTCTCTGTGTGTGTGTGTGTGTGTGTGTGTGTGTGTGTGTGTGTGCGTGTGCATGTGTGTGTGTTTAGGGGGAGCTGCACATGAGCATGTGATATCTTATCACTGCTCACTGAAGCATAGCTCCCCCTTTCAACTGTATGCCACTGCATTTTGGAGCTTGTCATAGACAGCTCCAGCATGCATTGGCTTACAGGGGCCACGCCTGCCAACACACTGACTGAATTGGAAGAGGGGGTGACACACCTCCGAAATCTCGGATGATGGCACTATGTTTCTTGCATATGTGTGCAAGCAAACATAAAAATCACTTCAACTCCAGAACCACAGCAGCAGCAAAGCATCCTCTCCTTAAGCTATTTACTCCATTCTCAATGTCAAAAACACAGCCACTTGATATTTTTCTCTCTGGGGGGACAACTTCATGTTTCTGACAAAGTGCTGGCTGGTGGTGGTGGTGTGGCAGGCTCAAAAATGCTTAGTGTGATAAATAAATCTAAGTTCTCTTGCAAGTTTCACAGCTGTTTTGCACCACTTCTCAGGTGTGTACATCAACAGTATTTGACTGAAAGGAAGCATTTTTCTCTCTGGGGACACAACTTCACATTTCTTACACAGTGCTGGTGGTGGTGGTGGGGTGGCAGGCCCCCAAATGTTTAGTATCATAATTATGTTTGTGTTCTTTTGCAAATTTCAGATGTGGCTTGCACCATCTGCTCAGGTGTGGCGTGGCAACAGTATTTGACAGAAGGGAAGCATTTTCTCTCTGGGGATACAACCTTGAGATTTCTGGAAAACGCAGTAAACATATTAACTGATTAAAACAGATTAATGCTGAACTTCTCAGGAGAATAGCTTATATTTCTGTTATGGCTTTGCACTTCTTTGGGTGGTTGGTGGTTGCAAACAACTACCAGTCACACACTATCGCATAGCATCTGGAAACAATTTATTTAATTTGGCAAATACTTGACATTTGTGGATAACAGGAGTACACATGAATCAGTAGCAAAAACAAAAGGAAGGAAAGTGGTTCATCATACAAAGGTTCATACAAAGGTTAGTGGGAACTAAGGAGGCCAGATGGTAAAGAATAACCCATAGCTGCTCCCTTCCAATATCCCCCTATTAGGTCATATTACCCTCCTTCATAATATTTTTATCCAACTGAGTTTTAAAATGTTTCTTTGATTTAGAATAAATAACTGACAAGGGGAGCTCATTCCAAGGAGCCACCACCCTCTATGTAAAGAAAGCCCTCCTTCTATTAGTATTATACTTAATCTGCCTAAACTGAAGAGGGTGACCTCTTGTACCCTTAGTGTCATCTTTGAATTGAAGGTTTAATTCATTTAATAAGTACTCATCATGCATTATATCATAATAAAGTAGTAAATCTCCTCTAACTCTTCTTGTTTGTAAGGGCATAAGCTTCAAATACTATAAGCGCCCTTCGTAGGGCATATTTTTTATATTAAATATTAATTTAGTGGCTTGTCTCTGAACCCTTTCGATATAATTTGCTGATCCTTTGGTTATGGGTCCCCACACTGGGGCCCCATAGTCCATGATTGGTCTAACATATGCTCTATATAGGGGCATAATCACTTCCTTATTTCGACTCCTAAAGTTTCTCTTTATGTTATGTACCACCTGTTTAGCCTTTACAATCTGTTTATTTGCATGTGAGTGGAAAGTCAGTTTATAGTCTACAAGAATTTCCAGGTCTTTCTCTTCTGTGGAGTTTCATAGCACCTTACCATTCATATAATAATTTTGCATGCCATTTTGGTTCCCCAAATGTATTACACAACACTTATTCACATTAAATGTCATACCCCTAGATGTTACCCAATTATGAATACTATTCAGATCAGCCTGTACGTCTCTAGTTCCTTCAGGGTCTGTAACGATTGTAGCAATTTTAGTGTCATCTGCATACTTACTAATCCATCCAAATCTATCCTTATCCATAGAGAACATAAAAATTTTAAACAGCACAGGGCCCAAGACCAACCCATGCAGGACGCCACTGGTGACCCTCACCTTACCTGAATAATATCCATGTAAACAGACCCTCTGGGTCCTCCCCCCCCCCCCACCAGGTCATGACCCAGCACACAACTCTGTGGTCTATATCTGTATCAATGAGGCAGCAAAGGACCTGGTGGTGAGGAACCCTATCAAAAGCCTTTTTCAGATCCAAATAAACACAATCCACATCCTGTCTCCTATCCAGGTCCTCTGAAATTTTCTCATAAAAACAGAGCAGATTCATTACACATGACCTCCCCCCAACAAAACCATGCTGTTCTCTGTCTTCCTGACCAGTTTTCCTTAAATGAGCATCAATGACATCCTTTAATATGGATTCCATAAGCTATCCAGGGACCGAGGTAAGACTAATGGGTCTATAATTCGCACAGTCCACCCTGTTTTCCTTCTTATGCATAGGCACCACATTTGCCTCCAACCAATCCCCCGGCACAGTCACACTTACAAGGGACTCATTAAACAGTATAGCCAGGGATATTGCTACACTGTGAGACAATAGCTTAAGCACTTTATTTAAGATATTATCAGGACCTGCAGAGTAAGTACTTTTTAGGGTTTGTATCTTTTCCAGAATTATGTTGGCAGTAATACTTATGGGTGTCTCGTCATTAGGTTTAATATCAAGTTTACTTTGCTGTGAATCAGAAAACACTGTACTGAAGTAATCATTGAATATATTTGCTACAATAAGTGGATCTGAGATTATTTAATTTCCCTTTTTTATAGAGCACACATTATGATTAGATTTTCCTCAGGGAATTTACATAACTATAGAACTGTTGCATGTTATCCTTACTGGCCAATGATGCTAGATTCATCTCCATCCTTTTTTTTCCTCACTCTTATGAGCTTTTTACATTTAGCCTGCACTACTTTATATTTATTCCATATTAGCAGGTCCTGTCCATTGTTTTTTTATAAATTAAACAAATTTTGTTTTTGTTTCAAGAGTTTTTGAATATCCTTACTTAACCATTTACGTTTTCCCCCTTGTATTATATAACTTTTATCTTTTTCAGATGTTTATCACATGCTATGATTAATTTATGCTTAAAAACATTCCACATAACTTCTAAGGATTTATCTTTTAATGTGGTAGCCCATTCTATAGACTCAAGTTCATCATTAATTTTATTGATTCCAGATTGATGAAATTTATATACCTCCCTACAACCCTTAGTAATAGGAATATAGTGTGCAAGAGTAAAGGATACTCCGCAATGGTCACTAGGTCACTATTCCCTAAAGGGGGGGTGATTACACAAAATGTAATGTTAATTTCCCTAGTGGACAGTATTAAATCTAATATTTTATTTCCCCTTGTGGGGGTTTCAATACTCTGGGTCATGTCCATTTCCAGGCATAATTCTAAGAATTCTAAACTTAGAGGGGGATCCTGCTTTGAGGTCCTGCCTGTTTATATCCCTATAATTTAGATCTCCTACCACCAGGACCTTTCCTAATTCACATGCTATTTTTATTTCTTGGTTTAGTTCCCTGGACGTCTCTATAGAGGTGCTGGGGGCCTATAGCACACCCCTATAAGGATGGGTGTGCTCCTACCTGTTTCCAACCTAATCCAAATTGTCTTGGGTCCTGTCCCCACAATTTCTTTTATCTTATCAGAAATATTTGTAGACTTTAGGGTGCTTGATATATGTGAAGCTACATCTCCCCTTTTTGCCTCTTCTATCTTCACGATATAAGTCATATCCAGGGATATGATGTCCACATGCAACATCTCCCGTCCACCAGGTCTCAGTAATGAATGCCATTTGTATTCCCCAACTTAATTTTACCTGCAAATCATTAATCTTATTATTCAGACTCCTAGCATTTAGAAGTAAACAGTGTATGTCATTTGTTAATTTCGTCACACATTTAGTTAGGGGTTGGGTGTGTATGTCTGTCAAGTGCCTTCCCCCCATAACCAGTTTAAACTATGTTGTATAGACTGTTTTATTGCAGTAGCCAAAGCATGGGTTCTGAGTGACATTGAGGGAAATAGCAAGCTAGAAATACAGGCAAGGTTCAGTGAGCTTGCCAGGGTCTGTCATGACATAGGGTGCATGATTTCCTTCTCAGAAATCCTGCCGGTGTCAAGGGCTAGTGGAGAACACAAAAGGAAGATTAGAGAGATAAACCAGTGGCTCAGGGAGTGGTGTGAGGCCAGAGGGTATGGGTTGATGGGGGATTGGGGGGAGACCTGGGAGGATAAGAGCTGTATGCTAGAGATAGGCTCCATCTCAATTTGGAGGGGAGGGGAATCCTTAAGCTGAAAATAGAGGAGTTCATTGGTGAAAAGTGGGGTTTAAACTTGTGAACGGGGGGGAGGGATGTGAGAAAAGGCTGTTGAGGGGTGTCCGATAAAGGAGGGACTCTCTCTCCACCCCACTGGGGAGCTGGAGGAATGTGGAAAAAGGCTGACTGGTAAAGTGCAGACCAGGGGAAAATGGAATCCCCATGGGAACATGAGCAGGGGAAATGGAAGTATAGGGAAAGGGTGGAAGGTAGTCCTGCTAAATGCCAGGAGCTTGGGTAATAAAATGCCTGAGCTCCAGGCGGTGCTAACTGAGGGAGCGGTGGATGTGGCAGTGGTCACTGAGACCTGGGCCACTGCAGGACATGACTGGGACCTGAACCTGGAGGGTTACACTATGTTCAGGAAGGACAGGGGGGAGGGAAGGGGAGGAGGGGTAGCAATAATAGTCAAAAACTGCATTGGCATAGGGGGAGTAGAGGAGGCAGAGGGAACTGTGGAGGCCAGTTGGGTCACCTTGATAACAAGGGGGGGGCAAGAAAGTAAAAATAGGAGTGGTGTATAGAGCCCCTGCGCTGGCGGAGGAGCTGGAGGAGAGTCTGGTGGCAGATGTTGGGAGACACTGCAGATTGGGCAGTGGAAAGGTGGTGGTGTTGGGGGACTTAAACATGCCAGGAACAGACTGGGAGACTATGACATCCTTGGTGGCCAGGGAACAGTGGTTGTTGGATGTCTTTCAAGATGCGTTCCTAACTCAGCAGGTGGGGGAACCAACCAGGAAGGTGTGGGTACTGGATGTGGTCCTGGCAGACAGTGACCAGATGGAGGCCTGCAGGTAAAGGATCCGTTGGCGGGGAGTGACCATGCCACGGTCTGGTTCTGCCTGGACCTAGGAGGGGTAGAAGACTGCACAAAGATGGAGGTAACTGACTTCAGGGGGGCGGATTTTAAGGAAATGGGAAGGATCCTTAAGAAGCATTTGGATGTGATTGGGTCAGACATGGACACTGACAGTAGGTGGGAAATAATCAGGAGAGGGGTGCAGGATGCTACCGGCACCTGTGCCAGAGTAAGACGAAAATGCGGCAGGGCCCGAAAACCCTGCTGGTGGACCAAGGAGGTCCAGGAGGTGGTGCGGGGAAAGAAGGCAGCCTATAGGCAATTCAAGTGCTAAAGGAGTGAAATGGATTGAGGGGAGTATGAACTGATGGCTAGAAGGGCTACTAGGGTGGTGAGGGTGGCTAAGGCAAGAAAGGAGCAGAACCTGGCCAGGGAAATTAGGAGAGGGAACAAGGGGTTCTTTAGATACATTAGGGAAAAATGAAGGGTGAAGGGGCAGATTAGCAGGATTAAAACAGGGGAGAGATGGGCACAAGACCCGGGGGAGCAGGTTGAGGTACTAAATGAGTACTTCACTTCAGTTTTCACCAAGGAAAATGGGGGTGCTGCATCATACATGGGAAGTGACAGTGATACTGAGGAGGGGGGACCATTACTGATCAGCGGGTCTGGGAAGATGGGAAGGCATCACTGCCAGGAAGGGGGAAGGCTAAGCAGGGAGAAGAGGCAGCAGAGGTGGACATCACAGCAGAGAGAGTGAGGGAAGCCCTCAGGTCCCTTAAGATGGAGAAAGCACCGGAGCAGGATAAATTACATCCCAGAGTGCTGAAGGAACTTGCGGATGTCCTGGCGAAACCCCTGGTGGAGCTTTTCACCATCTCTCTGAGGACAGGGTGGGTGCCCCAGGACTGACAGGTGGCACATATAGTGCCTATCCACATGGGGGGATCAAGGGAGGTGGCAGGGAACTACAGGTCCAACAGCCTGACATCAGTGGTGGGCAAGGTGATGGAGGGCATTGTCAAGGAGAGGCTGGAGGGGACCTGGAAAAGCCAGGGTGCCTGGATGATAGACAGCAAGGATTCGTCCCAGGGAAATTGTGTCAGACAAACCTTGTGGAGTTCTATGACTGGGTGACGAGTGCCTTGGACCTGGGTAGACCAGTGGATGTCTTCTTTCTAGACTTCAGCAAGGCATTTGACTCTGTTCCTCACGAGGGCCTGTTGGATAAGCAGGGAGAAATGGGGGTGGGGCACCAGATGATCAGATGGATAGACAATTGGCTCCAGGACCAGACCCAGAGGGTCATAGTTGGAGGGATAGTCTCATTCCCAAGGAGAGTCATTAGTGGGGTCCCACAGGGATCAGTCCTTGGGCCCCTCCTGTTCAACGCCTACGTCTCTGACACAAGGACAGGTCGATGACTCAAAACTGGGGGTGGTGGTGGATGGGAAGGAGGGAAGGGTGGCCCTACAGGGGGACCTGGAGGCTCTGGAAAGATGGTCTAGAAAGTGGAAGCTGAGGTTCAATGCAGAGAAATGCAAGGTACTGCACCTGGGGGCCAGAAACCCAGGCCAAGTGTACACCCTGGGGGGGGATTTCTACAAGTCTTGATGGCTGAGAGGGACCTGGGGGTGGTGGTGGATGTCAAGATGAACAACTCGGAGACTTGTATGAGGGCAGCAACCAAGGCCAACAGGATGCTGGGATGCATTGCTAGGGGGATCACCTCCAGAAGGAGGGAAGTGATACTCCCTCTGCATAACTGCTTGTTGAGGCCACACCTCAAGTACTGCGTGCAGTTTTGGAGGTCACACTTGAAGAGGGACATTAAACTCCTGGAGAGGGTCCAGAGGAGGGCAACCAAAATGATTTGAGGCTTGGGAGACAGGACCTATTGGGAGAGGCTCGAAGAGCTAAATATGTACACATTGGAAGAGAGGAGGGACCATGGGGACATGATAGAGGTCTTCAGGTACATGAAGGGGGTAAATAGGGGAGGAGCAGTTAGGGTACTTCAAAGGAAGGAGGAGGGGGCATGGGTGGAAGCTGGAGGGGGAAAGATTCAGGGGAGAAAGGAGGAGGAGGTGCTACTTCACTGAGAAGGTGGTGGAGCCTTGGAATGCACTGCCCAGGGGGCTGGTGTAGGCAGAGATGGTGGAGGGGTTCAAGAGGGGGTGGGACAGGTACAGGGGAAGGGTTTTGAAAGCAAAATCCAGTGCAGCAAGAATATCCGGAACTGGGCAGGGAGAAGCCAGAGAAGGCAAGGGGGGGGGAGCAAGGTCAGCTCCCAGGGTGGGGGCTGACCAAACGAGCAGACACGAAAGACTGTTAGGCCTATTCTGCTGGCATTTTAGTATGTTAGTATGTAATCTCTCTTTATTATAAAAAGAGTCCCATAGATTAATGAAGTGTACACCTCTCTCTTTACATCCATTTATTAATCTACTATTTATCCTCTGTATTGTCCAGTTCTTTTCTGGATCACAACCATACAGGGGGAGGATACCAGAGATTATTGATGTCTGCCCCTTCTGCTGTATTAGGTCTACATATGCAAACATCTCCGTAACAATATCCTTTTCATGATCCCTAACCACATTATTGCTACACACATGTAACACCACAGTTTGTGTGCTTGGTTCATGGAGTAGTATTTGTGGCAACAGACACTTAATGTTGTGTATCCTTGTGCCAAGAAGGCAATTTACAGTGGTATATCATTATTACCTCTTGTGATAATTGTGTCAGTCTTCCATATTATAGAATCCCCTATGACCACTACATGGTTACCTTTAAGGGTATCCTCAGTAAGTGAGTGTGAACAGGTTTCCAAAATGGTACTTAAGGGGGAATATCTATTTTGCTGCAGTATGTCAGATGGTTCCATAGCTCTTCTTCTCTTTTTTTTGGGGCCTTTAGTAACCTTTGCCCAACTACCCGACTCCATATCCTCACAAACAGTAACCCAGTCCTCGGTGTCAGATCCTCTGCTTATATCAGTAGATATCCTACTACCAGTTAATGTTGCAGTGTCTCTTTCTTTACATATTAAGGAGTGGGGGTTTACACCTGGGGAGCTACAGGCCTGTGGTACATTGCCCCTTAAAACAGTTAATTGCTCTAACAAAGCCTTATTCTCCCTACATTTACCCCAGAAGTGGTCTTGCCACAGGCCTAAATTACCTATCGCATACATATTACAGTGATTGCACTTTGTCAATTTCCCCCTCTTACAGAGAGTTTCCAACATTTGGTATGTCTCATTATTTGGGACATCCATTGTTATCATGGTTAAGTTTGTTGATGGATCAGCAGCCCAGTATGTCTGCACTTTACAGCTTTTGATCTCAACAGGCTACTAAAGTAACTTATAGCTAGGTGCACCTACCCAATGTCACTTAGTTCTGGCTGTTGTTTGGTGCCCCACACTGCACACTTGTCCATGCAGGACAGGCAAGTATCATGTATAATGATTATAGAAAGTACAGAATGGGACAGGCAAGGGACATCCAAAAGAATGAGACAATATTAAAAAAACAGTATAGAGAAAGAAGAGATGAAAACTACAGAGGCATTTTTTTTTTACTTTTTATATTTTTGGGGTGTTTTATTTTAATTGGGGGGACTAGAAGGTGGGGAAATTAAGAACACAGATTACAGAAAGACTAAACAAAAAGTAAACAGTTTCTGGCAACCACTCAGATGACCCCACCAGCACTGCCAGAAGCTGAGCCATGCCCACCATCACCACCCAGCTAGGCCAGGAGAGTAAGGATCCTCTCCTGGCTGGTTGTGAAATTATCCAGCTGATCCACCACTTCCTACTGGAAGTTATTGAAATTCTGCCATAGCATGTACAGCTCATGCCATACAACTGCCACATCACCCTGTGGGCCAGGTGCCATGGGGTCATTGCCTTAACATGATGGTGCAGGCTGCTGTCTGAGAGGTACAGGCTGAGTACTGCTGGGGTCATTCCTATGGCTGCCAAGCTGACTCAGAGCAACACTACAGCTGACCTCCTGCTGCTCCACAACACTGCCCCCCATGGTCATTACCACTACCACCACATCCTGCAACCAGCTCATGTTCTTTGGCCCTCCACTCATTCAGGTTGTGGATGCAGAGGTGCGTTCTCTGGCTGCCAGTCCCAATGTGGCTCCCTTCTTTCCTCCACCTCACATGGTGCCCACAGACCTTGCAGATGGCTGCTGTCCCATCTGCAGGGTCCATATCAAAAAAGTCCCACCTACAGTTACTCCTAGCATGGGTGAGGTTGCAATGACTTGTATCTTATGTAGTAACTTCTGTTTAGAGTTTACTACAGGATTTGAGGGTTTAAAATGCAAGCAATGCATAGAAACATAGAAACATAGAAACATAGACTTTGACGGCAGATAAGGACCGCTAGGCCCATCTAGTCTGCCCATTTCCCTACCTACAGGATAGGCCGCAGATCCTAGTTAACCAACAGCCTATTTCTTCCTACCCCCCACAAGAATTGCCTTATGTCTGTCCCATGCATTCTTGAATTCTCCCACAGTTTTAGACCCCACAACCTCCTCAGGAAGGCTGTTCCATGCATCCACTACCCTCTCTGTGAAATAATACTTCCTCACATTGCCCCTGAACTGCCCTCCTTCTATCTTTAAATTGTGTCCCCTTGTTCTTGCAAGTCTCTTTTTCTGAAAGATGCTACCCTCTTGGACTTTGTTGATTCCACTGAGGTACTTAAAAGTTTCTATCATGTCCCCCCTCTCCCTTCTTTCCTCAAGGGTATACATATTAAGCTCCTTTAGTCTCTCCTCATACGGCTTCTCTTGCAGACCCTGCACCATTTTAGTTGCCCTCCTCTGGACTGCCTCTATCCTGTCTATGTCCTTGCGGAGATGGGGTCTCCAGAACTGGACACAGTACTCCAGATGGGGTCTCACCAACTGTCTGTACAGAGGGAAAACAACTTCCTGTTTTCTGCTGATGATGCCTCTCCCTATACATCCCAGTATACCCCAGCCCTCCCTACTGCCTTCTCATTGCTTGCTAACCTTAAGGTCATCTGATATGATTACCCCCAGGTTCCTTTCCTTTTTTGTTGTTGTTACTACCTCCCCACCCATTGCGTATTCTTCCCCTGGGTTCTTGTTTCCCAGGTGCATTATTTTGCACTTCTTTGCATTGAATCCTAGCTGCCATACTTCTGACCATTCCTCCAACCTTGCCAAGTCCTTTTCATCCTTTCCATGCCTCCTTGTGTATCAACCCTGTTGCAGATCTTTGTGTCATCTGCAAAAAGGCATACTTTTCCTTCCATTCCCTCTGCAATGTCACTGATGAAGACATTAAAAAGGACTGGACCCAATACTGAACCCTGCGGTACCCCACTAGTAACCCCCCTTTCTTCAGAGTGGACTCCATTTACAATTACCTTCTGTGTCCTGTTGTCCAGCCAATGTTTTACCCAGGCTACCACCCTAGGTCCCACTCCCAGGCTGGTTAATTTGACTATTAATCTTTTGTGTGGGACTGTGTCAAATGCCTTGCTAAAGTCTAGGTAGGCCATGTCCACAGCCCCTCCCTGGTCTACTACTTTGGTCACCCAGTCAAAGAAATCTATTAGATTTGTCTGACATGACCTTCCCGCTGTGAACCCATGCTGCCTTGGGTCCTGTGCTCCACTGGCCTCTAGGTACTCAACTATTCTTTCCTTCAGAAGTGACTCCATCACTTTCCCTACCACAAAGGTCAGACTGACAGGTCTGTAGTTTCCTGCCTCTGTCTTGGCCCCACTTTGGTGAAGGGGAATCACATCTGCCTTCCTCCAGTCCTCGGGTACCACACCATCCTCCCATGATTTATTAAAAAGAGTAGCCAGTGGTTTCACTAGTTCCTCCCTTAATTCTTTTAGAATTCTGGGGTGAATTCCATCAGGACCCATTGCTTTGTCCACCTTCAGTTTTAGGAGTTCTTGCAGAACCCTTTCTTCTGTGAAAGGACTGAGATCGACCCCCCTATCAAGAGTGCTTCTGTTAATTGGATTAGGCACTTCCCCCTCCTCTTTTGTGAATACTGAGCAGAAATATTCGTTCAGTATTCCTGCTTTTTCACTGTCCCCCTCTGCCCACCCACCGTTCATTCTATTCAGCCTCACTATCCCTCCCTTTGTCTTTCTATGCTCGCTGATGTACCTATAAAAGGTTTTATCCCCCTTCTTAACTGAGTTGGCTATCTTTTCCTCAGTTTGGGCCTTTGCTATTCTGACTTCCCTCCTGTTTCCTTCTGCCTTAACTGGTACAGCTTCTGTCCTGCTCCTTCTGTGTTTCCTTATACTTCCGGAATGCTATCTTTTTCTTCCTGACTTTCACAGCCACCTCTTTTGAGAACCATAGTGGCTTTTTCTTTCATTTTGATTTGCTTGTTTGCTTCACACAAAGGCTTGTTGCCTCTGTGATGGCAGTTTGATAATTCCCCATCGTTGCTCCACACCTCCTTCTAGCCTGTTTGCTAGTGCTTTTCTGAGGCACTCTCCCATCTTGCCAAAGTCAGCCCTCCTAAAGTCCAGTACCCTCACTTTTGTATGGCTTGACTCTGTAGCTGAGTTTAACGTGAACCACACTGTTTGATGGTCACTTGTCCCCAGATGGCAACCCACTTCTAGATCTGAGATCCTCTCACTGTCCCTGTTTGAGAGTACGAGGTCTAAGATTGCTCCCTCACAAGTGGGTTCCGAAACTAGCTGTCTAATGGCCCTGCTCTTGGATGTGGCTGCAGCAAATGTGCTCCAGTTAACATCTGGCATATTCAGGTCTCCCATCAACAGTATCTTCCCTTTCTCTGCCATTCTAAGAATGCCTTCTATCATATCCTTGTCCATTTCTTCCCCCTGACATGGGAGTCTGTACACAACCCCTGTGCAGATTGTGGTGCCCTTTCCAGTCTCCAAGGTGACCCACAGTACCTCCTCTCCTCCCTGTTTACTCTTTTGTTCAGTTGCTTTTATCCCTTCCTTTACATAGAGAGCTACTCCTCCCCCTCTTCTCCCCTGCCTGTCTCTCCTGTAGGTTATGTACCCTGGTATGTTAACATCCCAGTCATGGTTCTCTGTGTACCATGTTTCTGTGACTGCTACGATATCCAGGCATCCCTCTTTCATTAAGGCCATCAGCTCAGGAGTTTGTTGCCCAGACTATGGGCATTGGTACTCATTACCCTCCATTTCCTGATGGTCTTACTCCCTTTGCCCATCCTGTCCTTCTTGCCTTTGTCACTTTCTCCATTTACCCTGCCCTTCTCCCTATCGACACCTCTATGTTGGTGTTTTCCCTTACTACCGTGATTATTTGGGGGCTAGGATTTTCCTGCTCCTTTCCAGTGCCTCCTCCCTTGGCTGTTTAAAAGCTTGCCAATGAAGCATTTAAACCTATCACCTAGGATCCTGGTTCCCCTCCTGACAGATGCAGCCCATCATGCCAGTATAGGCTTGCATCACTCCAGGTGGACCCCAGTCCCCAATGAAGCCAAATCCTGAGCTCCACCAGTTTTTCAACCACTGATTGAGATCCCATGGTGTGGAACACCTAACCTCTCCTATGCCATAGATGGTAGCACCTCCGAGAAGGTTACTGTGCATGCTACTTGACTAAGGCCCCTCCCCAATTCCACAAACTCTTCCTGCACTTCTCTAATCCCTTTCTTAGACAGGTCATTTGTCCCTAGGTGGACAATGACATCCATCTCCCTCCCCTGTGCAGCTGCTCCGGCAATGCTGAGGATTCACTCCCTGTCCCTCCAAGCCATGGTGCCAGGCATAGAGAATGAAGATCTAAAAACTAAAATTAGGGAACTAGAAAACACAATTAAACAATTGCAAAAGGATAATGAAGCATTAAAATGTGAAATTAACAAGTCTAACAATGATATCAACACTTTAAACACTGCCCCTAATAATAAGCCTGATGAAGCCTTGAAACGTGGAAGAGATGATGACAGTGATGATGGCACTGAATGAGTCCAGTTCTTACCAGAAATAAAATAAAAGGGTAGCAAAGTGATGACTTCTGTATCCCACTCCATAATACATTTCAACCCCTAACTGACTAAGATGATGAAACTACAAATCATGATGAACACCTATGAAATGACAGAGTTAAGCCAATAAACTTCCCCCATTATCAAACCCGCATGTAGGACAAAAGTCCTGATTGATTCCACCCAAGTCCATAGTGATATATCTGGTCTGAGTTTAGACCCCCTACTACCCTAACTACCACAACTAGCACAAGCTCAATGAACAAACAAGAATTCTAATTATGGAAAAGAACATATCAGTTATGTCATTATCACTGATCAGGGCAACATAGACAGTGATAGCACCCAGTCAATGGAAATGGAACAGCCTGATGCTACTAGCACCAGTACAAATGCAAATACTAGACAGGTTGTGGCTCTAGTGGACTAGATTATAAAATATACAGATGGCCAGATTTGCAAACAAGATAAACAAAACAGGACCTGCTCAAGTTTTAGGTGGGTATGGATCATAGACATCGAAAGAGTGATACAAAATGTACTGCAAAATGCTGGTAGTAACCCCTAGTTGTAATATATGCAGGCACCAATGACATTAACAAATTTATGATTGAAGACATTCAAAATAGCTACATATCATTGGTAAACACCCTCAAAACAAGGGTGTATGAAATTTGTATATCAGAAATCTTGCCTGTCCCGCAAGCAAGTATGGATAAGTTGGACAAAGTTAAAATGATAAACGAGTGGTAAATGAAATGGACACTCGAGAAAAAAATAACACGCATCACACATTGGGAGAAATTTAGTACTGATAAAAGTTTATTTAGCTGGGATGGATTGCATTTAAGTAAAAAAGAGAGTTACACTCTTGAGAAAGGCATAGCAGCAGAGGTTGACAAGCATTTAAACTAGCTGGATGGGGCAAGTAGTGGAGGAATCCACTTATCCTACAAATGGTAGCAGATACACATTTCTTTTAGGCAGCACCAAGAGCCTTAATGCAATAAAAAACAGTGAACTTTCAGGTATAATGAAGCATAAAAATATAGACATAGCCATCACTGAAATCTGGTGGGACGATGCCTCTACATGGCATAACACCATACCTGGATATACCCTCTATCAAAGAAATAGGGATGTTAAAAAAGGTGGGGGTGTATGTATATATGCAAAAGATACATTATGATCAGTCAAACTACCTATCCATCTTGATGTGGACCCTAATATAGATAGAATATTGTACAACCTGAACATGAAAATGGTAGAAAATTTACTCTGGCCAATTTTTACAGACCCCCATCTGCTGATGAATCTTACAACCAGAAGTTAGTTAATATCATCACTTATTCAGCAAATAAGTCCAATGCAGTACTTATGGATCACCCTGGACCTGTTGGATCAGCTCAATGCCAGAGATCTCCTCTGGCAGATCTTGAGTGCACGCAGTACCATCACTAACATCTAAAGGTACAAACAAGCCCAAAATAAGTGCAAAAAAGCCATCCAACATACCAAAAGCACATTCTACAAGGAAGCCCTCTCCAGCTCCTGGAACAACAGCAAGTTGTTCTAGGATAATCTCAATGACATAACCAGCAAAGAACCCAAAAATGCCCCATTAATGCTCATGTTTGACGGCGCACTATACTTGGAGCAACAGTGAACTGCCCACACACTTAATGATGCATTCACAGACCTCAGAAGTTTACTACCAGCAGACTACTTTAATCCCTTAATCCCAGCTGACCCTAACACAGTCCAACAACCACCCTCCAACAGACCGCTCTTCCATTTCAAGGTAATCTCTGAATCTGAAGCAAGAAAGTACCTCTTGCAAGCTCTGAGAAAATCAAGACATGGCAAGATTCCCTGCACCTTAAGTTCATCATCATGGCAATGAAGCAAGTCCTCAGCCCTCTCACTAAGATTATCAATCTCTCCCTCTGCCACTCCAAGTTTACTCTGCGATGGAAATCAGCATCAGTTACCCCTAAGCACAAAGAAGGTGATTGGTCTCTACAGTACAACTACAGAACTATCTCCATGCTCCCCCCTCTCCAAAGCTCTAGAGAAGATTGTAGCAGATCAGATTGTCGAGTATCTAAACCAGTACCAACTCCTTTTTCCTGAACAACATGGCTTTTGACCAAGTCACAGTACCATCACAGCATTATTGGAGTTGACAGGTTACATCCACCACTCCCTAGACCAAGGCCTCCTGGTAGGGTCAACATTTACTGACCCACCAAAAGCTTTTTATTCAGTGCACCATGAGCTCCTTCTGAATCAGTTGTCTGCTATTGGGCTCTCTCCAGAATTCATTTCATGGTTCAACAGCTACCTTCACAACCAATAGCAAAAGGTCAGGCTAGGAGACACCACCTCTGTTAGCAGACCTGTCTACTCCGGGGTCCCACAGGGGTTAATTCTGGGACCCCTGCTATTTAGTCTTTTCCTAAACTAACTGCCAGTCTCCTGTCTGACCTGGATGCTCCTTTACACAGACAATGTGGTTATGTTCACCAGAAACACTCATCCGGAACAACTAACAGCAGAACTCCAAAGGGGATTCTCATCCACAGAGAAATGGTTTGAGGAGCATAGACTAATCATGAACTGTAAAAAAACAAAGACAATGTTGTACTCCAGCACCCAGAGTAAGTTCAAAGCATTATACTTTGTGATCAGAAATGAAAGCGGTGACACTGTGGAGCATGTCCAGTTTTTAGATACCTGGGTATCATAATAGACTCCACTCTGTCTTATGTCCAACACACTGATAACACTGCAAAAGCTATCAATACAAGAATAGAGATTCTTTACTGCCACAAGCACTGCTTAACCTATGAGGCATTGAATCTGGCCATCAAAAGCTCAATAGTCTCACCTGTTGATTATGGATTGGCTATCTATGGATCGACAACTGTCACCACCCTACAATGCATTTCCATCATGCTTAATAAGCTGTGTCACCTTCTCACAGGTGCTGAAAGACTCATGCACACCTGTGACCTCTACTCACAGGCTGGTTGGCTCCAACTAAAGGAAAGAATAAGATACAAATATTGCCTCTTTGCCAAGAAATGCTCTCTCAATCTATTACAGCCAGGGGTCCAGAAACTCCTAACCATGCACTTAAGCTCCCATTTCACAAGGAACTCCACCAATCAGATCTACAAAATTCCTAGACTCTGAACTGCATTGGTAGAATGTCATTCTGCTACCATGCTCCTCACTGGACCAATGTCTTAGCACCTTACATTTCCGCTGCTGCAACTATTGGTGTTTTCAAATACAAACTATGACAGCACCTCATGTCAACCAGCAGCTGTGACTGCCTCTACTAACACTCCTCCTGTGCCTTGAGGGCACCGTAGCACTCGTATCTCATGTCTAACCTACTTGTCTGACGTGACCTATCCTTAACATTTCAGGTCACCACCCCCACCCTATCTCACAACCTTTGCCACTTCTACCCTACCCTTTCTGTATCCTCCCCCCACTCCCTACCCATCCTCTAGCACCATTACCACTATCCTCCTACTATGATCTCCTCTCATGCAACCCATTTGGCTGCCCTAACTTTTACTCAGGCAAATTATTTGCTGGATATGATCCTAAATTTGGTGTGTTCATTATAGGAACTCTGTCTAAAAATGTACTACTGTATTACTGTATCTTACTGCTACCCAGTCTAAAACATGCACTACTGTTTTGATGTACCTCTGTCCTTGTAGCTGATGTGGAACCCATAAATGAGCAACCACTCACAGGTGTAATCCAAGAACTCAATAAAAAATTAAAAAAATTTATAAATAAAAAAATAAGGCAGATTTCAATGTACCCAGCATTGATTGGCCTAACCTGACAGCCATCTCCCAGACTGAATTAATGTACTTGGATGCTTTCTTTACTCTGGGACTAGATAAAATGGTTTCTAAACCAACAAGGGATAAGAACATATTGGACTTCTCTTAGCAAACCTACCAGTTGACAATGCTGACATTGAAATACTGTATCAGTACCAATAGAGAACAGTGACCAGAACACAGTACTTTTCACTATTAATAAACACAGCATAATATTAGACACAATACAGACACATTTAATTATAATGAAGGTGACTACATACAAATTAAAAGATCATTAAATAATTCTAATTGGGAAACTCTATTCTCTGACCTCCTAACCAGTGAGTGTTGGAATCTGTTGATAAATATTATTTATAACCTCGAAAAACTATTTATTCCATTAAGAGAAACTAGAAATGATAAGGGGAAAATACCATTATGGTTGACACAAGAAGTCATAAAACAAATAAGGATAAAAGAAATAGCATTTAAAAAACTTAAAAACACACCAACTGAAGAGAATAAAACTGCATACAATTATGAACTCAAGAAAACAAAAGGGCTTATTAAAAAAAGAGAGAAAGAATATTGAATTTAAACATTCTGTTTCCAAGGTTAACACTAAGGCATTTTATTCACATATCAACTCGAATAAAAATAGTGATAATTTAATTACATCAATAACTAAGAATGGGTTTGTAACAACTAACTGAAATGAAATAAGTAACACTTTCAATGAATACTTCGGGTCAGTCTTCTCAAAAAAAGATAATACTATTATAATTATTCCAAACATGCATAACTATGATAATATAACAAAAGAAGAAATCAAAACAGCAGTACTATCTCCTAAAAATATATTATCTCATGGCCCAGATAATCTAAACTTGTATTTTATAAAACAAACCTTAACTGAGTTACTAAGCCCCTTAGAAATTATCTTCAATAAATCCTACATGGAGGGTGAAGTCCCAGATGACTGGTGCAAAGCAATAGTAGTGTCAATACATGAAAAAGTGAGCAAAAGCAGCAATGATAATTACCACCCTATCAGTCTCATCTCAGCCATGTGCAAAATCAAGGAAAAATATTGAAACATAAAACAGACCTTGAGATGGAAAGTAACGAAATAATGGACAACATCCAACATGGCTTCCATAAAGGGCAATCATGCACCACTAATTTGGTTGCTTTTTATGAAAAAGTTAGCAAAAGTATGGATAATAACTGCCCCATATACATTATTTATCTGGACTTTAAGAAAGCATTTGACAAAGTATCGCATAGTTTGTTAATCAAAAAATTATTACACTGGGTTTCAATAGCTATACAATTAGGAGGGTAAAGTGGTTGGATAATAGATTACAAAATGTTAGTATTATAGATACTCTGTCTGACAGCATTGAAGCCACTAGCAGAGTTTCTCAATGATCTGTTATGTGACCAACCCCTTTTGGGATATACATCTGTGACCTTCACTCGGGTATCACAAACCAAATTAGCAAATTTGCGGATGATACAAAAATTTCATCTGAATTCGATACCGAGGAAAAAATCACAATGTTTAAACAGGATCTTATGCTGATTGAAGGCTGGACAGTGAAAAATGAAATGACATTTCATATTGAGAAATGTTCAGCCATACATCTGAGGTGAAAAAATCCTAAAATTAATTATACACTAAATGGCATTTCTATTAAAACAGCTAAATCTGAAAAAGATCTGGGTATCACTGTTAACAACCTTTTGATGTCAGGTAATCATTGCAGAAAAGTAGCTCTGGTAGGAAATCATATTTTAGCTGCTATCATAAGATCATTTATAATAAGAAATGAAAATTGCATCCTCTCACTTTATAAATCTTTTGTTAGACCCTATACAGACTATGCAGCCTCTTTCTGGGCCCCATATCTTAATAAGGATAAGGAAATTATAGAAAGTATGCAGAGAAAGATCACCAAGTTTATCCCATGAGTTAAAAAAAGTATCATATGATGTAGGCTAACTGCTCTGGGACTGCACGATTTACAGTTAAGGAGGAACTGTGGGGATATACTATTACTTTTCAACATATTAAATTATAGGAAAGTCATGAATGAGTGTAACATAAAATTTGGAGATAGACCTAAAGATCTGCTGTGCCATAATAGGCAGGTCCACATACCAAGGTCAGGCACTAATAATGTAAACATTTCTTCACTATTAGGGCAATCACACTGTGGAACTTTTTGCCCCAACATATTGTGGATATTAAGAACTTTCAGAAATATAAAAAGGAACTGGATTAATTCCTATTAGGGACAGACACATAATCCACCCCACTAGTGTGGGGAGGGTGGTCTTGATGGGTCAAAACCTAGTAATACCTAGTAATAATAATACAGAACACTGTGGGAGGGGCGGAGCAGTAGATGATGAGGCAGCAGGCTCCTCCTGGGGTGCGGGACCTTGTAGGTGCTGTTCCTGCTGTGGTTCCTGCTGCTGCAGCTCTGCTTAATGCTGCTGCAGTTCCTGTTGCTCCTGTTCATGCTGCTGTATTGCAGCAGCAGAAATGCCTTCCTGTTCGGGGGGGGCAGCAGTGCCTTGGTTTAAAGTATGCCTGTTGATGCGAATAACTACTGCCCCAAACCCACCCTTTCTGGACTACTGATGCTGCCCCTCCATTACCAAATGATTTAAAATAAACAAAAGGAATAAAAGAGAGTTAGAAGAACTCAAACAAACACAGACATACACACAAAATGAGAGAAACTACAAAAAACAAAAAGATCTACAAACAAAATTTAAAAATGCAGAAACTAAAGTAAAGACAGATAAGGATTAGAACTCAGAAAGGTGGAAAAATATATATTGCTGTTGTAGATGCTCTCTAACTGTCTATGAGACTGTCTCCTTTAGCTACAACTGCCAAATTGAAAGTGAAACATTTACTTCCTGCCTGTCTGGAGTCTCCCATGTGACCTGCATTAAGCGAATCATGTGACAACCCATGTTTTTCATTAACTTCGAAGTTACTAACAAAAGTCGAAGTTAACTTTAAAGTTTTCCAGCAAAGTTTCTTAGCAAGAAGCCAATTTTGCAAAATGTTTCATGGTGCGAAGCTGGTGACTTTGCAGGGAATCACAGGTGGAGTAAAACTTTGCAACATCTCTAGTTTCAGCCAACCAGCACACTATTGATTTTCTTGACCTCAGGATTACAAAGGATGGAACATCCAACATGGGGGTACATACTGAGTTTTTTAGAAAAAAAGACCAACAGGAACACTATTTTGCACTTTAAAAGATGTCATCTATGACATCTGATTGAGAATGTGCTATGTAGTCAATACACAAGATTAAAAAGAAACTGTTCCACCACATTGGCCTTTGAAACTGGGGTTTGCCAAATGACAGATCATTTTAATGTACATGGTTGTTCTGATAGAGGTTTAAACACAGCATCACAGATAGTGCAGCACGTTCCTAGGGAACAATTGTTGAATCCACCGGGGGTCAACAGAAGCAAAATAAACAGATACATTTTAGCACCACTTTTTCTCTCCTGTCGCAGGCTATTAAAGAGCTAGTATATGGACTGGAAACTGCCTGCAATTAATTGTAACTTTAGTCAGCTATTACTTTGTTCATCTCAAGTATTTTTCCTTTTCTGTTTGCTAATTAGATGATTTTCCACCTGGCAATACTGGGGTGACGTATGTAGCAGCAAAAAAGTCAGTTCTGTTCCCCCCACTACATCAACACTGAGACCACACTATGACATCACTAGTAACCAATGAGAACCATTTCTTACTGCCAGGTTTCACTTTCACATGAAGAGGAAGGGACTGGCTCTCCCTGGTTTCTAGTGATGTCAAAAATTCCTGCAGTTCGATTGGTAGCTTGTGAGAGCCACTGCTCATGCTGCAAGGATTATAGTGCCTCAAAGTGTTTGGTCTCATTTCTGACAATGTAGTTGGAGGAAGAGAATTTACTTTTCTTTTCCTCCAGTCAGAGTTCTGCTCCACACATCACCCCCAGTATAGCCAGGTGAAAATCTTCTAATTAAGAAACAGAAAAGAAAAAAAATATGTGAGTTATAAGAGGTGATAGCTGACTGCATCTGAAAATTACTATTAATCCCAAGCAGTACACTAGCGCTTTAAAGAAATTTTGAATAGACACTGTTATGTGTTGGAAATGGAACCATGACTATCAGAATGGACTAAGGAAATCCCCATGAATACTTATAAAAGAAGTAGAAATATAGGGGACTATGTTGCCAGGAGTCATTTTAATATTAAGAAAAGATGACTGCTGCATCCCTCTCCTGGGGTACTCTCAAGTGCAATAACTGCTCCTTTTGTAGACATTTGGAAACTGGCAGCACTTTTCAAAATCCTCATAATAACCAGGAATTTGAGATTAATTGTTTTGTCAAGTGCAACGCTCATTATGTTGTTTATAAAGCCACATGCATGTGTAACAGTTTTCACACTGGCAAAACTACTAGAAAAGTTAAGTTACAAATCATGGAGCATCTAAGGGCTGTGGAAAGAAATAAAGATAGAAATGCTGTTGCCCAACATGTCCATAAGATGGGTGTAGATCAAGTCTTTACGTTTCAGGGGATAGATAAAATTAATGTCATGGCATGTGATGGGGATATGGCTAATACTTTGTTACAGAAAGAAAGCTGGGTAGGGGCACTATCCCATAGGTGATTACGATGGAGGAGTTCAGTGAGCAGCCAGATGTGGTTGTGTTTGGATGTATAGCAGGGACCTCTGCGGGTGCTGGAGACACCAATAGAGAGGCCTACTCAGTGGAAATGTTGCAGGAGTCATTTGTGCACAGTGAATTGACTGCTTCAGAAATCTCAGAAGAAGAAACAGTTCTAGCTAATATGGACCAACAAAATAAATTCCTACAAGCACAGCTTTTACAAGCCGAAAAGCATTTGGTTTCTGCCAAAGAAAAATTGCTGGCAGGAAAGAAATGCAAGAGATTAGCTGTAAACTCACCAGAACAAGGACAAGTGCTGCAGAAAGTCTTTGTTCTAGGTGCAATGGAGGAAGTTAGCACAATGGAAGGGGACCAGAGGAAACAACAAGAGCAGAAGACGAAGAACACCTAGTGCCGGCAGAAGGATCATGGACACTGGAGTGTGCTCTTTCTCTGGCGGGGTGGAAAAGAGACTCTGTGGGTACATGGATTATTGATGAATTGGGTGAAAATACAGGCACATTGGAGGACAAGATGGATAAAACAGAAGAACTTGAGGCAAATGACACCACTAGTTTTACGGGAGGACATAAGGAAAATCCACAGGACCATTCAGGTACTATTTCTTATTCACCCAGAAGTTCACAGAAGTTGTTTCTTGATGCACAACAGGAAAACATAGGACACAAAGCTGACTCAGGGAAAGAGGTAGCTCAGAAGAGGAGGGGGCTGTGCCTGAGCAACCCACGCAGAAACAAAACAAATCTTCACATGCAGGGCTTTTTATAAAACCTTTAGAACAGGCCAAACACAGAAATGTGATGAGGTTAAGATACATTGGAGGAATGGAGAAACTCCCAGACAGGTACTACATGGGCAGAATTCTTCTAAAACAATCCTTGGGGTTTACCCCTGAAGAGATATATGCAGTTATCCACACTCCAGGTGAGCAAATTTTTGATGTTAGCTTTCATACTCCAGATATTCTACAAAAATTCTGGACCAGGTATACAGCTTTAAAGACAAATCCACTCTGTTTTCATTTTCAGGTTATACCCCTGACCCAACAACCATTCAGGGTTGCAGCTATGCTTTTCAGAAATGAGGAAGTAAATATAGCTGACATTTTATATTGAATGGAAAAAAGGTGTGACGTGCAGGAACTCTCTTACCCCATCCTGGATGGAGAAGGATTCTGGAATGGTGGGCTGCGAATTAAAATAATACTGTTTCATGCTGATAATGAATATTTTATTTTATTTATTTTAGTCTTTGGTAACCAGGTAAGGCCCACTAGGTGCAAGTGCCTGTTTTCAGGGGCAACCTGGGAATGCTGGGGGTTAAGTGATTTGTTCAGAGTCACAGAGAATGCAAGTGGAGGTTGTGGGAATCAAACCCTGGTCTACATGATGTACCAAGCTCATTCACAGCTCATTACTCTAACCTCTAGGCTATACTGCCAGCCCCTATAACTATAACCAAGAGTTTGAGATTAATTGTTTTGTCACGTGCAACATTGATTATGTTATACCCATTTGCTGAATTTTTTTTATACGAAGACACAAAGGGTTTGTGTTCTACCCTGGACTACCCAGGAAGTGCCACAAGAGTTGGTTCTAATCATCACATTAATATGAATCGCAAAAAAGTCATATGTTTTCAGTATGGGGAATTTCATTATTCAGGATACCAGTGTGTGAAAATTCCATTAAATCCAACTTCTATGATGAAGGGGGATACACATTCATTGACTGTCCGTGAGTGGTGCACATTAATGAAGATTCTGATTTTGCTATGTAAGACTTATACCTTTACAAAGCAGCCAAAAATGCCATGCAATCAAATGATCCTAGAACCAGACCTCCTAGATTGCCATCCTCTGAGCCTGACAAAACACAGCCAAGGGTTGTAACTTACTTAACTTCTGCACAGAATTTGAACCAACCTGCCACAGTAATAATGCCCCTCTCCTCCCACAAGCCAGCCTGGTTCTTCTGAATTTCAAGAGGTCAGGCAAAACAAAAAGGCCCACATAAAACAAAGAAACAATTACAGGTACAAGAACTTTTACCACTTTCAAACAACCTACCACTTTCAAACAAATATGATGAGCTGCAACCAACAGGAGAAGAGGATCTAAACTCAGATAAGGCATCACGATCCTCTTCACAGATAGATGCCATTTCTGAAACAGACACTGGTCAGGAAAAGACACAAACATGCAACTCTAGGAAAAAGAAAAATAGGAATCAGGATAGGTTTGTGAAAGAGTTCTAGAAAGACCTCTGCTCCCACTTAACCTACTCATCTCTCTAAAGCAGCAGGCTATGACTTAAAAATCGGAAGCCTTAATACTAACCATTTTAGAACTGAAAAAAAGACTTGCTACTTTAAGGAACTTTTCAGGTTGTGATTATGACATAGTGTTCTTCCAGGATACCAGGCTATACACTCTAGAAGAATTTGATTTAACTACTACTGCATGGGGCTGGGGTCCATGCTATTGGTCTGGAGGGATGCTTTGTGTTCATGGTGGGGATTTGTTTTTTTAACTGTTCTTTTTAATAATAGATGTTGTGGATATTGTTCCAGGATGGGCCTTGTTCCTGGATGTCGCAATTGATAATAGTTTCCTGACTTATTAACATATACGCACCACAAGGTAAGCCAGATAGGATACAATTACTACGGAAAATGCATATCTAGTCACTAGGTAGAATATTTTGTTTGGTGGTGATTTCAGTAATAATAGAGCAATGACAGACAGAGGGCAAAAACTTCAAAATTGTACTGTAACACACATTTTTTAAATGAGTTGTTACACCTCACTGGGTTATGAGATGTATTTTTATGTGCAGACTCCTCAGCTCCCTATATGTACTTCCAGGGACAAAGAAAATCCAGACTTGATTGTTGGTTTATCTCCCCAAATTTACAATTCAGTAACCCAACTGTTACATTAATGGCCACATTGGATCACAGACTTTTGAATCTTAAGATTTCAAACTTTGGAGACACATCAAAAGGGCCTGGTTATTGAAGGTTGAATCTTTCCCTGTAAGAATATCCAGAGGTATGGGAGGGGGTTTCCAGGCTATATTGAAAGCTGGGGAATCTGTTTATTTTTTGTATAAATCCCAACAGGCCTGGTGGGAAGACAGAAAACAGGACTTCGAAGATTATTTTAAATACATAGGACAGTAATTGGGAAAATTCAAGAGAAATAAATGTCAGAGGTTGAAAAAACAACTTCAATATTATTTATCTAGTTTAAACAAGAGAATTTGTTGACCCAGAAGAATTTACAGAAGTGAAAGAGTAATTATCTCAAATTCTGTATGAGAATGTAAGACCTTGGAAAGAGAACAGAGATTTGGAACACCGGAGAAAAAAGCTAGTTTAAACCCTTTTGATAGCTGTGCAATACAGAGAAAGAAAAAGGAAATTAAAACTACCATTACACCACAAGGGGGAAATAGAAAGACACAAAAAGGGATCATGCAGATTGTAGAATCATATAGTGGATATACAGGCTCCATGGAGTGATGGGCTCCCTTATGAGCTATATCAAAAAATTAGTGCTACCTTAAGTGAAGAAATGGTTCTCATGTACAACTCTAGTTTGACACAAGGTATATTTCCAGACAGCATGAATATTGGTCTGCTAATGCTTCTTTTTCAATCAGGGAATAGGGAAATGACAAAACCCATCACATTTTAAGCACAGATTGTAAAATCCTTACCAAAATATTAAGCAATAGAATTTCAGTCACCCTAGATCATATTATACATCCCACACAGTTCTGTTCAGTACCAGGGAGAGCTATTACTGATGCCCTTATTCTTATAAGAGAAGTATTAGAATGAGGGAAAATGGATGAAATAGCAGGTATATGTATAAACTTAGATCAAACCAAAGCGATTGATAGTGTTTCTTATTTATATCTATGGAAATGTTTAGAACACTTTAGGTTTCCAAAACCTTTTATTAAGTGGCTTCAAGCTTATTATGAGCAAGCAGTGGTAACTCCATATGTGAAAGGATGGGTGGGAAACCAAGGAGCGGTGACAAAGGGAGTTTGACAAGGTTGCCCCTTGAGCCCCATTTTATATACCCTGATGTTAGAAGCTTTAGTGGCAGACATTCATCAAGCAGACAACATTAAAGGTCTGTCTTTCACATTTGAAGATACAGAAATTAAAACTATGGTTTATGCTGATGACATTTGTCATTTGTTGGCAGACATCCAATCCTATGATGCTATGAAAGCCTTGTCAGTAGCTTACACACTGGGAACAGGTGCACAATTCAATCTCTCCAAAAGTATATGTTTTTTTATTGGTACAGAAGTGGGTAAGCAAGATGAGATCATGGGTAGTCCAATTACAAATCAAATGTGTAAGATTTTAGGTGTCTATTTTGGAGTGGAATATATGACAACTTATAATTGGGAAATTCTGATAAAGTAAGCTAGAGGGAAGGTAGCACAGTGGAACGGATGGTAGAAGTCCAAAAAAAAAATAGAGTGTATATGGTTAAAACATTTCTGCTGGGGCTTTTTTTACATTTAAGCGCTATATATCTATTGCTGAAAGCATTAGATACTGCCCTCCTTAGTGTATTTTTTCAGGCTATTTGGAATAGCCGCCTGAACCCAATTAAAAGGGGGACACTATATCTGGATATTAAGCATGGGACCCTAAAAATGGTTAACCCCATTTCTTTCTTTTTTTGTACTTTCTTATATACCAACATTTGAACTATTTTGGAAAAAAAAAATCATTACTTGGAATACATGGGAAGAAGACCACATAAAACCATGGATTGACCAATGGCAATGGGATGGAGTAATTGCAAAACCATCAATGGTTTACCAGATTATTTTCAGTCTAGCTTTAGTAAATAAAAGTTATGGATAATTGCCAAACCACAAGTAGCAAATATGAACAGAAAGGAATTGTATGTTTACATACAAAAAATACATTTCTATGAATATCCAGCCATTTTAAATAGTGCATTACATGAAAAAAACACAGACACAGACAATGTTACGTCAATCAAGTACTCCCCCGTATATGTGGGACATAGTTTGGCTAAGTACACATGGTAAATTAAATGTTAAAGCAAATCTCAAACATAAGAGAATGGAAGAAAGAATGTGTTCAAGGTTAAACCTTTGTTCTGACATTATTGACACCATGGAACACCTGTTTTTTGGAGTGTCCCTTTATATGTCAATTTTGGACTTTTTTATTTTCTATATGGGTACATTCACCACTAACAATGATAAACAAAGAGATTTTATTCTTGGGACTTCTTCCTAGAGTATGTAAAGGTATGATCAAGAAGCAATGTTTATCATACTAGCTTGTATCAAATATCACATTTGGCAGACGAGATGCATATGGTCACTACAGAAACAGTATGTTACTCCGGAACAACTTTTTTAGAAATTTATGAATCTATTGGAAAAAAATGTTGTAGGTGCTGTATTGGTCCTTTTAAGAAGAGATCCAGAAACAAATTATTTGATACCTTTTATTGGACCAACATGGATGTTACAGAAAAAAAAAAGTGCTCTAGCTTTCGAACCTACCCGGTCCTTCTTCAGAAACTTTATGGCAGTTATTTTGAAAATCCCATAATATTAACACCAGATTATGTTGAAAAAACTTAAATAATTCTCATTGGTTTAACATATACATATAAAACATAATAGAAGATTATGTCAGAGAAGCTAATTAACACCAGTATGCTTTTAACTGAGGAGCCTCAGAAGGGCAAAGGTTATCAAGAATTTTCAACAAACAGTGAGTTCTTCTCACATAATTTTAAAATGTCTCAGTATGTTAAAAAAGCATTCTAGTGATAAAAAACCAGTGGGATAGCATTCTCTCTAATACATGTAAGATGAGGTTACAACTTACATTCCAAGTGTCCTGGTGTATTAAAGAACAGATAATGAGAGACAAAATCCTGAATTTAGGTATAACTGCAATTTGAAAAAGAGCCCAAAATTAAACATATACATATACATATATACATGATGCATGATAGTATCACTTGTAAGTGATAGTGCCAAATAAAAATACTTGTCAAGGACCCCCAAGAAAATAAGACCATGAGCCTGATAAGTGCAGATTTCAACACAGTCAGTATATAACAAAAATGCACAGAATCAGTCTAAGGAATCTAAATGAAAACTTCCAATGAAGAAATCCTCCAGGCTCCCTCCTTTTTTTTCCCTTTTCTCTCCCTCTCTCTCTCCTTGAGAAAGATACCATAACTAGTAGGAATGAGATATACTGTATGTAAAAGAGTCATCTATTTGGGGTATACAGAAGTTGGCTAAACAAAATATGTCATTAACAAGGTACAAAAAGAAATGGAAACATATGTTGTGGCTGGACACAGGTTGAAAGCCTTTATGATCTATGTTTTTTTATTTTGACTTAATATTATAGTTGGGAGTATGTCACGTTACTTATTTATTTGAAATTCAACTCTCTGGTGTCAGGATGTTCTGTGGTAGGGGTTAAGTACTTAACATGTGGTGGATAATTATGTTAATGTTTTCTTTAAAGTTTTGGAGATATTATTTTGTGTGATGTAACACTGTTTTGTATATATTTTTCTTTTACGTTCAGATACAACATTCTTCTCTTTTTTATGGGGAGGGGAGTATTGGATAATCTCATATTTTTTCTTATTTTGCTAGATGCTCATTTTGAAAGTAATCTGACAGGAATATGATTGAAGTACTTATTTGTTTTTCTCATTTTAAGAATAATGGAAGGGGACAAGTATGAAGTAATATTTTTCATTTGTTTTTGATTTGTCCTTTTTTCCTTTTTTACGCATTCTGTGAATTTTGTTTTACTTTGAATAAGTATGATTGCAATACTTTTTTTATTTCTTTGCTCATATATTATTTGATATAAATTATTATTGCTTGTTATTATTTGTTTTGAAGTTATAAATAAAATAAAATCCACTACTTTTTTAGAGAAATGCCATGGGATCTTTAACATCCACCTAAACTACCACCAGAATAAACAGAATGGTTTAATGTCTCATCCAAAAGACGGCACTTCAGGAGTGCAGCACCCCCCTCATGCTGCACTACAGTGCCAGTATTGGGATTTAACCCAAGTGCCTGGTGCGATGATAGAACCCACAGCCTTCTGAACAATACGGTCAAAAAATGTCATACACACACAGATAAAATAAGATAAAGCCTGTGAGTGCAGATGTTTAGACTCCTTGGAAGCAGAGAGACCGTATTATCACAAATTACTATGCCTGGTCCATTACTAGACTTGGTGTGGAACACATAGGTCAAGCCATTTGTTATAGTACTGATAAAATAGGTGTAAGGGTGCAGAAGGTTGAGCCATTTTCCAGACTGAATGAGCAGGAGTATGGTGTAATATAAAGTTACATGTAAAGCAAGGTCTCTTGTGACCACTGGAGAAAGCTGTCATGGGAGGTGAGTAGGGAAAACCCTAGCCACCTCTCACACACACTTTGTAGCCATAACTCTGACTGAGCACCACCACAGAAATATAGAACAAACCCTCCCCATAGCTATTTCTGTGACCCATACACCTCAGTTGAAGAAAATGTAACAGACCTTCCATCCAGACTGCTCCTCATTGAGACTACCGGTCTGCAACCACCACGCCCTATCTGATACCCCAATTAACTAACTTACAGTACCACCTCACTGCCAAACATTAAAATGGAGCCTAACAGCAAGAGGCAACAACAGGAATGTACCTAAGATCCTTGCCTTTTCTTTACCCACACCATGCTGCACCTCAGGGACCACATGCCTGCCACCACCGCCATACTGCGGAGTTCAAGATTGATTCATTTTTTTAAATATAGCCCCTCTCACAGGCACAGATGAAAATGGGCCCAAAGAAAGAGACAGTGGCAGAAAAAAACTAAAAAGTCAATTAATATTAAAAAAAAAAAATAAAACAGTAATAGCGAAATAGTGTGGTTGAGGGCAGGTAACTATGACAACCAGCTGCAACTATGGGGGCATCGATAAGACAAAAGTCCTTAGGAGTAAAACAAAACACAGTATTCATATGCAGGTAGAAGAACTACTTTATTACAAAAAAACAAAATAAAAAAATACTTTTAACACTTTAACATAAAATTATTTTTTTCAAACATAAAAAATACATGGTTCCATTTTCTAAGTGCAATAATACCCTCCAGGGTGGGTGGTAATGGGCAATACTGGACCTTCCAGGGGCTATAAAGCCCTCCTCCTGTGGTGTCAGGCTTCATTCCAACCCTGGGCGGTCTGGTATTGCCCAATACCACCCACCCTGTTGGGTATTATTGCTTCCTGAATTTATACAACTTTGATTATTTATAGTTCATAATGATTTTAGTATGATTACATATATCTCCCCTCCCACTTCCCATTTTCTCTTTCATTCCTACACTTTGTTTCCACTTCAACCCCCTTCCCCCCACACTCTTTATTTATTTATTCTGGTAACCATCTATGCTCAGTATGATGGAATGAGTTTTATGTTGTCAAAGTTAAATTGTGTGCTTTTTATGTTCACCATTTGAGCAACATGTGTTAATTAGAAACATAGAAACATAGAATTTGAAGGCAGATAAGGACTGCTTGGCCCACCTAGTCTGCCCATTTTTCTACCTAACAGATAGGCTGCAGATCCTAGTTAACCAACAGCTTACTTCCTCCTACCTCCCACTAGGACTGCCTTATGTCTGTCCCATGCATTCTTGAATTCCCTCACTGTTCACCACAGCCTCCTCAGGGAGGCTGTTCCATGCATCCACAACCCTCTCTGTGAAAAAATACTTCCTTACATTACCTCTGAGCTGCCCCCCCATCTTCAAATTGTGCCCTCTTGTTCTTGCACATCTTTTTTTCTGAAAGATGCCACCTCTTGGACTTTGTTGATTCCCTTGAGGTACTTAAAAGTTTCTATCATGTCCCCTCTCTCCCTCCTTTCCTCAAGGGTATACATATTAAGCTCCTTTAGTCTTTCTTCGTATGTCTTCTGGTGCAGACCCTGCACCATTTTGGTTGCCCTCCTCTGGACAGCCTCCATTCTGTCTATGTCTTTGCGGAGATGGGGTCTCCAGAACTGCACACAGTACTCCAGATGGGGTCTCACCAACTGTCTGTACAGGGGTATTACAGCTTCCAAATTTCTACTATTGATGCCTCTCCCTATGCATCCCAATATCCCCCCAGCCTTCCTTCCTGCCTTCTCACATTGCTTGCCCACCTTAAGGTCATCTGATATAATTACCCCGAGGTCCCTTTCCATTTTTACTGTTGTCAGTATCTCACCCCCCCCCATTATGTACTCTTCCCCTGGGTTTTTGTTTCCCAGGTGCATTACCTTGCACTTCTTTGCATTGAATCTGAGCTGCCATACATTTGACAATTCCTCCAACCTTGCCAAGTCCCTTCTCATCCTTTCCACTCCATCTTGTGTATCAACCTTGTTGCATATCTTTGTGTTGTCTGCAAAGGGACATACTTTTCCTTCCAGTTCCTCTGCAATGTCACTTATAAAGACATTAAAAAGGACCAGTCCCAGTACTGAACCCTGTGGTACCCCGATAGTAACCCTCCTTTCTTTTCTGTGGACTCCATTTACTACTACCCTTTGCGTCCTGTTGTCTAGCCAATTTTTTTTATCCAGGCTACCACCTTGGGACCCACTCCAAAGCTTGCTAACTTGTGTATTAATCTTTTGTGTGGGACTGTATCAAATGCCTTGCTAAAATCTAGGTAGGCCATGTCCACAGCCCCTCCCTGGTCTACTACTTTGGTCACCCTGTCAAAGAAATCTATTAGATTCATCTGACATGACCTTCCCATCGTGAATCCATGCTGCCTTGGGTCCTGTGCCTCACTGGCCTCTAGGTATTCAACAATTCTTTCCTTCAGTAGTGATTCCATCATTTTCCCTACCACTGAGGTCAAACTAACTGGTCTGCAGTTTCCTGCCTCTGTCCTGCTCCCACTTTTGTGAAGAGGAATCACATCCACCCTCCTGCAGTCCTCAGGTACCACCCCATCCTCCCATGATTTGTTAAAGAGAGTAGTCAACAGTGTCACTAGTTCTACCCTTAGTTCTTTTAGAATTCTTGGGTGAATCCCATCAGGCCCCATTGCTTTGTCCACCTTCAATTTTATTAGTTATTTCAGAACCCTTTCTTCTGTAAATGGACTGGTATCGACCCCTGTCTTCAGAGTGTTTCTCTTGTTTGGTTTAGGTACCTCCCCCTCCTCTTCCTTTGTGAATACTGAGCAGAAATATTCTTTCAGTATCTCTGCTTTTCCACTGTCACCCTCTACCCACATTCCCTCCCCTTTATTAAGCCTCAGTATCCCTCCTTCCAACTTTCTTCACTCCCTAATGTACCTATAAAAGGTCTTATCCCCCTTCTTAACAGAGTTGGCTATCCTTTCCTTGGTTTGGGCCTTTGCTATTGTGGCTGCCTTCGCAGCCTCTTTCTGCTTTAACTGATAAAGTGCTCTGTCCTGCTCCTTCTGTGTTTCCTTATATTTCCTGAATGCTATCCTTTTCTCCTTAACTTTCCCTGCCACCTCTTCTGAGAACCATAGCAGTTTTTTCCTTTGTTGTGTTTTTTTGATTTGCTTTACACAAAGGCTTGTTGCCTCTGTGATGGCTATTTTGATTACTCCCCATTGTTCCTCCACCCATCCTTCTTGCCTGTTTGCTAGTGCTTTTCTGATGCACTCTCTTATTTTCCCAGAGTCAGCCCTCCCAAAGTCCACTACTCTTGCTTTTGTATGGCTTGATTGTATGGCTGTGTTTTATCGTGAACCACACTGTTTGGTGGTCGCTTGTTCCTAGATGGCTACCCGCGTCTAAATCTGAGATTCTTTCTCCATCCCCATTTGAGAGTACCAGGTCTAAGATTGCTCCCTCCCAAGTGGGTTCCAGTACTAGCTGTTTGAGGCATGCCACCTGTAGGGTGTCAAGAATGACCCTGCTCTTGGATGTGCCTGCAGCAAAGGTGCTCCAGTTATCATCTGGCATGTTCAGGTCTCCCATCAATAATATCTCCCCTTTTTCTGCCATTCTAAGGAAGACTTCTATCATTTCCTTGTCCAGTCCCTCCCCCTGAGATTGGGGTCTGTATACAACTCCCACGCAGATTGTGGTGCCATTTCCTATTTCCAGGGTGACCCAGAGTGTCTCATCTGCTCCCTGTTTAGTCTTTAGTTCTGTTGCTTTGATCCCTTCTTTTACATAGAGAGCTACTCCTCCTCCTTTTACCCTTCCTGTCCCTCCTGTAGATTGTGTATCCTGGTATGTTGACATCTCAGTCATGTTTCTTTGTGTACCATGATTCTGTGACTGCCACAATATCCAAGCAACCCTCTTCCATCAAGGCCACTAGTTCAGGGAGCTTGTTACACATACTATGGGCATTGGTACTCATCACCCTCCACTTTTTAATGGACTTACCCCTTTGATCCCCATTCCTGTCCTTAAGGCCTTTGCATTTTTTTACATTTACCTCTGTCCTGCTCCCTAATGACTTCTTTACCTTGGTGTTTACCTCACTAATTATCATGTTTTGTGGGGGAGGCTGGGATTTCCCTGCTCTTTTTCAGTGCCTCCCCCCTTGGCTAGCTTAAATGCTTGCCAATGAAGCATTTAAACCTCTCACCTACAATCCTGGTTCCTCCCTGGACAAATGCAGACCATCGCACCAGTATAGGTCTGCCTCCCTCCAGGTGGCTCCCCAGTCCCCAATAAAGCCAAAACCCTGAGCTCCAGACCAGTTTTTCAACCATTCATTGAATTACCTGGTGAGGAGTATCCTAGCATCACCCTTGCCATAGACAGGCAGCACCTCTGAGAAGGTTATCGTATGCGTTACTTGTCTAAGGCCCCTCCCCAGCTCTACAAACTCCTCTTGCACTGCTCTGATCCCATTCTTAGCCAGGTCATTTGTCCCTATGTGGACAATGACATCCAGCTCCCTCCCCTTGCAGCTGCTCCCACGATCCTGAGATTCTCTTCCTGTCCCTCAGCAAGCCTTGCACCAGGCAGGCACCTTACTTCCCTCTCCCTTCCTCCCCATTTCTACCCCCTAATGATTGAGTCCCCCACCAGGAGTTGTTTCCTTCCACTATGGGGTCCCATGCCACTCTCCTGTGGGTCTCCTTTGTGAAGGTTCCCAGCATCCTCCTTGGTCTCCACTGCAGGTGCCTCCATAGCGGAACCACTATCCACCAGAAGAGCGAATGGATTGTGGAGAAGTACAGCTGGAAGGATGCAGCTCTGTTCCACCACCATCTCCCTCCCTGAGCCCACCCTGGTCCAGCTTCTCCTCTTACTTGGCAACCTCTGAGGTAGTGGCATTGGCCCTGGTGGTCCCTGGGTGGAGGAGGAGATTTCACAAATTCTATCCAGGTTAGCCTGGAGATGGGCAACCTCCTCTCTCAGACCAGAGAGGTGCCTACAAATAGGGCAGCATCGCAGCCTCCAGAATGTCTCCCTGAAAACTGCTGTCCCACAGCCATTGCACTGCACCACTCCTATCATGTCTTATTTTGTGTCCCCTCTCCTGTTTCTCTGTATGCTTACACTCTCCTCTCCTTACAACTCTTACCCTTCCTGTTCTGGGACAGCAACTTCCTATATTCTTCAGTAGCCTCCTTCTTCCTTGCTCAGTGTCAGACCACCAGCAGCTGAGAGGGGGAGAGTGAACTACTTTTTTCCTTTAGGGTTGACAAAACCAATGTTTCTCTTTGATTCTTCCCTACTTACTGCCAAACAGGAAGTTCCTGTTGACAGTCAAATCCAGTAGCTGTAAAAGTAGAACTAGCTTAGGGTGGGTAGGTGGGATGGAGGGCAATTAGTAAGAAAAAAGGCTAGCAAATGGAAGTTGTAATTTGAGTCACCTGCTTTTATAGTATCTAAGCCACACCCCCAATTAAGCTCTTTCTCCTCCTACTGGTTTAGCAAAGTAAGTCGATACAGTACCCTTTCCAGCACAGAACACACACCGACTTTCTTTCTTTCTTTTCTTTCTTTCTTTTTTTAACCCTAAATAGGACACCTTCTACTTCTAATAAATTATCTGTCTGCTTAATCTCACAGACACTGACTCCTGCTGAGATATAAGTGTTAAATTAATAAGAACATGTAGCTTCTTTTAGTTAGCTGCTTTCTGCTCTCCAAGCAAGGCTAGCAACCCTTTGTATTGTATTTCATAATAGGTTTACTGGCTATTATTTTAAGCACTGACACTTTAAATGTGTCCCTTTCATGGCATAGGTTTGCTCATGCATGACATGCCTTGAGAAAGAGTCCAGTGGGACTTGAAAATGTTTGGCAGGGGTATGATGTTGGCTCCTTTTATACATTTTATACGCTTTGAATAAATGCAGCTATTGAAATCTGACATTAAAGAGTCTGGAATTATATTTTCTGTGTGTGGCCTGAGCTCTGCTTTCTTGTTTTTTACTGTTTCTCCATGTTTGTAGCTCAGCCTGAAGGTCCAATAGCCATTCTCCCTGCTTCATTATAGTAAAATATGCATCTTGTTTACATGCAAGATACAGTATGTGTAGAATATAAATAGCAAATATTTTATTTATATATGTTAAACATATTTTTGTAAATGCTTAGTTTGGTACTGTGTACATATTTAAATCACCAATTAGCATATTTCAAAAGTACAGTTTATGAACCAAAATCATGGCAATTTCTACTTGCTAAATAAAGGGAAAGGGGAAATTGTTTAACCAGGAAAGGCACACTAAGCCTAAACTTGTTTTCAGGTGCCATCTGTGAGCACAAGGAAGTTAGGTGACTTGCTTAGGGTCACACAGTATACAAGTGGGGGCTGTGGGATTTAAACCCAGGTCTCCAGGTTTGCAGCTCAGAGCACTAAGCCACTACACTATACTGCCTCCCTATAATAATTTTGAATTAGCATCATTAGCTTATAGACCAGAGGGAAAGTACAAGAGTATAAACCAAGGACATGTAGGAACTCACACTGCCCTAACAGAGTACCAAATATGGATGGTATAAATACCAGTCTGAGTCCTTATTAGGCATGAGATTCAGAGATGAGTCCTATGTGTAAGTATACATATGTTATCTGTATATCTGAATTAAAGGTGCATCATAAAATGATAGTTCCAGAACAGACATCTAAGTGGTTTCTAACAAAATGAATTCCAAGTTTACAGATATTAATACATTATGTAATGATACATTCAGTAGCTTTTTTGTCCCCATATTTTAAGATATATTAACAATGTATATATTTATAAAATATGTTAGATCTACAACTACTAAGTAAAAGTATATCTATTAAGTATTCAAGATGTATCAGCAGATACATAAAACAAGTATCATGTACCTATAATAAGTATATCATGGGGGCATATGCATTTTATATATTTATCACATATTTTTTGCATATAAATCAGATATTTCTAATCAGCCAATTTGTGATAGTTTGCATATACTTCAGACATATGAGGAAAACATATTTTCACACACATGCAGTATATATGAAGGATACATTAATAAATATGTTTGCAATATATTTATTTTGCATATGGTGGGGTGTAATTCAGGATTTCCTTCACATAAGGGAAAAACATAGCTCTTAAAAGATGAATTCCATTAGCGACTTGGTCACAAAGTAGATAATAGGCATGTGTGTAGGACTGTGAATTGCAGTAGGAAACATCTTATTCTGAGGTGGGAAGTGAAGGCTACAGGCACCAATCCAATGAACTGCTTACCACCAGGGTGCTGTGTGAGTAATAGACTCTTGCTGAGAAAAATAAGCTTAAAACAATCTAACAACAGACATAAACTAATTTACCTGCCACTCAAAGAAATGTATTTTTTCTGGCAGTCATTCACTTTGCCAGCAGCTCTCATGAAGGAAATAACAGACTTGTCTGAACTTTCTTTCTTGCAAAACACATTAGAGTACTGGAATAGAGAATTGGCATATTCAGAACAAGGTGTGCTATTTTTGGCAAGCCTTGATGTTATCCTAAATGAACTATAAGGCTGCTCTTTTCAATAGTAAACAAAACGTAATTATAGGTTACATATATCATCTGTTCATGACCTTATCAGGAGCATAGTGATTTGTGAGGTAACAAGATGCAGGTCTGAAGTGTGTCATAATTGATGGTAGCCTTCTGTATACTAAAAGGTACAGCACAGCATGGTTGCTGTTCATAAAGAGGGCAGGATATTATTTCTAACTAGCAGCTGTTTATAATGCTCATATTTTTTATAAATGATATCCCTTCACCTGAACGATTTGTACTATATGTAACTGAACCGGAATAAATATTGAAGTGAAAAATGGTATTTACTCACTTGGTAAAGGCGATTGGATGAGCCCCCTTTATAATACCCCACAGTCATCACCATTGCGATATCCCTCATCCGTCCTGCAGGATAATGCCAGATCCAATGACATTCAGACTGACCAGCCCATTGGTCCATCCCAGGAAACTCCAGCATGAATCTTCCCTAGCAAACAAGTAATAAAGAAATCAGAACAAGAGAAAAGCAACAACAAGAACACACTGTATTACTTGCCAGTTTCTGCTGGAGTCATGTATGATGGAAAAAAATAGCTTCTCAGGCAGTGTGAATGAATATGCAGCAGCAGCATTTATTTAGCTATGCACCCATATCAGAATAGCTAGACATATGAGGCCCATACTGTCAATACACAAATGGCCACCACCCTGTCCTTCACCATGCTGCCCGCAGTACATACCTCAGTCCACACTGGGAGGGCATGTTGAATAGAATAAAGAGGGAACATCTAATCACCTTTACCAAGCGAGTAACTAGCATGACATCTAGCCCCCTTTATAGCACTCCCCAGTCATCAATAGTGGGATCTTTGTAGCAGTGCCCAACCTACCCCAATTTGGGTGGGAAAAAATGCAGACAGTAGCCCTGGATGGATCTGTTGTAGCCTGAAGGACCACCCTACCAAAAGTGAGTCTATCAGCTGACACCACATCCAGATGACAATGTTTAGTAAAAGAATGTAGCGTAGACCAGATGGCTGCAGAACAGATTTCCTGTGATGAAACCCAACTCCTTTCAGCCCAGGAGGTGGCAACTGCCCATGTGGAATGTGCCCTGATCCCCAGTGGTGTGTGGAGACCTGCTCCCCAACAAATCTCAGCAGCTGTTGAGCGGAGCCAATGCACAATCATGTCCTCAAATGCAGCATGGCCCACGCTTGCTCGCTGTAAGGGTGAACAGTCTGTCTGACTTGTAACTAGTCTCTGTGCCTTAGAGATGATAATGTTTCAGTTGACACCCCACATCTAATGGGTGAGGAATGCTAGTAGGTGGAATCTTTTTAGCTGTGAAAGTATGTAAAGGAATTTCCTGCTCAAGATGAAACACTTACAACCTAGGGAAGAAAGATGGGGTGAAGCACAGGGTGACTCTGTTACTATGGAATATCAAGAAAGGTTCCTTTTGCAAAACAAGACTTGTAATTCCCCAGTTCTCTTGGCTAAACAAATGGCAACCAGGAAGGCTGTTTTAAGTGCAACCTAATCTAGTGAGTCCTGCTGGAAAGAGGGTTTTTGAAGGGTGTTCAGAACAAGATTAAGTTGCCATGGGGCACAAGTCAGTCTAATGCATGGAGAATCCAGTTGGACCACTTTCAAGAGCCTTATGACATTGGGATTGGCACCAATCTGACCTATCCCTGGCAGTGGGCCCCTAATAGCAGATATAGCTGAAGTCTGTACCCTGAGAGAAGCAGAACAAACCCTTTTGTGCTCCATTATTTAAGAAGTCCAATATGAGTGTATGTCACACAAGAGATGGGAAAGTCACTTTCTCTATATACCAATTTTTAAACAAAATCTGGTCAGAGCCGATATGACTGTGGAGAGCTTTGGTGTTGCTTTTACCCATTATTTCTTATGAATTTCATAATGCAGATCTACTGAGAGGCAGTTTCAATGTGGTCTTCCTTTTACACATTTTTATAATGTATTTTCCTAGAATATGCCTGCTGATTTGCTATATATTTAGCCTGGGTAGTTCACAGAAGAAATGGCATCTTATTTTTTGGGTGGTGAAGCACTAGCAGTAGGATGCTGCAATGTGTCTTACATAGGTACAAGATGTGTACAGACAATAACGCCCAGTGGCTATACACCTCAGACACTCACATGTGGATCCATCATCCCGGTGCCATTGCACTACTCAGTATGAGTGAAAGCTGATGCTGTACTCACTCACACAAGTCCTGGAACAGGAATGTTACAGCCAACCTCCCATTTGCTTATACAATCAGGCAACTGTGAACACACTGTCCATAGCCTGGAGCATACACTACAAATAACACTGCAGGATACCACACCCCATGGCACCTAGGATACCTCAGCAGTCCGGAAGGTGGCATGTTACACAGGGGAACAGGAAAGAGTGTATGACAACAGGAAGATACAGCATCAATAATGCATGCATTGGGGGTATGTCAATACCCTCTTATGGTTTGCCAGGAACATACACACAGCTGCATATACTGATGGGTCTGCAGCTTGGGTAGTGCCCCAATGTATGATATAGCCACTGGGGTCATTCTGGAGTTCAGATCCCCAGCCTGGGTCCAGTGCAGTTGGTGACTGGCTGTGGCAGGGTGTGGAGGGTAGTGCCAGTCTCCACAACAGCTCAGGTATGGGGGAGAGCGGGGTTGTCTATGTACCAAAGTGGTGGGTGGCAGTTCTGTATGCTATGGATATGGACCATGGTTTCCTCTGGTGTGATTGTGTCCGGGGGAGCTACACTATGGAGCTCTTTGGGGATGGAGTTGGATCAATCAGGGATGGGTGTGGGTACCTCTAGTCCACCAGGGCTGCCAGGCTGCTGTGCACCTGGGTGCAATTCTGCATCCCACCTGTGGGTAGCTGGCCTGGTTAGGCCAGCTATTCATGGCCTAGCTGTGGGCCGTGCTGCTCTGGGCTGTAAGAGGTGAATTTCCCACTGAGTATGCTGCAGCACAGCATACGCATGGGAACACACCCTCAACTTGCACAGCATACTATTTTTGTGCACACTGGCTGATTCCCTTGTGGCAGGTGCATCCTGCACGTTTGAATATCATGCTGCGGTGCATTGTTGGAGTTGCATGGCACATCTCCCATTTCCACTGAGATACACTTTGTATCTCCTTTGAATATGGGGGTCCTGGACTAAGCTACCTTGAAGAAATACATTATCAAAATGGAAAAATCATGACCCCACTGAAAACAAGATATTACATCTAATCTGGGACAGCCTGAGTAAGTACAGTGCAGAACTATGTAAATCAAGATCCCTATGACAATGAGATGTAGCATCTCCCCTGTGCTATCCAGGATACAAAATATAGGATAAGAAATATGCAAAGGAAATCTACTCTAAACTGAACTTCACTGTAGTCACTAACATAAACAGTTTCTTTATTGTAACAATCATACAGGAGTGTGGTGTGCATATTTTATGGAACACATACAAACAGAGGTGAGAAAGAATAAGTGCCTCAGCTGGGACTTGAACCCAGGCTGCCCAGAATACCATTCCGATTGTGCTAACCAGCTGCACCACTGCACCACTGAGACAAGTAGAACCTGGGCCATCCTTGGGGACATTACTCTTTCTCAAATGCACAACCCAATGGCAACACAAATATTTATTTGAAACAATCACACATGAGTGTGGTGTGCATATTTTATGGAACACATACAAACAGAGGAGAGAAAGAAAAAATGTCTCAGCTGGGACTTGAACCCAGGCCTCCTGGCAGTATTGTGGCCAAGAGGATGGTGTGTAGTGTGTGTGTGTGTGTGTGTGTGTGTGTACAAAATATAAGATAAGACATATTTAAAGGAAATCTACTCTAAACTAAACTTTGCTGTGTTGACTGACAGTTTTTTTATAACATATTAGAATGCAATATTTATTTTGAATGTTGTGGCCATGAGGATAGTGTGTACAGTGTGTGTGTGTGTGTGTGTGTGTGTGTGTGTGTTTGCTATAGCTCAATATATTTTTTCCCAAAAAGTATAGTAAAGAATGGCTTCTGAGTGCTGCATATTTAGTCTAAGCAGTTCACTGAAGACCTGGCATATGTCTGAGACTGCTCATCAGATAGTGTCTGTGGAGGTTAAAGAAACAGTGTAAATCATAGATTTGCTGGGGAAAGGGTGAGATTTATGAGGTATGAATCTTTCTTGAAAGACAATGCACTCCCAAGTTAAACTAGTACCAAGAAGCTGTTTAAATGCTAAGTATTTAAATGTACAAATCTCCAGTTTAATAGGCAACCAATATTTAACAAGCTGTTTCAGTTTCTTAATGGTATCTGATGAGCAGCTTGGAGTTATGTCTTCAACATTCTGAACAGAAAGAAGGGAATATTTTATTTCAGTTGGCATGGAAGGATACATTGAAAAGTCCAAAGCATGTGATCCACGATACTCCATTTTCCAGCTGCAGATAGCAAGTTGACTGCAGCCATAAAAAGAGACCAATGTCTTTGATATGTGTTGTTTGTGGACTGCCTTCTTGACTATAACAGGTACTGCACCACCCTTGGTTAGTAGTCCAGGGCTACCAATCTGTCCATCTCAGTAGCCAGGCCATCAGAATTAAAGTCAATGGATTGTGGTGAAGTATTGGTCCCTGACTCAGAAGATTCTGTCAAGACAGGAAACAAAAGGGTGTCTATCAACATTGCTTGTATGAGAGAGCACAAAGATCTCCATGGCCAGTTTGGGACTACCAGTACCACTGTTGCTCTTGTGGACTAATTCTTGTACAGTACCTTGGAAATCATGAGGGTGGGGGGGGATTGTAAGCTCTGCTAAAGTTCAATGTTGCTGACAGCATGTCCACTTCCCGTGCCCCTTGGTCCTGGAAATAAGAGTGGTAGCAAAGGAGTTGTTTGTTTGTGCTGGACACCATGCGATCCACTTGTAATGGTTCCCACTTGAAAATGATTAGTTCAAACACTGTGGGGTGAAGCATCCATTCTGCCTAATTTTGCATTTCCCTGCTGAATCAGTCAAGTTGTGTGTTCTCTTTCCCATCCAGGTAAGAGGCCTATCTGATTTGCAGGTTCTGTTTCACCCACCTGAGTACTGTCATGGACTCCCAGATTATTGAGCAACTGCGTGCACCCCCCTGTTTGTTGAGGTACACTATCATCACTTGGTTGTCTGTTCTGATAAGGACAGAGTGACCCAGGAGGGTCAGAGCAAAGAACTGCAGGGCCATGATACACTGCTCCCACTTCCAGTACACTGATTGGCAGCCTTGTCCCAGCAGGTGACCAAAGTTCCTGAGCTGCATGATAATGATGTATTGTGCCCCATCCTTGGAGACTGGCATCCCTGGTCACAGTTCTGGAGAACTGTTGATCAAGACTAACACCTCTCTGTAAGTTCTACTTGTTGGACAACTATACCAGGGTTGAGGTTATCTGGCCCAGCAGATTTATCTTGTAGTGGAAGTTCAAGGACAATTGGTCTCAGGGGTTCCAGGACATATCTCTGGATTGGTCTCACGTGCAGCCTGGTCCAAGGGACTGTGTCAGTCATTGATGCCATGAGACCCATGAGTTGTAAATAGTCCAATACCTGTTTGTGCAGCTGATGTAATCTCTCTGATACATTGCTAATGAGACTGGTGACTTTGTCCACCAATGGGATCATTCTGTTGAGGTGTGTACCTGTGACTGATCTAAGATGGAAAATGCATTGTGTCAGCAATAGTGGGTCTCTTCTTCTTGTTCACCACACATCTATGTCTCTGGAGACACTGTAGCACTAGATCTGAACTCCTCCGTGCTTATGCTCGAGTCCTGAATCTGATAAGCCTGTTGTCCAGATAGAGTATGACTCAATGTACTCCCTTATTGCAAAGGTCCACCACTAGAACCACTAGCATCTTAGTGAAACTCTGGGGGCTTCACCAAACCATACGGTAGACAGTTGTACTAGAAATGATTGGGTTTTTTTTGGTTTTTTTGTTAAGTCTCTTTATTCTCTGTAGGCCTAGGGCTTCTCTCCAGGGTATTTTCTCAACTACTACCTCTACCACCTGCCTGAAACTCCACCCTCAATCTCCTCCAGCTCCCATGGTCTTTCCAGCCCCCAGATCACCCCCAAGGGGAGGGCCTGCCCACCCTCAGTAGTCTTTCTGATTATTAGAGGGACAGCCATGGAATCCAGTAGGGGAGAGTAGATCCGAGAAGGTAGTCCAGCGTCGGGATGTGGGTAAGTCACTGGGCCCCCCCCTTTGCCTCCACTAGACCACCATGGTATTTTTGTGGATTTTTCTCTCGTTGAAGTGCAGCCATGCAGTGGCGTCCATGGTGCCAATGCATCGACTCCCACAGTCACTCCACTCCCAGCTTCTGCTTGTACCGCATGATCTGGTACTACCCCTGGCCACTGCCAGGAGCTGCACAGGAGCAGTGGTATGCCCAGAACCCTCCATGAAAAGGGACAGCAACCCTCCAGATGCTCGATCCCTTCCCTCCCCTGTCGTATCTGGGTCGCTGGCATAGCACGTGGTGTGACATCCAGCACCTCAACTCACAGCACCACTGGCCTACAGAAATGACTGTTGTCCACTGCAAATCTCAGATATTTGTGATGGGAGGGCTGAATTGGGGTGTGTAAGTATGCATCCTTGAGATCTGTGAATGTTAGGAAATCCCCTGATCTAATGGCAACCAGCATGGAGCATAACATCTTCATTTTGAACTTTTTATAAGTCACAAGCTGGTCAAGATATTTTAAGTCCAGTACTGGGCTCATACCCTCTTATATCTTGTGGACCGTGAAGAATAAGGAGTACACCCCAGATTTATTTTTTTCCATTGGGGCAGGAGTGATAGCGTTGTTCGCTAACAAATTGGAAAACACCAGGAATAGCACTTCCCTCTTTACAGATCAAGTCGGTATCAGGGAGAACTTTTGTCTGTGTGGTATGTTTCTGCATTCCATCTCTATTGCACAGCTGTGGGTCATGAACTCCCTGACCCATCTGGCCATCATTGTTTGGGCCCAAAAGAGGTGAACTGTTTACATTTTCCAGCAACTGGGGGATGATCTGCTGGGGCCCACCTCATCTCATTGTTTATGGTTGGTGCAGAAAACTGATTTGTTCCAGGTAGTGACTAAGTTGTGGCTATTAATGAAGTGTTTTTTCTGTAAGCCACTTTGTTGGAGAATTTCAGTCTTGAGGACCACTGCTTTGATCCCTGAGTGAATTAAGGGGGTGACTTTGTCCTGGATTGCTTGAATTTGGGGTAGAAAGACTAGTTTGTGGGAAAGTAGAGATCCATGACACATGACACTTGTTTATTTCCTCCCCTGTCCTTAACACAGAAACACAGAAACATGGAATGTGACAGTAGATAAGGGCCACCTGGCCCACCTAGTCTGCTCATTTCCCTATCCACTGTATAAACTCCAGTTAAACTTGATCTGCAGCCTACTGCACCTCCTTCTTCCCACTCTTAGTGTTGCCTTCTACCTGCAATGGCATCAGAGCCTTCCCAGAAAGTGACCATCTTTCAAAGGTAACTTCATAAGGGTTGACTCTGACTCACTGTGATCCTGCCACAATTTTAGCCAGAGTGCCCTGCAGACCCTATTTCACTAGCACAGTGACTCTAGCGCCAAACCTGAGAGCGTCCAACAAAGGATCTGAGAGGTATCTAATTGCTTAAAAAACACAATCTCTTTCATCCTCCAAGAGTGAGCCATCTGGGATTTTTTGAGCCATGACCTGCACCAACCAGAGTAGAGCTCAGCTAGAAAACCACATGGTTATGTCAGCAAAGAACAATAAGCCAGTGACTTCATGAATCTTTTTCAAATGTTCTTCAACTTTCTTGTCCACTGGGTCTTTTAAGCCTATGGTGCTCTCAATGGGTATTGTAGTGTGCCTCAACAGGGCCGAGACGGGGTGGTTGACCTTTGGAGCTCTGGACTAGGCATCCCTTTCAGTAGTGGAGACTGGATAGAATTTTCCCACCATGTACCTCTCTAGAAATCTCACTGACTGCAGTCTATCATACCTTTTTTGAGTGATCGAGTTGATCACTTGACTTGAAGGAAAGTAGGAACCGACTGCTGGGCCCCTGAGAGAAAGACAGGGTCAGTGGATGCAATTAGAAGAGGAGCTTCCTGAGAATGTCCCTTACTATCCTGATAAGTTCATCAATATATCCATGGAGCAAAGTCTTGCAGCCAATTTGTCCTGGCTGTCTTTCACAGTATCAAAAGTGTGAGGGGATCTATTTGGGGACCCCCTTTTATTTGGCCAGCAGACACTTGGTGGTTGAAGGTCCCTCGTTTCGTGGTGCCAGTGGGAGAGGCGCCTTGGATTTGAGCTCCTCCAGAAAATGCTCTGTATCCAAGGGCAGAGGTACTGTTAGTGGAGCAGTGTGTGGGTCCAAAATGACACAATTTTATACTGGGAGATATCACTATCTTGTATGCCATTGCCCTAAGTGATGGTGCACGCTGTGCAGATGCAGTGTCTCACTTGCATGTCTGGCAAGAAGGTACTGCATTCCTTACTTTTATCCATCATGAGGATGCCACTTGTAAGTCAGCAAGAGAGATGCAGTGAAAACTGAATGAGAGTGGGACACAGCCTTTGTTTTGCAAACAAGCTCAACATAGTGCCAAGCAGAAACATAACGTGTACTAAGCCTGGCAGAAAGCATAACATGCCACATAAAATGGCCACTGCAAAATTTTGCTGTAAAATGGCCACCCATCATGAGAGTGGGATTTATATAGGCAGCCTGGGTCTCAGACAACCTGGCCGCAGGTGTGGTAGTCTTTCAAAATGGCCACTATTCTCTTAAGAATGGAGACTCTGGGAAAGTGCAGAATGTACCCCTAACATGGCTACCAAAATCTCGTGGTCCAAGATGGCCACCCTGAGATCGCACAAGACTTCATGGATCTCGGTGGGGAATGCATGATCTCACAAGGCTAGTCCACCTTGCAGTAGCAAAGAGGAGGCTGGCAATATAGGCCAGTCAGTCTTGCAACAGTGATGGTGAAGCTAATGAAATCACTTTTGAAGGAGAGGATTGTGGGGTATCTTGAAAGCAGCAGGTTACAAGACTCAAAGCAGCATGGATTCATGGGGTGGGGATGGGAGGTCATGCCAGATGATTTCTTCACCCTAGTGACCGGGAACAGGGAAATAGATCTGAGTGGGGCAGTGGACATGGCTTACTTAGACTTCAACAACAACTTCAACACTGTACCGCATAGAAAGCTTGTTAGGAAACTGGGCAGTTTGGGGGTGGGTCCAAAGGTAGTAAATTGGGTATGAAACTGGTTGATGGATAAGGGACATAGGGTGTTGGTAAACGGAATTCAGTTGAGGGGAATGAATGCGATGGGGTGCCTCATGGCTCAGTACTGGATCAGTCTTCTTTGATATCTTTATAAGTGGCACCACAGAACAGCTGGAGGGGAAGGTGTGCCTCTTTGCAGAGGACATCAAAATCTGCTATAGGGTGGACACCCCAGAGGTGGTGGAGAGAATGTGCAGGGATCTGCTAAAACTCAGGGAGTGGTCAAAAGTATGGCAACTGGGTTTCAATGTGAAAAAGTGCAAACTCATGCACCTAGGACACAGAAAGCCAGAAGCAGAGTATAACATGAGGCAGCAGAACTATGGGAAGGGCAGCGACCACCCCAGGAGAGGAGAGATGCCTTCTGGTTGCTCACTCCTGCTCCTAACCTCCTCCCCATGCCGGCACCCTGACAACCCAAGTCCATTTCTGAACCCGGGTCACCAGCATAGCACGAGGCAAGGCGTCCAGCACCTCAGCCCTCAGCGCAATTGGGCTGGCTGTTGTTGAGGCACAGGTCAGGAAGCATAGGAAAACCATGAGCAGTTGTAAAATTCACAAGTGATTTATTAATAATAGTAAAATAAAAAAATAAACTTGTTCATTATAACTATTTACAAAGACAGTATACTCAAAGAAAGTCCATCTTGGTTTCTTTATAATTTCCAATCTCAGTCTCTCTCTCAAGAAAACAAAACCCCATGAACAGCCATTGCTAATGGTGTCAGGTGCCATGCCAGCTGTACAGATTAAAGGTACATTGGGATGCTGACACAGCTTGGGGTGGAATGCAGCACAAGCAAGGAGCTGAGAGGGAGATTTAAAGTAGCAATGGTTGTGGCATACACGTAATGGTGTCATAACATTCTTTCAGCCTCATAGCAGTCCCGATGCAAACAGCTCTACACAGAGTGCAGAGCCTTAGTCCCCCCCCCATCTCTCCTGTGGCATAGAATAGAATAGAATAGAATAGAATTAAACACAGCTCGACAGGGCCAGCCAGTCAGCGCAGCGGTAGTGCTGCAGTTTGTGATGCTGACAATCCGAGTTCGGGAATTGGCTGCAGATGTCAGAGAGCTAGCTGGGGGGAGGAGGCTTGAGAGTCCCATGGACTTCTCATCTCCTCTAGGGGTTGGGGAAGCCTTGGCTTGGTTCAGGACCAACCTCTTGTGGTGGCTGGAGATTTGACATGCTCAAGCCACACAGAAGGGTGGAGCTGGGTGGATGCTGGTGTAAGCCTTGGCATCAGTGCACAGCGTGTCTCCAGGGGACGTACATCTGAAAATGTCTTGACCTGGCATGACGCCAACAGGAGAGCTAGGTAAGCCCTCACCAGCAGCAGGAGTGGTTTGGAGTGAGAACCCCAACAAGACTAGAAGGCATGAAACGGGAGGGGGCTTAAGGGTACTGGCTACCCATTCCCACTCTCTCTCTGCCAAGGGAGTAAGCTATGATTCTGTGGGGGTTCCCTCCAAACTCGCAATGTGATGGTTGGTCGGGTGACAGTGCCAGGGCTCAAGGTGGGAGATAAAATAGAAATAAAACAAGTGGCCTAACCAGCGAGTGGAATGGCAGCTTAAATTTGGAGCTGCTGCATTCAGAAGATTTAATCCAAAATTGCCTGTACCCAGCATGATAAAAGACCATGAATTACAGCAATAGTGATTACCGCTAGGCTCTGGGTGTTTAATTTTACCTTTTAGTGGTGAAACAGCTGAGATTCAATGAGGAGAGCCCTTTCAACGTTTATGGTCTGCAGTATAGCGGAGGCGCCCCACCCAACGCTCGACCTCGCGTATTTTAATGCCCTTTTCAAGAAGCTCTAACATCGTATGGACGAGGTGGCGGAAGCTTCTTACCATATAACAGCTATTCAAAATCTGACCGGGCATATAACAAAAATAGAGCAGCAGTCGCTGGTGCATGAATCGGTGATTGAAGAGATCAGAGAGATGCAGAGGGACCAATAAAGTAAAATAAATACACTTCTGGCTAAAGTTGACGATTTGGAAATCCGTAGCCGAAGGAACAATCTGCGAGTGTTAGGATTCCCAGAGGGAGTGGAAAAGTGTGATACTATAAAGTTTCTCCAACAAACCCTTCCTGAAATCCTGGGCTTACAAGTAGATTTCCAACTGGAGACAGAACGTGTGCACCGGACTCTCACTCAAATGCCGGCTAAAGGGGGCAAGCCTAGGGCTATCTTAATTAAACTACTAGCATATAACACATGGCAGACACTGTTACAGTGGGCCAGGGAAGTGGGTCGCTTAAGCTGGCAGGGACATCCAATCTCAATTTATCAAGATTTTTCAAAGGATCTATCAAATAAAAGGCGTGAATATACTCCAATGCACTACAAGATGCAGAAAATGGGCATCCAATATTCTCTAAGGTATCCATCCACGATGCATATAATGCACAATGGGGTTCCACTTTCTTTTGAGATGCCAGTAGACCTGGAAGAGTTTCTGATGAGGCACCCAGGTGATTCTCCCAAGCCTCCCACTTGCTCAGATCCCCCAGAATCTGAAGGAATGCTGACAGATCTCAAAACTCAGCCCGAGGCCCTCAATGGACTTCCTCAACGCTGCAGGAAAAGAATGGCAAAAGATAGCCACAGGCACAGAGAACATCCCCATATTAGAACCAGCCTCTACTCAGAATTGGCAGATCGAGAAAAACAGCGTGATGCAAGTACAGCCTTAATGCGGTTCATGACCCGGAACCCATACGAAGTGCTGAGATCCCCCTCGCCTTCCTCCAAAGATCCTTTAAGTGAAGAGACTCCCCCAATGGAAGCAGCACCCCAGACCAACATGACCATGGTGACTGAGGAAGATTTCAACTGAGGAGGCGACATGGACCCACAGAAGGAGCAGTGTTCCCCAGGTGCAACACCGAAGACACCCAATGGCAACCAGGCCGCAGAGGCAGCATCGATGAGTGATCAGAGCCCCGAGATCGCTGAAGCAGCCTCCTGAGCTATTTTAGATAAGTAATAAATGTGTATTCTTGCTGTGCAAGGCAGGGGGTTTCTATTCTGTTTTGTTAGTGCCCCTTGGCTGGGCTAATTTTAAATCAGCAGTTTGGGCTTAGAGATCTTGAGACATTGGGACATATACTCCTCCTGGGTACACTGATCTCTGCGCCATAGTTAATATCCCTTGTGTAGTTACCCTGGGGAGGAGATGCTTGGGCAGAGGGCAAGAGATAAGGGCAGAAATATTTGATGGAAGCACCTCTGGCCTTGGAAACATGCATTTCGATGCACATGGCAGAGTGTATGGAGAGTGGATATGGTCCTTTTGCTGTGTGCAAGGCTTGATCCTGTTTATTCCTTGGTTTGGGAGTTTTCAACCTGATGGGGATGCCTATGAAGGTGTTTTACTGCTGTGGTGCTCTGGATTATTAGTGATGTGAGGGGATGGACGCCTTGGGGGTTCTGTTTTTTATGATAAACAGAGCCTAATGGTAGTTTAGTTGTTGGAATAAGGGCTCCCCCTTTTCTTTTATAGTTGTACCTTACATCCCAGAGGTACATGGGAAGGTTTTTAGCCGCAAGGGGCCCACAGCCTAAGCTCCTCCCTATACTGATATATCCCCAGAAACAGTTTCCTGTTTACTAAATGGTCTTTACATAATGAAGAATATATTCAAAACTGGTGCAGGTTGGTGCATATTATTTTTGCATGCCTCCCCCCCAGTTGCTATACCGTTTGGGAAACAGAAGGCAGATAGGTCGGACTCTGTCCTGACCGCCACGTCCTCAGGAACCAATCTGCAGATCTGGCCTTTCCAAGGGTGGCAAGGGATCATATATGCAGGGTGGCTCCAATGGAGCACAGAAGTGCTTTGTGTAAATATGTTTAACTGTTGTTTTTTGTAAATGTTTGTGTTTTGGATTAAGGGGCAGCATACTTATAAAGAGCAAAGTGAAACCTGGTTGCCAATAGATGACAGGGGGAAGATCCTAAGCAAAAGAAGATTGGTTATACATGACAAGATGGTCCTAGAAGGCCTTCTACATTTGGAGCAAGAATCTGGGATAGGCCACTTTCATTTAACTGTCTCAGAATGTTGCCTTCTCTCCTTCATCGGTGGTTTATATTTATTTTATGCCCCACTACCCCCCCAGGGCTACGATTATGGCTGAACTAACCTGTATTACTTGGAATGTGAGGGGGCTGAACATGCTGGTGAAGAGGAAGAAGGTACTGTCAAATCTGAAACAGATTAAGGCCCAGGTGGCTTTCCTGCAGGAGACGAAACTTGATGGAAAGGGCCATGGGCTCCTTAAGAGGGACTGGGTGGGAGTGGAGGTTCATGCCTCAGCCCCGACGAAAAAGCGTGGTGTACCTATCTTAATACATAAGCAGTTACACTGGCCTCTCATCACATCCAGGGCTGATCCTCAGGGCAGGTGGGTAATTGGTATTTTTCAGACCCATACAGGGCCTGTTTTGTTGGGGAATATCTATGGACCAAACAAAGACGTTTCAGCTTTCTTTCATCAGTCCTCTCAAACTCTCCTTAATAGGAATAAAAATAACATGCCCACTATTTTGGGAGGGGATTTTAATTTAGTGCTTAATCCCATGATAGATAAAACCACAATAAAAAAGATGGATTGTACATAGGAAAGGAAGGACAGCCCTGCTTAATTGGATGAGTGACCAAGGACTGACAGATGTGTGGTGTGTACTGAATCCCAGGAGGAGGGATTATTCTTTTTATTCTCCAGTACATGGCTCTTATAGCCATATCGATTTTCTATTAACATTACCCCAGATTACGCAGGCAGTTATAGAGTCCAGTATACTCCCCATAGTAATCTTGGATCATGCTCCAGTTCGACTGACCATTCTATGGGGCCCACATACTCCTACCTCCACTTCTTGGAGATTAGACCCCCTGCTAACAAAAGATACAGAGTTTTTGGACTGGGCCAAAGTGGAGGCATGGCTGTTTTTTCAAGATAACCCAGCTCAGGACACCACAGCCAGGGTCAGATGGGAGGCATTCAAAGCTACCATGAGAGGTAGGATCATTGCCTATGCAGGAGGTAGAAGGAAAGGTAGGGAGCAAAAACTGAAAGACCTGGAAGATGAGCTTAAAGTAGCACAGCAGCAGCATAAGGAACAAAGAGGGAAAGCTTGGCATGATTCCCTTCATAGAAAGTTAGTAGGTCTCGAGATGGAGATAAACTCTCTTTTATCAAGGAAAGCTGAACATTCCATCTTGAGATTGAAACACAAATATTGGGAAGGGGGGGAGGTATTAGCTTATAGGTTGAAGAAACAGCAAATGGACCGTTACATAGCCAGGCTGAGAGATACTGCAGGGGTAATGCACACCGAAAGTAAGGAATTAAATGTGGTTATGGCAGAATACTATAAATCCTTGTATGCCACTTCCAGACAGGCAGACTCCCAAGCAATCCACTCTTTTCTTCGGTCACTACACCTTCCCACTATAACCTTACAGCAGGCTGAACAACTAAATACCCCACTAACCATAGATGAAGTGAAGAAGGCCTTGCTTTCTCTTAAACCGGGGAAGGCCCCGGGTGGGGATGGTTATTCAGTGGAGTTTTGGCAGGCCTTGACTGACATTATTGCTCCAGTTCTTCAACAAACTTATGTTGAAGCTGAAATGCAAGGGATTTTACCTCCCACATTAAGAGAGGCGGTTATTACAGTGCTGCCCAAGAAAGAGAAAGACCCCACCTCCCCGGGTAGCTACCGCCCAATCTCACTCCTCAATGTGGACAGTAAAATATTTACTAAAGCCATGGCATTAAGATTAGGACCCCTATTTCCACAGCTTATACACCCCTTCTCAAGTTGGCTTTCTCCCTGGTAGGTATAGTGCAGACCATCTTAGGACCCTGATTAATTTAACCCATATCACCTCTCAATTGTTAACCCCGGCAGCTGCAGTAGCTATAGATTTTGAAAATGCATTCAACTCCTTGGAGTGGGATTATCTCCATGCAGTTTTGGTGAGACTGGGAATCAGCCCTCGCTTTCTTTCATGGGTAACAGCTCTATATACTACCCATTGGCCCGATTACTGACTAACTCAACCTTAACCCCGCCTTTCGAGTTAGCCCGTGGCACTAGACAAAGCTGCCCCCTGTCTCCCCTGCTATTTGTGCTGGCTGTGGAATCTTTAGCTGCTACCCTTAGAGATAACAAGACTATCAAGGGGATCCCTATCGACAGCAAGGAATATACTACCCTTCTCTATGCAGGTGACCTTCTGGTCCTTGCAGCAGATGTGACTGAGGCACTACCCTCTATACTCAATACCTTACGCCACTTTAGAGGACTGTCAGACCTTCAGCTTAATCCCACCAAAACAGAAGTCCTCCCTCGTAACTCTAGGTGCCAACCGACAGTACTGGAAAATATTGGTCTGAAATGGGCGGGGTAAAGTATCATATATCTAGGTATTCGATTTTCTGCTGAGCTCTCTAAATTATGGGATTACAATCTCCATCCCATCCTATTGGACTTACTGGAGGATATGTCCAGATGGACTAAACTCCATTTAAACCTAGCAGGCAAAATAGCTGCAATTAAAATGATTTTAGCACCTGAAATTGTTTATCTCCTGGCACATATTCCCCTTTCCTTACCACAGAGTTGGATCCAGAAGATAGAGAAGGCAGTCAATAGATTTTTATGGGAAGGGAAACCCCCCCAGGTATAGTAGGAGCAAACTTAGGGCACACTGGAGCTTAGGTGGGTGGTGTCGTCCTTGGTTTGAAGGTTACAAGTGGGCCTTTCATATGGCATAGTCCCTACATTGGCTGGGTATAGGAACCATTCCCCATCCTCAATGGGTGGATATAGAACAGGCTGTAAGTCAAAAGATCTCCTTATCACTTCTGGTCTATAATAACCCCCCAACAAACCTTAAAGCGCACCCCACCATAGGAGCCTCCTTACAATGCTGGGTAAAAAATAAGGAGGAAATTGAAAATGGACCTGGCACCAATCAAATTAACTCCACTGTGGGTGAACGATAACCTGTGTATTGATAAAAGACCTGTGTATTGGAAAGGGTGGGCAGACAGGGGTATCGCCAAGTTGGAAGATATAATTGCTCCATCCTCTATGGCAATAGATTCTTTTGCCAACCTGCAAGTCAGATGGTCAATTCCCACTTCCGATTTCTGGAAATACCTACAGATACGTAGTACTGTACATCCCAGATATATATACAGTACATCCCACAAAGCAAAAGGAGGCATCCAGACTGTACCCTTTTAGTTAACAAAAGAGAGGGGGCTGGCTAACTCCATGTATGCTGCCCTCCTGGACACATTGGCCAGTCAAACTGAGAAGTCCAAGCAGAGGTGGAAGGGGGCTTTGCATCTTGAGTTTACGGACCTACAATGGAAAGAATTCTGGAAAGGGGCCCAAAAATATTTTACAGATGCAAGGAGCAGATCAATACAAAATAAAATTCTCCATTCATGATACCATACACCGGTGGTACTATATAAGGCAGGGGTATTAAGCTCCAATTTATGTTGGAGATGTAACTCCCAACCTGGAGACTTGCTCCATATCCTTTGGTCCTGTCCTCTAATACAAGAAATATGGGATAATGTATGTGAGATAGGGGCTCAAGTCCTGAAGAAACACATTCCCCGATCCCTGCTGCTACTTCTCCTGGGTATGAAATCAGAAGTCCCCCATCTTCGAGAGCTAGAATATCACTGGCTAGCCCTATGGGCCATGCAAGCAAAGTGGCTCCTGGTATGTAGGTGGAAAACAACGGTGATTCCCAGTGTTCAAGAGCTTCTCACTTCTATGGTTCATACTGCCAGTATGGACAACCTCTCCCACCTGATAAATAATTCCCTAGGAATCTATGAAAAATGTTGGACCCCCTTTACCAGATATGCCACCCCCAAAACTGGAGTGGGTAGAAAGACTTTATAACCAGGACTTCTGCTAGGTATCAGGACTATGTAAATGGGTTTCTTACACTCACTTATTCATTAATGTATGAATATGTTGCATTATATTGCCTTTCCTAATTATATATAATTGTGCTGAATAGTATATAGAATAGTGGTTCTTCATGGGTTCTTTTTTTTAGCCAGGGTGTCAGAAGCCTAGACAACACCCGAAGCCACAAAGAGCCCCACGATGTAAAAGTATGGAGCATGGAAGCTTTGCCTCTCCAGCACCTTAAAGTTAAGAGTTGTATGTATCAGGGTAAATACCTGTTAATTGGTAGCAACTATCCTTCATATGCTCTGATGTCGAGTTGTCTATGTAACCAACAACTCCATAACAGTTCTCCTTTTTGGATTAAGTTGTTCTCATTATTGTAAAAAAAAAAGAAAATGACAATAAAAAATTAAACAGCAAAAAAAACCCAAAAAAAACAAAACAGCCCTACTTGAAAGTGGTTTGCCAAATGTACCGGACCACTTAAATACTTAAATACCCTTAAAATCTAGAAGAGTGCTCAATTAGCTCCCTAGTAAATATTGCATAAGAGTGGCTATATCCAAGTGATTGCCCAGCAGCTGCAAATGTGCAATACAGTTACAAAAAGCTATTATATATGTAAGTAATAAGCCATGTCAGAGTGTGCATAATAGGATTTTAAGGCTAAAGTGTCCTTATGACCCTGTGAAGTGCATTAAAATCTTATGATGCACACTCTGGAGGGTTGTATTACTCTTATAAATTGGTCTAAGTAGTTTTTTGGGGGGGTCAATGAGATTCAGCACCTGACAGTGCATTTCAACTGTAGAGATTTAATGCACAGTCAGGTGACATTTCTCATCTAATGAAATGTCTAGATTTGTTCTTGCTATTTTATCAATGCACTTATAAGCTAGATTGTGTTTAACATTGCTAGAGATAAACTTACAGGATTCCAATGTGTGTGTGTTTTTGTAATGGTACATACAGTAAGTACATTCAAATTAAAATGTATTCCTGTACATTTGTTAAAAGTGCAAGCTTAGTTTCCAATATAATCAGATTAAACACTGTGTGCTGACATTTTAGGTGAAACCCCCTTGGTGGACCAGGGTCGGGCATTTTTTTATACAACTGTCAGACACAGTGAAACAAAGTAGACCTATTTTGAGGCTTTATAAGCATTAGGAGCTGCAATTTGGGACAAATGCTCTCCAAATAGAATTCTATTGGCAACAAGTAGCTAAGGTAATCTATGATTCTAATACTTGGAAAAAGATCTGCGTTCACCTATGTCATTTTATCAAGCAGGATAGGCTAAGATTAGTAAAGTATAACATTCTTCACAACCTCTATTATACGCTGCTTAAACTTTTAAGAATGGGCAAAGTGGTGGAGATTCATTGTATTAGGGGCTCTCAAGGTGAGGGCTCCTTAATGCATATGATCTGTATTTGCCCTAAGGTACAAACATTTTGGCGAGACATCAAGCAAAGGGTTTCACAGTTCTTTGACTCTAAGGCCTCTTTCTCATTAGAAGTATGTATTATTGGTAACTACCAATCTATACTATCTTCCAGAGATAAGGCCTACATGACGGTAATTACTTCAGTGACTAAACTGATTCTTATGAGACATTGGTTAAGTGAGGATTTTCCAGCTGTTCAGGAATGGATGCAGGAATGGATGCTAACCATTAATGCAGAAAGGGCCATAGCATTACAGAATCATAGATTGGTCCAGTTTGGAGAGCTTTGGGATCCTTTGCCACATTATTTAGCCGGGAGGTGAGTTAGTTTATGCTGAAGGCCTACCCTTTCTCCTTCCACTCTGAAGGGTGATAACAACCTATGGTAGAATTTTAGATTGGTGTACATATCTTTAGTAGAGGTTGTGATTGCTATGCTGGATGCCTAGAAGGACAATTCTCGACAAGGGAAGGAGGGTGGGGGGGTAGGAAGGGAGTGGAGAGGGGTTGCTGGTGTAGGGTTGTGGTATCTTTGTATTGTACAAGGAGTGGGTTGCCTCGACTCATGGTTTTACCAGGGGGTGGGGAGGAGGGGTAAGGGGGTTTTAGTGTCATAAGTTGTTACATTTTTTTTGCTATGGATTGTGCTTTGGTAAATGTTTGTTCTGTGTGTATTGAAAATCTTTAATAAAATATATTAAATAAAAAAAGTGTAAGCATAGTTTAGCTTCACTGCAATATAAAATTAAACCTGAATGTATTTCTTTCCTTGCAACATTTAACAAACAGCATAACCATGTGCATGGTAAGGTAGAAAAGAGCACACACAAGACAATGAAGTGCACTCACCGTGTCACTGAAGACCACATATAGTATACTGTACATAATGCAGGTGAGCCTAGATGTATATACCATTATAGCAAAGTACAATTCCACCCACATACAGTGGTAGCAAGTGATAGGATACATCATATATATTGTTGATGATGAACTGGCTAGGGCCTTGGTGTGTTGATATCCTATGACAAAACACGACCTCCCTGTCATGTACAGTATTATTGTTTAATTATGCAATGGGGTCCCAAAATACTCTTTTGTGATCGGTTAACTGCTTCTTTAAGGTTGGGTAAATTTCTGCATAACCTTTGCATTAAAAAAAACAGTCAACCATGTCACCAAAGGAGGTAAAAGAAATCAGTACTCTCAGTGAACGTTCCAAACATGAAGAAAACCATGGCCATCTTGCTTACCGCTAATACTCTGCATTGAACCTGGCGAGATTTTTAAATGTGTGGTTGAGTTTCCTGTTTATCACAAGCACAGCACAACAGCTAAATAAATATGAAAAAAGAGACTGTTTGCCATGCTCACCAAATCATGTCTGGCCAATTGGATTTTGGTCTTAAAACCAGCCACATCTCCTCACCCCCCTGCACAGAACAGCATGCCAGTCGCTATGCCTCAATCATGGGCAAGACCATAGAACTCTAAATGGGGCCTTGGAGCGGGACCCAGAGATGTGACTGATAACACCTACTCAAGCACTTTTTTTTGGGGGGGGGGTCAGACATATGGAGCAGTAGAGCCGAGGTTGGAGTCAGTGTGCTTTTTTTTTTTAAATCTGGGTCAGGTGCATCAGGCTTCATACACATACAGCTCCAGGCAGCTCAGTTAGTCTTCCTTTTGGTTGGGGAAGGGAGACAGACACAAGAGAAGACATCGACGAGTGCAAACCCCACATGAAAATTCCTGTACATTAGCTCTCAACTGAACTGCATAATCACCAGCAGCACACCCTTCCTGCTGCACTTATCTCACAATTGCACTAATGCTGCCTCTCTCTTTTTCAGGCATTGCTCTTCCAGCACCAGTCACTCCTTCAAGCTTACTCCCCATGACATTACTTCTAACATAACCATGAAATTCTATAGAAAACCATGAGGAAATATAAAAAAAAAAAATCACATACTGGGGGGTGCAAGTGTGTGTGTGTGTGTGTGTGTGTGTGTGTGTGTGTGTTGGAGGGTGACTCTTTCCATACCGTACCAAGAAATATCAGAGTATTTGTCTATGGAGGGAAGATATTACTGTAAAAAAATAAACACTTTTTTAAAAATAAGCTTTTTAATGATTAAAAAAAAAAACTTTACTTACTGCCAGTTGTATAATTGCAATAATTCATGACAGGGTGTGGGTTATACTGTAATATACCAACTTCTGGTGGGGTTTAATTCACTCAGCCTCCTGCATCATTCCACACCACACCAAGTGTGGGAAAATTGCAGTGTAACCTACAGCCTGTTGTGGATTATTGTTTAAATTTCACAGCAAAGCACATTGAAATAAATGGTGATTCCCTGTGATATAAATAGAATAGTGTATGGCATTCCATCTGTTATGGCATTTCATCTGTTAGGGTGCTGTAACACCATCAAGGGGTTCCATGACATCATACATCTGAAGTGCGAAGTTCGAGAGGTGCCTGATATGGAACCCTGATATGGTGTTATACGTGCTATCATCATGGAACCCTGAGATTGTGTTATAGGTGCTGTAACAGATGAATTGCCATTCACTATTTTTTTGTAATGCATAATTGCAGTCTCATCGAATGGAGCAGGTGCAGTTTTTGTAAAGAATAGTCACTGCTGTGGCTTCAGTTCATTAGTTTCAGTGTGTAAGTTTCAGTCACTAACTCACTCATTCTCCATCACCATGGCAAAAACTTGTGAATGCACCAGGAGTTAACTAGGATGCTAGCAATTAGCTTCATGAGCCGCTGTTTGTAATCATCTGAATTGCAATAGCATCAGTCTAATGTCAGATTGATGCCATTATGGTTTAGAACCTCTAAGAACACTATTACAAGTGTTCAATCAGCAAGTTTGTTATAGGGATGAGACTGCAATCATGTATTACAGAGTAAAAAGAGGGGACGACGATAACATTGATACTGCAGACAAGAGGGGCAGTGGCACGGTGACAGGTGCTCCTGAATAGTTTACATGAAGTGCTGGAATACAAAATAAAAATGTTTTTATTGAGGTTTTTAATCCCTCTGCATGGATGCCCCAGTTCTTTATTTATTTTTTATTTCTTTATTTAGTTTTTGTTGACCAGGTAAATGCACTAGACAAATCCTGCCTATTTTCAGGCACGACTCGTGGGAGGGGGATTCAGATGAATGCCAACTGACCTTGAACCAGATTAAGCTGTTGCTGGTATTTTGTTAGTGAATGAGGGAAATTTGGCCAGGACACTGTGGAACTTCCCCTACTCATCAGTAGGGGGAATGTTGAGTGGTGTGGTGTCAGTCTCTGTCTGACTGCTGATGGAGCAGGACGTGGAGGTGCTCAGGGAACCGGCTGCTCCGCTGCCGGTGGAGACGAGCAATTTGGATACGTTTTATGATGCTAAAGTCCATTTGGATGAGGTTCTATCTAGTACCGAGGGGGGCATTGCCTGAGAGTCCTGATATGGTTGGTCGAGCTCTGAGGTTGGGAAAGACTGTATTACTGCCTTCTCTGGATGCACAAAAGTCTGAGGTACCACTTATTGCAGATAATTCTTCTTTACCTGCAATGACGGAAACTTGTACTGCCAGCGATTCACCCTGTACTGTTGTGGCTGCTTTGAGTGCTTCTGATGTCCTGGTGGTGTCTGGCAGGAGTTGTCATGTAACACCCCAGAATAGTCAGCTTCCAGATGCACCGGGCAACCGGTGACCCAACTTGCCTCTCTCTTTGCTGGTTGTTTTTCAGACTACTGCTACTGCTCAGGACGGGGTGACTGTTTTTTCCATTTCTGCTCCTACTTTGGAGGTTCATGTTAAGAAATCTTATCCTCCTGTGACTGTTTGGGCTGATTCAGAAAAGGAAACTGCAGAGCTCTGGTCGGTTGAACAGTCCCTTAAGGCCGTGGGTTGGGTGCGGTCACCTACTGATGCAAGATGGACTTCAGGGTTTGCCCCGATACGTATTCCGGGAGTATGGCTGACTGACAGATCTTCTTCTTTTACCAGTGCTGCTACTCCATCCTTAAAAAATGTATCTGGGGGTTCTTCTTCCGACTCTGTTGATGATATTACTATTGACTCTGACTTGGAGCTGACTCAGAATCCCACTTTAAACTTTAGTCATATGGCCGTCTTGGCTGATCAGGCCTCTAAGACACAGGATCATGAGTGCTCCCTTGACTCAGATGGTCACAGTGGTGTTGACAGTATTCCTAATGCATCTAATGCTCATGACCGGTTGGGGGGGCAAGCCTTCTCATACTTATGCCTCCTTTCTTCATAAGCGTGTTACACCTGCTAAAAGACATAATGCTGCCCATATACTTTATAAGGGGGTTTGGATGTCTTCCCTGACTGGGTTTATGGGGGAAACATTCTGTTAAAAGGTTGTCTGCACTTTAATGCTACTGAATTGTATGCTGTTATCCACATGCCTGGGGAGAATTCTTTTGATGTGAGTTTCAAGATGCAGAATGTGTTGAAGAATTTTTGGGTAAGGTATCATAAGGTGCAACATACCCCTCTCTGGTCCCCTTTTGAGGTTATTCCCATTTCTAAGCCTGCCCAAAAATCTGTCATGGTTTTATTTCACAATGAAAGGGTTAGTGTCATAGATCTGGTCTCCTGGTTAAAGCTTAGATGTACAGTTTTAGGTCACCCAGAAGCTATTTTTGATACAGAGCACATTTGGATGGGATGGTGTAAAATTTGGGTTCTCCTCAAAACTGTTGATGGTTTTCTTCAACATCTGCCCAATTTTTTTTGGGGGGGGGGATAGGGGGGTGTTATTCTATCCAGGGCAGCCTAAAGCATGCTATAAGTGTGGTGTTTCAGGGCATATTGGTAGTGCTTGTGATAAGATTAAATGGTCTTTGTGTGGTAACCTTGGTCATTCTAATCTCCAGTGCACCAATGAACTTCGCAGTACTTTGTGTGGTGTCATGGGTCATTCTTACTTGACATGTGCACAAGCAGCACATTCTCAGACAGGCTCAGGAGATCAGGAGGAGCAACATTTAATGGTGACTGTTGCTCAGAGGGAGCATGTGAAACTTGCTATTGACGGTCCTTCGGTTGTTGAGGTAGTAGACGCCTGGGTGAGTCTTCCTCCTGCTAACCCTGCAGATCCTTCCCCCTCCCTTGCTGCAGTTGAGCCGGAGTTGCCTGTGATTGTTCATGAACCTCCTCTGGACATGGATCCCCCCTTGTGATTTAGATGATTATGTCATTATTGAGCGAGGTTCTTCTGAGCTTCAGGCTGCTGTGCAACCTGAGATGCCCCCTCTCTCCCCTCCTGATGTTCCTAGTCTGGACTTTGATAAACGGGTGACCTGCTGCCATAGCTGGAGACAACCTGTGTCCAAAGTATATAAAATCTTTGAGACTCAAACCTCTAACAGGTTTCAGCCCCTTTTCCCTGACACTGACGTCCCTGAGAATGAATCTGATTGTTCTTTAGATGACATACCCATCTCTGATGCCTTTTCTATCAATCAATCAATCAAGTCTTTATTTAGCCAGGCGTTCATCATTGAGCAGAAGCTCATTTGCAAGATGGACCTGGGTTTTCTGACTCTGGTTCCAGTGAATTGGGGGAGGATTCTCAGGTACAGGCAGGGCCTAGGAGGAAACGGAATCACACTAAGCCTGTGGGTAAAGGGAAAGTGGTTGGTCTTAGGAAATCTAGGTTACACAAGTCCCCTTGATTTCTGAATGGTTTTGCGACAACGGCTGAAGTTCTTGACAATTAATGTCAACAGCATAAAAAATACTAAGAAGAGGGGTGGTGTTTTTTCTCATTTGCTGTTCTGTGGGGTGGATATTATTTTTTTACAGGATACCCGGTTGCATTCTTTATGTGATATATGACTTGCACAACGTGAATGGTTTAAGGGGGTTTCTTACTGGTCGATTGGCTTTGGGGCCTGTACGGGGGTTGGTATTTTGTTCCTATTGGATATATGTCTTATTAAGCTTATTGATCATATCCCTGGCCGAGTTTTGATTCTTGACATTAAATTTGATAATACATTGTTTCGGCTGATTAATTTGCATGCACCCCAGGTTAATTTAGAATGGAGAGATATTCCTAGGCAAATTCACCCCTTTTTATTTTCTGCTCATAATATCATTTGGGGGCATTTTAACTGTGGTCTTTCCTTAGAGGTTAGAGGGGCGGGTACTTATACCCAAAAATTTTTTTGTGATATGGCTTTTCTTAAAAATACTGTGTTGCTGGGAGTCACGTGATGCTGTGTAGGGGATAGAATGTGCTCGTCGGAGCTCTGCTCTCTTGTCAACCCAAACTGCTATAAATGCCCACTTAGCCAGATTATCTTTCTGATATTAGCAAAATTCAAATAATCGGGTGTGCAGTGGTGGTGTCTGTTCAATACCGGCAGTTGGATTTCCCTGTAATAAGTCTCTGCAACAAGCAGCCAAGGAGGCTGCGCAGGAATCAGAAGCTAAGCGCCCTCACCGTAGTTCTTCTCCTCAAAGTCCTTTGGAGGAGCTCTCACCCTCACACGTTTACTCAGAGCTAGCCATGATCAAAGAGGCTTTGATGAAACTAATTGAAGATGTAGTGGACTTCAAACCAGCGCTTATCCAGCAAGCCCGCAGGGTTACAGATGCAGAAGCTAGAGTAGCCTCTGTAGAAAGAAAACAAGATAAGATGTAGCCTGAGGTGGTGGAATTAAAAAGGGCTTTAAATAAATTGTAAGAATGCTTTGAAGATCTGGAGGGAAGAAATAGGAGGAACAACTTGGTGCTGATAGGCCTGCCCGAAGGGAAGGAAGGCCCTAACACAATACAGTTCTTAAAACGTTTTCTGAAAAAAAAACAGTGTGTCTCTCCCCAAATGGTCTGGAATTTATTATAGAAAGGGCACATAGATCGTTAAGGGCAAAACCTGCTCTGGCTGACCCACCTAGGCCTATTATTTTTAAGTTATTAAACTACCTAGACCGGGAATTCATCTATAAGGAAACCAGAAAATTATCAGCCATCCTGTGGGAAGGAAAAAAACTGAGGCTGGTTCCAGATTTAATGCTGAAAACCTGCCAGCTGAGGGCTTCATTTCAACCTATTACTTCAAAGCTGTGGGCAGCAGGCATAAAGCATTGCATGTTATACCCAGCTCGTCTGGAAGTCTTCTTAAAATAAGGAGCCAAACGTTTTGATGCTACAGAAGATGCTTTAAAGACTCTGAGGAAAAATTACCCTGATTTATTTTCTAAGTGAGGAAATTATGATTTAGCAATATGAGGACTTAAAAAGTCTACTTTAAAGAACATTCGAGAAGGATAGAGTATCATTGTATTGTCTAATGAGTTACAGGCATATCTGCTCTATTGAATTTTTGTCAGAGGGGAACACGTAATTCTCTAAGCAGTAGGGGCAAAGCTTACTTATAGAGGCACCACTGTATATTTTCTGGTCTACTTTATTTTTTTTTAATTACTTTCAGGTCGATTTACGAAGATGATGCGATGGCTGTCATAGTTTGGTTTGTCCACTAGATGGTGCCAAATGCTTCTCTTTCAGAGAAAGCATTTATTCCCGGTTTTCTCAATGTTACTGTCTTAGTTTTCAGTCCCATATTTATTCTACTGTTTCCCTCTCTCTATTCTGGTTTCTGTGGCGATTCGGGATTCACCCTTGGGCAATTTTTTACACCCTATTATGTTCTGGGTCCATGGGGAAAGATATACAGTTTTCTGTCTCTACAGATTGTCTGTGACATCGAGCAGCACCCCCATGGGAAAGAAACGATTCAATAGAAGAGAGTCACAGCTGTGACTGTTTAGTCCCACGCTGCTTTGCTGTTCTTTTCACTGCTTATTGTTTAGTCCCTTCTTTGCCAGTCTAGTTAATCATTTGGGCATAATCGACAATACGTTTAGTCACTTTTGATGAGTGCTTTTCATAGTTCAGGTGGTAACTGGGGACTGAAGTTTAAACTGAGTTTGTAGGACAATGAATATTCTATGGGTGCCACATATTTTGGGGAATGGCAAGGTCCCTTAAAGGAACGTAATCCCTACCAAGGTCCCAGGTTTACTTTATACGAGTATTTAATGCTCTGCAAGTCTCTCGTTTACCATTAATAAATGTTAGAACTCCAATCAAGGCCAGCTTATATAAAAACCAGCAATTACCTTTCCCATATAGTATAGGGCTAATTTTCTTTATGTTTTTCTTGGGACGCTAGTTACCTAATTAAGGTTGGGTGTGACATATAACACCCCTTATGTTATATCATTCTATTTAGACAAAGCTTACAGAGACTGGAGGATGGTGGGCGTGTCACAAGTTATTTCCATGCCCTTTGCCAGTTCGGAGGCTGGGGAGGGAATTGAGAAGGCTCTCTCCTTTGTGAGTGTCATGGACCATGAGGCTAGGAGGGGGCTTAGGGCCTGGGTATGGAGATTTGTATATAGTTCTAAAATTTTGAGTGTTAGTTTAATTTTAGTGTATTTGGGGTATTTTTCAGGTACTTTATTTGCTTTTTGTGGGGAGGGGGTGGCAGCAGAACAGCCCTTTAATCCTTTTCTATTACATGGCACAATCAAAGATTAAGCTATGCCCAACGGCTTGAATATTTTTTCGTGGAACATTAAGGGGAAGAAGATAATAAGAAGAAATACATAATTTTAATTCATCTAGCTAAATATGATCCTGTAATAGTGTTTCTCCAAGAAACGCATATCCTGCCTGATCAGTTAAGGTGCTTTAACAAGAGTTGGGTAGGCCAAGTTTTCGGATCGGGGTTCAGTTCTAGTAATCGCGGGGTGGCCTTGCTGCTAGCCAAAAAACTACCCTTTACTCTGGTGGAGTCAATTAGCGATCCCAAGGGGAGGTTTATTTTTGTTGTTGGCAGATTGGGCAGCTTTGATATAGTATTGGGATCAGTTTAAGGCCCTAATGTTGAAACCCCTTCCTTTTTTACCCATTTTGCAATGGTACTGGCCCCCTTTTTGCAATTCCCCATTATAATTAGAGGTGACTGGAACCTAGTTCAAGTAAATGATCTAGACCGTACCTATCTTAATGGAATGGGACTGTCTTCAACACAAAAAGCTTTAAGGGAATTCATCTCCTCCCTGGGTCTTGTTGACCCTTGGAGACTACTTAACCCATCAGAAAAAGAGTTTACTTTTTTTCCCCAGTACACAAAAGTTACTCTCGTATTGATTACTTTTTAGTAAGTCATCAGCTAATTCCATGCATGACTGATTCCAAAATACTAGCTCGAGTAATTTCAGACCACTCTCTAATTTTTGTCCAAGTGGAAGTACCCAATGTCTCTATCAGGTTGCACACATGGTCTTTAAATAACAAACTATTAAAGGATAAACGAATCATTTCAAGATTCCAACATTTTCTGGAGGATTCCATTAAGGTTAATTACAACTCAGTCCCTGCTGTGGATCAGGTCTGGGCGGCTTGAAAAGCTACCTGGGGGGACTTATACGTATTGCTACAGTGCAAAAAAGGAAAAAGATCAGTCAAATGAATAACTGTTTGCAGAGAATTAAGAGCCTGGAAAATAAAGGGGTGGACTAACTTTCACCCCCATAAGACCTAGAACTGTCGAGGTTAAGAGCACACAATGCAAGCATATTGATGGAGAAGGTGGAGAAGTTGGCTTCTTTTTTAAAGGCTTCTTATATTGGCCAAGGTAGTAAAGCAGGCAAATTACTTGCTTGACAATTAAAGCAACAATCAGCATCAAAATGGATCACAGCTATTAGACATCCCTAATCAGGATCTTTGCTGGTTAGTCCACCGGAGATACTAACCCTGTTTTGGAAGTACTATGAGGCACTATATTCTCCAGACCCGTTATTGGGGGATCATTTTGAGAAAATGCTAGTATTTTTGGAGAGAGCTGACTTACCCATTTTATCCAGCGATAGCCAGACTAGATTAGTAGCCCCAATCACAGGGGAGGAAATTTCATCAGTAATCGATTCTTTAAAACCAGACAAGGCACCTGGCCCAGATGAGTTTACAGGCCTATTCTACAAAATTTAAAAAAAAAATCTTATCCCTCTGCTGTTACAGCTGTATAGGTATTGGAGCTCCTTCCCAGTTTTGGATCAGTCATTATTTGAAGCGAGAATAATCTTCTTACCCAAGCTGGGGAAGGACCACTCAGTGATCAGTAATTATAGGCCTATTTCTTTGTTAATCATTGATGTCAAAATATATGCAAAAATTCTGGCTAACAGGTTGGGGGGAGTATGGGAGTGTCTACTAAGTCCTGAACAAGCAGGGTTCATGGCTGGGCGCACTTCTGCAGATCATTTCAGGAAATTGTTCCACCTGATTACTGCATCTGGGGACCCTGAGCTGGAAGGGGCCCTGGTGTCCCTGGATGCAGAAAAAGCATTTGATAGGGTGGAGTGGAAATACCTGTTTGAGGTTCTATCAAAATTTGGCATACCACAATCCTTTATTGACCAAATTCAGGTTTTCCTTTATTGACCAAATTCAGGTTTTGTATTGCTTCCTGTCAGCACAATTGCAATGCAATAACTATACTTCTGAGGTCTTCCCACTTCGTTGAGGTACCCCACAAGGTTGCCCTCTTTCCCCTTATCTATTTAATCTATACATAGAACCCTTAGCCAGAGTTCTTAATTTGGACACAGGGATAAAAGGTATCCGATTAGACCACCTCAAATTTAAATTATCCCTATTCACAATGATTTGCTCTTTCATATTTTGAGCAGTAGGCAGTCCCTCCCCCGCACCCTCCAAATTATTTCTCAGTTTAGTGAATTTTCAGGCTGTAAACTTAATAAAAGTAAAACCTTGATATATTCCTTATCTCCTCTTCTTACAAGAGAACTAATTGAAAATATGGGCCTTCAATGGGAGAAAAAATACCTAACTTATCTGTGTATCAAAATCTCTAAAGATTTTTCTACTCTCAAGGATCTCAATCTAGACCCGCTGTTAAAATCAACTAAAGAAGATCTGGCGAGATGGAACAGTTTACCGTTAACTTTCTGGGCGAGGGCTAACGTCCTCAAAATGTCTATTTTGCCCAGATTTGTCTACCCTTTTAGTAACCTTAACATTCACCTCCCTAAATCCTTTTTTTTTCGCTTCAGAGGATTTGTTCGGATTTTCTTTGGAAGAGGAAGGCTCCGCGTAGGGCCTACAGAAAACTTACCCATCTTAGGGCATTGGGGGGGCTCGCCAGAGGCCACGTGTAACCCCTGAATAAACTATATGCAAAGTACTACCAATTGCTTACATGTCATGATGATAACCATGCCTGTAAGCCATGCCTGTATCCACTGCTTTTCTTTTACCATGCCTGTAACCATGCCTGTATCCACTATTTTTCTTTACTGTAACCACCTCATGATGTAACTCACAATGCCTCAAATATTCCTTATGTCCTTGTTCCTTCTTATAACTTGTATTGTTATCCCGGGTCGCCCCTGAAAAAGGGACCTTCGGGGCTCAGTGGGCCTACCCGGTCACCAAAATTGAATAAATAAATAAATAAATTACCTTACTACTATATTTGCTATCTGGCATGTCATGCTAACAGATTTTTACATTGGTTTACATCTTTGGCCGGCATAGAGGATAGCCCCCCATGGCTGGTCTTAGACAACCAACAGGCTTGTTCTAGTAATATGGCCCTGGGAACTTTGTTGTTTAACCCTTGGTCAAATATTCCATTAAAACTCAGGAACTCTCCCCTAGAGTGGGATGTGAGAGCTTTACATCAGTTATGCTCTTTGCTTCAAATCTCTACTATAAAAGACCTGAAACAACCTTTACTTAATAACCCAAATTTAAAAATAGATAAGAAAGCAATTGAAACCTTTTTTGGCAGATCCCACAATGAGATATGCCTTGCTGACTTTGTTTCAGCTAAATCGGTTCTATCTATTCCCATTCTGCAAACAAAGTTTAAGGTGCCCCTAAAAAGCCGGTTTCAGTTGCTTCAAATGCGTCAGTGTATTAAACATTTTCTGGGTAAACCCCCATGGTTAGACAACATGGGTGTAGTATTAAACAATCTTTGGTTAATCACTAAGGGTCGGAAAGCGATAGCTAAACTGTACAAGGGAATCATAAACCATGCTGTGTCAAAGGTTTCCTCTGTAGCCTATTATTGGAAAAATAATTACAACAAGGACTTCCCAAATAAAATATGGGAAAAGATCTGGACGGATAACTATTTTTTTTTAAACACCTCTTTATTCATCATTTTTTTAATAAAACACAAGACACAACATACAAAACCTGGAAACCCAGGTACGCAGCCCAAAACTGACTGCATAAACTATATACAGTTCAACTATGTACATGCACAGAGATAATGCCCCCCCACCAAAAATTCTAGCTCTATGTCCAAAAACACCCTTATATAAAAACATGAGGCTGCTTACAAGTCAGACCTTTTCCCCTTATTCCCAATAAAATCACCAGCAGCCTGTCAAGTATTCCTTGGCCCCATTTAATGGTGGGTTAATTCTTGTTCAGGGGGTGACACCTCTCTGCACCCCCCAGAAAGAGAGAGAGTCCCCATCCCCCATCTTGTAGCAGACCCAATCTTCTTATTACCACAATCGTCCCAAGACCCTACCAGTCCACCTACATGCACTACCTAGCCCTCTGACCCCATTAACATCTCTATATACTCATTCCAGTCCAAATTTTCAGCTAGTCACAGCCCGACAGACAGACCCATGTCCAACCAAGTGGCCCTTACTGGGAATAAATTGCATCCAGTACTGCCCACCTTTTAGCATATAACCCCTTCCTACCCTCTAAATATAAATGTCTCTTAATCCTAGCTAGGGCTCCAATAAGATCTCCCACCCAGTGCTTATACCCATAAAGTTGGTTGTCTTTCCAATGTTGGACCACATATGCTTTAATTACAGCTGCCATCAGAGATACAAGATATTTGGGTGTAACGCCAGCAATTTACGAGAGATCCCCTAAAACATCTATGTCCAGTATTATGAACTCCGAGTAGTCCAACAATGGATCCATCTGCCTTTTTATTTCATCCCACAAGGGCAGTATTCTACTACAGTTCCACAGCACATGCAATAGGTCTCCTCTCTCTAGTTCACATCTAAAACACAGGTCTGTCTGTCTAAGGCCTCTTTCACACAGTTTCACAGGGGTAAAATATAGATTAGCAGCAATAAAAAATTGTAAACTCCTATGTTTAGGTATCACTATGTATTTGGTACTTTTCCATACATTAGCCCAGTCAGTGTTTCAAGGCACCAACCTGTTGTCCCAATATGGCACAACTATAGGAGAGCTCGGCCCAAAGAAGTCCAGCAATATTCTATAAACTTGCGATAGAGCTCTAGTTTTCAGGTCACTCTCCCTCAGCTCATCCCACTTAAATGAGCAATCTAAAAGGCCCCCTGTTCTCTTTAATGCCCCCTCAAGCATACGTATAAGTTGCAATCTGTGGAAAAAATGCATTCTATCACACTGTACTGGAAGGGCTACCCTGTTATCCTGGATGACCTCCTTTAGGCTCAGGTCCGAAACCCATTTAACCCATTTCCCTTTAATTACCTTGTTCCCTATGGTTAAATTGGGATTGCCTACCAGTGGTTGTTCTAGGGCCCTCATTTGCTCTTTTTTCTGAGCCACGGTGAAAAATGACCACCAAGCTTCTGCCGCCTTCAAAATTGGACTTCCCACCTTTTGTTTGACACAGGCAGCTATATTAGCATGTAAAGGCGTCTCCGGAGAGAGAGGCCGGCCTCTCTCATTATTTGAGTCTCTAAATGTAACCAATCTGGAACATAAGCTTCTCCCTCCATACTTATGCCCCATCAAGCCATTAAACCCAACTGTCCTGCAACATAGTACAGGTGGAGGTCTGGTAGCTTAATTCCTCCCAAACCAGGAGGGAGTCGCAAATCATTATATTTTTTCCTGGGTGGTTTGCGGTCCCACAGAAAATCTAAAAGTAATTTCTTAATCAATCTGAACCACTTTTTGGGGATACTATATGTAGCTAAATACACCGGGTATAACAGCCTCTGCAACTGGTTCATTTTAATGAGCCCAAGCCTAGCCATAATATTTTTTAATCAAACAAGACCGTTAAGAAATATTCAGTTCAATATCCTCCACAATTTATATTTTACGCCCGCTAAACTATTTCGTATAGGGAGGCTGACCTCAGCAGAATGTAAAGAATGTGGCTCTGAGTTAGCTACATTACATCATAAACTATGGTTGTGCCCTAAAATAGCTAATTTCTGGAACATGGTCAAAAAGAGGGTAGCGTCTTATCTTAAAATTGCCCCGTACTTTAATGAGGACACTTGTCTGCTAGGTATGTATTCAGTGATCCCTACCTATTCCTAAAAAGTGCAGTTAACATTGGTAGCTACGGTCACTAAACTAGTAATACTTAGACACTGGAAGGTGGAATGGGAACCTCCATTTGGTGAATGGTGGGTGGAATTTCTTACCGCTCTAAATGCAGAAAGATGTATAGCCTGGTTCTCCCATTCTGGTGAGAAGTTCCAGGAGTGCTGGGGTGATTTTATTTAAATTCTTAAGGATAAATTTGGTTATTGAACCATCACCCACCAATTCCTTTCCCCCTTCTCTCTATTAAGACCTTCCTTCGATCCTTCTGGTATATGAGTACTTTAGATGTTTACTGTGCAAGATGACCCTTTCTCTAGGGAGAATTATATTTTTAAACTCTTATAGGGGGGCATAGCAACTTCCAAGGTGTCCCTTTTAACTTACTTCTTTAATATATATACAGGTTTTCCTTTACTTTACTTCCTTATTCCCTCCCTTTGGCTACATTTTGTGTAGGATTGGTTAGGGCGGTGCCATGAACCTTTACTTGGATCTCTCATAGGACCCTTATATGGGCCTAGACAGATCATATAACATCAGTTATGGATGCATTTAGGTTACGATAAAGGGACTGCTGTTGGTGGGGGGGTTCTTTCCCTTTTTTCCCTTCCTGGGAGGTGGGAGGGTTTGTTTCATTAAACTTGGGGTCTTTTCCTTTCCTTTTTCCTTTTTTTCTGTTCTTTTTTCTGTTGCTTTATTTTATTGTAATATGTACAAGTCTGTGATTGCCTAGTCAAAACTGAATGGTATTTTATGACTTGTCTAATTCATGAGTTATGTGAACTTGTTTTGGTTTAAAAAATAAAGTTATTTAAAAAAAAAAAAATACTGTGTTGCTGGCTAATCTGGTTGATGCCTATATTTCTGTCCACAAGAAGTCTGCACCTACATTTCAGAGGGGTCATCTGGCGATGAGACTGGATTTCCTTTTTGTGAATAAAAGTAGAACGGTTTGCACTGCTACGGTGGAATCAGTGGCATACTCTGATCATAAAATGCTGTCTGTGGTTGTTGGGGATTTTTCTCTTCCCAAAGGGCCTGGGATTTGGTAATTTAATACGTTGCTACTTCAGTCTGTTGCTGTTGCTCACCAACTAGTGTATTTTGCTAAATGTAGGAAATCTTTGTTTACTATTTTTGATAATCCCTTGCTTTGGTGGGAGAGTTTTAAACTGGATTTTAAATCTTTCTTGAGTGGTCTTAGTAAACATAGGTCTGATTCTGCCAAGATTAAATATTTACGGTATAGGAAGCAACTGCAGTGTCTTATGAGTTTGGCTCTATCCACTCAACACGATTTTGGGGCACAAATTACTTCTATTCAAACACATATGTGGGATTTCCATGAGAGGCAAATGTCCACACTTAAAATGCAACAGCAGTTTAGTACACAGGGGAGGTTGGGTAATGTCTGCCCTTTCCTTTGTTGTAAAGACCAAGTTAGGTCCTGACATATGGAAGCTGTTTGGGATTCTCAGCATACGCTCCAGACACAGCATCAGGACATACAGCGTACTGTCTCCAGTTATTTGACCTCACAGTTTGCATCCCAACCCACTGACATAAGTTTCATAAGTTATTCAAGCCAGAGGACAATGTCCATAATGCTTGCCTCATATTTAATTTAATAACTATATTTATAATCATCTGTCATTATTAAATCCAGGTTTGTTTTGAAAGCATCGATGCTTGTACTATCCACAACATTTGTAGGGGAGGCTGTTCCATATTGCAATTGATCTTATTCTAAACCAATTTTTTTCTCCTTAGTGAATACCATTTCCCAATCAGTAACTGTTTATTATGTCTACGGTTACTTTGTCTAAGTTCAGATTTACATAATCCTGTTCCATTTAGAAGTACAGAATTTTGTAATAAACCATCTATAAGGCACAAGTCTCCCCCTAAGCCTTCTATATTTTAGGGAATACAATTTCAGTTCCTTAAGCCTATATTCATAATCCTTTCCTTTCATTCCTGTTATTGTCCTGGTAAACCGTCTCTGTACTCTTTCTAAGTTACTAATTTCTTCCTTGGTATATGGAGATCACACTTGAACACAATACTCAAGGTGGGGTCACACCAGAGCACTGTACAATGGCAGCATAACCTCTTTAGTCCTGCTTGCCACATGTCTAAATATACAATTTAAGTTCTGGTTTGCCTTTTTGATTTGTTTAGAACAATGTAATTTAAATTTCATATCTGGGGTGATGATAAGCCCAAGATCCCTTTCTTCTAAGGTCTGATGTAATATTTGATTTGCCAGTTTATATGTACATTTGGGATTATGTTTACCCATATGCATCACCTTGCATTTATCATTATTTAGTACCAATTTCTTTTCATGGGCCCAGATAGTAACTTCATCTAAGAAGTTTTGCAGAGTTTTGCAGGGTACTGTTATCGTTACTATTGTTAACAATGGATCCTATACGGCAATCATCAGCAAATGTAAGTAGCCATATCTCATTTTTTATTTGATTCTAGGGAGGAAATATAAATATTGAATAGGCATGGCATGTCAGCTTTCTCTACCCTGTTTTCGCTTTACCTATTCGTGACTACCCTTTATCTGATGCGCATGCCATTTGTGTTGATATTACTTCTCAGGAAGTTCCTGAGGTGGTTAATGCACTCCCTGTGGGTAAAATGCCTGGGAGTGATGGACTGCCTCTCGAATTGTATCTTTTACTTGTACCTTACATTTCGGAAGAATTGGCCCAGCTGTAAAATTATTTACTTGCCTCCGAGTCTATCCCTTTGGACATGTCTCTAGGGAATGTGACGCTTTTATTTAAGAAAGGTGCTAGGGATGATCTCATAATTGGTTGCCTATAAGCTTGTTAAATGTTGATTTTAAGATATTGAATAAGATTCTTTGCAATAGGCTCTCCAAAATAGCGCAACAGCTTATTTCTCCAGTACAGTCTTGTGCAATTCCTGGTAAAACTATTACTGATCAACTCCTTTTGCTAAGACAAGTATTTGCAGCTGGGACTTTTCCTGGTACACAGGGTAATGTTGTTTCTTTAGACCAGAGAAAAGCTTTTGATTCTGTGGATCATGATTTTTTGTGGTTTACCTTGGCTACTTATGGTATCTCCACATAGTTTATTTCCTGGTTATGGGCTGTTTATTGGACCACAGTGGCAAAGCCGTTGGTTAATGGATTCCTTGGCCCAATGCTGCCGATTAAACGTGGGGTAGACAGGGTTGCCCCTTAAGTTCCTTAGTTTTCATTTTTAGCTTAGACCCTTTATTGCGGCTTTTAAATGATAGGCAATTTTTCATGCCTTTACTTGTCTCAGGAATCCATTTGCCTCTCACGGTGGTAGCCTATGTGGATGATGTCAGTCTTATTTTGAAAAGTTTGGCTGATATTGAGACTGCCATGGATTTTTTTCACCTTTATGGGAGATCTTCTGGGGTTTTTCTCAATAAAGACCAAAGTACAGTAAGACAGTTTGGAGGAGTTCCTCTACACGGCTCTCATATTGCTGGTATTGCCATTGAAGATGGCCCTGTGCATATTTTGGGCATTGATTTTGATACAGAATGCCAGGATCTCCTTAATTGGGACACAAAACTCCAAAGTGGGAAAGCATTGGTAGCCTCTTGGAATACTTTTACTATGAGTAAACTGAAATGGGTATATTTAGTTAAAATTTATTTATTGCCTCTTTTTCTTTATATTAGTGGGATTTTCCACTTCCCAAAGAGAGGGAGACTTTGTTATGTAGGGCCAGATAGTCAGACTGCTCCATTCTGTGACACAAGCCCTTGCGCTGCTCAAATAAATTGCACAGGGGTGTGGACAGGGCGATTTTCAATGGAGTTGCGCTATTGAGCAACTTCTTTGAATATCGCCCCTTGGCCACAGCCACTGTGCATGGTGCAGTGGAACTTGCACCACCGCAAGTGGTCAGAGTGGAGCATTCAGATGGGGGGCCGACTTACTGTATGCCTGCGATCGGGCTTTTCGGGGGGAGCCAACTGTATGCCAGCGATCGGCTAGTCGGGAATGACTTACTGCATGCCCGCCGATCGGGCTAATGGGGATGGGGGACACATTATGTTATGCCCGCGATCGGGCTGCTGCCGGGGGGTGACTACTCTGCTGCCCGCGATCGGGCTATGGGGGGTTACTATTATGCCCGTGATCGGGCTGCAGGGGGGGCACCAGGAACAAGTGGAGGGCCACCCACAGGTGGCAGCTGCTGTGTTGTACCCTGCAATGTGGCAGCTTACCTGTGGGTGGCCCTCGACTTGATCCTTTTTTTTTTGCCTAAAGTTGTGCAGGCGCAGGTAGGGGGTTGTGCCTGCATAACTCTGCACAGCCTGGCTGAATATCGGGCTGTGCAGTTTATGCATGGTTCCTCCCCCTTTGGTTGTACAGGCCTTCATTAGCATTGCGCTGTTGCTCAGCATGATTTGGGGAGCACAACTGCCTCCTGCTGAATATCGCAGAATGGCGCATTTCGAACTTGCGCAGGCGCAACCCTATTGAGCATAGCTCAGCTCTTTTGAATATCTGGGCCATAGTCTTTTTTTTTCAGGCCATTTGGGGGAGCAGATTGAATCCCTTGAAACATAATATTTTATACTTAAAAGTCAAGGATGGTGATTTAAATATGGTAAATCCCACTCTTTTCCTTTTTGTTAATTTAATTTTTTAATTTTCGTCCTTTATGTTATCAGATTCCACTGTGGTGGATTGCATTGTTTTCTGCTAAGCTTCAGGGCTGATTTGGTGGCTGGGTCTCTGGTTCTCAGAAACTTTTTAAAACTGTTTCTTTTTCCCCATGATATTACAGGGATATTTTTGTTCGGCTTCATAAATGGGGTCTCACTGCTGATATTAAGGCATGCTCAAAGAAGCAATTATATGCTTTAGTACAAGGCAGGCATTTTACTGACATTACAATGTTTCCTTTATGTCTTCAAAATAAGATTCCTAATGTGCTGCATTTACTTTGTAATGACAGACTTCCCAGCAAATGTTTTGATATTTTATGGCTATGTTGTCATAAAAAGTTAAACATTAAGGCAAATCAAAAGCATAAAGCTGTTACTGATAGCATGTGTGCTAGACCTGACTGTATACTTCAATTGGAATCTAAGCATCACTTGTTTTTTTTTTGTTCATTTATCCAGACTTTTGGGGATTTTTTGGCTACCTGGTGGGGTATGGTTGTTGTGTCTTCTATTACATGTGAAAATTTGATTAATGGAGTTTATGGGCCAGCCTGGGGTCAGTGGCATAGTAGTACCTTGAATGTTCTTTTTTCCATTGTTAAATGGTATATTTGGAATGCTCGCTGTTTATTCACATTGCAACAAAAGCAACTTAGTTTTCATGATTCACAGGGTTGTATTCTAAAGGAAGTTAGGGATATTTATTTTAATGAGAAGAGTTTTCAGGCTGCATTGTATGTTCAAAATGTGTGGAGAAACCTTCTGTGGATCTCCAATTCAGATATTCCTGTTACTTGAGATTCTTGTTGTATCTTTTGATTTTGTTCTTTCTGTTTCCTTCTAGTTTCATTTTTGTGTGACTTTCTCTATATTGCAATAAACAAAATTCCCCTACTCTTTTTGATAAGTGCCATATGATCTTTAACATCCACCTGAACTACCACCAATCCAGGCAGATGGGACCTTGGTTTAACATCTCATCTGAAAGATGGCACCTCAGAAGTGCAGCACCTCTCTCATGCTGCACTACTGTGTCAGTACTGGGATATTAACCCAAGTGCCAAATGTGGGAATTGAACCCACAGACCTCTGATCTCCTGGCCTCAGAGGCGAGTGTGCTACCTACTGATACACTTTCTAGCTTCTGCCAGCCAGTGCCCAGCCCTGACACCCACTTACCCACTCCAAGGTCCTCCACAGCTTGACCCCCTGCCAGGACTGATAAGACAGAAGGTTCCTTCTGTCAAAACACAACCTGGCATTCAAGCTGGCAGCAAGAATTGGATTTGTGTATGCCTGGCCATATTCTTGACAGCTGCTATGTTTCCATTAAGCTATTTGCCCACTATTAGCTTTAACACCTGGTGCAGCACCATTCATGTCACCAGGTTTGGGCATGCATGCTCAGAGATGGCGCCTATGCATGACAATTAGTATCCTTGCCCAACACAGGGGGGTAATGCAGTGGGAGAATGAGGTGTCTTTCCTTCCTGGGCTGCAACATGTTTGCAAGGGCTGCATTTTCACAGCCTTGGCTACACTGGTGTGAGTCATCCAGGATGCCACCAGGTCTGGGTCATCTTATTGGATGCATGACATGCTTCCTCTGGTTCATTGGGTGGCTCATAGAATACACTTTCAAGTTTATTTGCTAGTGAAATAAGGGAGTAACATATGCTGACAGAAGATGCTTGTTCCAATAGAAACTTGAAGAATTTCACAAATACGACTAAACAAAATGTTAACAGCATCCCACACACGTGCTAGCAGTGGCATGCTTGCCTATTTCACACACATAATGATGACACAATGCATTTTTTATAATTTACATTTTGTCCTCTAGCTAGTCATCCCCACAACAAGAATCCCAATGAGCAAGTGCACAACATGGCCACAGCATTTATAGTGCTAAGTATTTATTTAAAGCATTTACAGTAGCTCAAAGCAGCATGTACTGCAATTCTTATGCATGAAGGACTAAAGCACTCAATAAGTTAGTCCAGGCTGACTTGAGGTTCATCTGCCACTTTTTTCTGATTTTTGTACAAATGTTTATTGTATTTGAAAGCTAAAGTATAAGCTTTTCTGAACTAAATGCACACACTTTTTCTGCATTTTAAAGACATAGTATACAATACTTAGTTTTGAGGTAAATAATTGAAATAAGCACTTTAGCAACATAAATGAAGTGACCTTGATATGTATGTGCTCATTTTGATTCTTGTTGGTGAGTACAGGCTGGCTGCAAAGAAGCATGCATGTGCTTCCAGTCATGAACATGTCTTTCATTGTTTATATGCTTTTGTCATCCTCACATCATGCCTAACCCCTGCACAGCCCCAACAATCCCACTTACAGCACCTTCACCCAGTCATATGGGGTTCTAGTGGTATGGGTGTGGCCTGAGAATACTGATTGCCATCACCCTGATGGCTGCTAGTTTTGGTCCTCAAGAACTACCGAAAGTGCATAAAGACCCAATACATCCTCCAGGTCGCCCTTTGATATCAGGGAGGAGATGGATGACAGAACTAATTTCCCAGTATGTGGATGACTTTTTGAACCCGATTGTACAAACAGTGCCTTTCTATTTAAAGGATTCCATGGAGGTAATACATTTAATGGAAATTCTTGACATGGATGAAGACTGACTCTCAATGTGGGATCTTTATATATGAATGTTCCACATCGAGAGGGATTAAAAGCTACTGTATATCATATTTTTGGAATTTAAGAACTGATTATCATAAAGTACCAATGGAATACCTAGTTAACTTGGCAGAGTTAGTTTTAACATTGAATATGTTTATTTTTCAGAATAAATATTTTTTTACAAACTAAAGGTATTGCCATGGGGGCCATAATGGCCCCAGGCTCTGCTAATTTATATGTAGCCAAATGGGAGCAGGATGTTGTTAGAAGCAATGCCACAAATCCATTCACAGATGAATTGGATTTGGGTGCCACTTTATTGACAACATCCTGATTATTTGGAAGGGAAGAGAACAATAATTTTTTTTTATTTGGTCAATGGCTGGTAGGGACCAACCCAAATCTATGGTTTAAGGCACACTTAGACAGTAATGAGATTGTTTTTTGGATTTAAAGATATACAAAATGGGTAAAGAGAATGCTGTCACAACATTGCACACCAAACCAACATATAGGAATAACCGAGTATTGGCAAGTAGTTGCCACCCTACCCAAGTATCTAAAAAATGCATAAAGGACAACTTGTTAGAACTTTGAGGAACTGTAAAAACCAAAAAGATTACCAAAGCTGTAAAACCAAACAAACTGGCTGGCCAAGTGGTGCTGGGGCTTGAGGTGCTGGATGCCACACCTCATGTAATGCCAGTGACCTGGATTCAGGAACAACCTTGGGTTGTGTGGGTGCCAAAATGGGAGGGGAGAGATTGGGAGCAGGATCAAACAGGAGGGGGTCACCCTCCCACAGTTCTACTGTCACTGAGTGGAGGCCCACTGGTAACGCAGGCAGGTTTCAGGCACCCGGTAGGGTGGGGCATCCCACAGTGCACAATGTGTGCTGACTTCACATGCTTGCACTCGTGCCAGGGATGCAAGGGCAGGGAGATTGGAAACACAAGAGAGAAGCATGATAAATAAATGGTAGAAAAAAAAGTCAAACAAACTGAATGCTTTAAACAAAGAGGCATCAGTGGGTATAGCATCAGTGCAGCAATCAATGAAGTAAGTAAAATGGATAGGAGGGACACACTCACAATTAAAACAAAATGTGCAGATAGTAAACAAAGGTGGAGTTTTGTGACTAATTATAATATTAGAGCACAACAGATCAGAAATGTTTTGAATCAAAATTGGGGTATACTTAAGACCAACAATAGGCAAAAATCATTTATAGGGGAAAGTTTAAACTGGAGATGTGGTGAAATAAAACTTTGCCAGTGAAGTTTGCACAAAGTGTCAAAATTCACCACTTTGCAGAGTTTCCCCAGATCTGGCAAACTTTGACTATGCTCAAGTTACGAAGTTTTTGCCACGAAGTGCTAAATTTCACTGATGAAATTACACACTTCATGGAAAATTCCATACTTCTTAGTAAAAAACTTCACACTTCGCGATCTGCAAATTGCATGAATTTCATGAACTGCACTTCACAAATTGTATGAAATTCGCAAATTAATCAGTGGAGCAAAGTCTGCTCACTTCACCCATTTCTAGTCCAAATATGAGTTATAGAAAGGCCCCTACAGTAGGAGATATAATTGTACATAGCTATCTTGAAATAAAGAAGAGGGAACACACTATTTGGTCAGTCTCTTCTCCTTCAGGGACACATAGTTATGGTAAATACAAATATTGTCCATTTGTAAGGAGAATAAACAGTTTTTCTCATCCAGTTACAGGGATGGTGTACACTTTGAATGATTTCATAAGTCATTACATTGCTGGAGTAGTATATGTATTAGAATGCTTCAATGGGATATACTATGTGGAATGAACAACAAGGGATCTCCGAACAAGAATAGTTGAACATATAAGAGCACTGGAAAAAGGATATGTCACATATGCTATTGTACAATATGTTATGAGTTGTCCAGGTCTAAAACATGAGAGAAAATTTGCAAGGCTTAAAAGGGTAACTGTAGGACTGAGGGGAGGCAACTTTGAAAAAAAGATTGGGCAGAGAAAAATTACTGGCTCTTTGAGTTAATGGTCTGAACGGGTAACCATAGGTCAGAGGGAAGGCAACTTTGAAAAACAGATTGGGCAGAGAAAAAATTACTGCTTTTGAGTTAATGGCTAGAGAAGATTTGTGGGGAAGTTAAATGATAACATAGATTTGTGAGCATTTTTATTGGGCACTTGTCTATGATATATATTATGTACAGGGTAGTTCTCTACTTTATTGAAAGAAGAACAGTGTCTATGTTAACATACTGTATACATTTTAGTGCTGTTCCCCCAAATTTCTGATTCTTCATGGACTTAAAAAACAGTTTCTATGTTAATAAATGGGTGTGTGGTTGTTCCCCCCCCCAGACTATAAGAGTAGCATGGATTAGCTGTGAAGAAATTGTTTTTGTGTGCTGAAAGCACATATTGTTTTGATGGGTAAAAAATAAGTTGTAATGTTTGTTTAAATAATATGCATTACTAACAGATAGTGGCTGTTCATTGATATAGGTGGTCAGTACATAGCTAATCCTGGCAGCACTTTGAAAGGGGATGAAATTAAAATGTAAATTGCACATAAGTGAATGGGATCACTAAAACATAGTCTCTGCTGCTGTTCAATTAAATGATTGAGCATGACAATCAATTGCCATGTAGTTTTAACAGGGGAGTACTCTATAATGCCTTAAATTCACTGGCTTTATATTTAGAGCTTCAAGCACATCAGCCACATTACTCCATCTTATTTTCACAGGTGGAACACTAGTGCTGCTATTGTATACTGCTCCACCTAATATCCACAGTCTTTTATTTTCACACTAATATGAAATCAACGAGCACAGTCAAAGTAAAAAGACAGTGAATATTTCATTTTTTTTTAAAGATTTGTTATTGGTATGGCATAATAATTCAAGACAAGAAAATACATATGGTTCCAGATAAAATAGGGGCAGCATATTAAGACATGTAATAAATACAACATTAATAAATAAGGCTGTTATTCCAAGGGTGTGCAAAATTTGGAGGATAATCTATAAAGCAGCATAAAGAGAGTTGTTCAGTCAAAATATGAGTAGACCCAGTCCTCCTATTTTTTATTGTATAACTTCCAGATCTGACCCCATCTTGGGAAACAAATCATGATTATATAGAAAGCGTAAAAATAGTTGTTTCCATTCCTTTTCAGGAAAAGGTATGCAGTCAGATGGCACTTTCCAATTTTTCAAAGTTAGCCTTTTGACCACCATCAAATTTGCTTGGACTACCGTAAGCTGTTTGAAGTTCATTTGTGTTTTATTGTACATTTCCAAAAGTGAAAATTTGGGATCCTGCCAGTCATAAGGTCTAAAACCTATTTGATTTAAGATTTTAAAAGACTGGGTCCACCATCTTCTACATAAATTACAGTCCTAAAAAACATATACAATATTGGCTGCTTGGGCACACAGTGGCAACAACTCACTGATACAGAAGAATTCATATTATTTAGTCTGTAAGGAGTAAAAAATGCTCTGTTAAAAAATCTTACACTGGTGCAGTGGCCTCAAACTACCCAGTATTTTTCTATATTTGGGACTGTGGGCTCCAATTGCATTGGTAGAACTTTGTCCTCCCTTATCTTATTGAAGCCCTTATTTTCTTGGGTAGACCTTTGTGCTTCAGTTCCTAGATTCTCCATGGGTGGGTGGGATGTGGGAGGGTTGTGGGGGATGTTGTTGTTGGGGAGGGGTAATGGGATGTTTGTTGTGTACCCTTTTGTTGGATAATATGTTATTGTTGCATTGTTCTATGGTGATTTTTTGTTGATGTTTGTTCTTTGTTAAAATTTCAGTCAAGTATATTAAATCTCACAAATCTTTAACTGAACTGTCTTATCATGAGAGAGTCTAGAATCCTGAATAAAAGTACTTGGTGACAGCCATTGGGTTTCTTTATGTGTTATGTAAATCTGATTGCTGTTTGTGAATGGTTTTCCCATAAATACATATTGTTGGTTTACTTAATAGACACAAGCCATGAGAATAATTGTTTAGATTTAGTTTTTAGAGTAGATTGCAATGCCATCTCTTTTTTTTATTATTCCCTGGGGCTCTTTCCCATCTTTTGTAGCCATTCTTGTATAGACTACATACTTGATCAAAGAACAATCTGTATTTGTTTCCCAAGTCAAATTTGGATCTGAAATGATCCCACTCCATCAGTTTCTCTTTATCAAAAAGTCATGCCATCTGTTAATACCCTGAGATTGCCAAGACTTGTTAATTAGTGGGTTCCCATTTAGTTTGTAATGAGGGTTCTCCCATAATCTGTTAGAAGGGGACCAATGAATATCCCATTGAGTTTTATTTTGGAATTGATATATTATTTGACTAATATTTTTAAGAATAATATGAGTAGATAATTTATATTTATTTGCCATGTGCAAAATAGTTTTCACATCTGTATTTTGGGTTGTTATTTCATTAATTATAGAATTTAACTATTCTGTATTGGGTACATCAGTAAAGGACCATTTAATTGCCAATTTAAATATATATGCTATATGTTGTGTCCTTATATCTGGGCAAGCCAAGCCATCCTGTTCCTTCAGTAAACAAAGTTTGTTCCAGGCTATCATTGGTCATTTATAGTTCCAGATGAATTGCAAAAATAGTTTATTAATTTTATGGAACCAAGTAGCCAGAATAGGAGTAATTATTGACTGGAGTCTGTATGTTAAATAAGGTAATTCTAGCATCCTAATTATCTGCACTTTCACCCATAAAGACAAAGGGATTTTACTCCATCCTGACAATTTATCTTTAATAGAAGTTAATAATGTACAATGATTTAAAGTGTAAAACTTTTCAAGTTGGTTTGCAATTTCTATCCCTAGATATTTCATCTTACCAGTTTTAATAGCTGCTTTAAAATGTGTGTGTAACTCTTCAATTGGAACAGGGCCAAAAATAATCAACTTGGATTTTGTTTCATTTATCTTATACTCTGCTTCTTTTTAAAATCTCAGAATGATATTATTAACTTCAGCAAGGCTTTCAACTGGGTTCTGTAATGTTAATAAGAAATCAGCTGCATAAGTGTTAATTTTAAAATCAAAAGAACCAATTTTTATCCCTGATATATTATTAATGTCTCTGACTTGACTAAGGAGTGCATCCAAAGCCAAAATTAATAAGAATGTCGATGGGAGCATCCCTGTCTGACTCCTCAGTGTAAAGAAAAATATTCTAAGTAGGTGTTAATAATTTTTATTTTGCTACAGGTTCTTTATATAATAATTGACTATTGATTATAAATTTTTCTACCATACCGGTGAACTTTAATGATTCAAACAAATATTGCCATTCTAGCATATCAAACACTTTGGTTGCATAAAAGAAAAGAAAAATAGCTGGAATTTTAGATGTTGTAAATATTATTTTAAAAACTGAATCTTGTGTAAACCCATTTGTATTGATCATTTTGGTACAAACCCAGATTTATCAATATGGACTAGTTTATTCAGAATGGTCAATAGTCTGTTTAGTATTTTCATATAAATCTTATAATCATTGTTTAAAATTGATATTGGCCTAAAGCTTTCACCCTGAGTTGGGTCCTTACCAGATTTTGGGTAAGGGATATGTAAGCCTAACTGAAGGATTTAGGCATTCTTGGGAACTTTTTAATATGATTAAACAAAGTTTATGGCAATGGGATCATAGTTGATTCTATAGTGACGAAAAATTCTAATGAGTATCTGTCTAACCCTGGGCTTTTACCCTTCGCCATAGTATTCATTGTCTCTGTAATCTCCATGGCTAAAATAGGTTTATTTAGTTCCTCTGCATCTGAGTCTGGGGTTGTTAGGAGGCAGAACTGTTCATAATAATTTAGCTCAGTTGCAGTTGGCCTACACTGTGATGTATGTAATTTTGTGAAAAACTGAAAAAATTCTTCTTTAATTTGTTTTTGGCCTGATAGAGTCTGGCACTCTTCATTTTTAATATGTCTATTGTCCACTTTTTCTCAGATACATTTATTCATTGAGCCAGCAATTTGCCAGATTTTTCACTATTGGTTTTCCAGTATCTGTTTGACCTAGCCCAATTCTGTTTTACTTTTAATATCTCAGTATAATCTATTAATTTTTTAAGATTTTGGTATTTTTTTAGTTTTTCATTATTGCCATTTTTAACTGCCTTCTCCAGGCGTTTAAGTTTTTCTTCTACCTCATTTAGCAGTATTCCCCTGTTTTTGTTCCTCCAAGAAGCCTTGAAGATTGCAGAGCCATGAATAGTTGTTTTTAGAGCATCCCAGCAATCGCTTATTTTCTCCTGAGTAACATGATTGTCCTTAATATAATATAGAAATTCTTGTTGAATTCTTTTTATAAATTTTTTGTCTGCAAGTAGAGTATTATTTATTTATAGGTTTTATTTTTGTGCCTTATTTCAATAATTAGATCAAGAGAAACCATGTTGTGATCTGATATAATAAGAGGTTCAATATTAGTTGTTAAAACACAACAGTTTACTAACAACTCTTTGGAGATAAATATGTAATCTAACCTGGAAAAAAATTTATGGTGTGCAGATTGATGAATGTACTCTTCTTCTTTACCATGCATCATTCATACTCCAGACATCCTCTAAATTATATAAGGATAAAACAATTATGCAAGAACTGAGATTTATATTTGTCCCAGTGAGATGCAAGAGAAGTCTTATTAAATTTGGGTCTAGACTAGTGTTGAAATCACCTCCTATTATAATCTGGAAGCAATTCCAACTACAGAGCAGTTTATTAATTTCAACTAAAAAGCTTCAATATCTTACAAATGGTGCACAGACTGAACACAAAGTGAAGTCTATCCTACATATCTGCATTTTTGCCAAAACAATTCTGCCAGCTGCATCTGCTATAAAATCTGTAATTTAGCCTTTAAAATGTTTTGTGAAGATTATGGCCACACCATCACTTCTTTTCTTTTGACCAATAGAATATAGTATACTGTATATTGTATCCATTTTGTTGTTTTGATTTTTGCTATTTCTTTTTCACTTAGAAACATGTCTTGAAGCATTATTATATCCAATTTTAATTTTTAAGTCTGTTTAATATTCTTTACCTTTCCACTGGAGAATTTAACCCATTAATCTTCCATGTACTGTACTTCCTTTTACGAAGACTGACACTGTTCACATTGTAAAAAGAAGAATGGTTTTAAATATAGTACTGATGCTTCATCTATCCACCCGTTATCAAACTCAACATTGCTTATTTCACTTTAACCTATATTACAGGGTGTCATAACCCCTTTTCCACAACTCTTCCCCCAAATGTTTTCATCCACTCCTCCCTCCCCAGGTACCAAATATCCTTGTCTGTCATCCCCATTAATGTACTTAGGTGCAACTGCCCTGGCCTGGGCTAGCCTCCTCTTCAGTTAGTTGAATTCTTGTGGGGGTAGGAAGAAATAGGCTGTTGCCTAACTAGGATCTGCAGCTTATCCAGTAGGTAGGGAAATGGGCAGACTAGGTGGGGCAAGCGGTCCTTATTTGCTGCCAAAGTCTATGTTTCTATGAAGACAAACATTTTCATTTTATCCCCCTCTTATGACTGTAATGCCAATGTTATTATCCAAAGTCCCTTCAAACTTAACTATGGTCATACATTGAGAATTGATTAGCCCAGAGAATTTTGAGGTCAAGGATGACCTCAGCAGCATTGTTGTAGATCAACATGTGATCATTCAATAACACTTTCAGCTTTGAGGGATACATTATGTAAGGCTTAACTCCCCCCAACACCTGCTGCACATTTGTATATTGTTTCCTTTGCTCCAAGTGTTTAGAAAAATCATGTTTCAGATATACTGATTGGTCTCTGAATTTGAAGTTGTGCATTCAGTGAAAGGATTGCATCACATGATCTTTCCTCTCAGAAGTCAAAAATTTTACAATGGCTGGGTATGACGCCCCATCTCTCCCTTTCTTGACTAGCCAATGGGCTCTATCAATGATATAAATTATTTTCTCAGGCCCAAGAAGAAAGGAGAAAAGGTCCTTGATCACATTTAGTAATGAAGCATTTATTTCCCAGTCTGAGGAGACCAAAAATCCTGATGTTTTTCCTTCTGAAATGGCTTTCTTAATCATCAATCTTAATTTTCAGTTGTTTATGTCTTTTCTGAATAGTTTTGACATCATTCAGTAGTGGGTTCATCATGTCTTCTAGCTGTGTCTTTTTTCTAGCCCATTAATTCTCTCTATTTCCAGCTCAAACTTTTTTCCATTCTTGTCATCATGAAGTTTAACGTAGCCACTGGCTAGGGTAATTGTTGAAGGTTTTGTATATTTTTCTGCATACTGTTGAAATTGCTGATAATTTTTTGTGCCCATGTGGGTGGGATGTCCTCCACTGACTCCTGATGGCTAGGGTCTGTAGCAGTTTCAGTAGTTTTTTTCAGACCAAAGTGAGGTATAAGAAGCAGTGCTTGAACTTTTATCTGATGTATTGTTCATTTTCCATGGTTGTTGGGTTTTTCCCCTGGGTAGTAGCAGTCTTCCTTTCTCTCTCTCTCTCTCTCTCTCTCTCTCTCTCTCTCTTTTTCTCTGTTTAGTTTGAGATTTTGGAGGCATTTTAGGTTGGTTTGAACCTGCAAAGCTGCAACAGTTCTTGAAAGTAAGTGGTGCCTGTTTATATGTCTTTTTTATCAGAATTTACATGTGAGGAGAGATTTTGTTCTGAATTATTTAGTTATGTAATCCTATTCAGACTTGTTGGGTGATGGTTTCCTTTCAGAATTCCTGAATAATTTTGTAGACTTTTTTGCTGTGATGAGTTATCCAACTTTTTTATTTATAGAGAGTTGCTTGATTTGTTATGTAACTTTGGCGTGGTCTGTGTCTGCTGTACTGGAGTGGATTTGGCCAAGCATATACTAATAATCCACCTCGCTAGTGATTCTGCTCCATCTTGGCCATATGCAATTACTTTCCAAACCTGAGGCTTAATCTGGTGCAGCTAGTGGTAGTTGCAGCAAAAGTAATAGATAGAAAAACACCCTGGTATCCACTGTCCTTTTTTAACCAGTCCTCTATCAAACAGCTCTGGGTTTCTTGAAGTTTACCAGATTTTCCTAGACAAGACTCAGCAACCTTAAAGTGGAAATGAAGAAAGAGAAAAGCTCAGCTAGGGTTCTGGTTCAGAGCCGCGACATTGTGAGCAAGCGGCCACGTTCTGCTGCACAATGGAAAAAGTATCTGTAACAAGTAGTTCCAATGCTGGTTATCCAATTCTTTTTATTAGACACCACCCAACTATAACTGTTTGTTCCACCTCTATTCAGCAAAGAAGAAAAATATAATCCAACCACAGTAGGCACCACTTACACTGCCTATGCATAATGCCAGCAGTCAGTTAGTACGGGCAAAACACCAGAATCATTTGCCAGCTTCACAGCTTTCACAGCTTCTGCAATGCAATGTATCACTGCATATATCAATCATTGACCACCACGTATTTCAGGCAAATCAGGCAGCAATTAGCACTTGGCAATCTCAACGTCACACCTCATTCAGTATTCCAGTTTGCATCAGATAATTGCAGTTTGAATAACTATGGTCCCGTTCATGGCCTGAAACATACATATATTCAGTATTGCCACTAACTGCAGTCATGGCTAAATGCAAAGTGCTCAGTCTTAGTGCAAAAGTTGACTTGCTAAAGAGAATTGATGACTTACCAAACCTTAATCAGAGAGAGCTTGCTGCACAGCTAAACATGCCAAAGTCAATGACTGCTGTCCTGCAGAAGCAGGAGGACAAACTTCTGGTTCAGTGGCATTAAAATGCCACCCCTCAGTGAAAACGTAAGCATGAGGGAAAAGATGTGTAGGTAGAGGAAGTTTATTGCAGTGGTTCCAGAATGCCAGAGGTTAAGATGCCTTAATTAGTGATCCTCTGTTGGCTGAAGAAGCCAAGAAAATTGCTGATGCCCTAGGATGCCCTGATTTCAACCCTTCTGTGGGGTGGTTACAACAATGGAAATAAAGACATAACATAGGCTTCAGATGACTGCATGGTGAGAAAGGCAATATCGACATGGCAAGTGCTGACCAGTGGTTAACAGATGTTCTCCCAGGTCTGCTGGCAGGTTACTCTCCACAAAATATGTTTAACTGTGATAGACTGGTGTATTCTTCAGGTGTGTGGGATATGGGACTTTAGCCTTCATGAATGAAGCTATTCTGGGACACAGAAAGGCAAAAGAATGGCTCTCCATCCTGGTGTGCTGCAATATGGATGGGTCTGACAAGAACAACCTGCTTGTTGTTGGCAAATCTGTCACACTGAGGTGTTTTCATGGTGTTAACAACTTACCCATCACATACAGGGCAAACAGATCTGCCTGGATGATGGGTGAGATTTTCATCGAGTGGGCAAGGTCATGGGATCGGACTCTGTTGGGTCGAAAGATAGTTTTACTGCTTGACAATTTTTCTGGTCATCCATAGATCCAGGGGTTGAGAAACATTAAGCTTGTTTTCCTACCACCAAACATGACTTGCATCATTCAACCCCTGGATCAAGGCATAATCTATGCCATGAAGCAGCACTACATGTGATCAATGAGGCAGCATACAAATCGATGAGCTGGACTCACAAGCAGACCTTATCAAAACACTCTGTTCCAAAAAGATCAACTTGCTAGATGCTGTGCAGATGTTAAAACATGCATGGGACTCTGTGACCACAAACACCATCTTGAGGTGTTTCACCAAAGCAGAGTTTGTGCTGCCCAGTGATCCCACTGATCCTGGTGAGGGAACATCTAGTGCAAATTCTCCACCATTGTACGATGACAATTTTATTCCTGATGTTTTTGAAGAGGCTACTGATGTTCCTCCAGGCTTGACAGAGGAAGAATTCTGGGAACTGTGTCACCTTGGTAACAAAGATGAAGCAGAGCCACAATTGGATGACATAGAGCAGTGGTCGAGCAAGTCCATAATGCAGAAATACAGGCGGGGAAGAAGATGATGATAGAGAAGGAGTTGACGTGGAGGAAGAGAGTGTTACACCGAATAATGTAAGGGCTTCCTTATTAACTCTCAGACATGCCATGAAACGGCACCTGACTATCCCTCCAAACTGGGATGCACTGAGGGCAACTGAGAAGGTCTGGGAGCAGTACTGGTGGAATCAAGTCATCCAGGCAAAGATAGCAGACTAGCTGAAATGACTGACTGCATAAACACAGTAAAGTAAAAGTTTATTTTGTTTTTTACACAGAGGTGGGATACTGTATCAATTCGGTATAATATATAGTGCACTTCTGCATCAAAAATATGTTTCTGCCCTTTTTTTCAGTAAAACCATATACCAATGATTCAGTATAACAAGCAAATGGCTGTTGCACAGATCTGCCCATTATAAGTGGTGCTGTAAGTTTTGCAGACAGGAAGTCTGCAGTCTGCAACAGAGTTCTTAGTTTCTTAAATTTCATCTGTTTAATCAAATATGGGTTGTGATGAGAGACTTTTTCCAGTAGTTTCCTCACAGTTTTCCTTGTTCAGCAAAGCAAGAGTTTGACAATTCAAAACCTACCGGAAGCCAGTCCTGCTGTGGGCCACGGTGTTCTCCTCGGCTTCTTGGCTCAACTCCTCTGGACTGTGATGCCTGTTTTACAAATCCAGCTTCATACTGAATTCATTGGGAGAAGAGCAAAGAAACATCCTTAGGCAGAAAATCATTATTCAAAAGAATTGACCATAAGTTCCAGCTTTTTTTTTTATCTCTTTATTTAAAAGTTTTCCAACAATAACAAGAATACTACATTGGGTCATACAGGTAAACAACCTGATAAATAAAACTGTGGCAGGAGCATCGAAAAAAGACAGTACATTAGATTCCATGAGACATAATAATTATTTCAAGCAGCAAGAGAGATGCTAAAATAAATAAGGAAATATACCATAAGAATTAAAAAAGCATACAAAAATAAATGTAAATATTAATATATAGGATGGGAATTTTGTAAGAAGAATTCTTTATTTTCCTTAACCCGGAGGGTATGGGGGTCTAAAGGGATAATCCATGAAAAGATCACTATCTTAATATATTACTGACAAACATGGTAGGAAAAAAGTGCTAGAAGCTGGAGGAAGAGTGGGCTGCAGAAGCAACAGGAATGCAAACCTTAAATTTGTCAGCTAAGCAAACTGTTATGAATTGCTATGGGAACCCCCCAATCCCTAGCACCTGAAGCACTGCTCCACAGCTTTGGAAGAAAATCCTGTCTGTGGGCCATAACATAAAATGCCCACTTTTGCCACTGAATTTCAACATTCTCCAGATGTCAGTTAACCAGGGCTGCAAGTCTCTCCATCTTGTAGACCTGGATCATTAGGTCCTGCCACTCCTTTATTGTTGGGGCGCTGGAGTGAGCCATCTCCTAGTTATTAATTTTTTGGCTGCAAGTAGACAAAGCTGGACAAGCCTCCTATTTAAATTATTTCTCATCCCCCTTTCCGTTTAGAAAAGAAAAAAATGTTCCTCTGTCAAGTGAACAGGGGACCTCATTATTTCATTTAAAGTTGCTTGTAGGGCCTCAAAAAAAGGCCTGAGGATTGGGTATCCTTAAAATATGTGACCTTGGGCATCTGGGGTGAAGCCACAACCTTGCCAACAAGTGGACCCCAAAGTGGGATTATATTTAGATAGTATTGCAGGGGTTTTAAACTATCCCAGGGTCACATTCCAGGAGAATTTTCTCCACATTTAAGATGCTGTGCCTAAGTGTAAGAATCAGATAAGAGTTTCCCTTGTCTGAGAATCTGTATTAATCCCTAGATTTTTTTACCCCAGGAAAGTTTCACTGAGTCCATGTTATGTTTACAAAAGTAAAAAAGAGCCTTATAAATATATGAAATTATATGCTGTAGTGAAGCAGAACCCTGCAAAGCTAATCTAAAGATTTCCAAAAATAAGGGGTGATCCTACCCAGGGGTGAGGGGTGAAGGAAGGGTCTTGATACAGTTAATGGTCTGCAAGTATCTGAATTTGTCATGGTGGATGAGGCCATAATGAAGCATCATGTCCTCTAAGGATAATATATATCCTTTTTTTATAAAAATGTAAAGGTTTTTGAATACCGTATCTCAACCAGGTCAGAAACCCAAGATCCAGCCTGGCAGTTTGAAAGGACTGGAGATATGGCAGGGAACAAAAAAGATGTTTATATGGAGCAAGTTGTTTAGATGTCCAAAGTCTTCTCCAACACATCAGTGTATTTCTGATATATGGATTATGTGTTATCTGGTCAAGAGGTACTGTACTGGAGAATGGCTGAACAGTATTTTCTTTAATCAAGTCTTCTTCTCTTTTTTCTTGTTCACTCTATTTTGCCACATATGAGTGATGGAGCCATAAAAAAAATTATCCGGAGCTGAGAAGCCACATAATAGTTATAAAAGTATGGGAAGAAAAGGCCCCCAGCCTGAGACAGAAGCTGAAGAGTCACAAATTTCACTCTGGTAGGACCCGATTCCCAAATATAGTGCGATATCTTTCTATTAATTTCCTTAAAAAAGAATTGCGGTGGAGCAATAGGGAGAGATTGTGCCAAATATAAAAACTTGGGGAGCAGGTTCATATGAACTGCTTCCAACCTTTGGATTAAGGGAAGTGTGATGGTACGTCATCTCTCCATAGCCAGCATAAGCTGCTGCAGCAGTGGGGCATAATTTTGTTGGAACAAATGTGCTGCATTCATAGTCAGCTGTACCCTCAGGTATTTTAGATGTGAAACACTCCAACAGAAGAGCAACTGCTGTTTCACAGAGTCCATTGGGGAGTATTTCACCTGCAGGACCTCCATCTTAGCAGGGTTAACCTTATTACCACCACCTCACCAAATCTCTAAAGTAGGGTCCACAGGTGTGGTAAAAACTGCTCTGGGTGTTTAAGATATATCAGCAAATCATCTGTGTACAACGCAAGTTTGCGTTGCTCTTAACCTACCCTCAGCTTCAGATTACTCTCTGCTTACCTAAGGGCCTGTGCTAGAGGTTTCAAATCAATTGCAAACAGCAAGGGGTGAGAGAGGGCATCCTTGCTGAGTGCCTCTAAACAAAGGGATTGGATCAGTAATGGCTCCATTGACTTTAACATTGGCCACTGGGTGATCTTTTAAAACCAGGATGAGATGTCAAAATTTATCAGAAAAACCAAAGGACCCCAGAGATGCCATCAAAAATGGACACACCACTCGGTCAAAGGCCTACTCAGCATCCAGGCACAATAACAAGAAAGGGGCCCTCGACCAGGAGGCATGATACAGGAGGTGGCATGTTCTTCTAATGTTATCTTGGGTTTGTGTGGAGGCTATGAATCCTCTCTGATCTGGATCAATTAATAATGGCATAGCCGCTTTTAATCTTTTGGCTAAAATGGAGGCAAACAATTTGAAATCAATATTTAGTACTACAATTGGACGGTATGAGCCGCACAAACTGGGATCCTTTCCTGGCTTAGGTATACTCAAAATCACCGCATACCCTCCAGGATGGGGGGGGACCAATTCCCCCTTCATTACCACCTGACATGTCTCCTGCAGGGTAGGTAGCAAAAGATCCTTAAAAGATTTATAAAATTTTCTGGTAAGCATCAGGTCTAGGAGATTTTCCTGATTTCAAGTTTTTAATTGTTCCCTCTAATTGTTCCCTCTAATTCTATCCGAGTTATAGGAGCTTCCAGCTTAGATATTTGTTCCAGGGTCAGCTGTCGGAACTTCAACTCCTGTAGGACTTGAGGAATTGCTCAAGGATTGTGGGGGGATTCCAGATTATATAAAGTAGAGTAACGGGACTTCTCTTCCCTATGTGCATGATCTAGCACTTCTTTGCGTTAAACCTCAGTTGCCTCTCTTCAGACCATTTTGCCAGTTTTTCCAGATCTCTTCTCATTCTGACCACCCCATCTGGATCATCTACTCTTTTGCAGATCTTGGTGTCATCTAAAAGCAGGCAAACCTTAACCTCCAGTCCATCTGCAATGTCACTGATGAAGATATTGAAGAGGACTGGCCCCAAGACTGATCCCTGAGGTACTCCACTTGTGATTTGTAGCTCTTCTGACTATATACCATTTACCATTCTCTTTGTTTTCTGCCTGCCAACCAGCATGGCATCCAGTTGGTCAACTTCTGATCCACCCTGAGCCTACCCAGCTTATTAATCAATCTTCTATGTGGAACAGTATTGAAAGCTTTGCTGAAGTCAAGGTAGGCTACATCAACTGCACCCCTTGGTCCATCACTCTGGTTACCCAGTCAAAGAAATCTATGAGAATAGTTTGACAGGACCTTTCTGTTGTAAATACATGCTGTCTTGGATCCTGTGCTCCTATGGATTCCAGGTGTTGCACTACCCTTCTGTTAAGGAGTGCCTCCATAATCTTGCCCACTACTGAGGTAAGACCGACTGGTCTGTAGTTCTCTGCCTCCTTCCTGCTGCCACTCTTGTGGAGTGGTATCACATGAACCCTTCTCCAGTCTTTTGGGGCCTCTCCATGCTCAGAGACTCACTAAACAGTTCTGCTAATGACTCTGCTAGTTCCACCCTTAACTCCTTTTGTACCCTGGGATGTATGCCATCAGGTCCCATTGCCTTGTCCACCCTGAGCTTAGCGAGCTCTTGTAGGACCCTTTCTTTTGTGAAGGGACTTGTGCGCACCTCCCTCCCTCCCCCTGTATCCATGGTGCTGAGCTGTGGGCCACGTCCTACCTTCTCCTCATTAAATTCTGAGCAGAAGTACCTATTTAGGATAGATGCTTTTCATTGGTCCCCCTCCACACACTCCCCCTTTATCCCCTTTGATCTTAGCAATATCCCCCTGGACTTTCTCTTTTCACTAATGTAGCTATAGAAAGTCTTGTCCCCTTATTTTACTGTTTGTGCTAGTGTTTTCTTGGTTTGGGACTTTGTCTGCCTTGCTGCCTTCCCTGCTTCCCTCAGGGAATTTCGGTATGCCTCCCTATTTTCATCCAACTGCGTTCCCTTATGTTTCCTGAAGGCCAGCCTTTTGGCTCTGACCTTTTTGCCCTTGCTTTTCTCTCTAACACAATGGGGTGTTCTTCAAGTATTGCATCCTTAATGCTTTCCCACTTTGCCTGTACCCCCTCACCTGCATTTTTTCTTGCCAGGGCTGGCTTAACTCTGTTGGTCATCTTATCAAAGCCAGCTCATCTGAAGTCCCATATTTTTGCCTTGGAATGGGATGATTTAGTTCTAGTGGCAACATTGAAACATACCATGTGATGGTCACTGGCTCCCAGGTGACCTTCTATCTGGAGATCTGTGATCCTTTTCCTGTTAGTCAGTACTACGTTCAGGATAGCCCTGTCTCTTGTGGGTTGTTGTACCAATTGTTTGAGGCCTCCCCCTGCAGGTAATCCACTACATGCCTAGTTCTGGTGGATGCTGTGGCTGGTATTGACCAATCTGTATCTGACATGTTGAAGTCTCCCATTAGCAGAACCTCCCCTTTAGCTGTCATGTTTTATATAACTTCTAACAGTAATGTGTCTATGTCATCCCCTGGTCTGTAGACCTGTAGACCACCACAGTTCATATGGCTGTCCCATGTCTTGTTTCCATGGTGACACTCAATTCTTGTGCTTCCTCATGTGTATTCTGAATTTCTGTAGCTTTAACATTTTCATTGACAAAAAGGGCACCCCTCCTTGTTTCACCTAGGTCTCTTCTGAACAGTACATAGCCGGGTAATTCAGTCTCCTAAATGTGGTTACTGGTGAACTATGTCTTGCTAAAGGCTACTATGTCCAGTTTAGCCTCTGTCACTGTTGCCTCCAGGTCTGGGATCTTGTTTCCCAAACTGCGAGTATTTGTGTACATGATTTTCCATTGGCCAGATTTCAGTGTGTTAGTTGTGAGGCGAGGTCCAGCTTTTTCCCAGTGCGTCATATGGGTAGCTGGACCTATTTCCTCACTAATGAACATACGAACATACAAAATTTGCTGCACCCCCTCCAGTAATGTAATGTCCCTCTTTAGATACGGGTGCCAGAACTGCACGCAATACTCCAGGTGCAGTCTAACTAATGAACTATACTGTAAGAATCACCTCTCCCCTCCATGAGGATATACCCCTTGCAATTAACCCAGCATTTTGTTAGCCTTTGCAGCTGCCCTCCTACATTGTGCTGAGTTGTTCATTGACCCTGTAATGAGCACCCCCAGATCCTTCTCCTTCTCTGTCTTGGCTAGCTGTTCTTCCCCCAGCTGGTACCTCCTCCTTTGGGTTCTTCACCCCAAAATGCAGCACCTTGCACTTTTTGGCATTAAACCCCAGTCACCAGGTGTCTGAGCAGGTTTCCAGCTTTGCCAGATTATCCTGCAACCCCTGCCATCTCCCAAGGCCATCCACCAACACTCCCATTTTGGTGTCATCAGCAAACAGACTGATCTTGCTCTTGATGACCAGTGATATTTCTGCAATGAATATTCCAAACAACACTGGTCCCAACACTAAGCCCTGCAGAATACCACTCATCAATGCCCTTGGGGATGAGAGCTTCCCACCCTCCACCACCCTCTGTTGCCTTCCCTGAAGCCAGTTCCCTACCCATCTCACCAGCTTTACACCCACCCCTGTGCCTTCTAACTTGCTTCCCAGCTTTCCATGTATCACCAAGTCTAATGCCTTACTGAAGTCCAGATAGAGAACATCCACTGCATGGCCCCCATCCAATTGCCTAGTTACCCAGTCAGAGAACTCCACCAAGTTTGTTTTTCATGATCTGCCACATATGAAGCCATGCTGTCTGATGTCCTGTAGTCTTTTGGCCTCCAGGAGGGCTGCCAGCCTCTCCTTCAGGACAGTCTCCATCAGCTTACCCACAATGGATGTGAGGCTCACTGCTCTGCAGTTCCCTGGTTTATCCTTTGGGCCAGTCTTGTGGAGGGGCACCACATGAGCCATCCTCCATTCCTGAAGTTCACACCCTGAGTGTAGTGAGGCATTAAATAGGTCTGCCAAAGGTCCCACAAAGACCACTGCCAGCTCCTTCAGTACACTGGGGTGGATGCCATCTGGGCATGGTGCCTTGTCCACCTTCAGTGCCATCAAAACCCTCCAGAATTCTGCGCTCCATGATTTCCCCATCTATCATCCCTCCCCCCTGTTTCTGCTGTTCCTCCCCCCTTGGGTATGGCCCCTTCTTCTCCTTTGTAAATGCTGAGCAGAAGTAATCATTTATTGCTTCTGCCTTATCTCCCCCTGTTTTCACTCACCCCTCCCTCCTTCTTAATCCTTACTATGTGGTCCATACAGTTCCTTTTCTACCTGATGTACCTGAAGAACTCCTTCTCCCCCTTCTTAATGCCTTGTGCCAGCCTGTGCTCTGTAAATGCCTTGGCTCCCCTTACTGCCCATGTCACCTCTTTTGATTCCTTCAGGCTCCTCCCTGTCCTCCCCTCCCTCTTTTCTTGTATCTTCAAAAGGCAGTTCTTTTCCTCCTTACCTTTTCCATGACTTCCTTGCTCACCCAGCTCGGTTTCTTAGCCCTAGCCTTCTTGCACTGGGCTTTGCTGCCTCTTCTGGTAGCCTCCACTATCCCAGCTTTGTGAGCTTCCACCTCTGGTTAGTGCCCATACTAGGTCAAATTATGGCCAGGTACCCTTTTACCACTTCCCCCATCCTCTCAAAGTCAGCCCTCCTGAAGTCCAGCACCCCTTGTGCCAGATTCTACTCCTTCCTTGCCCATATCCAATGTGAGCCATACTGAGAGTTGGTCATTCCCTGCCAGAAGTTCGTTCACCCTAAGTTCCCTCACAAACTCCCCACTTGCCAGCACAGGGGTATTCCCTAACCTGGTTGGTTCACTGACCATGTGCATCAGGAAGTTGTCCTGCAAGGCATCCAGCAGTTCCTATTCCCTTCTATTCCTGGTTGTTGGGGTACTCCAGTCTACTACTGGCATATTGAAGTCCCTCTCAATCACCACACTACCCTGGTGATGCAAATGAACTACAAACATGCTGATCTCCTGTTTGATTACTAGCTGAGGGGAGAGGGTGCCTTCCCATTTGATATATAGGGTGCTGCACCCCTCTTCCCACTTGCTAGTTTAAATATTCTACAAAAACATCAAATTTCTGCTCAAATGCACTGACTCCCTCCTTAATCAGATGTAGTCCATCAAATTTAAAGAACTTTCACTCCCCAAACTGTTGCCAGTTACCAACAAATGTGTGTCCTTTTTCCTGGCACAAGCTCTTGAGTCACATGTTTAGCTCCCCTGCCTCCCCTTCTCTGACCTTCCACCCATCTCTCCAAATGGATTACAGTTTGTCTCCTAGCCCAGTCAAGTGTTCCTTTGTCTCCACAACTGACCTACTTGTGAGATCGTTAGTCCCTGTGTGTACTAGGATGTCAATGTTTTCTCCTGCTTCCTGCATGATTTTAGCAATGCAGTCAGTGTCTCTCCATGCTGATGTACCTGGGAAACATCTGACCATTACCCCCAGCTGGAGGCATGTATCAACTCCCCGAATCATGGAGTATCCTATGATCAGAAATATTTTGGATTTCCTTTTTGTCTTTTTTGATTTGGTTCCTATTATGGGTGAGTTTTGCAGTGCTAGCTCCTGTTCTGAAGTGTCCTGCTGTGCAGTGTCCTCTGCCCCTTTGTTTGATTTAGGAGATGGTTTGTGGAGGTGATAATCTGGTGAGCATTGAGTGATGGGGTACCTTATTTGTCCCTTCTAACCACCTGCCAATCTCCCAGACCAACTACCCTCTGCGGATGAGGTGCTTCAGTTGGATGTTGGGGAAATGGCAGGCGGTTCTTGTAATACATTTCCTCCTAAATATGCAGTTTGAGGCACTCAATCTCTGCCCATGCTGAGTCCTTAGATTGCTGATGATCCAGCATGTAGGACAGCATCCTAAATCCTGTATAACTGCCCTTTTGAAAAGTGTCCCACAGTACCTGCAGTTAATAATATCCATTCCAGTTGAGTTGCCGAGTTTATAACCTGCTCCGATTAATTAGAAGGAAAATGAAAGCAACCTTTTAAATTTTTTTTGTTTGTTTGTTTTTGTATAACTTTTTATAACAAGTTAATTAATTGTGCCCCTTTAAGTGAAGTCACTGTATGGATACCCCTCTGATCCTCCCCTTCCTGCTTTGCTACAGGAAAGGTCACAACTGTGCTACTCTATAAAAGGAGGTAGCATGGGTGGTTGGGGTGGGGTGGTGGGCCCTTCCCTGACAAAAAAAGAAGAATCAAAGATGAAAGAAACAAGGAGGTGAGAGCAGAAACAATAAACCAATGACAAATGCAGGCACTATCCCTCAGTCTGTATCTCATATGTACTCTTTTAATTATCCCTGAAAGCTTAGCCTAATGATAAATAAAACTATATAACCTGTAAGCACAAAAAGTAACAAAACCTGTAAGCACAACCTGCAGAACAATTTAACAGAAGATATACCTTGCAAAAAACATTTTAAATCAGAGAAAAACAATGCAGTAATCTGTAAGCACAAAAATTGGCAACATGTAAGCACAACCTGCACAACAATTTAACAGAAAATTTATTTTGCAAAAAACTTTGAAACAGAGAAAAATAAAGCAGTAATCTGTATCAACCTGCATGCACACCCTGTAACAATGTAGCAGAAAATATACCCTGCAAAAAACAATTTCAGATAACAGATAAAGTAGTAAACTGTAACACATGTAAGCACAACACAGTAACAAAAACATGTAGGCACAACTGTGAACAATTTGATAGAAAACATACCCTGCAAAAACACTTTGAATCAGAGAAAATAAAGCAGTAATATGTAAGCAAAGAACAGTAACAAAATTTGTAAGCACAAAAGAAAATAATAACACACAGTAAATCTGCTTCACCAGAAGAAGCCTTAATTTTTCTTCTTGCTCTGATAATGTTGTTCCTTGCTCTGTCTTTTCATGCAAGCCTAGAAGAAAAGAGCTCAGGTGAAGCTAGGTGCCTTTACCAGGAAATTTGTCTCAATCTATGTGCTAGGATCTGAGATGGTCTTGGGCCCCCTTGATAACATTTTTGTTTTAGGTATTGTAAGGTCTGTTCAGTTTTCACATCTAATAAATGCTGCACTTGTTGTTTTGTAGCTTCTAACAAGGGTCAAATAGATTCATCCCCAGCAGCATGTTGCTGCTGCAAGTCACAAAACTATTGTTGAAGCACATTCAACTTAGCTGCCTGCTGCTTCTTGTAATGAGAGGCCAAACCATCTATGTCTCCTGGCAACACTACCTTCAGTGTGTCCCAGAGGTTTGTGGGCTTCACCTCCTGAAAATTATACTCTGTTAGAATTCTATTTTTTATCATTTCTTGAAATTCCTTTTTGCTTAAAAGAAAATTATTGAAGTGTCATAAAGGGATTCACACTCCAAAACCCAGTTTACGGCAACTAGGACCTGTGAATGGTATGAGGAAGCAAAGGGGAGAACATCATAGCTTGTCAGCAGATGGCTAAGCTCCTACAATACATGACATAAATCAATTCAAGAGTATACTCTATGTGAGGCTGAATAATGGATATACACCCAATTCGAGGGGTTCAGGAAGCACCATGCATCTAACCATCCCATCTTCCTAAGATATTATGAGGCCATTTATGGGAAGCCAAGTGCCTGGGGGGGTTATGATTGGTGGTATCTTTATCATCTAAAACCATGTTATAATCCGCCCTCCCACCAGAAGGACACCTTGCTGGTATTCTATGATCTGTTTCAAAGTTATATGGCATTCATCTGTATTCCCCTCCTCCGGGTCATGCCTGAAAATAGGCAGAACTTGTCTAGTGCACTTACCCAGTCAACAAAAAAAAAAAAAAATAAATATAAATCTTTTGTAACAGCTTTTGCACTGTCCCTGTGTCTGATCCTGGTGGGATATATAGGCTAGCCAGGGTCAGAGGGGCCCCTCAAAAACATCTACTCCATTTGCAAGATGCCCTTCAGGGTCCATGTAGGTTGAGGTGACCTGGAATTGTGAGGTCTGGGGAATCAACATTGCTACTCCCCTTCTCTTACCCCTTCTATGTGAAGATGAGATGAAGTAACTAAAACCAAATTTTAATAATTTCTGATCCTCTGTTTGGTCCAGGTGCATTTTCTGCAGCAAAATAAAAGAATGTCTTTCCCTTTTCAGCAAAGAGAGCACGTTGTACCTTTTAATGGGGTTGTTAAGCCCATTTACATTCTGGGAAGAAATTAATATTTTTTGATATGTGCACCATTTTAATGTATCTATGTTATATTTGTCAATCTATGGTTAGGCAGGCATCTTATGGCCCCTTCCCCTTTAATTGCAGGAGTTTGCAGGCAGCCACTCTCTGTTCTGCTCTATCAAGACCATACTCCACCTCCCTGCTCAGTTGGATGATGGCTCTAATGCTACATTCCCTCTTAACATCTAAATACAACCAGAAATAGTTTTGAATACCATACTAAAGCTGTAGACAGATCTCAATTAGATATCACATCTTGTTATAATTAAAAGGATTGATCCAATATATAACACATGAATCACATACCAATGATAAACAGTTATAACCAACAACACATATAGTCAGATATATGTTTGATATAAAAAGAACCATAAAGGTCTGAGTCTCTAATAGCAATTACAACTATAATAACACTACTAAAAACATGTAACAATAACAGTGAACCAATAATTTGGTTTCCAAAGGAGAAGGGCAGAAAATAAAACCATTTCCATGGCTGAGAATGTCCCTAGATCCACTGAGGACCCTAGCTGGGAGGATAGTTCACTGCCTCCATCACTGTCCTTCTCTGTTCAAGTATGACCTTTGACTTATGCAGTAGCAGACAGCCTAATAGCAGGACAACACTCAGTATTCCCTCCCTGAGCTTGCCAAATGCCACAAAGAGTTATGATGAAGGAGGAGGTGTCCATTTCCACCCGACCCAGATATAGGAAAAATTACAGGTAATTATAGATCAGGTTCCTGAATAGGCTATATAATAATCCTAGCATATGAGCCAAATGCCATGTTTGAAAAAACCAAGGATTGTCCTTTGAAATCAAATACAGGTGGGTTAATAATGGACTCTCGATTGAAAAGGAAGTGGCAAACTCCAATTTCTGGGATGCATTACTAATCAATTGTGCCAAAAGATAAATGTCTTTTCGGGAAATAACAACCCCCTGCAAAGTCCCAGACAAAAGGCTGAGAAGATTTACTTAAATTAGAACTAGGGAGCTGAAGGGTCATCAAACTCCACCAAGTAAATACAAAATAGAAACATATAATGAAGTGGCAAACCTGTTCAATACCCCAGTAAATAGAGTGAAAAAAACCTGGAAGACAAAATAAGTCCATAACTACCCTTAGAAAGTATGCTGCAGGTTCGGAGCTGATCACCACTTCTGAAATTTCAGTCAGTCACTCAAGACTCTATCTAATAGTACCTCAGTCTTAGTCTAGTGTTCAGTGGAAGGCTCCTGAAATATTGGTAATCCACCAACAGGAGCGGGCCCTGACATGTATGGTAGCAGCCTTCAATCACAGCATTGGAGCAAAATATCAGGTATGTTCTTCTGAGGCCTCACTCTGGCTGGTTTGTGCAGCAGTTGTGATGATGGATTTGAGGATCTTCTGTGCTTCCTGCAGAGAGGTTGGAGAGGAGTGTTTGCCCCCTCAGTGTGTGTTAGACCTTTGAGCAGGCTGCCATTGGGAATGCTGAGGGTGGGGAGGTAGCGCTCTTGTTCCAGATGATGGGGCAAATCCACCCCCTTCCCAAGTACTTTTTTAGCATCCTCTGGGGTTAACTACAACTGTGTGTCCATGTTCCAAAAAAATATGAGTTTTGCTGGGTAAGGAGTTTGAAAACAGGTTTCACACTCTTTCAGGACATGGATAATAGGAGCATAGGCCAGACGTTGCTGCATGATAGCTGGAGGATAGTGTTGATCAAATATCAGCCATGTACCATTATATTAATTTTTTTCTGTTGCCAGGCTTGTCTAAGTATGGTCTCCGTGTCCTGACAACTAGAGAACTTGAACACTACCAATCTCGGCTGAGCACTGAGCACAGTCAGCTTAGGGGTTAGCGCCAGATGCGCCCACTCAATACAGAAAGAGAAGGCCACTGGCAGGTCCAGGACATGCTTTAGCAGATCACTAAGAAAGTCCACCATGTTTCCATTCTCCACACCATCATGTAATCCATATATCCGAAGATTATCTTGTCTAGACCGGGCTTCTAGATCTAAACAATTTTCCTGGAGAAATTCAGCCTGATCTACTAAATAGTTCACTGCCATGTGTAACTGTTCATTCCATTCTCAGCTTTACTGACCTTCTCCTCTGTTTCCTGCAGTCTTGTGTCCACAGCCATAACTGTTTACAATTGAGGCTTTTGAATTCTTTCTTGGTCTCTGATCTGAAGGTATGTATTTCAGCCAAGATGATTTAAAATCTGGATTGACTTAGGTTTTCAAACTCAGCCTCTGTATCTGTATCATGGCCCACCATGCTGGACATGGAGTCACCTCCACTCTGCATCAAACTGGTTGAGCTAAATCCATCAGCATCGGCTAGGTTTAGGCATGTTCTGGAACCAAATCTGGTCAGTTTATCCTTTCCACTGTTCTTAGATGTAATTTTTTAAAGTATTTATAAGGTATCAGCTGTGTGGAAAGGAATTTTAATTTAGGTGGTGAGGAAGCTCTAGAATCAGCCTGCCATTAGGTAGATGATGTCCACAGAAGTCCCCCCATGTTCCAGCTTTTTATGGAAATGTTTAAGTTAGCTGGAGTGGGTTAGCACCAAGCATTTTTGAAGAGGAGAGCAGCTTCAGTTAGCTGCCTAGCCTATGGCCAAACGCACTGCATCACTACACTCCCATCACCTCTGACAGTGAATATTTTGTCTTATACAGTATACTGTATGTCTGATGTATTGAAACCAAAAAGTTATGTGTTGTGTCAATTAACATGTGTCTTAGATCATGATTAAGCATTGTGTATTTAAACATCTGGAACAAGACATATAGTTATCTCTGATGAAGCTAGGCAGTGAACCTTGTGACACATAAGCTTGTCTATGTTGTTTTTTATGCCTTAAGCACTTTTTCACTTTATTATGGTGAATAAAACTTAGATATCTAAAAATATGAAGCAGCCTTGGTTTGTGTGCTTTTCATGGCTTCAGTGGGTGGAGCCCTGCAGACATTTTGCTATTTCAGTAGAAAAAGATAGCCCTCCAGTTTCCTAATGGACTAGATAATATTGGAGGTTTTGTGTTATCAGTATGCTAATTAATTGTAGCAGTCTGCTGAGGAAAGTTTCAAGGCACTATTTTGTGTGCTGAGATTTAATCCGGGTAGAATTATCTTTGTGGAAAATTTCATAGCTCATAAACATGTCAGTTCACTCAGGTTTTCCCACACATAAAGGGTAATTAGGGTGAGGAGTGAAGAAGGATGTTTCAGATTTCAGATACTATGTTGAAAGGCCTCGGACAGGCCAGACAAAAACTGAAGCATAAATGAGAAATTAGACCACAGAACTACTTTCACATGAAGTGCAGTTTTATTTTTCATCAAACAATATTCTTTATTCCAAACCATGCAACATTTCTAGATCATAAAGACTTCTTCATCAAGAATTAACTGAAATTCACATAATAATCATAAAATTAGTATGCAATGTTTCACTACTAACATATCTCACAACATAATTCATATAATAATTTTTTTTTGTTCTTTTGGTAACTGGGTAAGGTCCGCTAGGTACAAGAGCCTGTTTTCAAGGGCAACCTGGGAGCACTGGGGTGGTTAAGTGACTTGTTCATAGTCATACATTACGCAAGTGGAGGTTATGGGAATGAAACCCAGGTTTGCTGGATGTACCAAGTTCATTCATTGCTCATTAACCTCTAGGCTTTACTGCCAGCCTCACTTGAAATATGGAGTGGAATAGTCTCCACATTATCTTAATAGTCTCGTATTGTATGCACTTTCTTATCTACTTTCTTTAAACATTTTTTTCTCAAAAACTCTGTGCGAATATTAAATGATGCTCCTAAATACCAATATGGACACAGCAAAATAATTAAAACATGTTATTAAAACTTGTTAATGATCACACAATAATCTACAAAATGAGTTCATTTTTAAATGCTATATCAAAACCTTCACCAGACACAAATACAAATAATTACCTGACCCAGGTTTGCCAGGAAGTCACTATGTTACTATGCTATATGCTGTCACAAAAGAAAAACATGTAGTTTATCAAACCACTCTTTAAACATGAAAAAAAACAATTTCCAATACAGACAGTTAACCTAATTCACTTCACTCCTTCTTATATTCTTTGACCATTTTAGCCCCTACCACCCATTTTGGTAGGCTATTCGAGGTGTCCACCACCCACTCCATAAAAAAATATTTTCAGATCTTTCCCCTGAGCCTTCCTCCCTCTAACTTCATTTGGTGCCCCCTTGACTTGGAGCATCTCTTATTTTTTGAAGATGCTTCCTCCCTGTACTCTGTTTATACTGGTGATATATTTGTATGTCTCAGTCATGCCTTACCTTTCCTCCAGGGAAAATATATTTAACTCCTTCTAGTCTTTTCTCATAGGTCTGATCCCACAGGCCCTGCACTACTTTAGTTGCCCTCCACTGCACCACCTCCACCCTGTCTATGTTCTTTCTCAGATGGGGCTTCCAGAACTGGACCACTGTCTCACCCCAGGCCCAGTGGATCAATCATCTCCACTGAATCAGATCTTGAAGACTGGGAAAAGCTGAGTACCTAGAGGAGTTTGCCACCAGCTGCTGAGAATGTCAAGTCAAGTGTTCGAGGATCCCCTATATCCAGCGAAGTGATGCAGCTTCAAGTACCAGTAGGCCATGGACAGGGCTACAGTCTGGGAGTGCCCCCACCAGAAAAGTATAGGTTGTTGGCTCCAAAGGACTTTATGGTACCTACATGGCCTGCAATGTGTGAGCCACGTCAACCACATCAGCTGTCATGGAGCCACATGGAAAGCCTAAGGAATCAGTCCTGCTGGCAGCCAGAAAAGAGAGCCACCGGCTGAGCCAGAAAGCCTGGCAAGCCTGGTGAATCAGGAGGTGAAGGTGTGACTGGCCTTGTTGTTCAAGAAGCAGGAGAGACCAGTGATGAGGACGTAGAGAGGGATATTCAGTCCCTGTATGAGTCAGTCTTTTTGACTTTGAGGAAGGATTATCCCAATCTCCCAGGAAAATGTCACCGAAAGAGGAAGATGAATAACCAGGCCTGAGCTAGTGACTCCAGGTACAGCAATACAAAGAAGATATGTGGCTTCCAAATTGACAGGCTTCTCATACCACTATTCATTGTTTGCCTGAGTGGTCTCAGACTGAGAGAATAGTGTGGTACAACTTCCAGCAGGAATATCCTCAGCAGGTATATCTGTACTTTCCCAAAAGACTCTGGGACATTAGCAAGGAAAACAGACAAAACTGGTTCTACCGTGGCATCCTTGATAAACTATTCAAAAAGCACAAGTTGAGTTCCACAAGTTCCATCATGGCTATCCAACAGATTCACAAATCACAAAGGGGGAATGTTCCTACCATGCCTATGAATGACTTATCATTCTCAAAACCTTCACACTGATGCAGGACCTAGATGGATGGTGCAAAAAGCATTATGTGTCTAGAGTGGATTTATTTGGCCAGGTGACCACTAAATCTGATTCTTCATATTATTTCTACCTCCAGTGAGTTGGGCATTTCTGGCCTGTGGACCCCTGAATAGACTTTGTGGCTTCCCAGTGAACTGTTTTCCAGCCCCGGAGGTGATGCCTAATATTTCATCACAAACTTTGGGACTGCCAAAAGAAGCTCAGCATGAATCATGTGAGACCAACCCTTTCTTCATTTTGTTTTAACCCACTATGAATTAGTGAACTTTGGATACATAGGACAGTCTGTCACTGAACTGCCCAAATTGCACCATGGTGCCTGGGGAAGTGGGTTTCAAAGTATCTGTCCACAGGTTGCAACTGTTCAGTGTTATGGTTTCTATTGTAAAAAATATTTGGCAGTAGCAGTATGGTCATTGCTGTTGAAGTTAAAGTAGGACTTAGGACATATTGTTGCACCATTTTACTATTTGTGTGGGTTGTGGCTTAGACAGCTTGGCTGCATTGTAGGCAGCATTTGGGTATAGACTGCTAGAAGTGGGACTTGGACACTGCCCCTATTGGCCAGGCAATCTGTCTGGGGATGTACAGATGGCTGGGTCACATGGGTGTGAGTTTCACTGGGAAAATAAATTGATTTGGGTTTTGATATTTTGGGGAAGTAATTCACTGTTGTGGAGGTGTGGCCAGTCTAGCCAGGCCATGCTGAGCGGGGATGGAGTGTACATACTTATCCATTTGGTTTCAGTGGGTAGCTGGTGTTAAATAGTCACCAAGGTCAGTGAGTGTTTAAAGCAGGGGAGGAAAGTAACCCCACCCCTGCTGGGGTGTGTACATCTTGTGCAGCAGTAGGCAGTATTGGTTGAGCTAAGTTTCGGCCTGGTAAAAAAAAGGGTTAACCCTCACTGCAACATGGCAGGACTTTCTGTGGGTCAGGAGCTCACTGAGTGTGTGTGGGGGTATATAAATGTGGGTTTTGGCAGGCAAAAGGGAATTTTCCCAGGTTGATAGAGAGAGAGAGAGAGAGAAGAAGAGGGCAGTGATAGGGCTGGGCAGGGGAGATTGCCCGCTCTGGCCCATGTCTGACAGCTGCCTGGTTTAGGCAGAAGGTATGAGATGGGAGCAGTAGAAGAGCACTGGGCTGGGAGAACAAGGCTACACATAGCGCTATGTGTGGAGAGAGGCACCAGTGACAGAGAAGGAGCCAACAAGGGGGATCTGTTGGTGAGTTAAGAGGCAATGAATGCCCGTTCAAGACCCCACAGTTCCAGAGAGTTTGGAGCAGTGTCAGAATCCCATGGTTCCTTGGGACATGTCACCCACCACGATGGGGACAGTCATCATTGGAGACATAAGAATTTTGCCCTGGGAGTAAGAGGGAGCAAACAGCTCTGATGTGTAATGTCTGCCTGCCCCTAGGATATCAGTGGGACAGCCATTGGGAGCATAAAAAAGAGGTAGAGTACAAGTGCCAGTGTTTTTCCAGGGATGCCAGAATTGCATCCTGTAGTGAGGGCTGGCAGAGGTACAGTGATGGGTAATTGGTGAGACAGCTGATTAAATACCATTTCAGTCCAGGGAAAGCTGCATGAAGACAAAGTGTGAATAAGTTGCCTAAAGACTGTGAGACCACACAGGTTCAGGAAAAGTTACTCAAAGACTGCGAGGCCATATCCAAGGCCCCTAGAATTCTGCGGCCGCAGAATTTCGTGCAGAACTTGCAATCTACCGCAGAACTTCTGTGGTGCCGCAGAATTCACTCTACTTGGTGATTTTTGTTAATATTTCTATTTATCCATAGAATCTGGTGGCCTTCCCCTCTTTTTATATCCAAAACCCCCCATATGCTCAGAATGTGATGTAATCATTGCTTTAACATCATACATTAGCTAATGAAATGGCTGCATTCAGCAACAGAAATGAACAGTCACCTATCTACCACAGCTCCCACTGCCAGAGATGGTGGCACAGCACATCAGGCATGGTGATATTTGTTCAACCTGCACTACAGCCTGATACAATTTTCAGTCTTACATTATTGCACTAGGGCCAACTTAAACAAAATCTTGTCAGTGACACAGACCTGTTAAGTCTATACCTCACTTTGTACAAACTTATTTGTGCCTTTAAGGTGTAGAGAAGCTATCTGAAATGAATAATTGGTAGAATGAATTTAACTGCCATTTTAAAGAAAAATAATTATGCCCAGAAAAATGGAATATAATAATGTATAGACCCGTTGAAAGAATAGACCTGTTAAAATAATTGCACTGTACGCATTTTTGCCAGGGTTATTTAATACATATTGTCATTGGTTGATACAGTAGAATCACCTAAAAGTTATGGAGAAATGTTGTGTGCAGGGACAGCTGTTGGGCCAGAAGGTAGCATGCTGTGTTTCCGTGCCCGGCAACTCAGGTTCAGAGACTGGCTCTGGGAGCTGGCTGGGCAGCACAAGGATTGGTGGAACACATCACTGCTCAGAGCCTGGGAAGGTATGGTGCAGTGTTCTGTTACATGGTGGACACATTGTGATGGGCTGGAGAGCTCTATCTCACAATCGGTTCACATGCATGTCATGGCCTGATGGTGTTACATAGTGTGTCAGGGGAAGCAGGTTGACATGAAAAATGAGTTTTGCAATAACTCCTCTACTTTATTCCATTTCCAATGGGATCTGTATGAATGAGGATGCAATTTCATGGAAATAAAAATCCATTTTATATATATATATATATATATATATATATATACACACACACACACAGTTTCTCTCTCACTATATATACACTGTATATTATATATACACACACACACACACACATATTTGTGTGTATGTTACAGATTGCATATAAATATATAAGTGATATACAGTGGGAACCTCATGAGTGGTGTAGAAAGCACATGCAAATATATAAGTGATAGACAGTGGAGACCTCATTAGTGGGAAAGATAGCATGTGTATAGAAATACCTTATTTATCATATAAGGTGCCCTCTGCATATGTTATTTATGCAGTAGGCTAGGACCTTAAGGGAAAGACATTTGTTTTGCTTTTTTAGGCATATAATTATTTCTATAAGTCTGTTATTTTTTGAACTAGTGTTACTGTGCTTTCCACCATCCTGGTTGCTGTAACCATTGCCATGGACGTGAAGCCAGGATGACTAACTGACACTGTGATGTGGTAGTTTGTTAGTGCCGCAGAACTTCCGCAGAAATGACAAACCACTGCCGCAGAAGTTCTGTGGCAAATGGTAGTCTTACCGTAGAACTTGGTCCCACTGTGCTGCAGAAAAGTAGGGGCCTTGGCCATATCACTTTGGAGGAATGTTGGTTAAACCCCCTATATTAATGTTTGCTCTATGGAGTAGTGGTTTACAGTTTGAAATTAAATGGATCTCACCATTTGTTCAACTTTGTGTGGTCTGTCATTATTTTGTTGAAATGTTCAGTGCAAGTTAGCCTGCTCTCTCCTAGCCCAGCACTTGAAGGTGCCAGCATCCCTTGGGACACACTGAACTGCACTAACGTAAGCCATTTTGATGAGGTTTCTGCTGTGGGCACCCCCCCCCCCCATGGACTGCACACCATCTCATACACCTTGATACAGGGGAAGGGGGACCACACATGCATGCAGGGTATCCCTATAGAGGAGCATGTCCCCATGACCTTGATAACAGTCACTGTGTCAACAGAATGGGGAACCACCCATTATCATACTGAGACACTCGGCCAGCCGCAATGCTTCACAGGTTCTGGCCACCCAACAACAGCTTCCCAAGTTTGCTCACAAACCTCTGTCACTGACACAATAGCTCAGCACACTGCCATTGGGTCAAAGGGTGGTTGCCACAAAACACTTTAAAGGAAGTTCAACCCAAGAATGTGGCTGTGCCAAAATGAAAGATGATTTTGAAGATTTAGACAAACAAATGGTATAAGCAAAACTCAAAATGCGAACCCACATAAAAGAAAAGCACTAGATTGTTGCCAGCTTTTTATGCCCATTTTACACATACAATCAGGCAGCAGTATATATTCTCTAAAAACTCTGTTAAAATAACATTGTGGTTCATTTTGAGAGTTTCAAAAAAGGAAAGGAAATTCAAAGATGGCATTTAAAAACTTTCAGTAACATTTCCATGAGTACTTATGAATATAACTCCATACATTAAGCAAGCAATAAGGCACAATGAGATGTGGGTTATGGCCTGATAAGAACAATTCCTAGGTGTGTTATGAGGCATGAGGCACTTGTGCCGAGTGCCTTTACCACCTGGGAAGTGCTTTTATCAGGCCATAACCCACACGTCGGAGTGTCTTATTGCTCTAATAAAATGGGCTCATCAGGTAAGAATTTATAAAAAAAACAAGTAATAAAAAATATGCCAAGAACATTTGAAACATGAGGTTTCAATACCAGAAGGAGTAAAACAATAGTCCCCCTATTGAGGTAATTTCTGAACTGTTTGATGGGCAGCAATGGGTGCAATCACCCTCCCCCTTCAGAGCCACTGATGAGGTTGTTTACCCATCCTGATACACTGTATGAAATTAAATTTCCCACTGCCACATACCCATTCTCATATAGGGTGTCTGTGGAAGTGAAGAATGCAGAGTGGCCATTTCTGTGAGATCTAAAAGTGTTTGATTGGCACTATAGGGTGCCCCCCCCCAATCAGATAGACAGAGAGATACAGCTCTGCTTTTGTGTGTCCTTTCAGTCTATTCCTTTTTTATTTGAATTTTAGTGTTTAATCACATTAAGTTGAGCAGCTAGCTTGAGTGAAGTGAGTGTGTCCATCAGCGTCCACCGTGCAGACTGGTTTTCTACTTTGCACTTTTTAAATTGTAACTGTCATGAAACTTGAAGTGAAGCAGAAAAAATAAAGGGCAGGATTCACAAAGAAAGCCAAAAATCCAGCAGCTGCGGGAAAAAGGCATGCAGCACTGTGGAAACGCAGTTGCATGATATTCATGTAGACATTTTGAGCAGGTGCAGAATTTTGTAAAATCCCCACAGCTGCAGAAATTGCGCACATGTTGAAAATCCGCGACTGCAGATCCGTAGCTGCAGAAATAGCTTAGGGTGCACAGCAACAGTGAACTTAATTAGCTGGAACAGCAGACTTTAACAGGGCTGCCATAGAATGAAGCTGAAAGCACCCACAAAGAGACCAACAACCAGTCCCTCAAATGGGACCACTACAGCACAACAAGTACCAGCAATACCATGACACCACAGTGGCCAACTGTCACTGCTGGTCCTCCCTCCCTCCCTGGAGTGTTCCTGTTGCCTGCAGGGGTAGCACTCAAAGCAGGCTGGCTAGGTACTACTGCCTGTGGGTCTCCTTCATGGGCCGCACTGTGTCTGGTGGTTGTTGCCTGTTGCCATATCATGGCAATGTGCGCTTTTGTTGCTGTTACAGCAGGCACAGTTATGCTATCTGGGATTCTATTACCAGTGCCTCACCTCCACCTTAATTGATTCCAATTGCTGGGGCACTACTGCAGTTTGCTGAGGGAGAGTTATACCTCATTCCACTGTGTGTAACATTTTTTCTGCACCTGCAGAAAAAAACTGGTTGTGAATAGCCTTTCAGGGGCTTTTCCTTATCTTACACCTTTTTTTCCTCAGGGACTTCCACAGCTGCACTTTTTGCAACAGTCCTTAGTGTTGTTTTCTGCAGCTGCAGAGGGTTTTGTGAATAGCTCCCAGTGCAAGTTCCTCTTTGTTTCCATAGCTACAGCAGTTTTGGGGACTTAGGGAAGGTTTTGCACCTTCAGAAAGCTTTGTGAATCCAGCCCAATGTCTCTAGGTGTTCTGTGTGACAGTAAAGCACTAAGCCTTGCGATTGAGACTTGTCTGTTGTAGCAGCTCATGTTTAAAGATGGGGGGGATCGAGTCCAGAGATCAAAGAAATGATCTGTGTGTCTTGGGTAGAGTTTTGGACAGTGGGAGTGACAGTTGAAGCCTGGAGCTGTGGTTGAACAAAATGGGTGGTAAGCAAAAGAAACTTAGCTGCTTAGATGATTGTGCAGGGTTGAGAACTTTGGATACACATTTATTGCTGCCATTGCTATCTTGATGCAGTTGTTTCATCGGGTGCTAGCTGAGGACCTTCAGCGGGAGAGCAATGGCACATATTGATTTCCCCATGTGATGCGTCTTGGTGGGCTCAAGTAGTGCTCATTGTAAAGTAATGTCCTGATAAGGCCACAGCTGGAGAGGGCTTCCAGCCAATCACCATTCAAGAATGTTTTTGCCCATTTTATAATAATGTATAATCATGCCATAATATATAGTACAGAATATTACAAAACAAATTGATTACAGTATGCAAAATTATAACTGGAAATAAAACTACTCTATAAAGCCTTCATCTATGCACATTGATAGCAAATTTTTGTTCCAAGTATGTTCCATAATTTTTAGCAAATAAATAGCAGACCTCTAAATTGAAATTATTTTTTATGAAGTATTTGTAGTTTTGCACACATCTGGCAAATTTTATAGAAAGGCATATGCAGAATACATGTTGCAAATTCTAAAGCAAATGGCTGCAGATTTTTGCAAAGTGTTTACAACACTACTCTTTCCTTGCAAATAGGTTGTAAAACTAAGCCAACGCAATGCATAATTTATACAACAGAATCAGCCTGTGTAGAAACATAGAAACATAGACTTTGACGGCAGATAAGGACCACTTGGCCCACCCAGTCTGCCCATTTCCCTACCTACTGGATAAGCTGCAGATTTTAGTTAACCAACAGCCTACTTCCTGCCACCCCCCGCTATAATTGCCTTATGTGTATACCCCAAACTAAAAACAAATAAAATCATATGTTTTGCAAGTGATCTTCCAGCAGACTATGACTAACAAATGCACGGTAATTGTATGCTTTTAGTTTTTATTTAAACATTTACTGATGAAAATAACTGCATCCACTTATACTCTATAAAATCTTTTTTTCCACAGTTAAACCACTGCACAATTACAGCCAAATCTCATAACAAGATAAAAAGATGGAACACCCCATAACATTTTACAAACATATGAACATACAAAGATGCCAACAGAAAAAGACCTTGTAGTCCATCTTGTCTGCTTCATTGTGCAGGTCCTCCCTGTGTCTAGAGCAGGACCAGCCCCCTCCCCAAATGCACCCTAACCCCTCGTTTTCCCTACCCCAGCAACTTTCCCCTTCATTCTTTCCCATCCTCTCGTGAAGCTATCCACTGTTTTAAGCAAAATCACCTTCTCTGGCAACTCATTCCACTTCTAAACTCTGCAAGCAGCCGCCCCACAACAGGGTGTGCTCCAAGGAAAACCGCAGTATAAGACTCATAATCCAGCACAACCCACCACCTAATAAGGCACACAACACAATAAATGTCCAAAAACAACTTGCAGCTTAATAATATAAAACACAAATGGTGCAAACCTCACAAATGTTGATTGCATAGGCTGGGAGATCAGGGCAGGGCCCAGCTGACTTTTACTAGTTTTGCAGTAGACTCTTCAGGAAGTGTCCCATTTGCATGGTAATGATCAATTTAAAGCACTCTCTTAAAGGGGCAGTTGATAATTCTCACAAACCACTGAGCTTTTAATACATCACTCTGGTCCCCTTATACTACATAATGGATTTTTTTAAACTTAAGCTTATGAAAATTAAATTAATATTAAAAAAGAACCCCAAAAAGAAGAAAACATAAATGTAAAATATAAATGATGTGCTTACCCTGAGCATATATGAAGTCACCAAATCATTACTAGGCAAACTTAAGAGAAACATTTATTTTATATATATATATATATATATATATATATATATATATATATATATATATACTATGTAACAAATAAATATGAATATAAAATTAGAAACTTACAGCCCCCACTAATACAGACAGAGTTATTAAACTGCAAGTTGTTTTTGGACATATATTGTGTTGTGTGCCTTATTAGGTGGTAGGTTGTGCTAGATTTTGAGTCTTACAACTCGTTCCACTTGGCCACCACTCTCTCAGTGAAAAACTGCCTCCTCATCTCTTTCCTGAACCTTCCCCCCACCAGCTTTAGACAATGGCCCTGGTGGACTTGTTCCACTAAGACTAAAGTGGCCCTTTGTATTCACTCTATTAATACTTTTAAGGTATTAGAATATCTTTTTCATTTTCCCCCGCCTACTGTCCTCAAGGGAGTACATGTTTAACCCCTTCAGCCTCTTCTAGTAGGTGTTGGTCTGCTGGCTCTGGATTATCTTAATCATCCTATTCTATACTGTCTCCAGCAAGTTTACATCCTTCTTAAGATAAGGGCACCAATATGGCATGCACACTGTACTCAAGGTGTGGTCTTACCAGTGACCTGTACAGTGGTAACATGATCGCTGCCTTCCTGCTGGTAATTAACCTGGCTATGCAGCCCAGCCTCCAATCTGCTTTTGATGCAGCTCTCTTGTAGAGCACAGTGTTTCAGACCACCTTGATGATAACCTCCTGCTCCTTTTCTTCATCAGACTCAATGACCTGCACTCCACCCAGCCAGTATCTGGTCTCTGGGTTCCTTGTCCCCAAGTACACATCATAACCACATTTTTTAGCATTGAACCCCAGTTGCAAAATGCCAGACCACTTCTCTAACCTAGCCTGATCTTCCCTTAGTTACTGTCTCCCTGCTCTGTGTCCATCCTCAAACAGAGTTTCATATCATCTGTGAACAAGCACATTTTATGCTTGATCTCATCTGTTGTGTCACTGATGAAGACGTTATACAATACTGGACCCAACACCAAGCCCTGTGGGACCCCAGTAGTCACTGGCCTATCTTCCAAGAATTCCCTCCAGCCACCACATTTTGGCTTCTGTCCTTTAACCAGTTTTTGATCCATCCAATGAGCTTGCCCCCCCCACCCAGATTCTCAAGCATTCTGACCAATCTCATATGAGGTGCAGAGTCAAAGGCCTTGTTGAAATCCAGATACAGGACATCAACCGCTTGGCTCCTGACCTCTGGCTTGGTCACCCAATCAGAAACGTCTATCAGATTAGTCTGTCAGGACCTGCCCAACACAACCCCACGCTGCCTGTCATCCTGTAGCCTGTTTTCCTTGAGAAAGCCCACCAATCTCTCCTTCAGGATAGTTTCCATCAGTTCCCCCACTATTGAGGTCTGACTGATAGGCCTATAATTCTCTGGCTCTTCCCATTGACCTCTTTTATGAAGATGCATCAAATGTGTAGTTTTGAAGTCCAGGAGCACACTACCGGACTTCAGAGAGGTGTTAAACAGGTCTGCCAGGTGGCCCACCAGCACCTCTTCCAATTCCCTCAAGACCTTCGAGTGCACCTCATCTAGTCCTGGGGATTTTATTTATTTAAAAGTTGATACCCAGGAAAGGCACCAATGAACCAAAGCTTATTTCCAGGTGCGACCAGGGGATAGGGTTACATAGGCAAAAATACAAAAAACACACAAAAAAATTCAGTTAAGTAAAACAAGGGTCCTGAGGATTTGTCCACAATCATGTCCTACATCCCCCTTCCCCATTCCCACCCCCTGCTTCTTGTGGCACTGGTCCATCCTTCTCTCTAATGAAAACAGAGAAGTGCCTGTGAAGTACCTCCACTGTCTCTTCATTTCCTTCTGCCAGACCCCACTTCCTATTTTAACCTGACAGTTTCATCTGTAATATACCTCTTCTCACAAATGTACAGAACAAGGCCTTCTTGCCCAAGTTTACTCCCTGTGCCAGTTATACTTCCCTAGCAGCCTTTGCCTCTCTAACTACTGTGCACACCACCATTGATTTATCTTTATGGACCTCCCTGTTGTCCTCATGCTGTGTATGTTTGTACTTTCAGAAGGCTGCCTTTTTTCCACTACAGAAAGCAAGACAACTCTAAATAATGTAATGATATTTATGTTTAATACCGACAAATCAAGATAATGTAAAATATTTAGAAAGGTCAGTGTTATAAACATAGAACAGGCATTGTATCATGCACTGTCAATAAAAAAACTAGGTCCCATATTGCTATCTCCTGTACCTGTCTTCCCTCATATTTCTGACCAATGCCATATCCTACTCCCATCACCTGATCCCTTGTGTTGTTATCTTCCTCTTCTTTCTCTCCTCCTGCACGCCTACCTTTATTTTCTTCATCTTTATTCCTTTTGCCCCCCACTGATCATTCTTTGCCTCTCACTTTTCCTTATGGTTTGATTTGGTTTCTTCTGCTGTAGTGTCACTGCTGCACCTTAACTTGATTATTATCCATTTTGACTGCCTCTTATGATTGCTGCTATTTGCACCTTATTACATATTTAGATTTTATTTACTTCATTTTTCTAACTAACGTTTTTGCTTTACCTGCACCCCTGATTTGTGCAGTCTCTGAAATGTACTTCTTGAAGCTTTTTGTAATTTTCTTAATTTTACATGGTATTGCTTGATGTTATCCAGTCTACTTTGTAAACCTTCCCTAGGTTGCACTTGAAAACAAGTTACATCTCAATGTTCTTTTCCCAGTTACCAAGAAATAAAGATGCTACAATTTAACAACGTATTACTATATGGTGACTGTGACCTGGCATGTTATATTCTAGGTCATATGTTTTCAGTAATACAAAAATAACTCACCAAGATAATCTTACACTAGAATATAATGTCCTAGTTATTAATAAAAAATACAATAATAAACAATGGCATACCATTTATTGGAAGCAATTCAATTTGGAAGAATTTCCTTTCGGTACAACTGTTAGAATTTCACCAGAAGAAGGGGATGCAAAACAAGAGAATCAGAAAATCTGAGTAGTGTCCTACCAGTTGGGTAGCTTGAAACACTTTAATTGTCAGTTCTGCTTACACCTCTCCTAGTAAATATTCAAAATATGTGTGGTTGATTCTGCCAGCTGTCTTGCAAAAAGCAAGTACTCTTCCTTCCTTCAACCAATGTTGCACCCAGTGCTACCTATATTCACCCCATCCCATATATTCTAGATATCTGATTGATCCAGTTCTTGACACAGAACACACAGGGCCTGACACACAAAGAGCGTCTCAAGTAATGCCAATGGCAGCTTGTGCCAATTGCCATTGCTCCAGGGACCCTGCACCCAGTTCTGTATTGGAAAGGGTCCCAGCACCAAAGTCCTGTAGCTTACGGCAAAGGTAGCTGTGCAGCAAAGAGATGATGCACTGGAGAGATTTGCTGCAAACTGCAGGGCAGTCAGGCAGCCCCCTTGGAAGGATAGCCATAATGTGTAGGTGAATGCACAAATACCAGAAAAGCACATGAGTATATGTAATGTAACCAAGAGCACAAACCAATTAATCAATCAATCAATTAATCAATCTTTAAACACCATTGAGCAAACTCATTTTCAATGTGGACCTGGGTAACTACACATGGTCAGCACAACAATATAATAGGTACAAAGAAGAGAGGTTATACAATAATTAGTACAACAAAATCACCAAATAATACATAAATTCCACAGCAATATAAACAACGTATACAACAGGATATGTACATCACAATATACAGTATATACATGTAAGTGTTATGGGTAAGGATAAGAAGTGATGTATATATATATATATATATATATAGGAGAAGGAGTAACTGAAGGAAAGTGAAGAAGCAGGACCTTGACCATAAAGGAAATCAGCATAGTCCAAAAGTGATAAGAAGGTTGTTTGGACCGGTCTCTTTCTGACATCTTGGGTGAGTAAATGTTTGAGCTGGTAAAAGAGGCCAAGCCTCTGTTTCAGTTTTTTTGAGAGCTCCTCGATGTGGTCAGAGGAGGAAAGTTTGTGGTCAATCCAGACCACCCAGATATTTAAATTTATCCACAAAGTCTAAGGATTCACCAAGGAGCATGGTAATTTGAGTTGTAACATGGCATTAATGTAATGACATTCAGAAAGGTAGATGATTGGTCACAACACATCACATGGAACTATTATACCCGTGCATTAATTCCCTAGATATGCATGGCTGGGTAATGCTGCTATTGCCCACGAGAGGGAAATATCTCCTAGAAGTGTACCGCAGTAGTTGTCACCCACCCAAGCAGTGGACACAGGAGATCATGCAATACTTGTAGTGTCAGCGATGAAAAAATAACAGGGATCAGGTACCTAGCACCTTGTCGATGTCTCCATTTATGAGGGTACCACGATAGGAGTAGAAATAAATTGGTCTTCCCATAGCTCAGCATAAATATTTCAAGTGAGGGGAATCCTGGAAACACAAATGTGAGGAGGATCAGAAGTGCAAGGTAACCGATGTGTGTCACATCATTTGAGTGTTGCAGCTGATAGTGAAATGCGTAGCAGAGCAAGCAGCAATAAAAATGCACATGAAACAAAGATTGATGTCACGGGAAAGATAGCAGGTGTCCAAAATACAATAAAACGAAAGGGGTGGCGCTAAATGCAATTGTTTAAAAATGTTCTGTTGATAAACACCATGCCACTGTATGCAAATGAACAATGTGTCCGCAATACACAGCAATGGCCAGATATTCAAAGCATAGTGTAGTGCACAAACCAGTAGTGCGTGAATAGCATGGGAATAGTGCAGAGTAGCCATATGCAAAGGACCAGGTAGCGTGCACTAACCGCAGTAGCGCAGGGCAAACCGATAATCTATGCACAGGGCAAAGGGGGGGCCTGCATACACATGCAATGGGATATTCAAAGCTATAGCACCATGCTAGGACATAGCACGACATGTAGCATGGCGCTAGCTACCACCTATAAAAGGCTGGTCTTAACCCAGGGCAAATCACCTAGGGGGAGAGACCACAACAGGAAGTGGGAATGAGTGCTGTACCTTTAGCAATGATGCTGCCATTCATGATAGCAGTAGTGGAGGAGGTGGAGGAGGTGAGGGAGCAGGCCCAACATGGGCCACAATGCAGGCTGAGGAGACAGTATGCTGTAAACAGATGGTACCGGTCCAGGGTCTCCTTCGAGACCCTGCCAGATGAGCACATGTCTGGATGGTACAGGACGAACAGGAGAATGTTGAGGCAGCTATGTGAACTCCTGCATGAGCGGCTGCACCCCAACACCAGACGCAGCCATGCCATGACAGTAGAGGAGAAGGTGACAGCAGCAATGAGCTTCCTAGTCACAGGAACATTCCAATGACCAACAGGGGACACCATAGAGGTATCACAGTCTGCAACCACACGCCACCTGACCCAGTTCCTAGAGGCTTTCCTGCCACATGCTAGGGAGTTCAGAGTATTCTCTAGCATGGCAGCAGATCGCAGAGAAACAATGCAGCAATTCCATTGAGTTGCGCACCTACCAACAGTACTTAGTGCCATTGACTGCACCCATGTCCTCATCCGTGCACCACCTGGCAATGGCAGTGATGTCTACATAAACAGGAAGGGGTACCACTCCATCAGTTGCCAGGTGGTGTGTGATGCAACTGGGCACATCAGCAATGTCTATGTGCAGTACCCTTGCAGTGCCCATGGCATCTTCATCTGGCACCAGTCCCAGCTGTGCCAGGCATTTGAGGAGGGCAGGATACCCAGTGGGCACTAGTCAGTGAGTAGCAGCTGACAAGGCATGCACACCACAGCATGGATGGGGACAGGCATGGGAGCCCATGGAAAGGGTGTGGGAGGGCAACACAGGGATGCATGACAGCAATGGGCAGACAGCAGTACAACAGTAACAGGTGCATATCTCTTGATAGGGGCCAATGCCTATCCCCTGTGACCCTAGCTGTTGACACCTGTACTCCGGCCAGCCACAGTAGCCAAAAAGCAGTATAATGAGGCACACACCAGCACCAGAAACATCATAGACAGTGCTTGGCATACTGAAGATGCGCTTCTGATACCTAGACACATCAGGCGGTGCGCTACAGTATATGCCTCAGAAGGTATGCTGTATCTTCCTAGCCTGTTGTATGTTGCACAACATGGTGATGAACCATGGGGTACAGGCACCTGAACCTGAGGAATAGGCCGACAGTGACCCAGAGCCAGCGGTCAGGGGCATAGTGGAGCAACCCGAGAGGAGGGATCCACGCATGGCCCACAGGGCCATACAGCATGGGGCCAACATCATCAGGACACTGTCACATGCCAGAGGGTGAGTACAGAGTGCACAGCAACATGAAACAGTACAATGGTAAATGTTTTAATGTGAACAAACAACCACAACAGTGACAACACCATTCACAGCAGGAGCACAACAAAGTGAAATGGAACACATGTGAGTCTGTGCAGCGTGATGCGTGGGGTGTGTGGGTCACACAGAAAGTGGACACACAGCCATGGTACAGTGGAATGGGTGATGCCCAATGTGTGGTGGCAGTGTGAGAAGGGTCACCATGGCCATGCAGGTGAGGTGGTGCATGTGAAGGAGTGAGGGTGTGTGCGTGTCAGTGTGTGTGCATGTGTGCACAAGGGTGTGGGTGTGCCAATGTGCACACGGGGGTGGCGACCGTGCACAGGTGCAGGTTGGCTGTGCCCATCACCGATGACTACCACCATGTACATGGTGCACAACACGGGAGTGGGTCACAGAACCAGGGGTGCTCTGTGCTGAGGACACATTGGGGGAGGACCATGGTGAGGCAGGCAGGGCAGACTGTCTGAGCCACCGTCGACCAGTGGAACCTGACAGGGCAGACAGATGCCCACAGCGGCACTCGGTGCCTGTAGATGCACCCAATGCATTTGTGCTGGAGTCAGTGGCAGCCCTGCAGCCATGGGCGACCCACCTGTGGGCCTCTGTGCCATGGTCACCCTGACCTCCCTGCACATCCTGGTGACACCCATGCACCCCACGCAGCACAGTGGTGAAGTCAACCACTGCAGCCATGAGCCCAGTGAAGCAGCAGTCCAGCACAGGAACCACATGGTCTACCCTGTCTTCAGCCTGCTGTTCTGCACAGGCAAATCCCAGGGACACAGACTCATGCATCAGCGATAGCTCATGCCTGAGCTCCCTCTGCAGGTCCATCTGAGCCTCTTGCTGGGACATCAGTACAGCCTGGAGCAGTGGGCCAGCCCCAAGGGCATCCTACTCCAGGGGCACAGCTCCCTCTATGGTGGCTGGCACTGGTGCCTGCAGCTCAACAGGCTCAGGATGCTGGTGCATGGGTGGCATGTCTTGTTGCTGCAGTCCACTGGCGGTGTGCTGTGGTCCCAGAGTGCCCTGCCCCACAACCTGTGGGGGACACCGCATTTCCAGCAATCCACTCACATCCCCCACATGGCCAACCACTGGCTGCATGGGTGTACCCATGCCAGCAAGGCAGACTACCCCTCTTTTGCCTGTGCCTTGGCCTGCACCCAGCCCCACCCCTGTACCCCCCCTCCACAGGACCGTCCACGGGCAGGAGGTAAGAACCCTCTGACATATCTGTTTCAATGTCACTCATCACTGTCAGGAGGATCACCTGCCCACCACCCAGATCCTCAACCTGGGCATCCTCCAAGGTGGCACTGTAGTCTAGTTCCCCACCTGCAGTGGGGCCCCCCTCCCCTGTCAGCTGTAACACCTCTCCATGGGAGTGCCACACATGGTGTAGCCCTGGGAGTCTTCATCCACCACCCAGGCCAGATGTTGATGGCAGGTTGTCCTCCACCTCCTCCTCCTCCTCCGGTCCTGAGGCAGCCATCCCGGCATGGTCCTGGATCACTGCTGGCCCTGCACACACTGCTGTGGAGGAAAATGGGACAGGGTCAGTCACCCATACATGCAATGTGCACCCCACTACCACCACCACCACCTGAACATGCACACCCTAGGACACGTGGTACCCACTGTAGACATGCACACCCCACACACCATCCCCAGGCCAATATCCTGTGGCCACATGCACCCAACCTCCCCACAGTGCACATGCATACCCATCCCTTGTGCATAGTGTGCACAACACTGCAGCCCCTCAGTGCACCCCAGGCTCGGTGCCAACACCAACACCCTGTACCTGTGCTGCCACACCATGCAGGTACACACTTGAGGATACAGACCTGTCCTGGACAGTGTGAGAGGCATTTCACACCCACCACTCGGTACACCAGCAATGACCACTGGGCGCAGTGGTGGATGCCACCATGGCCAGGAGTGGGTCCTCCTCCCACTGCTGTGCTGTTTGCAGGCCACCTCCAGTACACATCCTGTCATGTAGATGCTGTGCCTCCTCCTCCTTCACCCAGTGCAGCAGGTCACTCCAGTGCTTTCATACTGCCTCCGTTTTCCTGCCACGACCACTGACTGTGTTCACCCTGGCAGTGACCTCTTCCCATGCCTGGTGTACCACCGCATCCATGGCCCTGTGGTGCCACAGCACCTGCTCTCTCTCCTTAACACCGTGCACCATGGTCTTCAGTTCTTCCTGGGAGAAGTGATGGGCATGGACCCATTCAGGTCGTGCTGCACTACCTATGGGAGAGATGGAAAGGGACAAGTGTCACCAGCCGTGGCATGACTGTGTTGCATCATGCATGTGCAACAGCACAGACATGCCACCATCTAGAGTGGCACAGGTTGCATGGATGTGGCACTGGCCGGCATGTGTGTGTACGGCATGCACACAGCCACAGTGTGCTGTGGCCATCCCTGTGTGCACTGTACCACTGCATGGCTGTCGGTGTCTGGACAGCATGCACTGGACCCACAAGGGCACTGCCATCACCCATGACTGACTTGTGTACCCCAGGATGGGGCCATCCCAACGGCTGCCACCTGGCACTGTACTGTACCCCCAGGGGACATGAGCTCTGCACACAGGGTGAGGACATGGAGAATGGCACTCATACAATGACAGGTTACCAGGCACAGGCCACATGTAGCTGTTGGCAACACATGGCTGGGACCCCGTGACCCCTATACCATAGCTGTGTACTACCATCGGACCATCTCTGACCCTCCACATCCCACATCCAGGGCGACAACTGAGGTGCCATGGACCCCATGGCAGTGAGCCACTTTTGCGGTGCACACCCGCAGTCCATGGGTGGGCCCCCTTGCACCTGCCTGGCAATCACAGTGTGCAGGCGGTCCCACATGGTGCAGACTGACACAGGCGCACAAGCTGGTCTGCTGGACTGTTGGCCTTATGGCTCTGTGCACCATTGCACAGCACCATTCTTGTCTCTGGTCCTGTGGTTGGTTGACCTGTCCCCAGCCAGTATAGCTGTAGACTGCAGGTATGCAGTGTATATGCCCCAACCCTGTGTTGCACCAGTGCCATTCCAACACTTCTCCAACAGCTATACAGACCTGCCTCTTGATACTCTGCCTCCTGTTGTATGGCTCCTTCAGTGTTGTTTATTCTACTGCAGTATCTGCTGTATGCTGCAGTCCCACAACACAACACTGGTGGAGCACTGACTGCCCTTTTATAGCCCAGCTGAGTAATCCAGCCTGTTATGCATGCAAATCATTGGTTAATGACATGCTAATCACAGTGTTTGCACCATGTATGCACAAGTACCCTCATTTGCATATGCTAGTTGAATATGGGCCTGATTAGTGCCAGGCTAACAGCTTAGCACCATGCAAACAGCAGTGCCAGGCTATGTGGAGGACAGCACCACACTGGCCCGGTAGCACAGCGCTATGTGGCATAGCACAAACACCATGCATGCCTGTGAGGCCCCAGGGCTGTGCTAGCATCCAGGTATACCCCAGTGTAGTGCCACGCTAGCCCACACAGCATGGCACCATGAGCATGCATGTTGTTGTGGCTCCAGGGTCATGGCAGGGTCACACATGTGCAGTGGGTCCACTTCTGGGTAGCGCTGCACTACGTCATGTGATAGCGTGGCACTACTACAGTGATTGCTGGAGGGTCCAAGGTGTGGGAATAGCTGTGTTGTGCAATGGGTGGCAGGGTATCTGAGCTGCTTGGGCAATGCCAGGATGTGGAAGACAGCGAGCTGTAGTGCACAGGGACAGGCACTGGGGGGAGGTGGAGACCACCAACCTTGTGCAGCTTGTACAGCAGCGGCACAGATGTCTGTTTGGGGAGGTCAGAGAGGGTGCCCTCCCACAGTGGCAGGTGTGGGCATCCATCACCAGGTGGCTCACAGAGTGGATGGGCATCCAGAGGGATGCTGAAAAGTGCCGACACAGGTATACAGACCTGCGCTGCTGCCAGAGGGGCCAGCTGGAGGAGTTCAGATGCATGGTGCCTGAGGGCACTGTGCCAGTTCAAGATGAGTGCATGAGCAAAATGCACACATCCGCAGCATGTGTTATGGTCTGCCTGTGTGTGCCTGCCTGTGCGTGTGTGTGTGTGTGTGTGTGTGTGTGTGTGTGTGTGTGTGTGCACTGGTGTGTGCACAGGGGTGCAGGTGTGCAGGGCGGTGGGTTGCATGTGGTGCAGCTTGTGGGGCACATTGGGGGGCACAGTGGTCCAGGAGGGCACGTCTGCCATTTGTGCTGGGTGGATGTCACGGTGGGGGCATTACATGCATGGGCGTTGTGGGTGGTGGGGCATGCTACAGGCCCATCCTGCAGCCTTAAATGGTGTTGTGAGGGGGTGCCAATGCATGGACACTGGGCTGCCTACACAGGTGTGTGTGCCTCCAGTCCCTGTGCCCATGCACCCTGCACGGTTGCAACACTGGGACCACATGCCTCCATGCCCTGTGTGCCTGGTGCATGGTTAATGGGTCATGGGGTCCACTGTGTGGGTATCCCCTGCATGCTATCACTGTTCCTGTGCTGTTCTGCATGTACGGTGTCTTAGTGGTGGGTGTGTATCTTGCTGTTGTGATCGCGGTTCTTGCTGTGCATTGCAGTAACAGTGCTTTTTTCCCTGTCCACTGTAGAGCAGACAGTGCAGCCCAGTGCAGGGAGAAGGGGCCTGGAGCAGTCCCAGGTGCCAACCAGAGGCAGCCCAGGGTGCCAGCCATGCAGCAGCAGGCCTGGAATAGTAGCCTCAAGGCCGGGGGCCTATTGCATGAGTACATATCAGTCTTCAGTTGTGCTGTGCCTCTGTAATGTGTTTATCCTTCACTGGGCTGTCATTGACTGTGCTGGGGGTTTGGCCACCATGGTTGTCATGCTATTGCTGTTGCTGCTGCTGCTGCATTCTGCTGTGTTGTGCAGTGCTGTTTCATGGTGCTGGCAGTATCTTGATGTCTGGATGCCATGCCCTGAGAGGTGGGCCATATGTGCCAATGTCGGCATGCATGGCTAGAATTGCCGTGCCGTCCACATTCACCGCTGGCCATGTTCAGCTGGTCACCTGCCATGTGGTTGTTCTGGCAGCAGGACACCATGCAAAGTGTTGTACATGGACCATGTGTGGCAGCGTCTGTTGGTCCTCCCCTGCTGGTGTGTGTGCCTTATGGGCTTGCAGCTCCTGCAGGTCGGTTATGCACTGGTATGGGTTGGCCATTGGATGCCCACCATGCCTGCAGTGCACTGCCCCTGTACCCCTGTAGTGTGCTGTTGCACACTGCTGTCTGGTACATTGCTTTTTGACTATGGGCAGCATGTCCCGACATCAGGTCTCCCATGTGCATGGTATCGTGTGGCCCATACCCGCCACGATTCAGGGGTCTGCCTGTGTGTCTGTACTCGCTCACTGTCTGCAGTGCTGGGGTGGGTGATGCTATCCTTGCCTTGGTGTTGTCGGGCCCTGCGTCTCCATGTGTGTGGGTTTTTGGGTTGTTGCCCGTGTCTTCCAAGCCTTACCTGTGGGCAATGGTTGGTTGTGCCTACCATTGTGTTCCTTGGCACCACATGGGCATGGCTGTAGGGACATGCTGTCCATCTCTGTCTAGCCACCTGTGGCTGCAGTATGCCTCCTGGCCAGCATCCCATCCTCTCCAGCTCCCCCTTCCTCTTGCAGGTCCACTCCGATCATCTCTGTGGTCTACCAGACCAGAGGAGTCAGAGGGCATGGATGATCTCCTGCAGCACATTGTCTGGCAGCAGTGGACAGTCATCAAACAACAGGCAGTCCTGATTTCTGAGACTAGGAGGGTGGCAGCAGTCCTGGAGGTGCATCTGCCAGATCCATCCCTTGCACAGCCATGATCATCACCCCATTCCTGATGTCTATCCCCCCACCCCTTTGTGGACTGCTGTTTATCCCCGGCCTCTGTTCCATTCCCCCTGTTTGTGTTCATCTCCCCTTTACCCCCATTATCATTCTGTAGATATTGTAGATCTGTACATATGTTTGTGATTTGATATCATTGTTGTGGTCCATTCCTTGCTATTCTTCTTAGTTGTATTGTTCTGTATTGGGGGGGGGGCTTTGCATTTGTTGGGATTGTACAGTTAGCATTGTTAGTTTTGTTGTTGGTTCTTCCAGTTGTTCATAGATTGGTTATGTATGTTGTTTTGTTTTACGTTTGGCCTTTGCTTTCTTGTGTGTACTGTTGCATTGCCATTCTTCTGTTGCTTATTACATTCATGTTCCTACAGGTTACTGTATCCTGTGTCATTCTTGGGTGCTGGGGCATTCATTTCATATGTACTGCTCCTTGGTTCTCCCACATGGGTCCTCGTGGTTGCTTACCATTTGCATGCCTGTGTGTCATTTCCTGGGTTCTGCACTGCGGTCTGCACCTGGCACCCTGTTCTTGGCTCTGTGTCATTGCATGTGTCCCAGGGCAGGCTGAGACCCCTTTGCACTGTGTTCCACTGTGTGTTTGCACTGCCTGCCAGGGTGCTATATTCAATGCTGTCTTGTTTGCTATATTCAGTGCTGTCCTAATCCCTGGGCACTGTTCGCCCTGCACTCCTGGCCCTGCTTGCCCGTCTTCCTTTGCTTGCTATACTCAGCTGGTTTTGAACCAGGCTATTCCTTTTGAATATTGCTTGCTTTCTGCTCCGGGCTAAGTTTGCCCACTGGGCATTACTAATTTTGCCCTGAGGCAGAGTTCTGAATATCTGGCCCCAAATGTGTAAGAGTTCAAAACAAACGAATTGCAAACTTATACACCACGTAAAAAAACAGTGTGAAATATTGAAATAAGTTCCAGAGACTGTAAGAATTTAAACGAGCATTTGTGAAAAAAACAAATAATTTTATTCATAACTATATAAACAAGTCTGGTTCCAAAAATGCATGACATCGTTATGAAATACATAGCAATTGATACAAAAAATGTATGTGTCATTTCTCTTCAAGTAAACAGTATCAAAACAATACCTAGCTTGTACATGCCATGTTACAAGTGCATTATTCCCCTCGACAGGAGGCATTTCCCCAGAATTAATGCATGGATGGGTGGTGGGAAGCACTCGGCCTTCAGCTTCGGGCACCACCCAACCATCCATTAATTCCTGGGAAATGACTCCTGTCTCAAGGATTAATGCTTACATAATGTGCCTAGGATGGAAGGATTTGAAGTGTGAACATAAGGTGAAAAAAACATTGCCTTAGTTTTTTGAGCATTTAGAAGAAGTTTTCGGTTCAATAGTGTAATCTGCAGACAATTAAAATATAGTATAACTACACATCAGGAGGACACTACCAGTATGTACAGATGAGTTGGACATTGCTTCTGTGTAAATGACTATTACACATTATAACATGTATATATACCCAGTATTCTAGGGTAGTTATGCAGATAATGAAACAATAGACCAATATTAGGATGTAGTAACATGTCCTAGGATCCCTATTGGTGACTCACTTTGTGGGCTTTCCAAACTGTGTTTCTATGTATTTTGAAGCCTTTGGTCAGGAACAACACACTAAGCCACAGCTGACGAGGGGATGTAGGAGACTGTAGCCAATGGTCTCTACTGCCCTGGCTGGTCTAATGGTACTTAAATATGTGCCCCCAGGAGGGTTTAGAGAATTGTAATGGTGGGGATATGGTAGCTTGTATCTGCCACATGCCCCCTTAGTGCCAGGATCACCAAGCAGCAAGGTCCCAATGTGGCACGGGGGTGGGGTCCTTCTGAATTGCAATCTCCCAAAGTTTTGATGTAAGGTACCCCTTCCATCACTGCTGTGTGATGCAGGCACCTTGTGACAGAGTCAGAGCTTTGAGAATCAGGCCCACAGACTTTAAATCTGGAACCCTTTGAAAAAATAATATATGTGGTACATCAGCTAGACCAACCTCTAATGAAGTGCCAAATTTCAAAAAATTTCTTCTTTACTGTTTTGAGTAAACCCCTACTGATTTTTGACATGTAATAAATAGCTGTTTCTTGCCCTCAAAATCTCAAAAACTACAAGATGAATTTTGGTCTTACTTGCCAAATCACAAACTATTTCACCTGAGGACAAACCCTGAACATTTCAAATCCCTTCTCTTAACACTCACTTATCAGCACTGAAAGTTGATTTTTGATGTAAATTACATTTAGGGCAGGATATTCAGACTGCGCCAGGCAGGGGCGCAAGCCTGGGCGCAGCCCAACTGGGATGCACCAGGGCATGGTCTGGGCGATATTCAACAGTGCTGTCCCATGGCTCAGCACCATTGAATATGGCACTGCAGCTGCCTGCATTGTGCATGGCGCAGTGGTACTGTGCCAGCACAAGTGGCAAGAGAGGAGCAGGAGATGTGCCAGGGCAAGTGTGGTTGTGCTAGGGGTAGGAACTGCGGTATTCAGTGGTGAGTATGAAAATGGGGCCATTATGCATGCAAGGCACAAATGGGTCCATTAGCATGTCATTATGGCCCTATTTGCATGCAGGTGTGCCAATCCCCAGCAACTTGCACCTGGCGCCCTGCCAGACTGCAGCCCCTGGGGACTAACGCCCCCTGCCCCTTGGCAGCAGCACACCCAACACCCGATTGCAGGCTTAGTAGTTGTAAAAGAATCCCTGGTGATCCAGTGGACCTGCTCCCCAGCCCGATGGCGGGTGTAGAAATTGTACAAGGCTCCCTGGTGGTCTAATGGACAGAAACCCTGTCAGATCGCGGGCTTAGTAAGTGTAACAGACTCCCTGGTGGTCTAGTGGACTGTATTCTAGCCTGATCATGGGCTCAGTAAATTAGAATACATCCCTGGTGGTCCAGCGGTACCCCCCTCCCCACCTACCCACTCAGACCCACCACCCCTCTCCCCCTGGTTAGCGGTGGGCAGCAGTTCCCCACCCGCAAGCTGCCCAGCCACCCACCAACTGACAGTATACAATATGGCTGTACATCCACTGGTCCATGGTGTAGGCCAATGGGCATACAGCCGTACTGTATACTGTCAGTCAGCGGGTGGCCGGGTGGCTTATGGTGGTGAGTTGCAGCCCGCTACCAACCGGGGGCGGTGGGTGGGTCTGAGTGGGCAGGTGGGATGGGCAGACTGGATGGGCCTTGCAGTCCTTATCTGCTATCAATTTCTATCTTTTTATGTTTCTATGCCCTAATACATATGTATACAGTATCTGCTCTCTTCCCTGGGACATGCATATGCATTTGCACATTCCCAGTATCACAATCCCACTTTACAACCCTAATTTATTATACTTGTTTTGTTTTTGTTGAATTTTGTTGACTCGGTAAGACCACTGGGCCTAGAAGTCCCTTTTTCAGGGGTGACCGGGGGGGGGGGAGGATACAGATGGTAAGCAACTGAAATTGAACCAGGTTAAGCTGTTGGTGGTATTTTTAGTGAATGAGGGAAATTTGGCCAGGACACCGGGGAAATTCCCCTACTCATCAGTAGGGGGACAGGCTGTCTGACTGCAAGATGGCCACTCGGGGTGAGACTCCAGAGAAGGAGGATGTCTGTTTGGTGGGAGAGTTGGCCTCCTCTCCCACTGCTTTCATGCCTGAGGCTAATCAGGCCACAAGCCTGGATATAGATTCTGAGGAAGAATTTAAAGACACATTTTTATCGACTAAAGACGTAAGGAAAAATTTTGCAAATATTGCATCTGGAGTTGTTCAGAAAAATAGTGGTGATGGAGAGTTATCCAATGATGCAAAAGAGCATCCTGATTACAAAAAAATGATGAGAACTGCAAGAAATGAAGGGGATTCTACCTCTCAGTCTGAACAGAGAGCAGCTGTTCCACTTGTCAAACACTCGGGCCGGCCTGTCTGCATATTGGATGATGCAGTAACTTCAAAGGGCCTGCCAGCAGTGGGTGACTCTGTCTCTGTTACTTTGCCTGTTTCTTCACAGTTAAATCAGGAAGATGTACTTTCTAAGGCTGGCAGACAAATCGTTCTTAATAAATAGTGCCAAAAGCCCTTAATCCTCCTTGATAAGGCCAAAGATGTACAAAACTCCCCGAGTACTGCAGTTCCACATGAAGCATGCAAATCAGTGCAGTCACAATCAGCTTCTAGCTTCACATCTGTGCTGAGTACTCTATTGTCAAAATTGGCCATATTTGTGTTCAAAACGCTAGTCGTGTCCGAGAATATCACTGTCAAAACCCCAATAATAACATTTCATACTTGCAAAACATCTCAAACAGGGGTAACTGACTTTTTGTTTACAAACTCTGGCTCAAGAACTAATTAAAAACAAAATGAGAAAAGAGCTACTGAGGTAATGGCTCTAAAACCACCCACTGTGCAGAGTGATCAGGCTCCTTGGTCTCCACAAACAGCACTAGTGGGGACAGGCTGGAAACAAACATCATCAGGTATTTGGACTCCTAATCCTTTCTGGGATTCAGATTTAAAGCTTACTCAATCTTCTCCTGATTGGAAACCGGGAGAAGCAAACAGAGTGAAGTCTACAGCCACAATAAAGAATGTCATTACCATGTTACCAGTGATTATTCCTGAAAAAGTGCTGTTACCCCAAACAGATGTGATTATTTCTTCTGATGACTCCTCTAAATGAATAACTGTTCCACACTTTCATACTGAAGTTTCTCCTCAAGATGTTGATTCTTCTTCTCCATTAAACAAGAAACCTCTTATGTTAGGACTCATTTCAAAAACAAAAAGAGAAGCAGCCCCTAGAACGAATGCAGTCCACATTTGTTATAAAGGGGGATTGGAAAACTGACCAGACAGATATTGTGTTGGCAAATTCTTATTGAAAGACTCATTACATTTTTCCCCTACAGACATTTTTGCTTTTATAAACATATCAGGAGAAGATAATTTTGATGTAAGCTTTAGAACAGTGTATGCTTTTGATGTTTTTTGGGAAAGGTATGGGCAGGTGAAGTTTTCCCCTACATGGACCCCCTTTTTGATAATTCCCCTTACTAAACCTTTGATAAAATATGTTACCATCATGTTTAGGAATGAAGGGGTCGGACTGGCCCACCTGGATACCTGGAAATTTCCAGGTGGGCCCCCTCAGTTGGGTAAATGGTTACCTTCTGAACTCTGAAAACTTTTGCATTTATCATCTTTTTTCTAATTTAATGGGGTATCTGGGACACTGTTGATAAATGTAAGATGCAAACACAGAGCTAGTGAATCAGATTGAAATGAAATATTACCTATTGGCTTTAACAAAAATGTGAAGTTTTAAGTGCACCTGATCCCATCTTAGATTCAGAACAGTTTTCAACAGGTGGGTGGAAATATAAAGTGAAGTTGAGACAGACTCAGGTATCGAGCATATTCCCAATTCCTTTTTATTGGGCAAAGATTGGGGGGTGTTTTTATGGGGGCCAACTCAGGGCCTGCTATAAATGTGGCTCTAGAACTCACCTTTCTAGTGTTTATGATAGACCTAGATGCGACAACTATGGGGAAATAGGGCATGTGATGATGCAATGTGCCAATCATACAAAATGTGATCTTTGTGAGGAGTTTGGTCACATATTTTGTGAATGTCCTTGGGCTACAAAGAATAAGGCCTCTTGCATAAGTCCTGATCTTCTGATTCAACAACCCAGGATGCAACTAACACCCCCACCCCCTCCTGAACCTGAAGTAATTCCTCCACAGCCGGCTGGCTTGGTTGACGTCCCCCGCCCCTTTCAAGATAGAATCAATGATTATTGCACCTATTGCTTTAAAGAAAGAATCCAGTTTGACTCTTCCGATTCTTCAGTTTTGACTCCAGTATGCTATGTTGATCCAGTTGTTCCAGACAAGGATTCATCTGTTTCAACACCTGCCTCCCCGTTACCCTCAGAATATCCTCCAGGAATCTAAAGCCCAAATCTCCCCCTCCTTCTACCTCATTTGAATCAAATAAATTCTTATGTGGCCTTGTTTACCAATTGGGGAGATTCTGAAATGGATCTTGGTGATTCAGATTCTCAGAAATCCATGTAGGATCCTTCTGCATTGTCCACAGAGGATTATAAAGGGAAAAGTAGAAAAAAAGGAAAAAGTAAATTTACATTGAGGTTCCTACTTTTCTATATGTTCTATGGTAGATCATAAATGGGGATCATTAAACACGCATAGTATATTAAATACTGTTAAGAGACAGGCATTATTTCAGTATGTTCATGAAGAAAAGATTTATGTTTGTTTTATTCAAGAGATATGGAGGTACTCTTTTGAGCAAGTAGCAACATTTAAGCGGGATTGGCCATGGAGGCCCCTCACATTGGTCCTTTGGAACTGACAGTACAGATGGGCTGGGAATAGTGTTTAAGTCATACAGGTTTACTCTTTATAAATTAATGGATCTGATTACAGGCGGAGTTCTAATTACAGATAGGAAATGGGAAAATATTGACTGTAGATTTATTAATATATATAATCCTCAGAGAAAAGCTGATAGAGTAGCCTGTATGAAAGCAATACAGCCATATTTAGTAACCTCATATATGATTTTTTGGGAAGGGGATTTTAACAGCAGTTTGTTGCACAAAGTAGAGGTTAATAAGAAAATATTTTGTGATTCTAATGCATTGGAGGCTATAATCAAATTAGCTGGTCTTATCAATTGCCTTATGTACTTAGTGACTGGGTCAAGTTTTACGTATATGAGAGGCAAATTTCAGACTACCATAGACTATATGCTGGTATCTCCATCGGTACCAGTTGGAGCCCTTCATATCCTACCTGTCGAATTCTCTGATCATTCTATTTTAATTTGTATTTTAAAAGCATTGGTTTTGAAATCACAAATGCAGAAAAGATGAAAGCTGAACACTTCCATTCTTACTAACCCTCAAGTTAGAGGTACAGTTCAGGCCATTCTTAGGGCTCATCTTTCAGAGGCTTTTTTATACTCAGATTTAGGAGAATGGTGGACAGACACTAAATCTGACCTATGTATTTGCTTCAAAAAATATGGGAAAACTTTGAGGAACCATACATTTTTCAAATATGTGTTGCTCAGAAGGCAGTAACAGAGGATCATTTCTTTTTCATATACCTCTAGGTTGGATTTTTCCAAACAAATTGAATGTATTAAAATGAAAATGAGAACATTTCAATATAATAGAGTTCAAACTATTCAGGCTATGCTTTATAACAGCATGCAGAAATCTCTGATAGGTGATCACTTCGAGCCAAGTAAAGTATTAAAAGATACTATGAATATTGATTTTTTTAGTAACAAATGGTACCGGAGTGGATTTAGCAAATGATGTAGGTGATGTAATTATAAAACGTGAATCTCTAGTCCCAAATTTACCTATGTCACACCTGAAAATTGATAAATATTTAAATTCAATAGATCTTCCTTCATCACCACTTGAGGCACCTAAAACGTTAGTGCCGTTCTCTATTCTTGAAAAAGAAATGGTAATTCAACATTTAAAAAATGAGGTCTCTGCAGGATTAGATGGACTTCCGAATATGTTTTATAAATCTTTTAATACAGAATTAGCAGCTTGTTTACAATTAGTGTTTCAATTTCTTTTGAAAGCTGACTCCATATCATTTTCCTTTACAGATGGACTAATTATTCATATATTTAAATCAGGAGATAAGCACTGCATTAAAAACTGGAGGCCAATTACTCTTTTGAACTCTGATTATAACATTTTTTCTATGATATTAAATAATCGACTAAAAAATTATGCAGTACAGATTATCTCACCCCATCAATACTGTGGTCTTCCAGACAGATGAATACAGACAGCAATCATGACTATAAGGGACGTGATTGAGCATTTATCACTAGAGGGTAAGAGTAGCTGTATCATATCAGCTGATTTTGAAAAAGCTTTTGATAGAGTTTATCCCTCTTATCTATTTACATTATTAAAAAGGTTTGGGATTCCCATTCAGATTCTACATCTAATACGGTTACTATACAAATAATCTCTAGTCTTCCCCTTTATTAAGGGAGTTAAAACAAGTTTTAAGCTACAGACTGGGGTATGTCAAGGGTGTTCTCTAAGTTCCCTCTTACATATTTTTTCCTTAGGACCCTTTTATGCCCTCTTACTTCTACATCTAGGTGGAATGATGTTTTAGGCCCTGATTCTCGGAAACAGTTATATTTACAAGTATATGCAGATGATGTATGTTTGTTTTTTCCTGACTATGAACAACTACATGGATTTCTTACAGAATTTAAGACATTTTCCACGATATCCAATACTAAATAGGGATGCAGTATAGCGCAGTGGTTTAAGGCTCTGAGCTGCAAATCTGGTGACATCCAGCAGACCAGACCTGGGCTTGAATCCCACAGCTTCCACTTACGTACTGTGTGACCCTGACCAAGTCACTCAACTTCCATGTGCTCCCAGGTTGCACCTGTAAAAAAGCTTTCAGCTTAGTTTGTCTCACCTGTTTAAACAACTAAAATAAACAAATAAAATAAATTAAACATTGAGAAAACTAAAGGCCTGTTTGTAGGAGCTGGGAACCATACTGGCATATGTCAGAATGATAACCACATATCTAAGGAACCTCTTAAAATGTTAGGAATTCTTTTTGGTTCACATAATCTTCCAGTACAGAATTGGGAAACTACAATTAGGAAAGTTGAAAAAAAGGTCACACTATGGAAGCAGTGGAAGCTTTCCAAGCAAAAATGTATACATGCTTTAAAACAATTAATTCTGCCTTGCTTGCAATATGTTGCAATGATATTTCCTTAGCCACCGTTGTTAGAGAGTAGGCTTTACAACAATTTTTTCTAGATGCTTTGGGTGAATAGGTTAAATCCGGTTACACAGTGTTTCATTTATTTGGAGAAAAAGAAGGGAGGACTTGGAATGATAGACCCAATAGTGCTTTTTCGTCCTCTGTTTTTTACTCAAACAATCAAATGTGGACTACTTTCATCTGACAATGGAGGAGGAGGAGATTGGGTTAGGTTAGTATTGGGACGCTATTTTCAGGTATGGCATAACATGGCCAATAGAAACATAGAGGTTGACCGCAGATAAAGACCGCAAGGCCCATCCATTCTGCCCATTTCATTTTCTACCTCTTAAATGTGCCATCGGCATTTGCTCTATCAGTGTCCTATCTAGTCATGCTCATCTGTATTGCTCCCTTATGCCTATCCCATGCCTGTTTGAAGCCCTGCACTGTATTCATAGCCACCACTTCCTGAGGTAGGCCGTTCCATGCATCCACCACTCTTTCTGTGAAAAAAGAATTTCCTCACGTTCCTCCTTAATTGTCCTCCCTCTAACCTCATGCTGTGTCCTCTTGTCCTGTTATTTTTCTTATATTTAAACATGTTAAACATTTCACCTTGTTAATGCCCTTAAGGTGTTTGAATGTTTCAATCATATCACCTTTGTCCCTCCTTTGCTCAAGGGTATACATATTGAGCTCCATTAATCTGTCCTCATATGTCTCCTGATGCAGTCCCTGCACCATTTTGGTTGCCCTTTTCTGGACTGCCTCAATTTGGTTAATGTCCTTGTGAAGGTGTGGCCTCCAGTACTGCATGCAGTACTCCAGATGGTGCCTAACCAGTATTTTGTAAAGAGGGATTATTACCTAGGTCTTACGACTTGTGATACCCCTACTAATACACCCTAACATCCCCCCTAGCCTTACCTACTGCTTTAGAGGTCTGGTTGGATGATTTCAGGTCATTGGTGGTGCTGATGTGCAAGTCTCTTTCTTCCTTTGTGACTGCCAGCAACTCCCCTCTCAGCCTATAGGTGGCTTCAGGGTTTCTCTTCCCTATGTGCATAATTTTGCACTTCTTTGCATTAAATCCCAGTTGCCACTCTTCTGACCATTTTGCTAGTTTATCCAGATCTCTTCTCATTCTGCCCACCCCATCTGAATCATCTACTCTGTTGCAGATCTTGGTGTCATCTGCAAACAGAAGTCTTATCCTCTAGTCCATCTGCAATGTCACTAATGAAGATATTGAAGAGGACTGGCCTCAGGACTGATCCCTGAGGTACCCCACTTGTGACTTGCATCTCTTCTGACTGTATACCGTTTACCACCAGTCTCTGTGTTCTGCCCGTCAACTGGTTTGCCACCCAGTTGACCAACTTCTGATCCACCTCGAGCCTACCCAGCTTATTTATCAATCTTCTATGTGGCACAGTGTCAAAAGCTTTGCTGAAGTCAAGGTAGGTGACATCAACTGCTCCCCCTTGGTCCACCACTCTGGTTACCCAGTCAAAGAAATCTATGAGATTAGTTTGGCAGGACCTTCCTTTTGTAAACCCATGCTGTCTTGGATCCTGTGCCCCTATGGATTCCAGGTGTTGCACTATCCTTTCCTTAAAGAATGCCTCCATAATCTTGCCCACTAGTGAGGTAAGACTGACTGGTTTGTAGTTCCCTGCCTCCTCCCTACTACCACTCTTGTGAAGCAGGATCAAATGAGCCCTTCTCCAGTCTTTTGGGAGCTCTTCTGTGCTCAGAGACTCACTAAACAGTTCTGCTAATGGTTCTGCTAGTTCCACCCTTAGCTCCTTAATTACCCTGGGATGTATGCCATCAGGTCCCATTGCCTTGTCCACCCTGAGCTTAGCGAGCTCTTAAAGGACCCTTTCTTTTGTGAAGGGAGTAGTGCTCAACTCCCTCCCCCCTGTGTCCATGGTGCTGAGCTGTGGGTCCTGCCCTACATTCTCTTCAGTAAATACTGAGCAAAAGTATCTATTTAGGATAGATGCTTTTACAGGGTCCTCCTCTTCACATGCCCCCTTTTCTCCTTTGATCTTAGCAATACCCCCTCTGGACTTTCTCCTTTCACTAATGTGTCTATAGAAAGTCTTGTCACTTTTTTTACTGTTCGTGCAAGTGTTTTCTCAGTTTGGGACTTTGCCTGCTTTACTGCCTTCCCTGCTTTCCTTAGGGTAGTTTGGCATGCCTCCCTATCTTCATCCCACTGTGTTCCCTTATATTTCCTGAAGGACAGCCTTTTGGCTCTGACCTTTTCTGCTACTGTATTTGAGAACCAAAGTGGTTTTCTTCTTCTTTTGCACTTCCTTTTCTGCCTAACACAGTGGGATGTTGCTTCAAGTATTGCATCCTTAATGCTTGCCCACTTTGCCTATACTCCCTCATCTGTGTTTCTTTTTACCAGGGCTAGTTTAACTCCGTTGGCCATCTTATCAGATTCAACTCCTCTGAAGTCCCATATTTTTGCCTTGGAATGGGATGATTTAGATGTAGTGGCCAAATTGAACCATACCATGTGGTGGTCACTGGCCCCCAGATGACCTTCTGCCTGGAGATCTGTGATCCTTTCCCCATTAGTCACTACTAGATCTAGGATAGCCCTGTCTCTTGTGGGTTGTTGTACCAGTTGTTTGAGGCCTTCCCCCTGCAGGCAATCCACCATGTGTCTAGTTCTGGCAGATGTTCCTGCTGGTATTGACCATTCTGTATCTGGCATGTTGAAGTCTCCCATTATCAGAACCTCCCCTTTAGCTGTCATGCTTTGTATATCTTCTAACAGTAATGTGTCTATGTCCTCCCCCTGCTCTGGGGACCTGAGGACAACCCCAGTTCTTATGGCTATCCCATTTCCTGTTTTCAGGGTGACCCACAGTTCTTCTGGCTCCTTATCTGTATTCTGAATTTCTGTAGCTTTGATATTTTCATTGACATACAGGGCCACTCCACCCCGCCTTTTTGCACCTCGGTCTCTTCTGAACAGTACATAGCCAGGTACTGAAGTCTCCCAAGTGTGGTTACTGGTAAACCACGTCTCACTAATTGCTACTATGTCCAGTTTAGCCTCTGACATTATTGTCTCCAGGTCTGGGATCATATTTCCCAGGCTGTGAGCATTTGTGTACATGATTTTCCATTGGCCAGATTTTGGTGTGTTAGTTGTTGGGTGAGGTTTGGCATTTCCCCAGTGCATCGTATGGGGAGACAGACCTTTTTTTTAACCTGGTGATGCAAATGAACTGCAAACATGCTGAATCCCTGTTTGACCACTAGCTGAAGGTGGAGGGGTGTTCTTCCCATTCGACGTATGGGATGCTGCACCCCTCTCCCCATTTGCTAGTTTAAATATTCTGCAAAGACATCAAACTTCTGCCTCAATGCACTGACTCCCTCTTTAGTCAGATGCAGTCTATCAAATTTAAAGAACTTTCACTCACAGAACTGTTACCAGTTTCCTACAAATCTGTGTCCTTTTTCCTGGCACCAGCCCTTCAGCCACATGTTTAGCTCCCCTATCTCCCCTTCTTAGACCTTCTGTCCATCTTCCCTTCCCCCCAGAATGGCAGGATCTCAGAGAAGGAGATGTCAGATGAAATGGGTGATAGTTTGTCACCCAGCCTGGTCAGGTGTTCCTTAGTCTCCACAACTGACTGGCTGGCGAGATCATTAGTCCCTATGTGTACCAGGATGTCAAAGTTTTCTCCTGCTTTGTGAACAGTTTTAGCAATGCAGTCAGTGTCTCTCCACACTGATGTACCTGGGAGACATCTGACCATTACCCCTGGCTGGAGATGGGTATCAACTCCCCGAATCATGGAGTCTCCTATGATCAGAAGTGGTTTGGATTTCCTTTTTGCTTTTTTTGTTTTGGTTCCTGATTTGAGTGGATTTTGTTGTGCCCCTAAATTACATCCACATATTTATACCCCTACATACTTTTGGCCATCTGTACAGAAGTTATACAGATGGTAGATCACTAAGGAAATGATTTGAATAAATAAAGTGCATGCATTATACAGTATTATCATGAATTGTATTTATCCCACAGAACCTTGTTTTAAGAACTGTCCTATGGCGCAGAACTCTCATATATTAGTGCAACTCAATAACCCCAGAATTCCCCCTCATATGTGGGAGACTCAATGGCTCATTATGTATGGAAGACTAAATGTTAGGGACAATGCTAAATATAAGGCAAAAGAAGAAAGGAACTGCCCATATCCTGATTGTGTCAATATAGAACAAACCATGGAAAATTTTTTCTTGCATTGCTCTTATGCTAAGGCATTGTGGGTTTATTTGGCAAAAAAATGGAAACTTCGTCGGTTTACTACAATTACTTATGAGATATTGGTTTCAGGTCCCCAGTTTAGCTGTTTTTAATCACAGTACATTAGCTATTTTTTCTGCTGTATAAGGTTTCATTTATGGCAGGTGAGATGTCAATGGGTTATCTATTAAAAAAGTATTGTATGAGGGTTATAGTAAGTCAATTAGTGTCACAGGAATTATTGAAAATATATTTAAAGAGAATCAAGTATTTGACTCAGATAAGGTAAAGAAATTGTGGAAAGGTTTTTCTCTCTTCATTAAATATAAATGATAGCCTGTATATAACCTAGATTAAGCAATCAGTAGTTTCTTGATTATTATTTTTTTCCTTTCCCTTGTTTTACCTTTTAGGGTTTTTTTTCTCTTTATGATTTGGTTTGAATACTTTATTGAGAGTTGTATAATTGTTGTTATCTATGTTTCTTATTCAATAAAAACTCCCCTACTCTTTTCGATAAGTGCCATTGTATCTTTAACATCCACCTGAACTACCACCAATCCAGGCAGATGGGACCTCGATTTAATGTCTCACCTGAAAGACGGCTCCTCAGAAGTGCAACACCCCTCTCATGTTGCACTAGTGTTAGTATTGGGATATTAACCCAAGTGCCAGATGTGGGAACTGAACCCACAGCCCTCTGATCTCCCAGCCTCAAAGGCTAGTGTGCTACCTACTGAGCCACTGACACTGACTTCTACTCCTTGTTTTATTTATTTTTTCCCCAAGGCAACCAGTCTGCCTCCTTTTCTACATGTCCTTGCATCCTCCTCCTAGGTCTCCGGCCACCATCCCACGGACTTCTCTCAGCTCCCATTTTGGGCCCTGCAGCTTTACCCTGTGGCTTGGCCCCTGTGGTGGGGAGGTGGAGAGCCCCCCTCCATCTGCCACCAGGACCGGATCCAGTACTACCGCATAACCTCCGCGCCGAGCGGTTCCCCCAAGGAAATGGCCATCATGATGCCATGATTGGTGCCCTATTTTCCTTGTTCTGGGTCCCCATTGATCTGTGTGGCTTGCAATGATGCCAATGGACAGAAGCACGCATGCTACCACATACACTCTTTCCCGGTGTCGGCCCCAACACATCCCCCACAGAGTGCCTGTGCACTGCATCACCCCCAGCTGTCACTAGAGGCCACCAGCACACCGAAGGCAGTGCACCTCCCTTCCCCGGAGAAGGACAGCAGTCCTACAGATGTTCAATTCTTCTTCTCCCCTGCCAACTCCCAACGACCCAGGCTTGTTTCCAAACCCAGGTTGCTGGTGTGGCGTCCAATGCCTCAACTCTCAGCACCACCAGACTAGTCACTAGTTCTTGTTTTACATTTTCATGCACTTTCCTCAGTTCAGCTTTCTTTCTGCTTGTGAAAAATGCTCTTTGCTGAACTCTGATGTGCTCAGCAGGACACGAGCCTTCTGGGGCTCCAGCACTAGAAGGCACATCATAACTTGTCACTGATAGGACTGGAGAGGGGAACAACCTAGACACTATTTTGTACAGCTCCACTGCAGCACCCTGCAGCGTGGGCTGTATAAACACAAACTGAGCTGCTGTGGCCATCACAGTAGAAGTAAAGTGCCTCAAATTCTGGAGCACTGCAGCATTGTAAACATGACTTATACCATCTTCTAACTGCACCATACTGCCCCCATGCATGTACTTTATTACTGTATTGCTGTATTGCACTATTGCTTCCTTCTCCTCACCACAGTTTGCATCTAGAAATGAGCCTGCTACCAGCTTAGTATGTCATTCCTGGTTAAACTTTTGAAGTAAATGAATAAATACATTTTTACACACCCAAGGTTTATGAAGATATCACACAAAGAGCGCATTTAAAAAAAAACTTATTGTACAACCCTTCCTATATGTTGTTTGTTTATAATTACTGGTCTATGACAACATACTGTAGGTACAAACTGCTGAACATTTTTACTTTCACTGAATTATTAAGAGTAGATTGAGGCGAAAAAATAACAAGGGACCCAGGAGATGAATACTATTAAATTTAGTCTTTGAAATTGTAATACACTTCATAGTTTGAGGAATTCTCTGTTTGGTTAGCTTGAATTTTCAAACTATTGGCACCATATGCAGAGCCAGCCAGATGTGTGCATAATCCAGTGTGTCACGCAAATAAGTTGGGCCTGTCAGCTCTGGTGTGATATTCAAACAGAATGCATGATTGGAACAGGCTGCACAATTTGTTTGAATAGCGGACCCTGGATGCACGGCCCACAGCAAATGGCTGCCAAGCATGGCATAGTGCATCTAGGGTGTGGGACTGAAGGCCACCCATAGAAGAATGCATGGCATATATCTGTATGTGCCACAGTCCCAGGGGTGATATTCAGCTCAAACATGAAAATGAGCCCATTGGGCATGCACGGCACAAAGGGGCCATTTGCATGACCATTATGGGCTCATTTGAATGACTGTGTCTGTTGGATGCACCAGGCCAGACCTCCAAGCCCTGATTACTGAAATAAATAAAGTAAAACCCTATACCCATTTCTATAGTGTAGGGACCCCCCCTCCCCAGCCCCTATCACTGTAATAAATAAAATATAATCTCATCCCCATTTCCATAGTGTAGCACCCCCCCAAGCCCTGATCACTTGTAGAAATGGATATATCCCTGATCCCTATTTCCTGGTGGCTAGTGGTCCCCCAACCTGGTAGGCACTAACCCACCACCCTTCACCCTCATCCCGAACTATGCTGGCAACTGGCACAGCCCTCCTCACCCTGCCATGGCCAGCTGCCAAATGAGCTGTACCAGAGCATGTACAGTAAACAGTACATGCTCATTGGTTGTCATGACAACCAATGATACTAACATATAAAAATGCCAGCAGAATAGGCCTAACGGTCTTTCGTGTCTGCTAGTTTGGTCAGTCCCCAACCTGGGTGCCGACCTTGCTGTCCCCCTCGCCTTCTCTGGCTTCTCCCTTCCCAGTTCCGGATATTCTTGCTGCATTGGATTTTGCTTCCAGAACCCTTCCCCTGTACCTGTCCCACCCCCTCTTGAACCCCTCCACTGTCTCTGCCTCCACCAGCCCCCTAGGCAGTGCATTCCATGGCTCCACCACCCTCTCAGTGAAGTAGCACCTCCTCCTTTCTCCCCTGAATCTTCCCCCCTCCAGCTTCCACCCATGCCCTCTAGTGGCCCCTTCCTCCTTCCTTCGAAGCACCCTGACTGTTCCTCCCTATTTACCCTCTTCATGTACCTAAAGACTCTATCATGTCCCCCGGTCCCTTCTCTCTTCCAATGTGTAATATTTAGCTCTTGAGCCTCTCCTCATAGGTCCTGTCCCCAAGCCCCAAATCATTTTGGTTGCCCTCCTCTGGACCCTCTCCAGGAGGTTAATGTCCCGCTTTAAGTGTGGCCTCCAAAACTGCACGCAGTACTCAAAGAGCGCCTCACCAAGCAGTTATACAGAGGGAGTATTACTTCCTCCTTCTGGAGGTGATCCCCTAGCGATGCATCCCAGCATCCTGTTGGCCTTGGCTGCTGCCCTCCTACAAGTCTCAGAGTTGTTCATCTTGACATCCACCACCACCCCCCAGGTCTCTCTCAGCCATTGAGACTTGTAGCATTCCCCCAGGGTGTACACTTGGCCTGGGTTTCTGGCCCCAGGTGGAGTACCTTGCATTTCCTGCATTGAACCTCAGCTTCCACTTTCTCTAGACCATCTTTCCAGATCCTCCAGGTCCCCTGTAGGGCCACCCTCCTCCTCCCCATCCACCACCGCCCCCAGTTTCAAGTCATCTGCAAAGAGACTCATCTCACTCCTGATTCCTGTCCTTATGTCAGATACATAGGTGTTGAACAGAAGGGGCCCAAGGACTGATCCCTGTGGGACCCCACTAATGACCCTCCTTGGGATGAGACTATCCCACCAACTACGACCCTCTGGGTCCGGTCCTGGAGCCAATTGCCTATCCATCTGATCATCTGGTTCCCCACCCCCATTTCTCCCAGCTTATCCAACAGGCCCACGTGAGGAACAGAGTCAAATGCCTTGCTGAAGTCTAGAAAGAGGACATCCACTGGTCTACCCAGGTCCAAGGCACTTGTCACCCAGTCATAGAACTCCACCAGGTTTGTCTGACATGATTTCCCCAGGATGAATCCATGCTGTCTATCATCCAGGCACCCTGACTTATCCAGGTCACCCCCTAGCCTCTCCTTGACAATGCCCTCTGTCACCTTGCCCACCACCGATGTCAGGCTGATAGGCCTGTAGTTCCCTGCCACCTCCCTTGATCCCCCCTTGTAGATAGGCACTATATGCGCCACCTTCCAGTCTTGGGGCACCCACCCTGTCCTCAGAGAGATGGTGAAAAGTTCTGCCAGGGGTTTTGCCAGGACATCTGCAAGTTCCTTTAGCACTCTGGGATGTAATTTATCCGGCCCCGGTGCTTTCTCCGTCTTAAGGGAGCTGAGGGCTTCCCTCACTCTCTCTGCTGTAATTTCCACTTCCGGTACCCCTTCTTACTGCTTAGCCCTCCCCCCACCTGCCAGTGATGCCTCCCCCTCTCCCCAGATCTGCCGATCGGTAAGGGTCCCCCCCTAATGATCATGTACTATTTACTGTATGCACTCTTGTACAGCTCAGTTGGTGGCTGGCCATGGCAGGGTGAGGAGGGCTGTGCCAATCACTGACATGGGTCAGGATGGGGGAGGGTGCAGGGTGGTGGGTTACTGCCCAATAAAGTGGGGAGGAGGGGGACCACTAGCCACCAGGGAAAAGGGACTGGGGTTATTTTAATATACAGTAGTGATCGGGGCTGGGGGTGCTAAACTATGGAAAAGGATACTGAGGATATATTCATTTCTACAAGTTATCAGGGCTGCTGGGGGGTCACTACACTATGGAAAAGGGAATCAGGGAATTTTTTACTTTATGCAAGTGATCGGGGCTGGGGGCATTACTGTGTACCTAGCTCTAGACTGTGCATGGGGCAACACCCTACCCAGTGCATAGTTAAAGTAGGGTTTGGAAAAGCTTAACTATGCACTGGCACAGCTGGCCAGATTTATGCTTTGGGCGTGTTCAATATTGTGATGCCTGGCATATGCATGGGGGACCCCTCATTTGCATAGACGCATTACAATATTGTGTGTGGCAGTGCAGTGCAGGGAGTACAGTGCATCTATGGCCTTTGAATATGGCCACGCCCCCAACAGCCCACACAAGTCTGCATGGCGCATCTCATCTGAATATGTGGCCCTATATGTTTTAGTGCATAATGTCATAACCCATGATTGTTCCTATGTTCTCCTGAGGGTAGTTTCACCAGTTTCCAGTATGCTTAGATTCTGTTGTGGAGCTAAACCGTAGTTCAGTTCACACAGTAACACGTGTCATGGGGGGAGGGTTGCTGTTTAAGAGATGAAATCTCTCACACTCAAGTTTCTTTTCAAAAGTTCCTTTATTTTCTTCTTAAAGGGACACTGTCAACTCCCTTTGGCCTCAAAGTGTCCCTTGTTTAAAAAACATATTTTATGACTGCCAACATTCTGTAATGACTGTTGATGTAGCTGGTAGTTTGATTCTGATTATTTGTTTCTAAAATATATAAGACAGACTGCCCACCATACTGGTGTTACCACACCAACACATGTTTGTTTACATTCCTTGATCAGCTCCACCTGCATCTTTACTGGATTTGGGAACACCCACAGCACAGTCTAGCCCCTCATTATGCAGTGGGAGTTTTGGAGGCTACTACCTCATGAGTGACTGCACTGTTTGGGTGTGTTTCTTATGTTCAGGAAGTATGCAGTGTGAACAGTTCCAGGAAAACAAAGTTGTTTATAAATATTCATTAGCATGCATTTTAGTTCTACTAAACAAGGAGACAGACAAAACAAACAGCAACATCAATGAATTTTAGAGAAGGTAAGCTATCATAAAATGTACATTTTTAACTAGAAATAATATGATGCAAAACAAGTTGGCAGTGTCCCTTTAAAACATGTAATAAAGCCCCTACGTTTCGCCTGTCCAATAGGCTTCTTCTGGAGGACTGTTGAAAAATAAATATTTTTAATATTTAATTTTTATATACATTTTATATTATTATTTTTAATTTACATTTTGGCATTCTTTTGTACAATATACTTAGACGTAAATTGCAATCATTTTTAACTTGATTTGTTATTCATAACTGCTATACATACATTTGTGATTTCACAACCATTTCTTGTCCTGTCTCTTTAAGAGACTACTCATTCATTTGTCCATTTCTGCATTGCTCACATTCATTAAAATTCTCTGCTTTCACCTTTCTATATTCTTCAACAAACTATACATTCTTTATGTGCATTTCATTTCTTTATTATGTATTCTACCTTCTTTACAGTACTACTTAATATGTGCCTTAGTTTGCGGTTCTTATGCTGCTTGCTGCATAGTTCAACGTCTCACTTTTTTTTTTTACCTGAATGGGCAAGATCTCCTCACCACTGAACCCACGCTTGTGGCTTGTATCCCTCAGGAGAGTCGCCTACTTGCTCTGGTCAGGAAGCTAGGTACAGAGGACTCCCTGCTTTAAATTGGTGCCTACCCTCCAAGGCAGCTGCTAATTGACGTCTGCTTCAAGATTACTCCTTCTGCCCTCTCCAGTACTAGTAATATTTCTGCCCGAATTTTGAAAACCTGTAGTCAGACTTCTGCTCCTATTTTTTTGCCACTAATTTTCTAACCCTCTAGTTTCTCTCCTTTAAACATCTGACTCGGAGCTAGATATCTACTTGTGCCACAGCCTTTTTGCCACTGTAATTCACAGCCAGTTACATTTACTACAGCCTGCAAATTACTGCTTCTCCCTATCAATTTCAACTGTATTTAGAGCCTGCTATTTAGTGTCTTTTATTGTTACAGTCTTTAAATCCTGGGCTTAGAACCAGTAAATTAATATGTTTTTTGCCATTTCTTAATATAATTTTAGGCCAAGTTCGTTGGTGTGGCTAATGCTCATTTTTTTCACATTTCTTTGTCTGCTCCTGCTAACCTTTCTTACTTCTCCCCTCCTGCCCCCTTAGCAGCTTACTGCTCAACCCTGACTCTACCCCCTCCTGTTTTAACTCCAGACTCCCCCTTGTTCATTTGTCTCTTTTGTTTCCTTAATTTCCAGCCTCTGCCAAGCCTAACTCTATTATTATTCTCTCTTTGTCCCTTTTCCCCAGTGGTCCATCTGTCCTGAAAGGGCAAGATCTCCTCACCACTGAGCCCATGCTTGCAGCTCAGATCCCTCAGCAGTGTTGCCCACTCAATCCAATCAGGAAATTAGGTATGGAGGACTCCCTGCTTTAAATTTGGTGCCTATCCTCCATGGCTGCTGCTAACTGGTGACTGCTCTGAGATTACTCCTCCTCCTGCCCTCTCCACTACTCGTAATATTTCTGCCTGAATTTTGTAAACCTGCAGTCAGACTTCTGCTCCTATTTTTTTGCCACTTATTTTCTAAACCTCTTGTTTCTCTCCTTTAAACATCTGACTAGGAGCTAGATAGCTATTTGTGTCACAGCCTTTTTGCCACTGTAATTCACAGCTAGTGACATTTATCACAGCCTGCAAATTACTGCTAATCCATATCAATTTCAGCTGTACTTACAGCCCATCATTTAGTGTTTTTTATTGTTACATTCTTTAATTACTGTGCTTATAACTAGTAAATTAATGTGTTTTATGCCATTTCTGAATGGCATTTTAGACCAAGTTCATTGGTGTGGCTAATGTTAATTTTTTTCTCTTTTCTTTGTCTGCTCCTGCTAATCTTTCTTACTTCTCCAGTCCCTGCACCCTTAGCAGCTTGTTGCTCAGCTCTGATTCTAACCCTCTCCCCGTTTTAACTCCAGACCCCTCCTTGTTCTTTTGTCTCCTTTGTTTCCTTGAATTTCCCACCACTGCCCAACCTAACTCTAATATTATTCTCTCTTTGTCCCTTTTCCCATGGGGCCCATCTGCCCTGAACGGGCAAGATCTCCACCACTGAGCCCACACTTGTGGTTCAAATCCCTCAGCAGAGTCACCTGCTTGCTCCAGTCAAAACTAGGTATGGAGGGCTGCCTGCTTTAAATTTGGTGCCTACCCTCCATGGCTGGTGCTAATTGGTGTCCTCTCTGAGATTAGTCATCCTGCCCTCTCCAGTACTAGTAATATTTCTGCTCAAATTTCGTAAACTTGCAGCCAGACTTCTGCTCCTATTTTTTGCCACTGATTTTCTAAACCTCTAGCTCCCACCCTGTCTGGGCTCTTTCTTTTATAGCATAACGTGAGTCACATAATTGGTAGCATTTGTTATTAGCTAAGTACCCACTTCTCCACTAGCTCATCATCTGTCAACACTAGAGGCAGCCTAGTGCCGTCTGATTTTGTCCAACTCTTTCTTCTGCTGCCTTGCATAAATCTCTCTGTGTTTTTTCTCCCTCCGACTTCACCATGTCATCAAGCTCTCCCATTCCTGCCATGTTCATGTCCTTTCAAATTCCACTGCTTCTCCTACTTCTCCTCCTCCTCCTCCCCTCCTCTATTATCCTACCCTCACCATCTCCCAAACAACTCCACTCTGGAATCTTTTACAGCTCTTAATGACTCCAATATCTCTTCTAATTGCATTACTATCACTTCAACTCCTTTCCTTCACCACTGGAACCATTTTCAATTGTCTTCTGCAGCCCCTCTTTTTCCTGCTCTCTGCTTACTTATCTTTATCAACCTCCTACTTAAGCTCTCAACAACCCCAATTCATGAACCTTCCACCCAAAAACTACATAGACCATGGCAATTCCTTAAAACCCCCCCAACTACATTACCTCATTATAACCATTCTACTCCTTTCATCTGGCAACATTTATCCCAACCCTAGTCCACCTGCAGTTGCTCACTCTGGCCCCCCCAAATTATTTGTGGGCAAAATCCTACAAATCCTCTAACCCTACCAAATGACCTCAAGCTATTGCTGCTAGATATATACAACCTTCTACCTAAATGTGACTTCTTGCAAGCCATGCAAGTCTCGCTGACCCCAGACATCCTAATCCTATCAGAAACCTGGTTAAATACTAAAATCCCTGACCACTCCAATTCCTTTCCTGGTTTTCCCCTAGCCAGACAAGATAGACTTGGCAGAAGTGGGGGGTGGTGATGTACATCTCTTCCTCCTTACAGTATGCTATTACCCACTCAACCACGCTACCTAAAAACTATAAGGCCCTCATTATCCAGTTCTCACAACCCTTTTCCATTCCAGTCTTTGTAGGTGGCATCTACAGTCGCCCCAACCTCCCATCTTTGGTTGCTACAGACCTCACCACTAACATTGTCTCACACTCCCAATCACGTGAACTGTTCCTCACTGGGGACTTTAACTTAAACTGGCTGTCTCCCTCCAATAGTAAATTCTGACACATCATTGTCTCACATAACTTAACCCATCTTAATCAATAACCAACCCGCATAAACTCAAAAACCCCAAACCACACTTTGTTAGATTTGGCACTCACCTCCGACCCGCATCGAGTTATCAGTTTGGGTAACCTTCCTGATGCTTTAAGTCACCATCACCTGACTTATCTGGTTCACAAGGTCCATTGGCCTAAACCCCCACGTGAAATACTACTACTGCGCTCGTACAATTCCCTAGACATTACTCCTCTCCTCCATGACATAGCAAACACCGACTGGACTCCACTAACCACTACTCCCCATGTGGATGCTGCTGTAGTCTATTTTAAGGATAAATTCCTCTCCATCTGGAAACATTATGCCCCTTACAAGCATTCCAGGGTGCATGGCAACCATGTCTCTTGGGTCTCTCCAGAGCTCCTGGCATGCTTTGGAGCACGTGACCATGCCTCGAGGAAGCACATGTCAACCGATCTACCAAGTGACTATATAGCTTACTGCAAACTCCACAACACATGCACAAAAACAACCAGATTAGCTAAGGCACAATACTTCTCTTCAACTTTCCACTCATATTTCAACTTCCCATTCAAATCTTGGAAAGTTGTTCATGCCCTCTTCTCTCCCCCCCCACCCCGCTTCTCCTGTCTTTATTATTAACAACACCCTGTCTGCTGACCATGCCACCATTGCCCAGGAATTCAACTCCTACTTCACTTTATGTGCCTCAGCAGGCAAGGCATCCCCATGCATTCTTAGCCCTGCCCCAGACTACAATTCCTTCTCCTTCTCATTGGTCTCACTGGTTGACACCCTCACCTGCTGTCCCTCAACCCATCGAATGGTAGTTCTCTTGATGAGCTTGTCCCTAAGCTTCTTTATCTCTCTGCCCCAGCTATTGCTCTCCCTCTTTCAGAAATCCTGAACCTCTCCTTCTGTATTGCTACTGTCCCTTAATCTGGAAGCGTGTTGTCATCATCCCCTCCCTAAAGGGGTGACTCTATCTCTCCTGGTAACTACCACCCTATTTCCCTGTTTCCTACCCTCACTAAACTCCAGGAACATCTAGTTCTCTCCCAAGTCTCCTCCTTTCTCTCTGCCTCAAACTTCTTTACCCTGTTCCAATCTGGATTCAGGAAAAAGCACTCTACTACCACCTCACTACTCAGATTCAGTGATTCCATTCTCACTGGAATGAATCATGGCTTAATCACCTTTACTGTCTTTCTTGGCCTAGCCAAGGCTTTTGAAATGGTTTCCCACCCCCTCCTTCTCCAATTCCTCACTTCTGCAGGGCTCTCTCCAGGAGCAACTAACTGGTTCCTGGCCTACCTTTCAAGGAGGGCACAATTGGTAAGAATTATAGAGTCCTGCTCCCCCTCCTCTCCAAATCCACACTGCTGGTGTTCCTCAGGGCTTAGTGCAGGGTCCCCTTCTCTTCTCCTTTTTTCCTAAATGACCTACCATCAGTCTGTCCTCTACCTCCATACACATGCACGCTGACAATATGGTCCACCATCTCCCCTGAATGTGAAAACCAGACTTCAGCTCAACTTCACCAGGCTCCAGCACTGGCTTGTTTCTCAACAGTTCTTCCTGAATGCCAAGAAAACAATCTCCATGACCTTTGGCACTAAGTAGAGGCTTGCTAGGCTTCCAGTCCTTCACCACCTTCCACACCCTGGATGGGACTACTCTTGAGGACACCTCCTCCTCCTTCAGATACCTTGGTGTATGGCTGGATCCACACCTAAACTTCTCTGGACACATTGAGGCCATCCTGAAAAAAACTGTGCCCCAAGTAAAGCACACTATACAGGAACTGTAATAGCATACCTCTTATGGCTAGGCATGCCATTCTTCAGAGGAGGATTCTCTCTATCTCTGACTATTGCAATGTAGTCTACAGTGCTGCACCCAAGTCCAGAAATGTATAAATTAATGCACAAACTGTTTATTTGGCATCCGGATATTACCAGGACACCTGCACTTCAGCACAACGCCTTCAAGGGGGATATGACTGATACACAGACACCACAGAATATATATTCTCAGTGATGATGTCATAATAATAAGAAATCAAATTTGAAATTCACACCAATCCAAACACATATTGTACTACAAAACATAAATAAATTCTCCATATTAGTAACCAAGTCCAAACCTCAGGACTATGATAGGCACTAATAAAGTTATTTTATAGCTATATACATATATATATATATATATATATATATATATATATATATATATATATATATGACAAGAAAAATACAAAAAGTGTATATAGAAAATCAATTATCCATTTAACTACATGTTCTTTTAGGGCTAACTATGTTGTACACACATCAATTCCTAGTACTTATTCATCATTATCTGAGCAAAAAGCATTTTCATTCTTATTTTTCCTTATTTTATTTAAGTTCTATTTTTAGCAAAAATAATATATATGTACATGGTGTGTGTATATAACACACAAAGAGAAGCAAGGATATCAACATAGATAGCTGAAGCATTAAATTACAGGTACTCTGGGTGCATATAAATCACAAATTGTCCAGGATGTATATGAAAACCATAAACCACCATAAAAAACCATGAGAGACAATACTCACTACCACACTTAGGTATGAAACAAGTGACATAAATGATGGGATAACATTTAGACAGCACAATGGATCACAATGGACTGAGACAAATGGTCGAGATGGAAAGGAACTATGACGTCATTATGTGAGCAAGTAAGTAATTTATTTATAAAAGGTGCCTTTCTTCAATGAAGGCACCTGTACATATCATGATTAATACAAACAAACAACATATTTGCTAATTTAAATACAACCTTAAATGCACATCCATTATAACTTAATACTCATTAAAATCACCGTATGCATATTTGAACAGATAAATTTTGAGTACAGTTTTAAACCCTTATCCACTTCTTGCCTTAAATGGGCAAAGGGATCTCCACTAGAGTGGGGATCAACTGGTTATAACATCTCCGAAGTTCCTAAATGGAAAAATGAGTCAGTGAATTTAAATATATTTTTGAAGCAAAAAAAAACTTCTTCATTTTTACTTATTCATTTTTACTTTACTTCTTACCATCTTTCAGAAATGGTTTAAGGTCCCATTGGTCATTGAGACCATCTGGTTTCACTGTTTTAAACTTAGAAATCCATTTGCTTTCCTTTTAAGCAATTCATTCACCCTGTCACCCCCATATCTGAGTGGAGCTTGCCACTGTAGCTGTGGTGGTTGTGAGGGCCCTCATTTGCCTCGCCCTCCCCCCAAGCCGGACCCCTGCTTACTCGACTCCCCAGAGGAAAAAGACAGCTGTGGTGGTCGTAAGGGCCCTCGGTTGCCTCACTCTCCCCCCAAGCCAGACCCCTGCCAACTCGACTCCACGCAGGGAAAAAAAAGACAGGTATGGATGCACGGAGCTGCTCACACTTTGGTGAACCTGCTTAGTAGGAGGACAAAGGCTCCTGGATCTTTGGCGCCATTTTTAAAAGACTTGTGGAATTAAATGTCGTCACAGTAGTGAAGATAAAAGGTGCCTTTCTTCAACAAAGGCACCTGTACATATCATGATTTAACACAAACAAACAACATATTTACTAATTTAAATACAACCTTAAATGCACATCCATTATAACGTAATACTCTTTAAAATCATCGTATTCAGATTTAAACAGATAAATCTTGAGTGCAGTTTTGAACCCTTATCCACTTCTTGCCTTAAATGGGCAAAGGGAACTCCACTAGAGTGGGGATCCACTGGTTATAACATCTCCAAAGTTCCTAAAATGGAAAAATGAGACAGTGAATTTAAATGTATTTTTGAAGCAAAAAAAAACTTCATTTTTACTTATTCATTTTTACTTTACTTCTTACCATCTTTCAGAAATGGTTTGAGGTCCCATTGGTCATTGAGACCATCTGGTTTCACTGTTTTAAACTTAGAAATCCATTTGTTTTCCTTTTAAGCAATTTGTTCACCCTGTCACCCCATATCTGAGTGGAGCTTGCCACTCTAGCTGTGGTGGTCATAAGGGCCCTCGGTTGCCTCACCCTCCCCCCAAGCCAGACCCCTGCCAACTCGACTCCTCGCAGGGAAAAAAAAGACAGGTATGGATGCACGGAGCTCCGCACACTTTGGTGAACCTGCTTAGTAGGAGGACAAAGGCTCCTGGATCTTTGACGCCATTTTTAAAAGACTTGTGGAATTAAATGTCACCACAGTAGTGAAGATAGTTTTTGTAGCACTTTAAATCTTCTCAGTTTGTACTGGAACCTCTTTGTTTAACTTGGAACCTTAAGTGAAGCTATTTAGAAAGTAGAAAAGTCTCAGTTTGCGTCAGGTGCCTTAAATGATTTTACACAGCAAACGTTACAGCATAAAATTGATTAACTAAGCTGCTAAAGTATCTGTTTGCCTCAGGTGCCTTAAATGACTTTACACAGCAAAAGTTACAGCATAAAATTGATTAACTAAGCTGCTAAAGTTTTTGTTTACCTCAGGTGTATTAATTTTATTTCAAGCACACATAATAGTTTTTGGGAGCTCAAGCAGCTAGTCCCAGGCCCAATTCAAATCAGTACAACTATTGCATTGCTCGCTCTGCTTTCTCAGCCCCTCCCTCTGCCTACCTGTGTATACATTCGGTGCTTTTTTCTCTTCTTTCTCTGCTGTGGTGGTCATGAGGGCCCTTGGTTGCCTCGCCCTCCCCCCAAGCCGGACCCCTGCTGACTCGACTCCCCACAGGGAAAAAAAGACAGGTACAGATGCACGGAGCTGTGCACACTTCAGTGAACCTGCTTAGTAGAAGCCCTGATGGATGCTCCACACCAGCTCCCCACCACCACCCTTGCTGAGCATCTACATATATAGCTGAGATTACGTGAGCTGTATAACCTATCAGCTCACTTTCCCATTTGCAGGTTCTCAGCTTTCTCCACTAGAGATCACATCTCACTTTTCTGTCCATTCTATCCTCATCAGCTGGCTGAAGGGAAGGACCCTGTTACTTCATAATCTGGCTGCAGCTTGCCTTGTTGGAGCAGGCGGTGGAAATAGCCTGCAAAACTAATTTTGAAAACAAGCTCAGCTCGTCACGGCCCCATTCCCTGTCCAAATTGGGGACCTGTGTCAATAAATTGCTCTGAACTACAATAACACAGTGTTCAGCCTGCTCCACTCATTGCTGACCTCCCTGTGGTGGCCAAAAAATTTGCATATATCTAGCCCCATTTTTAATCTGATCCCTGTCTGTAGTGCCCTAGTCAAAATCCTACCAAATCAGTTACAGCAAAATTGCTGCTTGATTCTCTCTTACTATTGCTGATTCCTTAACCCAGCTGACTGGTGCTTGCGGCTGCATCCGTAAACCAACTACCAACCCCCTCTCAAGTCATCATGTTGCCTCCTCAGAGACAGGAGGTAAAGGGTCTAAAGATTGCCCACCTCAATACTCGTAGCATCCTTGCCAATCACTCAGATCTAATGGCATGGGTTGCCTACTATGAAACCAGACCTCCTCGGGGTCTCCAAAACTAGGCTCAAACCTGTACACCCCAAATCTGCCTGCGCTCTCCCTGGCTACCTTGTGATCAGACAGGACAGGGAGGGTATAAAACATGGGAGTGGGTTGTTGCTATATTCTAAATCTCATCTAAAAGTGATGGACATATCCCAACCCTTCCCCCTCCTGTGAGTTTATACATGCCCTCCTCCTATTAGGTAACACTAAGAAGCTTCACCTGGCCTGTGTCTATAATCCACCAAAAGTTGGTGTTCGTGGGCTCTCCTACCTAATTGACTGCCTCAGCCCCAAAGTGAGGACTAGTGAACTCCTAATGTTTGGGGACTTCAACCTCAACTGGCTGAGTGGGAATGTAAAGATCTACGAACCCCTTCTATCTGGCCTTGCCCTCAGCCAACTCATTACCAAACCCACCAGACCCTCTTCATCCAGGGAAAATGGCTCTCTGCTCGACTGGATGCTGTGTAATAGGCTAGACCATATATCAGCCTCTGACCTCCTCCCTGATTCGATCTCAGATCATTCCCCTACATACTGTATCTGGAAGTTTCTTAATCCCAGGGTCTCACCAAAAGTCATACAGATGAGACATTACTCAAACTTTGACTTAAACAACTTTCATACTGACCTCAGCCTGATGGACTAGACCCCGGTATTTGCAGACCTGGACCCCTTGGTTGCCCTGGACAGCTTCTTAACCATTTTTACCCCATTACTCAATAGACATGCCCCACTTTTTAAAAGAAGAGTGAGGGGCACAGTCACAAAATGGTTACAAGGGGAACTGTTTGCCCTGATGAAGCTTAAGGACAAAAGTTGGCTTAAATAGAAGGCCTCTGGGAACAGATCTGACTTCGAGGTCTACAGGCAACTTAGGAATTCATGCAAATGGGCGATTCACTTGGCAAAGAGCGATTTCTGCAAATCATTCCTCGAAGTGTCTGCCAAGAATCTGAGGAGTTTCTGGCGCACAATAAAAACACATCGTAAATGGTCCAGCCTGTCAGCAGGTTCCTGACTTGCTAATAAATGGAATCAGTAGCAATAATGCCCACACGATAGCAAATACTTTCAATGGCCTGTTCTCAGACCTGTCTGATTACACCTCTATGCCTTCAATCTCAAATGATCTGGGTCCTACTCCTGGTGCTCCACCCCATCCTCCTCTCCCTCCCTTCTACTTTCAGTCTGTCTCCTTCAAAGAAACCCAGAAGCTTCTAGTAGGTCTCTCCCGTTACTCCAGTGCTGGACACGACAACCTTGTGCCAAAACTGCTAAACCTGGGGGCCCCCTTCTTGGCCCGTCTGATCTCCCACATTCTTAACTTCTCGCTCATATTGGGGGTCTGCCCCTGCCATTTGGAAGGTGGCCCGTGTGATCTCTGTCCTCAAGCATGGCAATCCCAAATTACTTAAGAACTATAGACCCATAGCAATTCAATCTTCAGTTAATAAGCTGCTTGAAAACGTAGTGGCCTCACAGATTTCCCTCTTCTTCCAAACCTATGGCCTTCTCTCACCTGAGCAGCATGGGTTCCAAAAAGGACACAGCACCTCCACTGCCCTTGCACAGGTCACCTCCAAAATCAGAACTGCAACTGATCAAGGCAAACTCATGGGGGCTGTCTTCATCGACTTGTCCAAGGCCTTCGATCTGGTTGATCACACCCTCCTGGGCTCTGCTCTCCAGTCTTTTTGCCTCTCCCCCCATCCAAGTCTGGTTTTCTAATTATCTCTGGGGTAGGAAACAGCACATGAGGTTCCAAAATGCCATCTCTGGCCTATCACCAGTAGCCTATGGGGTACCTCGGGGGTCGGTCCTTGGTCCCCCATTGTTCTCCCTCTTTATAAACCAGCTGCCTTCAATCCCAACCTTCAGACATGTTTCTCTGTATGCTGATGATATGGTGCTCCTTGCCAGTCATAAAATATTGATGACATAAACTCTAGACTAAACTCAGATTTTGGTTGCATCCAATCCTGGCTCAAGGCAAGTAAGCTTGTCATCAACCTGCAGAAGATGCAGATGATGTTATTCGGTTCTCATCCCAAGATGAGAGCATGCCTGGCTGAGCTCAGAGTCGTTGGCACTGATGGCACCCCTGTGATGGTGGTGGAATTGTTCAAGTACTTGGGGATGACTCTTGACCCCCAAATGGATCTCTCTCTCTCTCTCTGCACATACTTTACTCCTGTAAGGCCACAAACTGCAAATTAGGACTCGCGTACAGAGCAAAAAGGTTGTCTCACCCCAGCTGCCAGACATGCCCTGGCAAAAGGGGTCTTCCTCCCCTCGCTTTGCTGTGGGCTCACCTCCTTCATGAATGCCCCAAAGCCTGGCTCTCCAAATGGGACACCTTGTATAACAACATATGTCACTTCGCCCTATCAGCCTCTCGTCTCACCCATCGTTGTCTGCTTTACTCTAGACTGGGTTGGCTCTCCCCTAGTAACCATCGATCATTCATTATGGGCAACTTTACGGATAACATCATCCAGTCATCTACTCCTCTGGCACTTGCTGACCTCCTCCAGCCTGCCCCCTCTGGCTATCAGCTGAGGTCCACCGAATCCCAGGCACTTATGGTCCCTAAGACTCATTCCTTGCGGGAGATCGAGCCTTTGTGGCTCTTGCCTCTAGAATCTGGAACCTCCTTCCTCCTCATGTAAGAACTGCCCACTCCCACAGCTGCTTCAGGTCCTCCCTCTGTCCCCCGTAGTCCACCCTCCATGAAGTGCCTGTGAAAAATCCTGGCCGTGGGCATGCACTTATTCCAAAAATAGCAAATAAACAAATATCACAAATGTTGTTGCTGTTGACACTGGTCCTAATTCCCTGGCTGCCCTCCCTGGGTTGTCATGCCTCATACTGAATTGCATTAAATTGTTCACTGCCTGTTGCCTGTCTGTAGTTGATTGGTTATACCTGTCTGTACCATGTCTGACAGTTGGACCCCAGTCTCTGTACTTTGTTTCTGCTGGTCCTTCTTGCTTGTATTCTGACTGTACCTTTGTGTAATTTGTTGCTAGCCTCTGTACTGTTATTTGCCTATACCTTTGTAATTCTCCCGGGTCACACCTGAAATAGGCACGTGACTGTCTAGTGTGCTTACCTGGTAAACAAAAGCTAAATAAATAAATAAACTTCAAACTTTTGGATCAGAATTGTGCATTATTGAAAAGTGTTCACCAGTTGGGGTATCCATTTTCACATTTACTATATTTCTAACATGTTCCTGCACCCTGGTTTTTAGGGCCCTTGTTGTGCGTCCTATGTACATACACTTGCAGTCACACCATAAAACATAAACTACAAATGTGGTGTCACAATTGATAAAATCCTTAACATCATACTCTTGTCCTGTAAGTGGATGACTGAATTTTGATCCCACTCTGTAGTAACTGCATATGTTACACCTCTGGCATTTGAAATTTCCTTTTGGTTTTGTGCCTAGCCACATGCTTTTTTTTTCTGGTTGCAAAAATCTGCTGTGTACTAATTTCTCTTTCAGGTTCTGCACTCTTGAAAAAGTTATTCTTGGTTTAGATCCTACAGCCTCCCCCAGACGAGTATCAGTATGTAATAGGTGCCAATTTCTGTAAATTATGCTACCTATTTGTCCTGACCAATTATTGTACTTGGTAACAAAAGTCACAGGAAAGTTATTGTGTGAAGGAAGGGGAGGGGGATTATCTGTCTCAATAGTTCCTCTCTATTCCTAATAAAGGCCTTACTCATAGCCACTGTTAGTGTTTCTTCACAATACCCCCTGTCAAGAAATCTCTGCCTGAGTACCTCAACTTGTATGAGGAAATCTGTATCCTCAGAGCAGTTTCTTCTTAAACGTAGAACTGTCCATATGAAATGGATTCTTTCAGTTTTCTAGGGTGGGCACTATTGGCTTTGAGTAGGTTGTTAGTGACAGTAGGTTTTCTGTGGCATAATGTAGTTATACTATTATTTGTTCCAAATGGTTTATATAACTCCAAATCTAGAAATTCAGTTTTATTCTGATCTGACCTGTGAACAAAATGCATGTTGATCTCATTATGTTTGCTTGCACGCATGTGCAAGAAACATAGTGCCATCATCGGAGATTTCGGAGGTGTGTCATCTCTTCCTCCAATTCAGGCAGTGAGCTGGCAGGCTCGGCCCCTGTAAGCCAATGCATTTTGGAGCTGTCTATGACATGCTCCAAAATGCAGTGGCATACAGTTGAAAGGGGAGCTACGGCAGGTGAGCAGCGATAAGATGCTGCTCCGCATGGCTCCCCAGCCGCAGGCGTCACCCCGCCAGACGCAGCGTATAGCCGATGGGTGCCCAATCCCCGCCGGGCTGAGCTGCATCGCCTCCTCCCCCTTCCCAGATTTGGTGCCACACTGGGAGCCCACCCCAGCGTGGCAATCAATGATTTGCCCGACGGGTGCCCAATCCCCATCGGCTGAAGCATACCAAGGTCCTTGTGCCACGCTGAGAGCCCACCCAAGCGTGGCACTTCGATCACTTGACGTCTTTTTCCCCCCCTGTAAACAAAACCCCCGCATCTCCCGAGCCCCTCCCACATCCCGCACCCACCCACTGCGCACCCAGCCTCCCCACCCCTCACCCCATACTTACCTCCGGACTCTGACGCGACGATCTTCGGTGGACCGGGAACACGTCTGCACTCTTCAAAGGCGACCGCGAACTGAGGAAATGCCGGTAAGCTGTATAATGGGCTAGATAGGAGGGGTTCAACTTTATTGCATATCTCAGGCATTTTTGGGAATTTTTGCACCAAATTTTCAACATGGGGTTTTTGGGACCCCTTCTCATGAATGATGTCACTGTCATGGCGTTATTCTGGCTCGAAGGGTGATTTCACGCAGTGACTGCGCAGTGACTGCGAAATCACCCTTCAGGACCGAATACCACCATGACAGTGACATCATTCATGAGAAGGGGGCCCAAAACCCCCATGTTGAAAATTTGGTGCCAAAATTCCAAAAAATGACTGTTTGACGAGCGTGCGTTGCGCAGTTCCTACGCAGGCTCGTAAGTTCGCGAAATTTCAATATTTTCACTCCAGATTTTCAACATTGCCATTTCACCACACTGTCTTATGAGTAGTACAGCTGTCATTTTTCACATCTCACCCAAAATGTGTTTCCACCCTTGTAGCGCAGAATGGCGCAGTCGGTGTGCGAAATCAATGTACGGGACACGTTAAGGAAATCACCATGTCACTGTTCATGAGCAGAGATCTTAAAAAGGCAATGTTGAAAATTTGGTGACAGAATTCCTAAAAATGACTGTTTTACGAGTGTGCGTTGCACAGTTCCACGCATGCTCGTGGGTTTGCGAATTTTCAATATTTCCACTCCAGATTTTCAACATTGCCATTTTTCCACACCTCATAGAGCAGTACAGCTGTCATTTTCACATCCTGCCCAAATGTGTCGGTTTCATGTAGCTTACAATGGCTTAGTCGGTGCAAGCCTCAATGTATGGGACACATTAACAAAACCACAGTGACACTGTTCATGAGCAGAGGTCTAAAATGGCTATGTTGAAAACTTGGTGGGAAAATACCTGAAATGACTTTACGGCGTCGTTGCACAGTTCCTATGCATGCTTCGTAAGTTTGCAAATTTAATATTTTCACTCTAGATTTTCAACATGTCCATTTTATTAAACTTCCTTATGAACAGTACAGCTGCAATTTTTCATATGTCACCCAAAATGTGTTATCGCTACATGAAGCATTAATGGTGCTGTTGCGCGGTAAAGCAATGTTTAGGACAGATTAAGAAAATCACAGTTACACTGTTCATGAGCAGAGATCTTAAAATGGCTATGTTGAAAATTTGGTGACAAAAGTCCATAAAATGACTGTGTTACGAGTGGGCATTGTGCAGTTTCCACGCATCCTCGTTAGTTCATGACTTTGTAATATTTTCAGTCCAGATTTTCACTAGTGGCATTTTTCAACACTTCCTTATGAACAGTACAGCTGCCATTTTTCACAACATGCCCGAAGTGTGTTTTCACACTTTCAGTGCAGAGATGCGTGGTCGCTGTTGGAAATCATTGTTCGGCACAGATAAATAAAATCACAGTGACACTGTTCATGATCGGAGGCACCAAAATGCCTGAGTTGACAATCTGCTATAAAATATCCCCAACCTACTTATATAACGGGTGTGCATTGCACAGTTTCTATGTACTCCGTGACTTCACCATTTTTAAATATTTTACTACACATTTGCAACATAGCCATTTTACCCTCCCCATGAAAGAGTTCAGCTGTCATTTTACAGCCTGTTCGGAATATTTTTGCACCTGTGGTGCTAAATCCCGTAGTCACTGTGCATAAGCAGCTTTCGGCTACCAAACTGATATTCCCCCTGTTCATGACTTGGGGTCACAAAACAAACATGTTGAAAATTTGGAGTTAAAATACCAACGAATGCCTGAGGTATTAAGCTTTTCAACTAAATCGCCCAACCCTATAGAGAATGACAGGAATCAGGGGTGTGACTTGGGATTCTTGCCTGTGTTGCTGTGATGATTAGTGTCAGTGGCTCAGTAGGTAGCACACTCGCCTCTGAGGCCGGGAGATCAGAGGGCTGTGGGTTCAGTTCCCACATCTGGCACTTGAGTTAATATCCCAGTACTGAAACTGTAGTGCAGCATGAGAGGGGTGCTGCACTTCTGAGGTGGCATCTTTCGGATGAGACGTTAAACCGAGGTCCCATCTGCCTGGATTGGTGGTAGTTCAGGTGGATGTTAAAGATCCCATGGCACTTATCGAAAAAGAGTAGGGGAATTTCCCCGGTGTCCTGGCCAAATTTCCCTCATTCACTAAAAATACCACCAACAGCTTAATCTGGTTCAAGGTCAGTTGGCATTCATCTGTATCCCTCCCCGGTCATGCCTGAAAATAGGCAGGATTTGTCTAGTGCGCTTACCGGTCAACAAAACTAAATAAATAAAATAAACAAAAATGCTCATACCATTCCACACCCTGCAGTCACTGAGAGGCATCGAGGTATGCCTTGGACTCTTCAGCCCCAAACTTCACCCCATTCACCTATATTGCACCCATCTCACCGTATTTCCTAATGAAATGGGATGCGCATAAGGGCCAAAGACCCCAAGGAACACGTGACACTTGTCAGTCTCTGCAGAGTGGGATGTGGTGAAATGGCGTGGCCGTTATGCCTGATGACCCAAATGCACACCCCAATGCCTGTCACCCTCTGCAGGGTGGTGGGGGGGTTGGCTTCAGTTCAATACTTCACTGCCATTCCTATTACGCAGCTCTGTAACTTCTACACTACCACTGCCAATGCCAGTAAGCAAACATTCGGCATTGACAAATGCTTGTTTTTATTTAACCACTAAACAAACTGTACCACTTCTTATGTATCACCATCCCATACGTTCAAAATGTCATCAATAAATCGGGTCCAAAATTCAATTTTATCCAGAAATGGTTCTGAGTTCTGGAATACTGTCAGTTCCTCCCATTTCCCTAGAAAGAGATTTGCATATGATGGTGCCATAGAGGCCCCCATGGCAGTACCACAGACCTAAAGGTAATTTTCTCCAAGAAATTCAAAGTGATTGTAAGAATGAACTGAATAGCTTTTAACAAGAACTCCACTGGTACTGTACATTTTCATTATTAACCTCTTTTTCTAGGTAGAACTGACAAGTATTAATCCCTTGTATATGCTTTATGTGGGTATACAGTGATTCAGCATCAATTGTTACCCACTGCATAGTGTCTTTCCATTCAAAATCTTTTAATTTAGAGATGACATGTGTGGTATCCTTAGTAAATGATTTAAGATTCCTAACTTCTTATTGTAAAAAGAAATCAACAAACTGTCCTAGTTTTTCAGTAACTGAGCCAATCGAAGACATAATTGGTCTCCCAGGGGGGTCCCACATATTCTTATGTACTTTGGGAAGGATATAATAACATGGGATTACTGGGTTCTCACACCATATGTATTTAAGTTCCCTTTCAGTGATTTTCCCTTTTACAGCTGCCTCCTGTAACAACTGATTAAGTTCTACTCTAAACTGATTAATGGGATTCTGTTTCAGTTTTGTATAGCTACAGGTGTCTTTAAGCATTCCTTGGATGATGGATAAATAATGTTCCCTATCCATAATCACAACATTTCCTCCCTTATCTGCTGGTTTAATCACAATACTCATATCAGTTTTTAATTCTTTCAAGGCTGCTGCCTCACTCAGTGTAAGATTATTATTGCTAAAGATTGCTAAAGATGGGCTAGCCGTCGGACTGTTTTTTGCTGCGCTTATGTTTTACTGCACTTATGTTTTACTTTTATTAGTTTTATTTTAAAGTTTTATTTTAAAGCATCTTTTGTTTCACGTAGGATCTGAAGACCTGAAGACTTGGATATACTCTGTTCACAGAGTACTTTTGTGTTTTCGACCGTAATTCGGATCGAGGAGAAGCTATTGAGTGCTGGGGGCTTTTTGCAGAAGCACTCTTGTGTTTTCGATTGAAATCTGGATCGTGGAGAAGTTGTCAAGTGTCAGGGGCTTAGCACTTTGTTTGTTTTTCACCTTTGATTTTTATTTTGTTTGCCGCTATATTTTAACCACGTTTCGAGTGTTCGTGGTGGGATGTTCCTGGTCTGGACTTCAGGATCTTGGGATATTGTGCGGCTTGACGTTTGAGTCCGTTTTGGGAACTTAGCTGCCTTTTTGGCAGTTTGGCGGCTTAGTTTTATGCGACGCTTGCCTCTTTTAGCGCGACCTTCTTCCTGGCATTCTTGGAGGATTAGTTTTCGTTACATGGGATCTGGAGGAGTTGGGAGTCACTGGGAACAAGTTCATTAAGGATTTTGGAAGCTTTTTGAACTGTCAAGTCCACGGAGTTTGATCAGGATTCTATAGTCTACACGTCTGGAGTACTGTGCTATAAGTCGATATTTTTGTGACCTGTTTAATTGTGGCTTTGATTTACTTAGCCTGTTCCACTGGCTTTTTTGGGGCACTAGAAGGGTTGGTGACTTACACAGGGGCTGGGATCAGGGCCTGCTGGAGGGCTGGCCCTTTGACCCTATTCCCCTAGACTCCCGGTGGAGTTGGTCGGGGGACTGATTCAGCCTGGAGTCATGGTGGTGGGTCACCATTATAGCCCGGTACTGCCTCTTAAATAACTGGCTGGATCCTGCGGCTTGGTGTGTGACTCTCCTTGGAAACTGATTTGAATTTTCTCAACCTTGAATCCTGCTTGGAAACTTTTGGCTGACTGGATGTATTAAGGACTTGGGGCCAGTATTATCGGATCTTCCAGTGCGCTAAGAAGTGGCCTGAAGAGACCCAGCAAGATAAGTGACTGTGGATATATCTACCATCTATATAAATATTTTTTGAGAAATTGATTTTTAGTTGGCTTGCATGGTTCTGGTGGTCCTTGGTTGGTGTCTCACACAGTGGAGGGGAGTGTGATTGGCTGGAAGGCTGGTCCTTAATCTTCTCTCCTCTATACTCCTGGGGCGGCTGGCTGGAGGGTTGTCCTCCCCCGGAGTAGAAGTTGTGGGCCACCGATCCTCTTGGACTGGTCGGTTCCTGCGACCTGCTGGCAGCTTTCACCTTTTGTTCAGCCTAGGTGGATGATGAATGTTGGTTTATTGTATTTTTGAATTTTATTTGTTGATGTTATTATATTTTATAGGATATGTGTTGTTTAGTTATTTTTTGAGGGATAATGTAAGCAGTGAGAGTGCTTGTTTCCATCTTATATTCCACCCTCTCTGGTTCAGTGAGAGAGTCCCGGAGGGTGGTCTTTAAATTTTTCCCTGTTTGTATTTATTTATTTATTTTTATTTTAGTTATTAGTTTTGTTTTATTATTTTATTGTCGCCTGGCCGTGAGAGGGCTTGTGGATATAAAATAATTTTAATTAAATTTAATAGTTATTATATTAGAATATTGGTTTATTTTTATTTTTTGTTTTAGTGGTGGATGGTGGTGTTGTTTTACTTGTTGTTTTATTTTATTTGTTGTTTTTAACTTTGTTGAGCAGCCCGATGTGCTTGCTAGCTCCACCTGTTGTTCGTTACTCGGCCTCCACTCACAATACCCTCCGCCCCTTTTTCCTTTCCCCCTTGCCAGCTCATGTTTATCATCCTTGTCGGGCTCTAGGGATTGTGCGAAGGGGGAGGGGGAATTGGGGGGGTGCAGGGGGTTGTGGACAGCGGAGTGAGTGGTGCTCTCCCATAGGGGTGGTTAGGCCTCAAAGATGCCCTGGGGCGAAATGGCCTCTGGAGCGTGGTAGTCCCGTCTGGTCCCCATACCCAAGGGCACCTCCTGTTCTGGAGGGCAAGTGGTTGGGTCAACTCGTCAACCTCGTCCAACTCGGGCGCTGTTGTGCAATGCCAGATCTGTCTGCAGTAAGACTGGTCTTATTGCGGACTTTGTCGCTAGGGCAGACCTGGCTTGCATTACCGAGACCTGGTTGGATGGGAATGCAGCCCCATTTTTAGAGGCTGCTGTTCCCGCCAGGTTCTCGGTTATACACTGCCCGAGATTGGATCCCGGGGGGTGGGGGTGGCGGTCTGTTTTAAGACTGAATTGGGCCTAACTGGTGTTCCAGTTGAGGAAGCCAGATCATTTGAGTGTACTGTGGTAGCTGGTGTGGGGTGCAGGATTGTTCTCATCTACCGTCCACCAGGGGATGAGAAACTTTTCCTGCAGGAAATAGCAGATTTCGCCACTGAAATGGCCTTGGAATCGCCCAGATTGATGGTGCTAGGCGATTTCAATGTGTGGGTCAACGACGAATCTTCGCTTTTTGGTCAACATTTCCTCCAGGTGATGACATCACTGGGCTTCACACAGGTTGTTTCCACAGCTACTCACAAGGGGGGTCACTCTCTTGATCTGGTTTTCCTCCTGAGGATTGAGGTGTCTGATTTGGTGGTGGAACCAGTCAGTTGGCCTGATCATTACTCAGTTGGGTTCAATTTTCAGGCCCCCCCTGGGTAGGTCGGCCCCTGTGGAGTTGGTCAAGTACTGCCCATTGCGGGACATTGTCCCTGAAGACCTGATGGCGGTTATTGATCTCTCGTTGTTTGACAAATTGTGCTCTGATCCTGAGCAGCTGATGGTGGCCTATAATGGGGCCATCTCGGCTGCTCTTGATCAGATTGCACCAACCTGTGTTCGCCCCCTTCCACGCCGTCCCGTTGCCCCTTGGTTTGATGGAGCGCTGAGAGGGTTGCGGAGATTGGGGCGTAGGTTGGAGCGTCGGTGGAGGAAGACTGCCTCTGAGGCCGACCATCTTATTTTGCTAGAGCATTATAAGCTCTGCCAAACAGAAATTTCCTGTAAGAAGGCAGAATTCTTGTCCAGAGAAATCTCTGTCACTCGGAATCGACCGGCTCAGCTCTTCATAACTGTCGACAGACTGTGCAACCCAGTCTGTCGGCAGATCCGTCTAGTTTTTACGCAGAATGATTGCGAGGAGATCGCTCAATTCTTTGCGAATAAGGTGGAAGACATTCGGAGGCAGTGTCCTCGACCCCACTCTAAGGTTGTTGCAGTTGATCAGTGTTTTGTCGCAGAGCCCGGAGTTTCCTGGAGTTCCTTTAATCTACCGGATTTCATAGACACTATGAGGATTGCCCGTGAGATGCGCCCAACATGCTGTAGTTTGAATCTGGGTCCTACTTCCCTGATGATGGGATGTAGTGAGTCTATCAGCCCGGTTCTTGCTCGGATTATCCGGTGCTCTTTGGAGATGGGAGTTTTTCCTAGCTCTCTGAAGGAAGGGGTGGTGACTCCCCTTCTGAAGAAAGCTTCCTTAGACCTGAATGACCTAGCAAACTACCACCTGATCTCTAACCTCCCTTTTGTGGGGAAGGTTATTGAAAAAGTTGTGGCGGCTCAATTGGATAACCATTTGACCATCCATAGTTTATACGAACCTCTCCAGTGTGGTTTTCGTAAGAGGCATAGCACCGAGACTGCTCTGGTTAGGGTGCTCAATGATCTCCTGATGGCGAGAGATCGGAGACAACGTTCTATTCTGGTTCTCTTTGATCTGTCATCAGCTTTCAATACTGTGGATCATGGGGTTCTGCTCGAACGTCTGAGGTCCATTTGCGGACTTTCAGGGGCGGTCCTCAGATGGTTTTCATCTTACCTCCAGGGGAGAACACAGAGAGTGGTCTCTGGTTTACATTCATTCGGGCCTTCTCTCAGCCTTGTGGGGTACCTCAGGGCTCGGTGCTTTCCCCCATGTTATTCGCAGTATACATGCTACCCCATCGGAGACATTGTAAGATGGTATGAGCTGAGGTTTCACTGCTATGCTGATGATACCCAGCTCTACCTGTCTTTCGCACCTGACCAGGTTAGTGCTATCTCGGTGCTGAATAATTGCCTCACAGATATCCAAGACTGGATGAATACCATTGGTTTGAAGTTGAATCTGGGAAAGACTGAGGTTATGGTGGTGGACCCCGGTTGCAGGGTTGAGGGTTCAGGGGCGGGGTTCCCCTCTGGATTAATTCTAGGGGTGGCCCAGGTCCCTACCTCTGAACTGGTGCATAACCTGGGTGTGGAGCTTGACACTGGTCTGACCCTTCGTTAGCAGGTGTCTGCAGTTGTCAGGACTGCATTTTTTTATCTTAGAAATATCGCCAGGATTAGGCACCTGGTTCCACCCGGCGACTTGCCGGTTTTGGTCCATGCCTTTGTGACATCTCGTCTTGATTACTGTAACTCCCTGTACCTAGGGCTTGCTAGGGTTGATATCCACCGCTTGCAGCTAGTGCAGAATGCAGCAGCACGTTTGTTGACTGGGGCATCAAGAAGGTCTCATATTACCCCAGTGCTGCACACTCTGCACTGGCTGCCAATATAGTGGCGGATCACCTTTAAAGTGGGTCTTTTGACCTACAAAGCCGTAGACGGGTTAGGTTCTGACTACTTGAAAGAGCTTCTGGTGCCCTACACCCCTCTGAGACAGCTTCCCTTGGCTGTCGAGGGGTTGCTGGAGATTCCAAGGGTAAATTTGAAGTCCTCTGGAGCCCGTGCCTTTGGTTTCTCGGCTCCTTCCCTCTGGAATTCTCTGCCCCGTCAGCTCCGAGAGAGTACAACGGTGGGAAGTTTTAAAAGAGCCTTAAAGTCATTTTTATGGGATAGGGCATTCCCTGTTATACCGTAATTGGTTATTTTTAATATGTTATATTTGCTGTATTGTTTTATTGTTTGTATTGATATGTTGATGATTTGATGCTTTATGTACAGCGCTTGAAAATTTGAAAGGCGCTTAACTAAATAAATTTTATTATTATTATTTCTTGGCTTACCTGCCCATTGTAAAACATCATTTACTTCTTTTAAAACCACATTCTCAAAAGTTGTAATAGCATGGTTAAGTACACTTGGTTAAAAATCAGATGTTGGTGAAAAAAGCATTTTTCTCTGTTGTGCAATATTAAGATTACTCAAATTAGGGGGATTAGAACCCGAGGACCCTATTTTACCCTGTTCAATCTCATGTATAATGAAGTCTATGTCTTCTTCAAATCCCAATGTTTCACTTGCTGGTTCTGAGAAACTGCTTACATGTTCCTAATTCTGTAGACTTTCTTCTTCCCTTGTGAATCCCATTATATCCTGAAGACAGTTCGTTCCTGGTTTTCAACTAAAAAAATCTTTAAGTTTAATTTTTCGAAATAGCTTATATAGATCCACTTGTATTTGGAAATGATTGAGTGATAGAGTAGGCACAAAGGATAGACCAAGCTTCAACAATCTGATTTCTATTTCAGTGAGTACTTTCTCTGATATATTAATTACTTGGAGCTCTTGCCCCTGCCCCAGCCTCTCTCTCATCCTCTGGTCTTGCATTTTTTTTGTGAGACATTTGCCTCCTCTTGTCCCCCTTCTGGTTCTCCTGTGTCTTCCTCTGCTTCTCCTCCCTTGTCTTAAAAAGGACTTCGATCTCTACTTCTACTGTTTTCACCACTGTTATTTTCTAAACGAAACTTAGATCTGCTCCTACTTCTACTCTGGTAATTTCCTCTTCTTCTCCACACAATTATTCTCTCATTGTCAAAATCTTCTTGGTCCCTCAATAATTTCTTTTGCTTTTTTATCACAAGCTCCGTTTCATATTTCTTCAGTCTTTCTTTTATATATACTAACATACTAATTGCCAGCAGATTAGGCCTTACGGTCTATCAAGTCTGCTCGAACCTCAGATCCCTAGTTGGCTGCCAAAGCCCCCCCACTTGTGTTCCAGAAACACCTATCATCCATCCCCACCCCCCTGGGCCAGGCCATCATCTGATACATCTGCTTTCTGTGTCTGTCCCACCCTCTCTTGAAGCCCTCCACTATGGATCTCTGAACCAGCTCACCAGGCAGAGCATTCCAAGGGTCCACCATCCTCTCAGTGAAAAACCTCCTCCTCTTTCCCCCCTCACCCTTCCACCTTCCAACTTCAAACTATGCCTTCTGGTGATACCTCCCTGCTTTAGTATAAAGATCCCCTCCGTGTTTATCCTATTTATTCCCTTGAGGTACTTGAAGACCTCAATCATGTCCCCACGTCTCTCCTCTTCTCCAATGAAAACAGGCAGAGCTCCTCAAGTCTGTCCTCATACGTCAAAGCCCCTACTCCTCTACCATCTTAGTTGCCCTCCACTGTACCCTCTCCAGGAGCTGTATGTCCCTCTTCAAGTGTGGTCTCCAGTACTGTACACAGTGCTCAAGGTGTGGTCTAACCAGTCCATTGTACAGCGGCAGAATCACTTCCCTGCTCCAAGAGGTGATCCCCCTTACGATGCATCCCAGCATCCTGTTTGCCTTGCTAGCCACTCTCCTGCACTGCTCAGAGTTATTCATATATGCATCCACCATGACCCCTAGGTCTTTTTCCCCTGTTGAGGCCTCCAGTGCCTCCCCTCCCAGGGTGTACCTGTGTTTTAACACCTTTCATTTGGTGATATTGAAATTTAATTTCCATGTGTGAGCCCAGCTTTCCAGGGTGTCCAGGTCCCCTTGCAGGGTCAACCTCCCATCTTCCCCCTCAACTACTGTTCACATCTTGGAATCATCAGTGAAGAGACTCATTTCACACCCTATACCCTCCCTGATGTCCGATATCTATGCATTAAACAGGATCAGACCCAGGACCGAGCCCTGTGGTACCCCACTACCAACCTCTCTAGGATTTGAGAGCTCCCCACTGACCACTACTGTCTGGGTGCATCCAGCTAGCCAGTTTTCAATCCATCTAACCATCAAAGGGCCTACTCACAGCCCCGTCATTTTCTCCACCAGACCATTGTGGGGGTTCAGAGTCAAACGCCTTCCTGAAATCCAAGAATAATACATCCACAGGCTTTTCCCTGTCCAGTTCTGATGTTACCCATTCGTAGAACTCCACAAGATTGGTTTGACATGATCTGCCTGGCATAAACCCATGTTGCTGACTATCCAGACCTCCAACCTCCTCCAAGTACACCCCAATCGTTCCTTTAGTATACTTTCCATTAATTTTCCTGTCACCGAGGTCAAACTGATGGGTCTATAGTTACCTGGTACTTCCCTCGACCCCCCTTTATGGATTGGCACCACATCTCGCCAATCACTAGGTACCCTCCCTGTCTCAAGTGACCTGTTGAAGAGCTCTGCCAGGGGTGCAGCCAGTATGTCCGCCAATTTCCATAGTACTCTCAGATGAATGCCATCTGGACCAGGAGATGTATCTTTTTTTAGGGCCTTGAGGGCTAACCACTTTCTTTTGGTGGAGATAGCATCATCTGTCCCCTCCATCTTACTGGCTTTTTTATCCTTATCCTGATGTAACACCCCTGGGGTACCTCTCCCTCCCTCTTGCTCCATTTCTGTTGCTCCCCTGATCCCACTCACTACCGCTTCTATCCCCATCATGCCTTGCTTTGTAGATATCCCACTCCCCCCACAGTGAACACAGAGGCAAAGTACTCATTTAATACCTCTGCCTGGTCCCTTCCAACCACCCTCCTTATGATCTCAATCTGCCGAGATAGCCCTTAGTTTTTCTCCACTCCCCAATGTACCAGAAGAACCCCTTTTCCACTCCATGTATCCCCTGTGCCAGCCACTGCTCTTTACTGGACTTTGCCCCCTACCATCCGGGTGACTTTTCTAGATGCAAGATGGTACATTTCCTTTTCCCTATCCCCTCTTGTTGTTTATATATTTTTTGTAGGCCGCCTTCTTTTCTCTGACCACTACCTGAACCTCACTGGACCACCAGCATGGTTTATGTGACCTTGCTCCCTTACATTTCACCTTAGCGCAGGCCCTGACTGCCTCATAAAGTCCCTGTTTTATGACCTCCCATCTTTTTTTCACATTTGTCATTGATGTAATCCCCTACAAGTGATCCTTGAGAATATTTCCCATGAACACAAAGTCTGCCCCCCTGAAGTCCACTGCCAGTGTCCTAGATCTCTCCCCCCTCCCCCCATGCTTATTTAAAACCAGACAGTATTGTGGTCGCTCCCAGTCAGGGGATCCTCTGCAACCAGGTCCCTTACCAGATCCCCATCTGCCAGAACCACGTCCAGGACATGCCCCTCCCTTGTGGGCTCCATCACATGCTGTGTTAAGAACACATCCTGGAAGCCGTCCAGCAGCCTCTGCTCCTTGGCCACCTTAGAGGACATGGTTCCCCAGTTTGTACCTGGCATATTAAGGTCCCCCATCAACACCACTCCTTCCCCTTTTGGTCCACACTGAGCAATGATGTTGTCCAGCAAACCATCCTCCAGAACATCACCCATCCTGGGGGGCCTATATACTACACCCAGCTTGACCTTATCTCCTGCTGGGGTTCATAAGGTGACCCATAAGGCCTCCACGTTTCCCTCTGCCTCTTCTACCCTAGCAATTTCTATGTCATCTCTAATGGACATAGCCACTCCACCCCCTTTGCCCTCCTTTCTATCTTTCCTAAGTATTGTGTACCCCCACACATTTAGGTCCCAGTCATGGTTTTTGTTGGCCCACATTTCCGTGACTGCCACCACATCCACCCCCCCCCGAACAGCATGGCTTGGAACTCTGGCAACTTGTTTCCCAAGCTCCTGACATTTACTAACACCACCCACCACCCTTTATTCCTGATTCCCTTTGTTGAACACCACCCAGGTTCCTTATACTTCCATTGTCCCTCTGCTCATCCTGAAACCTCCTCCCCCAGTCTGTTTCCCCCCTCCCCCCTTGGGTTTGAAGGCTACTCCCCTCATCTGGAAGAGAGGGCTTCTGGTCAGCCCTTCCCTTATCCTCCCCCCTCACAAGTTTAAACCCCATCTTTCCTGAATGTAGTCAGCCACCCCCTGTGTAAGGACTTCCTTCCCTAATGGAGCAAGATGAAGCCTGTCCTTGGCATACAGTCCCTTGTCCTTCCAAACTCCTTTCCAGTTCCCTAACATTCCCAACCCACTCTCTTCACCCCACTTCCTGAGCCAGTCATTAACCTCTGTGATCTTCATTTTTTTCTCCACTGAGGACTTTGGTACTGGGTATATCTCTGAAAAGGAAATGTTGCATCCATTATCCTGACAGACTCTGGCAAGTTCTTGGAACCTTGCTTGGATTTCCAAAATGGTATTTCCCTCTAGATCGTTAGTTCCCAAATGCACCAGGAAATCCAGTTTCCCTCCACAATCCCTAACCAGTTCATACACCATGAACTTTGCTCTGTGCACTGTCAGCCCAGAGATACTCACTACCTTCACCTGGCTATGGCATCCACCCCCCTGTCCCTCCCACTGGATATCCCTAATCATCGAGTCTCCCAATAACAGAACCTTAGCACCACCATCATCCTTATGGTTACCTCCACTATGCGCTCTCAACCCCCATCCCTCCCTTTATTTGTGATCTCAATTCCATGGGAGTCTTCCTGCCTTGTTAGAGATCCCCTTGTCACCTCTCATTTCTGCCTCCCTTGTTATTTTGCCCACTTAACTCAGACGCCCCCGAATAGCTGTCCCCTTTAACCCTCTCTTATCCAAACCATTTATCCTGGCCCTGATGGTTTCCCCTTCCCCCACACCACCATCCTCACCCCTTGTAATAGTACCCCTACCTCCAGAGGCCCTCTGTGGGTCCCCTTTACCTAGGGCCCCATCCTTGGTACAGACCCCCCTGCTGAAGGGGAACCCCTCTCCCGCCTCCTTATCTCCCAGTTTCTCTCCAGTCATGCTCTTCTCCCTCATGTCTGCAATATGTTGCATCTCCCCCATCTGCTTAACATTTATGTTTCCCCTTCTCCTTCTAGGACTATTTCTATCCTTTCCATTGCCAGTCTGTGATGCCCTATGGGTATCTGACTCCCTCCCCCCAGCCTCTGTATCAGTTTCTTCATTTCCACCAACCCCTTCCTCCCCCTCTAGGTTGCTTAGTAGCTCAAATTTATTGTAGCACTCTATGCCAGCCTCCATTAAGTAACCTGAGTTTACCCCAACTGCCCCTCTAAACTGCCCCATCCTCCCCTCGTGCCCTGTTCTCCTTAGGAGCTTCCTTCCCACAGTCTGCTCTTTTAGGCTTCCCCACAACAGCCCCTCCCTTCTCACTGTCTGCTCTTCTTGGCTTCACCACAACAGCCCCTCCTGACTCTTCCCCCTCCACTCTCTTTATATTCGGAATGTTTACCCTGTACATTTTCCCCTTAATGTCAACATCCCTATCTAAGGGTCCTCTGTCCGTAATATCCCCCCTCCTGCTTGCTGTAACATAACGTCCTGTAATTTCTGAGCATTGCCCCAGCCTCCTCTCAGCCCCACCCTTCTGCTGCCATATCCACACCCCTTATCCTTGGACACCCCCAACTCCCCAGCTTACTCCTTAACCAATATACCTCACTCCTGATACAAGATGGCTGTCTACAGAGTGGGCAGCCTCCTCCCTCTCTCAAGGCCCAATTGAGAATTATTGCCATTCCACAGCCTGCGCAGCCTACAACCCTTCCGAAGATGCCTGCCATGGTGGAATGTGGCCACCCTGTTTGTCCCTCTCTGTTCATAATGGCACACACCCCTATTATCAGTCCCTTCCACCTGGAATACAGTTTATCTCTATACTGACTGCAGTTATTTATGAATCCAATTTCAACCCCACCAATAAAGTTCCCAAGTCTCACAAACACATACAGTCCAGTGTGTGTCCAGTCCCACTAACAGTGTGTGTATGCCGACATCAGGTAACGTATGATGTCACAGGCCCACCAGTTGCTGTTGCTTCAAATTTCAGTCACAAACAGAAATGCACAGCCCTTCACACCCAACCCCTAGTGGCTTTTCAGTATTTAAGAAAGTCTACAAAACAGGGTGGGTGGCAGGGCTCTACCACCACCAGGCAAACATCACATTTAAATTTCACTCTAATTATCACTGCCAAACAAGTGTTCCCACACCCAGCACACAAGCCACAATAGTTACAATGTCACAGTCCAAGTAACAGTTCTAACTCAAAGTAGTCATTTTTAACACACAAAACTAATTTCAAGTACAAAACTATTCAAATATTTCAGTTTAAAATGAAGAAAAAAACTTCTTTCCTGAACAACCTCCTACTTCTGTTCCCAGGTGGACAATGAAAGACATTGAATTCTTAAAGGTTGCTGTGTCTTTAAATGCCAGTGCCTCACTCTTAACAATATCTATTTCTGTTTAAGTCTTCCTGCTTCTTGATATCTGACTTGATTATTAATTCAGTAAATATTTTAGAGCATAGCAGAGCTGCAGAAATCCACTCTTCTTTGAAAAGAAAGATATCAAAACCAGAAGAGGGTAGAACAATAACTCTAAGCTCACATGGGCCTTGTCCTTTAGCAAAATATTGTTCTAAAGTAATGATATTATAGGTTATGTCCAGCTCTTTTTTAAGAAGTCTTTCTAGTTTTGTAAATATGGTTTTAATATCTCCTGGTACGTGTCCAACACCACTGCTGATTTTCAATTTCTCGAATGCCTTACTCTGTTTTGAGGCCCAAGTTTCCATCTGCTCCCAGTTGAATTCTGACTCGGTGTTCTCCCCTGAGTTTCCTGCATGCATGGTTTCATTGTGACTTTCCTTCAGGGAAATGGAATTCTCCAAATGCTTTTACAAGCGTACAGAATCCAAAAAATTCAGTCTCCTGTGTATATCCAAATGCAATCATGCAGTTACTCCATTTTACTGCTCTGGAAAATTATAGCCATTTGTAGTTACAACCTTCTATGTGCTGCTGTCCATAAAAGCAAACGCTGACAAAATGAAAGACAGGACAGCGCAAAACAAGCGAGTGGGTGCTCAAACAGGAGGTGCAAACCTCAAAGCATCAATCTTTCTAGCGAAGTGAGCACACCAGAAATGGATAAATTAATGCACAAACTGTTTATATGGCACCAGGATATTGCCAGGACCCCTGCGCTTTGGCACAATGCCTTCAAGGGGGTTATGACTGATACACAGACACCACAGAACATATACTCTCAGTGATGATGTCATAATAATGAGACATCATTTTTCCATTTTAGGAACTTTGGAGATGTTATAACCAGTGGATCCCCACTGTAGTGGAGTTTCCTTCACCCATTTAAGGCAAGAAGTGGATAAGGGTGATCACCATAATGACATCACGGTTCCTTTCCATCTCGTCCATTTTTGTCAATCCATTGTGATCCATTGTGTTATGTAAACTTCATCTCATCATTTATGTCATTTGTTTCATACCCAAGTGTGGTAGTGAGTATTGTCGCTCATGGTTTTTTATGGTGGTTTATGGTTTTCATATACATCCTGGACAATTTGTGATTTATATGCATCCGGAGTACCTGTAATTTAATGCTTAAGCTATCTATGCTGATGTCCTTGCTTCTCTTTGTGTGTTATATACACACAGCACACTCATATATATATATTACTTTTGCTAAAAATAGAAATGAAATAAAATAAGAAAAAATAAGAATGAAAATGCTTTTTGCTCAGGTAATTTATTTTTTTTATATTTATTTGGTTTTTGTTTACCGGGTAGGTGGGCTAGCCGTAGAGATGACTATTTTCAGCCATGACCCGGATGATGAATAAGTACTAGGAATTGGTGTGTGCACAACATGGCTGGCCCTAAAACAACATGTAGTTCAATGGATAATTGATTTTCTGTATACACGTTTTGTTTATTTCTTGTCATATATATATGTTTTTTTATACTGTATAAGTACTTTATTACTTCCTATCATGGTCCTGAAGAATGGACTTGGTTACTAATATGGAGAATTTATTTATGTTTTGTAGTACAATATGTGTTTGGATTGGTGTGAATTTCAAATTTGATGTGTCATTATTATGACATCATCACTGAGAGTATATATTCTGTGGTGTCTGTGTATCAGTCATTCTTCCCTTGAAGACATTGTGACGAAGCGCAGGGGTCCTGATAATATCCTGATGCAAAATAAACAGTTTGTGCATTAATTTATCTGTTTCTGGTGTGCTCACTTCGCTAGCAAGATTGATGCTTTGAGGTTTGCCTCTCCTGTTAGAGCACCCGCTTGCTTGTTTTACGCTGTCCTGTCTTTCATTTGTCCAATTTTTTCTGCACCCAAGTCCACCTTATCCAGATTCGACCCCCTGTTCAACTCCTTCTGTCGTTTCACCCTGGACTCTCCCATAAGTACTCACCACTGTGATCTCTATCACTCTCTGCCTTTCCCCTCTCTTACCAACCATCTTCCCTCCCACTGTGCCAAACTTATCTCAAAATACTGGTAAGTCTGTTTACCCTCGTACTTGTCCTCATTCCTTTTTACTCCTATTACTGTCCACACCCTTAGATCCACTGACTCATGTACCTTTGCAGTCCCCCGTTGTTCCAACTCTCTCAGGTCAATCCCCTTTCACCCACCGGTTTCCTAAAACTTGGAACTCCCTTCCTCATCAAATTCACCACTCCTCCTCCATTCACTCCATCTCCTCTGCCCTCCACAATTTTCTTTCATCTAATTGTACCTGCTTCCCTCACTCCTAATTCTTACTCCACCTCACTCTCTCTCTCTCTCTCTCTCTCTCCTCCCCATCCCTCTTGCAAAGACTGCTCTTATTTTCTTAGCAGTCGACACACAATTAACTGGCACTTATCTCTTGGTCATATAGATACCTGCAAACCTACTCCATGAAACCCTGCACAGTTGTATGGCACTTACCTTTTTTTGTTTCATTGTTACTCGCTTTAGAGAGCAGTGCTGGTTAAATGGACTTGGAGGGCAGGCGTGACTTGATTCGCATTGCCGCTCGGGTGTTTGGTGTGTTGGGTGGGCGTGCATTGCAGTTTCTGCTTCATATTGGACTGTGCGCCATGTTTGGGGTGCTGCTGCTGTCTCGCTGATGGACTGGTGGGACTGAGGACAAGAGCATCGTTTTTTGGACCTGGACATTTGTGGTTTAGCCCAGAAAGTGAACTGGGAAGATATTCCATCCTAGGAGGACAAATACTGAGGGGTCACGCTGGGAGATAAGTACCTTGTGGTTGTTGGATAGTGGTTTTTGTGAGTTCCTTCAAGGTACTGCTGGCGTGTTATGTTGGCGAGTTTATTTTGTATGTTCACCATGCTGCTTTTAACCAGCAGACTTGTAATGCTTCATTGAATTGAGGATGATTTGGGCACTCGGTATTCCTCTTCCTACTCATCCTTTGAGGGGTGCCTGTGTGTGCATTGGAGCCACTACAGAAGGTGCCGATGCACGTCAAATGAAGAGTGGATGTGCTATCGGCAGCCTCCAGGTCTCTCGGGGAGTCTTCTTTTTAGCGGTCTCCAGCTGGGGACCATAGTCGCAGCTCCTTAGCATGGGGTATTTCCCTCCTGGGGTGAGTGGTGGAGGGGTTTTTCCTTTTGCCCTTAAATTCTGAAAGCAAGATTCAATCTCCAAATAAATAACTTATTGGGAATTTATTTGCTGCATTTGAATTGAATTTTTACTTCAGAGGCAGTGAGAGAACCTCTGTGGTTTTAATGACTGTTTGAAAGATCTTCCTATTGGCAGTGAGAGTGCCAGTTGGGATATTCATCTGTGGATTGCTTTTTGGGACTTGTGCCCCTGTGGATTTATCGACTGGGGGGCCTAAGAAATTTCTGGGATCTTCCTAGAGGTCCCAGTGGCTCTGGTGAGAGTGGTGCTGGGGCTTCTTGAGGCTTATATTTTAGACTGTATCTTGGGAATTGGTTGCTGAAAGACTTTGGAAATCTTGAATATAAAGTGACTGTGCCATTCTGTGTATTGGCATTTTTATGCAATTTGCAGTTTGTTTTCTTGAATTCTTTTTGAAGATCTTATCTTGAGTTCTGTTTTAAGGGGGTTGTTTGGGAGATTTATTGGTGATTTGATTTGTGTGTGTGTGTTGTGAGCGTGTGTGTGTGTGTTTTGTGTTTGATTGAGTTTTGTTTTGTTTTTGGGATTACGTAGTTGGGGAGGATGTGTCTGGGAATGCATGTGGGCCGGGGTCGGGCCAGGATAGTGTATGGGGCATCCCGGCTGTTTGATCTTCGGCCCTTTCTCAGTCCCCCTGTATCAGATACTATAGCTAGGTGCTGTAGGGAGGTTGGAATTGGGAGGAGTCATAGGATTCGATCAGGACTGGGTGCCCCTTGCACTATGGGTGGTAGGATCAAGGTGGTGGGGTGCAGAAGGTGCCCTGGGATTAGATTAGACTTGGGGAGAGGCCTGACGTGTTTAGTTCCTGTCACTAGGGTTTCCACCAGACCGAGTGGGCAGGTTGCCAGAAGGGCTGCATTGTCCACTAATCCCCTGAGGGCAGTGCTTTGCAATGCCAGATTGGTCAGAAACAAAACTGCAATTATAGCGGACTTGGTTTCTTTGGCCGATCTGGCTTGCATTATGGAGACCTGGATTGGTGATGATGCTGGCCCAGTTTTAGAGGCTGCCATCCTGTCTGGGTATACTGTAGTGCACTGCCCCAGAGTGGAATGCAGGGGTGGGGTGTAGCCATCTGTTTTAGATCTGAGCTGGGCTTCACCGTGCACCCAGTGAGAACACCACATTCATTTGAGTGTGTGGCCATCCGTGGGGGACTGGGCGCAGGTTGCTTGGTCCTCCTAATTTATCGCCCTAATGGGGCGATGGGAGATTTCCTGCAGGAAGTGGCTGATTTCATCATCGCTGAAACATTGGAGGCCCCAGATGTTTAGTGCTGGGGGACTTCAATGTTTGGGCCGAGGATGAATCTTCTCAGCTGGGTCATAACTTCCTCCAGATGATGTCATCTCTGGGCTTTGTGCAGGGATTCTCTTCTGTGACTCATCAGGGTGGCCACATGTTGGATTTGGTGTTCTCACTGGGGCTTGAGATAAATAGTCTCAGTTTTGATAGGGTCGTCTGGTCCGATCATTGCACGGTGAAGTTCTGGTTCGAGGCCCCCCTCAGTAGCCCTCCCCCTGCAGAGATAGTCAGCTACCACCCTTTGAGGGGGCCTACCCCCGAGGGTTTTTTGCCAGTGGCTCACCTATCTAGTGTGGACAATGCATACGGGGGGGTGTGCGCAGTAGTGGACACCTATAATAAGGTGCTTTCTGGTGCGCTCGACTCCTTCCCACCAGTCCGTGTATGACCCAGGTCTTCTCACTTGAGGTCCCCTTGGTTTGATGGGGAGCTCAAGGAGATGAAGACCTTGGAACAGAGATTAGAGCACTGCTGGCAGAAGTCTGACCTGGGGGTAGACAAACTGGCCCTGCGTATGCACTATGGTGCATACCAGGGGGCAATCAAACATAAGAAGGCAGAATTCCTGTCCAGGGAGATTGCTGCCAGGAGGAACTGACCAACTGTGCTCTTTTGGACTGTGGACAGGCTTCTTCATCCTTCCTGTCTACAGCCGAAGGTAGCTTTTTCAAATGCATTGTGTGATGGGTTTGCTCGGTTCTTCTCGGACAGGGTGTCTGCCATCAGGCATGGGGTTCCACCAGTGGACCAGAATCTGGCTGACAGTGGTCGCCATGGGCTTCTGGAGAGCACTCCGCCTGTTTGGGTTGAGTTCAGACTGGTGGAGGTGGCTGAGGTCATTGAGATTGCCTTCAAGCTTCGGCACACCTTTTGTGAACTGGACCAGATGCCAACTCGTTTCTTAATGAGATGTGTTGACTCTGTTGGCCAGGTGTTTGCCTTGATTGTCCAGTGTTCCTTGTCAGAGGGGGTCTTTCCTGATGTCTTGAAGGAGGCATTGGTGAGACCCCTTCTGAAAAAACTATCGTTGGACCCTGATGTCAAGGCAAATTACCGTCCTATCTCCAATCTTCCATTCTTAGGTAAGATTGTTGAGAAGGTGGTGGCGCTTCAGCTTGAGGAGCATCTTGTAGCCCATAATCTTTATGAACCACTCCAGTCTGGGTTTCATGCAAGGCGTAGCTCAGAAATTGCACTAGTTCGGGTGCATAATGACCTCCTCAGGGCTAGAGATCGAGGGAAGGGGACAATTCTTGTTCTTCTCGATCTCTCTTCAGCATTTGACAGGGTGGACCATTGAGAGTTACTTGACCGCCTAAGGGAATTCTGTGGACTCACTGGCTCTGTCATCTGCTGGTTTGAGTCTTTTTTATCCAACAGGAGGCAGAGGGTAGTGATGGGGAATTTCTCTTCCTCCCTGACCACCTATTATGCGGCATTCCCAGGGTTCGTCTTGTCACGATGTTGTTTGCCATGTACATGCTACCCTGGGAGAGTCTTACCAGAAGTACAGCTTGGGTTTTCACTGCTATGCTGATGATACCCAGCTGTACTTTTCCTTGGCCCCTGGAACATCTTGTGCAGTAGAAGTGCTTAACAGTTGCCTTGCTGATATCAATGACTGGATGGCCTCCAGCTGGTTGCGACTTAACCCCAGTAAGATGGAGGTACTGGTGGTCGAGTCAAACAGAGGACATGATAGGTTGGTCTCTGGTGCAGATAAAGGACTTTGCTTTGGCTCTGTACCATTGAAGGCCTCCCCTAGGGTGCGTGATCTGAGTGTTATTCTTGACAGTGGTTTGACACTTGAATTTCAGGTGTCTTCCATTGTCCGTACTAGTTTTTATCATCTGAGGAATATCACCAGAACCAAGCCCTTAGTTCTGCCTCTGGACCTCCCCACTTTGGTGCATGCCTTTGTGATGTCCAGGCTTGACTACTGTAATGCATTCTATCTCGGGGTCTCTGGGGGTACCCTGCACTGACTGCAGCTGGTGCAGAATGCGGCGGTGAGGTTGTTGACAGGACAATCTAAATACTGTCATATTACCCCGGTGCTGCGTCATCTGCACTGGCTGCCGGTTAGGTGGAGGGTCCTCTTTAAGGTGGGCTTGCTCACCTTTAAGGTCCTACGTGGCCTGGGTCCTGGCTACCTGAAAGACCTTCTTACACCTGCTGTCTCGGTCCATTCCCTATGTTCCTCTTTTTGGGGCCTCCTTGCGATTCCGAGGATGAGGTTAAGAACTACAGGCGACAGAGCATCTAGTGTCACCGCTCGCATCCTGTGGAATTCGCTTCCTTTAGTTGTTAGGGAGGCCCCATCTGTTCAGGTTTTTAAGGCCCGACGCAAGGAATTTTTATACGATCAAGCATTCCTGAACTATGTTTTATAGTTTATATTGTCTAATTTTTACGGTTTATTTTAGTTTTAGAAAATGAAACAAATTGTGTAGCAAATTATGTTTTAATTGTCTGGAGTTGTATATTCTATTGATTGTTATTGTGCTGTGTTGTTTTTATTTGATTGATGTATGGTGCCCAGAGCCTCCGGGATGGGCATCTGTTTAAATAAAATTTCCCTTGCCTTGCCATTCCTGTATTTTACTACAATAATTTAGCTGTTTAGTCCTTGTGTTTTTTTACTGCAATATTTTTTGTCGTTTTTCATACTACTCTGCATAATTCACTCATGTTACTACTATCCTATTTAAGTGTTCCTCGTTTTGATACCTGTATATTATTGTATGTGCTCCTGATTTTCCCCTCCCCCAGGTTGCACTGGGAGATGAGCGATTTGTTATTCAGTGTGCCTTCCTGGTGAAACATTTCAATAAATAAAAGAGCTGTTTTTGATAAAGTACACATGTTCATTATTTATACAGTGCAGCTGTTTTTTCTTCTTTTTAGTGTTGAATTAAAGGGACACTGTCAACCTTTTTTGCATCATATTATTTCTAGGTTAACACTCACATTTATTGATTGCTTACTTTATCTAAAATTCATTGATGTTGCTTGTTGTTTAATCTGCCTCCTAACTTTTTAGAACTGAAATGCATGAGAATGTATAGTTATAAACAGCCTTGTTTTGCTCCAAAATTGTTTACCTAAGCTTACAGCATACTTTCTGAACATCAGAAACACCTTCAAACAGTGCAGCTCCTCATGATACAATAGTTGCATCTACTCTGATTGCATAATAAGCAGCTATATAGTGTTGGAGGTGTTCCTGAGTCCAGGAGAGATGCAGTTGTAGTTGTTCAAGAAATGTAAACAAACATGTTTTGGTGTGGTAACACCGGTATGGTTGACACTCTGTCTTTTTCACTTTTTAAAAGGAAAAAGGAGTCTGAATCAAACAGCCAGCTACATCAGCAATAATTATAGAATGAAAACAATCATAACATTTTTTTTTTTAATTAGGGACACATTGAGGCCAAATGGGGTTGACAGTGTCCCTGTAGTATTCTTATAGTTTGCTTTGAATTATGGTATTCTTTCTATGACTTTTTGTCACTTTAACAGTCTAATTTCTTTATATATTATGGTAGCACGGTAGTGCTACCATAGTTAGGGTTGAGGAGCCATTTCTATGTTAAACCCCAAAATCTTTGCACCTTAATAACTTTACAACCGTTTGATGGATTTGCCTGAAATTTGGAATTTATAATCAAGAACCATAGGCCTTGGGGTCTGCCAAGTTTCATACTGGTCAGATATACGGCTGCGGAGTTATTAAGTGTGATCTGTGCGCGCGTTTACGCTTTTCTGGAATTCTATGGTCGCGCCTACAGGTCGTACGGTTTGCACGACAGGCCCAAAATCTTCAGGAAACGTGCGGCCAGGGTCCCCGATGTGCTTTTTGAAGATTTGGTGAAAAATATTAAACGGTTCAAAAGTTATTCAAAAAACAGTTTCCCATTATAAGTCAATGGGAAAAGTTAACAGAAAGTTCAACACTTTCGCAAATGCATTTTTACTTTCTCAAATGGGCCTGTTACTTTGGCAAATCGGCCATTTTGTTTTCAGTTGGTGATCAGAAAATGGTTGGCATTTAAATTTGAGACCCTCTAGCAACCTAATTCTTTTTGTATTTACCTAGTCGGGCCCTTAGGATGCTTGCCATGTCTTTATTTTGTGGTAAAACACCCAGAAATATGTTTTCAAATTTCTGTAAAAGTACTTTTGCAAGTGCTTTCGTGCTCCACGAAAGTGTTGAACTGCAGCTTTCGCAGAATGGGCAATAGTTTTCCATCTGTGGGACAGTGACAGCGATTCTTTGGCACTGCGCTGCAAAGAACCGTTGGGAGTTTTGGGCTGAAATTTGGAGGGAACGGAGCCGACATCTCACAGATGTGCCTTTCAGTGTTGTATTGAAAAAATATTACACGGCGGCAAAGTTACAGCACTCCAAAGTTGACAGTTTTTCCCATAGGATAACATTACGGCGCTCGACGCATTACAGAAATCCTTTTGCACCCTGCTGCAAAATAACGGTTTGGTCTTTTTTCCTGAAATTTGGAGGGAAGACAGCCAACAGCCCACAGATGTGCCTTTCAGTGGCTTGGTGAAAAAACATTACAGGGAGGCAAAGTTATGGCGCTCCGAACTTTTCTTTTTTTCCCATAGGATAACATTATGGCGTTCGCTGCACCTTTCAGGGCCCGTATCTCGGAAATGGTGCAAGTTACGGACTTCTCGTCGGAAAAATTCTTAGCCCCCTAGGGGCTAAGATTCAAATTAGCCAGGACAGTTGTAGATAATATGACTTTTAAATTTTTTTTCTACTTCGTACGGTTCCTGAGATATAATGTATTTAGTATTCCAAGATCTCATTTTCTGCGCCGATACTCATTATTTTGCATACATTATTTGTACTCACTGTCTTTCTCAATGCAGGTTTTGGGGAAAACCAGCCTGTGCGCCTACATTACTGTTACTGTTGCCCTTTCCGCTTGCGGTTCCATACCCGTTTCACTTACCGTTGACGTCTGCGCCACCATGTGCGTTATCCTTTGCGTTTTCATTTGCGCTTGCGTTTCTGTTATTTTTTGCCATTTTCTGTCTGTTTATCTTTCTGTTTCACTTTACATCACCATGCCCATTGACATTTCTGTTTGCAGGCACCATGTTACTATGTGACAACACATCACGTGGCAGACCATTCCCGTCTACGCCACCATGTGCGTTACCCTTTCTGTTCTCATTCGTGCTTGTGTTACCATATGCGCCACTGTTAGCATTTCTGTTTGCGTTGCTGTCCCTGTTAGTATGCCACAAGACATCATGTGGCGGGAGCACGGGGCCCAGAGGGCACCGCGCTCCTGCTGCTGCATTACATTCACTATTTCTTGCAATTTCTTGTTATCATTCTCAAAAAGAAGGGAAATTAGAGGCAAAAAACTCAGTTTAATGCATTAGTTAGAGTTGTTCCACAGCAACAAAAGTGAGGAAATTCGCTGTTAGGGTTGAAAAACCCTACCCCCACCACCCCAACCGGCATTGGGTTGTGCATTAGGATCATGAGTCTAACTCTCACCCCATTCTCCTATACTTCTGCTGCTTTACACAGGTCATGGGGTGAGAGTTAGGCTGATGATCCCAATGCACACCCCAATGCCACCACGTGCGTCATCCTTTGCGTTTTCATTTGCGCTTGCGTTTCTGTTACTTTTTTGCCATTTGTGTGTACCGAACTGTTTCTCTTTCTGTTTCACTTTGCGTCACCATGCCCATTGACATTTCCATTTACAGGCACCATGTTACTATGTGACCAGACATCACGTGGCACACCGTTCCCGTCTACGCCACCGTGTGCGTTACCCTTTCTGTTCTCATTCGCACTTGTGTTACCATGTGTGCCACTGTTAGCATTTCTGTTTGCATTGCTGCTCCTGTTACTATGCCACAAGACATCATGTGGCAGGAGCGCGGGCCCCACCGCATTACATTCACTATTTCTCAATATCATTCTCAAAAAGAAGGGAAATTAGAGGCAAAAAACTCCGTTTAATGCATTAGTTAGGGTTGTTCCACAGTGACAAAAGTGAGGAAATTCGCTGTTAGGGTTGAAAACCCTAACTCCGAATTCACCCCCCACAGCACCACACACACACAGACACACACACACATTCAAGTATGGGGAGGACCAAGTCAACACAACCAATGACAGACATCCAGCAGCAGGTGACAGAAATAACAAACAATTGTCTAAATGTACTAGGAGACATCCCCACCCACCTGACCAGGTACTGCATGCTCAGTGGAGATCAACAGCAAAACTGAGGCCATGTACACCAAACGTACACATCCCTGATTGCAGCTGCACACAACGTACCACACTTAGTAGTTGCATGGCCTTACCTACCGATGCCCCACACCACACCACAACTGGTACTGTGCCGTTATTCAATATAAATGCTGAAGGTGCATGATGACAGTTGTAGAAAGGTTTTAACGCTACTGAGTATACATTAATTAAGAAGCACATAAATTAACTACAAGACACTAACATGCTCAAGATAAAAGTAGTGATACATTTAGTAGGTGATTTACATAGTAGTACATTTACTGCAATGGTTTACTCAACATAGAGAGCTGATGTAAGCATGGAAAAGCATTGCCTGTTCAACGCTGTGAAATTGGTACTGCCAGTATCACATGCATTCTTACTTGATGAAGGTGTACTGCTGATGTACATACATAGACCTTCAGTGTGTTTCAATATTAAAGATGCAGTAAGTATTCTTTGTAAGAAAGATTGTAATTGCGTGGATCAGGCCAAGCAACTTCTAAATATCATAGCACTACTGAGCCAAAAATGATGTACCTGTATCGGACATGTATATAGGATAGATTTTCCTGTAGGCACTTACTGAGTATGTTGTACCTGATAAAGACAATCTCATTGCATCTGTGATGACTAACTTATTCAAATAGTAATACATTTGCAATTGTTGCAATGAGTGATCTATGCCACTTATGGACACAGTGTGATTTTTAACAGTTGTTTCACACTCAGGCTATGCCTACTGTTTGGGTTTGCCACACTTCTGTCACTGATGCTATCAAAGTGATAACTATGTTAATTCTGCTACAACAGGAACCAAGTAGGTATGGTGTAGATATAAACAGAATGTCTTTTAGTATTGATTTAACTCATAATGGGGTAAATGTACTAGGACAGCAGGGGTTATACTCTATCACTGAGTCTGTCAGTTATAATCACACTAGGGTTTCGATGACTGTAATGATCAGGTTACACTGTTCATCTTCATGAGTTCATATTCACAGCCATTCTCCAGCAACTAGACAGTGTGGTGTAACTGGGTGGGACACTGTGTTATGAAACTGCTGCAGTGCCTAGCGAGGAGAGTATCTACTCACAAAGACAATTAAGCAATAAGGCATGACCAATAGTTATGTTAAATGGTCTGTTAATCACCCTGTAGGGTTTAATGTTGAATGAGACATATCCGAAAGTCCACATGTCGCTAGACAGTGATAAACTGATCATTAACATAATACCTGGGAGTGGCTTTATTGCTATCATAATAAAACTGTTTTTTAAACAACATTAAACCATGTTCATCATATGGTTAGGCTTTACATGTATGTTAATAAAAACTAAACATAAGGCTGTTACAATGTTTACAGTCAATTAGAAAGCTGCATTTCTCAAACCCTTGTTATAATCAGAGATATTATACCTGTACAACTCCTTGGTTTTGCTTAACTCTATTGCTCAGATGGCCCACCACAAGTGGTGTGGTCTGGTGTGGGGCATCGGTAGGTAAGGCCATGCAACTACTAAGTGTGGTAAGTTGTGTGCAGCTGCAATCAGGGATGTGTACGTTTGGTGTACATGGCCTCAGTTTTGCTGTTGATCTCCACTGAGCATGCAGTACGAGCGAGCATATAGTCAGTGTCAGTGGCTCAGTAGGTAGCACACTCGCCTCTGAGGCCAGGAGATCAGAGGGCTGTGGGTTCAGTTCCCACATCTGGCACTTGGGCTAATATCCCAGTACTGACACTGTAGTGCAGCATGAGAGGGGTGCTGCACTTCTGAGGTGCCGTCTTTCAGATGAGACGTTAAACCGAGGTCCCATCTGCCTGGATTGGTGGTAGTTCAGATGGATGTTAAAGATCCCATGGCACTTATCAAAAAGAGTAGGGGAATTTCCCCGGTGTCCTGGCCAAATTTCCCTCATTCACTAAAAATACCACCAACAGCTTAATCTGGTTCAAGGTCAGTTGGCATTCATCTGTATCCCCCTCCCCAGGGTCGTGCCTGAAAATAGGCAGGATTTGTCTAGTGCACTTACCCGGTCAACAAAAGCTAAATAAATAAAAATAAAAAGTACCTGGTCAGGTGGGTGGGGATGTCTCGTAGTACATTTAGACAATTGTTTGTTATTTCTGTCACCTGCTGCTGGATGTCTGTCATTGGTTGTGTTGACTTGGTCCTCCCCCATACTTGAATGTGTGTGTGTGGTGCTGGGGGGGGTGAATTCGGAGTTAGGGTTTTCAACCCTAACAGCGAATTTCCTCACTTTTGTCGCTGTTGAACAACCCTAACTAATGCATTAAACGGAGTTTTGTGCCTCTAATATATATATATATATACACATATATGTGTATATATATATATACCCTTCCTTCATTTACTAAAGCAAAATCCACTTAGCCCCTACCTTTCATACAGGTCATATCTTTTCCATTTCTTTACATCTTCTATGAATTACATTTTCTAACTACAATCCATACAATTTTTACCATCAAAGTGTTTTTTTCTTTGCATTCCTATGCATAGTGTTTCTTTGCTTTCCTTACAAAATTCGTGTCATGCTCAGATGCTTAGCTGCTTCAGTTCAACATCTCTCTGTAAAGTAAACCTTTTCTTGTCCATGTTTATGCTTTTTTTATGTAAATGATGAAGTCTGTATCTGTTCCTTTTGTTAAATGTTACACTATGTTATAACTTACTTTATATCCCTTATGGATTTATCTTGTGCTTTTAGACTTTGTCCTTAGAAACTTTCTGTCTGATTGAATGTAATGTGTGATCAAAAAAGCATTCAAAATTATGTAAACTGTTATTCTTTAAATTTTTTTCTGGCTCATTTTTATTCCTTTTACTTCCTTGTTTACTTCTTGCATATTTTCCTAACAAGCTACTTTTGGTTACTGCTCATGTTCTTTAAAACATTTTTATTTATTCTATCTCTCTCCAGTTATTTTCACTGAATGTATTCTGATATACTTTTAATCTTGCTTACTCCTTGTTCAGCAGCCTTTCAGATAGTGACTGGGAGCCGCACTCCTGCTCCTCTTGTACCCGTGGTGTTACCATGGGGTTTCCTGGTTTGGTTTTCATGCATCGCATAGGTGACCCAGTTGCCTTGGCAACCATGGCTTTGCCATTGGTACTGTGACTGGTTGGTTATCAGCCTATGCTCAACATGATAGGGAACCCTCAGTGAGTTTTTTGTTTTCTATTGCTTTTTGCTCATGATTGTATGTGAGCATTCTGTCATTTTTTTTTAATATTGCCATCCCCTTCTGGAGAGTTCTCATGTCAGTTTTCATGAGTATTTCAGTAAAGTTACTCATTCACTCTGAGGACTTTCATATCCTGTATGCGTTCATCTTCATTTTTGTTATGGCCTTTATGAGAATTTCTCTCTCTGTACTCTACATTTAATTTCATTTTCATTCCCTTTTATGCTGTTCTCAATGGTTTTGTGTAGTAGCAAAATCTCCTGGTATTTTAAAACATGAATCAAAGCACTTGACATTTGCAGTGAAAAGGGCTAGCTTTTGGGGTATTTTACTCACTGTGGGGTGTTTCATTTTCTGTGCACCTTAATTTGAATTTCTTGTTTGGTCATTTCTAGGAACTTGTCTCTCAGTCTTTTACATTATAGTTCATTTCCCATTCCCTTTTCTGCTGATTACAACAGTTTTGTGTTAGTAACTCATTTTCTATGGAGTCTTTTATTTCGTACTGTTCCTACTTATGACTTCTATATAAACCTCATTTATAGTTTCTCTATGAAGTAATTAGTGCTGTAAGTGCTGTCTTTGTTTGCATTAATTTAATTTTCATCTTTTTCATTAGTTATTTTTCTTTTGTTATTTTTAAACTCATTCATTCCAATGTCTTATGTATTTGTATTAGATGTCCTTTTTCTAGTCTAATGTAGTATTCCAGTTTATGGCTACAACATTCTATGAACTATTCTGATTACTTTCTCCAATGACTGGTATGGTGGGGGCGATTTCTGATTACTAGAGTTGTCTGGACCATATACTCTGTAGACGTGCAAGTGCCATTCAGTCTAATTATGTGTTATTTTTTGACTTAGATAACTACCAGCAGGCTTGCCAGTTGGCATCCTCATTTAGATCCCACTGAGCATTCAGTGTTCCAATTTCATGTATCCACCACATTTTTCTATTTTTGACCATTTTATGGCAGTCACCATTTCTTTCTGGTACCAGAACTGGCTCCAGTCCCCAAAATCTTATTTGTAATTCATGAGGGACAAACCACATACAGTGGTAGTTATACCAAAGTGCACTGGTGTTGAGGTATAAAATCGAGAAAAAGGCAAGTTTAGCACTGATACTCTCAGGCTGGAGTCAAAAGTATAAATTAAAGTGATTTATTTCTGGATATACAGAACTATCCCTGGCACTTCGAGGGCACAATCCGTTTTCATCGGGGAGAGAAGTCACCAAATATTACTCAGTGTTTAAATGTATCATACAAACAATGAAACAGTTAATCAATAATTGCAATATTACCCAAACACACTAATTGCATGTGGAACTACATAAAATACTTGATATATAAGCATTAAAATTACCGTCTCCTAATAAAAAGTGTAAATGTTAAAAGGCGTTTCCACTTCCATTTAAAGCTGTTGCCAGTACAGACAGTACTAGATTTAATTCCTCAACTTTATTTAATGTTTCTATATAGCTACATTATTGCTTTAGGAGATGCGCTGTCTTGGGATAAATAAATAATGGCAATATACACAAAACACTTCTTAAATATACAGACTGTATAAAGCATATCAAATCTCATTTCTTCTTCTTTTCAGGATCTGCTGTAAGCGATCACTTCTAACATACATCTTACAATACTTTTTAAGTGAAGGCAAAAGAAATAGGTTAGTGGCTTATCATTTATAATGGAAGAAAGAAAAACTTAGAAAGAGTGAAAAAGCCAACACCTTTATTTCCTATTATATAATAAAAGAGCAAAGATACATTTCCCCTTAGTACAGAGTGAAAAGGGACTACAGAAAAAAACAAGAGAAAAAAGGGGGGGATAACAGGAGCAAAACCATCCTACCAGTTCTGGACTATGCGGACGTCATTTACGGCACAGTCCCTACCTCCTCCCTTTCAAAACTCGTCATCCTGCTCAACTCTTTCATTCAATTCACCACTGCCTGCCCCCCACTTACTCTTCACTGCCTACTATTCACCACTCTACCCCTGATGTCACTGTCGCATGGGCGGACCATCCACAGTGCGTCCCTCATAGCTAAATATTGGCTTGGCTCCCTTCCCCTCTACCTCTCCTCCTGCCTCTCTTAAGCCATCTCCCCAGGCTACTCACTTCACCATAGACACACATGTACCTTCCACCTTTCATGCCCAATTTCTGCCTCTGGGCAAGCTACCATTTCTACTGGATCCCACTCCTCTGAAACAATTTCCCACCCAGCCTCCGTCAGCCCCCCTCCCTATCAGCCTTAAAAACAGCTATGCAGTCTTCTCCCTCCCACTCCCTGCCAAAGCTGCACACCTAATCCCTTCTTACCCAGGCCTAGTATTACCTTCAGTGGCCACTCCAGGTAAACTAAAACTCCACAAGCCAGCTCATACTGCTTAACCACCCCCCCACCGTACCTTGTCTCTGCTAGTCCACACTTTGAACAAACCACTACTGTAAATATGTCTATTCATGCACTTGTAAAATACTGTATTACAGTTTGTTTAGAAATGTAATGTCACAATATTCTTCCACTCGGCTGTTCCAACAAAAAGTGCAACCTCACAGCCTAACACTATGAAATGTACTTATACTGTACTATTCGTCTGACACTTGATTGCTTGTATTTCTCTGCCTCCCACATTGTAGACTTTGTACCCGGCTCGCACCTGGAAATGAGTCTTGGCTCAGTGTGCCCTTCCCGGTCACCAATTTTAAATAAATAATTAAATACAGGAAGATGCCAGGGGGTGAAAGTTGGGGAAGGGGACAAAGAAAGAAGAATAATGAGGAACTAATGAGTATGTTAAATCTCTACCCTTTTGTCCTTTATTTTATAGCTTATAATTATATATTATACATCACGGATATACAGATAAATCCAAAACTTTATTCAAACCACTAGGAACAAGACTTTTGAGGGTAAATATCCATCAACATTCTTTTTGAAGTAACATCTGTTTCCTATCATCTCTTCTTGCCTGTGGTTTCACATGGTCTATAATAATGAAATGCAAACCTTTTAGATCACTATTATGGACTTTTTCAAAGTGTGCACCCAAAGCTGAATTCATCTTTGCATTTTTAATGCCTCGTAGATGTTCAAGAAACCTTTCCTTTAGCTTGCCTAGCCATTTTGCCTACATAAAATAGATGACATGGACATACTGCAACATACACTATGAAGTGTGTGGACCAGTTAACAAAATCCCAAATTTTTACTGTGGTGTTTTCAGTTAGATATTTAAGTCTTCACTTGTGTTATATGCTTACATGCCTGACAACGTCCACATTTGTAGCAATCTAAAGGCTTCCCTGGTAACAAGGATGCTCTAGGCATCATTTCAGGCATGAAGTGACTATGGCTTAACATGCCACCCAGATTTTTAGCTCTGCTATATGTTACCCTTGGTTTTTATATGAACAAGTCCGGGACCTGACAATGTTCTAACAAATTCCAATTCTTTAACAGGATGTTTTTTACCTTCTGTGTGACACAATTAAACTGTAAAATAAAAGTCATATCCCCTTCTCTCTCTCAGGTTCTCTAACCCTTAGTCTGAGTATGGTGCTTTGATCTTGAGTTTTTGCCATTTGATATGCCTCATTTAGTATTTCTCTACTATAGCTCATATTTAGGAACCTCTCAAACATTTCTGATGCTTGTGCTTTAAAAGACTCAGATTCAGAGCAGTTTCTTTTGAGGTGTAAAAAATGAGGTATAAAACATGGTATCTGTGGCCCAAATGTGGTGCAGTTTTGCGGTAACACTTGAGTAACATGTATTTGCTGCTAAAAATTCCATGATTGACACTGCAAACACTGCATTATACCACAATACCAGTGAACATTTGAATAACTGCCACTGTATGGGAATCATCACTCATGTGTTATCACCTGTGTCATAATACAATAGTGATAATACACATACTGTATGTGCATACTATCACTTGTCTATTACAGGATTTAAAAGTGTTCACAGTTGGGGTATTAACTATAGTGGCCACTAATGATCTTAATTAACTGCATTTTGGAAGTATTTGACTTCTACAAATAAAGTGATAATGTCTATGTCACAGACTGGTTCTGTCCCAGAACTAAGTCTGCACTGCTATCAGTTTTCACAACTATTCAGACACCTGAAGGGTTACCTTGGAATGCTGCTACCACTCAGAAGCAATTTCACTCAGGGTATCTCTAGGTCTGAATCCTACTAGAGCCACTGCTCACACTATACAGTGCTCTTTCCCAAAGGCAAATGACCCATGCCTTTTGTCACAGCTGAAAACACTTTGCTTTAGATATTGCAACATTGTAGCCTGTCTCATCAGAAATAGATCACAGACTTGCCAGTTTACCCATTATCTAACTTGAAAGGATTAAATCACAGAAATCATGAAATATAGATAACTAACATTTAAAACTCCATAAACTATACATAAGTAGCAAGATAATACACACTATAAACTATGAGGAATACAATATTTCTACAGAGAGAAAAATAAATATATTTCAAAAGGCAGAGGTCACACAGAAAAAACTAATCAGCATTATCTAAATCTAAAAAAAAAGAAGTTAATAATGCCCATGTCACAGACTGGTTCTCTCCCAGAACTAAGTCTGCATTGCTACCACAGAAACATAGAATCTGATAGCAGATAAGAACCATTCGGCTCAGCTAGTCTGCCCATTTCCATACCTAACATAAGCTGCAGATTCTAGTTAACCAACAGCCTACTTCCTTCTACCCCACACTAAAATTGCCTTATGTCTGTCCCATGTATTCTTGAATTCCCCCGGCTGTTTTTGACTCTGTGACCTCCTCAGGAAGGCTGTTCTATGCATCTATAACCCACTCCATGAAGAAATACCTCCTCACATTACCTACAGTATGAGCCATCTCCCCTCTATCTTCAAATTGTGCCCCCTTGCTTTTGCACATCTTTTTCTGAAAGATGCTACCCTCTTGGACTTTGTTGATTCCCTTGAGGTATTTGAAAGTTTCTGTCATGCCCCCCCCCCAATCTCCTTTCCTTGTAGCTATACATCTTAAGCTCCTTTATCTTTCTTCATATGTCTTCTGGTGTAGACCCTGCATCATTTTGGGTGCCCTCCTCTGGACAGCTTTCACCCTGTCTATGCCTTTGCAGAGATGGGGTCTCCAGAACTGTACACAGAACTCCAGATGTGGTCTTACCAACTGTCTGTACAGAGTGCCAACAGCTTCCTGTTTTTGACTGGTGATGCCTTTCCCTACACATCCCAGTATCCACCCAACCCTCCTTACTGCTCTCACATTGCTGGCCCACCATTAGATCATCTGATATGACCACCCTCAGGTCCATTTCTAGTTTTTTTGTTGTCAGTATCTCACCCCCCAGTTTTCAAAACCAGTTTTCAAAACCCTTTAGTTGCCCGAATAGTTATCTTGGTATGCTGCCACCACTCAGCTACAATTTCACTTGGAGTATCTCAAGGTCCCAATCCCACTAGAGTCACTGCTCATGCAGTCCAGTGTTCTTTCCCAGAGGACAAATGACCCACCTCATTTGTCACAGCTGGGAACTCTGCTTTAGATATTGTAACTTTGTAGTCAGTCTCTTCAGAAAAGGATCACAGGTTTTCCAATTTACCCCTAATTATCTATTTCAAAATGACTCAGTCAAAGAAAGCATGAAGCAGTACTGGGTAAGTAACTTTTAAAATGTAATAAGTTACAGTTATTAGTTACTGTCCCAAAAATGTAATCAGTTACAGTTACAGATTACTCAGACATAAAAAGTAATTAGTAACCGTAACTGTAATGCATATTACAATTGATATTACTTTATATTGCTTTTGATACATGATGTTTGTTTACTCATGGATCATATTCATGAGGTCTTGAAACACCCAAAAATAATCAAAAACCACAGGAATAGAGTCTTAGACAAGAAGTCAGTTTGTATGTTACTGTAATTCATGTTTTCTAACAGTTGTTGCACATAAAATAAATAATGTAAACATGTCATGTGACATTATAATAAAGCACATCACATCATGACAGGATGAAACATATTTCTTATAAATATGAACCATACTATTACATATTAATTTATCTTACATATTATTACTATTATTATTTATAGTATATTATGCCTAATTTACAGTACTTATTATAAACATGGATTTTGCTATTCCCTATTATCACTTGTGGAAACCTGAAAATAAATGTTACAACTTCAATCATTACACAAGTACAGTCAGTGACAGTATGTACGGTAACTCATCTGATTTGTCTTTATCTTTGTCTCTCCCTCCATTTCTCTCAGTCTCCCTTTCTCTGCCTTTCTCTGTGTCTCAATCAGTCTTTCTGTTTCTCTCCATCTTTCTCTTTATCTCTCTCTCTCTCTGTCTCTCTTTGACTTTCTTTCTCTCTCTGTCTTGCTCTCTCTCTCTTTCTTTCTGTCTGTATTGTTCTCCCTCTTTCCTTCGCTCACTCTCTCTCCATCTTTCTCTCTATCTGTCTCTCTATCCATCTCTCTCTGCCTCTCTCATTCAGTGTCAATAAAAAATAGAGTGAAGTTGTACCCCAGTGCTTGCTTAGTCAAGGTGGGTTACATCAAACAAAATAAAATACTAAGAATCAAATGTTACACTCAGTACAACTTAAGTATAGTACCATATTTAACTGTTTTTTTGGGGGGGTGATGGGGGGGGAGAAAGAAGGGAAGTTTGTCCATGCAGTCCAGTCTCATTTATTCAAATGGGTCTATTCCCTTCAAGTGTCCCTTCATAGCAGCTGCTAAGTGATCAACTTCCCACACTAGTGGTGGAGTTGTTGAGTTTGCCTCAACTATGACTGGTGGTGGAGACAAGTCATTGTAGTCAAATCCTCATAATATTTTGAAGATCTGAATGTGGCTGAGAAGTTAACTGTGCCACTGTGCCAGACTGTCATGGGTGCAGATGTGTAGTGGCTAGTGTAGAGTTCTTCACACCCACACAAGTATGAGGTGGCAGTGACAGGTTTAGCCAGTGTCAGTGTGCAGTGTCTGTCTGAGTAATGTGTCAGCTGTGGTGCCCACCATGCCCTTTTGTGTGTGGCCCATGCCCCACCCAGGCACATTACTGGTTTCTCAGTGAATGCTCACTGCTACTTTCTGGCATGATTTTGTGATCATTGAGTGCCTTTGGTCATTGACTGCACTCCGTGGAGCAAGATGATGAATGATGATGATGATGACCATGGCATTATGGCATCACCATTATTATCAGTGTCTGAAGACAGAAGATCTCATGTGGACAATGATGAATATTACAATAGGAAAAAGAAGCAGAACATTTCAATGAAAAATTATAGATAATCACAGGTCCCTACAGCTGACAAAATACATGTTGTGAGTATGCGACTGGAATGACATTGGATACGTTTTTGTTTTGCTTGCTCACCCTTGTTTTTGGTTTACATAGTTTGGTTAACTCAAAATGTAAAGGTAGCATATTGTTCTCTTCTCTTCACCAGGACTGTCCTTGCCATTAAAAGATTTTCTAGTATAATGGCACAGGTCCTAAAAATATGGTTTAAAGTCAGGAAATGAAAAATCGTCCTCTCTACATATGAATACTGTAAAATTCTTTCAGAAGATGACTTGTTTATTCAATCTAAATCTGACTTGACTTTTGCAAAAGTGGTGCCATCTTGGTCTGGAAGACATATTTCAGTTTTTAGGATGCTCTGGTGTCCTTACATTTAAAGAGCTAACCCTTAAATATAACATTCTGAGCTCCAATCTATTTAGATATTTCCAAGTCAGAAATTATATTTTATGGAGTAGGGTGATGCAGACCAGGATTGCATGCCTGATCCCTCCCCTACTCAAATTGTATATGGATCATATCCAGAGTAACCACTGGGACCATTTAATAGGGTCCCTGTACAAAATCATGAGGGACATAAGTTCTGAGTATATGGACTCAGTCTGACAGAGCTGAAATAAGGACCTTGGTCTGGAAGTTTCTGGGGAGCAATGGGAGGAATCAGCTCTAGCAGTAGTAAAGATTACATCTGCAAATATATGGAGGGAATCTTCATGGAAGTGTCACTATATATATTTCAGATCACATTCGAGGCTTACCAAATATCTGCCAGCAAGTTACAGGAAATGCTATGGGTGCTATTTAGCCAGCTTTGGTCATATTATGTGGGAATGTCCCATTCTCATGCCAGTTTGGATGTATTTACAAAAAAAGATATGTCAGATTGTTTGGGGGGAAATCAGTAGCTCTTATAGTGGAAATGTTCCTATTACATATATATCCAGAACACACCCCATCCTGGACTAGAACACTGCTCCCAGTCTACCTCCTGGCCACAAAAAAAGCCATTACAAGTCATTAGATGACCCATAGAGTCCCAACCATATAGGAATAGAGATATATCCTGGTGAACATTCATAAAATTTAAAATTTAATAGCTAAAGTGAAGGATAAGGAACAGCAGTTTTGGCCCAGATGGCAGAGATGGATCATTCATCAAATGGCAGCAGACCAGGACTTTTGCCCCTGAACTTTGGGGAATAATGGATTCAGGGGATGGGCTGGGGTGGAAACTGTATGGGTTAGAGATGTACGTACTGCCTCCCTTACTATTTATTTATATAAAGGTATCCTCTTTTACCATGTGTGGACTATATGCACACTTGTAATCATAATGAATGTCTATGTTCTACTTGTGTCATTATGTTTAAAAAAAAATTATAATAAAAACAAATAAAAAAAAAAAAACAATGTAAAGGTAACCAGCCAGCAAGTGGCCCCTGAAAGTGCAACCAACAACTACAATGTGCTCTTGTGCTGTGTTAAAAGTGAAAAGTGCCAGCACAACACATGTTCACCTAACATTATATCATGTAAAGATGAATAACATAGCATGAGCTACAGTAGTCTGTAATCAGTAGAACATTTGAGTATTGCAATAATTAAGCTCATTGTTTAGAGTGAGATAAGTGCAACTGCAAGACAACATGGGATGCCCATGACTGATGCTGTTAAACTACCACTGTTTAGAGTCTAGTCAAGACTGATAATAGAAGATAAAAATACGTTCATTGTCTAGGGGAGCTAGGAAATGGGTAATCAAGTATGTGTGCTACTACTACTACTGTTTCTGTTGTAACAAATGATCCAATGGCTGTTGCTCAGGTGCTTGTTAGCTACACTGACATCAAGAGACTAACTGAATCATGCTTGTTGATTGACTTGTCTAGGCAGCAGGGAAGGGGACAGAGGACAGGGCAACTAGGTCAGTGGCAGACAGGTGGTGCCTGCTGGTAAGCTACAGCAGACTGGTAGACTGTCAATAGACCTAACTGTATCATGCACATTGACTTGACTTGTCTATTGCAGATAGTGCAGGACAAAGATAAATGGCTTGTGGTATCCAGAGGTGGTGGTGTCTGTCAGGGTGTCTTTTTAAACTGGATAAGGAGACCATCATGATAATCAAGATACTAAACTTAATTATGCTCACGAGTGACTAGTCTATCGCAGACAGTAGGGGAGAGTTGAGATAAATAGCTTAAATGTTGGTGTCAAGGGGTGGTGTGACCGTGGTGGTGTCTGTCAGTGTGTAAATTTTAAACTGGAAAAGTAGACTGTTATCAAGAGACTAAACTTAATTATGCTCATGAGTGACTATACCACATACATTGAGGGACAGCTGTGATAAATGGCTTGAAGTTGTGGTTCACCGAGGTAATGGTGTTGCTCGATGTGTATTTTTAAGTTGGAAAAGTCCACCATCAATCAAGAGACTAAACTTAATCATGCTCCTGATGACTGACTAGTGTACCGCAGACAGCATGGGACAGTAGAGATAAATGGCTTGAAGTTGTGGTACCCAGAGGTGGTGGTGGTGGTGGTGTCTGTCACTGTGTATTTTTAAGATGGACAAGTATGCAGTCATCAAGAGAGAAGAGGCTAAACTTAATCGTGTTCCTTAATTGACTTGTCTAGAGACACAAGGGGAAGGAGCAAGAACAGATAAGTTGCTGGTGTTGCCCAGGTTACACCTGCCTGTTAAGATACTTAGTAGAGAAGTAGACTGTCAAGAGACTTAATCATGCTCTTTGACAGACTAATCTACAGACAGCAGGGGACAGTTCAAATAAACAGACAGTGACATCTAGATGGTGGTACCAATCTGCCACTACTGTGTTAACTTTTAAGCAAGCAACAAACGTAGACCTGGAGAGTGCTCTCTTTTTTAAAGAATACTAATAATTTTGGAACTATTGTATGTTTCTCTGTATACTCAGATTTGGATGAGTAATTGTTTTTACTTTGGTGACAAACAAGCACAGCAGCAGTAGCACACACACTCAACAACAACATCATGCCATACATGACATTTGCTACAGCATCTCAATGATCTGGACCAGAATACAATGATTTATTCCCAGTAACTTTTGTTGCAGCATAAAAGTAGCTGCATTTCAAAGTTTTCATCACCAAGTATGTTTCATCTAGGTGTAAGAACCTGTCCACCAACACTGAATAGTATTTCTAAAGGAGCACTAGATGGTAGTGCACTATTGTAATACAGGAATATTTTCTTGATTGTTGGGAAGTTTGGTACACTTTCAATATTTTTATTGGTGTCTTTCAGGTACTGTTTCAGTTCATGAAGAACTCAACCACTACGGGTAGGTTGCTGAGTTTCATCAAATTTGAAGAATTCATCATCATCGTCCTCAGGATTGTCTTCAGATGATGGGCTGCCACAAATAGTAGCTTCCTGATGGGACAACAACAGCACTTCATTCTCAATCATGTTTCTGACAGCTCAGCCTAGCTAATCATTCCCTAGCCATCTTAGACGAAATTGTGGTAACATGATCCTAACTAGAATCGACTCTCTATGCTCAAAACTAGTACTAATCTGAGTGCCTACTGCTTTCAAGATTGCATCCAAAAGTGGTGATGCATACTGTAATACTGGTCTCATGTCAAGCAATTTTTGTTTCAAAGCAACCAATGATGGAAGAAGATAGCCTATGCAACATTCTGTTTCTGCCTACAAACTATCCTGTGAGTTTGCTAAAGGCTGCATTACTTTGCAGTACTCAACTAAGAAAGCAATGTCATTATCTCAAAATCTTGTCAGGCCAAGTTCATAGCATATGTTATGCAAATCGTCTTCATCTTTTTCAACAATGGACCTTATTTTGTCAACTGCTCTATAGTAAGAATTCCACCTTAAGTCATTGTGGACAATTAATTTCATACCAACTGTGTCAGAGACAGTTTCACTGGCTTCAGAACTACAGTGTACTTTGTTTCAAAGAGCTGAGCATTTGGCCAGCATGCTGTGGAACACCTTTTTGTAGGCAGCATTTGATGTAGCAGATTGTATATCCTTCACTGCTATTAAGTTCAGGGTACAAGTCACACAGCGTTGATGAGAAGGAAGATTGTATGTGTCTTCCATGTCTTCATCCACATTATCTAAAATGTGGCAAACATCAGTGAAGCTTACAACATCTTCTTCTGTGTCATTGTCTTCTTTAGTGCTACAGCTACTGCTTGCCCCTGCCTGTTGCTGCTGCTGCTCATGGTCATCATCATCATCATCATCATTTTCCTCATTGTGAACCATGACAGTGCCAATGATGGGTGTGATATTTTCAGAACCAAACACATGCAATGATTTAACAAAGTTTGATCTGTTATCCATGACAGTTTTAACAACCTTGTTCTCAATGCAATATTTCAAGTGTATCTGCTCCAGTTTTGAGGCAATAACATCATAAGTGTGTCTGCCTTTTATCCTAATGCATGCCAGTGTTACCGATTTTCTCAACAATGTTTTCACAACTATCCTATGTGCAGTGCCACCTAGGTAGTTCCTATTATGTGCTGTCCAAATGTCAGCAGTAGTACAGATGTGACATACATTGCTGAATTCAGTAATCAAGTTTGATTTCATGTTTTGGTACACTTTCTCTATTCTGTCTGATAGTGTTTTATGTGTCATGACTTTCTTATTTGGCTGCAGACCCAAGACTAATCTAACAAATGAAGGTGGTTCAACAACTCTGAATGACTGTAGATCTTCTATGACAAACTGAATAATAAGTTTGTCAATGCAAGGCTGACTGACAAGGGAACTCTTTTTGGATTCAAATAATTGTTGTAGAAAACATTTTTTAATTTTATACACAGTTGTTTAGGATGACACAGAAGTTCCACTGCTGCTTGAGCTGGAAAAGTCATCATCCACCTCTTCTTCATGATCATTTTGTGACCTTTTATGAGCAAGGGTGGTCATGTCTGGGTTAGTATGACTACTGCTGATGCCTTTTGATACAGGTGTTCTGAATTTTTGTAAAGATGAAGGATGGATGTGTTCAATATGTTTTTTTTTTTAAGTTTGATATACTATTTTTTGAGGTTGACAGCAGCTTCACTTTCAGCACACTAAGTTTACACTGAACAGAAATGTTTTTCCCTTATCAGATTTTACCTCAAAGAAATCTCCCAAATACCACTTTTGAAAAACAGACACCCCATAACTGTGAGCCACTATGTGGCAGGGGTGATATAAAAGAGGAAGAAGAAGAGGAGGAGGAGGAGGATGCATTTTGCCATTAAGCCTGATCAGCCTCATTGTCTTCTTGTGTTTCTTTCTGGTTAACAGCATGTTAACTGCTGAGGAAAACACTATAACGTGAAAATCTAAAAACACTGAAGTCACTGTGATGACGCGGACACTGAAAGACAGACAGTGACACAGTGCACACTGGCTAATCAGTAATCACAGTATGGTTTCCCTACAACTAAGATTAGAGTTTTGAGACAATTTCAGAAATATAACAATAACTGTATATAGTACTAATGTAAATGCTTTAAACAGTAACAGTGCATCTAGATGGACAATCCATATGTTACGTATTGCGTATGGCTTGTTAATTATTGACTGAGCAATACCAAACCCTTTTTTCTTTCACTTGCTCTGGTTATGTAATAAATAGTAAATGACCCTACCCAAGACTACTAACATGTAGACATGGAAAACAATCAGGGTCTTGGTATGAGAAATTCTGAATGATTGCAAAAACTTTACAAGACTAATGCTCACACTGTATGAAAAACACTATGTGAAAATGTCAATAATACTGTCTCTTTAGTCTTTCTGCTATTTACTGGCCTGCACCACCTGGCCTGATGTAACAAAATGTGCTGCTATGTATCTTCTAGGCTCTGTTTCTGATATCTGCCTTAGTCTTGCTGATGCCTGAAGATTTGGACGATGATGATGATGGATAGTTGGATAGTTAGTTCTGTTTCTCATGTACCTTTGAAAAACAATTAAGAAGACCCATGGTATACATGCTCAGCACAGTGCATTAACACATCTGTTCTAACTACAGCTCTGTTATCTGAACTGTGATATTGTACCTCGAACTGTCATTTGGTTAATGTTATTAATATTGATTCCTGATTGTCTCGGGGGAGGGGGGACAAGCACAGACTGACAGTACAATGATGACATACATTTTACCTAAAACAAAACATGTTTTTTTGCATTAATAACAGCCCAGGCTAGTAGGTTGCCAGTTCTCTTAACTTTCAAAGGTGATAGAAAACAGTTTTGAAGGTGCACCTCCTTGTGATGCTTATTTGTATTCCCTTAAGTGTTGATACGAACCAATATTCTAATACGGATAACTTCTGTGGTGAAAGATCAATTCTTTGATCTTCTGTAAATTAAATACCCGGAATACCTTTTTCATAATGACTTACTATGATATGATGGTTGATAATGTACTGTCTTGCAGAAGTTGCATTACCTGAACATTGGTGTGTTAAGTCATGTGTGACATTACATGACTGTAAATTATGTATTTTTTTTACTGGCAAATAAATCAGAAGTATATCAAAAAGCCTGTGTCTGTCTCTTTTTTTTAATCAATAAATACAGTAAATGTTTTCAATGTTGCTTATATCTTTTTGCTGAAAGCAACATTGGCTTAACAGTCTGTGCCCAGTATCTTCACATGGCATGTTTTGATTGTAAATGCTGATATTGCAGTGCTCGTCAAGATGAGCATGAAGATGGCATGAACGCGGACCTCAAACTCTTTCAGACACATCAATCATAGCAGTGCAACAGTGCAGTGCATAAAACTTGTACATGCACTCTGGACTGCTACATCTGAGTCAGCAACTACTGTGCAATAAATGCTAAATATGCCTCTATTGTCTGTAATCTCAAATGGCAGCCAACTCCAAAAACATCTTGCACATTGGGCCTGACTGATATAGGAATGCAGTGTGCATGTTTTCTGTTATGTAGAACTAATACTATTGTTAATTTGTTGGTGAGGTATCTCAAACAGTTTGAGGCAGGTTAGCTCTGCGGGTGGCTGGGCACTGGGAATATTAAGATTCTTGCTGAATTGAGACTGGGAGTCTGTGATGTTAGCATTTCAAAACATGCCATGCACTGGCTCCCAAATGTGGTAGTGAAAAACAAAATGTAGTTAATAGAATCCTATTAACTGTAAACAATAATAACAAAGGAATTAAATGCAAACCACCATAACCAGAACATCAGAACCAACCAGAACATTAACAAATAAAATTCCAAGAGGTAACCTACTTGGAGTACACAAAGTCAATGTGTAGGTATAGTTAGTTGAGCTTGTCAGTAGTGGTGTGCATTTCTTATCATGCAAACACAAGTGGATGCTGCAGTGCCGGTAGTTAAAACTTGTCAATACATGAATGTTATTTTTTTTTGTTGAATAATTAAAAGTCTGATACTGAGTAATTAGGATAGTCCATCACTGTCTGTGATGGTTGATGATGGCCATTATTCTCAGTTCCATTGCACACAATGGTTTCTGTGCAGTGGAATGGTCTGGATAATAATAATGAAATCATCATCGCAGTCAATGATGATGCAGTACAAGTGCTCAGTATCAGACTTCATTATTTCATCACAAACAATAACATTTCGTGTATTGCTGTGGTACCAATAATACTGGACTGCAGCATCAACTTGCGTTTGTTCGCGTGCCAAGACATCAACAATGCACACTGAAGTACTGGTGTGTAGTGTGTTGCTTAGCTGCACATCGCTGGTGAACCAAGTAGCAAACACTTAGAAATGAATGGAGCAGATAACCTGTGAATGGAGCTGACCATGAGCATGTTTGTCTGGCTATGTGTGGTATGACAATCAATCCATGATGTTCCATCCACCCTACCCTGTGTGAGGAATCTGATCATGTGTGCCTCAGGGTGGAAAATCACAGGGCAAGGTGCTACTTAAACTGCAAACATCACAAAATAAGAATGGACAGACCACACCAGAACAGCACATGCTCACCTCCACTGGCACTGGCAGGTTATGTGCTCTACTACTTCTAAGTGTTTTGGCACATGATGTGCAGAAGGGGGTTGAACACTTCATCCTATCCTGCTCTGTTTGTGCTGCCCTGGTGATGACATCAAAAGGAGTCACACAGTACCCAACAATAAAAAGTAACAAACTTACCTCGCTCCACTTCCACCACTAGACACTGAACAAATGGTCCTCAGCCCATGAGTCAGCTCCCATCCTCTTTACCATATCCTGGACACCTGGCAATGCTGTTTTTCATGGTTTACCATCACATAGTTTGCTCGGCTGCTAAGATGAACAAGGGCCCAAGTTCCAACATCCTAAAATCTGCTGCGACCTGCCTGTGTGCCGCTTAACTCCCAGTCCTACAGCCCTCCTACCTTCAATGGTACCCAAGCTAGGCTCTTTCTCCCCCACCACCTTGCTGATGCACTTTACTAGTGGTTAAGTTATGTATTGTTTCTTATCAGCCTAGGGGAGGTCCTATACCCCCATGTTGCCCCTGGGCCCGTATGTACCCTCTGATATTTGACCCACTGTGGTTGCATATATGTAATTCCTATGCTATGTTCTACTGCCTTAAAAATCCTTGTTGTTTTATCCCACTGTTGGAGCATGCTGCTCCAGGTTTGTAATGTTGACAATGTATTTCTCTTATATAATTCTCCCGGATTGCTCCTGAAAATAGGCACTAGCTGTCTAGTGTGCTTACCCAGTTATCAAAAGCAAATAAATAAACAACAACAAACAAATATCCTGCAATGGAAAATTGGACTGCAATAAACTTTAAAAAATAAAATCAAGTGCTTTGATTTGAGACAGTGCTTTAATCACTACCCCCTGGCCCTGCCCCACCAGCACAGCAAAAAACAACATCGTATGCAGTTTAGGGACAGTTTTATGTTGATTTCACACAAAAATAAGGAAACTACAATAAATATGTTATGCAAATGGCAGTAATCCAGAATTGTAACCCAATTCTAATAATAGCTATAACGAACAATGGGGGTCACGTTACTGTTCAAGTTAATCAACCCATGGGGACAATATGACACTTGATTATGCCTTGTACCACATTACACCACCAGAGTTTGATTAACTTGAACATTAACATAACCCCATCATTCATTACTGCTTAAATACCTATATTACCACACTCCTCCATATAATAACTTCTGTGCTCTGTTGACGTAGTAGTAGCCAGTGTCCATGTCATGGAATAGAATACCCATCCGTATCTATGTAGGCAACACCGTATCATCACTGCATTTGCCACTGAACCCTGGGCTGGCCCCACCAACCAGACCCATACATCGCACTGTGATGGCTACTACCACCCCATACCTCCTAGAACTATGCATCATCACCCCACTGTCTGCCACAGAAAATTGCTACCAAAGCAGCCTTCAACCCACCACCACAGCCTACTGGCAATGTGAGTTGTTGTTGTCAAAGACTGCACAGCTAACAGTTCAGGTGGTGGCTGGCTGTGGTGGTGAGAAAGAAGGCTGTACCATATCAGATGCTGTGTCTGACACAATGTTGTGGTGAGTGACATATAGAACTGGTGGATACAGGAGACTGAGAATCAATGGACACCAGGGATTCTACATTCATACAGAGTGTGAGTATGGAGGGGTATTTGAGGGAAGGGGGGCCTTGACACTGACCTGACAGCAGAATATTAGAGCACTGCAGTCGAGAGGTGTCCAGACCATCTCTCACTCAGGCATGATTTACAGGACTTTGGGACTGCATCTCTGAAAATCCTAATTCAGAAAAAGTGTTCATTATCCGATGCGATGTATCAATCTGTAAGTTGCATGATTGCATTCAACTCAAGCATCCCTATAAGGCAGAGTCATCAGAGTATAGACAATATATGACCTTCAACTCAAGTGTCAAGATCAGTGATAGTTATTACTTAGTTATTATCATTATCACTTACCTTATGTATGCTGGTATAATTTTCAACTTTGTTCGCCCGAAACTTCTGCTTCTTTAAAAAAAAAAACACATCAAATCGACCTAAAAATAAAGTAATAGTAAAGAATCATTATTATAAAATGGGTCTCAGAAATGCTGCAGTTTGACTGGCAGTTAGGATTATTCTAACAGCCTTACATTAATTCCTGTTACACTGTCATGTACCGTATGATTGTACAGCTTGATTGATCACAATGGTACATAGATTCTTCCTCTCAACATTCCATCATTTAGCAATGCTGAATGACTGGAATGATGTATTCTGACTCTGTACCAGCACTCTTCAACTATTGGTGGAATAACCAATTATCTTATTAAAAACATCCCTCTAAATGAGGATGGAAGTAGCCCCACATAGGCTGCGTCTCTCCCTACCAGAAACAGCCCCGACCATGGGCATCAATTTAAATGCTCTGGCCCTCTCCCCCCTGGGCCTGAGATGATCTAGGCTCATACATAAAACCAGATCACCTGCATCGCAAGAAGTACCCCTATCACTGCTGCACTGATAGGCCATCTCTTACACTTGTCAAGTTATAAATTTATTTTAATTCATATCTGTTGCTTGGTACCCTATGGCACCTCCACCCTCAGCTGCCTCCTAGAACAGTACTAAATAAACACTAAGGATATTTTGTGTGTTGACTCCCTGATATTGTTCACAAGGGATTCAACACACAGGATGGTGGACCCATTGGATGTGACACAGGGTACAAGAAAGAAATATATATACTTTTTTTCTAGAAAGACAACTCTAGTCCAAGATGGCACATTGTGCAGTGATAGGGGAACTTCTCATGACACAGGTGATCATCTGGGAAGAATGAATGAGCCCAGCCCTGCTGCAGCATTTTTTCAATGGTCTGGATGCCATCATCCTTGTGTGAAGGAGAGCCACATGCCCACATCCCACAGGACTACAGCACCCCAGGCTGCCAGAGACCTTGGGACACAGGGATGAAGGGAATGATGCTGTGCTGCATATCACAAAACTGCATGCTCACATTGGGGTCCTTGACCCGAAATGATGGTACCCCTGAGGGGCTGGTGTCATTGCACAAGAGAAAGGAGAAACTACTGATGGTGAACAAACCCCCACCCTCCACCTGTAGTTCATTGAAAGCTGCTATATCCAGCCCAATGCAAAGGCAGTACACACCCAAGCTACTGCTCACTGGCCTGGATACAGAAATAAGTATAAAAAAACTTGACATGTGTGTAAATATTTTACCAAGACACTTGAAAGAAAAAAAGGGGGCCAGACTGTCAATGTAGCAAAGCAGCAGTTGTAACAGCCCATGAAGAACTGAGGTACATCATGCCACGTGGCAGCAGCTGGAAGAGCCCAGATAACAAGATTACAAAATGCTGCCATGGTTGAGCTATGTTTCTTAATATTCAAGCCACTTAGCCACCAGCACAGCACACTCACACAGTCACAGTCAATCATGATGTTCTGTTCACCACCAGGCTGGTCTAAACAAGCTAAGCTAAACCCATTCTCATTATCTACTGTATCTTGTACTAACTACATACATACTAATGATTGCAGCAGGCAGGGCCAAGGATGTCATAAAGCCTCTGAATGAAATTGTCATGCAAAACTACTATGGCTGATGGCTCTTCCACTCTGGTGGTCACTCAAATGTAAGTTATGATTATGAATCATTCTTATTACTGCTCTTCTGCATTAACTACATTGAATTCCCCACCCCAGGCACTTGGGTTAAATGAAATCCCAATACTGTAGTGCAGCATGAAGGGAATGCTGCGCTCCTGAAGTGCTGTCTTTCAAATGAAATGTTAAACTGAGGTACCATCTGCCTGTTCTGGTGGTAGTTAAGGTGGATGTTAATGATCCCATGGCACTTCTGGGAAAGACTAGGGAAATTGTATTTACATAAATAAACAAAACACATAGAAAAGGAACACAATTCATTTCATTGTACATACCTTTGGTTGATATTGTTCTTTCACTTCAGCAAATTATATAAAGAATCTTAAGAAACAGAAAATGAGAAATAAAGCAATAAGAAAAAAATACTATTACTTTATAGTAACCCCTACATCTCTTTAAGAAAAAAAAATATTTATTTTGTTTTTGTTTACCGGGTAAGTGCATTAGCCAAAAAATTACTATTTTCAGGCATGACCCAGGAGAATACAGAACATAACATACAGAAACATTATAGAAGTGCATGACAGCAATACATATACTGTAGCTTAGTTTTTACCATTTAAACAAGGATACAACAGCAGATCAATAACAGAACAACAGTGAGCAGTACATGCAAACAATAACAATAGCATATACAACATACTATATGAGATATAGGCAATAAACAAATACTAGAACATGTCACAGCATGGAAGGCACCAGCGATCATAGTGCATGTGTCATTGAATTTTTTTTTTATTTGTTTTTATTTATTTATTTAGGGATTCGGATCATACCTTTGAGCTCAGTGCTCTTTTACAAAGGTTCCACGTCAAACAGCGACAATGACAGCAATAACAAACAGTTTACATACAATACTCGAAAAGTAGGTAACTAGTATACAATAAGGCTACAATGTCATTCATAGTACCAATGGTGATAGTACAGCATCAAGAGCATTCAACTAGGGTAAAGGACAGTGCCTATTTGTAGCGAAGGACATAAAGAGGTGTGACACCTAGTGTGAGAGTCTGAGGAGGAGTCAAGGTGAGGGGGAGGGGAGACTGGGGGGAGAGTGGGTGGCCAAAAGAAGTGGCTTTGTCTAGGAGGTTAGGAGGTAGTGGTAGTAGGTTAGTTTTAAGGTTGATCTAGTGGGAGAAAAGGCACAAAGGGGAGAGGAAGACAGAGGGATAGGGCAAGAGGGAAGAATGGGGTTAAAAGGAAGGGGAAGGAGAATGTGGATGAGTGGGCATTATGGGTGCTAGAGTCCTAGTGGCAGTTACAAACTGTCCTAGTAAGAAGGTGTTGCCTTACACCATTTTTGAATTGCGAGATGCATTGGGAGTTTAGAATGTGCACTGGGATTTCATTAAGCCTTTGGGGGGCCCTATAGCTGAAAGCATGCTGTCCCTGCACAGTTCAACAGAAAGGTGTTGATAGGGCCCCTCATCCTGCTTCTGGTGGTATAGCTGGTAACACTTGGTGTTAGGATGCTAGAAATGCTAGGGGAGGTTTTACCCATTAGAGCCTTTTTTCCAAGGAGACATGTTTGGAATATAATCCTGTTCTTTAGTGGCAGCCAATGGGTCTCCTCGTATAAGAAGCAGGTATGGGTATTTCGATCAGCAGCCATTGTGAGCCTACATGCCTTGTTGAGGGCAAAGTGAATCCTTTTTAGTGCAGTGTCTGTTGCTGCACCATAGACCACCAATCCATAGTCGATGGTTGAAAGGATGGAGCTGGAGACTGAGAGATGGAGGGCCTCTGGAGTGAGATACTTTTCATGCCGATATAGTACACCCAGCTTGGTGTTCACTGCCTTTACCACTGTGTCGATGTGTTGGGTGAAGGTGAGGCAGTCATCATTGGTGACCCCCAGGTACTTGAAGAACTGAACTTGTTCCAGTGGCTCACTGACTTTATTGGAGATGGTGAGGGGAGGGAGCTTCTTTTTGTGCTGTGGGCTAGCTGTGAGCATCACCTTGTTTTTTTTGTAGTTTAATAGAAGTTTATGGCTACAGAATCAGTCTTCCAGCTTATAGAAGGATGCCTGCAGCTAGGAGTGGATGGCGACTATTGATGAACTGCTGGTGAGAATCACAGCGTCGTCTGCATAATGTATCAGTTTAGTGTCACAGTCTTCAGGAAGGTTATTTAGGAAGAGGCTGAATAGAAAGGGTCCCAGTATTGACCCCCTGTGGGACCCCTAAAGATACCTCACTGGAGCTAGATACTGTGTGCCCAATTTTTACACATTGGCTTCTGTGTGTTAGGTAGTCCTTGAACCAGCACACAGCATTGTTTGCAATCCACAAGTTCTGTAGTTGAGTCAGGAGGAGAGAGTGATTGACAGTGTTGAAGGCTTTGGTGAGGTCTATGAAGACTGACCCCACCAGCTTTCTTTCATCTAGTGCCTTGTGCGAGGTCACTGTAGTCCAGCAAAGCAGTGGAGGTACTATGATTCTGCCTGAAGCCATGTTGGTTGGGACATAACAGGTTGTATTTGTTGAGGTAATCTGTGAGTTGGGGGGCCACAATCTTTTCCAGGTCTTTAGATAAGGGAGAGAGGATGGATATTGGCCTATAATTGGCGGTGCATGTCATATCACTGTTCTTGTGCACCGGCATCATGAGAGCCTGTTTCCAGATCCCAGGGAATTGTGCAAGAGCCAACGATTTGTTAAATAGTTTTGTAACTGGTACGATGATGACATCCAGTGTTAGGGATAGGAGTTTCATATCAACTCCATCACTCCCCATTCTAGTCTTGCCTAGTATTTTTTTTATGTGTTTGAAAGCCTCTTTCACTGACACTTTTTTGAAGTAGAAGACAGGGATTGAGCCCCCTTGAGGCGTGCAGTTGGTTTGTTCCTCAGCAGGGTGCAGGTAGTCGGGGGGTAGTACTCCAGTCAGGACAGTAAACGCTGTGTTGAGAGAATCCACAATGTGCTGAGGGTCAGTAATCATGGCATTGTTGATGCTGAGTGAGTGGGGATCTTCTTCTCATCCTTCCCAAGATGGTTTTTGATGTTCTCCCCAAAACTCTTCCCATTGCCCCAAGTTTTATTAAGCAGCTCCTTATGGAAGTTGGCCTTTGCTTGGTGGATAAGGTTGGTGCAGTGGTTTCTTGCAGCTCTATAGCACTGGAAGTTGTGTTTGCTGTGAGAGGACCTGGCTTTTTCACAGAGGTTGTCCCTTGGCGAGGAGATCCCCTGTGATCCAACCATTAACTTGACCCCAAATGTTTCTTTTCCTCAGTGGTGCAAAGATATCACAAATCTTGTTGAGGCCCTCTATAAAAAAACTTAGGGCCTGGTCAATATTAAGTGCATGAGCAATGGGGGACCAGTCATGCTGGGAGAGGGCAGAGGAGAGGGCCCCAAGCTTGCCCTTCCCCAAGACCCTACTATTAATTATGATAGGTGGGGGCTTGGTCAATTTGTTTGAACATTTGAAAGTGACTGGGGAGTGATCACGTAAGGTGTCAGGAAGGACCTTAAGATCAGAGATCTGAGAAGGGGAACTCAAGAGGAGCCAATCGAGGAGGGTTTCATTTCCTGTTTTGTGGTTCTGCCTTGCTGCACTGTCTACAAGTTAGGTCAGATTGGAAGTAGAGACCATGTCCTTGAAAGGCATGGATTCCCTGCCCTCCCAGTTGATGTTAAAGTCACCTGTTATGAGAAGCTCTGTGCCCTTAGAAAGGGTAGCAATTGTATCCAGTATTTTTGGGAGGCCATCGCTGGCTTTAATGGGTGGAAGATAAACTGAGGCTAAGATTAGAGATTTGTCTGACCTGTGCTTTTATTGCTAGTAGTTCATGATCATCCTCGACCCTGGTAACAAGGAGGACAAGCAGTATAGGTAATCCCTGGCATAGATAAGGACTCCTCCACCTCTCTTGCCACACCTGTCTTTCCTGAATGTTTGATATCCTGGGAGCATCACTTCATTGTCTTTATCTTGCTTGACAGCCAGGTCTCTGTCAGACAGAGAATGTCAGGTACATGGTGGGACATCCATGCTTGGAGTAGGTCAAACTTTACTGTGAGGCTGCAGATGTTCAGTGCAGCTACTTTCAGGCCTTTACTCGTGTTTTCCCCTGCATTTGATACTGGTGGTGGGCCAGGATTGGCATGGCCATTACCTGATAGAAGAAGAAGCATGAATATTATTTTCCTGGCTGAGAAGTTTATGCAAATGGAGGAGCGTATCTTACGCCTCCTGCTCTTGCAATGGGGGAGGCAAGCATTCACCTGGGTGATCTTTATGGGCATGAAAATGGTAATGTTGATAACCATGGCAGGTGTCAGGGGCCCTGGGCTAGCAGGTGCAGGTGGTGGAAAGCTGGATCTCCCTCAGCACAGTTGGCATTGGGGTGCCATAGAATCCATTTTTGTCAAGAGCAGGTTCTCGCAGGGGTGGTAGTGATCCAGCTTGGCATCTTGGGCCTGTAGCACCCACAGTGAATAGAAGAACTAGGAGAATGGAGTAATCCATGGTAGAGCAGAGGTGGTGGCACTTGGGTGGGCTAGCAAGCACACCAGGAGGAGATAGCAAAGGAAAATTGCTGATGGTTAATTACATCCACAGGAAATGAACTGTTGAGATCTAGGATCACATAATATGTTAAAATTCCTGAAAGGTGATAAACTGTGGCCTGGGCATATGCAATGTGTGAAATCCGTTTGTCTGTATGCTTCCTGTGATCTTCAAAGTCCTCAGAGTCAAGTACAATACCTTGGGTTTAGGTCAGACAAAAATGTTGATTCAGTCACAAAACATGTTAAAATTCATTTGTTCTTTAAAGTCCACAAGTGCAGCTGCTTTAAGAGTGGTCAGATGAAAATGTTGAAAATGTTGATTCAGTTGCAGGACCCAACATCACCATGTTTGTAAGACTAATTGCAAGGCACATACTTCCTAGGGGAGGCTTCAAGAAAGCTGATTTAAAATTAAAAAGCTGATACCTGATGATGATGATGATTTGCAGAAATTCAGTCCAGGAGACTTTCACTGATGTTGTGTGCAAGAATGGTGCAGGTATTACCAGCAGAAACACATGTAAATGAACAAAAACTAACCTACAGACACAGACAAGCACAAACGTCCACCCACACAGCCCCAGGAGGAGGAGGAGGAGATTAATTTCTCTATCTGTCCTTTTTTTGTGTTTGGGCTATATAGGAAATATAGGCAATATAGGAAACAACTTAATTTAATGTACCACCAAAGGATTTCAAATAGAGGAAATAGCAGGAGGCGGGCAATTGCAAAATAAAATAACGTAAGGAAGAGGAAATTAGAGAGGACAAGTATACTAGGAGAGGTGGAGGGAGGCCAAGGTAGAGGCAAGAAAAGAGGACAAGGGCAAGGGTAAGATAAGAGGTATGGGAAGAAGAAAAGGGGATGAGAAGGTAGTCAGAAGAAGCAGGAGAGTTTTGAAAGTATGGTTATCAGGGCGAAGGCATGGCGGACCTACAGACAGGTCAAGTAGGGTCAAAGCAAATACAAGGTTCTGCCAGAGATAGATAATGTCAGAGCTCACTTTTAAAGTGACAGTGGGATGCAGACAGCCTCAGATCTACAGGAAGAGTATTCCAAAGCAGAGGAGCAGCATATTTGAATGCCTCAGTGCCTTTAGAGGTGTGACACCTAAGTACCCTAAGTAATGATTTGTCAGCTGATCCCATTCCAGGGGAGGAGGTGAGGGGAATTAGTAGCATTGCAAGTGAAGTAGGGGTTTGAAGCCTGATAATGGAGTAAGGCAGATACCCAAGATAATATTGTCTGGAAGCAGAGGGAGAGAGCCAAGCCAGATCACTATAGAGTTAACAACGATGTTTAAATCGAGGGGATGATGATGTGCAGTGACAGATATTGTTGTAAGTGATATCCCATTTCTGAAGCGATGATTTTTGGGCAGCCACAAGGATAGGAGAACGATATGTTAAGGTGGGGAGCAGGATCCCCCTGGCAATGACCAGCTTAGCAGATGGTGTTAACATGTAGCTGGTTTTGTAGGCAACACCCAGTGTACTTTAAAAATAAAATAAGATCTCCAAAAATTCTCTTTCGATCAGAAAAAAAATAAATGAAATTAAACTACAATCAAACAAAAACATAATTCAAAATCAACTATACAAACTTACAGTGCAAATGTCTCCATTTTACTAAATAGTTCTATTAGGAATAAGAAAGTTTATTTCATAAAATCACAAAGGTATAACTCAGGTCAAGCTATTGCCTCGAGTCCTTTTAATGAACCCAAATACCAGTTCAGCTGTATGGAGAACAAGGTTTCTTCCTTTCATTTTATCAATTTTTGAAAGATCTACCTTAATCTAGTCAAGCAATTCTACGTCACGAACATCAGCCCTCACTTTTGGTAATGTCCTATATTCCTGTTTTTTAATCTCCTTTAGAGAATGTTCTATTGTCTGGGCAAGTGCAAGGGGAAGTATTCATTTGTTGAGTCAAAAACTGGCATCTTGCTTGCCAAAAATAAAATTTGATGGATGCAAATATAATATTAAGGGTGCTTGGGTGATATGATTTCAAATAACCTGTGTAGTCTCCTGATACAAAATTCTCATAAGTAAAACATTTCAAGTAAGGCCACTGTCATTTGGTGGCCAAAAAGGATAACAAATATTGAGTATGCAGACAGTCTAAAAAAAAGTGTGTCTGTGTTTCTTCAATTTGACTACACTCTGATCTTGGACAGTATCTCTCTTCAATAGCTTTATGTTTCTTGTTACCCTGCACTCCTAATCTACCATGACAACTAAGCCAAATAGTATCCCAAAAATTTGTTGAAATTATTTTATCATTTAGAACCTTAAGTACTGTAGGTATTTTAGAAGGAATGCAGTTGGGAAATTCCACTTGGATTACCCCTAGAGATGTCATGATGTGGGAATATAACTGTTTCCTAGAGAAAGTCCTGTAAGCCTGTTTGTTTATTTTCTACTGTTTCATTTTTTAAAATGTAGAGTCTGCATATTGTGGTATATCACAAGTTTTTAACATTTTAGGAGGAAAATTATCCCATCTACTATAAAAGGGTTTTAATAACAGATATGACCATTGTTGCCATGGGTGTACCACCCTATCCCACCCCCAAGGAAGGGTTGATTTACAAAAAAAGAGTGAAAAAACACCAGATGTTTATCATCCCTAACCCACCTGACTTGCATGCCAAATAAGTATAATCTCTTTTGCTGGGGTTTAATTGGCTCCCACAGAGCATTTGAAAACAACAGCTAAAAAGACAGGTCTCAAAACAGGAGGGATGGGGGTAAATAAAACTGAGATAGGTAAATATAGGTAAGAGAAATTTCTTAATTGTAAGTAGCCTTTTCTTTTTGGAAAATTTCCAGTTTTTCCAAACCTGAACCTTAGCCTCACATAACTTCAGTTTACTTTCCCAATTTAGTACCTTGTTTTGTTTGTTTATTTACCACATTGCAGCTGACACCCACCGAAGTGGGGGTGGCTGAGGTTATATACACCATTTCATAACAAGAATACAAAAAATACACAACATAATAAAAATACTCATAAACCAAAACACAATAAAAGAAACATATTTCTACACAAAGGATGCACACATTAATAATATTAACAATCATTTAAAAATCTCATAAAAAAGAAGTCTGATATTTAGTTATTCTAAAAACTGGTTTTCACCATCTAACCTGCTTTCTTAAGCCATAATCTGCAACTCCTCCAGGTAGTAAGAGAGTATGAAATTTGTGTTGAGAACTACACATTTCATGAAATAATTTATTTGACATTTCTGTTCTTCTCTCATCCAACTGTACTAACTTACAAATCTCCAATGCATCATTATATGTCATTTCACTACCTAAAATAATCCTCAAGACTCTCTTCTGAATTATATCAATCTCTTTGCTTTCTCCCGTAGTTAACTCAGCATCCCATACTATAGCCCCATATGCCAAGGTGGGGCAAACAACTGTACAAAATAAAATACACTAAATCTTCCTGGCTCACACCTGCTCTCTTTAACATTGTCAAAAAGTGCACTTTGTAATTCCCTTTCTTAACCATCTTCACCACTTCTTCTTTCTAGCCAAAATCATTTAGAATTTTTAAACCTAACAATTTAACACTCTTTACCACCTTCACAGTAGTACCCCCAAACATAAGAGGTGGTAACTCTGCTTTATTAGTTTTCCCAAATCTTATGTCTTGTATTTTGTCTAGATATATTTGCATCTTATTACACAGAGGCCATACATCAAATTTGTTTAGGTCCTCCTGTATGGTACTTTGACTTAGTTCCTCAAATCTATCAATAGCAGATGTAACATCCACATATTTAATACAGAGTCCCATTGTTTGTAGATAATTAATTATAATGAGAAATAGGACAGGTCCCAATTTGGTACCCTATGGAACCCCCCCCCCCCCCCACCCAAACAAATAATCTGGTTCAGACCTCCACCCCTCATTCTCAATCCACTGTGACCTACCTTAAAGAAATCATGAATCCACTTAATTATTCAGGCAGGAACTGCCAAAGACCGTAATTTGTCTATGAGTACATCATGTCCTATCAGAACAAAGGCTTTCCTATAATCTACTAAGGCCGCTCTTACCATTTCACCATTCTCCCCATGACCTCATATATAACTACTGAAATTTCAATAAAGCTAATGTGGTAGAACTCCTCTTTAGGGATGCAAACTGACTGGGATCCATATACTGACTTACCTTTTCCAATAGCCAATTGGTAACAAATTCCTCACATAATTTAGATATAACACAAGTAAGTGAAACGTGTCTAAAATCCTTATTAACATCACATGGTATATTAACTTTGGGCAATGGTAAAACCCAGGACTGTTTCCATTGATTGGGAATTTTTCCCAACAACATAGATTTATTAAACACATTATAAATCCAGGGTGCTACCAAATCATCTCCTTCATGCCAGATCCAGTTGGGTATATTATCTGGTCCTACTGCTTTATTTACTTTTAGCCACTTTAAAGCTTTTGAAACATCCTCTACTGATACTAAGTATTTATTCAGAACTACCCACAATTTTTCTACATTTTCCTTCAAGGGTTCTAGCCCCTTACTAACTTCACACAATACTCTTTTTAACTCTTGCACAAATTGCCTCTCTTTATCTTCTCCCTCAAAACCACAGTTAATCACCCACTTGCCTAACTATTCCTCCTCATTGTTACTTTGAATAATAGTCTTTGTGGTTTTTCACCATTGTTTTGGATCAGCATTACGTAACCCATTAATCTTTTTTCATAGTAATCCTTTTTATTCTTTTTTCCTAGTCTATTAATTGTGTTCCTTAATTTATGGAATTCATCCAACCACCCTGCTTTCAATGCCATTTGTCTCTTCATTATTAATCCTTTAAATTCCTCAGTAACTCAAGGTTTATCTCCATCCCTAACTTCAACCTCACACAGAGTTGCAATTCTATCCATTATATCTTGAATCTTAGTAGTTACCATAGTCCACCTGAAGGTTTTCTTCTCCAAACTGAATCCCCAGAATTGAAATAGTGGGACCTATCATTGGAATGTCCACTGTGCTGTGAACATTATCTTGTTCATTAAAACTTCCAAGTCTAAGGACTTTACTTTAATCTTTATTAATTACCACACCAGAAATATGTGCATATTTAACTAATTCATGTTGCAATTCATGTCTTGATTCCTGAGTTGACAGAAAAAAAACAGAGATCATCTGCATATGCTGCAATTTTCTGTGGTTCTACTTGAGATGAGGGCATCAAACCCTGTTTGTTATCATTAAGGCATATGTTCCAAATCAAGGGATCTAAAACAAAAGTGTAAAATAGGGGAGTTATGGGATACCCCTGTCTTATACCAACATTCACTGTAACATATTTTCCCAGTATCCCATTGACATAAGGTGTTAATCTTCCACCTGTATATAATATTTTTATCCACTTATTCATATTGTTTGTTATCCCTTAAGCTTCTAGAACCTGAAAAAGATGTGTATGGGAAACTTTATCAAAGGCCTTAGTCTGGTCGATTGAAAGCACATATCCCTGAAGCTTCTTTTGCATATTGAATTCAAAAATATCTCTTAAAAGAGCAAGATTATGAGAAATATTCCTTTCTGGAATGGAGCAGGTTTGTGCCACATGTATCAAAGTACTAGACACTGTTGCAACCTATTGCATAAAATTTTAGGCAAGATTTTATAATCAGTGTTTAAAATTCTAATTGGTTTTCAGTTCGACAGAAGTTTCTTTTTTACTTTTTTTATAAAGAACTATTAATATTGCTTCCCTGAAGCCATTGTTTGAAGATGTATTAGAAAGCAGCTCATTATATAATTGATGGAGAGAATCCAGAAATTCTGTCAAGAATTTCTTATAAAATGCACTAGATATTCCATCCATTCCTGGAGAGAAAGTATCTTTAAGGGAGTTAATAGCTACTTCAATTTCTGTTTTTGAAATAGGGCCATTTAGTATTATTTTCTAATCTTCCCTCAGAGCAGGTGATGCAGCCTGGCAAAAATTAAGAAATGAGACCTCTGTTCTGTAAGATGAAGAAAAATGTTTTTCTAAGTGTTTCTGAATAACAGTGAGTATATCAATATCTTTTGTTTTTACCTCACCTTCTTCATCTTGAAGTTCAGTGATTAATGTGGCATCCAAGTGTTGTTTGCAAGCAGAAAAGGGATTAGGAATGGGTTGAGTTTCCCCACTATATCTCATTTCAGCTTCCAAAGAAATAGCTCTGTTATATTGATAGTTGAACATTTTATTTTTCAACTCATTAATTTGTTTTAGAAACTGAGTTCTATTGTTCTGTGACAATGATATGTATCTGTAGAGTCTGTTCCTATGTTCCAAATATAGTAAATATTCTGAATTGGACTTAACTTTCCCTAAGTGAATCATTAAATTCTTTACATCAATTTTAGTATCTAACCACCATTGCATTATGTCATCATATAGACATTTAGTTGATTGATTAAAAAAGAATAGTTGTCTAAACTCCATACATATTTGATCTTGTTTGAGAAGAGATATGTTCATTCTCCATCATTTAGGGGGTGTAAAAAGGTATGGAAGGATATTACCCAAATATGAAACACAGTAACAGATAAGATGGTCAGAGAATTCATATGATAGGATGGAAGCCTTTTGGGGAACCAAAAGCCTAGAGGAAAAAATGTAATCTATTCTGGTAGCAAATGTATTCCTGTAATATGTAAAACCTGGTTATTTATGCAGTTTTCTATAAGTATCAGATAGATTACCATGCTAACTATGGACTGCAAAGAATGTGAATCACAGTATATTTTTTTTCTGCAGCTCCTCTTTTGGTTTCAAATTTAGTCTACAGTTCATGTCCCTTCCCCATATAATGTGTTTCTCTGTGAACAAATAAGGTCTGATCTGTTCAAATAGGTCAACCCTGGCAGCCTTAATTTGTGGTGCATAAGTGTTAATAATATGTAGAGTAAAATGTTTATACATACTGTCCAAAATTAATACCTGGCCTAGTATTAAATCAGTCAATTTCTACAAAGAAAAATGATGGCCTTTAAATAAAATACCTAGGCCATCAACTGCATCCATTCCAAATGACCAGAAAGAGGGACCAGAGATCCATGCTTTTCCAACCTGCTCAGTAAAAAAGATGGAGTTCAGTCTAGTCTCCTGTAAAAGAATGATCTCATAGGGAGAGTTAAAAATATAATGAATAGCAGTTAATCCTTTTTTTTAACAGTTTTTTATGTTGCACATATTAACTGATGCTACTTGTAAGGTTGCCATAGGGAAGTATGAAAATCAGAAAGGCTTAACCTCACCCTTTATCATCACTTTTTTCAAGTGTTTTCCTTTTTTCCCCTTTTTTTCTTTGTTTGTAAGGGGGCAGGGGTTGTTTCTTCCTCCATGTCAGATACATCTTCAAACCTTAAAGAAACATCTGATTCTGAATCAGATTCCCCTTCTTAAGCTGGGCATCACCGAGGAGGAGGAGGAGAAGGATCTAGGGGTAATGGTAACAAGGACCATGAACAATACTGCCCAGTGCAGGAGAGCGGCTGCAAAAGTGAACAAAATGCTGGGGTGCATAATGGGGGGGGTTTGTCCAGGTGAAGAGAGGTGATCTTGCCCCTCTTTAGGTCGCTGGTAAGGCTGCACTTGGAATATTGTGTGCAGTTTTGGAGGCCATACCTAAAGCGTGATATCAAGCTACTGGAAGGGGTGCAGAGGAGGACAATGAAGATGATATTCGGAATGGAGGGGAGATACTATGAGAGCAGGCTGGGAGACCTGAATATGTACACCCTGGAGGATAGAAGGGACAGGGGGGACATGATAGAGACATTCAAGTATCTGAGGGAAATAAATAATGATGGGGCAGATGGGTTCTTTAAGCTAAGGAGGGGGAGAGACACCAGGGAGCAAGGGCTAAGAATTGAGATGGGGAAGATTTAGGAGGGGAAATGAGGAGACACTATTTCATGGAGAGGGTGGTAGCAAAATGGTATGCACTACCAGAATGGGTGGTGTCATATAAATCTGTGAACAGCTTTAAAAAGACATGGTACAGGGAGCAGGGGAGAGTGAGAGTGGTGGAGGTGGGGGTCTGCAATGGGATGACAAAGGGGAAGGAGTGGGGCAGCTGAAAACTAGGGGTGTTAGTTGCACACTCGAGCAGACATAGATAGACTGGTTTGTCTGTTTCTGCTGGCACATTCTTAAGTTGGTATGTTCTTTCTAATTGTGAAGTGCTTGAAAGACATTTTGAAGGGGAATAGTAGAGGGTTGGCCAGTTGTTTTTGTAGAAGCCCTTGCCTTTGGAGCTGTAAGTCTGATGGAGAGGGCATTTCTGGCCACTCAGGAACGGTTGATCTGGAGCACTGGTTGTGACTAAGGGTCCTTCTCTTAGATCTCTAGTATCACTGGACCTTTGGGGTTGAGCTTCAGGTTGACCCTGAGGGTTCTGTGAACAAGGTTCTCTAAGGGGGGGGTAGCCTGGAGGGACCCAGATTTTGTTCAGGCATGGCATTTTCCTGGGCTGTGTGAACCAGGTTCTCCTGGTTAATGCCATCTGACCTATTTTGGCCAGCCCAGGGGCACTGATGGTATGCATGCCCCATTTCTTCACAAAGATTACATTTGAAGATGTTTGTGCAAGACATGCTTACATGCCCAAATTACCCACACAGAGCACATTTCAGATGGTCACAGGTGCCGCTTAAGTGGGTTGGGGAGACACACTTATAGCAGTCCTTCAGTTGCCCTGGATAAAAACATCCCCCCCCCCATCTTGGCCTAAAAATAAACTGTTTGGTATGTGTTGAACAATAGAGTTATTCTGAAATAGCTTCACTTAAACCACCATACCCTAGGCCAGATACCTTCAGGGTCAATGACTAGGTCAGGTTGACCCAAAACAGTATGTCTCTTTTGCAGTCAGAAAAGAATGCCATTCATGTTCACCCCCTCACTACGAAACAGTATTGTAATGGTTTTCAACAGAGGTTTTGTAAGTGGAATAGCTATGAAGTTCACCTCTCTAACGGTATAGAATGCAACATATTGTATTTTGTCCAAAAACATTCAAGCCCTGAGTGTTGGTGAAAGCTGATGTCATACACATCTTCACCCGAGATGTGTATTAGGGCATATATTCCTGAAACCTGAAACAACATTGACTCTTTCAACATTTTTGGGGCTATGAAAACCCTGTCCAGGTGTTCCTCCAAATCTCAATATATCTCAGTCTAACTGCATTTTTCCTTGGTGCTTGTGTAAGTCTGTTCTAAAAAGTTCTGAAAATGTAGGTCTAGATCTGGCTGAAAGCCCTCCTTGATCCTGAGGGGTGGAGAGACCCTTAATCAAACTCCTCTTCTCTGGGCCCCCTAGTATTGTTGTTGGACTGAGAACCAAGTAGATTTTCATTTCCAGACTGTTCTGCCTGATAGAAATCTGAAGCAGTATGATTTTCCCAATTTTCTATATTCTCTGCTTTTGTTGTTAAGACATGGTCACCTCTTCCTTTGTGTCGTGTGGGTTTTGGCTGTTCAGGCTGGCCAATTTCACAGCTGGTATTATTGTTAATAGTATTGTTCTCCACAGTTTTAAACTCAGTAGAGTCCATTAGTAAAATTGCAGACTGTTGTGAAGTTTCTGTACTCACCCCCTGACCCATTTGGTTACCTGTGCGTCTGCTGGAATGGGCTACTGTCAAGGATTCAGTGCATTGTGGGCTCTCAAAGGCCTCCCATTGTAAGTCAGGTAACCATCTACCTTCAGGAGTCCATGTCCATCCTGCATTTTAAAGCATCCTCAGGTGTCCAGGAGTTTAAATCAGCAGGGGTATCCTTATTGACGTCCAGTCTCCTACCACCCTGCACTGGAGCATTGTTGCCATCCTGTTGGATAGATGAAGTTTGGTCCTGCACACTCAACTGCCTATTTGCCTCATGTCACTTAGTTACATCCTCCACATTGGGTCAATGCTTCGATGGAGCCGCTTGCTCACCTTCCTCAGTGCTCACATCTGCCGTTGCAGCCTCTCCAGCTGCTGTCTGTTGTGAGGGAGCTCCCTCATATGTCTGTAGAGATATCAAGCCAGTATTCATACTTTCAAGAATGTTCAAAGGCATGACATTTGTAGAGCACACCTGCCTGTACACTTTTCTCTCAGTATGTGGTAAAACTCCATCGGTCTCCATTTCAATCTTAAGACTTTCTGCAGCATTTTCACCAGCCAGGTGAAAACACTTCTCCATGTCCTCATCCTCAGGTTCCATGTCGGCCATCTTGGAGAGAGGTTCCCCTACTGGTGAGTAGGGGAATGCCCCGGTGCCCTGGCCAAGTTTCCCCATTCACTAAAAATACCACCAATAGCATAATCTGGTTCAAGGTCAGTTGGCATTCATCTGTATCCCCATTCCCCGGGTTATGCCTGAAAATAGGCAGAATTTGTCTAGTGCACTTATCCTGTCAACAAAAACTAAATAAATAAATAAACAAAAACTGGAACTAACTGGACATGGATGGACAACCATAATAATTATACCCCTTTCAGAGAGCGCAGGCACGTCAGACAGCCCAGATCCTTTTTTTTCCACACAATAGCAAACAACAACATGATTCATGTCACAGTCTAGAAGTAGGTAGTGTTATGATGATTCAGGGTGACCGGGACACTTTAGTACACAGAATCTTACAGTCAATTTTAGAGGAAAAAAATTAGCATTTCCATCTTGGGGACAGGACAACTTGAAAACAGAGAGAAGACTACAATCCATCTCCTCCAGTCCCCTGGGTCCAAACTTGGGAGGGGTGAGTGAGTGAGTGAGTGAGTGAGTGAGTGAGTGAGTGAACTCACTCCTCCTAGTCCTGTTACACACAATCTTAATTAAGTAAATTCTCTAAGAGGGCTGCACATGATTACATGACATCTTATATTTTTTACTTCGATTTTGTCCGGGTCCAACTATGCATCACCACCACTGACCACTCCAATGACCCACTTACCTTGACCTAGTGACAACTTGTACTGCCTCCTCTTGGCTGCTGTCCACATGGGCACCCATGCCAGGTGCCATGCCACATTATTGACACCATGATGCCATGCTATCCAGAATAATGAGAGGGATTTCTGCCAGCAGCTGAGCCAGTGTAATGCTGTCAGTTCCATCCATGACCCACCCTTGCACAACAATGTACAAAAATGAATTATTGAATAAATTAAGAAAATACCTCCAGTCCTTTCTGCAGAATACTAGCTGAGGTGCTATCTGTGGTGGACCATGCCTGCCACCAACTTGGCTTGCCTCTGTCCATCCTGTGGCTCCCTCATGCTGGTGAAGGTCACTGTCACCTCAGGTCTTCTCCTTAACTGACCCAGGCCTATGCACCTTCTTACTGCTGGCTGGCTCCCCTCCCTCCCTCATGCACTGTTCTTCATTAGCAGTGCCTGGCCTGTCAGTACCCTTGTCTGCATCTGGTGCTGCAACAAGGCCACAGCCCACATCTGATCTAGTTCAGTGACAATGACGGACTCAAGAGATCAGCCATCACCTTGCCTCAGCTGCCTCATAGTTACCACGCCACTCCAGCCAAATCCTCTGACCAACTCAACACTCGTCACTTGAGTCATCAGATCCAGTCCATCTTCTCTGACCCTCCCCACCTCACTCTGATGATCACCACCTCTGTCCTCACTGGTCGGGTACTCAGTTCTCCTGTTCTTCATCACCAGCCAGCCAGACCAGGAAAAAAGTTAGGCAGCAAGCTGCAACCACCCTTCTTGCCTGCATGCATGGTCGCAACAAAAAAAAAAAACCCTCCCCAGATGCCGGTCACCCAGAAACACACGGTCACCCTGCCTTTTGGCTTACCACATAGTGAGTGGTGTTTTGTTTAATTGTTAGGCACCCACCACCACCAGTCACCCAAACAAATGTGATGGGTCGGGTCGAACCCTGCGCCATAGCCTCAAGTTGTAACCTGAACCCAGGCCACACCACACGAGGTGTTATGAGGTATGACCCTGAGAGTTGGAGTCCACACTCGACACTCAACCTGGTCTTCTCCTCAGGAGAATAAGGCAGAGGGTTTTTATTTACTTTTTTAAATATAATTCTCATCTCTTTTGCCTTCTTTTTTTAAGCTACCTTTCTGCGTATTCCCCACTATTCCACGCCACAACCACTTCCAACCAAGTGTGCTCATCTCCACTCTCCACACTGACTGCTCCTAAAATGGTGACTAGCACCAATAAGTGCTCTCATTCAGAGTGCTGCTGTTCTAATTCTGCCTCATCCGAGTCAAGTGTCTAGCTTATTATTGCTTGACTGAACCAGACAGACAGCAATGCTCAGCCTATCAGTGGCTGACAATCAAAATACAAATTATTCAGCCAACAGCCAGTCAGAGCCTGGGGGAAAAAAACTTTTAAATTTCAGACCATTTTTATTCCTTTTGAAGTGTGGGAAAGGGCAGAAAAAAAAGTAATATGTTATAAAGCATAGTACAACGTTACTTAGTAACTGGGGAGAATTACATTTTCATATAAGTAACCTGACTGCGGCAGCAATGGATGCTCCTGCTCCCTTCAGGAGCCTGGATTTCGGCTCGCAGCAGCTAGGCGGGCAACCCCCCCCCCAGCACACTGCCGACCGCAGCAGCAACGGATGCTCCTGCTCCCTTCAGGAGCCTGGATTTTGGCTCGCAGCAACTAGGCGGGCAAACCCCACCCCCAGCATACTGCCGACCGTGGCAGCAATGGACGCTCCTGCTCCCTTCAGGAGCCTGGATTTCGGCTCGCAGCAACTAGGTAAAGGCTTCCTCTGCTCTTTTACCTTGAAGACTGCCGTGGGGTGCTACCTGAGTGTAGCCTTAAAGGACTCCTGAATATTTCTGTCCCCACAGCTTCACTGATTGTTTTTGATTACTGCTGTGGGGTGCTACCTGAGAGTAGCCTCAATGGACTCCTGACTATCTGTCCCCACTGCTTCACAGATTATGTTTATTTCTGCTTCAGTCTGTACTCTGCTTGTACCTGCTAGCCACGTTACATCTACATGGGACGTGAAGTCTGTTAAATCCTGCACTCCCAGGCTTGCTAATTTAGTTGGCTGTTAATCTACGACTAGTTTTGTGGAAGGTTTCAGTTATTTTGTGTTTTAGCCTTACCTGTTTTACTCCTGTGTGGCTGTGGTGTTAGAATCTGCGCATGCACAGTGCGGTCGCTAGTTTGAATTCCCCTTCCCGCTGCATACTAATTCCTCTCCTTTGTTTGTTACCTTCACAGGCGGGCAAACCCTCCCACAGCACACTGCTGACCACGGCAGCAACAGACGCTCCTGCTCCATTCAGGAGCCTAGATTTCAGCTCGCAGCAACTAGGTAAAGGTTTCCTCTGCTCTTTTACCTTGAAGACTGCCATGGGGTGCTACCTGAGTGTAGCCTTGAAGGACTCCTGAATATTTCTGTCCCCACAGCTTCATTGATTGTTTTTGATTACTGCTGTGGGGTGCTAGCCTGACGACGCTGCACGTCGTCTGCCCCACCTGCCCCAGCCACCCACCTACCCAGGGGCGGCCCTCAATTTATTGGCCCGCACCCATTACATCACTTCCGGTTTGCCAAATTACTAAGTCCCCACTTTCCCATTTGCAGGTTATACCTGCTAGCCACTAGAGGTCACTGTGCCCCCGGCCTATTGCTTCTTGCCGGCTAACTCTACCCTATCCCTGTGTTGTCCATCCCTTACCCCTCTTCTCACCTCTCTCATCCAAATCCTCCCCTACCATCTCCTCTTCTATCATTTAAGTCCTCCCATTTCTTCACTCACAGTTCTTTCCCTCTTCACCAATCATGCCTGCTTACCTCCTGCCTACTTGCCTCTCTCTCTTCCTCCTCCTCCTCCTTTTGTCTTCATCTAACCCTAGTGTCCCTGTTAACCCGCAGCCTCACTACTCTAGTGCTCCCACTTGCCCTCTTGCTCTCCCCTCCTTCTGGGCCACTGCCCCTCCCCCTCCTTCCTCCTCCACTCACCCAATATGCCCTACTCCACCTCACCCCCCATCCAGACACTGCCTTTCCTCCCCTCTTTGCTCCCTCAGGCAACTTATTGCTCAAGCCTTCCCAGCCTGTGTTGCAATACCCACCCCCTGTGTTCTGAAACCCCCCTACTCTTCCTATCTCTCCTGGTGTAAACTCTCCTTATGCCACCCTCTGTCCAGGGTGGTTCTCCTCCTTCTGCTCCTGACTGGTAACATACATCCCAATCCTGGTCCAGCTTGCAAGGGCTCTTCAGTGGAATCCTCTGGACTTTGTATTGTTTCCATGAACATATGTAGCCTCCTTAAAAAAATTGACTCTCTCCATTGCTGGGTTGCTGTTCATAAACCTGACATCTCAATAGTTGAAACCTGGCTGTTAGACTCTACCCCAACTCCCTGATCTCACTCCCTGGCTACTCCCTTTATCAGAAGGACCGTGTTGGTAGGTGAGGTGGGGGCTGTACCATTTATGTCAAAGACCCTCTCGTTGGACTAGCCCTCCCAGCCCCTGTCCTTGACTTCAGGGCTCAGGCCCTAACCCTAAAACTATCTCCTGATCCCTCTAGGGGACCCATCTACCTGACTACAGCATACATACCTCCAAAAAATCAAGCACAGGCACTAGGCCCACTAATTGATTATCTTACTTCCCTACCCCACTCTTCTGACCAAATCCTTGTGGGGGACTTAAACATCAATTGGCTCAGTCCCTCATCCACTTCCTCCCGTGACACTTTTGCAGCTATTGACCTAACTCAACTAGTTTCCCAACCCACTAGAGTGAATCCTAGAATGGGCTCTAGCACACTCCTGGATGTGGTCCTCACAAACCGCCCTAACCGCATCCGCAATATCCAAATCCTTCCTGATGGTCTTAGTGACCACTCCCCTATTCTCTTCTATTGGGCAACCTCCTTGCCCAAACTCACAGTGCAAACTACTCTTCGGCGGCGTCTTAGACCTGGTGGGCTGAAAGGCCTTAAGCAACTCCTGGCCACATAGACTGGTCCCCTTTACAAAATGCTCCGGATATGGACACAGCCCTAACCTTCTTTACCCACACCTTTAACTCTGCATGCAACATTTTTGCACCACTAACTGCACGCCAGTCCAAAGTAAGGCATGCCCCTTGGGTTACCCCCGCCTTGCGCCAACTTCTTAAGCATAGGGATAATCTATGGCACATTGCGATGGAAACAGGCCACCCAGCTGACAGGCAGGCCTATGCTGCTGCCCAGAACAAATGAATCTGGGCCATCTGCAAAGCGAAGGCTGAACACTATCAAGCCTCCCTCACCTCCTCATGGGGGAAAGCCAGGACCTTCTGGGACAACATCAAGCAGTTGAATGGGGGCACGCATTCCCCCCCCACCCTCGCTTATCAACATTGATGGCTCTGTCTCCTCAGACCCGGTCCTTATTGCCAACCACCTCAACAAATCTTTCACTGACCTTAGCCCTGTGCTCCCAGATAAGTTCTTTGCTCCCTTCCCTCCCTGTCTGTCCCTATTCTCACATGCCCCTTGTTCTACCTGCATCGTGTTACTGCCCGGGAAGTCAGACCTTACCTACTCAAGGCCTTAAAGAGTAACACTACTGGCAATGACTCCCTCAATCCCAGTCTCCTCTGTCAGGTTCTGGATCTGGTTATCTCACCTATCACCTGTCTCTTTAACAAATCTCTCTGCCTAGGGCAATTCCCCTCTGCCTGGAAGATTGCTACAGTCACCCCAATACAGGAGGGTGGGGATAGGACTCTTCCTGGCAATTATCGGCCTATCTCAATCCTCTCTCCTCTCTCTAAGGCCTTAGAAAAAATTGTGTCCGCCCAAATCTCTGAATACCTCGACAAATACAGCATCCTATGCCCTGAACAACATGGGTTCAGAGCTGGCCACGGCACCAATACTGCCCTCCTGGAGTTCTCTAACTTTCTTCACTCCTCACTGGACTGTGGCTCCTTAGCTGGTGCAGTGTTCATAGACTTATCAAAAGCCTTCAATACTGTCTCCCACCCCCTCTTGCTAGTTGCCCTTAGCCACTTAGGCTTTGCCACTGGGCCCATCTCCTGGTGCTCCAGCTACTTGTCTGCCACTCACAATGTGTTAAAATTAATGGGACACTCTCCAGCACCTGCCCTATCTGCTCTGGAGTCCTGCAGGGCTCCATTCTTGGGCCCTTGCTCTTTTCACCTTTTCTCAACTCCCTGTCTAGTGAATGTACCGCCAAAATCCTACTTTACACAGATGATGCTGTACTCTTTGCCTCCGACCGTAATCCCATCTCACTTCAGGACTCTCTGCAGGTATCCTACAATGACGCAGAAGCCTGGTTTACCAAGCACAGACTCGTAATTAATCTTAAGAAAACCAAAACCATGCTCTTTACCCACCCCCAAAATAAATCCAGTAACTATCCACTCTCAGTCCACTCCAGCTCAAAACTCCCAATTGAGCTAGTTCACTCTTATAAATACCTAGGTATAACTTTTGACCCTGCCCTCTCTTTTCGTGCCCACATCTCTGCCCTTGCCTTAGTCTCTAACACTCGGCTGGGTATCCTCTATCATCATAAAAACTGTCTCCCCACTGATGTCCTGTGACTTGCAGTCACATCCTCTGTACTATCCCTAGTAGACTATGGCTTACCTGTGTATGGGGCAGCAGACCAGACTGCCCTGCACAAGATCCGCCTCACCTTAAGCAAGGCATGCAGGCTCATAACTGGGGCTGCTAGACTAACTCATACCTGCCTTCTTTACACCATGGCTAATCTACTCAAGCTAGATTAATGCCTCAAATACCAAACCTGCCTCCTAACAAAAAAATCACTCCTTGGTCTATCCCCTCCTGGTCTTTCAGCCTCTATCCACCAAGCAAACCCTACAGTGCATACCCACATATCCTACAAAGCTGCACTGGTTGTACCGAGGGCAAGAACCTCACAAGGTCAAAGGGCTTACCCCTACAGTGCCCCTTGTTGGTATAACACCCTCCCCACCGGAATCACTGGTGCCCCGTCGATATCTCATTTCAAAACTAGCCTTAGAAATCACCTGCTCTCTACACGCAGCTGTAGCTGCCTCTAAGCCTCCTCCTATTCTTCCAGACAAAGCTCCCTGAGCAGCTCCCTGACCTCCTGACCATCTCTACCTTTATTTGCTACTCTCTTCCCCACAATTCTCTACTCTGTTATCTTCCACCCAGCCATACCTATATCAGCCTACTGATTTAATCTGCATGTATCGACTACTTACTGTCTATTTTGCAATGCTCACCTGTAAGCTTATTGAATACTGTGCTTTGACATATGCCTGCCAATTAGCCTGACTCTTAACACTACTCTGCTTTTTTGTCCTCTTTGATGTTTGTTGTTTGCACTGTTTGTCCTCCCTGTGACGAGGTACCTTTGTAAATAAGCCTCTGGCTCAAAGATTGCTAAACTGATGTTCCAATAAATAAAATAAATAAATAAACAAGTACATCTTATTGGATAATATAATCTAATTACAGTAATGCATTACTTGTAATGCAATACTACCCAACACCCACACTGTCCCCCCAGTAAGTTTCAATGACTGATATAGACATTGTGTAGGTAAGATGGATTTTTGTTTGTGAAAGCTTCACAAGATCATTTTAACCTGCAATACTTCTGATATATTGTTTTATTAGACAAAACAAAAACTTACCTTTAGGAAATCTGTAGATATCTGACAAAACATGACCCAAAGCCATAGAGTATATTGCATATTTAAAAAACTTTAAATATGGAAAAGCAGATCTCTTACCAGAGTGTTCAATTTGCTTTCCAAATAAATACTAGGAAATCAGTTATATAGCAATATTTGAATTTCTAGCATGAAAGTTATTATTCTATCTTTAATAAAAGTTAACACAGATTGTATTCTCTCTTTAATAAAAGTTAACAAAGATTATTTGTTCCAGTTCTAACTGTAAAATATGAGCCAGAGCACAATATCCAGGTGTTTTACTAGAAAATAATAAAGTTTCCAATAAAATATGTTTTGACTTATGTCCACGTGGCCATGACCACCCTGAAGATAGTTCATGTATTGTTAGTTTGTCCAGTTTACTAAAGAACTAAATGGATTGGAAAAGTTTTGTAAAATCCAACAAAGGATAGATTTTCCAAGGTAATCTCCCTATTCACAGCTAATAACAGGGATATTCAACAGGGATGTTTTACTGAAACTGGGATAATTTTTGAAAGATATCTTTAAAATTAAAAGGAGAGTCAGAAACATGGTTTAGCCTAAGATAACATTGATATATTATTATAACTGTTTGTTGATTGTGTGTTGTTTATTATAAAGGTTAAGAACATTGAGAAATGGTGACCTTTAACATTAAAAAATGTACATACAGTATATACAAGAGTTATATCACATGTACTGACATAGTACAATTAATTAACACATTGCAACATCAACAAGACTGCTAAAACAGTTGCAAACCCCAGGAATTGAAGTAAGATTTGTGTGCAATGCTCTCACAGAAGGTGCGTTATTGCATTTATATCTAAACTGTTTTGGAAGACTGTTCCATGACTTTGGAATCACTTGACTAAAAAAATTATCTGCTCATATCGTTCTTGTATTTGAGACAAGCATCTCCTTAAGACCACTTTTCCTCAGGGATATGTCTAAGTGACAGAATTTTAATCTGTCCCTTAAAAACCCAGGGACAATACTCAGATTGCATTTGTAAGAAAAAATACTTTTGTGAATGTCTCTCCTATCAGATAACTGATGTGCAATGTATGTTTGAATAATGTTAATACTTTTTACATATATAGTATAAACTCATGGTAATGTCTTTATGACAAACAATACCTTTTTTTACCTTCCTTCCTTCCTTCCTACACTATAAGAGTGTTAAAGAGCAGCTGACACCTTCAGGAGAACTTTAATAAAACATAATATTTAGACACAGTCCAGAATGTATTTAACATTAGTTCTGTATTTCTCTTCCCTGTTATCTATTACTGAAGTAATCTGCATGAAAACAGAAACTTTGCTCCTGAAGAGTTCATTACTTTCTATTGCTTTCTCCATACCTGAGGTCATAATGCACTACCTGTGACATCAAAGTTACTCTCATGGCAACAGATTGTGATGTCACAGCAGAGGATTATGACTTGAAGTAGGGAGTAAGCTACAGATGCAAATGAACTCAAAGGGCTAAAGATCCCATGTATTCATGCAAACTTCCTTAGTAATAAATAATGGGGAGGAGAAATATATATAATGTATATGGAGTGCAGGCAGAACTGCATCTAATTATTATGTTTTTAAAGTTTTCTTTGAGGTGTCAGTAGTGAATTAAGAAGATATCTATATTCCAGTGAATGAATATTTAATTATAGCAAGTGGAATAACATTGAGGAGGGGGGAGGTGATTCTGCTATTGTATGAATCACTGGTTCAACCTCACCTTAAATACTGCATACAGTTCTGGCATCTGCACCTGAACATGGACATTAAATTACTGGAAGTGGTGCAGCACAGAGCAACTAAGATGATCCTGGGGCTGGAGGACTTACTGTATGAGGATAGGCTAAAGGAGTTAAACATGTACTCACTGGAGGAGAGAAGGGATGGGGGATATGATTGTGATATTTAAATACATGAGAGGTATAAACAAGACTAGTATGAAGGGGCTATTCAGGGTAAGGGTGGGGAGGGACACTCGAGGACATGACATGAGGTTGGAGTGGGGAAGGTTCAGGAGGGAAACAAGGAGACACCTTTTTATGGAGATGGTGGTAGCAGGGTGGAATGCATTGCCAGTGGAGGCAGTAGCATGTAAAACAGTGAGCTGCTTCAAAAGGAGCTGGGACAGGCAAGAAGGAGGATAAAGAGAGGGAGGGGCAAGGGGGGGACAGCTGCAGAATAGGACTGCTAGCTGCATAATTGAGCCGACTCGATAGACCAAGAGGCCTTTTTCTGCTGGCTAATTTTGTATGTTCGTATGTTTGTAATATTGGCCATCCTCCAAATTTCATATGCATATAGCATTGCAGGCTTCTTTTTGCATTCAAGACTAACAGAGATTCTGATACTGAACTGAACCAATACTTTTGTTAAGTATTTATTTTACAAGGGAAAAGAAAGACTACTGTCACAATGTGCACAAGGAGGGTTTGAAGAATTGTGGGAACAAAAACTGCATAGGTAATATAACTGAGGACAGGGTGATGGAAAAGTTAAAAGGGCTAAAAATGGACAAATCTATGGAACCTGACAGACTGCATACTAGGATGGCCAAGGAGACTGCACTGGAAATAGTGGCTCCACTTGCAGCCATATCTAACTGCTCACAGGCCACATTTGTGACTCCTAGGGACTGGAGGACAGTAGATGATACAGTAGCACAAAAGAGGATGGAAAAAAGACCTTGTAAACTGTAGACCAGTCAGTCAGTCTGACTCCTATGATGGGGAGGATGATGGAGTGTGTCCTAACAAAGGAACTGTTGAAATTCCTGGGAAGGAAGGGACTACAGGACACCATGCAGCAAGGGTTCACAAGGTGAAGAACTTACCAGATGAATCATACAGATTTCATTGACTGTGACCAGGGCATCTGGCAAAACACAGGCAGTTAAGATTTTAGTAGGGCCTATTGTTCAGTCTTCAACAGGAGACAGATTGAGAAGCTAAGGAACCTGGGGATGGAGGAAACGCTAGTGACTTGGGTAGAAAGTTGGCTAAGGAAAAGGACACAAAGGGTGGTAGTAAACAGAGAGTTCTCAGAGGTAAAGGAGGTTACAAGCAGAGTACCACAGGGATCACTGATTAGCCTTGTCCTTTTTAATGTGTTCATATGTGGAATAGTGAAAGGCATGGAGGCAAGAGCTGCCTTTTTGCAGATGACACAAAAATATATGCATGGTTTGACATAGAGCAGGGGACAAGGGGACTTATGGAGGATCTGGGCAGGCTGGAGATCTGGTCACAAATCTGGCATCTATTCTTCAATGCTAAAAAATGCAAGGTAAAACCCATTGGGAAAGGAACCTAAAGTGCAGTACAACGTCGAAGAGGGTGATACTAGAATTCATAGTGGGGGAAAAGGACCTAGAAGCCATAATATTGGAAAACTTGAAATCCACACATATTGTAACAGAGCTGCGGGTAAGGCAAACAAGATTGTCAGGAGGTCTGAACCTCAGTCTCAGGTTCTTGGCAATAATGGGAATGCAAAGAATCACAGACACATCGCTTACAAGTAATAAACTTGTTTATTACTACCAAAAAAGGAAAATCACAGTTGCCCTAAGCAGTTCTTACCAATACCAACTGGGAGCCAATGCTAAGCATTCCCTATACCTCGAGAATTCTCTGGGTCTCTTAGGGTCTCCAAGGTAGAAGATGTAATGTCTTTAATTAGATACCTGTGATAATTACCATGGTTACTGTAAGACAGAAACATTTCTAGTTACAGAGATGAGCCCTAATGACTAAAGTAGAGGTGGCTCCACAGTCCAAGATAACATTATACAATTTTGTAGTAGTCATCACTTTGTTAGACAAAGGAGTACAGTTCTACATATAGCTGTGTAATAATATGAATCATCAGAAGATGGCAATGCTGACTCATATATCATAATTATTACAATGGCACAGATGTCCTAACATCTTATAAGCAAGAAATACATATGTGTATTAGGAAGTAAAGTGTATAACAATAATATACATACATATCTTGACATCTACTCTTATACAGTAGATGCCCTTAGCCCTATATGTTAGTATAACATATGCCTAAGTGCTAGCTGTCTACAGTTTACCTCTGGGGATACCAATAAGGGTGCAGGGACCTCGTGTAACATTCCCCCCTTGCTGCCTCTCAGGGCAACACAGAAAAACAGGGAAATGGACAGGGAGCAGGGGTCATTTACAGATCTGACATGCAAGCCTTCTAAAGGAACTTCTACTGCTCACAGTGTTGGCACAGTGTGCGCCATAGGCAGCAAAGCATAATAATCAGAACAAATATAAAAAATGCTTGTATAATAACAAAACCTTTAAATCTAACCTCTAACCAAGTGTTAGTTAATAGCCTGTTCATATCTCCATCATTAATTAGTGCAAGGACAGCTTCATTAGCTTTAGTAATATTATTGCTGATGTGGATGAGATGTGTGTTTTTCCTCTGTAAAAGTGATTTTAATGTCAGCATGAGGGGATCAATATGTACATTAAAATAAGGTAAATACTCAGAAAGGGTGAGCAGATAATCAGGGTTACCATCAATAATATCAGCGTCCATAAGAGGGATGGGTGTAATAATGGTATGTCCAATAACTAACTTTTGATGGTGAATGAAACAAAAGTTCAGGGTATCTATAGCACATGTTTACATTCCATAAGTGTAACTCTTAAAGTTTGTAATGACTCAATATTTGCCATTTGAATTATATTGCATTTCAACAGTAGGCAATCTCCATTTTTGCAACTGTACCGGGCAAGTGTAGGTCATCTTGGAAATACATGTTGACAGGTGATGAACCCCCTCTCAATAAGATTGGTATAGCTTGTCTGGAGCTGATGTTGAATCCTGAAAGTCTGTGCCATTAGTGCTGATGTCATCATCCATGGAAAAGGACCAATCGATACTGTCTGGGGAATAGCCACAGACAGGTTAAATAACATCAAATACATCACATCGACACAAGTAAATATAACTCCTCTTTGCACAGTAATCTGTGTGTGGAGAGATCCAGGCATCCAGAATAGGATGGAAGACCAGTAGAGGAGGCAACTCGAGGCATTCTCTGTAGATATCTTCATCAAGGTGCACAATGGAATGTACAGTTGCGAGTTTGTCAAATAAAGCTGTAGTAGGATCAAAACATGGTAAAGAGACAGTAAAACAGACAAACATTGTATCCTTAATAGAACATTTCTTAGAAGTAAAACATGGACCAGTGTTAGGGTGTCTAGTCACAAAACCCGAATTCCTAGCTGTAGAAAGTGGAATAGTTAGAGTTTGTTGCATATACGTTGCAATACAGCTAGGGGTTTTGCACTGAGGACAATACCATTTAGAAATGTGTCTGTCATGAATGATATCAGGGATCCTTCCGAATTCAAGATCAGGGAAAAGATTATTGAAAGCAGTGATAATGTATGAACCATAGGCTGAGCACAATATCTCACTGGCAATATATTGTCTATCTGCTTCTTTGTTATTCTGTACAATAAAGGCATTAATCGTATCTTTGGAATCTGTAAATGCCTTAGCAATGTTGTGCATGTTGTATACAGTGTATCTTTCTTCCTGACTAAGGCCTTCCACACCATGCAATAATGGGGGTATACTATCGTTTACCAAACCATTTTAGAATTTTTGTGAATGTGATTTGATAGCAGCAATGTGGGTCTTATTCCAAATAGACATGGCTGTACCAAAAAGACCTGTGACGGTGCCAGTGGCACCCATAACATCAGATCTGTCAACTTCATGTTTGTTATGTTTATGACTTTGAACATCAGGGTTAGGTTTTCTCCTGAAATTACCTCTGTGCTCAGTGGTGTGTACCCCAGCAATAGGGTCTTGAGTACAGATTTGAAAAGCTGCTAAACTATCAAGCAATAGAATATTGTAAATTGCTGAAGTATTAGTAGAATGACACATACCATATTCTTTCATATTCCAGTAAGTCAAATTAAACAAAACAGGTATATGCATAAATGGTAAATTGTTAATAAGTGTACCAGGTAAGGCAGTGGCCATTAGACCACTACAAGGACCAGGGGTATGTTCTGAACATTCTATAAGCTGTTTATAAGTGGGGGATATCACAGAAAGATACATGGCAGCAGAGGCCATGTTGTGTACAGCACAAAATTTCCTGGCAGAGTTTTTAGACAAGGAATTACAATATGCGGGATCAATTAAGGCAGTAATATTGTATAAACCAGAATGTCTAAGAGCAGTTTGGAGCAAGGACAGCAAACCATTAGGGGATAATTTTGCATTGGGCCAGCTGTGGAAAGTTCCCTTGGAAAGCTTGGCTACAGGGAGAATTTGTCCTTGTGACATGGTTTGTCATTCAATTTGTAGGGTAGAGTTATCAGGAGCAACAACCGAGGCAGTATGGTAGGCATCTGAACCTTCCTGGACAGTAATCAAATTGTTGGGTATATTGATGGAAACTCCATCTGGGCTAGATGCTGGAGGATCAAGGTGAGGAAGGAAGTGTTTTACCATGCCTCAGATGCAGGGGATAACTCCTGAGATGAAGAGAAATGGAACAAGATATTTGCAGTCAGTTGTGACTAGAACTGTTACTTAGCCTTTGTGAAATAGGTGTCTGAAAGGAAGGAAGGCACTCCCTGGGGTGGAGGGTAAGAGTTGTAGGTGATTGTTTCTGGACAGCATAGGTTTACTCCCACCCACTCTTCCCCTCACCCCACCCACCCCAAGTGCATAACTTCCTTTATAGCAGGGTCTCCGACATCACTTCCCCAAAACTGTTGTCAACATACAACTGTTCATATCCTAAAAAGGCACAGCACACTGAATGAGGGTAGAAACACTAACAAGCTTGCACATACTAAAACAAGAATGACAAACCAAAAAGCATCTGTAACTGGAAGGGACACAGACATGTGGAGAGTGGTGCAATGCACTGGCTGTGGAGCAGCAGTCTTCTGGTAGGCACTCTGGAGACTATGTTGCTGCCCTATTTGCAGGCACCTCTCTGGTCTGAGGGAGGAGATTGTTCGTCTCCATGCTGACCTGTCAAGGATTCAGAAAACATGCTCCTCCACCCAGGGACCACCCAGACCACTGCCACTACCTCAGAGGTTGACAAGAAAGAGGAGTGGTTGGACCACGGCAGGCTCAGGGAGGGTGAGGGTGGTGGAACAGAGGAGCATTACTCCAGTTGTACCTCTCCACAATTCTTTCACCACTCTGGTGAAGCATTGTTCCTCTATGGAGGCACCTGCAGTGGAGACCAAGGAGGATGCTGGGAACCTCCACAATGGACACCCACAGGATGGTGGCCCAGGACCCCACAGGGGAAGGAAACTACTCTTGGTAGAGGACTCAATTGTTAGGCGTTAGAACTGGGGGAGGGAGGGAGGGAAAGGGAGGTAAGGTGCTGACACAGCACCAAGGCTTGGAGGGACAGGGAACGAATCTTCAGGATCATGGGAACAGTGGCAAGGGGGAAAGAGCTGGATGTCATTATCCACCTAGGGATGAATGACCTGGCTGAGAATGGGATCACAGCAGTGCAACAGGAGTTTGTGGAGTTAGGAAGGGGCCTTAGACAAGTAGCACACACACAGTAACTTTCTTGGAAATGCTACCTGTCTATGGCATGGATGAGGCCAGAGTACTCTGCACCATGGGATTCAATGACTGGTTGAAAAGCTGGTGCAGAGCTCTGGGACTTGGCTTCATTGAGGACTGGTGCTCCACCTGGAGGGATGCAGACCTATATAGGTGTGATGGTCTGCATCTATCATGGAGGGGAACCAGGATCCTAGGTGATAGGTTTAAATGCTTCAATGCAAGCATTTAAACTAACCAAGGGGGAAGGCACTGAAGAGGAGAAGGAAAATCCTAGCCCCCCCAAAAAAATTCAGGGTAATTAATGAGGTAAACACCAAGATAGAGCAGTCAATAGGGATAAGGGCTGGGGTAAATGGAGAAAAAGACAAAGGCAGTAGGAACAGGGATGGGCCAAAAAAAGAAAAATAAAGCCATAAAAAATTGGAGGGCAATAAGTACCAATGCCCGTAGTCTAGGTAAAATGTTCCCTGAAATGGTGGCCTTGATGAAAGAAGGATGCCTGGATATTGTGACAGTCACAGAACATTGTACACAGAGAACCATGACTGAGATGTCAACATACCATGGTACACAATCTACAGGAGGGACAGGAGGGAAGAAGAGGAGAAGGAGTAGCTCTCTATGTAAGGGAAGGGATCAAAGCAACAGAACTAAAGGGTAAACAGGGAGAAGGGGCATTGTGGGTCACCCTGGAGACTGGAAATGGCTCCACAATCCACACAGGTGTTGTATACAGACCAGGTCTCAGGGGGAGAAAATGGTCAAGGAAATTATTTATTTATTTTATTTAGCTTTTGTTAACGGGTAAGTACACTAGACAAGTAGTATGCCTATTTTCAGAAACTACCCGGGAGAGCACAAAACATACAGTATACATACATGGCAACATTGGCGAAACAGCATGATACAGTAAAAAACAGCTATAACAACACTTGTATAAGGGCAGAGATACTGCCACACATAGTACAAATTGTTAGAGGACATAGATAGACATTAGAATCACTGAATACATATTTCATAGACCATCATGGACTCAGAGTGGACAATAGTGGACTGCAGAGTATTACATTACAGAGACTAGGAGCAGTCACATCTTGTTGTTTGTTTTAGGTGGGACCACAGGGAGGAGCGAAAGGTCCCATGGGAAGAGGCAGAGCGAACAGAGTCCGGAATGGAGTTCCAGAGCCTAGGCACAAAAGCGGCAAAGTCACGATCCCCCATAAGGGTCCGAGTAGGGGGAACTTTAAGCAACTCAGCGGTCTGTGACCTGAGCTGGTAGGGGATGGCGTCCAGTTTTGGGAGGAGATGCGCCCAATCCCGATGGTATGCCTGTGGTAAGCACTTTCCTGCTGAAGTTTCCCACACCAAGGATCAGGAATTCCACAGGGGAGCCAGTTGAGTTTGTCATAGAGCTCACATCGGTGGGTGAGTTTGGGAGCAGCAAGTGCAAACCGACAGATATCATTATATGCCGTGTTCCACGATTAAGATGGATTTGAGGTGACCTGGCAAATAAGGTGGTATCAATAACTAAGGAGGGAAGAAGCACTCCTCGCAAGTGCCAGCCTCGCTCCTGGAGTCAGGTTGTATTTGGCCCTGTAGGCAAGGCCAAGCTTACACCTGGTGGCTCTGCAGATGTTTTGGATATGGCTTTCCATGTCAAGTTATTGGGTCGAGGGTGACCCCAAGATATTTAACTGAGCTCGCGTTGTTGGCAACAGGGGCCTCCATCACAGCTATTTTGAGCATAGCTGATGGGGCTTTAACTGGCCGTGGAACCAAAGAGCATGGCCTGAGTTTTGTTAAGATTCAATACCAGTCTATGGTTGGTAATCCAGGCCGAGACTCTGCTGAAGTCTTCAGATAGGCACTGGTTAAGGTCAGCAGCATTACGAGCATGGGCCACTAGCACAAGGTCATCTGCATAAAGCGTGACTTGGCAATGAGAGGTCACCCGTAGGAGTTGATTAATAAAAAGTGAGAATAGGAGAGGTCCAAGTACCGATCCCTGGGGAACTCCCATGGTCACAGCCCTAGGCTCCGAGAGGACCTTGTTAAAGCAGGTGCGCTGCTTTCTACCCGTTAGGTAGCCCATCATCCAACTCATGGCATGCGGAGAGAACCCAAGAGCCCTGAGCTGCTCCCTCAGTAGGTCATGGTTGACAAGGTCAAAAGCTTTTGGCAAGTCAACAAATATAGCACCTGACAGTTTGCCCTGATCCATGGTGGATCTAATACTAGAGGTTACAGTAATCAGGGCAGTAGTGGTACTGATAGAAGGCATCCTTGGGATGGCAGAGAAAGGGGAGATATTGCTGATGGAGGACCTGAATATGCCAGATGTTGACTGGAGTACCTTTTCTGCAGCCACATCCAAGAGCAGGGCCATTCTCGATGCCCTACAGGGGGCATGCCTCAGACAACTAGTTTTGGAACCCACTTGGGAGAGAGCAATCTTAGACCTGGTACTCTCAAATGGGGATGGAGAGAGGATCTCTGATCTTGAAGTGGGTAGCCATCTGGGAACAAGTGACCACCAAACAGTGTGGTTCATGATAAACTTAGCTGTAGAGTCAAGCCACACAAAAGTGAAGGTATTGGACTTCAGGAGGGCTGATTTTGTCAAAATGGGAGAGTGCCTCAGAAAAGCATTAGCAAACAGGCAAGAAGGTGGGGTGGAACAACAATGGGAAAACATCAAAACTGCCATCACAGAGGCAACAAGCCTTTGTGTGAAGCAAATAAACAAATCAAAACAAAAGAAAAAACCCACTATGGTTCTCAAAAGAAGTGGCGGGGAAGGTAAGGGAGAAAAAGATAGCATTCAGGAAGTATAAGGAAACACAGAAGGAGCAGGACAGAGAACTGTACCAGTTAAAGCAGAAGGAAACAGGTAAGGCATTCAAAATAGCAAAGGCTCAAGCCAAGGAAAAGATAGCCAACTTGGTTAAGAAGGGGGAATAAAACCTTTTATAGGTACATTAGGGAGCAAAGAAAGACTAAGGCAGGGATAGTGAGGCTGAACAAAGAGGAATGTGGTTGGGCAGAGAGAGACAGTGAAAAGCAGGGATACTGAATGAGGGGGCACAATTTAAAGTTAGAGGGGGGACAGCTCAGGGGTAATGTGAGGAAATTATTTTTCATGGAGAGAGTGGTGGACGCATGGAACCACCTTCCTGGAGAGGTTGTGGGGCCTAAAACAGTGGGGGGAATTCAAACATGCATGGGACAGACATAAGGCAATTATAGTGGGGGTTGCAGGAAGTAGGCTGTTGGTTAACTAGAATCTGCAGCTTATCCAATAGGTAGGGAAATGGGCAGACTGGGTGGGCCAAGTGGTCCTTATCTGCCGTCAAAGTCTATGTTTCTATGTAGCAGCAATGAGTTTCTGGTCAGGTGTAGTAACACCATTTATGCAAAGCACTGACGGGGACAATTTAGACTGCTTCCCAGTGACTTCTTTTATGTTATTCCAGAAGTCTCTTCCATTGCCCCAGGAGTTTGTAAGAGCGCTCTTGAAATAGGCAGATTTCATTTCCAATATAGTTTTGGTGCAGTCATTCTGTGCACATTTGTAGTTAGCGATGTCAATTTGTCTCTCAGTGTTTCTAATGAGCTCCCAGATATGGTCCCGGGCTTTTAGTCACCTTAGGAGGTCACCTGAAAGCCAGGGGTTGCAGAGAGTTTAACTTTTCTATGTTTCTATTACTTCTGCTCAGTATTCACAATGGAAAAGCAGGGGGAAATACCTAATCCAGCCAATAGAAGCACTCTGGATTGGGGAGTTGATATTAGTCCTTTCACAGAAGAAAGGGTTCTGAAAGAACTCTTAAAACTGAAGGTGGATAAAGCAATGGGGCCTGATGAGATTCACCTCAGAATTCTAAAAGAACAAAGGGAAGAGCTAGTAACACCACTGACTACCCTTCTTAATAAATCATGGGAGGATGGTGTGGTACCTTAGGACTGGAGGAGGGTGGGGGTGAGTCCCCTTCACAAAAGTGGGAGCAAGACAGAGGCAGGAAACTACAGACCTGTCAGTTTGACCTCAGTGGTAGGGAAAATGATGGAATCACTTCTGAAGGAAAGAATTGTTGAGTACCTAGAGGCCAGTGGGGCACATGACCCAAGTCAGCATGATTCACAGTGGGAAGATCATGTCAGACAAATCTAATTGATTTCTTTGACTGGGTGACCAAAGCAGTAGACCAGGAAGGAGCTGTGGACATGGCCTACCTAGACTTCAGCAAGGCATTTGACACAGTCCCACACAAAATGTTAATAAACAAATTAGCCAGCCTGGGAGTGGGTCCCAGGGTGGTAGTCTGAGTAAAACACTGGTTGGACAACAGTACACAGTAGGTAATAGTAAATGGAGTCCACACTGAAGAAAGGAGGGTTACTAGTGGGGTACCGTACAGTTCAGTACTGGGGCCGGTCCTTTTTAATGTCTTTATAAGTGACATTGCAGAGGGACTGGAAGAGAAAGTATGTCTCTTTGCAGATGCCACAAAGATCTGCAATAGGGTTGATACACAATGTGGGGTAGAAAGGATGAAAAGGGTTGGAGGAATGGTCAAATGTATGGCAGCTTAGATTCAATGCAAAGAAGTGCAAAGTAATGCACCTGGGAACCAAGAACCCAGGGGAAGAGTACACAGTGGGGGGTGAAATACTGACAACAACAAAAATGGAAAGAGACCTGAGGGTAGTCAAATCAGATGACCTAAATGTGGGCCAGCAATGTGAGAATGCAGGAAGAAGGGCTGGGAGGATACTGGAATACATTGGAAGAGGCATCACCAGTAGAAAACGGGAAACATAGAAACATAGACTTTGATGGCAGATAAGGACCGCTTGACCCACCTAGTCTGCCCATTTCCCTACTTAGAGGATAAGCTGCAGATCCTATTTAACCAACAGCCTATTTCTTCCTACCCCCCACAAAAATTGCCTTATGTCTGTCCCATGCATTCTTGAATTCCCACACAGCCCTAGACCCCACAACCTCCTCAGGAAGGCAGCTCCATGCATCCACCACCTTCCCCATGAAAAAACACCCCTCACATCGCCCCGAGCCATCCCCTCCATTCCCAAACTGTGTTCCCTTGTTCCCACATCTCCCCTCCGAAGATGCCACCCCCCTGGACCCCACGACTCCACCGAGGCACCCACATGTCTCCATCACATCCCCCTCTCCCTCCTTTCCTCAAGGGTATGCACACCAATCTCCCCTAGCCTCTCCTTGCATGACCTCTCCTGCAGACCCTGCACCACCCCAGCCACCCTCCTCTGAACCGCCCCATATCATCCATGTCCCTGCAGAGGTGAGGTCTCCAGAACTGGACACAGCACTCCAGATGGAGTCCCACCAACTGTCTGCACAGGGGGACAACAACTCCCCGCCCTCCACTGGTGATGCCCCTCCCTATACATCCCAGCATCTCCCAGCCCTCCCCACTGCCCTCCTACATTGCCCACTAACCCCAAGGTCATCTGACATGACCACCCCCAGGTCCCCCACTGCTGCTGCCACTACCTCCCCCACTATGTAATCTCCCCGGCCCCTGTTCCCCAGGTGCACCACCACCTCCCTGCACTGAATCCAAGCTGCCACACCTCTGACCACCCCAACCTTGCCAAATCCCCTCTCATCCCCTCCACACCTCCCCATGTATCAACCATGCTGCAGATCCCCATGTCATCTGCAAAGAGGCACACTCTTCCCTCCAGTCCCTCCGCAATGCCACCCACAAAGACATCAAAAAGGACCGGACCCAGTACTAAACCCTGCGGCACCCCACCAGCAACCCCCCTTTCCTCATAGTGGACTTCATTCACAACCATCTTCTGTGTCCTGCCATTCAGCCAATGTCCTACCCAGGTCACCACCCTGGGGCCCACTCCAAGGCCGGCCAAGCTGACCACCAATCTCTTGTGTGGGACTGCACCAAATGCCCCGCCAAAGTCCAGGAAGTTGTTGGCCCTCTGTACAGACAGCTGGTAAGATCACATCTGGAGTACTGTGTACAGTTCTGGGGACCCCATCTTAGCAAAGACATTGACAGGGTGGAGGCTGTCCAGAGGAGGGCAACCAAAATGATGCAGAGTCTGCATCAGAAGACATATGAAGAAAGACTAAAGGAACTAAAAATGCATAGCCTCAAGGAAAGGAGGGAGAGGGGGGACCTGATAGAAACTTTCAAATACCTCAAGGGAGTCAACAAAGTCCAAGAGGGTAGCATCTTTCAGAAAAAGAGATGTGCAAAAACAAGGGGGCACAATTTGAAGATAGAGGGGGGACGGCTCAGAGGTAATGTGAGAAACTATTTCTTCACAGATAGGGTTGTGGAAACATGGAACAGCCTTCCTGAGGAGGTCGTAGAGTCAAAAACAGTGGGGGAATTCAAGAATGCATGGGACAGAGATAAGGCAATTCTAGTGGGGGGGGTAAGAGGAAGTAGGCTGTTGGTTAATTAGGATCTGCAGCTTATCCGTTAGGTAGGGAAATGGGCAGACTAGGTGGACCAAGCAGTCCTTATCTGCTGTCAAATTCTATGTTTCTATGTTTAAGATAGCCATCTTGTCAGTGTATCTGTAAAGGAAAACAAAACATTAGTAAGTTAGTACTATTCCGCCCAATGAGGTGAGGAAAAGTAATTATACTCCTTCATACAGTTTCAACTGGTTTGCTTGTATTGTCAGTCAGTTTGTTGTTGTGCATTAGTCTAACCTGATAGACTGCTGGATTGATCTTGTTGACAATGGGGTAAGAGCCTCCCCACTTATTGGATAAGAAGTGGGTAGGATGTGCAAATCTGAGAACCATTACCTGATCTTTAACTTGCCAATCCACTTCTAGTGCGTGTTTGTCAAACTGTATTTTGTACTGTTGCTGAGCCTTGCCCATGCAGTTGGGAGCATACAAGTGTGTGTGTGTATGAGGTCTTGTCTAGATTTTTCCATATACTGGTCCACAGACACACGGTCTGCCCTAGGGGTATGCAGGTCAAACAAGAAGTATTCAGGTAATCGCATCTGTCTGCCAGTCATCACCTCAAAGGGTGTTAACTGGGTGGTGGCTGAGGGTGTACCCCTGATTGCCATAAGGAGTAATGGCAATAGGGAATTCCAGGTCTTGGGATTGTCTTCAATGAATTTGGAAAGCATTTGCTTGATCCATCTGTTGGCTCTTTCTACTTGACCTGAAGATTGTGGGTGGTGAGGTATGTGGAATTTCTGGTGAACTCCAAGGAGTTCAACTCACCTGTAAAACTGGTTCCTTTATTGGAGTCTACCTTGAGAGGTAGGCCCCACCTGGCAAAAATCTGTTCCACCAGGATTTTGGCAGTGGTTTTAGTGGTACATGTCTTAGTGGGGAAAGCCTCAACCCACTTAGAGAAAAGATCAGTTACCACAAGGGCATACTTGTTATTTCCTCTGGTACTGGTCAATGGACCAATAAAATCTATGTGTATGGCATGCCAAGGGCCAGAATGCCTTTGTGGTGGTATTTTGGCATTTCATTTGGTAGGGATGGGATTATTTTGCACACAAATAAGGCCTTTATCTATGTACCGTTTGACATCCTTGGTGACACCAGGCCACCAGACAGTGGTCTTGAGGTTTGGAGCATATTTTCTACTCCCTGGTGTCCACCAGTAGGGGTGTCATGCACTTGGTGCAACAAGTCAGACCTACGGTGTCTAGGACCACCCACAACTTGGTGGGGGTGTCATCTGGCAGATACCAGATGAGCTTATCATCTGGGGACAGGTGCAACTTACCTTCATGTCTCTGGTAGGGGTTGTGGGTAGGTAAGTTCTGTTTAGTACTCTTGTCCAGGAGTCTGAACACATCTTTGAGCTCTGAGTCAGCGTGCTAGGCTGCTGACAGGTCCAAGGGGGAAAAGGGTTCAGGTTTCTTTTTGACTGCTGCAATGTGTACAGCCACTCTGGCTTCTGGATGGTCTATCATACAGCTATCCCCCCCAGGCCCTTTCCTTGGCAAGGGTGTCCACTGTATCATTGAAGGCATGGTAGGGGTCATGTATGGAATGAGCTTTAACCTTGTGTACATCGAGTTTGTGTGCAAACCTTTGTGCCAGTGAATGTTTGTTTATTACCAGTTCCTTGTGTTTCACTGGGCTGCCATCAGAGGAGAGGAAGGATTTCTTCTGCCAGAAAGGAAGAAATTCTGTAAGAGAACAACAAACCCAGTTATAGTCTGTGAAGATAATGGTATCCTCGGTTCCATGTTGGATGAACTCAAGGGCACAGGCCACCGCTGCGATCTCAGCATATTGTGATGATGCCACACTGCAATGCTTAGAAATGTTAACAGTGTTACCATAAGGATAAATCACTGATACCCATCCCTGCAATTTGTTCTCCCTGATAATAGGAAGCTGAGTTGTCTGTAAAAATAAGACACAATGAGGTGTTCTCAAGTAGTTGTGGCATGGCAGGGAGGAAAGGACCTGGATTTGGAAGATCAGGTGGCTGCAGTGTACAGTCATGGGGTTCCCCTTAGAAAAGGAGGCCATGCACCAGCATGGATGGCATTTTGGTTGGGTGGACCTGAATGTCTTTATCCTGGAGAAGAAGTGACCAGTGTGTCAGCCTGGTGTTAGAGATTGACCCATCCTTCACTCTGTCTGATAGCAGAAAGGTAGTTGGGGTGGGTTTGTGTTAATGATCAGGGGAGAGTACCCAATGATATACAAGAAGTGCTTGACAGCCCAGTAGGTAGCCAGAAGGTTCCTTTCACAAAGGCTGTACTTCTGGTCTACTGGGGTCAAGAGCTGTGATGCATATGCAATGGATCTCAAAGTGCCATGAGCCTTCTGGGCCAGCACTGCTGACACAGCTATGTCAGAGGTGGCACACTCCAGGTGGATTAGCAAGGCTGGATTGGGGTTAACCAGAGCTGGAGCTGAGGCCAAGGTCTGTTTCAATGATGTCACAGCCTGGGTGTGAATGCGGCCCCAATTCCAGGGGATGTCCTTTTTCAGTAATTCATACAGAGGGGCAGCCTTCTGAGCAAAGTCACAAATAAAATCTCTAGAATAATTTACCATACCTACACGGCCAGATATTTCCTGAAATTTCTGTGATATTTCCAGAAAAATCTCCTGCTTTCTGCATTTCCACATTAGGGGCAGCAGAGAGAAACTCTTCAGAAATTTCACAAAATATCTGGCAATGGCTGGTAATGTCTCTGGCTACTACTATAGAAATGTCCTAAGAGTAGCCACACTGGTGGGCAATGGCAAGTCTTGCAATCCTTGTATCTTCTTCCAGGTATGGCTTCGGCCTTGATCAGTTATCCTCAGGCCCAGAAAGATATTGTTGTGCTTTTGCTGGATTACATTTGAGGCCTGCCCTCTGAATGAGGGTCAGTAGTTTGTCCAAGAGATCCAAGTGCTGTTCCTGTGTGGCTGTTGCCAACACCAGGTCATCCACATACTGCAAGAGACACTGAGAGGTAGAGAAACCCTCAAGGGTGTCCATCATGTGCAAATGGAACAGGGAAGGGCTGTTATGGAATCCCTGTAGTAAGCAGGTCCACTTGTACTGTCTACCCTCAAAGGTGAAAGCAAACTTATACTGACTCTTGGGGGCCAATGGCAGTGACCACAAACCATTGGAGATGTCCAGGGCACTGAACCATTTTTGGTTAAGGGTCAAAAGTCACAGCACATGAGGTGCTGATGCCACAGTTGGAGCACAACTTGGGGTGACCTGGTTCAGTCCCCTGTAGTCAATAGTAAGTCTCCAGGCACCTGTGGGTTTCTTCACAGGCCATGCTGGGGAGCTGGCAGTAAAACACATGTCCTGATTACACCTTATTTGAGGAGTGATTTTATTATTTCCCTAAGAGAAGGCAAGGCCTCTGGTGGAAAAGGGTATTGCCATTGCCTTTCATGTGATGGGCCTGTCACTTCAATGATAGTGTGCATTCTGCCTCAGTCATGCTTATTGGAGGCAAATGCCTCCAGATGCCTTTGTAGAATGGGGAAGAGCTTTGGAAAAAGCTCATGATTCTTGAACAAATCTATGATGTCATACTCTTTATTGTTTGCAGATATTGTTGCCACCACATGTGAATCAGGAATCATGATGGTGTGGTATTGTCCCTGAATCTGTATCAGTAACATGTTGGCTAGGTCTACCACACAGCCATGTGTTGCTAGGAAGTCAATTCCAATTACAATAGGGTGGTGATCATGCAATACCATTAGCTGGAAGGTGTAATAGGCCTTCAGGTGTCCTAGTTCCACAGGTAGTGGTAGGGGTAGGGAATGGTATGCAGGTAGCCTAGTTCCATCGACTCCTAACATATTGGCCCTCCAGTTGATGGACCAAGGGGATGTCTCTGGGTGGTCATCATGTAATACAGACACAGCTGCACGTATATCCAATAGTACTGTCAGTAGGCAGCCACTGACCTCGGTCTCAGTACAGGGCCTTCCATTTGCATCCAAGACCAGCTTGTTTACAATACGGACCAGGGCCTGTAATTGTCAATCTGTACCAGTGGAGGCATGGAGCGTTTGGGCCTGGCTCCTTTGAACCACTTCGCCATGCTGCACTAATGCTATATAAGGAGCCACTTCTGGTTTCAGGCCTGTATGGGCCTGAGAGCCTGTACTTCCGGTGTCTCCATGGCCTGTTGAGGCCTGTTCTCTCAGTTATATGGTCACAAGGGCCTGAGAGGGAACAGCATCCACTACGGAATGCACTTGCCCAAGAAGTTCTTGGAATTTCCAGTTCTCTTCGGCTATTTCCCTATATGAAGGGCCTGGTCTCCGTTGTTTACCCTTGTTATTCTTATGGTGTTTCTTATTCCTATGGTAATTCTAGTTCCCACCCCATGGTTGTTGTTGCTGCTGCTGTTGTTGTGGTTGTTGGGCCTGCTGGGGGTGTTGGTTGTCTGAAGGGAGACGCTGTTTCTTATTGGCCTGCCCTTCCACCATATAGTGCAATGTGGTCTCTGGAGTAGTTTCCATGGTGGCTGCTTTCTTGGAACTGGAGCCCAGATCACGGATGTAGAGTTGATAAACTCTCTCGGTTTTCCGAAGAATGTTGGCAAAACTCTCCATGGTGGGATAGGTCATTGGCTCTACCTTATCTCTTAATGCAGGAATTATATTCCTAAGGAACAGGGTCTTATACTCAATAAGGTCCACACCTGCAGCTTCCTGTGCAAGATGCTTCCCTGCTCAGTAGGCCATCCAGAATCTTTGGTGGTGAGTCGGTGGACAATCTTTCACATTCTGTTTTACAGGGTATGCGAACATCACTCCTACTACACCTGGGCTGTGTGCAGAAGTGAGTTCAGCTGCGCCCTCATCAAAGGTGGCAGTGCCATCCTGGTGGATGGCATTGGGGAGTTTTTTCCACAGTCCAGGATCGATGCTCTGGCACAGAATCTGGACCTGGTAGTCTGCAGAGAGACTAAGCATTTCACATTTAGCATGCACCTTTTCCAATTAGCAGCTGAGGTAGTCGGATGGGCTCATCTGACCAATGCTGTCAGCTATTTGCTGAACAGAATAGGACATTTGTAGAGGATTATTAGGATGATCAGGTGGAGGTAGGTTCCCTCAGGTTCTGTCCATGGCTGCCTGAGCTGCGGCCTCTGCTACGGAATAGACTATGCCCTCCTGAGTACTAGTTTCATGTATAAACTGTCTTATCTGTTTTTTTAAAACCCGCTTATTTCTCTCTGGAATGGGCACACTATTTACTGTATTTTCAATCATTCGCTCTATCTCCTGCCTGTCTTCCACATTAATAACGGCTACCAGTGGTGCCATTGGGACTAAGTCTGGGCCTGCTTCCCCTCCATCATGGGGGTCACCATGCTGGCTTTGCCTATGAAGTTCATCATGACGCCGGTGACGTATGACATGGGATGGATGTGACGGGTGTCAGCTATGTTGTGGATTTCGGGTTGGGGTGTCTGTGCCATAGTAGGGGTGTGACTGGGCATTGTTCTGTGAGATGTCATCATCTGATACCTCCCTTTCAGATGACGTAGTTAAGGCAGGGGCTACACCTCCCATCACCTTAACATGTCCAGCCAGAACCTCCTGCTGATGGTGCAGTTTCACCATCTTGGATTCACATTCAGCATGATTCACATTTGCAACATTCAGATCTACCTCATCCTGCATCTGCTTCTGTAGCACTCTATACATGGCGCTCAATTTGTGATTGTCCCTAGTAGCCACATTTAAGTCATTATGCACCTGGTTTATCTCGTCCTGTATCTCTCCCAGCTCCTCACTCAATTGTTCATTTGTTCTACTTAATAAGTCATTCATCTGCAAAGGCTGTTCCTTATCCTGTCTCAAACTTTCACACTCCTGCTTCAACATACAAAGTTCTTGCTTGCCTGCCTATGCAGAATGATTCAAAAGGGAATTTTTTTCATTTCATAGTGTTTGGAGTTCAGACTCCAAATCCTGATCACGTCTCACACATTCTGTTTTCTGCAACCCCATCTCCTGCTTAAGAGATGAGATTTGCAGTTCAAAGGTTCAAAACCTCGCTTCGGAGGCTTCCAGAGCAGCATAGAGAGCCACGACCAACAGCCCTTTAGCTTCTCGCTTTCTGGGTGTTTGTCTCATCTCTGAGTACTGAGTTGAGATCCCCAGTACAGGGTTGCCGGATTGACTTGCGTCCCACGCAAAGTCAGCCCATCCTCCATGGGAGGCAAGAAAGTTTGAGACAGAGAGTCTCAGTTCTGCACAGTGGCCATTGTGTGGAAGGGAACAAAAAAATCAAACCATGAAAAAGGCGTTGTGCTGTGTATCGATCCACAGCAGGAGCACAGTATTCACAGTCGGGCTACTGTACACCTGTAAGCTTGCAATTCAAAACTGCTGTGGAGCTGGTCGAGTCGGCATCGACCACACCCAGAAAGTAGCCAGACTTTGCAAGTTATTACAAAGTGGTTGTAGAACGGGAGAGGTGATGTGGGAATACACACCTACAGTCCCCGTTGGGAAAGGAATAATCTGAAGCAACAAGTGAAACTTTGCAAATGTCAAATATTGCCTGCACACGGTCGTCAATTGTCAGGAGGTCTAAACCTCACTCTCAGGTTCTTGGCAATAATGTGAATGCAAGGAATCACAGACACATTGTATAAGAGTAATAAACATGTTTGTTTATTACTACCAAAAAAGGATAATCACAGTTGCCTAAGCAGTTCTTACCAATACAAACTGGGAGCCAATGCTAAGCATTCCCTATACCTCGAGGATTCTATGTGTCTCTTGGGGTATCTGAGGTTGAAGACGTATTGTCTTACATTATATACCTGTGATATTTACCATGGTTACTGTAAGATAGAAACAGTTCTAGTTACAGAGATGAGCCCTATTGGCTAAATTAGAGGTGACTCCACAGTCCAAGGTAACATTATACAATTTTGTAGTAGTCATCACTTTGTAAGACAAAGCAGTACAGTTCTACATATAGCTGTGTAATAATACAGATCATCAGAAGATGGCAATGCCAACTTATATATCATAATCATTACAAGGGCACAGATGTCCTAACATTTTATAAGTAAGAAATGTATTAGGAAATAAAGTGTATAACAATAATATGCATACATATCCTGACATCTACTCTTATACGGTAGATGCCCTTAGCCCTATATGTTAGTATAACATATGCCTAAGTGATAGCTGTCTATGGTGTACCTCTGGGGGTGCCAATAAGGGTGCAGGGACCTTGTGTAACAAGATGTTCAGATGCATAGAGAGGGGGATCAACAGCAGAAGCTGAGATGTAATCCTTCCACTGTACAGGTCACTGGTAATACCTTATCTGGAATACTGCACAAGGTGCCAGTGTCCACACCTGAGTAAAGACTGCAATAAGATGGAAGCAAGAGAGCCCAGGCAACCAAGATGGTTCTGAATTGGGGGGTCTATGAGGACAGGCTGCAGGACTTGAACATGTACACCTACATGAAGAGACGAGAAAGGGGTGAAATGGTAGAAACATACAAGTACCTGCACAGTATAAACTGATTTGATTGCAGATACTTATTTTCTTGAGCTCAAATGCAGGTCAAGGGGAAATTCAATTAAACTAGCATAAAACAGATTCAAGAAAGATGTCTGCAAAAATGTTTTCATGGAAAAAGTGTCAGACAAGTGGAACAAGCTACCAAAAGAAGTGATAAGGACTAAACTGCTGAGCAGTCTCAACGGGGGACAGGCATATGAGATTAATCAGAAGTGAGTCCAAAAACTAAGGGACAGGATGGCCACTAGAGCCAGAGTAGAACAGTAGAGCCATCAAATGTTATCCTGCATGGATTATTGGTTAAGAAGATGCAGGACGACTGAGTAGGGGACAAAATTATGAAGTGGGTGTGAAATTTGTTAAATGACAGGCTCAAGAGGGTGATAATAAATGGGGAGTTCTCTGGGGTCAGGGGGGTTCACTAGTGGGGTGCTACAGGGATCAGTGTGGACCAGTCTTCTTTAACACATTTGCTTCAGAGGGGTAGGGATCAAAGATCCATAGCTGAGTGGATAGTGAAGAGGATGTCAAAATTATGAAGTTGGCCAGACCAGTGGTACAGAGGGCTGAGGCATTGAATGCCTTACCTCTCATCATGCCTGTGACACGTGTTTGGGAATGAACACAGGTTACCAAAAGCCAGACAGAAGGGGGAGTGCTGGAAGTGGGTGAAGCAGCTGTCAGGCAGCTCTCCTCTCCTAAACTGGGGAGGTAGGCCTTCCCAGCTCTTGGCTACCACTAAGTGGAGGCTCAGGGGTAGCATTGGGCATGGGGGGTCTGGTGCTAGGCTGGCCGGGTGGATCAGGGGTTGTGTTTGGTGCCAGTGCGCATGCACATCTCCGTGCACATGCTCAACCATGTTGGCTAAGGTCCCTAGGGAAAGTAAGGGAGAAAATCAGCAGAAAAAACCTTGAGGCAAGATGAAGACTGACCCCCCCACAGGCTCTTCACTGGTGGTAGGGCACATGCTGCAAGTCCTGTGGCAGAAGACACCGGCATAAGGTAAGTCCCAGAGGAGCCAGGTGACAGACCTGGGGGTGGGGGGTCAGTTGAAGTAGAGTAACCGGGGAGAAGGAGCAAAAAAAAAAAAAAAATGAAGAAGGACCTAGATAGATTGGAAAGGTGATCAAAAGTATTGCAATTAAAGTTTATTCCCAAGAATTGTAAGGTGATGCACATAGGGACAAAATATCCTAATACTGAAAATAGAATGGGAGAGGTAGTGCAGGTAAGTGCTATAGAGGTAGCACTAGAAAGTATTATTGCTAGCAAGGACTTGAAAGTAATGTCTTCAGACCATCTGATGGCATCAACACAGTGTATTGGGTGGTGGGTTGGGCAAAAAAGATGTTGGGGTGCATAAGGAAGAGGGAGTAATCTTTAGAAGAAAAGAAGTGCTGCTACCTCTGTATGGGTCAGTGACTCATCCTCACTTGGAATACTGTGTGCAGGTTTAGAGTCTGAATCTAAAGAATGACATAGACAGAGTGGAGGCAGTGTAGAGAAGTGTAACCAAGATGCTAAAAGAATAGCAGGAAATTATGTAGAAGGAGAGGTTGGCACTCTGCACATATGGATGCTTGAGGCAAGAAAGGAGAGAGTGGACATGAATGAAACATACAAATATCTCCACAGGGTAAGTAAAGTAGGTAATGGTGAATCATTCAGGTTATTTGAGTGCAAACACCGTGGGCAACTCCCTGAAGCTGGTGGGGGGGGGGGGCAAGATTAAGAGAGATAATGTACCAGCAATTATTATTTCATGGAGAGGGTGGTTGAGTGGTAGAATAGGCTGCCAGAGAGTGTAGAACCTAGCTCCTCACTATTCACCATTACTTGCCTGACCTAAATATCACTCCTCCCCCTTGCTACCCTTATCCTTGTCTCATTCTGTAATTCCAGTCTACCTCAGTGTTATACCTTGTTTCTGCGCTGTACTAGATATTGCTTTTTGATTGCACTTACAGCTATATAGTGTATAGTATATTTGCACAATCTAATGATGCCTCAGTATGCTACCTATATCTGATTATGCTATTAAATATCTTAATGTCTGAATTTCTAGTTGTAATTAACTTTTTACAATGTACCATTGTCATGAATACTGTGAAATGTGCCTGTTTCCTGTACTGTACTGTACTGTAACTGTCACTGGCGATTCTTGTACTGTTATCTATTACTGGTGCTTATATGGAAATACTGTATGTAATTAACTCCAGGTAGCCCCTGAAAAAGGGACCACTGGTTGCAGTGGGTTCACCCAGTTACCAAAATTTAAATAAATAAATAAAAAGAAGCTGGTCTATGCAAAATCAGTGGAAGGAGTCAAATGAGGTTGGAATAGGTACAAGGACTTAGTAAAGGCACACCCGGAAGGGAGGAGGGAACGGGAAGAGTAAAAAGCCACTAGGGCTCTCTCACTCAACATTAGTTAGGTAGGAATGGGAAGGCACGATGGGTCAACAGGCCATTTTCTGCCAACAGATTCTATGCATTTACAAAAACAAAACCACAGAAGTCAGTTAAGTTCTTCTAAACAAAAAACATTTTCACAAATTACAGTATCCTGTTTTGTGATATAAATGCAAAATATTATACTGTTTTGTGATATATACAGTATATAAATGCAAAACTTACAAAACAATAATTAAAATAGATGTTTCTATTATTTATTTATGTTATTTGTTTTCAAAAGTTTAACCAGGAAAAGTATACAGAGCTGTTAGCAGCTCACTTCCCAGACGCGTCCTGAGGAAAGGGAAAGGGATGGGAAAGAAAATGCAAGAGTCATAAACATGAAATTATATGCATGTGGAAGGAAGCAACAAACACTAAGCTGCAATCATAGAGCAAAATTATACAATATGTGTTCAATCTGTGTGCAGTTCAGGCAAGGATGTGGAGCTGGTTTTAACCCAGGGGGAAACAAGGAAGAACAAATCAAGTGCAATAGGGAGAGGCAGAGAAAGTTATCCAATGGGCTTCGAGGGGGAAATGAAGCCTGGTGCCAGGGTAGAGAGGGAAAGCAGAAGGGGTGGCCAAGAAAAAAGTAAGAGGAAATGGGGGTAGCAGAAAGAAAGCAGAGGAACAGGGACAACCATCAGGGTTAGTCACAGGTATGACTAGAGAAGATGTGGAGTAGGGAAGAGAGAGTGTTGGGAGGAGGCAGAGCATATGTTTAAGAACAGGGAGTTCCAGAATTTGGGGAAATGGTAAGAGAAAGCAGCCTGGACAGCTGATGATGTTCTAGAAGGGAGTGCAAGTGGTTGGTAGCCACAGTTATGAAGGGAGTAAAGGGGCGGGGGTGGAGAGGAGGGAGGAAAGGTAGGTGGGGGAGAGACCCAAGCCAGTATATAAAGATGAAGGATTATATTACTATCATATCATCATTACATTACTATTTATTATCTAATATATAAAACACATAACATAAAGCTTAACATATTAGAAGAGACAGTAATATAAACTAATCATGATATAAAATAATAATAATATGAAACTATTGTTAAATCAATGGCAATGCAATGGAGAATATATATTAATTTGCATCAGGTAAGGTAGATAGTTGGAGACTTCAGTTAATTTGTTAATTTATTTGCAACTTTTGAAAAGGAAAGACACACTAAAAGCTCTAACAGCTTGTTTTCAGGTGCATCGAGGGGGGAATATGGATCTGTTTTTATTGAGGGGAGAATGCTGACCATGACACCAGGAGCCAGATTCACAAAACTTTGCCCTGGTGCAAACCAGGTTTTGTGCTGAGCTGGTATTCACAAAAGTCTGGTTTGCATGCACAAATCAGGTTTGTGCTGGGGCAAAGTGTGGCCATGGCCAGAATGCAAAGGAGGTGAAGGGAAGTGAATACCAGCGCTCTCCAATTCACAAAGCATTTGCTCTGCACAAGAGCAAATACCACCAACTGAGACCTTGCTTTAATCCCTCACAACCCTAGTAGTTGGCAGAGGTACTGCAGTAGTGCCCCTCCCACTCCCGCTGGCCTAACAGCACAAGGATGGTTTCCTTGGAGTCTAGGGGTCCCCCTCACCACCATTCGCTGATCGCCAGCATGAGAAAAACAAAAAAAGGAATAGTCCCTGGTGCCAGTGGCCCCCCTCACCATCTATCTCTGATCGGCAGTCCAGCTGGTAAACAAAATATAATTTAGTTCCTGACTGCAGGCCAAACAGGTAAAAGAATTGGCCCAACATGTAAATAAAACACAATTTAATTCCCTAATGCTAGTGCCCCCCCCATGCCGATCGCCAGCCAAACAGGTAGAAAAACATAATTTTATTCCTGGTGCTAGAGGTTCCCTCCCCACATCACTGATCTCCTGCCCAAGTAAAATGAATAGAGTGTCCATGTTGCTAGTGCCCCCCCACTCCACCCCATGCCCGCTGTAAAGACAAATGTCCCTGCTGGCTAGTGGTCCTTCCCCCAGTTGGTCCATTGCCAGACATATCAAAATGTTTTCCCTGGTGGCTAATGGTCCCTCCACCCACCTGATCACCCACCCAATAAATAAAATAAGTATTCCTGGTGTCCAGTGTAATCCCCCATTCCAATCCCCTGTATAGTCAGGTGTAACATTTCTCTGGTCATCTAGTGGACCCCTCCTTCTATCCCTGATCCCCTGTATAGTTAAGTTAATGTAACCCTTTCCCTGGTGGTGTAGTGGACCCCCCCTCCCTATCCCTGATCCCCTGTACAGTTAAGTTAATACAACCCTTTCCCTGGTGGTCTAGTGGAGCCCCCACCCGGTCGTATAGTGACCCACCACCCATCTCCCTCCATCGCGATCCCCAACTGGCAACCAGCACAGCCTTCCTCTCTCCACCAAGACCAACCACTGACTGAGTAGTCACTGAGTGTGTACTGTATACAGAATGCACTCAGTGACAGCTCAGTTGTTGTCCAGCCATGATGGAGAGAGAAGGGTTGTGCCATTCGGTGATTGGCAGTCGGGATGGGGGAGCAGAGTGGTGGGTCACTACCTGCCAGGGTGAGGGGTGGGGGTCCAGTAGCAAGCAAAACTTTATTAATAAAATAGCACTCTTCACAAAAAGACTGTAGCACTAGCACAATAGATCATAAAACTACAGTTAAAAATCCTTAAGTAATTAAAAAATATTAGCATCAACAAATTATTCAGAGTCAAGAAAAGCAAGATTAAACAGCTATGCTTTCAATGCAGATTTGAAGCTCCATGGTCAGGCACTCTCTTTTCTGATGAGGTAGAGAATTCCACAGAGTGGGGGCCACAAACTCAAATGCCAGGGTCCCAGAGATCTTCAAACGAACCCTGGGAATCTCCAGCAATCCCTCATCAGCAGACCGGAGTGGGTGGAGGTGGTGGTAGGGGTGAATAAGCTGTTGCAGATAGCACTTTCCCTGTCTGCGTAGTGTTTTGCAGGTCAGCAATCTGACCTTGAAGGTGATCCACCACTGAATATGTAGCCAGTGCAGGATGCGCAGCACAGGCGTGACATGTCAATGCTTGAGGGAGCCCAGTCAATAGCTTGGCTGCTGAATTCTGCACCAGCTGCAAATGGCAGATATCAACACCCGGCAGCCCTAGGTATATGGAGTTGCAGTAGTCAAGGTGGGAGGTCACAAAGGCGTGGACCAAGGTTGGAAGGTCATCGGGAGGAACTAGGTGCTTAATCAGGATGATGTTCCTCAGATGGTAAAAGGAAGTCTTGGCAATGGACAATACCTCAGATTTAAGCATCAGCCCCTCATCAAGAATAATGCCCAGATTTCACACCCATTCAGAGGTCATCAGCTAGCATCCTCCAAGGCAAAGACCAGATGACCATCCAGCCAACAGCCCCCCTACCCAATGACCTGGGTCCACCACCAGAACTTCAGTTTTGTCACGGTTCAATCTCAACCAGTTAGCACTCATTCAGTTTTGAATCTCAGAGAGGAAGTTGTTAAAACTCAAGACAACTCCCACCTGTTCGGGCACAAAGGACCTGTATAGCTAAGTATCATCTGCACAGCATTGAAAACTCAGTGCATACCACCTTAAAATGTCTCCCAGAGGCAGCATGTACGCACCCTGAACAACATGGGTGATAACACAGGGCCCTGCAGCACCCCACACAACAGGGAGAACTTGTCAGAGGAGTACATCCCCAATATTTCTTTGAAACCTGCAAGTGAGGAAGGATTGAAACCATCTGAGGACTGTACAGCCAGTCCACAGATCATCCGCTGGCACTCCAGCAACACATCATGGTCCACAGTATCAAATGCCATGGCGAGATCAAGAAGAACCAAGATAGAAAGACTCTTCTGATCTATTGCTATCAGGAGATTACTGAGGACCCGATCAAGGGTCGTCTCAGTACTATGCCTCTTCCAAAATATAGACTAGAGAATATTGTAAAAGTTGTGGATGTTAAGGTTATCCTCCAGCTGCAGTGCGATCACCTTCTCAATAACCTTACCCACAAAGGGAAGGTTAGAGATGGGTCTGTAGTTAGCAATACAGTCTGGGTCAAGAGAGGATTTCTTAAGGAGAGGTGTCACCACTGCCTCCTTCAGGGTGTATGGGAACACACCTGACTTTAACAAGCACCAGACTATCTCAACTAGGACCAGGCTGATGACCTCAATGCACCCCTTAAGGAGGAGAGTTGGGCCCGGATCCAAACCACAGCAGGTCAGCCACATGCTCTGGATAATCTGCATGACGTCCCCAATTGTCAGCTAGTTGAAGTCAGACCAGATAAACCGAGGAACTGCAACCTTCCACTGACACTGTTGCCCCCATTGGAGCAAGCTGCACAGACCTTGGACCTGATGTTGGCAACCTTATCTGCAAAGAATCAAGCAAACTTGTCACATTTCTCTTGTGACAATGCTCTCTGAGACTGCAGACAGGCTGGATTGCACAGTCTGTCTACAGTTCGAAAGAGCTGAGCTGGTCAGTGCTGTGCAGTGGCAATCTCCCTGGACAGGAACTCTGCCTTCTTATGGGAGCTGGCCAATTGATAATCCTTATAGTGGGCCATCAATCTAAATCTGTCGGTATCAAGGCTCAATTTCCTTCAGCACTATTATATCATTCATCGTTCTCTCCTGAGCTCTCTCAACATCCAATCAAACCAAAGGGACTATGGGTGCAGGGTGAGGGGGTGAACCCAAACAGGAGTGATGGAATCCAGAGCCTCAGTCACAGCCCTGTTATACGCCTGTGCCAGATTATCTGGATTCCCACTTGCACTCGGTAGACCCGATAGGTCCAGTACCACAGCCAAGCCATCTGGAGTCAAACCCCTTAAAGGGTGGTATCAGACCATCTCCGTAGGAGCAGGCCTATGGGGAAAGCCTGGAAATTGAACCTTATTATGTGATGATCAGACTGTCTGACTGGCTCCAACACCAGGTCAGAGGTCTCTAAACCCATCAGAAAGACCAGGTCCAACGAATGACCGTGATTATGGGTCACAGAGGTAATCACCTGTGTGAAGCCCAACTAGACCACCAGGGAAATTGTTACATTAACTATACAGGGGATCAGGGAAAGGGAGGGGGTCCACTAGACCATAAGGGAAAGGGGTACATTAACTATGCAGGACATTGGGGATATGGAGGGGGGTCCACTAAACCACCATGGCAATGGTTACATTAACTGTGCATGGCATCAGGGATAGGGAGGAGGGTCCACTAGACTGCCAGGGAAAGGGTTACATTTAATTGTACAGGGATCGGGATAGGGAGGGGAGTCTACTAGACAACCAAGGAAAGGGTTACATTAACCATACAGGTAATCGGGGATAGGGAGGGATGCTGTAAATGTTGCACTTGACAATATGGGGGATCGGGATGGGGGGTTAAACTGGACATCAGGGACACTTGTTTTATATATTGGGTGGGTGATTGGGTGGGGGGATGGGACCACTAGCCACCAGGTAAAACATTTTGATATGTCAGGTGAGAGATCAGGTGGGACCACTAGCCACTAGAGACATTTGTATTTACAGCAGGTAAGGGATCGAGTAGTGGGCACCACTAGCACCAGAGAGACTTTATTTATTTTACTTGGGCTGGTGACTGGTGCTCACAGGAGGGGGGAACACTAGCACCAGGGAGACTTCATTAATTCTACTCAGGCCAGCAATCGGCAATCACGGGAGGAGGACAACTAGCATCAGGGAATAAATTTAATGTTTTTCTATCTGTTGGGCCATTGATCAGCAATGGGGGGCATGCTATACTCACTGCAGCCTATGCAACTGGACCCATAATGGGCATGCAAATGGCCACCTAGTGCCTTACACACTGACTGGCCTCATTTGCATAGGTGCATTAGTGAATTGGAAATAGTGCATCAGCGCTATCCATTGCACGGCCATTCCCTTAGTTGGGAGTCATGAACAAGCTAGTGGAGTGTCGCTTGCAGTAATGGGGTCACCACCAGTGCAACTTAGCCCTATTCACAGTCAGAGAGCATGGTGTGCTCTCTGACTGTGATTAGCAACTTTTTAAGACTGGGTAATTGCAAATCGCAGTGCAAACTTTTTTGCCGTGATTCACAATTTTTTGGGAATTGGGGCCCAGGTGAAACTTCTCTACTCTGCTTTGATAAATGCCATGGGCTCTTTAGCTTCCACATGGACAGTGAGCAGAGATGGGCAGAAAGGACCTCAGTTCAGCATCTCATCTGAAGTACAGCACCTCAGTAGTCCAGCATCCCCCATTGTTCTACACTACAGTGTCAGTTATGGGTATTACCCCAAGTACCTCATGTGGGGCTAGAACCCATGGCCTTCTGATCTTCCAGACCCAGAGGCAAGTATGCCACCTACTCATCCACTGACACTGATTACAAGGGTACATATTCCTTGATGTCTGCAGTGAATAGTAATGATTAGTGTAGCTCAGCTTGGGTCATGGGAGTCTTTGTAGTTTTTTCAGGGTGCAGTGGGGAGGGACACTGTGGATCTGACTGATTTATTTGACTGGTTGACCAGGGAAATTCTGTAGATTGGGGGGAGCAGTGGATATGGCTGATCTAGACTTTAGGAAGTCCTTCGACACTGTGCTGCACAAATAACTGATAAAGCAAGGCAAGGCACATTTTATTTAAAAGACACCCAATCCCAGAGGCTCTGGGTGCCATCATAAAAACCAGCACAAAACAACATCAATAAATAAAATGATCATAAAACTACAATACTGATTAAGTAAAATTCGATAAATAAAGAAAGAAAAAGAAATCTAGAACAAGTAGTGTAACAGGTCAGAACAGTACAGTATTTACAAAGTTGGGTCAGGAAAAGCCTGTGCAAACAAGAAGACCTTGAGGCATGCCTTAAATACCTCCACTGAAGGGGGCTCCCTTATTGATGGAGGGAGCAAATTCCACAGGATGGGGCCAGTGACACTAAAGGCTCTGTTGCCAGCAGTTTTTAGCCCCATCCTGGGAATCTCAAGGAGGCCTCTTGAGGAGAAACAGAAGAAGCAGACTGAGGTAACAGGCGTAAGAAGGTGAGCCAGGTAACCAGGACCCAGGCCAAGTAGGACCTTAACTCATTGCCTCCACAGGAGCTCTCTGAAGTTGCACCACTTGTCTCCTGTATACTGTTAACAGTAAATCCTGGGACTTTCTAAGCAAAATCAAGCTATAGTCAGCATGCCACAAACAAATCCTAATAGCTCAAGCACTGTAAGTGCGTACAGCACCAACTGATCACACCTTAGAGATTGCCAATGGAGTGGGACAGTGTTTGTCCCTTTCTTAAAGTGAAGAGTACTGCTGTTGGCAGCTCTTCTATTTCTGACTTCCCATGTGTGGGGATCCCAGTGAGACAATGTAGACTTCTGTTGTCTGATTGAAACTGTGTACTTGTAGTAGAGGTATAGATGAGACAGTCAGGATGCAATGCAGAAATACTGCAGAATATCACAGAATGCTGCAGTTTTCTGCATGGGCCGTTGTAAGTCAAAGGCAATTAAGCCCTTTTGTCATGCAGGATTTTGTGACATGTCATTACTGCAAGTTACTGTGTTTCATTGTGGGTGACTCCACTGTAGTAGCAGAAGCAGAGTTTTATTAAATCACTCCTCCACAGCTCTGACTGCTTTTACATCTAGAGAGCACACAGTAGAACAGTAGTTAACCACAATAAACAATAGCAAATATGCAAAACTTAGGACTTACAGTATCACAAAGTCCTGAAGCAAAGTCCTCAGTCTATCTGGCGGAAAGCCTGACAATAGATATATTTTCAGCAGATGTTTAAAGGAGGCCAGGGAACCAGTAAATGGACTCTCTACCAATTACTCATATGTAACTTCTAGTATATCCTGTTTCTTGTCATGTAACATTGTGAACAATCCAGGTCTATCTTGTAAATGAGTTCTACTCAATTGTGTTTCACCTGGTAAAATAAAGATTGATTGGTTGATTGTGAGTTCCATTGTGCGGGAGGGGGCAGTCACTGCAAATGCCCTATCCCCTGCAGAGTTCAAACACAAAGTTTGCACCCTTAGAAGTATCAGGTCCATGGACTTCAGTGCTCTGACTGGGGTGAACAGAGTCAGGAGATCACTGATCTCACTATCTCTAGGTCTCAAAACCATCTCATGCTTTCAACATTTTCAAAAATTAGCATTAAAATTGCACTTGTAAACTGTAATGCTCTCTAGCTAATAAAACATGTATGTTTCAACAATAAGAAACTGCATAACTTGATCTTTTTATGCCAAAATGCTGCAGTGAACCTAAAGCTCTGGTAATATGAAATAAATTGAAATGTACACATCTGGGTTAAGTTTGATGCTAATTTACCCAGCAGATAATAAAATGTGATCAGTGAACAATGCCGGCTTAGCCCAGAGAATATGGTACATATCTACTTTCCATAATTATTATGAAGACATATAACACAGCACAGTCAGTTTACATGAAAATTAATTTGGATTGAACCAGTCACACAGAACTTTATATGTCAGAACCAAACAATATCCTGAATGTAAACAGCAAGTTAACAAATCCTGTAGACATTGATAAAAAAACTGCAGGTGATTTTTAGGGCAAAAACAAATTGTTATACGATCAGTACAGTGTGTTCAAGTGAAAGGTACAGTGTATGCTGCTTTTCTTCCCTCTGTAATATTTTTCTAGTTAACTTTCAAGTTTTTTCTTTGAAATGTTCTGTCCCTTCAGGTCCTCAGTGACTGCTTCTGCACCAGTGCCCATGGTAAATCCAGCATTCAGTGGATGGATATGAATAAAACAGCATCAGTCAATACCCGTGCTTCTAAATGCTTAGCATTGGCTGCTTTGATTGTAATAGTGAAAAAATAATCTTGTACCAGTTTTTGCATTAAATTGTCTCCTTATCTCTGAGAACAGTTCCATAATACGGACATAGACGAATGAAAAACAGACCGCTGTATTTTTTGATGAATGAAGTGTGTTCTGTTGATAGGGAACACAGTGAAAGTCAGGGATAAGATAGGGCCACTGATCATTTTGGGGGTGGAGGAATCAATGAATGAGGCAGGGGTACAGCAAAGGCACTAAATTACTTTTTGTCAATATACAGCCAGAACGTCAAGGGACTTAGCTGGCCGTGGGTGGAAGTTATGGTAGAGGCTCTAGACAAATGGGAGGCAGTGCTGATCACACTAGATATAGTTGGCAACTGTCTGGAGGGTGTGAATCTGGGAAAATTTCAGGGACCCAATGGTATCCATCAAAGGGTAATAGGTTGTCCCCCCTCCTCAAGAAAGGCCAAAGTCAGACCTAGGTAACTACTTGAGCCTTACGTCAGTGCTTGGTATAGTGTTTGTTAGATACCAGCCCATTTTCAGTATGTTCTGAAGCAGCACATCTTTTATGATTGATTTAACAGCATGGTTTCACAAGAGGTACATTCTGCCAAACTAACCTGGTTGGCTTCTTTGAGGAGGTAACTAAAGAGGTGACTGGGGGCTGAGTGATTGCTGTACTGTACTGCAGTCTTTCTGGACTTCAGCAAGGCCTTTAACACTGTACCACATGGAAAACTCCTGAAGAATGTAGAACAATGTGGAGTCCACATGGCATTGGCATGAGATGCCCCCAGGTAGCCTCTTAGCTTTCGGTGCAAGTCCCATCACAGCAACCAAAATAAAAAACAGATGCATACCACAAATAAATAAAATTAAAAATAAATAAGATGTGCAGAAAGATACTGGCTATGGAGCAGGGTGTATGCAGAGAGCACCAGTCCACGTGGTCTCAGCCTACTAAGCACTGGTGCTGCCATGTGGAAACCATGGTACAGGGCATCTTTGTAATGAACATTACATATACGTCTCAGCCTAGTCACCATCATCAAATTATCTTGAGCAAATCCTCCTAATGTTCTCATATACTAAAGGAATAATGTATGACAGGGTATGTGTTGCACTGGGATAATGTCACACTTCGGGTGGTTAGGCACAAGGCAACAGGGAGAGTGAGTCCAACACCCGAGAAGTGACATTATCCCAGCATTAACACACACCCTGAAGTGCATTGTTCCTATTAAACAATGGCTCATTTGTTACAGAAAAGGGGGGAAGTTGAAAAATGTATTTAAAATACTCCTCCCACACACTTTTTCTAAAGGCAGGAATACCTACAGTATTGGAAAAAAGTACACACTCTATATGTTTATATGTTTGTCCAGTAGGTGGTGCTGTTGCTGGTGTTTTATATGCCTTTGTGTTTCTGTGCCCTCTACCTCTGTCTCCTGTCTTTTTCTCTGTACTTCTCTAGCTGTGCCCCTCCCCCACCCCCGCTGACAGTGACTGCCATGACTAATAGAAATGCTTCTCTGGCTTTTTGCTTTTCATGGCAACTGAAGTGCGTATTATACACGCGCTCACTCTAGTCGCGAATATGACTTTTCCAATACGTTTTTGTACTTCTTGCCAAAACCCTGATCTGCTGAAACTGGGATTTCAGTATACAGGGATCCCTTTTCAAGTCACAATCTGTAAATTGCCCTGAGTGGTTGTTGAGAAGGAACAGCAACAGAAGAAGTCAAAATGTTTTTTACTTTACAGAAATGTCTTTTAGGAGAGGGAGACTGTGTGAGAGGGCTGAGCTGAAGTGTGATGCCAGTGGTCCACTAATAGCAAGACAGTGCAGTGTGTGTTTTAAAAGAGGCATGCACTATTTACTCTGCTTCCAGTGAACCGTAACTGATGGCTTCTGTTTTGTTCCAGATGCAGACAAAAATTATTCTAAGTGGAACATTCAGTTGTGGGAAGTGGAAGTTCATTTGTGAATGTAACCAAAGTACTGGAGAATGGCAAGCGGTATGGAGTGGTAAACTGAGAGCTGAGTGCACACTCTCAATTAATTTGTGTTGTGTGAGACCAGAGTTTGAATTACAAAAAAATGCAGTTTGTGTTGATAGTTGTTTTACTGTGCAGTGATGACTTTCTGTCTGAAGTCTGGCAATAAGCTTCATTTTGGCTGTGTGTGTATGTGGGGGGGAAGGGGGCAACATATGGCAAACTGCAGGTGTGAGGGAAGTGTGGAGTGATTCATTTTGGTGTGCAACTTGTGAGCAGGTCATGTGTGTACTGGAACTAGATCTGTAATGCTATGCTGGGATAACATCATGGGTACAGTCCCAGACCAGCCAATCAGAGCCCAGAAATCCTTCTTGCCATTGTATAATTACATTTATATATTTAGAGCATTTTTCTGTGTTGTATTATTACTTACGAACATATGAACATATGAAATACGATAATACTTGATTATCAGTCCCTTATATGTGTTTTTAGATACAGTGTATCATGCCATACCCTAGCTTATCCTGCTGCAGCTGCACACTATGAAAAAGGAAGAAAGACAATATCTTTGGTTCACTTTAAGCAGTCAACTATCTAATTCTTTTAATATTCCTATTACGTGTTCAAGGGGGACATCCCTAATGTTGCAAAGGTGCTCCTCCTCCTTTTTATCATGTTACGGGGCATTTAGTACAAGGTAACAGTCTCCTTTTTTGGGTAAAATAACTTGTTGGTCAGATATATTAGAGTATATGTAAAAATTGTTAAGCAAGTTGGCTGATCACGGGGGGTTGCTTCATCACATGCTCCAGAGGATTAAGACCCACCCATTTACAGTACAGCCCAATAATACAAGCTCTGGCAGAGCCACTGTGACTGTGAATGCATTAACTAAATAAAGGTGTTTCATGGGCTTAAACATAAACATTTTTTTATTCATTTAAAAAATATCAGATTTACAATCCTTTGAGTCAGAAACTCATTTACAAAGGCACCTCGTCGAAACTAATGCCAAAGACAGTACAGTTAACAAGTCCAAAAAAAAAATGGCTCGGAGAGCAATTATAACAATCTTTCACTGGAGATACATGGATAGCAGTAGATAAACATATTACACAGTTTAGGCACAAGGACACCACATCAAGAAGACCAAAGCAGTTCTAACAATATACAATAGCTAAAGCAAATAGACATCAGGAGTCAAAGAGAAGCCCAGAGTGTTCACATGAAGGCTGTTGCATACACTAACTCAACAGTTCTCAAACTTTGTCATAGTGAGCCTCCCCTAAGCCATGGAAAAGATCTTGAGCCTCCCCCAAAATACTGAAATAATTTTGAGCCTCCCCATAGAAAAATAGCCTACTTTTCACAGGTACATCAGGAATAAATTGAAACCTCTTTGCGTAGCTGGCTCTCATGTTAAGCTTATTGTACCCCCCCCCCCAACAGGACAACCTACTTGCTCCAATATTTTGACTCTCAAACCATTGTTACCCCTTACTGCCATACCTTCATGGATCAGATTGCTTTCCGTTTGCCCTCTAACTGGAATAACCTTCCTGATGACCTCAGCCTCTCCCCCTGCTCTTAAGCAACTTCACAGGGTTAATTTTGCTCCCTCCTGCTCTTATTCCTAGTACCTGTATGGTTAACTCTTGTATTTGGACAGTTCTGTTGCCAGTCTAATTAATCATTGTTCCTTACATTGTTAGCTTATTGTTAATTTGTTTGCACTTTTATTTGTTTTGTATTGCTTGAGTGTTTTGCAGTTACATTCTGAACTGTATTCTCTCACTATCCTTCCCCGGGTACACCTGATATAAGACATGGCTCAGTGTATAGTACCTTCCCTGGTCACAGACTTGTAAATAAATACATAAATTCACCTACTATTATCCACTTTCAGTTTGTCTTATCCCTTCACACAAAATCTATAAAGTTAAAAAGTGATATATAATACTTTTTCAAGACTTGCTTGAGCCTCCCCTGGAACAGATTGGGGCCTCCCAAGGGAGGCTGGCCTCACCACTTGAGAACCCCTGCACTAACTGAATCAAAGTATACTACATTGAGAAAGGGCATATTTAAGCAATAAGGCACAACAGGGTGTGTGTTATCATGTAATAATATCACTCCTGGGGTGGGTTGAAGCACAAGGTGAAGCTGAGTATTTATTTATTTATTTGCACGTATTTATTTGATCCACTGGATCAACAATATTTGCACAAGCTGAGCCCAGTGCACATTTTACAGCACTGGTACTGGTCTGGTGATCTGGGTTTTACCCATACCACACTGCATATGGCTTAGTGATGACAAGTTTCCTAAATACTGGTACCTTATCCAGCTGTGTTCTACTTGGGGTGGGTGTGTGTGTTTAAACACATAACTTTCTATAGTATATTGTATAGCACTGTGAATCCTGGCTGCAGTGTTTTTTTCTCTGCTGTGGAAATGCAAGATACTGTAACAAGACACTGGCCTGCTACAGGGGCTATTAGACATCAAACCAAAGGATATGCTGTGAAGACTAACTTGGAGAAGATGCAATACAACAAACTTGAATGACAGCCCCCAGACATCATAAAACACCAAGGGAAAATGAGAAAAACTCCTCTAACAGCCTAGGCAGAAACAAAACACTGGATTGAAGTGAGAACTCAAAACTGGTAGTAATACGTACATAAAGCTATCTAACTAGGGTTTCTGTAAGAAAACAGCTGCTAAATAGCTCTAATTCATTATTTGTGTTTTTGATGTTAAAACACTCCTGCTAGCAAGATCTGATGCACAGAGAAAACAAAAATAGTGAATTAGAGCTATTTAGTAGCTGTTGTCTTACAGAAACCCCATTTAGCTTGCTCTCAGGTAACTGCTAAATTAACTGTTGATGTTTGTGTTCCCTAGATAAGAACAGTTACAAGGCTCTACTGTTGTTAATCTAATTTTAAAGAAGTACACATGCTAAATCTAAGGGCATGGCTATATCATTGTCACGTGAGACAGGGGCATCGTAGCAGAAAGAAAGCCAATACAACTATTTGTTATGGAGATCCCCGGGGTCATAAAACTACCATACAGCTAGCAAGCTAATTTAGGAAAAACTCTTAATAGCTGACAAAGGGAAGGGCACACTAGGGTTTAACATACATATCAAAACACTCTACATAACATATGTTTTTTGCACATTCTGGGTGGAATACTCCTTTAAAAAGAAAAATACACTTAATCACAACATGTGCCCTCACATGAACATGCATGATTTATCTGTAAAGACAATTAAAAAATGTATTTCTAAATGCATTAGTAACAGCAGTGCTTTTAAGATTTTGAAACTACTAATAAGACAAACTATATATATAGATAGATAGAATATGGTAAGCACATACTGTTAATCCCAAAAGCTGAACTTTGCTCTTAGTATATAAATGTTTAAGAAATACCTGAAAGCTATCTATTTTCCTTAGTTTTTAGACACTTCGTAGTCTTTCTTTTTGAGACACCAGGTGACTCTGATAATCATTTGTTCCAAGTTTTTTTTAAGTCAGTTTGAAGGCATTTTAAGTATCTTCTGTTCTAGTCCTTAGCAAAATGCAGGGACTCCAGACTTGTTCTGTTCCTTGGTCCACATCCCAAACATGACAGTCTTCTTTCAGGGTGATAGATCCACCTCATGCCCCTCCCACATGAATAAAAAAAGAGGTGGGATGGACCTTTTGGAGCTTCTTGGATGGAGGTAGAGTGGACCTTACTTCCCCCCAAAAAACAATGCTGCCTCCCACTACTCAGGTTCCAGTTCTTGTACCACCCATTTAAGAAAGAAAATAGTACCCTGCAACCATTGACTAACATGAAAGCATATTTATTTGAGGGTGGAAAACATTTCTTGGAGGAGGGTAAAACGGAGGAGACTATTTACACCTTCAGTCAGTTCCACGGACAGAAAACATGACATCACTCCTTTTGTACATGCAGTACTCCTGTATACTCCGCCCACAGTCATAATAAGAAAGGACGTAAATAGTAGACATAAAGAAAGAGCCTCAGGCCAGAGAGATGCTGGTGGTGTGGCTTACCCTCACAACATATCCCCTCATGGTTCTATGGCTTTAAAAAGCCCTTTCTACAATTAGTTCCATGTAAAGTCAACAAGGGAATAGCCTACACTGAACAGCATAAAAGCTAAAAACTGAGCTGTTTAAATAATGCACTAAGCTACCGAAACAGAGAGTAGTAAAGGTCAGAACATCTGGTCTGGGCATCCTGGCAGGTTATGTGCACTGGACCGGCCTAGTGTCATGCAGTGGGCCTGCCTGACAATTAAAAGCTAAGAATGCCTACATGCTAGGTTTAGCTAATTAATCATATAAATAAAATCCCCTCAAAAAAGGTGTTCCTGGTTAAGCAGGGCTGACCCTTGCACTGGCTGAATGGGCTAGAGAGTCACGTGGTGGCCAGCCCAGGGCAAGGATGTATTATTACAGGGTAATGGGAACCTACCTAAAAACATCCAGAGGAATGTAAGAATGCAGGTCAAGTTATCATTTAAATAAAATCTAAATTAAAAAACCTAAGTCAGCCAATAGAAGAGAAGTAAAAAACACCTGGCAACATAGAAGGGAATAACAGAGATTCTCGAAGTACCACACCTTCTATCTGCCATTGACATTGCTCGGCTTTCCAAGGGGGCATTTAGGCATCAGCCTTTGCTAGGCATTAAATTACTCCTGCAGTGTGCATGGCAGGTGTTGCCTTGCTCTGGCCCTTTAACTTGAGAGAACTCCCCAGAAAGGTATATGTTTTGGTTCCCATCACAAAATAAGGTGCACCAGTACATACTCTCTGGTCACAGAAAGCTACAGGAAGACAGGGAGTCTCTTTCTGGTAATTCCAGTCTGTAAAGGAAGGAAGATCTTAGACAAAGCAAGGGGAATACACAGTCTCTAACCTAGAAGCTGCCCTGGCACACTATATTTACCTCTTTAGGGGACGGTGTAATCTGTGATGCAATTGGCTCCTGCAACACTGGGGCTATCTCTTCCTAGGCTGGTGCATGTCTGCATTTTTCATGACAGTGCAAGTGGTGTCATCATGCATGGGATCCTAGGTACACCACAACTTCACCAGCTTTACTTGTTGATTCTGCTCCTCACCCCCTCATCCCTACGCCAGGTGGTCCAGTATCCCAGCAACCCCCTGGTAGCAATCATTACTTGCTACATCACATTGGCCAGAGCAATTGGCAGCTTTTGACCTGGCAGCCAGTTGATATGGTCTTGAGACCATCTTGTTAATGTGCCAACTAAATTTTGGTGCCACAATTAGGATGCTGCAACAAGGGTGAGAGTGTCAGGGGCAATCTTGATTTTTAATCGCCCTGCACTTGCATCATCTTTGGCATCCCAAAAATGTTCCTCTCTTTTGGGGCATGCCTACCCTGGAGTTGTTATGTTTTGTTGCGGGGGATGCAGGGGTTTCCTAGGTGGCCATTTGGTGCTCTGCTCCAGGGAGCCGCAATGTCTGGCACTGCAGAGCTAGGAGGCATACTGCCTGCACCCATATCGGTGTCAACAAAATGATTGTCACACTAATAGGGGTGAACCCCACAGGAATGGGGCAATGAACAGTTACAAATAGCATAATATATAAATGAATCCTGTAACATACAGTATATAGACAGATAAGAAAACGGGTACCAAAGAGCTGCAGAGGGAGGCATAATACAATTCCTGGCTGTCCTGGTCAGGTCACCTAGCACCTTGGCCAGCAGGCTGGCATATCCAAAGTGAGGCATTGTCAGACTAGGTACCCAGTAGTAAGATATGTCTGGAAAAGCATCAGGAAACCCAGGTGTGGTAATGACATCCCCTCCCTGAAATGAGACATGGGTCTAGTTTGTAGATCCCACTTTTTCTGGCACAATCAACTTGTACTTTTGAAAGCAGGTGGGAGTGGGGCCATACTGATTTCTGTAGAAATGGGGTTAACACCCTCTCACATCCATAGCAATTTGGGAAACATACTAAAACCTGTCAATCATTCAACAGTATACACTGTTAGGTGTTTCACCATTGGGAAGTAACAGTATTGTTGCAGTCATTCAGAAATAGGCCCAGAGGCGGCTGCTATGTGGTGATCTCCTCACTGTTGGCATGCCATAACGGTACCCAGTTATATTAGCACTATACAAATAGTGCCACTCAAAAGGGTGCTAGTTTGTATAATGCTACCATGGACAGCAAGCGGGGATATACAACACTTACTATATGCGCTCCCCTGGTCACAGTCCATGGTGCTGCCAAATGACAAGGGCAGCTGAATATGGGGGACTGGCCAAACTGCTCCTGTGCTGTGGAGGGCTGGGGTATGGGTCATGGAGCAGGGAGACAGGGAGGCATTGGAGACCAGGGTTCTAATCCTGGTCTTCTACATTTTGGCAAATCAGGACTTGTATTTTTTAATATGGGGCCGTGGAAACAGTATTGCACAATGCACAGCCCATGAATTTTAACCTTCCTCAAGATCTGCCCCAAGTGAGAATCTTTAAGTCTGGGTGTACGGACAGCATAGTCCCCTGCAAAAATAAAAATGATGGCATTTTTGCTGTGTTATTCTTGCAGACGGCATTGTGGTCAGCTATGTTCCGACCCAGTGCCTTCAATAATAACTGCAGGAAAAAGTGTACTGGGGAGGTATCATGGGTCAGCAACCTCTTGGCTTCTCCTGAGGGTGGTGGAGTAGGTTGATCTTTCCAAAAGGGTACTGCTCACATACTTACAGACCAGTAATGGCACCAGGTTTTATGTACTACATCACTGAGTTCACTCAAAAAATGAAAATCGTCTCATTTAAAAAGACGGCAGTTATATTAATACTGTACTTTGAAGCCTTGACAGGAATGGAAACCTGTTAACATAGTCACTTGATCCCAAATTCATCTGTGCACACTTTGCTGAAGACTAAAAGCCCCTCCAACAGCTGGTGGTGGCTGGCATGGGGCAGTGCACAGGGCTGCCACTTGGTCACCGGTGGCCTTTTGACTGTGGGCCTTTGTAACATTAAGGATTAGAGTAGCTCACTTATAAAGAATAAACAAAATTATAAAATAAACATTAAAAGAGGCTATGGACCCTGTGGGTAAGGTAACCAAGAGGCCCGCAAAGTAAGGAATGTAAGGGGAATTGCATGTGTCTCAGAGGAGGATGCAGCCAAAAGCCACAGAAGATTGGATGGGTCAGTTCACCACAGAACAGCCACCCAGCCAGAACCTTGACTGCAGCCTGGATTGAGATTCTGGGTGTCCAGTGCAGCCAAGGATAGAAGGGGTGAGTATTACATGCTCCTCATTATCCCTCAGGTTTCCAGAGACTCACCCTGTGGGTGTATGGATGCAACTAAATGTGGGGTCCTCCAGCAGGTTGGCTCTCACTGGATTTGTATGATGGATATCTTACCTCAGCTATTGCCACTTGTAAGGCTGCCCTATAGCAGGTGCAGGGGTATATAGAGATCTATACAGAATTCTGGTAGTTCCACAGGCCGAGACGTTGCTCAGAACAACCCACACAGAATGACCATAGTGAGCCAGCCATCAATGAGTTCAGTAACAGCAGAGAGTCAGTTTTTTTTTTGCACACTTTCTTTATTTCTCTGGGTCTAGGGCATCTCTCCAGGGTACCCCTGACTCTATTTCTACTCCCTGCCTGAAACCTCCTCTTCTGGTGTCCCACTAGGAAGGCTCCTTTGGTTCCTTGGCTTGACCAGCCCCCCTGGATCACCCCCCCCAGGAGAGGGCCCGCCTGCCCTGGTGGCCTATCTGTGATTAGAGAGTTGGCCTCAGACGCCAGTGGAGCTGGAGCCCCATGGAGGAAGGTCCAGTATTGGGATGTGGATAGGTCCTGGGCTCTCTTCATCTCCAATAGAACACCAGGGCTTTTCTCTTGTGGTTTCATCCTTAGAGTGCAGCTGTGTAATGATGTTCATGGTGCAACTTGCCGATGTCTGCTGACACTCTGCCCCAGCAGTTGCTAGCAATACTGTATGTGTTCCTGTAGTGCCCTTGGTCACTGCTAGGGGCTGCATAGGAGTGGTGCTATCCCTGATATCCTCCTCAGGAAGAGAAAGCAGTCCTCCAGAGCCTCGATCTCTTCCCTCCCCTGCCAACCCCAGTGGCCTGAGCCCATTCCCAAACCTTGGTCAATAGCGTGGCATGAGGTGTGGCATCCCATGCCTCAACCCTCAGTGCCACCGGGCCAGCAGCAGAGAGTCAGTTTAGGCAGGGTTTTGCATGCTGCCCAAGTTAAGGGCAGATTAATCCGAGTGGTCAGCCTCAAGGGTGGCCCCTGTGATACCAGAAAGAGAACCCACTTCTGAGAAGCAAGGGTTTTCTGGCCACTGAGGGAGATGGTTCTGGTTTATGCATTGTTTCTTTCATGTCCCCCAGCTGAAGTACAGAATGGAGAGTCAGCATGGCTGATGGATCCCCTTCCTCCAGGTTACTTTATGATATGAGTTATGGTTCAGTTTTTTTCACATTGTTCTTTGTGCCTTTCTGGTCCCTTTGGTAGAGCCGTAGTGAACTTTTTGGTGAGCAATTCATGGGCTAGACATAGCTGGGGAGCAGCAAGCAATTGGCACACTGGCAATCACAGTCTGGAGTGCAGACTGGCTGCCATGGCATGGTTGTGTGTCCAAACCCCAGGAGTCAAGTTCCCATTGGAATCAGGGCCCACAGCAGGGCATAAGGACCACTAGGCAGTCAGATACAGACTTTAGGCAGTGGGGTACCAGGGGATTGTAGTATATAAGACCACATATCCTGAACCTTATCCTTTGTGTCTTCTAGGTTCTCTTGAGGGATCCAGCAGATGGATTGGCAAACACTCTGTCATGCACTGAGCGATGGGGAGCCAGGCAATGGCCTGAGGGGAGGAACCTGGTATTCTTACAAGAAAACACATGCAAGATGGTTGCATCAGTAAAGCATGCATTCAGGGGAACTTCTTCTCAGACTGGAGACTGAGGCCCTCTGAGGAAGTTTTCAAAGAGTTCCCAGGAGATCACTAGTGTGGAACATCCAGTGAATTGGATAGGCTGTTACCTGCCACTTTTGGGTGAATGAGCACAAGGACTCATTCATGAACTGTGACCTGATATTGATATGGACGTGCATGGTTTGGTGTCCTTCTGGGATCCACATCAGTGGCATGAAATGACCAGGACAGTATGACAAGATTGTAGTGCAATTTATGGACAATGGTTGGGAGCTTATCAAGGACTCAATATGATATGTCTCTGAGTCAATACATTATGCCTTGGAGGTATCTACAATAAACTGCTTGGGGGGGGTTTGGACTGTGTTGGGTCAGTTGTGGCTTGGAAGCCTCTGAGAAAGATGGTACAAGGGGAGAAGGGAGAGTCAATTTCCTCTGAAGGACCCCCCCCAGTCAGCAGGAAGTGGGGTGGGGGCAGTAGGACCTGTTTTCCAGTTCAGGAGGTTACATCCCACCTCATCGGGCTTGGCTGCGACTGCAGCTCCACCAGATGGGGGGTAGGTCGCTTGCCACCAAGCCAATTGTCTCTTCCCTGCTCTCTGAGGTTTGGGTTTCAAATCAGGAAGGTACATCATTCCCTCAATCTGGACAAGGGTATGGCCCTTAGTGGTAAGAGGGTACAGAAGTTCCAAGGCTGACTTGGCAAGAATCTGAGCTGAACGTGTCACTCAGATATGGATCAGGTGAGTAATTTAATGAACAGACGGATGTAGCCATTTCCTCCAAGACTGGTGTAGTGTGTGCAATTTGTCCAGGGTAGGGGATGTATGGGCCTATATCAAGACAAAAGTACAATTACCTGGTGTTACCAGACAGGCAAGAAATAGGAGCAATTTATGTGGTGATATACACATAAAGACAGTGTTAGAATTGCAGGATCTAGGAAGCCACCTATGTTGAGACCAACTCAAATTTGGCCAAGGCCAGTGACAATCTTTGAAATCCCCTTTGGGACATTAGGGAGCAAGGTAAGTTATGACAAGACAGTGCAGCCTTGTAGTATGCCTTGAGCAGGGTCTCAGTAGACTAGAACTTGGAGGAGATTGTTGCCTAGAGGGAAGGTTGTTCCAAATATAAAGAAGTCAATGCCTGATAGAGTCTTGCCTTATGGAATGCATGTGGTATGGAATTTGGAACCTATTGCCTTTCTCCACAGTTAAGATGTTGGATGGACTAAAGGAGGTGGTGAAAAGATCCATTAGGTGTTTTGGTAGTTTATCTGACAAAAACATATTTGCTCCTTTCATGGTGATGTAGGGAGGATGTCTCACAGAGGGAGGCATCCAACCTAACTCTTTGTGTATTAGGAGTTGGTGAAAAGACCCATGAGGTATTTTGGTAGTTTATCTGACAAAAAATATTTGCTCCTTTCATGGTGATGTAGAGAGGATGTCTCACAGAGGGTGGCACCCAACCTAACTCTTTGTGTATTAGGAGCATAGTCTAAGAAATGGGAGCCTAGATCTAATGTGGGGATGTGTAAGATACTACACCTAGAATAAAAAAATCTGGGTTGCATATTGTACACACTCTGTGGTGCAGCAGTGGACAACACAACCAAGGAAAGGACTGATGGGTAATGTTGGATCAAAAGCCGAAGCCACTCAGGCAGTCTGATGCCAGAGCCAAGAAAGCATGCAGTTCTGGCATGCATGAAGAGTGGGTAAAGAGAAGGTTAAATAAGGTTATCTTCTGTATGCATAGGACCTTGGTTGATCACATATGGAGTACTGTGTCCAGTTCTGGTAACCACAGTACAGAAATTACAGTAAAAAGACAGACTGGGTTGCCGGCCTGGTGGTGCTGAGGGTTGAGGTGCTGGACACCACACCTTGAGCCATGTCGGTGACCAGGGTTCGGGAATGGACTTGGGCCGCTGGGGCTCAGAGGGGAGGTGGAGGATTGATCATCCCAGCAGATGCTCTCCTCCTCCTGGGGTGGGTTCCTGCGTGCTTTGAGGCCCAGACATTCCTATGCCTGTGGAAGCATGGGCATCGGGGCACAGTCGGCTCTCCGGAGTCAGGGAGGGGAGGACGTCGTGGGCACATAACAATGGCGTGAATCAGCATGCCATCCATCTGGACGTCAGTTCTGCATGCCAACAGCCTCAGGGGATGGTGGGAAAAAGGGAAGGAAAAAGCAGAAAAAAAACCCTCTCAGTCCAAGATGTTGACCGATTTCAGCCCTAATCACCTACCCACGAGCAGACCCCCATTGTGCAGGCTCTCTGAAGAGAGGAGTCAGGTAGGGGGGATAATGGAGTAAGCCTGCCACTCTAGGGGCAGACATCGTGGGAGGGATCTACGAGGGTTGATCGGTCTGAAGGAGTGAAATAAGAGGGTAGTAAGGTGGGGTAAAAAAAAATAAATTGAAAAGACAGACTAGGTTCTGCACAGGGTCACCAAACTGATAAGTGGCTTAGAAGGCAAGAGCTCAGAGGAAAGATTGGACATGTTACAATTACTTTGCCTAAAGAAATAGAACGCTGAAAGGGCACTTGATTAAGGTTTTCTGAATACTAAAGAGAATTGATGGGGTGGAGTATACCCAGATTATTGAGGTTGTGGCTTGAATTCGGTTAAATACATTTGGTGTAATTGGGTCCAGAATGGATGAGGGAAGGGGGAATTTAAATAGAGACTGCCATACTGGGTTGGGATGCAGACTCTTTTTTTATCAATAGAAGAAATTAAAGTCAGAAAGAGTGAGGAGGGGCAGGAGGGAGGTGGGTGCTGCACTTCTTGTAGTGCTATACGTAACAAAGAGGATATTGTATGGGTGGCTATATACAACAAGCACATGTCTGCATCAGGTGGCTTCTATGGCAACCAGAAATCTCAAAAGCAAAGCTTGAGAGGTTCAATGGTTGTCATAGAAATCTTGAGATGAAGACACTGGCTTGTCTTTGTATGTATGTCCATACATTATCTTTTATAGTGTATGGGCATCCATGCCCATTTTAGACACTCTGCTTCCTTTAAGTAAACTGGGGGTCAGGGGAGACACTTCAGAGTTACTGGCAGCACAAATTACTGATTTAATCTGTTGCAAATGTTTTTTTAAGTTTAAGTTAGAGAAAAAAGAAAACAGCTTCCAGCTCTACTGAATAAAAGAAAGCAGCTGTGTGGCAGCCCTCTAAATTGTGCTGCAGTGGTGATAGTACAACAACATGATGATGTCACTACTGCAGCTCAACAAGCATATTCCAAGGATGCATGACAGGGTTCTACCATACACTATATAGGGAATACTGGATGAGCAACAATGCACAACCAATATGTTCTGCCACAGTGGGGTTCTGATTCCCTCCGACCATGAGAACAAAGCTCAGAAGGTCTTTGGGAATCAGAACCCCAAGATGGAAGACCAAAGTGGTTGTGCATAAAGTGTCACATCCTGTATTTTTTATAGTGTATAGTATTATATGAAATGTGTACACGGCAGTTCTTTTGCTTTCTAAATGAAACTGACTTGGGCAGTCTCTAGAGGTTTCAGAATGTTGTTGCACCATAAAAGGGTGCACTCACATTCCATGACCTTTGAACTGTGGTACACCAGGATTTTCAAAGGGATGGAAATCTATATAAAACAGTGCTCTATTATACACTACATATTTTTTAAACCTCAGACTCACTTACTGTTGGGAGCAAATGAGAGAGTGTATCCATAACAGGAGAGTGCTATCATCTCTGATATCATAATGCTAATGAACACGTACCGTATGGCATGTGTTGTGCTAAGGGTCCATCTGCATATCATTATATGGTCATTAGCAGCTCTGCACAATATGTCTATGTACAAATGTGCAGACCCTTGGTCAGCCCCACAACTGAGCCCTACCTACTTATGCAATCCCTGGCCATCTTGCAAACCCCCTTACTCACCCGATCCCTGTTGGTATTGTAGAACTGTACTAAAGCACTTCCCCTGTAGTCCAGTGGACCTCTCCCTTTACCCAGTCCCTGTTGGAATTGTAGAACTGTACAAAGCCCTTCACCAACAGTCTAGTGGACCCCTGTTCCTCACCCAGTCCCTATCAGTATTGTGGAACTATACTTTATTGGCAGTCTAGGAGACCCCTTTTCCTCACTCAGTCCCTGTCAGTACTGTGGAACCAGATCTGATATTGTGGAAATACTGTCTCCCCATCTGATCACTATCAAATCCCCCTCTCCAGCCCATCCACTTAGCACCCACACCCTTCACCCATCTATCAGCCTCTGACTCAGCCATCCTTCCCTAAGTGGGCCACTGTAAGATCAGCACAGACCCTATGCTTATTACCTCAGCAAGCTGTCATCTGACTGACAGGGAGCAAGTATGCACATACCATAGAAACAGCTTTTTCTACATTACATGTGAGCTCATTCCCTATTAACCAGACAGTGTCCTGCAGAGGTGGTGAGTGGAGGGTCTATGCTAAGCATTGTCTGAGGACCTAATGGCAGCTCAATTATAGATGGACGAGTGAGCCAGGGGCCAATGGGGGTTTGGGTGGAGACTTCTTATTGGGTGGGCCAGTGAGGGGGGGCCTTTTGCACTGATCCAGTGAGGGGTAACACTAGACTGCCAAGGATGGGCTTCAGTAGAATTTCACAATATCAGATTGAGTCAGGTAAGGGGATTCACTAGACTGCCTGAGTAGGCCTTTAGAATACTTCCACAATATCAACTGAGATAGGGTGAGGGGGTGGGCTCACCAAGCTGCCAAGGATCTCTGCTAGACTGCCAGTGTCAGGATCTTCAGTATTGCACAGTATAATTACCGCACACTACTAGCAGAAATCAGGACTGTAGCACCAGATTGCCAGAGCTAGGATCTGCAATATAGCTCTGTACCAATGAGAAGTGGCGGGTAGAAGCAAGCGTCACCAGCATCAGGGCTACTGGGGTGGGGGAGGGGTCACACACCATTGTATGCATTGATAAAAGTAGGGTTTTATAAGCATTACTTAGCACTATTTCAGCAGTCTGACAGCATTTACAAAATAATTTTATACCACTGCATCCTGTATGCAAGAGGGCACCCTCATTTACCTGAGCACAGTGGTATATTCTGGACATCAGTATTATTCACTGTGTATGGTTCCGGGTGACCCTTTGGCTATGGTCACTACTCCTTCAAGATGCACTAGGTCAAGCAAGCATGCTATTATGAATGTTACCACACCACTAGCCTTAATAATATGGGGGCAATTGTGTATCTTGTTTGACCCCTCCCTAACAAACAATACTATACCACCTTTAGCATTTAAGTGTTTAATATGTTATCTTACCTTAAAGTTGTTGTTCATGTGGAACATGCATACTAACTAAAAACCTTCATACAGCAGGTAGATTTTGGAAACTATCACTCTGAAATCCCATGTGGACCAGATCGATACATCAGAAACTGGGGTTACTTTACCCTCTGTGCCCACAGTTGATCCCCTCAACTAGGATGACTATTGTTATTAGTATCCTGCTTCCCAATCTTATCTACACTTCGCCAGTCATGCACTTGCTCCCAAAAGAGGAGCTCAGCAGGATACAAACGCTATACAACAAGATAGCCTGCATTGCCACTGATTCACACCCATGATAGCACCACTGCGAGGTCCTGTCATCCCTGAAATGGCCTTCCCTTAATCACTGGCTCCAATACCCCCTTCTGTGCATCACCTTCAAACTAATACAGAACCTTCCACCTGAAAGCCTTGTTGGCCTACTCAAACTCAAAAGCACAGGCAGATTGTTACACACAACCAGCAGGACACTGCTGGAAGTGCCTAGAATAAAGACAGCTGCTGGCTTTAAAACCTTTACCTAGTCAGCACCAGTGCTATGGAACAAACTTCCTGCTACCCTTCAGATCTCCAACTCTCTGGGATCCTTTTGAAAACAGCTTCATGAGCACCTGCTGATAAGTAGCACCTGCAAGTGTAATTAAACATGGGTCAATCTGAACTCAATGGGGTTGACTCCCTATTGCCTTCCTGACTGAGTAAAATGTTGGGGTATTGTATCACCTGAGGTGAAACAAGACTAAGTCTCTTGCTTGGTCACTTATGAGTTGTCTTTTCAGCCCACAGTCATGTTGTGCACTATTCTTACAAAGCTAGTATGTATGCTGATATTTTACCCTCACCCTGTTGGTCACCTCATGCTTTGTACTTATCAGTGAACAGTATGTATTATCTCCAGCACTATTAGCACTGTATTCCCATTTTGTTGTCTCCATGTCTATTGTGATTGGTTGGCATCCATGGCACTCCAGACATTACCTCATGGGTTACAGCCCACCTGATAGGCTAATGATGCACATGACCCAGATCAGATTTCCAGGATATCCGGGTCCCAGGAACCCCTGCTCTCCAGTTTTTTTCGTGCATCTGAACAGGCAAGAAGCATACCAGGGACCCCTGTCTGCTCTTCTTTCAAGGTAGGAAGGAAATCCTTAATTTTCTTATGCAAGGTTATGATGTTAATACTGGTGTTGTGCCTCCTACCAGAGAGTATGAGGTTTCCTTCTCTGATTCCCTTTTGTTTTTCAATGATAGAAGCTTGTTTCAAATTATACTGCCAAACAGTACTAGAAGGGGGCCTCTGGTGTTTCTTCCCCCTTATCTCTCGATAGGATAAAACCTTTGCGGCTTCCTCCGCTCGTTTCTGAGCTAGGAGGAGTGATTATTTCACTGCCTTTCTCGTTTGTGGGCCAGAGTGCCTCCCTGTAGCGTGGAGCGCCTCCCGGACGCCTATCAGCTCCTCGGAGCTGCTTCTCTTATCCCCACACTGTCCGGGCCCAATCGGGCCTCTTTGCCCAACGTGGAGCTCTGGAGCCATTTCCCTCAGCTCCCTGAAGCGTACGCCTGCCCTCGTGGCCGCCCCTCCCTCGGTCTTCTCCTGTGAGAGAACCCATGCCAGGCCACACCACGCGGCCGCTCGCACAGGCACGCCACGGCCTCTCCCTTCCCCCCTGGCGTCTCTTCCCTTCGCGGGGCCTCTATTCTCTCCCGCTTCCACTAAGGCGGCCGTAGCTCGTGAGCAGCTCCTCCGCTCCTCAAGGGATTGCCTCCGCTAACGCGGCCTAGCCCGGGGGATGGATCCCCCTCTCAGCATTGCGGCCTTCACGGCGAGCTCCCACTGGGGGCGGGGGGGGTCTTGCTCGCCTCCACCACGAGTTACAGGGCACTGCAAGCACAGGGCTTGAGACAGGCATTTCTCTCCCTGCCACGCCGCGTCTCACAGCCCCACAGCCTCCTGCGGACGGCCCCTCGCTAGAGCCTGCCCCATCTTAGCTCCTCAGACTCAGAGGCCACCGTCTCGCCCGCCCAGTTTTTCACCTGGCCTCCTCAGTCTGGCGTTGCGAGACGGCACCGCGACCAATAAGGAACACAAATAAAATCACCGCTCGAGGAGGTGGAAAGGGGGATATCTTGGTCAGAAGAGGAGACCACCTGGCCTTCCCAGAGGGCATTTAGCCCAGGGCGGCCCCGCAACCAGGTCTCCCCACAGACGACTCCCCTCCTGGGCCGTCCGTTCCGGCCCCCCCTCATTCGCTCTCCCCCTCCTCTGGATTAAAAAAAAAAAAAAATTTTTTCCTTTTAATATTATATAATCAGGGGGAGAGGGCAGAAAAGCAGACAATGGGGGAAAGCCACATTCGGGCCTACTCAGGTCCCTCCCACAGTGACCCCAGTGGAGCCCCCACCCACGGCGGACCTAGACCCCCTCCCACAGCGGGCCCTGGCTCCCCATTTAGGACAAAGGCCATGGCTTCCCCACGAGCCCTGTGATAGGGGTCCTCCCACAGCACCCCTATCCCCAGGCGCTCCTCCTGTACCTCCGGCAGAGCCAGGGATAAGTATCTTCATGGAAGGAAAGGCTCAGAATGTTCTTCTCCCTGTGATATAGGGAATGTATCCTAAGTGACCCTCTCTCATCTCACTTCCAGATGGTCAAGGCAAAGAAATGCTCCTCCTGCAATGCCACTCTTCTCCCCCAAACTCCAGGGCCACTTTGCGTGGCCTGTCTACTAGACAACGACCTCTCCTCAATGGAGAGGACACCACAGGCTCCCCCCAACCCCGGTACCAGCAAGTCGGCTTGGGTGGACCCAGGCTCCTTATTGATACAGAACCAGCAGACGGCGGTGACCATGATGGAGAGCCAGCAAAATTTTATGCTCAAGATTATGGAGAGACTGAGGCCATCACTCAACACAGAACAAGACCCTCCAGCCCGGAACACCTTCGGACGAGAGGGACACCAGAGGAACCAACCATGCCGGAGGAGACTCAACCTGTTGACCCCGCCAACGGACCACCCGAAGACGGAGAGAGGGACGACGCAGAGGAGGAGGAAGAGGAAGAGGAGACCAGACTCGACTCGGACACAGAGGACACAGACCTCCAGGCAACTCCGTCCCTGACCGCCAAACTATGTTCTTTTGATACCATCCCTGGCCTCATGAAGGTCATCAAGTCTACACTGGGCCTGGCCACCGAGGAGCCAGGGGAGGAAAAACCGGAGTCGAAACTGGATCCCATGATTCAGTTAAGATCCACAATCACAGAGACCTTCCCAGTGTGCCCGGCCATCGAAGAAGTGGTCCTCTCAGAGTGGCAGTCCTCCGACCCGGGGAGAATGCCAAACCGCAGAAACCTAAACAAGATGTACCCAGTACAGGATGACAAGGCTGACCTTTGGTGCAAGGCACCCATCATTGACCCTCAGGTGGCGGCCCTGAGCAAAAGGACGGTCCTACCTTGTGGCACCATAGCCCTCAAGGACCCCACGGACAAGCGAGTTGAGGACATGCTCAAGAAAACTTTCGAAATCGAAGGTACCACCACCAAAGCCATGACCACTGCCATCTACACCTCCCGGTCCCAGATCCGCTGGCTCGAGGAGCTCCAGGAACAGACTATCCCCAAGTCAAGGGAAGCAGAGTTACTAGACTGCTCCCTAGATGCAGCCAAGTACCTCGCCGACATGGCAGTGGATTCCCTACGTCTCCAGGCCAGGGCCGCCGCCATCATCAACCGAGCATGCAGAGCATTATGGCTTAAGCTCTGGGATGTCGATACTGAATGAAGACATTGCTACAAAACTTACCCTGAAGGGAATCAAGTTTTGGGGAGGTCTACAGAACTATCTTAAACAGAGGGAGGAAGGTTGGGACCTTCTCAAGACTAAAACAAGGCCAGCTTACTTGCCTTCCACAAGACGAGAGATTTCGGTCAGGGTTCAAGAGTCAGAATCGTGAAATCGTCCCACAGAACAATTCCTTTCGGATGGGGTTTCTCTTCCAGCTCCCTCGACCACTCGCCCAGTTCTACCAGCCCTCCTTCAGACCACGGGGTCAAAGAGCTGGGGGTCGCGGTAGAGGATTCAGGGGAAAGCGGTGACTCTCAACCACCTACCGACGACAGACGGGTGCCGTACCCACCGGTAGGGCAGAGGCTATCCCTATTCGCCCACCTCGGACAGGTGGGTGAGGGACGTGGTATCCAATGGTTACACCATCGAGTTAACCGGGCTACCGGTACCACACCGATTCGTCTCATCCCCCGTCCCAAAAAGACGAGTCTTGCCTCACCAGGTCCAGCAGATCCTGACGGATCTAATCCGAACAGGGCGATCCAACCTGTTCTGAGCCAGGAGGAAGGCCTAGGCCTGTACCCATTTTCCTAGTACCCAAGAAATCGGTGGAACTAAGACCGATTCTGGACCTAAAACTACTGAACCGTCATGTGGTGGTCCATCGATTCAAGATGGAGACCATCCGTCCACCCTCTGAGGGCCTCAGGGTAGGGGACTTCATGACATCGATCGATCTGAAAGACGCCTACCTCCACATTCCGATCATCAGGAGCCACAGGCAGTTCCTCTGCTTCCACATCCTGGGACACCACTTCCAGTACAAGGCGCTCCCCTTCGGTCTGTCATCAGCTCCCAGAGTATTCACCAAGGTATCAATCACCTTGGTGGCCAGACTAAGGGAGCAGGGGCTGGACATTATTCCTTACCTGGACGACTGGCTCATTCGCGCCCGCTCCGCGGAACAGGCACGAAAACACACGGAACTTGCCTTACGGGCCCTCGACAGTCACGGTTGGGTGGTGAACTGGGAAAAGAGTCACCTCCACCCCACCCAACAGATAGAACACCTCGGAGCAGTTGTCAACTCCTCCCAGGGCTGGGCAAAGCCATCACCTGCCAGAGCCCAAAACATCCAGATCCTGGTGCGTGACCTAAAGTCGCACCCCACACAACGATGGGGAAGCTGGCTCAACTCCTAGGGTGCATGGCCTCCTGTATCGACCTAGTGCCCTGGGCCAGGTGGCACATGCGACCCCTACAGAATTACACCCTGTCACTCGGGGCCCCGGACGAACACAACCTTCAACACACGGTACCTCTACCCACGGCGGTAAGGTCATCCCTGCACTGGTGGACCACCGTGGAAAATCTAAACAGAGGAGTCCCTCTGGAGGGCCCACGACCAATCCCAATAGAGACAGACGCGAGCCTGTCTGGCTGGGGGGCCTGCCTAGGGGATGCCTCAGCTCAAGGAATTTGGTCCCCAGCGGAGACCCACCTCTCCATCAACATACTGGAGATGAGAGCAGTCTTCCACGCCCTACAGGCATTCGGTCACCTCATCCGGGGCCGCTCCGTCCTAATCAAGTCCGACAATCGCGTGACGGTGGCGTACATCATGAAACAAGGAGGGACCAGGAGCAGGGCCATGTCAAGAGAAACCACAAGGGTAATGGCCTGGGCACAGATCCATCTATTACACCTGAGTGCAGTACACCTAGCAGGAAGGCTAAACGTAAGGGCGGACTGGCTCAGCAGACAACCGATTCATCCGGGGGAGTGGCGACTCCACCAGACCCTGTTCCAGTCAATTCAGGCAGCGTGGGGACCCGTCTCCCTCGATCTGATGGCGACATGGAACAATGCCCAGATCGGTTCTTACTACTTCCGATTCAGGGATGCCCAATCTCTGGGCACGGACGCCCTGTCTCAAACGTGGACTCAGGAACACGCCTACGTGTTTCCGCCACTACCACTACTCCCACAAGTGCTGAACAAGATTCGCGCATCACGACTCACCATAATTCTGGTGGCCCCCTACTGGCCACGGAGGTCTTGGTTCGCCGCGGTCAGAGAAATGTCACTGGCCAGCTTCCGGTTACCCGTCCGACCCAACATGCTGTCACAGGGACCGGTGTTCCACCCATCTCCTCGGACCCTAAGGCTCACGGCCTGGCTCCTGAGAGGGAACGACTGACAGCGACGGTCTATCATGAGTCGGTCATCTCCACGCTACTCCAATCCAGGCGCGACTCCACCACATCCACATATAGAGGCAGTGGGCCATCTTCTCGTGGTGGTGCCATCTGAGGGGGTCCGTACCGGAACAGGCCGACCTGCCCACCATCCTCCTGTTCCTCCAACAGGGAGTAGACAAGGGACTAGCGCCCGCCTCACTGTGGGTACAGTTGGCTGCTATCAGAGCAGCAAGAGGCCTCGTGGAGGGGCTACCTCCTGGGACCCACCCAGACACCATTAGATTCCTAAGGGCGGTAGAGCTCCTACGCCCCAGGATCCGACCGACCATCGCCCCATGGGACCTACCACTGGTACTGGGTTCCCTGAGGGCCTCCCCCTACGAACAGCGGATCTGTTCTGGGTTGGCCTCAAGACCACCTTCCTCGTGGCCATCTGCTCGGCCAGAAGAATCGGTGAGCTCGGCCCCTTATCCTGCGCCAAATCTTACACCACATTCACTCCGCAAGGAGTCAGACTAACAGCAGTGCTGGCCTTTCAACCTAAGGTCCTGACCAAGTTCCACAGGGAACAACCAATCGATCTACCTACCCTGCCCCGAGATGGCCCTCAGGGCGAGGACAGTACCCCCGACCCTCTGGACATCGGGTCAGCCCTTGCAGCCTATCTGGCCAGCCGGCCCCATCCGCCAAGGCGGAGACTTTTCATAGTCTCAAAGGGCCGGAGGAGGGCTCGCAGCCTCCAAGACTACTATCATGGGTGGCTCCATAGGGTCATCCAGCAGGCCTATTTGGCAGACCAACTGACTCCACCGCAGGGGATCAAGGCCCATTCCACCAGGGCGGTAACCACTTCCTGGGTAGAAAGGGCGTCGGTGTCCCCTGAAGATATTTGCAGAGCGGCCACCTGGAGCTCCCTCCATACTTTCGCCAGACACTACAGGCTGGAACAGCTACGGGACTTCAGGACCACCTTACGCCACCCAGGTCCTGACAGCAGCTCATCCTCCTGACACTCCAAGACACCGTTTTCCCACCGGAATACTATCTGCTTCTTATCTCCCATGAGGTAATGTCTGGAGTGCCATGGATGCCAACCAATCACAATGGGTGTTTACTCACCTGGTAAAGGTGATTGTGTTGGTTGGCATCCATAACCTCAAACCCTCCCTCCGGAGTGTTTGGAGCATCATCATGGACGTTTGGAGGTCCCTACTTCCCTGGGTTCAGGGGACATTATCAATACACGAGTTAAGTCGAACTTGATTCGAGCTAGATTGTATCTAATAGGAAATAAATTCAGGCCTCGGCCTCCTTTGTAGCATGTCATAGTGGACCTCCTTTATTCATATACCCTTACCTTCGTTGTTGTGTGTTTTTTGATTGTCTATTGTACTAACTAGATTCTTTCAGCTATGGAAGATTCAAACTGGAAAGCAGGGGTTCCTGGGACCTGGATATCCTGGAAATCTGATCTGGGTCATGTGCATCATTAGCCTATCAGGTGGGCTGTAACCCATGAGGTAATGTCTGGAGTGCCATGGATGCCAACCAACACAATCACCTTTACCAGGTGAGTAAACACCCATTTGTTACTATTCAAATGACTGTAAATGTAACTAACCCCTGGTCACCCCTGAAAAAGGGACCTTTGGGACCCAGTGGGTCCACCCAGTTAACAAAATTGAAATACATAAATAATAAATAAATTGTGCAGCATGAGGATTTTCAAAAAAATTTGTGAGAGATTCCTGTGTGAACAATTTGTTTATAAATTAAAAATATCTAATTACACCCTCATGTGACGTTTACTAAAATGTTACATTTTACCAGCATCTTGTGTTCAGAGACAGCTTATATCTGAGGGGGCTTGTATTGCAAAATCAAATTCTTAAGTGATAATAAAATATTACACATCCTGGATTCACTTAAGACTAGTATTGGTCTACTTTATATCAAAATAAGCAGAACTATCAGCTAAGATGATACGTTTAAAAACAAATACAAATATGATCATATTTACAGATCCAGAAATCACAGAAAATCCCACCCATGGTGTTCTTTCTGACATGACTTAAATCTTGACTATAGTCTGTGACTTTCATTTACGTAGAAACAGAAAATGTGGCATACAAAGACCATTGATCCATCCAGTCTACATAGAAACATAGAAACATAGAAGTTGACGGCAGATAAGGACCGCAAGGCCCATCCAGTCTGCCCATTTCTTTTTCTACCTTATAAATGTGCCATCGGCCTTTGCTATGTCAGTGACCTATCTATTCATAGTCATTTGTATTGCTCCCTTATGCCTATCCCATGCCTGTTTGAAGCCCTGCACTGTATTCATGTACTACTTCTTGTGGTAAGCCATTCCATGCATCTACCACCCTTTCTGTGAAAAGAATTTCCTCATTCCCCTTAATCGGCCTCCTCTAATCTCATGCTGTGTCCTCTTGTCCTGCTATTTTTCTTATATTTAAACATGTTAGACTCTTTCACCTTGTTTATGCCCTTAAGGTGTTTAAATGTCTCGATCATATCACCTCTCTCCTCCTTTGCTCAAGGGTATACATATTGAGCTCCGTTAATCTGTCCTCATATGTCTTCTGATGCAGTCCCTGCACCATTTTGGTTGCCCTTCTCTGGACTGCCTCAATTTGTTAATGTCCTTGTGAAGGTGTGGCCTCCAATACTGCACTTAGTACTCAGATGGGGCTAACCAATGCTCTTGTACAGAGGGATTATTACCTCCCTCTTACGACTTGTGATACCCCTACTATTACACCCTAACACCCCCTAGCCTTACCTACTGCTTTGGGGTCTGCTTGGATGATTTCAGGTCATCAGTGATGATGATGCCCAAGTCTCTTTCTTCCTTTGTGACTGCTAGCACTCCCTCCCAGCCTATAAGTGGCTTCAGGGTTTCTCTTCCCTATGTGCATGATTTTGCACTTCTTTGCATTAAATCCAGTTGCCACTCTTCTGACCATTCTGCTAGTTTATCCAGATCTCTTCTCATTCTGCCCACCCCATCTGGATCATCTACTCTGTTGCAGATCTTGGTGTCATCTGCAAACAGACAAGCCTTACCCTCTAGTCCATCTGCTAGGTCACTAATGAAGATGTTGAATGGACTGGCCCCAGGACTGATCCTGGTACCCTACTTGTGACTTGCATCTCTTCTGACTGTATACCATTTACCACCACTCTCTGTTTTCTGCCAGTCAACCAGTTTGCCACCCAGTTGACCAACTTCTGACCCACGAGCCTACCTAGCTTATTTATCAATCTTCTATGTGGAACAGTGTCAAAAGCTTTGCTGAAGTCAAGGTAGGCGACATCAACTGCTCCCCTTGGTCCACCACTCTGGTTACCCAGTCAAAGAAATCTATGAGATTAGTTTGACAGGACCTTCCTTTGTAAACCCATGCTGTCTTGGATCCTGTGCCCCTATGGATTCCAGGTGTTGCACTATCCTTTCCTTAAGAGTGCTTCATAATCTTGCCCACTACTGAGGTAAGACTGACCCGGTCTGTAGTTCCCCGCCTCCTCCCTGCTACCACTCTTGTGGGTGGGATCACATGAGCCCTTCTCCAGTCTTCTGGGACCTCTCCTGTGCTCAGAGACTCACTAAACAATTCTGCTAATGGCTCTGCTAGTTCCTCCTTTAGCTCCTTAAGTACCCTGGGATGTATGCCATCAGGTCCCATTGCCTTATCCACCCTGAGCTTAGCAAGCTCTTGTAGGACCCTTTCTTTTGTGAAGGGAGTAGTGCTCCTCCCTCCCCTGTGTCCATGATGCTGAGCTGTGGGCCCTGCCTACCTTCTCTTCAGTGAATACTGAGCAAAGTATCTATTTAGGATAGATGCCTTTACAGGGTCCTCCTCCTCACATGCTCCCTTTCTCCATTAAGCTTAATACCCCCTCTGGACTTTCTCCTTTCACTAATGTATCTATAGAAAGTCTTGTCACCTTCTTTTACTGTTTGTGCTAGTGTTTCCTCAGTTTGGGACTTTGCCTGCCTTACTGCCTTACCTGCTTCCCTTAGGGCAGTTTGGTATGCCCCCTATCTTCATCCGCTGTGTTCCCTTATATTTTCTGAAGGCCAGCCTTTTGGCTCTGACCTTTTCTGCTACTGTATTTGAGAACCAAAGTGGTTTCCTTCTTTTTGCACTTCCTTTTCTGTCTAACACAATGGGATGTTGCTTCAAGTATTGTATCCTTAATGCTTGCCCACTTGCCTGTACCTCCTCACCTGTGTTTCTTTTTGCCAGGGCTAGCTTAACTCTGTTGGCCATCTTATCAAAGTCAGCTCCTCTGAAGTCCCATATTTTGCCTTGGAATGGGATGATTTAGATGTAGTAGCCAAATTGAACCATACCATGTGATGGTCACTGGCCCTCAGGTGACCTTCTACCTGGAGATCTGTGATCCTTCTTTGTTAGTCAGTACTAGATCTAGGATAGCCCTGTCTCTTGTGGGTTGCTGTACCAGTTGTTTGAGGCCCTCCCCTGGGGAATCCACTATGAGTCTAGTTCTGGCAGATGTTCCTGCTGGTATTGACCAATCTGTATCTGGCATGTTGAAGTCTCCCATTATCAGAACCTCCCCTTTAGCTTTCATGTTTTGTATATCTTCTAACAGTAATGTGTCTATGTCCTCCCTCTGGTCTGGGGGCCTGTAGACAACCCCAGTTCTTATGGCTGTCCCATTTCCTGTTTCCAGGGTGACCCACAGTTCTTCTGGCTCCTTATGTGTATTCTAATTTCTGTAGCTTTGATATTTTCATTAACATACAGGGCCACTCCTCCCCCTTTTCCTCGGTCTCTTCTGAACAATACATAGCCAGGTACTGAAGTCTCCAAGTGTGGTTACTGGTAAACCACGTCTCACTAATTGCTACTATGTCCAGTTTAGCCTCTGACATTATTGCCTGCAGGTCTGGGATCTTATTTCCCAGGCTGTGAGCATTTGTGTACATGATTTTCCATTGGCCAGATTTTGGTGTGTTAGTTGTTGGGTGAGGTTTGGCATTACCCTGTGCATCGTGTGGGGAGACAAACCTTTTTCTTACCTGGTGATGCAAATGAGCGGCAAACACACTGAATTCCAGTTTGACCACACTAGCTGAGGGGAGGGTGTTCTTACCATTCAGCGTATGGGGTGCTGCACCCTCTCCCATTTGCTAGTTTAAATATTCTGCAAAAGACGTCAAACTTCTGCCCAATGCACTGACTCCTCTTTAGTCAGATGCAGTCCATCAAATTTAAAGAACTTTCGCTCCCAGAACTGTTGCCAGTTCCCTACAAATCTGTGTCCTTTTCCTGGCACCAGTCCTTGAGCCATGTGTTTAGCTCCCTATCTCCCTTCTCTGACCTTCTGTCCATCTGCTCCCTTCTCCCAGACTGGCAGGATCTCAGAGAAGGAGATGCCGGACGAAAATAGATGATAGTTTGTCACCCAGCCTAGTCAGGTGTTCCTTGGTCTCCACAACTGACCGGCTGGCGAGATCATTAGTCCCTATGTGTACTAGGACATCAATGTTTTCTCCTGCTTTGTGAACAATTTTAGCTAATGCGGTCAGTGTCTCTCCATGCTGATGTACCTGGAGACATCTGACCATCACCCTGGCTGGAGATGGGTATCAACTCCCGAATCATGGAGTCACCTATGATCAGAAGTTTTTTGGATTTCCTTTGTGCTTGTTTAGTTTTGGTTCCTGATTTGGGTGAGTATTGTTGTGCTAGCTCCTGTGCCGCAGTGTCCTGCTCTGCAGTGTCTTCTGCCTCTTTATTTGATTTCAGAGATAGAGGCAGATACCTGTTTGTAGTGTTTATATGGTTTTTGGAGGTAATGTGTTGGAGAGCAGAGAGAGTCTGCCCTATTTTACCATATCCTACACTGGGACGTAACGTGTAGCTGGTTTTATTGCCCTCATCTCCCCACTGGCATTGCCTTACTGCTTTCTCCCTGTGTAACTATTAGGCCTTTCTCTTCATCACAGCAATTTTTGAAACAATAAATGGTTCTTGCAATCAACATCTCTACTGGTAGGCTGTTCCACAGCTCAACCACCCTGTCTGTAAAATAACTCTTTCTCACATGTAGTAACGACTTTTATTTTTATGCAGTATGTAACAGAGCAAGAATCCTGGTTTACAAAGTTGTCCTGTTACAGCGCCATAGTTGCATAAATCATATAAGAATGTACTTAAGTCTAAGCAAGATCTGAACAGTATGCTCAAGCAGAATGATACATTGGGTAGTATAAATTTATTTGTGAGTACATCTCTCCTGAATCTCCTCTCTGATTGGTTCCACTAATGTTCCCATGTACTTGATATAGAAACATCTACTTCTGAGAGCAGTTTTTATTAACAGTTTTCATTATTTCTTGTATTTTAAGGTAGCTTCTATTTGAGGGTTGCTTCTGTTTGATGAAATACAGTTTTTACTGTAGCTATTCATAACTGATGTGCAAACAGTAACTTGTGAACAACTTCAAAATGAATGAAACATTTTTGACCAAAGTACCAATAAGATGTACTGTATTCCTTCATCACATATAACAATCATATAAGTTTCATGACCTAACTCTCTGTAGATTTTTTTTTATCTGTTAGCAATGATTTGGGCTCACAAAGCAGACAATTATGTAAATTCAAACTCTATAACTTAAAAACAGACATGCAGATTTCGATAAATGTTTCCATATTGCTGGACCCTGGGACTGAGATGATGAATGCTGAATGTCAGTAGTAGGGTCTAAGGTGGCCAAGTTATACTAAACAGTAAGTGTTTTAAAACAGGGGTTTAAGCAGAAAACCCCAAATTCTCCCCTAAATACAGGGTCACTACCGTGCTCCTATAATTCATTGCAAAAAAACAAAATTAATGCATCAATGTGGTTCCATAACTACAAAATGATGGAAAGGTGGCAATAGGGTTTTTCAACCCTAATGCCCCTCCCATCCCCAATCTCTAGTGCCATGAGCCAAGGCCAAGCTACAGGTCTGGTGCTGTGCCCCATGGTCTGCTGTTTCAAGCTACAGGACTGGGGCACTGTGTTAAGAGAGTTGTGACTGATCTCCTTTGGGCCCTGCATGAGCTAGGCATGATTCCTAACTTTTTTTAGGATTCAGTGCAATATCTGAAACTGTTTTGGGGCTTTAAACGGTTTTGCAATGATTTCCTTGTTTTTTATTCATGCTGGACTTAGGATTTTAGAAATGAAAGAAAAATAGAAAAAAGTGTTGCAAAAATGCTTCCAAGTCCTGAAATGCATGTACTGCACATTTACCTGGACTTACTACTTTTGCAGTATTTTTTTTTTAATTTCAATCATATCTTGGCCAGTTTTGGTTATTTGGAGCCGAAATGTTCAAGGCTACCAATCTACCACCCCAACATATGACCAAAAAAGTATCACCATGTCAGTGCAAGCTGAAATGTGTTTTGGGGATTTGACCTCCAAAATCACTTTTCAGTATGATTTATTTAATTCTTTTTACCCCCATTTTTCCCTGAGAGTCCCAGGACCCCGGCAGACATGTCGGTGTATGCATGCTAAGGCACACACATACTCCAGGTACCAGCTCAGCCCCTTCTGCCCCACCCCTTGCTACCATGGGCTCTCTGTAGCCCAAATTGCCATCGATCCTCCACCAAGTGGTAGCCAAGGGCTGGGGAAAACCATCTTCCTTCCCCAGAAGAGGAGAGGAGAGGAGAGTCACCTCACAGCACCTAAGTCCTGCTCCATGCCCTCCCCCCACTGATCCCTGACAACCTAGGCTTGTTTCTAAACCAGGACTGCCTGCGTGGCACAAAGTGTGTCATCCAGCACCTCAGTGCCACCGGGCCAGCTCAAAAGCACTTTTCATGTTGAATTTTCAGTGTCACTTTTGTGTTTGTGAGGTAGGATGGTGACTTGGCATCCCCAAGAGTTTCAAATACTTGAGAAATTGGCTATTTCCAGGTACATGTGCCATATGCCACTGCTGGACTCAGTCATTTTTGCAGTCTGTTTTTAATTGTTATTATAGAGAAAGAGGAATGTGTTGAGGGGCATTAGGAAATCATTTTGAAGGACACTGAGGGTCCTTGATGAGGGACCTAACTAGAGGTAGTAGTAGGACATGGAAGAGGTTGGCATGGGTGCTAGAGGGTTTGTGAGGTAGGGTTTGTTCTACAACAGTCACAGTGTGTTGGTCAGAGAAACAACTTGTAGCACTAGGAAAAGATCAAAGCTGGGTTGTAAAATTATATGGCATTGCTTTTTATTTAAGAAAGTAAAAACAGCAGCAATCACCCCAAGTCAATATTTCATATGTGAAAATGTGCCTTTTCAAGGCATGGCAGACATCACAACCTCTTGCCTTTCAAAGTCCCAATTTTAAAGTGACAGTGCTGGTTTAATATAAAGTGCAAAGCATTTTCAATAAAGTTTAAAATGCATGTAACTGTGCATTAAGGCTCTCACATCAGTTACTTTGAGGAACAATTAATGCTACAATTAATTCCATATCATCATTATAATCAGACATATGGATGGATGGAGGGAGAGAAGGGGTTGTCAGCAGTGGGGTTTGGCACTCACAGCAGGTGTATCATTACATAGATCAGGTGACTGAGAGGGAAAGGGGTACTGGAAGTATGACTGGGTACCCACCACAAGTGTTTTGTTCATGTGTTAGCTGGTCAGTTGTGGGGTGGTAAGCACCAGCAGCAGGATAAAGCTCCTGCCGCCAATGTATTATTTATTTACAGGTTGAGTTGGGAGTACCAGTGCAGGGGTGCCTGTGTATTCAGATCACATTTTCAGATGGCAGGCAAGGTGAAACATGTCCATTTTTTTTTCTTTGTGATATACCATTGTGTGTGAATAATATGTATGCCATATCATGGTAAACACAATTCCTGTGAGACTTGGTGGGTATGTGGTGGGTGTTTTTCATTATCTGAACAATCACACAGTGCAGCACCAACATTATCCTTATTTGGCATCATTTTTCCATTTCACAGAAAAATATTCACTAATACTTTTTGAGAGGGTGTCAAAGTTAAGGGCAATGCTAACACTGCATTATGCAACCATTTAAATCCTGAGAAAAATACCACACTACAGATTTACTGACTCATGGGGCTTTTTTTACTGTAACATTGTTTTTCTTACTTTTGATACTTTGTGCTTAAATTCTAATTGATGTATTCCTAAAATTTCTGCACTTAGTTTCCTAACTGTTTAAAATAAAAATGTAATAACAGACAGTGAACTACCTTGTAATAACAATGCCAGAATACAACAATATATGGTGCCAATTGCCACTCCCTGCCTTTACCCAACCTTGTGCCAAGGTGTTCCTATAATACAGCACCACCACTTCCCCCAGGACACACTGAGCCAAGCAGTCACTGGCATTCAGTGGCACACTTCTCTCTTACCCTGCCCAACTCTAATCAGTCTCTAGTTTCCAGTGGTACCCCTCTCTCATCCAGACTCAAAATGATCAACCCCACAGGCATCCAGTGGCACCCCCCTAACATATTGTTCCAAACAAATCAATCCCTGTTATTCAGTGTTACTTCACCTAGGCTAAAATGTATCAGTCTTTGCCATCCAAGGAACCACTCCACCACCCAACCCCAAATAAAGCAATCTCTGATGTCCAGTGGCACCTCATACCACATCCTGCCCAAGTCTACTTACCCTTGTGACCAGTGGTAACCCCAAACTCATCCATCCCAAGGTAACTGACTCCTAGCAGTAAAATGTGTCAACTATAACCCTGTAGCTTTTAAATAAGTGGGAAAAAAAAGTGAATCAACTGTTTTCTTAGGACTAAATATGCTGTTGGTTTTGGCAAAACCTTTTATTCACACATATTCTTGTGACACTAATTGAAAGCACAGTAATAGTTGCCACAATCAAACCAGTACAACAACCTCCACCTTTTTTGTATGCTTCACAAAAGCATGGTGAACGTTTTGTAGTTCATTTACATGGTGCCATCTATTAAGCACATAAATCATTAAGCAGTATTTTTTTCACATTGCAATTAGCGAGCAAAAATTGCACAGAATTTGTAAAATGCTTTTGTAATTTGTGACACAATATTGCCACACTCTTAGTCTTTAAAAGCATTTTTTAAAGACGCACACCAGCATTAATTCTTGTGACAGCATTTAACTATGGGGCAAGAACTGACCTTATGAAAGAAGGTTTTGGTCCTTACTGCAGTTCTGCCGCATTGCATTACTTTTTTACTCTAAAACTTCAAAATTTAAAGTTTCATCATTTAAAATACACTGAAAGTGTGGCCTGCCTGACTGGTAGGTAGACCATCATACCCCGGTGTTAGAAAACTAAGTTTGGGAGCAGACTCTGGGAGCCGGCTCCAGTATGTGGGGTGGTGCTGCTGCATGACTGTGCTCTCAGCTGGGAAGGGATGGCATTGGGTTCCACCACTGCAGCTACACCTGTGAATGGCTGGGGAACTCGCCTTCTTCACTGAAGGATTGCTGCATGCATGCAAGGCCTAACAAGGCATTGCCCAGCTTTAACAGTAGAGGGGCGGGACTAGGGGATGGAATCCAAAACAGAAAAACTCCATGTCTCCTGGTCCACCTATATTTATTGATTGCAATCATCAGAAACAACCTTTAAGCAAGCTGCTCTTTTACAAAGGTTCCATGTCATACAAGCAAGACATGTACCAGTATACAGAGACAAATAACAGAAGGTTCATTGCCCTCAGAGAGGGCTGTATTACAATATAGTCACTACCGTAGTTTTAAGGAACACCTTAAGGTAAAAAGGAAATTAGTGAGCAGTCCAAAAATGGGCCTTGTTCATCGAAAAAGAAATGCTCCAGCTATAAGGAAAAGAGACAAGGGGAGAGATGGTGGAGGGGGATTAGCCCAGAGGGCAGAAGGTGAGGAGAATTGGCCAAAATAATGATCTAGTTGTAGTTGTGGTGGGCAGTTACAACTAAATTTGCAGATGTGTGCAGTTGGGGGGGATAGACAGTGGGAAAGGAGAAGGCAGGCTCAGAGTGCCCGGGTCAAGGCAAAATTCAGGAAAGGGATGCAGGGTAGTGGTGGGGAACATGACGGTTGGAGGTGAAATGGTAGAGGGGTGCCCTTACAGAAATAATTATATGAAATGTTTTCATGCTGTGTACGTACAGTTACCTATGTGATACGCGTGCTGCAAGCATGATTTAAATGTTAAATTGGAACCGACTGCATACATGTGGCATGCGTTCAGCAAGCAAGTGTGGAAAGCATGCTTTTTATGTTAAATTGGAACAGACTGCATATATGTAAAAATCAAATGGTCAATGATAACTGCACACAGAAGTTAAGTGTCTTGCGCAAGTTTACACACCACATACAAGAGGAGGTTGATGAGAGTCAAACCCAGGTCTTCAAGTCTCCTGGTTTGCAGTTCAGCACTTTGAGCCACTAAGCTACACTGCCTGCATGCATATAGTTCACTTGTACTTCAACACAAATCTGCATACATCTGCGCACATGCGGCATGCCTATAGCCACTGTTATACATTTTAGTTTTCTTGTCCCCCCTCATCTCAGCTGCACAGCTAAACTGTCCCTTACTGAAATATAGGCGTGCTGAGAACATGCAGAATGCATGCCACATGCTTAATTGTGCAATGTTTGCATGCGGTTTGCCTACACTAAGTGAACATATGTGAACCAGATCTAAAAGGCAAATCAGGTTTGCACGGTGCAAGCTTGAGGTATGCACAGTAGGTAAGCTGGTGTGAACATCTTCTAAAAATTATATCAGGTTTGCGTGTTGCAAGCTTGACATGAATGCAGTAGTTCAGCTAGTGTGAATATCATTTAAACAACACATCAGGTTCACATGCCACATGCTTGCCATGTGTGCAGCATGTAAGCTGGTGCAAATCTCATCTAAAAAACACATCAGTTTCTATTTCTTATACTACTGCTAGCAATTAGTCATTAAAATACATTTTATTTGAATTCCCATAAAAATTAGGTAAACTCATTAATTCTGATCCTTTTGTAAGTTGTTTGATGGATTTTGATTTTTGTCATTAAATCACCATTAATCTGTAAAGTATTGTTCACTTATTGCATTAAATATCTAAGATATAGTCAGTCATTATCCCCCATTCCAGATGTAAGAAGAGGGGCCTCTGTGTTGTGAAGCCTATCCTTTTTGTTTTGAACTATGAAAATCCCTTATGCATATTTAGTGCTACAAATGTGTTTCTCCATGACTGTTTCATGTCACTTACTTTCCCTTTGTCATTCTGTACTGAGCATAAACACTACGGCCATGCTCAGCATTCTGTGCTGAGCAGGGTCTTGGAAGCATACACCATACCTCACATTTTGTCACTGAAATGAGGGACATGGACACTCAAAATGAGGAACAATGAGGGACACTAATCCACATGATGATCAGGACACATCATGAAATGCGAAGATACGGTACCTCAGAACACAGTGGATACCATTATATTAGCATCTGAGAATGAATTTCTACCATTAAGCAGGGGTGCCATTTAGGTAAGGCAGAGGGGCACAGTTGCCCCCCCCCCCCATATTTATGTCTAGGTTGTTCTTATGGTGTGGCAGTAATGGCTTTAAATTTTAATTTAATCTTTTGCACAATAAGTGCCCACCTGGCCTGTGTGTGCTCACACTGCAGGTACTCTCCAGACTTGACTGTGTCTGTATTGTGTTGTCCACTCTCTCCACCTATTAGTGGTGGCACAATCACATGTTATGTGGATAAGCTCCAGCCAAGAGAGAGCGCACAAGCCTTGCAAGTGCAACACTGTCTTTCCAACATTGAGTAAACAGGCTGAACACTACAGCTTGGCGGAGTCAGTGAGCGCTGAACTCTCAATAGAAGCTTTGTGGCAACATATTTTTGTTATTCTACTCTTAGTGAGTCTCCATCTCCCCTGGTGGCTGAAAGGGAGGAGAGTGAGCTAGAAGCTAACTCAAGACTAGGCTACCTACTTAATCTACTAGGCTTGCCTTACAAAAAAAACAGCACAGACCCCCACAGCAGCAAGCTAGGCTTAGCAGCAGTGGTGACAGTGATGTGGGTGGCCTTCATAGGCCTTGATCAGTGTAGCATGGCAACAGCCACAGCAGCAACCAAGCAAGAAGGAAAAAACTCAGATTGGGTGGATTCGTATGGCATGGTGACTTGATCGCAGACCATGTTGGGAACCTGTGATGATCAGTTCTAGTATCCAGCTTCTGGTGATGGAGAGAGAGGGAGCAGACTAAAAACTGGGCTGGTGGCACACTGTGCCAGGCTGCAGATTCTGACCATATGGCTGGGTAAGTAAAAGTAAATAATGTTTTTTTTACAAGAGGATTGGGGAAGGGAAGGACTGAAATATTGATGTGTTTTTCACATTTCTTCACCTTTGGGTGGCTTCATGACCCATAGGGGATGGGTTTTGAATGGAATGGAGTCAGGGAGAAAAATCAGACACAGTTCTTTTTTTGATGGGGGGCTGGAGACTGAACTTCAGCCCAGAAAAAGATTGGTTAGAAACTGGCCAGGTTTAAGCCCAAATCTGATGCACTGCTCTGGGGTATATACAGATGAATCTTATACATTTGAATTTTTCCTGATTTGCATAACACATTTCAGTTAAACCAAATAAGCTGTATCTTTTAGAGATGTTACAGACATTCTAGAGCTGTCTCTTGCATTCATGGACAGTTAAGCGGTATGGTATGTACAGACTATTGGAGCCCCACTATAATCAGGCTTATGCCCCCTTCTGTGATGCTGACCTCTACTTCTCCATGCTCAGGCACATTATGACAAAGGACAAATGAGACTGCAGGGGTGTGCACCATTGAAAAGAATGGGGGAATTTTTTAATTACTATTTTATACATTATTGATGGATAGTTGGAGATCAATGAAGGCCACTACTTGACTAATAAGGCCCTTGTTAGTAGAACAGTGGCCTTCATTATTCTCCAACTCACTGTCGTAATGTATAAAAGAGTAATAGAAAATAACTCCATTTATTTCAAGAGGGTACGCCCCAGCACTTTGACCCATGGACTTCATCTCTTAAAGACTGATGCCACTGGCTCCCTAGTACTCAAGTAAGAGACTTTTTATTTACATCTATACTTGGTGGGTTGTCTGTAGCAGCATGGCCCTACCCGCTACAGTGTGTGTGCGGGGGGGACTGGCCATGTGGGTCGGGGTGTGTGTGTGTATATGTGTGTGTGTGTGTGTGTGTGTGTGTGTGTGTGTGTGTGTCAAGTTATTGCTACATTTGTGTTTGCACCCTAAAGTCTGTTTGCGTGTAAGCATTCAAAACTATGGAGAAAAATTAGTAGGAGTACTGGCCAGACAGAAGTAATTAATTGGTTTTGTGGGTAAGTTTGTGTATTGGGGGTGGGAAAACATGTGTTTCCATTGGTATGTGTGCTACAGTTCAACTGTGAAAATGAGATGAGGGAGAGAAGAAAGCTGAAAAGCATACACTGGCCACAAGCATGCCGCATGCATTCAGTTGTATTCAGATACAGTATGTACTGAAGAACAAGCAAGCCATATGTGTGCAGACAGTATGGCTTAGTGGTTAAAGGCACTGAACTACAAGCCAAGAGACTTGGAGGCATGAAGACCTGGGTTTGAATCTCATTAACTCCCACTTGTGTATGGTGTGATCCTGAACAAATCACTTAACTTTTACATGTGCAGTTATCACTGACCACTTGCTTTTTTGCACACATGCCACATGCATGCTGTCTTTCCTAATTTAACATAAAAATCATGGTTTCCACACTTGCTTGCTGCACGCATGCCATATGCATGCAGTTGATTCCAATTTAACATTTAAATCATACTTGCAGCATGCATATCACTTAAGTAGTTTTATATGTGCAGCATGAAAACTTTTCAAGCAATTATTTCTACAAGGAGTAGCACAAATATGAATGGAAACTTATGTGGTTCTTTCCACCCCTAATACCCACACTAACCACAAAATTACTTTATTTCTTCTGTCTGGCCTGTACTCCTACTATTTTTTCTCCATAGTTTTGAATCATTGTATCATAGTATAGTAAATACAAAGCATCATCTGGACTTTTGCCCATTTGCTTGCTATATACCCATTTTACATAAAAACTTCTTTACTTAGTACTCATAGATTTTATTTTGACCATAGATGTCCAGTCTTTTTTTGAAAATTTCTAATGAAGAACTGTCTACTACTACTTTTGGAAGTGCATTCCAATAGGGTACTATGCTTTGACTAAACCAATATTTTTATTTTAGTAATCTCCACCTTTGTAGATCTAGCTGTAAATTATGAGTTGTAGTACTATACATTTTTTGCTTTACTTCTAACTCTAGGTCTAGCCTAAGCTTATGATCCTGGAATGCCCTATTTACTAATATAATATCACCCCTCCATCGTCTATATGTCAGTGAGTAAAGATTCAATTTCCTCATTCTCTCCTCATATATTGTAAATTCAAGACCTTTTATTGCTCTAGTAACTCTTCTCTGCAATTTCTCCACTTTATCGATTTCCCCCTCTTTTACGGTGCCCACCTTGAGAGGAATATTCAAGTTGTGTTCTCACCAATGACCCATAGAGCAGCATCTAAATCTCTCTGCTTCTACTCTCAATATGTCTTAGAATACAATTAAATATCCTATTTGCTCTGTTTATCATCTGATCACAATGAGCTCCAACGGTGAGGTCATTTTTTTATAATAACACCCAGATCTCTCTCTGCCACAGATGCTTTGAGTATATCTGTATCTATTCTATACTCATATCCTGGATTTCTCTTACCCATATGAAGGATTATACATTTATCCCCATTCAGTTTAAGCTTGTATTTTTCTGTCCATTGCTCGATGTAGCTAAGAAAATTTTGCAGCTTATTTTGATCTTGTAGTGATTTTATGACACTTCCCACTCGGCAATCATCAGCAAATTTAGAATGCTTCTAAGCAAATAGACTTAGAGGCAAACACAAAAGTAGCAATAACTCGACATCCACCCACATGGCCAGCCCCCTTATGCGTACACATTGCAGTGGTTGCAGCCATGCTGCTACAGACAACCCACCAAGTATAGATATAAGTTCAGAGTCTCTCTACTGAGTACTACGGAGCCAGGGGCAGGAGTCTTTAAGAGATGATGTCCATGGGTCAGAGTGCTGGGGCGTGCCAATTGAAATGAATGGAGTTATTTTTTATTACAATTTTATGCATTATGATCATGAGTTGGAGAATAATGAAGGCCACTATTCTATTAACATGCCCTTGTTAGTCGAGTGGCAGCCTTCATTGATCTCCAACTCTCCATCAATAATGTATAAAATAGTAATAAAAAATACCCACATTCATTTCAATTGTGCATGCCCCTGCAATCTCCCCTGTCCTATGTCATAATGTGTTATTTGCTGTGACCAAAAAGTGAAATGCAAATCATGAAAAATTCAGTGTATAAGACTCATCTGTCTATACCCTGGAGCAGTGCATCAGATTTTGGCTGAAACACACCCAGTTGCTAACCAATTTTTTTCCTGGCTGAAGTTCTGCCCCCCCTCCCCAAAATAAAAATCTTTGTCCTGATTTCTCTCCCTAACTCCACTCTAATCAATACCCATTCCATATGGGTTGTGAAGCTGCTCAAAGGTACAGAAATGTGAAAAAACCATCAATATAGTATTTCAGTCCTTCCTCCTTCCCAATCCCCCTGTAAAAAAATAATTACTTTTACTTACTCAGCCATCTGGACAGAACCTGCAGCCTAGCACTGTGTGCCACCAGCCCAGTTTTCAGTCTGCTCCTGCTCCATCCTTTTGCCAGAAGCTGGATGCTAGAACTGACCATCCCAGGTCCCCAAAGTGGTCTGTGACCAAGTCATCTCACCAATCAAACCCACCCAACTTGAGTTGTTTGCTTCTTGTTTGGCTGTTGCCATGGCTGCTGCTGCACTGCACTGATTAAGGCCTATAAAGGTGGCCCACACCACTGTCACTACTACTGCTAGTCCTAACTTGCTGCCATGGGGGGCTTCTGTTGTTTTTCTGTGTTGTGAACCTAGCAGATTAAGTAGGTAGCCTAGTCTTGAGTTAGCTTTTAGCTCACCCTCTGCCCCTTCAGCCACCATGGGAGATAGAGACTTACTAAGAGTAGACCAACAACAATATGCTGCCATACACTGCTACTGAGAGTTCAATGCTCACCAAATCCTCCAAACTATAGTGTGCAGCCTGTTTACTCTGTTGTGGGAAAGACAGTGTCGCACTCACGTGACTCATGTGCTCTTGCTTGGCTGGAGCTCCTCCATGTCATATGTGATGGCTCTGCCACTAACAGGTAGAAAAAGTGAATAACACAGTACAGACATGGTTGAGTCAGGAGAGCACCTGCAGTGTGAGCACACACAAGGCAGGTGGGCACTTTTTGTGCAAAAGATTAAATCCAAATTTAATGCCATTATTGCCACACTATTGGAACAATCTAGGCACAGATGTGGGTAGGGGGCATCTGCCTCCTCTACCCTATCTAAATGGCACCCCTGCTTTAAGGTAGAAATTCATTCTCAGGTGCTAATATCAGTACAAGTAAATGCAATGGTTTCCATTGTGTTCTGAAGTACTGTATCTCCATGTTTCAGGATGTGTCCTGATCATTGTGAGCAACAGTATCCCTCATTTTGAGTGTCCATGTCCCTCATTTCAGTGATAAACTATGAGGTACTGCATGGTACATTCTTCCAAGACTCTGCTCAGCACAAAGAGTGCTGAGTATGGCCATAGTGTATATGCTCCTTACAGAATGATGAAGGGAAAGTAAGTGAACCGAAACAGTCATGGAGAAGCACATTTGTAGCTTGAAATATTAATAAGGGGATTTGCATGGTCCAAAACAAAAAGGGCAGGCTTCACAACACAAAGTTCCTTATTTGCACATCTGGAATGGGGGATGTTGGTTGACTATATACTAGGCATTTAATGCAGTAAGCAAACAATACTTTACAAATTAATAGCAATTTAATGACAAAAGTCAAAAGCCATTAAACAACTTGCAAAAGGATCAGAATTAATGAGTTTACACAATTTTAACTGGAAATCAATGAAAATTGTATTTTAATGGCTCTAATTGATAGGTGTAGTATGAGAAATTGAAACTGATGTGTTTCAGATGAGATTTAAGACAACTTAGTTGCTGAACACATGGCAAGCATGCAACATGTAAACCTGAAGTGATTTTTAAATGATGTTCACACTAGCCTAGCTGCTGCACTCATGTCAAGCATGCAACACATGAACCTGATGTGATTTTTATGTTGGCGCACTTGCACAGCCAACATCTTGGGGTAGTGCAGATTTGGAAGCATGGTCACTGTTGGGCGAATGCAGGGCACACACCAGCAAGCGCATTCCTCATTCCCCAATCAGCCTACATGCCAGTGCCAAACAACCCAGGGGTGAGCACATCTAAGGAAAGGTCTGCTGCAATGCGAGCAAAGCTCATCACATGCAGCGGATCCTTCCTACATGCTCACCAGCTGGAAACGTGGTGGCACAGTGGCCTCTAAACTGCTGACTTCGTGGGTGCCCAATCCCCCGGTTGACTTACCCTGCCCAAGTATGTGCCAATGGGGAGCCCACTCCCCATTGGCAAAATGTGTCTCCTCCCACTTTCATTGTTTGCTGATGGGGTTGCCTAATCCCCGTTGGCATCCATCCCCCCCTTTCCCAGTTTAATGTGCTGACAGGGGAGCCCACTCCCCATCAGCTTGATGTCCAACCCTCTTCTTCTGTGCCGACGGGGGTGCCCAATCCCCCATCAGCTACTGTACCCCCCCAAAAAGAAACCACCTGTGAAAAAGAAAACCATGCGCGATCTGTTTTTTTAGTACCTGTAAGCAGAAAACGGTCGCTCGTTGTCTCCCTACCCACCACCTGCATCCACCCACTGTGCACTCTGCCTCCCCACACACCCCTCACCCCATACTTACATCTGGAGCTTGGCGAGACGATCTTCAGTGGACCAGGAACATGTCTTCACTCTTCAAAGCCGTCCGTGAACTGAGGAAATGCCGGTAAGCTGTATAATGGAATAAAATAGGGTTTTTTCAACTTTGATGCATATCTTGGGCATTTTATGGAATTTTTGCACCAAATTTTCAACATGCAGTTTTTGGGACCCCTCCTCCTGAATTATGTCACTGTTATGACGTTAATTGGTCCTGTGAGGTTATTTCGCAGTCACTGCTTGGAATCACCTTTTGGGACTGATTAATGCAAGGATAGTGGCAGTGTTCATGAGGTGGGCTCTCAAAAAGCCTATGTTGCAAATTTGGTGGAACAAAATCCAGAAAAAATGGCTGTTTTACAAGCATGCATTGCGCAGTTGCTACGCATGCTCGTAACTTCTCGAATTCACAATATTTTCATGCCAGATTTTCAACATTGTCATTTTTCTACACCTCCTTATGAACAGTATAGCTGTCATTTTCCACATCCTGGCCAAAATGTGTTTCCACACTTCCGGCGCACAATACCATGGTCGCTGTGGAAAATCAGTGTTTGGGACAGATTATGAAAACTACAATGACACTCTTCATGAGCAGAGGTCCTAAAATGCCTATATTGAAAATTTGGTGACGATACTCCATAAAATGACTGTGTTACGAGTGTGCATTGTGCAGTTTGCATGCACACTCGTAACGTTGTGCATTTGTAATATTTTCACTCTGGATTTTCACAATTGGCATTTTTCCACACATCTTGATGAACAGTACAGCTGTCATTTTGTATATCCTGCCCAAAATGTGTTTTTGCACGTCTGGCGTAGAATAGTGCAGTCACTGTGCGAAATCACTTTTTGGGACAGTTTGGGGAAATGACAGTGACACTGTACATGAGCAGAGGTGCTAAAATGCCTATGTTGAAAATTTGGTGCCGGAACTCCATAAAATGACTGTGTTACAAGTGTGCATTGTGCATTTCCCACACACCCTTGTAACTGCAAATTTGCAATACTTACATGCCACATTTTCACCACAGCCATTTTTTACACCTCCTTATGAACAGCACAGCTGTCATTTTTCACATCCTGCCAAAAATGTGTTTCCGCACTGTACCACTAAAACCAATGCCAGCGTGACAACATCCAGCATTGACAAATGCTTGTTTGAAGAAGTTTGCACCAGCCTACCTGCTGCATACGTCAAGCTTGCAGTATGCAAACTTGATTTGCTTTTTAGACCTGGTTTGCTTAAGTTCACTTTGTATATGCAAACCATATGCAAACATTGCACAATTAAGCATGTGGCATGCATTCTGCATGTACACAGTACCCTTATATTTCTGTAAGGGAGTAATGTGCATAGCTGATTTTGTGTAGAACAGATGAAAAAGAATTTAAGGTAAGAGTACATCTTAAAGGGACGGACTAGGTCCAGTGGTGAAAGAGTCTGGGGTAGGGGCCAAAGTACTCTTGGGACTTGCTCCATGTGGACTCCCACTAGCCTGATGGTGTGGGGAGTGGCTGTTGGGGCTGGGAGGTTGCCAGATGGAGTCAAAGTAAGGGGAGCAAATATATAAAAGCAAGTCTTTGGGATAAAGTTTATTGATCCTGAAAGTTCCAAATGTCTCAGGTAAGCCATTTTAAATTTTAAGTTGCCTGACTTGATTTTTACAACACTTGGCATATTAAGAAACTTATGCAACACTGTGGGGGAGGGGCACTCTTAATAATAATTAAAGGTACAATAAAACATCTGCATTTATAATCTTTTTATTTTCATGATGCTCCAATAAAAAGATTATAAATATTGTTGCTGTGCTGGATCTTTCATTATTATTGACAGCCTGCCTCCCCTCAATTTTACATGAGTTTACAAGTGACATCCTGTGGTCTGCTTCACCTTACTACATGCAAAAGTATTTTAATCATTTCCCTCAGTGTTATTGCCTGATTGCATATTAAGAGAACCTGGTAAAAAGGGAATGTATGCCACATTTTAGATCACTAGGCCCAAAGCTGGCTGAAATATAAATAGTGGAAAATTTCAGATTTAAAATTAAACTGCTTACCCAACCCTAACTATAGCGGCACTAGCATGGTACTATAACCCACACACAAAGATCCCCACTCCTTCTTTTTGGACAGACATTTTAAGCAATATTTGACCTACATTTTTGAAAGCCACAATTTATACTGTATCTATTTACTTCTATATGTTAGTGTTATTTTTACTTAATTGCAATTCCTTGCTGTTTGAGATTGTTACTACTGTACCTTGTCACTGATAGTGTATTTTGAAGTTTCTTTTGTCCTTGTCTGCTATTCTGCAGAATTTTTGTGCTTCATCCTGGCTTGATACATCTGTAACTTTCCCAGGTCATGCCAGAAAACATCCATATGTTTGCTTAATGTATTTTAGCTGGTTATCAAAAATAATCCATGCAGTGTTACTGTCCAGACTGCTCCTTGCATGCTATAGTAACATCTGGTTTAGTTCAGATTGACAAGGATTGAAGGGATCCCAGCTGTATCTGACCTCCCAGTTTATATTTTAGATATCTTTGCTGCCACTGAAGCATCACATTTTACTCCAGCAACAATCTCCCTACTTGCATGCTTGACTCTGAAAGCATTTCCATTTTGATTGACACACACTATGCTGTCAAGCTTTCCATACCAGACAATTTAAACTGACAAGTCCTGTAGTGATGGCTCTGACACTGATTGGCTCTTGTGTTGTTGTTTTTTTGTTTGTTTGTTTGCTTGTTTTTTTTTTTGTTTAGATGGCCTGTGAATTGGGTCATGGATATTGGGATGCATATTTCAATTTTCAAGTGTCTCTAGTAATAATAATAGCTTTCAACCATGATGTTATGAGACACAGTAGATAACAAGTAATGTCTTGACCGTTTTGAGAGTATGACCTATCTTTAAGAAATACAGGGATTTAGACAAAGAAAACCAGACCATCCATCAAGGTCAATATCATCAGTACTTTAAGCTATACATATTTTTACTTTTTTTTTTTTGCTTTAAGAAACTCATAATTCTGACTACTACTGCTACCATAGATAATTTACTCTTCATGTTAACCATTCCTTATGTGAAGATGTTTTGGCTCAGTTGGTCCATTTGGAGGTAATTACCACATTAGTCCTAGTCCCTATACACCCCTTTTTTATTTTGATACTAGTTCATGCAAATAAATAGCAATGATCCTCACTTGCCCTTCAGAATCCTATACAGATTATTGAGGTCCAGCATTAGACTACTGTTTTTCCAGAGTACTGTAATTAGATATCAATCAATCAATCAATCAAAGACTTTATTTAACCAGGTGATCACCGTTGAGCAAGCTCATTTTCGAGGTGGACCTGGGTTTGTTAACAAGGAACAAAGGGCAATATACATGGAATGCAACACACAAGAAAATAGTAATAATACAAATAAAGTGAGATACAATAATACAGTATATACAAAGTATCAGCAGGTAGCATTGACAGTAGTATATGTTTGGAACAGAAGATACAGCTAGTTTTGGGTAAGACACAATTTTTTCATAAAAGTAAAGAAATATACAGATATCTAGGGTAGGATTCAGAAATCTGGAACCAAGTTTCTTGAGCTTTTATGCATCATTTGGGACTTAGAAATATATTGAAGCATGTCTTGTAAGGGCCACTTTGGGACCAAAGGATCAATCCTTAATAAAAAATGTATCTCTAATAAGCAGGTTGCACACTTCTTTAGAAACTGCAATCAGAGCTGCAAGTATGGTGCTGCTGGCCAGATTATCATGGAGTGTCTCAAGTTACTGCATGAAAAAAGTGATTAACCCATTAAAATTTCCTTCTTTACTACAAAACCTACATAGAAAACATAGACTTTAACAGCAGATAAGGATTGTTTGGCCCACCTAGTCTGCCCATTTCCCTACCTATTGGATAAGCTGCAGATCCTAGTTAACCAACAGCCTACGTCTTCCTACACTCCACAAAAAATGCCTTATGTCTGTCTAATGCATTCTTGAATTCCCCACTGTTTTTGACCCCACAACCTCTTTGGAAAGGCCATTCCATGCATCCACCACCCTCTTTGTGAAAAAATACTTCCTCACATTGCCCCTGAACCATCCCCCCTCTATCTTCAAATTGTGTCCCCTTGTTCTTGCACATCTCTTTTTCTGAAAGATGTTACCCTCTTGGACTTTGTTGATTCCCTCAAGGTATTTAAAAGTTTCTATCATGTCCCCCCTTTCCCTCCTTTCTTCAATGGTATAGCATATTAAGCTCCTTTAGTCTCTCTCTTTGTATGACTTTTGTTGCAGACCCTGCACCATTTTAGTTGCCCTCCTCTGGACTGCCTCCATCCTGTCTATGTCCTTGCAGAGATGGGGTCTCCAGAACTGCACACAGAACTCCAGATGGAGTCTCACCAACTGTCTGTACAGAGGGATAACAACTTCTTGTTTTCTTCTGGTGATGTCTCTCTCTCTCTATATATACATCCCAGTATCCCCCCAGCCATCCCTACTGCCTTCTCACATTGCTTGCTTAACTTTAGGTCATTTGATATGACTACCCACAGGTCCCTTTCCATTTTTGTTCTTATTACTACCTCCCCCCCCCCCCCATTGTGTGCTCTTCCCCTGGGTTTTTATTTCCCAGGTCCATTACTTTGCACTACTTTTCATTGAATCCAAACTGCCATACTTTTCACCATTCCTCCAACCTTGCGAAGTCCCCTCTCATCATTTCCACCCCCCCTTGTGTATCAACCCTGTTGCAGATCTTTGTGTCGTCTGCAAAGAAGCATACTTTTCCTTCCAGTTCCTCTACAATGTCACTTATAAAGACATAAAAAAGGACCGGACTCTATACTGAACCCTGTGGTAACCCACTAGTAACTCCCCTTTCTTCGGAGTGGACTCCATTTACTATTACCCTCTGTGTTCTGTTGTCCAGCCAATGTTTTACCCAGGCTACCACCCTGGGACCCACTTCCAGGCTGGCTAATTTGTTTATTACTCTTTTGTGTGGGACTGTGACAAATGTCTTGCTAAAGTCAAGGTAGATCATGTCCACAGCCCCTCCCTGCTCTACTACTTTGGTCACCCAGTCAAAGAAATCTATTAGACTCATCTGACATGACCTTCCTGCTGTGAATCCGTGCTGCCTTGTGTCCTGTGCCCCACTGGCCTCTAGGGGTATGGCCCCCATATGATGACACCAACACCTCCCGGGTCATGCCTGAAAATAATAATTTTTTGGCTAGTGCACTTACCTGGTTAACAAAAACTAAATAAATAAACACAGCAAACTATGTTCCTGTCAGCAAAATTGACACTTTGCCAAAACGTCACTGTGATGGTGTGCCTGAGACAGGGGCATGCTGTATCCCGGTCCTACACCCCTGCCTTGTGTTAACTCTGACTGGAGTTAATAATCCTCTAGTTGGGGTGGGTGGGGGTGGAGCCCCCTGCATGGGGGGTTCGGGTGCCAATGCCCCTGGGTAGAAAAACAGGACTGGGAGTCTGCAAGGAATCATGATGACCATGATTTGCAGTCAACATGATTCCTGTTGCTGTAACACCAGTCGACATTACAGATGTCAAACCAGCATGGTAGAGTTGCCTCTAGGTACTCAACCACTCTTTCTTTCAGAAGTGATTCCATCATTTTCCCTACCACTGAGGTCAAGCTAACATATCTTTAGTTTCCTGCCTCTGCTTTGCTCCCACTTTGTAAAGAGGAATCACATCTGCCCTCCTCCAGTCCTTAGATACTATACCATCCTCCCATGAGTTGTTAAAAAGTGTAGTCAGTGATGTCACAAGCTCTCCCCTTAGTTCTTTTAGAATTCAGGAGTGAATCCCATCAGACCCCATTGCTTTGTCCACATTCAGTTTTAGGAGTTTGTTCAGAATCCTTTCTTCTGTGAAAGGTCTGGTATTGATCCCCCTATTCAGAGTGCTTCTAAGGATAGGATTAAGTACCTTCCCCTCCTCTTCTTTTGTGACTACTGAGCAGAAGTATTTGTTCAGTATCCCTGCTTTTTCACTGTCCCTCTCTGCCCTCCTACCATCCCCTTTATTAAGTCTCACTATCCCTCCCTTGGTCTTTCTTTGCTCCTTAATGTACCTATAAAAGGTTTTATCCCCCTTCTTAACCGAGTTAGCTATCTTTTCCTCAGTTTGGGCCTTTGCTATTCTGCCTGCCTTTCCTGCTTCCTTCTGCTTTAACTGGTACAGTTCTCTGTTCTGCTTTTTTTGTGTGTTCTTATACTTCCTGAATGCTATCTTTTTCTCCTTAGCCTTCCCTGCAACCTCTTTTGGGACCCATAGTGTTTTTTTCTTTAGTTTTGATTTGTTTGTTTGCTTCATACAAAGGCTTGTTGCCTCTGTGATGGCAGTTTTGATGTTTCCTCATTATTCCTCCACCCCTCTTTCTTGCCTATTTGCTAGTGCTTTCCTGAGGCACTCTCCCGTTTTGACAAAGTCAGCCCTCCTAAAGTCCAGTATCCTCACTTTGTATGGCTTGACTCTTTGGCTGTGTTTGTCATAAACCACACTGTTTGGTGGTCACTTGTTCCCAGATGGCTACCCACTTCTAGATCTAAGATCCTCCCTTCATCCTCATTTGAGAGCACCAGGTCTAATATTGCTCCCTCCCGAGTGAGTTTCAACACTAGCTAACTGAGGCATGCCCCCTGTAGGGCATCAAAAATGACCCTGATCTTGGATGTGGCTGTAGCAAAGGTGCTCCAGTTAACATCTGGCATATTCAGGTCCCCCATCAACAATATCTCCCATTTCTCTGTCATCCTAAGGATGCCTTCTATCATTTCCTTGTCCATTTCCTCCCCCTGATATGGGGGTCTGTACACAACCCCCATTCAGATTGTGGTGCCATTTCCTGTCTCCAGAGCGATCCACAATGCCTCCTCTCCTCTCTGTTTACTCTTTTGTTCCATTGCTTTGATCTCTTCCCTTACGTAAAGAGCTACTCCTCCTTCCTTTCTACCCTCACTGTCCCTCCTGTAGATTGTGTACCCAGGTATGTTGACATCCCAATCATGGTTCTCTGTGTACCATATTTCTGTGACTGCCACGATATCCAGGCATCCCTCTTACATCAAGGCCAACAGTTCAGGGAGCTTGTTACCTAGACTACGGGCATTGGTACTCATTACCTTTCATTTTTTTGATGGCCTTACCCCTTTTTGCCCCATCCCTGTCCTTGCTACCTTTGCCTTTTTCTCCATTTACTCCTGCCCTTTTCCTTATCAACTTCTCTATCCTGGTGTTTACTTCACTAACTAATCTCTGCAATAATATCCTGCAGTTCTGCATTGCATCCTGGCTGGCACCACCGTAGCTGCTTAATATTATGGCATCCTCAATATACAGTATCCTTAGTAGACATGTTTGACTGTAATGTGCTGCATCTATGGATGTAAGTCCAGTTCTACATCAGTATCTAAAATAAAAAAATCTGCATCCAAAGTGAGTGTAGGGCTATCATTTTTGACACACATATGCAGCTGCTGTAGGGGCCAGAGTAAGGGAAGACATATCTCATGTCCCAGCTATACAAACCCACTCAGCACCTGACCTCCAGACCCCCAAACATTATTAGACATCCATCACCCACAATCCCCCGATATGGATCCCACCCACACCCCAGTCCTGGAACCTCAAACACCAAATTTTCAGAATCCTCTTCAGCAATGAAGGGAGTGATGTACTGTATATTACTATACTCCACTTACTCCCCATGTGGAGAATATATTTAGACATTGATGTATGTGAGTTCTTAAAACATATTTCATGTGAAAAATTGTGTTTTCAATGTTTTCTTTATATGGACAAAATTCTGCACAGTTCCCTTCACAGAATCAGTAATTTGGAGTTTCTACAATGTTACAGTTTGTGTGCAGAATGCTAAGCATGATCTGTTGACCAATTAAAACCATGCTTAGATCTCTGTACACAAATCATGGCTTAGTTAAAACTCCTGAACAAATCATGGCTTAGTTAAAACTCCTGATCACTTGGTTCCATAATGAGAACTATAACAGAATGCTGCCCATAAAAACAAATCAATATAAAATGCATTTTTTTACATCACGTTTCATTCAGGTACAGTTCAATATAGATAATTTAGGGGGATGAATATAATATCCAAAAATATGAACATTAGTAAGAGTTGATAATTAAAAAGAACGTTTCTGTCGTCTTTAAGGAATTTCCTGTGAAGAAAGCAGAAAAGACTTGGAAAAACAGAAAATAAACTGGACATGTAGTACTACACTATTTATAATGAATTCCAGAGCAATAATACAGTAGCTTCTGTTGTTCTTGGTATTGTACATTTGCTTGTACCAGGCCTTTGCTGATCACAATGTTGCCATAATATGTTTCCCCTCCTGCTACCCCCCCTTGCCCAACCATGTCAAACAGACACTTGGCACTAGTTTGGTGGATATGGGAATGCTCAAAGATAGGTGAGATTGGCAATCAGACATAAACTTCCTTGAATATTAATTAATGTATTTAATTGTTTCACCAGGAAAAGGCACACTGAGCAACAAGTTGCTCATCTCACTGTGCATTCTGGGGGAAGGGGAGGTGGGAGGAGCAATACACAAATTCAATTTATAATTTTACAACAATAAGTACAAAAAACAATACATTATGGTAACAATGGATGAAATCACAGTAATACACAAATTCAGTTTACAAATTAAAATGGTGATGGATGCAGGACAGTACAATATGGTAAAATTTGTTGAATTCTTAACAGTTAATACAGGATGTAGTACACTGTGGTAAAATGGTTGTACTTGCAGAGCATACAATGAGTAGAGCAAAACATGGAAGTATGAAAGAGAACTAGTAAGAGGTTAACACCTAGGCAGATAACCAGTCATGCATCTGATCAGTCAAAATGCTAGATGTATAGGGTAGCCCTGGTAAGGAAGTGCAAAGGGTAATTGAAGTGGAGGAAGAGAGAGGTGGTGAGGACATTTGTAGGAACTATGAAAGGTAGGGAGGGAGGGGGTCATGGGAGGAGCAGACTAGGATGGTGGGCGAGAGATTAGGAGAGCAGGAACTTCCAACTGCTAAAGAACAATAGTGGTATTTTCCCTTATCAGTTTTTCTGATTATATTAAATACCCAATGATACTGTATTATCATTTTAGATTACTCTTGCTTGCTTACGTTACACTGTCCTGAGGTGGGATCACTGTACTGGTATATAGAAGGAGTGAAGAAATTAAGTAATACAGATTAAATGATACATAGATACAAAGATAGTGTCGGCAGCTAAGGGCCTATGGCCCACCCAGTCTGCCCATTTGAGCTTGTAAGTTCAGTTTATGTTTTCCTAGAAGTCTGTTGCCCCTTACCCCGACCTCCAGAATTCCTTTATGTCTATCCGATGCATTCTTAAATCCCATGATTGTTTCAGCCCCCACCACTTCCTTTGGCAGGGTGTTCCACTTGTCCACCACCCGTTCTGTGAAGAAATTCTTCCTCATGTTTCCTCTGAATCGTCCTCCCTCCAACTTCATCCCATGCCCTCTAGTCCTGGAACATCTTTTTTGCTTAAGAATAGTGTATTCCTGCACCCTGTTCCTCCTTGTAAGATACTTGTATGTCTCTATCATATCCCCTCTCTCCCTCCTCTCCTCGAGGGAGTACATGTTCAGTTCCTTCAACCTGTCCTCATAAGACTTGTGATGCAATCCATGCACCATCTTTGTTACCCTCCTCTGAACCTTCTCTACCCTATCTATGTCCTTACATAGGTAAGGTCTCCAGAACTGTACGCTGTACTCCACGTGGGGCCTCACTAGTGTCTTGTATAGTGGAATTATGACCTCCCTTTTCTTGCTGGTGATGCCCCTGCCTATGCATCCCAGCATCCTATTTGCTTTACCTGCTGCCTTGTCACACTGTTTCCCTACCTTGAGGTCATCAGAGATGATAACCCCAAGATCTCTTTCCTGCTTGGTGCATGCTATATCCTCACCCCCCAACTGATATATTGTGCCAGGGTTTTTGTGCCCCATATGCATTATCTTGCACTTCTTTGCATTGAATTTCAACTGCCAAACCCCTGACCATTCTTCAAGTTTCTGCAGGTCCCTTCTCATTCTGTCTACACCCTCTGGTGTGTTTACTCTATTACAGAGCTTTGTGTCATCAGTGAACAGTGAAATTCTGCCTTCTAGGTCCTGCACAATGTCACTGGTAGAGATGTTAGATAGGACCAGTCGCAGCACTGATCCCTGTGGTACCCTACTGGTCACTCTTCCCTCTGTGGAGTGACAGCCATTTACCACCACCCTCTGTGTCCTGCCACCCAGCCAGTTACCTACCCACCACACTACTGTCCTGCCCACACCCATATTCCCAGTTTGTGTAATAGTCTTCTATGTGGTACAGTGTCAAAGGCCTTGTTGAAGTCCAGATAGGCCATGTCCACTGCCCTCCCCTGATTCACCTCCCTAGTCACCCAGTCAAAACATTCAATGAGGTTGGTCTGACATGACCTCCCCCTGGTGAAACCATGCTGCCTTGGGTCCTGTAGTCCATTGACAACCAGATGTTCCACCAATCTCTCCTTCAGTAGTGCATCCATGATCTTCCCCACTACCGAGGTGAGGCTGACTGGTCTGAAGTTCCCTGCTTCCTCTTTATTCACACTTTTGTATAAGGGGACTACATCTGCTGTCCTCCAGTCTTTGGGTACCTCCCCGGTTTCCAGTGATCGGCTAAACAGGATAGCCAGAGGTTCAGCCACCACCTCTCTTAGTTCTTTAAGGACCCTGGGGTGCACCCCATCTGGACCCATTGCTTTATCAACTCTTATTACTTCCAGTTCCTTCAGGACCCTTTCTCATGTAAAGGGACTTGTGCTCATTTCTGCACCATTCTCACCCCTTGTACTCCCTTCAGACCCATTACCCTCCTCTTCCTCAGTAAAGACTGAGCAGAAATACCTGTTCAATATGTCAGCTTTACTGTTGTCATCCTCCATGCGACCCCATCCTCCCCTTCAGTCACTATCCCTCCTTTGTCTTTCTTTTCACTTATGTACCTGTAAAAGCTTTTTCCCTTTACCCACTGATTTTGCAATGTGTTCTTCTGTCTGAGCTTTGGCTTCCCTTACTGACCTCCTGCCTCCTTTGCTTCTCCTGGTACTTCTCCCTATCCCCTTCTGCCTGTGTCTTTTTGTATTGCCTGAATGCAATCTTTTGGCTTTCACTTTCTTTGCTACCTCTTTGGAAAACCATAATGGTCTCCTCTTCCTTTTCCTCTTGCTAACCTGCTTAATACATAATTCTGTTGTTCTTGTAATCCCCATTTTAAATACTGCCCACTGTTCCTCAACCCCTGATTCCTGTCCCATTCCCTTAATGCCTCTTTCAAGTATCTCCCCATTTTCCCAAAGTCTGCCCCCCTAAAATCCAGGATACGTGTTTTTGTGTGGTTTGGTTCTGCTCTTTCTGTGTTTTCAAACCACAATGACTGGTGGTCACTGTTTCCCAGGTGCTCCCCCACTGTTACCCCCATCACACTGTCCCTGTTTGTGAGCACAAGGTCCAGTATTGCCTTCTGCCGAGTTGGTTCCATGACCAGTTGCTTGAGGAGGCACCCTGAAGGAGTCAGGATAAATCTGCTCCTAGTTGATGCTGCTGCTGGGATGCTCCAGTCCACATCTGGAATATTGAAGTCTCCAACCAGTACTACCTCACCCTTGTCTGCCATCCTTTGGATGGCTAGCATCAACTCCCTATCTGTTTCTTCTTCCTGGGCTGGTGGTCTATAGACCACACCTGTGCAGATGGCTGTCCCCATTTTCCTTTCAACAACCCACAGTATCTCTCCCCATTTTGTTCCTCCTGGATCTCTGTGGCCTTTATGTCATTTTTCACATACAGTGCCACTCCTCCTCCCTTCCTGCCTGTTCTGTCTCTTCTGAATATGTTGTAGCCAGGTATGGCCATCTCCCAGTCATGGTTATCATTACACCAGGTTTCAGTAATGGCCACAGTGTCCAGGTCTGACTGCACCATGACAGCCTCCAGATCTTCCATCTTGTTGCTAAGGCTCCTGGCATTTGCACACATGGCTTTCCATGATTTGACCTCCCTAGACTGTTTTGCTGTTCTACTCCAGCCCCTTCCTTGGTTGTCCTTTATCCCTGGTTCTCCTTGCTGTCTGCCCTTCTGCTGAATTTTGCCCCATTTCTGCCCATCCACCTCTTGGGCACTAATCTCCATCTTTTGCACACTGCTTTGCAGAGATAGCCACTCCTCTGGTTCACTGGTTCCACTGCTAGCTGTGGGGGGTAAGCAAGTAGGTACCCTCCTTGCTGGCCTGCCACCCCCCTTTGCTAGTTTAAATGCTTGTCAATGTAGCATTTAAACTTATCATTGAGTGCTTGGATTCCCCTCCAGGATGGATGCAGGCCGTCAGGCTTGAACAAACCTCCATCCTTCCAGGTGGGCCCCAGTCACCAATGAATCCAAACCCTTCCTCACAGCACCAGTTCTTCAACCATGAATTAAAGTTCCTGGTGCATGCACTCCTATGCTCTACCTTGCCTCTCGCAGGTAGTACTTCTGAGAAAGTGACAGAAGTAGCTACTTGCTTGAGACCCCTCCCCAATTTCCTAAACTCTTCCTGAACTTCCTTTAGCTCCCCATTTGCCAGGTCATTAGTACCTAGGTGGATAATGACATCCAGCTCACCCTCCCATCTTGCCTTCCCAGTGATCACCAGGATCTTCCTTCCATCCCTCCATGCCGTGGCACCTGGTAGGCACCTCACCGCCCTGTCCTCCCCCTCCTGTGTTCCTAGCTGGATCCCTCTTATGATTGAGTCCCCCACCAGGATTCACTTCCTCCTCCTCTGGGGTCCACTGCTTTCCCCGCTGAGGTCACCTCCTTGGCTAACCTCCACATCCTTTCCTTCCACTTCTCTGGGTACCTCTATTTTGTTGTCCTCATTTGCAAGTGTGGCATATGAGTTCTTGAGTGGAATAGGATCTGGAATGTGCCTCTGCCTGACTGCTCTAACCCTCCCTGAGCTCACTGTCATCCAAGTGCTCCTCGTTCTCGGTATCCTTTGAGGCAGTTGCTTTGGACTGGGTGGTCTCTGGATATGGGTGATGGTACTCCTGACCCAGTTTACTTCTGCTCTGAGTCTAGCTACCTCATCCTGCAGTCCAGAGAGATGCATGCAGATAGGGCAGCACCTCAGTATCCAGAAGGTCTGCCTGAATATGGCTGCCCCACAGCCACTGCATTGCACCACTCCCCACATTATACTGCAATTATACTGCTATTCCACTACTTGTCTGCTACTGAAGCTCTCCTAATTCCCGTTTTATTAATTTACTGTCCTAAAAATCCTGCCACTGATCCTCAGATAATTTTCTTTAGAAAAAAAAAAAAAGAAACCAATAAATAAATAAATGAGTCAAAACACTTGTTGTGCTGAGGGTGGGCTTCTTCCCCCTTATGCCCCTCCTACTTCACACCCCTTACTATACCCTGTGTTTAGCTCCTGTCAATCAGATTTAACAGGGCATATAATTAAGAGTTGGGGGAAGGGGAGGGGGGGCAAAATGTGCAGCAATTAAAGACAGCACAGAATTACACCACCACTACGTTTTAAATTTTCAACAGCCCAAAAACAATTCTAAGTAAAGACAACAAAGAAAGTACAGTGTCACTAAAAGCCCACAATCTAAGTTTAAAAGAAAAATAGCAATTACCAGTTAATCTAAAGCACTGAATTGAATATGTTTCCTTCCTTCCCCTTCTGGCTGAAAAGGTATGAGTTGTTATACCTATTGCTATTTTAACCACTTTTTGGTTGTATGTAACCAGGGATTTCTGTATGATAGTCCCAGAAAAATTGACAATAAAAAGATAATTTAAACTATGACACAAATCCAGTGCAGTTTCTCTCATCCAACTGCAGTTGTTATCTAACTGCAAAATATCAGCACATTCTCAAAGTTTAGAAATTGTTCACAGCATGTGGAAAACCTTTATTTCAATGGCCTACACAACCAGAATAATGTTGTGCTTGTGCAACTGTACTACAATGTTGTGGCTGTTCGGAATCTCTGTTTCATTAGGTGACTGACATAAGGATTACAGAGGACAGGGTGAGGGAGGGATTGAGGGCACTGAGGGTGGACAAGGCATCGGGACCAGATGGCATTTACTCTAGGGTACTCAAAGAGCTAAAGGAGATCCTGGCAGGACCACTGACTGACCTGTTCAATACCTCCCTGGACACAGGATGTATAACACAGGACTGGAGGATGGCCTATGTAGTGCCCATTCACAAGAGTGGCACAAGGGATGAACAAGGCAACTACAGGTCAGTAAGCCTCACATCAATTGTGGGGAAACTCATGGAGACAGTTCTAAAGGAGAGGCTTGTATCCTTCTTGGAGGACAATGGTCTCCAGGATGGGCATCAACATGGGTTTGTTTAGGGCAGATCCTGCCAGACAAATCTAATTGAGTATTATGACTGGGTGACCAGGGAACTGGACAAGGGCCATGCGGTGGACGTGCTGTATTTGGACTTCAGCAAGGCCTTTGATTCAGTGCCACATGGAAGGCTAGGGAGGAAGCTGGAACACATAGGGGTGGGATAAAAAATGGTCAGATGGATCATCAACTGGCTGAAGTGAAGGCAGAAAAAAGGTAAAAACAGCTCCACTGCAGTAGGAGGGTGCATGAATTAAAGAACTAAGTATGGTGCAGCAAAGATGGAAGCAGTGGTAGACGACATTGAGGGATGGAAGGGGCTGAAGGAGGACCTGACCAAACTACAGGAGTGGTCAGAAACATAGCTACTGGGGTTCAACACCAAGAAGTGCAAGCTACTGCACTTTGGACTGAGGAAGCAGGGCAGGAGCTATCAGCTGGGAGGGGTGCAACTGGAAAGTATAGAGAAGGAAAAGGATCTGGGGTGGTTATAATGGGCAGCATGAACAGCTCTGCTCAGTGCCGGAAGGTGGCAGCAAAGGCCAATAGAATGCTGGGGTGTATAGCGAGGGGAATCTCCTCCAGGATTAAAGAGATGATCCTTCACCATTACAGCTCCCTGGTCAGACCTCACCTGGAGTACTGTGTGCAGTACTGGTGCCCATTCCTGAAGAAGAATTTTTTGTGAAACTGTAATATGGAATTTTTACCTAGTCCTACTGCTAACCTATGTTACCCAGTTAAGGTACTGAAAAACACTATCTACACCTCTTTCTCCCCTATCACAGACAATTAGAAAAACATCAGATGCTTCCCTAAACACAATAAGATAATGCTTAAACTAATATGGTACTGCAGTAAGAGGAAAGTTTAGGATGGCTAACACTGTACACTACCATGTTTGTGGAGTGCGCTGGGGGATACATCTGTAATCACTGGTGGTTAATGCTCCCAGAAGACCCACTGCCAAACTTAGGTGTCAGCTGGAGGCACCACTTGGGTGCAAGGAGAAAAGTGTGCAGCTGAGAAGGACTGGGGAGATGAAGCTAGGGAATTGAGCACTAGGCTTGGGTAGGCAGTTTGCAGGGATGAATAGGGTCAAGAGGAAGGTAGTAGAAGCTGTCATCGCTAGTGCCAAGGATTGGGATGGATTTGAGTGAAATAGGGAGGTAGCAAGCATAGTCATAAAGGAGAATCATCATCAGAGGACTCCTGCAGCAGGTACACTATCTACATATGGCTGGCCAAGTTAAGAGTGACTGTGCTGATTGGGCAGAGTTCAGGCATCAGGACACCTGGCCTGCCAAAAGGAAGGAAGTGGAGGTTGGCGAAAGTTGTGATTTCTGACTTAGTGGAGCATCTGTAAAATTTCAAAACTTTCATGGAAGTTTCTGAACATCAGCATGTGGCGGATTAGAAATCTTCTGAACATGCTGGGTGAATTTTCACTCTGCTGCATTCACATGCTGTGCAGTAAAACCAAAAAACACACTTTCTCTGGTGTCCAGTGCCTCCCCACACACACACACACACAAAGTCCTGCCTGAAACAGCAATAAAACTACCTGCCGGCTAGCGGACCCTCCCCCACCTAATCAGCCCCCCATATATAACAAATAATTCCCTGGTGGCAAGTGGTCCATCCCCCACCCACTCATCCACCCCATATATAACAAATAATTCCCTGTTGGCTGGTGGTCCTGCCCCCCCAAATGAGCACCCACACCATGTATAACAAATAATTGCCTGGTGGCTAGTGGTACCGTCCCCCACCTGATCACCCACCACAGATATAATAAATAATTATCTGGTGGCTAACTGTCCCTCCCCCCCACCAAAAGACTCACCCAACCTGGACATTATGCTCTGGTGTCCAGTGTAACCCCCATCCCAATCCCCCATATAGTCAAAATAAACATTTTCCCCGTTGGTCTAATGAACCCTATTACTTATCCCCAATCCCCGTTCTATGAATTGAATTCAGATATTCCTTGGTGGTTTAGTTTACTCCCCCCCTCCCTGGCAGTTAGTGTCACACCACCACACTCCCCCCCATCCCAAGCTCAAGCAGGTGACTGGCACAGCCCTCCCGTCTCCATCATAGCAACCTGTCCACTGAGCTGACAATGAATGAGCACCTGTTTGTACAAGCAAGCGCTCATTCATTGATAACTCAGTTGGCAGCTGGCTGTGAGTGGAGAGAGAGGGCTTTGTCTTGATCGACCCCGCTTAGGTTGAGATGGGGGAGCACAGTAGTGAAAACCTTTGCCAGTGTGAGGGTGCACTAGACCCCAGGAATATCTGAATTCAATTACGGACTGGGAATCGGGGATAGGGAGTGAAGGTTCACTAGACCACCTAGGAGAAATGTTTATTTTGACTATATGGGGGATCAGGATGGAGGGGTTATATTGAACACCTGGGCATATTATCCAGATCAGGTGGGTGATTGTGTTGGGGAAGGACCACTAGCTACCAGATAATTTTTTGTTATATATGGGTTGGGTGATCAGGTGGGGGAACCCTTAGCCAACAGGGAATAATTTGTTATATATGGGGTGGATGATCAGGTTGGGGGAGAGACTGATAACCAGCAGGATATTTTATTTTTGTTTCAGGTGGGGGGGCATTGGACAATGTTTTAGATTTAGCAGTGATCGGTGACCGGTGGAGGGGTGCCACGAGACATCAGGGATTAAATGGCATTGTGTATGGTACTGGAGTAACTGGAGTACTGTAGAGTGAGAAAGTCTAACTTCCATGGAAATTACAGCAGTGGAGGTTTTTTTTTGCACAGTTCTAGGAGGAAGGAAAGGAAGGAAGGGGGAACTGCAAAGAATGAAGTCACAGGGTATTCCATTGTTAGAGCAGTGAGTGATGTGGAGGGGGCATTGGTGGATGAGGATGGTAGCTCCCATGTAGTAATTTGCCTATCTGGAGTGCAGGTCAAACGAGTGTCACCCTAAGTAAAATAACACAGCTGGGCTGAGGAGTAGATTAGCAGAAAGAATGCTGTCATCCATGTTAATGTGAACTGCAGTGATTTATTTATTTATTTGAAAATTGTAGCTGAAAGGTACACTGAGTCAAGGCTCATTTCCAGGTGTGACCAGAGGAAACAGGAAAGAGGAAAGCATTAGAAGCACAGGCCTGTTGGAAAAAAAGTATATTATTCAAGGAACAAGGTATATTAATGAATAAAAGATACTGAGGGTGAATTTTTTTCAAAGATGGTCCTGGTCCTGCGAACTAGTGAGAAGTGGCAGCAGGCAGTCTAAGGGTTAGCTAAAGGTCTGGTATACATGTAGATTACATTTTTTTGGCCAACTGGAGTTACCTTCTGGGGCAGGGGATATCTGTGTGGCCTGGATAGGCTGCAGCAGCAAAAGAAGGGGTGGGGTACTGGGCAGGTGAATTGACAGGGTAATCCAGGGGGAGTCAAACTAGAAGAGAAGAGATGGGGGTGGTCTGGGGATCACAAAGGGCAGGAAGCAGATGAAGGAAAATGCAGAGGGCAGGACAGCTGATCAGGAAAGCAAAAAGAGATGAGATCTCGGGGGGGAGGACGCATGAAGAGGCAACTATCTTGACTTTCATTCATGCCAAAAAGAGGAGTGCACACAGCAAATTGGTGCGCTCAACAACCTAAAGTACTTTTTTCTGCCAGCTTCTATCCCCACGGGGGGGTTCTGATCCCCCACTTCGCTTGCCACCCACCCCCATCCATAGGCTTACCCCCCTCCGGTACAGCTTCTGGGCATGCACCTCCTCCAGGAAAAGTTGGGACTGTAGCCGTGGCTTGCATCCCAGGGTGGGGTTGCAGACCTAGACCCCCGGTGGATCATTGTCAGAGCAAAAGCAGCGGCAGTGAAAGCAGGGGCCATCATTAGCAGCCAGCATTTTTTTGCTGCTATTTTCCCTGGGGCCAAGGACGTGCAATGTTGTCAGCATCCGTCCCGTCCCCCTAACATGTGGTGCTGGCTGTGGCAGTACCCCCAGCCTCTGCCAGAGGTTCTCATTGTGCTGGACACTCTTCTCCCCTCCCCACAGAGAAGGAGAGCAGTCCCTGGGATGCTCAATCCCCCCCCCCGGCTGGCTCTTCAACTCCCGAGTCCGTCCCTGAATCTGGGATGTTGGCACCACAAACGGATGCCTTGCTTCTGAACTGGCAGGCTAACCAAACTATGGTACTTTGAAGGTCAAGTGTTAGTGGCACTCTCACAGACCCGGTTAGGAAAAGAAATGAGTGGAGCACCAAGATAGAAGGATACAGACTATTCTGAAGGGATAGGTCAGAGAGGAAATGGAGTGGTGTAGATCTTCTTTGAGGACATCTCTATCCATTGAGCCATGTCATGGAATTGTAAGTCATTGGTATCAGGATCACACAGAAGTATTTACTAGCTGGTGACAAAACACTGAAGTACATTGCTACCACCTACAGCATTTAATCAAGGCAGTTCTATCATGCCTCAGTTCTTTCTCCCACAACCAACCACTAATTGATCTACTACTGTTAAAGAATGGCATCAAACTTGGCAAGTATTGCTACTGCTACCTATTTCTCTGTTTAATTACTTAATCACTTATACCACTAACACAAAAAAATAACCACTGTTCTGTTACTGTCATTACAATAAAGATCTGCAAGGACTATGGCCACTCCATGTGCATTCGCTGATTAAGCATTGCGCACAGCATGAAGACCTGTAGCATTTGCTAATGCTTTAACCAGGCCACTCAGAGACATTACAAGAAGGCTGTCAAACTTTATTTAAAAATCAACACAATGAGTTCTGGTGATGTCACCAGGCACCTGAACTGGAGCTGCAGTCCCCTAACTCCCGGTTTATAATTATCAAAAAGTAAAAATTTGCACCTGTATCAAAGGAGGGGAATAGAGCCAGCATGACAGAAGCAGAATTTGCCACTCTTGAGGATGAAGCAAAGCCAATCAACCACTAAACACTGAAGCCCAAATAACTCACAGATCTGGGCCTTAGACTGGACACTTTTCTCGGGCGAGAAGATGAGTACCACCAACCCGGTAAAAGAGCCCAAGATCCTAACTAACAGTGGCATAATGTGTGTGTTCCAGCACAAGGATACCAACATCTCTAATACATAAAAAAGACTTTAAAAAGGTAGAGACCCACACAGCTCAGGTGGAAGAAACCATCAATGAGATGTGGGAAGAAGTGGCCTGTACAAGTCAAGCCCTGCTATTTCTGTGTTAGTGTGAGCAGGGACTTACTGTACATGGAGAGAAGAGGATGCAGAGGCTTGGGTGAGGAGACAATGAAAAGCTGTGCATGCAGTCTGTGACCGGGTTGTGTGGATGGGGTAAATGAGTGACACAAGACCTCGGTTTAAGGTTAACACACCTTTGCTCGATATGATGTTTATTAGTCCTGAGGACTGCTTTTTTGTAAAAGATATATAAAAAAATAAAAGAACATCCATAAACAACCTTAAATGATAATACGTTTTAAACTTCAGACAATAAAATAAGAAGAAAATAAATAACAAAAGAAAATGCTCTTCCTTGAGCTCCATAACTACCCTACCTTGGTAGTTCGGTAGTTCTGCCACAGAGTAGATACATTTCTTTAAACACAATTTGCTACGATCTTCTGTGCTATGAGACAACCTCTCCCTTCTCACTCCAAGGTTGATCTGCCATTTCAGAGCACTAGGGCAGCTTTTATACTCTTCCCTAGAGTGTAATCAGGTCAGCTGATCCACCCCAATCTGAAAAATAATCATTCCTCCTCTAGTACACACATGATGGAGGATCAGCTTGACCATATGCTCAGATTATAATACTGGTATCATTAGAAACACCCTTTGTCCTCCTATTGGTAGTACAGGACAAGATATAAACAAATAACTACTTACTGCCTGTAATTTGTGTAGATCCCCCCCAACTCAAATGGAGCGACAGCTGTCATTTCTTATATAACAGCCTCATCATGGGGCTGCTGGCTCCTAGGGGCTCATTTTTTCCAAACTCCCAGCATTCAGGTAGGAACTCACTTTATTTCTTCAAACAGAAAGCAAACGTGTATTTAGTTCATATGGCCAATGATTCTTCTGTGCACACACACAATAATAATACCCTTAATAACTTATAGCAGCTTCTAAACTGAGCAGCTAAAAAGGTAAGTTGTCAGTAAAACATTTCAGTTCCACCATTTTCTGTATCTATTTCACAAAGGGTTACTTTTATTTAGCAAGAATAAATTGTTTCTTTAAAGCGTGCATCAAGGAAAGTGACAGCCTTGCACTTTCAGGGCACTGAAGCGCTGTGAACAATCTCCCGGACTGTTTAAACACAGTCTCTCACTGTTTTACAATGGGAAAGCCTTCCTATGCTACAGGCTTCTCTCCTGTGGCAGATCTCACTTCTCTGAGATCCTATTTGGCTCCTTTACCCTCCATAATCAGCGGCAGCCGTTTCTCTCTCACAACGAAGTTAAACATGACTCCTTTCAAGGAACAAACATCCCTGTCTTTACCAGATCCCCAGAGGGGCTGAACTATAGCACAAATGTGCATCGGAGCATGATATATAAAGAAAAATATCACGCTCTGTTTTCCTGGCTAGAAATCATGCTTTCCACAGAGCATATTCAATAACCAGCTCTTTCTTTCTGGTTCTATAGTTTTTAACTTGCAGGCATAAGGCAGGGATAAACAAGAATATAAAGAGGGAACAGCCAAGTGAGGTTAAGATACTATAATGGGTGGCCTACCCATAATAGTAGAAAGAGACATAGTTAGAAAAATAGAATATAAAGAAGTACTACTGCAGTAGACTTTAGGGAGAAAGAAATGCCAAAGCCTGCATTCCAAAATGGGGGGGGTCAAACTACCAGCCCCCCAAGGTCAAGTGGAAACTAGGGGCTACCCTATGTTGTTTCCAAGACAACCTATCCAATAAGTCTGAGTAGGATGGAACTACCGCTGACCCTCGCTTTGGTAGATCCACACCAAGGACTCGAAAATACATATAAACACATAGGTAAAACTTCACAAGTATCCCTACAATACTCAAATACAACCCTGGGGTGTCTAATACATTTTTACATAACATTTCATTTTACATCAACAGGTGTACTTTCATTACACTCTGGTTCATTCATTTTTATGACAGGGCCCCATATCTCAACAAAAAATTGGCATTCACATGTTGAGTACCAGCACGATGTTGGACTGTAAATTTGTAGGTTGAAGTGCCAAATACCACCGCATTACCCAATTATTACGATCTTTCATCTGGTGTATGAAACATAGCTTGTTATGATCGGTAACCAGCGTACATGTCACTCCCCCACAAATAGAATCATAATGCCTCAATGGCCCACTTGGTCGCTAGGCATTCCTGCTCCACAGTCGAGTATTTCTGTTCAAGATTGTGGAGTTTGCATGAAATGTACAGGACTGGCTGTTCTTCACCCTCTACAGTCTGACTCAAGACTGCCTCAATACCTGTGCCTGAGGCATCCATATGAACCTCAAAAAGCTAACTAATATCTGGGCTGCATAGCACCGGTGAAGAACATAGCGCTGCCTTTATATCCAAAAAAGACTTCTCACACTCTGGTGTCCACACTATTTTATTATGAAATCTTTTCTTAGTCAGGTCAGTTAATGGGCTAGCCATAGCTGTGAAATTGGGGATAAATCTATGGTAGTAACCAGCCAACCCAAGAAAAGAGCGGACATGTTTCTTCTTCTCTGGTTGGGGACAATTGGCTACCACCTCAACATTATCAATTTTGGGTTTGATGTTTCCATTACCTTACAAAAAACCTAAGTACCTGGTTTCCGACATGGCCAAAGAACATGTTTCAGGGTTGATGGTTACTCCTGCTTTGTCAATTGAGCTAACAACAGCCCTCAAGTGCACCAAATGAGTGTTCCAATCCAGACTAAAGATGATAACGTCATCCAGATATGCTGCACAAAAATTAAAGTAAGGTACCAGCACATGTTTCATAAACCTCTGGAATATCGCAGGAGCTCAGTGGAGTACAAAAGGCATAGTCCAGAACTGAAACAATCCTTAGGCATACTAAAGGCTGTTTTCTCTCTGGAGGCATCTTTGAGGGGAACCTGAAAATAGCCTTTTGTAAAATCCAAGGTGGAAACGTATTGGGCCTTACTGACTTTATCCAGGATGTCATCCACTCTGGGCACGGGATAGGCATCAAACTGGGATACTACGTTCAGTCCCCTGAAATCAAGACACAGTCTAATACGTCCCTCCTTTTTGGGCACCACAACAATGGGAGAACCCCAAGCACTGTTAGATGGTTCTATGATTTTCATTTGCAACAGTTTCCCTACTTCTTGCTGTACTTCTTGTCTCACCCTTTCTGGGAGTCTATACGGTTTCTTCCTTATGGGTGGGGTAGTGGTCTGGATCTCATGCTCCACTCTCTTAGCTATACCTGGCACACTAGTGAAGGTACTCAGATATTCTAGTAACATATCCTGTAACTCTCTTCTCTTTTCGGCGTCCAGGGTAGGATTTACTTTCACCTCCCTTATCCCATTTCTAGTCTCTAGTCTCGCATAAGCTGATTCCATTTCTGTCTCTGGTGTTTCTGGTATTATCAGCATACTCAGCCCCTGAAACTTTTCTCATGCCATTTCTTCAGCAGGTTAACATGGTAAATTTTAGTCTTATGAATCTTATCTGGTGTCTCTTTCTCGAAAGTAACAGGCCCCGTCTGTCTTACTACCTGATATGGTTCCTGCAATTTCTTGAGGAGCTTGTTTGCAGTGGTGAGGAGTAACAACAATTCTTTATCTCCTTTTATAAATGTTTTGGTCTGGGTACCCTGATCATGTATAGTCTTCTGCACAATCTGGGCCTGAATGCTCAACTCATGAGCTTTGGTAGAATATTTCACCAATCGCTGCCTCAGTTCTCTCAGATACTTCGCTGTTCCAGGGTGTTTCATGTCCTTTCCTTCCTCCCTCCCAATATTCTTTAATTACCTCTAAAGGTCCTCTAGGGTTCCTGCCATAAAGGATTTTGAATGGGGAATGACCAGTGGATGCCTAAGGGACCTCTCTGTATGCGAATAAGGCAAAGGGTAAATACCTGTCCCAATCCTTACCTTCCTCATGAACACATTTTTTTAGCATTCATTTCAGTGTTTGGTTAAAATGCTTGGTTATGCCATCTGTCTCGGGGTGATAAGAGGATGTGCCGACAGCTACTATACCCAGAAATCAATATAATTCCCTTAAGAATTCTGCATTGAAATTGGAACCTCGGTCGGTCAGTATCTTCTTCAGTATGCCTACCCTACTGAACAATTTCACTAGTTCCTCTGCTATTTTAGGCATAGTGACTGAACTCATGGCGACAGCATCAGGGTATCTTGTTGTATAGTCACATACAGCCAATATATATTGGTTCCCCTTGGAACTTTTATTGAGTGGGCCCACCACATCCATCCCAATCATTTCAAATGGGGTTGTCACTAGGGGTAAGAGTATCAAAGGGACTTCTTCCTTCTTCCCTACTTGGGCCACAAGCTGGCATGCCTCACATTCTCTGCAGTATTTAGCTACATCCTCATGTATTTTTGGCCAAAATAAATGTTGAGTTAGCCTGCCCAGTGTCCTATCTCTTCCTGCATGTCCTGCCCATGGTAGGTCATGGCTCAAATATAACAAGTCATCTCTAAAACAAGAGTGTACCAACAATTGCTAAACCTCTTCTTTTGTCACTGGGTTTTCACACACTCTATAGAACAGATCATGTTTCATTATTATCTTTGGGGCCCCTGGTGTTTGTATTTTTCCCACCTGTTGGAAAAAAGGCTGCAACTCTACACTGTTTTTTTTATTCAGCTACAACATTGGCTTTCACAAAAACATTTCTTACATTTTCAGGGGTTAATCCTTTCTGTTTATCATACCATTGTCTCTGTACCTTCTTCTTCATGTTGTAGGACAGTTTGGTTTTCCCAGGTACATCAACCACCTCATCCTTAAAAGGAAATATGTCCCCCAGCTCTTGTTGTCTGTTCTCCTGGGCCCTTGTAGTTACACCAGTGATAGTTCCCTTATCGGGCATTAAGTTGGCAAAGTCTGGAAAATCATGTCTGATAATCTTTGATACTGGCAGGTGTGGTACCAATCCTGTTGCCAATGTGGTTGTTCTTTCCTTCACCATACAAGCACCATGGGGTATACATGGGTATCTCCATGAACACATACCACAATCTTAGGAGGTCCTCTTTCCTTGTTGGTTACTAATTCTGAATGGATTAATGTTTGCTTGCTTCCTGAGTCTATCAAGGCTGTTACAGTTTGGTTTTCTACCTTCACCTCGGTAAAAAAGTACCCAGGATTTAACAATGCTAGATGTGTTGTTTCTCCACTCCTAGTTGGGCAAAAATGTGCAATGTGTCCCTGGCCCTTGCAATTCTGACAGATAATGTCTGCAGGGTAGGGTCGTATACTGGTACGACCCCTGTTATCTGGTTGGCCTTCATATCTCCCATACCTCTGTTGTTCGTAACCTGGTCTCCCTGGAGGGGTTGGTTTACTGTTGCTATTTTCCAGTACTCTGGCACCTCCTTTCTTTGTATTCTGGTGGGTAGAGAGGTAGTCATCCACCAAGGTGATGGCAATCTCATCTGTCTCAGGGTTGTGCTCCCTTACCAAAACCTGTACATCATGGGGCAGGACTTGTAGGAACTGTTCACCCACTATGATATCTACCAAATCATCTATGGTTTTCCCTTCCTGCTGCAGCCATTTATTACGTAGATCCCTCAATCTTATAAAGACCTCTCTGGGGGTGTCTTGGATCTAAAATTTTAAAGCCTTCTACCTTTGCTGGTATGTTTCGGTATTAATATCATACCACTTTAAAATTTCCTTTTTGACTAGATCATATGTATTGGCTGTAAGGGCATCCATATAACTATTTGCCAACTGTGCCTTCCCAGTTAGGTATGGAGATAGGCATACCACCCACTGTGTCTGTGGCCATGCACATGCCTGAGCAACCCTCTCAAAAGTGGTTTGATTCCATTCTATATAATCTGACAATGTCATCTTTGTCAGCTTGATATCTTTTGGGTTTTGATTGGGCCTACTTCCATTCTGACCTCTACCTGCCCACAAGTTATGTAAAGCCCAAAGAGTCTCTGCTTACCTGGTATTCTGTCGTCTCCTCTCATGTTCCCTCTCTTGGTCCATATCCATCTGTCTGATGGCAGCCATTGGAGTAGTTTGGGTAATCACCCCAGTGGTTCCTCTGGGTACATCTGGCATTCCTCTTCCTCCTGATCCTTGTCCTTGTCCTCATCCTCAACCTCCAGATCCTTGGGCTTCTGTGGTTTCACCACCTGTCCTAATCCCAGCATCAGGGTCTCTCCAGATGTCACCACCTGGATTCTGGTGAGGACACCTGCCGCTATAGCTCCCTTCATCTTCTGCTTATCATCCAACATTGTCACTTCTTTTACCCTAGTACCAGGGTTGGTACCAGATTCTGGTCTCTTACCTATGCTAGACAACCAGATCCCACTTCTGACACCAAAATCTGTGACTGGATTGTGTGGGTGGGGTAAATGAGTGACACAAGATGTAAGTTTAAGGTTAACACAACTTTGCTTGGTGTGATGTTTATTAGTCCTGAGGACTGCTTTTTTGTAAAAGATATATACAAAAATAAAAGAACATCCATAAACAACCTTAAATGATAATAAGTCTTAAACTTCAGACAATAAAACAAGAGGAAAATAAATAACAAAAGAAAATAGCTCTGCCTTGAGCTCCAGAGCTACACTTCCTTGGTAGTCCTGCCACAGAGTAGATACATTTCTTTAAACACAATTTAATACAATCTTCTATGCTATGAGACAACCTCTCTCTTCTCACTCCAAGGTTGATTTGTCATTTCTGAGCACTAGGGCAGCTTTTATACTCTTCTCTAGAGTGTCATCAGGTCAGCTGATCCACCCCAATCTGAAAAATAATCATTCCTCCTCTAGTACACACATGATGGAGGATCAGCTTGACCATATGCTCAGATTATAATACTGACATTATTAGAAACACTCTTTGTCCTCCTTTTGGTAGTACAGGACAAGGTATAAACAAATACCTACTAACTGCCTGTAATTTGTGTAGCTCCTCCCCCAACTCAAATGGAGTGACAGCTGTCATTTCTTATGTAACAGCCTCATCATGGGGCTGCTGGCCCCTAAGGGCTCATTTTTTCCAAACTCCCAGCACTCAGATAGGAACTCACTGTATTTCTTCAAACAGAAAGCAAACGTGTATTTAGTTCATATGGCCAATGATTCTTCTGTGCACACATACAATAGTAATACCCTTAACACCTTACAGCAGTATCTAAACCCGGCGGATGAAAAGGTAAGCCGTTGGTAAAACATTTCAGTTCTGCCATTTTCTCTGTGTCTATTTCACAAGGGTTCCTTTTATTTAGCAAGAATAAATTGTTTCTTTAAGGTGTGCATCAATGAAAGTGACAGCCTTGCACTTTCAGGGCACTGAAGCACCGTGAACAATCTCCCGGACTGTTTAAACACAGTCTCTCACTGTTTTACAATGGGAAAGCCTTCCTATGCTACAGGCTTCTCTCCCGTTGCAGATCTCACTTCTCTGAGATCCTATCCAGCTCCTTTACCCTCCATTACCTGCGGCAGCTGTTTTTCTCTCTCAACGTAGCTAAACACAGCTCCTTTCAAGAAACAGATGTCCCTGTCTTTACCAGATCCCCACAGGGGCTGGACTATAGAGCAAATGTGCTTCGGGGCATAATATATAAGGAAAAATATCACACTCTGTTTTCCTGACTGGAAATCATGCTTTCCACAGAGCATATTCAATAACCAGCTCTTTCTTACCGGTTCCTTAGTTTTTAACTTGCAGGCATAAGGCAGGGATAAACAAGAATATATAGAGGGAACAGCCAAGTGAGGTTAAGATACTATAATGGGTGGACTACCCATAATAGTATAAAGAGATATATTCAGAAAATAGAATAGAAATAAGTGCTACTGCAATAGACTTTGGGAAAAAATGCCAAAGCCTGCTTTCCGAGAGGTCAAACTACCACACAGTCATCAAACAAATATTTATTTATTTAGTTATTTATTGAAATGTTTCACCAGGAAGGCACAATGAACAACAAGTTGCTCATCTCCCGGTGTGACCTGGGGGTACAATGAGGATAAGAAAAATATAAATGTGTACAGATAATATAAGGTAAGGGCAGGTACCAGTACAGTTACATTGGAGCATATAGTCAAAATAAAACACAACTGGTAAGCAGTACAGACAATGCAAGAATCGATTAAATACAGCAATGGGTAGTCAGAGATCAGGATACAGTAATATCAACAGATCAATACTGCAACAATACAAGCATTAGTGCAACAATGTTTCAAATGCTAATCACAAGGGCAGCAAACCAAGTGTTAATAAGGGAGTAGGCAATCATCCTAGAATGGGGTAGGGAGGGTGGTAGCTAAGAAGAGTTGTAGGAGGTGAGGAGGGGAAACAGGAGGTGGAAGGGGGGGAGCCCACCAAAATCTAATTCCCCTTCAGGATGCTGAGAACCCTACGGGAGGGGGGGCAAGGTGCTGGCAAGCAAAAGCAATGTACAAAAGGGGAAAGGATGTTAAGAGCAGCCCTTCAAAACCTAGTACCCCTTCAGGATGCTGAGAACCATGCAAGGAGATCAGGGTGCTAGTCAAGCAAGAACAAGGTAAAAGGAAATTAGGGAGGATTAAAGTAGGTGCAGCTGGTGGACAGGAAATTATGAAGTGCAGACCCTAAGGAATAGGCGGAAGAAGAGTGGAGTACATGCGGTGGGAGAGCATTCCAGATTTAAGGGAAATGGTGGGAAAACCCAACTGGCCATTGAGGGTGGATCGGCATGGGACCATCAGAGTCCACGTTTCACTGGAATGCAGGGAGGGTGGGGGTGGGGTGAAAGGAAAGCTAAGAGGTAAGGGGGGAGTTCACCAAGCCAGAATTTGGTGGTTAGTTAAGCACAGTGGTAGAGTCGATGGTTAGATGGGGGGGAGGCTAAGGCATGGTAAAGATCACAGTGATGATTATGAGAGGGGGTGTTGAGGGCAAAGCAACAGAAGGAGTTGAAGAGGGTGTCAACTTGGTCAGGGAATATTTGGGAGCAGCACCATAGACTATGTCACAGTACTCAAAATTGGGGAGTGTCATCTTCTGTACAAGTTCATGCCTCGAAGTCAGCGGGATGCAACTATGGTTCCTGTACAGGGCACCAAGCTTGGGGTGCAGTTTCTTCATTTAGATCATGATCAATTAGGTCAATTAAAGGAAAAGCAGCTGAAAACCCATATGCATTATCAGACTGAACTGTTGCTTCATTTGGAATTGGGTGTGACAGTGTATGATAATTTATTGTAGTCAAGCAAAACTTTGCTGAAATTAAGGATCATGCTGCCAGACCTGCCATTTGATATTTATGAAAGAGACTTGCAGCAGATAGCGTAGAAAGTGGCAGGCAGCCCAAATGACCAGCAGAGGTTAAAAGATTATGAGCCTTTTAAGTAACTGGCAAAGGATCTACAATGCATACATCACAGCCTGCTTGCAGCAAAATAATAACAGGTACTCTTTTCACATTTGGTCTGCCTAACAATTGCATAGGCTGGCAGGTGCTATTTTCTTTATTTGAACTGGAATCATGCTTCTAACCTCTTCAGTGTGAATGCCCTAGCATTTTAAATGAGACTTTCCCACCCAGACCTAACCTGGATGTGTAGCATGGTTTGGCTCCAGTGACACTAGCAATTTACTCCTGGTTTGTCTATTGTGAGCTGCCAGAGACCCTATGAACATCTGAACATCACCACCACCTTACTGTTCTTACTTGGCACTACCAGTGCCTGGTTTTGAAAGACAGGACATAGTTCTCCCATGAGGCACCCAGGTTGTAATTGTGATTCTTTCAATAAATAAATAAATAAATAAATAAATAAGTGGTTCAGCCATAACAAATATCTACTGTCACAACACTGAATGCTAAGATGCCAGACCAGGCAGAACAGTAGAGTCTTGAGACAACAAAATCCCTATCACCTTACCCAAGCCTCAGGGATAGAGCAGTGAGGCTTGCAAGTGTAATTGGTGGAAGGCTTTGTAGGTTAATATTTTCAAATACATGGCAGTTGTAGGGAGCAGCAGCAGGGGGAAGAAGACTCAGTTTTTGAACTTTAAGGGTGTTTGATGGTAGGTGATCCAGTTACATTATCCTTCACAACTTGTAGGATAGTCTACTTACTGCACATTGCTCCATCTCTGGAATCTCTCAGTTGCCTACAAAACAGTCCTTAAGGGCAATAGATGTGGGAGTGGGGGTGGAGAGGGGGAACTGGAGAAGATGGCCTCAGTGGAAATTGTTTTGTATTTTGTACTCTGTGTACTGCTCCTTGTTGTCCATTTTAGTAGGTAACACCACTTAGTTCCTGAGGGCCAGGGTAGACAGGGCAGGGTGAGTTGGAGTAAAGCCCCATTCTCTTTACTGCTACTCCACTCACATTAAAGTGACAGCTCCTTCTAGGAGGGTCATGCTCTCCTGTGCTTCTGACTGGAAGTGAATTCATACTTACAGTATGTTCACTTCTTTGGAGAACAGTTTGGCTATTCACCATTACAGAAATTATTGTTAACTGTTTTTTTTGGGGTTACCTCTGTTTTCTTATATGTCTGTCATAGGTTTGCAGAGTCAGATGGAAGTCAAATGGCTAGTGCCTCACCTTAAGATGGGGCAACATGCAACTGGGGAAAGGATCACCTTGGATGACAAATCGTATGGTGACCTGCCCAGTGATCATGTATAAATACCTAAGACTCTAGCCTATATAGCTGGGTAGTCTTCATATCTCCACACACAACGTAAAAGGCATCTTCTCAGTGGTCAAATGGACACAATTCCTTAAAGCACTGGTGCAGCTTAAATGCAACACAACACTAATTCATGAAATGCACCTGAATGAAATGGAGTTCCTTAAACTAAGACAGAGTTAGGTGGACTGTGTATTTGCATCTTTGTATCCTTCCCAGGAAAATGCAGGAGTAGCAATTTTGGTTAAGAAAGGGCTTCCACTGAGGATCCTGTATTCCCAATCAGACACAGAGGGGGAGACTTTCCATTATCTCCATAGAAATTGTTGCTGATATCATGCATATTGCTAATGTTTATGGGTCCATCCCCCAGCAGCAAACTTTTTTGTTCAGCTCTTTAATACCCTGATGGCTTCAAAGAAAGCCTGCTGGTGGTGGTGGTGGTTGTGGGTGGAACATAGTAGCAGTGGTCCTGACACTGATGACTTACAGTTCTATGATGTTACTCAATGGAGGAATTCTCTCAAAGATCTACTGTTACAGTAAGTAACTATTCTTTTTCTTTGTATGGGATAGAGTCACCACTGTAGAGGACAAAGAAGACATCAAGCAATCCATCTGGGTTGAGATGGGGGAAAACTGGGGTAAATGAATCACCATTTGGTGGGCTACAGGCCACTTAAAGAGCAATTTCATAGTACAGTATATATCTTACAGAATGAAGGTTTGGGACTTTTAGATGTCCCTGTATGCATTTTGTTTGCTTTGGTGGTTTCTTTTTTGTATAATTAGATTTTATTAATTAATTAAAAAGAATAGAAATGAGATGGTCCATTATGAAACAGGTAATACAGAAACAGGTAAACATTCATAGTTAGTAGCAAATAGGTTATCACAATCCAAAATCCATAATACACAGTCTGGCCTAAGAAACACCACATTACAAGTTATCCATAGATAAACTAGTAATTTTCTTGATATAACACATAAGCTTTCATTACTGACTGAGTTTAAGTGTTAAAAGTGAAAAAAGAAGTGAAGCAAAAAGGAGGGGATGAGCTATAACATCAAAGATAACCAAAGTAACCCCCAGGAACCATTCTCACCCAGGAAAAGTAGTTTTCCTTCAAGACCTTACAGGACAAAAGGTGAAATTGTCACCAACTGGAAATTAGAACATTTCCTCCAAATATCCTGACAAGTAACCTCTTTATTTAAGTAACTGTATGAAGTTTTATCCAAGTCATAAATAAAATTAACTATTTCATACCAACATTGTCTATCCAGGACCTGAGTTCAGAGCCAAGTGAGCAACCCAGTCTTTCTGAATCCATCACCACCTTTTTCAGGGCATTTTTCAACATCCTGTTCATCCTTTCTACCATCCCTGATGATTGTGGGTGGTATGGTAGATGGAATCTTTATTGTACTCCAATAATTTCACTGATGTATTTCAGTGGCTCATTAACAAAATGGGTACTTCTGTCAGATTCAAATATGTTGGGGAATTCCCATCTACTACAAACTTGGTCAAACAAGATTTTTGCAGTTGTTTGAGCAGTATTGTTTGTAGTAGGGAATGCCTCCACCCATTTTGAAAACATATCCACTATAACTAGTAGATATTTATACCCTCCTTTTGCAGTTGGGAGTGGCCCCACATAGTCAATTTGTAATGCATCCCAGGGGCCATCTGCCAACAGCAACCTATTCAATTTAGGTTTTCCTCTTTTGGGGTCTTGCTGGAGACATACAAGACAAGTATCCAATGTATCATTTATGGTGGGCTCCATTTTTGGCCACCAGTACTTATTATTGATGATCTGCAGGGTTTTGTCTTTACCACAATGGCCTGCCCATCTGTGGTTCTCTAGAACAATTTGTTGTTTCATACTATCTGGGGGCTCCCATTTGGCCTTTTTAGTATTTAGGTCCCTCCTCCACAAAACCTCTCCTTTCCTAAACAGGTGATCTTTGTTATTAGTTACCCTTTCCTTTATTTCTTTAATTTTCTCTTGAATCCATTGGTCTGTACTTTGTAGTTTACCTATATCTATCTCCTGGACCTCTTTTGGGATGGCACTACTAACAGTGGCATGTCTTATGCCTGGCCATATTTGTGATCCCCTTGCCCCCTCCTTTGCTGCTTGGTCAGCTAATTGGTTTGCAAGTTTGTGTATGTTTGGGTTTCTGGTCATGTGTGCCTTAACCTTTTGTACTTCTACTGTGTGTGGGTGTTTTTCTACTAGGTCCCAAATAGCATTAAGTAACTGCTTGTGTTGGACATCTTATCCATCTGCCTTGACCATTCCTCTTTTTCTCCACAAATGTGTCCACTCATTTAGTGAGGATTCTCCAAATTTTGAGTCAGTGCGTATGGTTATTTTTTGTCCTTCATGTCTAATGATGGCCTCATATATTGCTACTAGTTCTCCATACTGTGCTGATTTGTCTCCACCCAAAGAAAATTGCAAAGCTTTGTCTCCACTTCCATGGTGTGTTGGGGAGTATACTGCCACTCCAGTATATGGCACACCATTCACATAGTACCTTGACCCATCCACATATAGGTGTAGTGTTTGGGTAGTGTCAATTGGTAGATGACCCATGGGGGTGCTCTTCAGCACAATTGTGGGGTGCACCCTCATAGTCTGCATATTGTATAAACATAGGATGTTGTACTGACCCAAAACTGACATTGTTTTGTTGAATGGTTAGTACTCATTTTGTGGCTTTCTGATTTGATATGCCTCATAGGTCTCCTGTCAGTATGTTGTTTGGGGGTACTGTGTGTAGACTGTACTATAAGTTCTGCAAATTGTGTAATTGTTTGTGCCTGTTGTATAGCCCACACAATTGCTTTTTTTCTTCTACTTTGTCTATCTTCCTAGACAAGAAATGTATCATGTCACTTAAGTCATTCATCTGATCTGTGGTTTTGTTAACCCTTTTATCCATTTTTCCTTTTCCATTTTTGACTGTATATGGGGCCATTGGTACTTGGAGTTTCTTTTTTGTTTTGATTTTGATTGCTTCTTCTTTATCAGCTACAGCCCTTGGTAATTCAGGATAGATTTTAACTACCTTTGCCACTTGGGTTGCTATGGCTATTGTCTCATCTCTCTCTTCCTCCACTTTTTGTAGTTTTGACTTTAAATAATTTTTCTCTTCTGTATTATTATATTGGTCTTGTAACTCTTTTATTTTCCTGCGGTCTTCCTGTTGCTTATAAATTTGATTTTCTAATCTTAATTTCTCTGCCTCTTTCTCTAGTTCTTGTTTTTTTATTGTCATAAACCTAACATCCTGATCCCATCTGTTTTGTAAAGCTTTTAATAGATCCTTTTTTTCTAATACCAATGTTTTATTCCCCTCTTTTGAGCAAGCCAGTAATTATTTTACCTCCTCATGTCTTCTTTTAAGATGGTCTAAATATTGTACTGCTGCCTGTAATGCACTGGCACATTTTTCTTTCTCATTTTTGCAGCCTGCATTTCTTTCTAAAACACATTGGTTAAAATGTGGTCTTAATTGTTGATGCCTTGTAGGTTTTTCATTTGGACCTACCTTACCATATTTTTCTACATATTTATTAATTCATTCTTCCATCTTGTTTATAGTCTTTCCTGGTCTCACACACCCAGGACAAGACTCTACTCCCTCTCCCTGGGGAGGCTTTATCTTGTTTATAGTCTTCCCTGGTCTCACACACTCAGGATGAGACTCTACTCCCTCTCCCTGGGGAGGTTTTGTATACACTTAATAAGGTCTTCAGTATCACACTTACTATCTAAGTGTTTCCATTAGGTCTCTGGGCATCCCCTTTGACCTTCCATGTATCCTGTCTCATTATTAGTTTAATTACTCCTGGTCGCACAGGCAAAATGCCTTCTTCTAGTAGGCTTAAGACCTATGTCCTTACACAGTTGTCTTACTATAATTAATCATACTACTATTCTGAGACTGTTCAGGTATATTAATAATCCACCAAAAAAATAACTAAACAAATGACAAACAAAATCACCAAAACTAAACAATTCCTTTCCTTATTACAAGCCTTCATTTAGATAGTATACTAATACCTGGTCTCTTGCATTTTCCTTTGCCTTATGTGTGTTACAGTCTATCACCCATTGAGTTGATCAGACTCTCTGTGGACAGATTGCTTCAATAAGGAAAAAAAAGTTTTGCCGGTGACAAAAAAAAAAAAATCAAATGGTCATAAGTTCTTGGTGGTTTTTACCTTTGGTTCAGCCCTTTAATTGCCAGTGGCTTTAGTAATCTGAGTCATGGCCCCAAATGTAACAGGGAGACCCCAATGGGATCTCAGAGGAGGGGCTGGCTCCCTCCTCGATACTCTCTTGGACAGATTGCTTCAATAAGGAAAAAAAGTTTTGCCGGTGACAAAAAAAAATTATCGAATGGTCATAAGTTCTAGGTGGTTTTTACCTTTGGTTCGGCCCTTTAATTGCCAGTGGCTTTAGTAATCCAAGTCACGGCCCCAAATGTAACAGGGAGACCTCAATGGGATCCCGGAGGAGGGACTGGCTCCCTCCTCAATACTCTCTATTAAACCACTTAGATATATGCTCACAGACCACATGGAGAATGGAGAAGATTTCATGAAGCTTTACTTGGTCAGGATACAAAATTTAAGGTGGTACAAAAAGTTGTAGCTTCAGTTACAAAAATAAAAAGCCATTCTGTTTTAGGCAGAACTTACAAAGCTTTATATACAATTGAAAAAATACAGAGGATGTACATCCTGTCTCCAAACAAGGCAATATTGGTATCTTAGCTCTGTAATGGGAGAATTTACATCTGCATATCCTGTAGTAAGCATGAGCTAAATGATGTAAATTTGGTGACCGAAATGAATGCAAAAAAATGGAATAAATGTAATAAATGCCAATCCCCACAAGATGGCAGCATTGTATAACTAATGACAGTCTGCTTTTAAATTCTCCACTGACATACATGCACATAAGGCTTAACATATACATAGCTGGTTTTGTTATAAAAACGTAACTGTGCCCTTTTTCCTATTATACGTAAAACATAAAAATTGCATTACAGTTCAAACTATAGCATTAACAAGACATACTTACTCTAAAGCAAGTACAGGATATATGGTTCAAATTATATAATATCTTAACAGACAGCTACAAAGAAATGCAACATACTTTATAACCGTATATGTACTCTTTTCCTTAGCAAGCTGCTGTCACATTCTGATAGGTCACTGGGTAACTATGATAAGTAAGAGCTATGACAAATATAACACATAACATTTATAAAAAATGCCTACATCATTTTGGGGAAATGCAGCACATAAGTTTTGTTTTGTCCACCATTTCATACACATAAGTTTTGTTTTTAACCACCATTTTGTAATATATCTGTATTGTGACTGTGTTGTGTATACATACCTTTTTATACTCTCATCTCTCTGTGTATTTGCTCATGCACCCACTTACTGGCTTTATCAGATTGTACTTGGGGTTTTGTAGCCTGTCCCCTGCCAACTATTAAAATTTGTGCAAAGACACATATTATAGTAAAATCACTCTTTACACTAGGAGGGGGGAGGAGGTTCTCCATCTTGGATCGTCCTCATAACCCTTAACAACAAAGGACATAAAACTTCTTGTAACTCTGTCACTTTATAAAAATCCAGAAGGAACCCATCCACCACAGGACTCTACCCTGAGATTGCTTTCTGCATAACCATACTTTATTCATTAGAAGAGATTGGAAGTAGCAAAGAGGTAGCTTGTTGGGTAGTTAAGTTTGGCAGCTGTGCTTGACTCAAAAAAAAATGGATTTTATCCTAAGGTAGCTGAGTTTTCTCCTCAGAGTAAAGGAAAAGATAAAAAGGTTGGCAGATAGATAAAATATCTTCCCCACTATGGGTAAGTTTACCTGCCATAGGGTTATGTAGCTTAAGAATGGCAGCCATTGCTCACTGAGATCTAAGGCATTTAGCAAAATACTTAACTCCTTTTACCCCACCTAAGTAAAAATGCTTCCAAAAATAATAGAGTGCATGCTCTGTATTCTGATCAATACATTTCTGCAATTCAGCTTTATCAGTTCACAATTAAGAACAGCCTTATCCCCCTGCATTAAAGCAGATTGTAAAGTTTGAACTTCCGTATACAAATCCTTCAATTTTTTCTCTCATTCACTTAGCTTCACCGAAGCATAGGCAATGAGCTTTCCTCAAAGGTCTGATTTCAATGCATCCCACAGTATAAACTCTGAGAATTCACCATTGTTGTTGACCTCCAAATACACCATTACCTGATCCACCAAGTTGGTCACTAGAGAGGGGTCCCTCAATCTAGTCAGGTGGAGACACCAGAAGGAATGACGGGCAGCCTTATGAAGTCTAATATGTACTATTACCAGCGAGTGATCCAAAAGATGAATCTGGCCTAATTCTATCCGACTAACATCCCCTAAATGTTCCACAGTAGAGAAAAAGTAATCGAGTCTTGAGGAGCTGCCATAGCATGCTGAATAATGGGTATAAGCCCATTCTTTAGGATGAACACAATGCCAGACATCCACCAGAACTAAGTGTTGGCATGTACGACGAACATATTTGGATGTATTAGAGTAATGGTGACCTTTCAACTGGAAGGCATCTGAATCAGGGTTCAAGGTTAAATTTAGGCCACTGTCATAGTAATCTGCCTTTTAAGTGTAACAAAATAAGTGTAAAGATGTGAGAAAACAGATTTATTTGAGGCCAGAGGGAAATACGTGTTAATCAAAGTGCTCTCCTGGCCACGAAGCAACCCACTAACTATTACATATCTACCTTCTGGATCAATTGCTTTGTTAATAACTTCTAAAGATAACTGCTTCTGGCATAAAAGGCATGAGAGGCATAAAACATCTGCCCAAAACCTAACTTCAAAAACTTCTCATGCTCAGCTGAAGTTTAATGAGTTTCTTGAAAAAACTATTTTATCAGCTTATTGCTGGCAACAATATTGCAATAGCCAAAACTCTTCACAGGGCTGGAGACACCATTGACATTACATGAAATTAGCTTAAGGCTTTGTGCCATAAATCCATCTTAATTAACCTATAAGTAAACTGGAATAAATCTAATCCACCCCCTAAAATTAAACCAACACTGACTTGAGAAGGGGTTCTTAAAAAAAGCATTAAGAATCACTTATCCACCTTCCAAGTTCTGAATGGGCAAATTAAACAGTAACCCAGGTATCTACCAACAGAATACCAAAATGCCCAAAGGGGAGGGTACCTTGTAGAATACAGCCTACTCCCCCAAAGATCCCCCTGCAAACAAGCTGAAAACTCTACATACACCATCAACAAAACATCAGCAGTTGATATGAATTATAATTGATTAAAGTATAGGAAAAACAGATGCAAACATAGTAACTATAACTTCAATATTCAGGTTAATAGATGAGAATGTTGTATAAAAAGAAAAAAATGCCAGAGAGATCTTTACAAAATACAATGCAAATAAACCATGCTATCTTAGCCAGAGTACCCAATTGAAAGACAATAGCATAGAACCTCTGACATAAAATAAATATCTCAATGGACCACCCCCCAATACAAAAAGAAAATCCCATTTAGAGAAGTCTAATGAAAAAGAATCTCTGCCAGTGGGGAAGGTAATAAATGGAATAGTTAATAAAAATAACCTTAACCTATCTAACATGACAATGAAATAGTCCTAATACTCTAACTTGCTATGCAAACTAAACTCAAAAATTGTAAGAAGCCTAACTTTTATGGAATGCCACCCACAATTGTTGAGAAATGGATTCAAACTTGTCTTCGAAAGAGCAAAAGATATACCACCCAAAATAAAATCTCAGTAAGTAACCATTCATCATCAACAGTAACAAAGGAAATAGTCTGCCCAGTGGGCAGAGGTTTAACCAACAGATATTAATTGAAGAAATATAATAACCATTCTTTAATTCATTTGAGCTTCCAAGATAGGGAGCCTGATGTATTATGTGGTTCTAGGGTAGCGCTTTACAGTGACTAAGTGCTACTGTGGAATATGAGATGGTTGAAATATCCCCAGGTTCAGTAAGAAACAAAGGAACATTGTAGGTATGGACTAATATGGGTCTTGGTCCTGTCTGACTAAAGCCATCTAAAAAAATATAGTAGAAAAACACAGAACAGGGCTAACCTGTATGTCATTATCATTTAAAATTCCCCTCTGCCCCATTTTAGAAAATCAGAATGTGAACAGTAAACTCTGAGAAAGAACAAGTGGACTTATCCCTTACCACTAATTTTTGTCAGGACAAATAAGAAAATGAAAGTTAAGAACTTCCTAATGCTGCCTCTCCCCGATTCCAGTCATTTACCCCCAAGCCAAATTCCTGAATCTAAAGAATGTATTCCCCCCATGCCAAGTGTTATAATTACCCTGGTAGTAAACTGAGGCCAGAAATAAGCATTATGCTGCAAATAGAACGAGCACTCGCTCATTCTAAGACCTCCCTCTCCCCCTTTCTCAGAAAAGCATATAGTTCAACTTACATTTGCTCTTTGAACCAGCATCATATAAGTTGCTTTGAAGCAAGATTCCCAACAATGTTTTCTGTCTGAAGCTGCACCTTGCTATGAAGCAAGAATTACTATTGCAAAGATTCAGGAGCAAAATCTATTTTTCGTATTGCCCAATTTCTGAGAAGTGAGCATCCTCCCCCCCTTGTATGGCTGAGACCAATAATGAACATCATGCTACAAAGGGAAAAAACATCCTCCCTTATGAAACCTCCCTTTCCACTGATAAACAGTGCGGCACAACAGTGCAGCTGTTAATTGTGCTTCAAACCAGCTTCAAATAAATTGCTTTAAAGGAAGACTTCCGACAGTATTTTCTTTCCATGATACACCATAGTAGCTGAATGAAATTGCCATTTCAAAGATTCGGGAGCAAAGAACCATCTTCAATGCAAAGAAACCGCCATCTTCTTCAGCTGAAATGTGCAAAGAGGCTAAAAAGAAGTAAAAAGAAAAAAATATATATTATTCAGAAAATAGAGAAACACTGGAGGGATGAGAGACAATGAAATACCAGGGAAAAGCAATACTTAAATGAAAAAACCTGAAATACCAAAATACAGATTGAGCTAATAGCTTAAATCCAAAAAATTATAAAGAATAAAAGGAAGGGAGGGGAACATAAAAGAAAAACAAAAGAAAAAAACTACTGAAAGACAAAGACAAAGACATGGAAGGAAAAAGACTAAAATAAGAAAAAGTAAATAAACTCAAATAGAAAACTGTGAATACCATATCCCTTCACCACAATTAAGTTCCGTAGACATTTAGTAAATCTGATAAACCAGTTTTTCAGAATACCAATCTCATTAAATTCTTTGGGGTCCGATGGAACTGAGAAGAAAACAACTCTTCTCTTAGATAAACAATTAAAGAGAAGAAAAGTCTCTGATGTTTGAGGTAGAATCCTCCATGCTATAAGCTTGCAACATGGACTGAATTTCTTGTAATGAAGCTTCCATATGTCTCTTTTTGCTAGATGAAGAGGCTTGGGACCATTTATCTTTTTGCAAGAAACTCGTGTTGCTCACTTCTGCCATTTCCACCAATTCTTCAGGAGGAAGAAGTTTCCTAGCTGTTAGCTCCTGGGCTGTAGATTCTGGCTTGTCGAATATCTTGTTTCAATCAGGAAAATTAATTCTAATTCAGGCGGGATACGGAGTTGAAAGTTTTATTTTATGGTCTTGAAGAGTTCTGAATATTGGGGTATAGGCTCTATGCGTCATCTGCAAGGCTGAGGAATAGTCATTGTCAAAACAAATTTGGGTGCCCTTATACTATAACAGGCCACTGCGACATGCCCATTGCAGCAACTCTTGTTATGTAACAAAGTTAAAGAAATGGAGCACAACTGACCTTGGTCACTGATCTGAGGAGTTGGGCTTCTGGCTCAGAGATCTGTTGGTCACTTTATTGAGAGGGGAATCAAGTCAGAAACCTTCAAGATAGATGCCAGAAAAGTCTGTATAAAAGGTATCATATCACTGACCCCTCTGCCCCCTCTGGAACCCCATAAATCCTTAAGCTATTCCTTCTGGAGAAATTCTGCAAATCCTCACATCACTCCGTTAACATGTGGCAGTCTTGCAAAACCCACCCTAGGATGCACTCAAGATGGTCTAATCAAGAGTTGGAATTGGAGGCATGGGCCATTAACTCAGTTACCTTGCCCGCTAAGGACTGTATGGAAGTTCAGAGCTACTCGAATAATGCACTGCAGGTCTCCAAGCAAAATTCTTTTAATTCTTGCAATGTGGCAAGGACATTGAGGCCAAAGGCAGGCTGCTGTGAGGCTCTGAACTCAGCCATGCTGTCTAGAAGATCTTTCATCAGTGGTGCAGTTACCATTTCCATGGTAAGAGATGTGGCAGGGGTGAGTTGCTTTCCCTTTTCAGATTTGCTCATGTATTACCAGTAAGTCTCAGAGTAGAATGGCAGATTTTAGACAATGAAACACCAAATGGTGAGGCAAAAACTGATGGCTCATCTCGGAACAATTATGTTAAGCAGCCATACCCAATAAGAGCAGAACCAGAAGTCCCAAGTATCTGTTTTAATGTAGTTAATCATTAATTACTTTCATCAGGGTAATCACACTGTAGTTACATGTGTGTTGCATGCATCAACAGTACATTGCTGATGCAATGGATCACAGTATGGTTACACTATAATTACAGTGTAGTTAACACTGACACTTAAAGTGTAACCATTTCTATTTATTTTCGTTTTCATAATTTTATTTCTATTTTGCCAACCACTAGTAAAAAAATAATTCAATGGAATCCTTGGATTACAAAGTCAAAAAAGCTTTACTGGCAAGGCTGACAGTGCATTTTAATGGGAAACTGCAAATCTGTTTTCAAATTTGTATAGAGAAATAACACTTCCTAACCATAATATTATACATTTAATAAAAATATGTGATTTTTCATGACCTGTGATTTTTTTTTTATTTAGCAGTGCATATTTTTTCCCCAACTGATTTTATTTGGGAAGAAGAAAAGAAAAGTCAATTACTGTTTTAAAAATGTAAAATCATACAGCTGGTAAACGATAGTGCAAACCTTAATGGCAAATTTCATCGCTAAAAGAAGCATCTATTTCTTTTGAAAAAGAAACATGCTATCTTTAGTTTCTCATTGAAATACATTGGACTCCTAAGTAGTTGCAGTTTCTAACATCATAAAAACAGAATTCTGTTTAATTATTTTTTTAATAACAGTGGGGTCTAGTCACAAAAGTCTATGCACCACTTATGTAGGCATGCCTCTGACTGAAAGATACACATTGAGGTCCAGTGTACCCCTGGCAGCATTCACTACTGGAGTGCAAGCCCCTTGTATACTGAAGCCCCTGGCCCACTGTGCAGCTACATGCCATGGGTGGCAAGGGGCATGCCTGCACTCTGCACCATTCACTAAGGTGCCACGTGTCAGGCCGGGGGCTGCAGGTTACATGATGGGGGACCCTGCTGTAACTTTTATGTGACCCCCCAACAGATACCAGCTGGGTGTGGTGGCAGCAGGACCCCCCTGCATACTGCTGCCATAGCTCACTGGGCTGCCAGGGATGGTGGGGGGAAGCAATTCAGACAGTCACCCATCAGACTCCACATCCTGGGGTCTATGCCTTTTCATGATGCCCTGCATCTGCATGGCAGGTGATCCACTTTGGGACCCAGGATGGGCATCTGATTGGAAGCCCAATGGCTTTCCTTGATCCACCACCACTCAGCCAGAGTTCACACCCATGCAGCTGCATTTGGGGGGAGGATGTGGGGATGTGGACAGGTGGCTGGCAATGGTGAATACTAGATAGTGCATGCCTATCCCAGGGTGCAGAACTTGGTGGGGTCTGTACATGTGAATCACACGTACATCCCGAACATTTGTAAATAGGGCTCAGTGTGACTAGTAAAGGCAAAAACTCACTTATTTCACTGCAAAAACAAATATTTTAATATAAAAGTAGAAAGTAATTGCTAATACAGTAAAACACAATTAATAAACTAGCCAACTGTATATTCATTAGAAGTGAGCACCTGCTCTTTAACAGCTATGGGAAGCATAATGCCCACCTGGCTAAAGAAATTATGAGAACAGCCCAATTAAACACTGTAGTGATCCTAGGGACTTCAGTCTCCTGAGCATGATGTAGAGCCTTGTCAGAGCTAATGGCAGGGTGAGACAGAGGTTATACCCAACTTTAAGGGCTGCTTCCTATAGCAACATGTCCAACAGTGGAATAGGCTTACAAATCTTAAACTTGTTCTCAGCAGTGGGGATTGGATGATCTTAAGTGTGAACATCAAGAAATTGATAGAAGACAATGTCCATACCCATACTGCTGTTTTGACCTGGTTGCCTCACATATTGCTGCATGGGTCATGGCTCCCTTGATGCTATGGGTCAAAAAGTCTTTAATAGCCTATAAAATGAATTCTCTATGGGCACTGTCCTTAAACAATGTGGGACATAGCACCACTGTTAGGTTGTCGGCTACTTCTGTCTCCCCCCAAAGTGAGGGTCAGGGGAGCATGGTCAGTGACTAGCATGGACTAGTGTGCCATATAGGAATCTCTATTAAGCAGATGAGAGAAGACTAACACTCTGTTTGGTCTGGCATATGAATGGTGTGTGTCTGAATGCAAACTATACTTGTGGCATGAAGAATTCCAGTGTCAGCAGGGATTTAAAATAGAAAAAATATCATTTAAAGAAAATTTGCCATTAAACAAGTGATCAAAACGTAATGATGTCATTGATTATGTTCTGATTAAGGGAATACTGTATTGGGTGCTGTTCACGGTTGCATGGCAAGAAATCTGAATTTAAAGAGTAGCATGCCGTCAATTGGCTTGAAGGAATTTCACATTTACTCAGTTATTGATTTCAGAAGCAAACCATCTGCACAGGTGAGAAAATGAAGACATTCACCTTGATCATGATTTGTGCTTGAAGAACACTTCACAAAACAGCAGTACAAAGACTGTCTCAAAGCAATCCACATGATCCCTGGAGACTAGGATGAAAAGGGGGGCAATGATAGTACCTGCCATTTCATAAGGTGGATTAACCGGTAACTAGGTGAGTGTGGGAATGATTAAGATTGGTACATCAAGGTAATATGATCCCTGAAGACTAGGACGGAAAGGGGGACTATGATAGTACCTGCCATTTTGTAACGGGGATTAACTTATAACTAGGTGAATGTGGGAACTATTCAGATTGGTACATCAAGGCAATATGGACATGAAGGGAAACTTGGAGGTAGATTGGGAGGTACTGTATATTTAACAAAGAGGGGGGTGGATCCATTAAAATCTACTCACAATTAGGAGGTTTAAGAGGTACATCAGGAAGTCTATTAAACAGAGGGTGGTGAATCCATTGAAAAATCATACTGGCATCGGATAGTGGATCCATTGAAAAATTGGCCAGATGATGCAGTGAGAACAATTAATTGTTCCACACAGAGATGCAGCAAATTTAAATTTCGGCAGTGAAGTCATGGCGAACCGGCAGATTTTGCCACGCAGAGTAATCTGCAAAATTTCCCACATTTGTTGAAATTTCAACTGTGGAAAGCAAAAGTTTGCTTACTAAGGCAAAATATTGCCGTAATTTCACTGTTCCATGAACAAAATTTCACATTTCAGTCAGTGAAATGGGTGAAATTCATGGATTACTCTGTGTAGCAAAGTTTTGTCACTTCGTCCACCACTAGTTCCAAGCAGAGAGATGCATGCAAGGGCAAAAAAAACAGGCATTGTATGATGGATACATTGAAAAATATGCCAGGTTATGCAGTGATAACAATTAGTTGTTCCAAGCAGAGACACATGGAAGGGTGCCAAAACCAGGGTGGAGGATGGTGAGTGCTAGGAACCAGGAGAGACAGTGTGTGCCAGAGTTGATGGGGAATTCTGTCAAACTAGATGACCACGCTCTACTACCAATCTGTTTGCATGCTTTTTAAAATTATTTATTTTTACTGCAGAAGCCCAATGTGCATGTGCAATGACAAACACAATGGTAGATCTGGAACATCAGTATCCTTGCTCTTGAACAAATATATGCACATTCTGTAATTATTTACTTACAGTAATAAGAATGTAGAGATAAGCAGGATACAATGGGCTGTATGTATACTTGTTTGCATTTCAAGTAACATGCAGGAAATTTTTATGCAGATATAGAAGTCTGAGACTGACCAAATATCGTCATTTTCAGTTTAGTTTTAAAGTGTTATATTTTGGTCATTCCCTTAGTCACATTTCTACATTTTGGCAGATCGAGGTCTGCGATAACACCCTTGAAGAAGAAAAAGTTTAACATCCTTCAAAAATACTGAAAAAGGTATGAGAACATAGGATTTATGTATGGACTTGCCATGACTTTGGACACAGTAGGAGAGCACTGTTTTATTTTCTTAATACTGGATCATTTCTTGGGAGATGCAAAGTCACTTTGAGGTATGGGTTACTGCCTGATAACAGCACTTCTTACTCAAAGAACATTTCCAGTTGCAAAAGGTATCACTCTAGCCATGTATAATAGATCACAAAACCTGCCATCATGGTGCTGAAATCAGCCAAAACACTTTTCTTTATTATTGATGCATTATTTATATGGATCTTGGACAATGCTTCACAAGATAAGGCTGTGTCATGATGCAGGTTTTCGGACATTATTTGTGTACCAGTTGAAGGCAAAATGTACTCCATACTTTTCAAGCCTATAAATGACTACATATTTAAGGTTAAAAATACTGCTTCTGACTGGGATGAGACTGTTAAGTGAGTTGTAATGTTAAATGTCACTTAACAGTAAAAGCCCAGTCCTAAGCAATATTTTTAACCTTACATATCCATTTGGTAGCAATAATTGTAACCTTAAATATATATGAATCATATGTGAGCAGTAAAGTATACTGATAAAAAGCAGTCCATGACCATCATCCAGACTGCTAAGACTGCTATGTAAACTGCTATCTGAGGCTTCTAATTTAAATATTTCATGCTATAGGCAGGCTAACTTAAGGCTTTGGACTGTGAAGACTATCAAGATAATACGATCATTTTTAGTATGGCAAAACAGTATGAAGGCCATTTTCATGCTAATATACTGCTAAGGTGAAAATAAACTGCTATTTGAAGGTTAAGTGAATGTCTTCCATTTGGGTAAGGACATATATATAGCTTCCATGACTACCACAAACCTTATATTAAGCAACTGGAAAGTCCCAAATACTGATAAAAAAATTCCCTGGGAAGTATGGAAATTTAATTTTCTTAATACACTGTTTTACAAATATTTTCTTTACTGATTACTGTTTATATTGTGTGTTTATACTGGGATTAGAACAGTAGAAGGCTATACAGCCCATTTCAACTGTTCCTCACATCAGTGGGACCATTTGGAGCCATTCTCTGATAGCCACTTATCTAATTCAACTTTGAAAGTAGATACTGATACACAATGTACTATATCCATTGGCAGGATATTCCATAATCCTCCAGTTCTTTGATTCATGAAAATATTTTTAACTATTTGTAACAACATTTTTTATTGTTTTCCAACAAATACAGAGATACAAAATGGAGGAAGAAGCAGATCAAAAACTCATTGACAATACAGTGTTACTGTACTTAACACCCAAGGGAAACAAAATGGGGAAGAGAGGGGAGGAAACAGGGATGGGGGAGACAAATAAGGAAGGGAAAGAGGGAAGAGATAAAGGGCATGGGATGAAATAACTAGTGGGGATAGCAAAGTGAATTAATACAAGGTTCATAACTAGCAATCTCCTAGGAAAAATTAATAATTGTAAAATAAGGTAATATAATTAACTATAGCAGCAGTAACTTCATATCTGACAGGCTGTCATTCCTATCCAGAGATGTTGACCTCAGAAAGTGTATCACTGAGATGGGACCATTTAGAGAGCTGTGATGACCCGCCAAGCTCCCTCCGGGGTCTCAAGGGGGGGAAATTAGGCACCTTAAAAGTACTAGAGCCTAATCTGTGTCTTCACAAGGCCATATGCCCAGCAGAGATTTCCTATGGGGAGAACAACCCACCCAGCTTGTATAATATTATGGAATATACATAGCTATATCAGCTGGTGGAAAGAAAAGTCAACCAATACCCTCCTGGGGGATGTTTGAGTTCTGGAGCATCAGGAAATTAAGGTAAAGGGTCCAACATTAATTGAATTTGGACATTTAGTACTTCTGCAGGTGTGAAATCCTGTCCAATTTGGCTAAATAGGAAAGAGATACTAGCACCTCCATCACTGTAGGCATCAGAGGTGACCTCCATTTGCATAGTAGAGTTCTTTTAGTTTGGACCGAGATCAATGCCAGCCATCTAATCTCATGAGGGGTCATTTGTGGGAGCTCCATTTGGATACCCAAGATGTAAAAAAGTGGACTAAAAGGGAGCTTCTTATCTAACACTTTGCATGCAGAATCATGGATGCCTTGCCACAGGGATTTCAAATGCGGACAAGATCACAGTATATGTTGAATATCCGCGCCTGAGCCCTGACATCTCCAGCAAGAGTTGGACTTCAGAATCTTAGCCGTATAAAGCACAGCTGTTGATTTATACCAAGAGTGGGCTATTTTGTTCTGTATTTATCTAGACCTAGCATCCATTAGCCATTTATAGGTATCTTTCCAGGACTGTTCCCAGGATATAGAGGAGACAGGAGTCTGGAGCATCTTTTCCCACTTGAGTCTCACCCTCTCAGAATATTGGGGAAGGGTATCTCTTAATTTAGCATAGATGCACCCTGCTAGGCCCATCAGATGTTGTATCCAGATAAATAGCTCTGAGCTGTGTGTTTGAGGTTTCAAAGGGTGCAATATATACCTGAGTGCTGCCCTGAGCTGAAGATTCTTCCAAAAGTCTGTACGAGAAAAGTTCCAGATACGCTGAAGGGACTGAAATGTATAGAGGGTCTTAAAAGTGGGGTCTAGCAGGTCTTTTAGTATGAGAATACCCTTGTCTGTCCAGGATTTCTAATATACCCAATGTGCATCAATAGTAATATCTGGATTAAACCATAGAGGGGTATAGGACAGGGGAAGAGGAGTCTGGTTCAATCTTTTGTGGACACCCAGCCAGTTGGATATGGCTGCCTCAACAGATGGAGACGTATAAGGGGACATACCTCTGTCAGAGGGGGCTAGCTCTATGAGCCCTGTGGGGCATCAGAAGGGATGAGAAATGTACTGACTCAGTAATATCAAGCTCTATACATACCCATTGTGGGGATAATAATGTTAGGGGATGCAGCCCTTTAACCGTTTGTGCCAAAAGGAATGCCTGGCAGTATCCTTCTACCCATGGAAGGCTCCACCCTCTCTTGCTCCAATGAGCTCTCAGTTGGGCACGGCTAAATCGGGCTTTGTTGCCTTCCCATAGTAAATCTCCAATAAGCCTATCCAAAGCCAGATACCATTGTTTAGGGAGTGAAATAGGTATATGAATTAGCAGATAAAAAAATCTTGTGAGCAGAAACCATTTTAATTGCAGCAATTTTGCCTGCCAGCATCATTTGAAGAGATTTTCATCTATCTAACTCTGTTTTTAGAGAGCTAAGAAGGGGTTGAATGTTTGTCTGCCAGAAAGTATCTAAAGAGGATGTGAGCTTAATACCCAGATATATGATCACCTTAGGTGCCCACATAAGGCCTACGGTCTGAGCTATCTCTTGTGAACATTTCCCATTCAGGGGGAATACCTCCATCTTGGCCTGATTCAGTTTCAGTCCTGAATACTGGGAAAATAAATCCAACAACTCCAATAATGGAGGAGCGTATCTTTGCAGGTCTACCAAGGGAAGAAGCAAATTGTCAGTGTACATAAGGGAAGTGTATTCTGTATTACCCACTTTGATACCATTAATACCTGGGTGACTACGGAGTGTCAGAGCTAGAGGCTCCACTGCCAAAACAAAAAGAAGGGGGACAATGGGCAGCCTTACCTTGTTCCCCATTCAAGGTGAATAGGGCCAGAGAGTATGGCATTTGTGTTAACTCTAGCTGAGGGAAATGTGTAAATCGCTTGAATTCTTGACAGGAATTTTGGACCAACTCCAAATGATGCCAAAGCCAAATATAAATAGTTCCACTCAGTGGAGTTGAAAGCTTTTTCAAAATCCACTGTGACTGCTGCAGCAGTGGTAGGAAGATATTTGCGATGTGCATGAGATTTATTAATGTCCTTAAGTGATCAGAGCTGTGTCGCCTGGGGATAAAACCCACTTGGGATGGATGTATGAGACTTGGCAGGAGGGGATTTAGCCTGGTTGCTAAGATTTTGGCATAAAGCTTACTATCAATATTAATCACAGATATCGGTCAATAATTGCTTGGCTTGGTGGGGTCCTTACCTTTTTTAGGGGTGAGCACAATAGTTGCCTCTCTTAGTGAGGGAGGAAGAGCACCTCTGAGCTCAATATATTGAAATACTACTGCTAACAGGGGCATGAGAGTGGGTGCTAGAGCCTGGTAAAAATCTGCAGTATATCCATCGTTTCTAGGGGATTGCCCAGCTTGAGGGACTTAATCGCAGTACTAACCTCCTCTGCGGATATTGGGGGCTTGAGTAACTGAGCTTGTTGGTCAGTATGTTTGGGGAGCTGACAGGACTGGAGGAAGGGCTGTATCTCCTTCTTCAGATGGGCATGAGTGGAAGTGTATAATTTCTTATAATAGGTGGCCATTATATCATTTATTGCCTTGGGGGCAGTGGTCAGAGTTCCACATATGTCTGAAAGGCCAGCAATATATGTACTAGCTTGCAATTTACAAAGCTGATAAGCAAGTATCTTGGCGCTTTATCTCCACCTTCCCAAAAAGAGTGTTGTAAATGTAATATGACTATTTCAGCCTTTCTATTAAGGAGCTGATTAATCTCAAACCTCAGATTTAGAACAACTTTACCTATTGGGGAATTCGGAGTGGGGGAGGGTGTGGCCTTAAAAAGGCTTTCCACTTCTTTCAATTTCTGTTCTAGAGATGCTAGATGTAGTTCCTGCTCCCTTCTTTTTGCTGCTGCAAATCCCATTATATTACCATGCATGGTGGCCTTAAAGTCTTCCCATGTGTTACCAACAGATGTGTCAGCTATCGGGTTGTGGGCTAGGAAAAGGGCAGCTTCATTCTGAGCCCGTGGGATAAAATCGGGGTCCCTAATTAGTACAGGGTCTGACCTCCAGTGATGAGATGAGGGATGGTTAATGTCCCATTGCATTAAAAGTTGAACTGGGGCATGGTCTGAAATTAGGGAGAATGGTAGCATCTAGAGATTTAGCTATAACTGCTGAGGAGCCCAACCAAAAGTCCAATCTGCTGTAGGAGGTGTTGGGCTCTGAGTGAAAAGTATAATCTCTAGTTCTGGGGTGAAAAAGTCTCCAAATATCTGATAGCCCTTGATCCAAAATCATTTGATGAAGAGCATTTATACATCTAATGTGTTTCTCTTTGCTTCCATCTTTCCTGTCCAGAGATGGAACTAGTGAGAGGTTAAAATCTCCTCCAATGAGGAGGGGGCAGGAAGGAGGGGGTAAATTCCAAAATAGCCCATGTTATATCATGAAAAAACTGTGGCGTATCTTCATTTGGAGTGTAAAGGTTACAGAGAGTGATAGGTCCTGAGGGGGTATTGTAGGTTCCTAAAACCTACCTACCATCAGCACTAGATAATGTCTTAGAGAGGGTCCAAGGCAAAGATTTATGAATTAAAATTATTACTCCGCATTTTCTAGTAGTGGCATGGGAAGATATTTGTGGTCCTACCCAGTCCTTAATCAGACAAGTGTGGTCCTCTCCTGAGAGTTTTGTTTCCTGAAGAAACGCCACCTGAGATTTAAGACGCTTCAAATGGGTTAAAGCATTTTTCCTTTTGACAGGGGAATTTTAGCCCCGTACATTCCAAGTGTGTATTAATAAGTCTGTCATACTATCCCACTCAAGCAGCTAGTTAAAGGGTGTTAACTGTGGGGGGGGGATATAAAGATTCAACGGGGTGACTGTACTATGTATGTCCACTAGGGTGAGACAAAACCTAAAGAGACTGAGGGTATAAACCCAAAAGGGTAACTTCCCTCATGGCAAAAGTTAGAGCACCTAGCACACCGTAAGCCTAATGTGAGATCCCACACTGCATTTCTCTATCTAAAACAACTCTGTACACACAAAAAAAGAAAATTAATCAGAAGAAAATCAATCAGAACTTATCCTATAATAAGAATGGTGAGGGGCTTATCCAGCTGAAAACAGAAAATGGAAAACCCTCTCACTTCTGTGGGGCCTGTGGCCAAAACCACCAGCTCTAGGCCAAACCCACCAAATGCTAGGGTAACTAACAAGAACACTTAATGTACTGTTAGACTGTAAACAATGTACAAATATTGACAGCTAAACCCCAGAGCAGGAGTTATCCCAGAAGCTTTTACTCAGTTGGGGAGAGGGAGAAATGTGTATATCTGGACAATAGGTGCTTTCCACTATGTAACTGGTATTAAGCTCAAGAATGAAAGGGAGCTGTTACCAAACAGATACGCATATTTAACTAAACAATAATGTAATGATCAGCTTCAACTGTCTATATTGACGGGTTGGCTGAGCTATAACCCTGGCAGTGCAGGTTCAGAGAGGGACCCATAGCCTCCATGAAAAGAGCATTAACAAAGATGCAAATGTGTCTGAAGATAAACAGCATATTAAACATATTCATAAACTCTTACACGCTTTAACTCTCGAGCCAAGTGCACCACATATATACAACAGAGGATCTCTGAGGTAAAGTGTCTGTCAAAGGGGGGGTATCCTCAGATGGCCTGGCAAGTAAACAGAGCAGCCTAGCATGAGGTAATGGGACCCCAATCGGGGATAACTGTTTAGTAACAGTAGCTCCATTTAGACCCCTAAAGCAATACCCTCTAGTGAGCGATGACATCCTCTCCAATGCCCCCAGACACAAACCTTGGGTACTTATCTGAGAACCATCTCTTGGTTTGTTGTTCAAGTTGAGTTAATGTCCTCAGGTGGTTGCACTGTAGATTCAAGGCCTGGCGGTGTGGCGGAGGCTGCTGGTTTCAGTTCTATGTCCTGCAACGGGAAAACAGCCTCAACTTCCTTGGCCCAAGAAGTCTCAGTGCCCACCAAGCCTCATCCTTTACATTCATCAGTTAAAAGTTCCATAGAGCTTGGTAGATCATCCTTCTGATGCGATTCAAGCAGCTCAAATCTGTTCTTTGAAAAGTAAGGGCTGGTATACACAATTTCCTGGCCTTCTGCTCTGCCAACACTCTGTTCGATACCAGTCTCATCTCGTCTGCGCCCTTGCAAGCGATCTCTCTTAAGAGTGTGGGGATTGTGGAGGCCTCTTCTGAACTTTGGGGTTCCTGGACTCCAGCCCATTCTTGAAAGACCAGGAGGTGCCAGACCCCGGGGCATCCGGGGAATCGGGCTTCTGAGAGGGGTTCCTTGGAGCTTGGTCATTAGAGTGAGTCAGACCAGCAGTATGGGATTCTGAGGAGCCAGAGATAGGCCAGATCACTGAAATATAATCAAGTGCAGCCTCGGGAGTGGCAAATTGATGTGAAATTCTGCTCACTGTGATTTTCAATATAGTCAGATACCAGAGATCAAAGGGTATTTGCTATTCGTGTAATCTATGGTGTATTTCTGTGAAGGCTCTTCGTTTATTTGCAAGTTCCTTTGTAAAGTCCTGAAAAATCACGATACAATTACCTCTCCATTGTAGTGCCCCAAGCTCCCTTGCTTGCCCCTCTATAGCTTCTTTTACAGCAAAATTTAATAGTCTGGCTATAATGGGCCTCGGCTTGTCTCCCACCGATGGTTTGGGTTGAAGTAACCTGTGCACCCTTCTATCATTATCCTAGTGGCCTGGGGAGATCCAGTACTGCCAAAACTGTTTGGAGAAAATGAATGGTCTTGCCTTCCTCACAACCTCAAGGAAATCACAGGAACACATAAGTTATTCTGCTGCCCTTATTCCAAAAGATCATCGAGTTTGTCTTGTAGAGGCGATAATTTGTGCAACTTGATTCCTTAGAGGGGCGCAATGACCTTGGATCACATTGTCTTGTGCCAATGCCTTTTGTTCTACTCAGTCTAGTCGGGCGTAAGTCTGTTCAATTGACACTGCAGTTGTATTAGAAGCCAGAGTTAAAGCATTGATACTAGTAATAATGGATGTGAACATTTCTCTGACCAACAGGTCCTCAGTCTCCTTTCTTGAGTGTACCATTAGGCCTGTAGCACAAGCAGCTCAGTGGAAGACAAACAGTAATCGCAACTTCCCGACGTCTGATCAGGCTCTTGGTCGGTACTGAAGCTGCTCAAGTGCTAAATCTCGAGAGTGCCTGGGGGAGAGTGACTTCAAGATGGATTTTTAATAGATTTTGGCTCTGGGGTTGTAGCAGTGAATTTTTAAGTCGCCATCTTGTCTGCAGGTTGGCCACACCCCCATTTTCAACTGTTTGAATTAGATTTAAATGTATATGCAAGAACACTATTTTTCAGAGAATAATTAAATGTTCTTAAAGATTTCCCTCAAGAAATCTAAAATAATACTCTTTTTCAATATGTACTGTATTTATGTATTGCATGGAAATAGTTATGCAAAATGTAACATATGTATTCCCACATTCATATGAAAAGGAAAAAAATATATTGATGGCAAAAAATTAAAATACAGCAAAAATGCAATTTACTATTGTTTGTATTTTAGCCAGCTACTGCTACTGTTATGCTTATATGCACCTGAAACCCATTCATTCTTGTCTGAACTCACAGCAGAGGTGCTTGCTACCTCTTTTTATTCCTACAAACCACAAAGTGAAACTGAGAACAAAATGCTGCCATCTTCATGCTGCTTGCAGTTGGTGTCTGATATCCAACCTCTTCTGTGATATAAACACATCCACTCACCCACCCACAACACCATCATCAAGACTCAGACATTCACACCTTTTTTAGTTTTCTTCTTTCTCCACCTCTTTTCAATAAAGCAATAACAGTCCTCAGATTGTGAAACATCTGTAGTCTCCATGCTGTGCGTTCTCTAGTCTTTAGCCTGAGAGTATACCTGAACCCTGAAACCACGTGGCGGGTAAGGGAGAGAGTGACTTGCATATTGTATTTTCATGCAGTACTTTTAAATTTTTTTCAAGGCCTCTGGAATTCTGAGGCTATGGAATATTCTGTAGAATTTGTATCATACCGCAGAATATGTATATCGTGTTGTAAAATTCATTGTTCCTGGTGAATTTCCATTCAAGTATGCAAGTTACTAATTAAGAATCATGCTGTAAGTACCAAAGAGTTGTTTAATTTAATATATTCCCCTTCACTGTATCTGACCACTCCCAGTCAAACCCCTCTGCAAACTAGGCAGACCAGGTGGGCAAAACAGTTCTCATCTGCTGAAAAATTCTATGTTTCTACAGTAGTAGCCACAGACACTTCTAGCTATATCCAGATAGTTTGTGAAATTTCTAAAGAGTTTCTCTCTGCTTCCCCTGCTATGGTAATGCAGAAAGCAGGAGATTTCTCCAGAAATATCACAGAAATTTTGGGAAATAGCTGGCAATGTATGTGGCTACTACTGTATGTCACTCATTATCCTCCTCCTGATGGCTCACTTAGAGTGCAAACATTCATTTGTGCTAACTTGTTCCAAGTCCCAGTAGTACAAAATGTAACCTTCACTTTAATTACCTGTTTTACAGTATTTGGAAGGTGTGTTACTCCAGTATCTATTTGTTGCACTTTGAACATAATCCACCAGTCCAGATTTGTTCCGTGTCTATAATAGGTTAAGAGCAACCTATTACCTCACACTATTGTGCCAGTCAGTAGTTAATGTCATACAAGTTTGCACACTCATTCATAAACATGATGGTTATAGTTCTTATTTTTGGCTTTTGTTAGGGATATGGCCAAAAGGGCCTTTTTCTGGCAACTAGTCATCAGTTTTGGGCTTTTGTTGATGTGTATTGGTTTGGGATGATTGCCACTTTACAGAGATGTTTGACAGTTTGTGCTGTTACTGTTCTATGTAGAGGTGTTGTCAGAGGGAGCAGCTTCAGCAAATTCAGCATTCAGCTGTGTCAGTGACAGGAGTGCTGTTGATGGGGTTTCTAAGGTTAGAGCTTGTTACCTTTTTTCTAGGTTTTCCTTTTCATTCCCAAATCTTTCTTCTTCCTCACCAAGGCAAGTACAGTGGTGCCAGCTGGGATGCAACATAGTACTGCTGCAGTATATCACAAAATGCTGCAGAATGTTGCAGGACACAGTATAATTCAATGGCAATTAAGCCCTTTTGTGATGTCATATTCTGTGACATATTTACTGTATTGCATTATGGTTGGCTCTAATGTATGTATTTATTTTTATCATTTAACTGCGTCATCAGGTGTGCCTCTTCTGCAATTTTTAGCAGGTTGTTTTCTTCTCTAGCCATGTCCTTCACATCGCTATGTTCAGGTTCAATCATTTTATTCAACATGTAAACCTCTTTTGATAACTGGGCTGGAAGGGAGGTTGATCAGTTCTGGGCTGGCTGCCTATGATGTGGCACACTGAGTCCAGGTTCATATAACGACATAAAAAGCTTTGAAGGGACTGGGCCCCCAGTGTCTCAGTGAGCTTTTGGGATCCTATACACATACCAGGATACCTGAGATCCAGTGGAAGAGGTGGAACCCTGTGTATACCCTTGAGAAAAATATGTATACCCTTGAGGAAAGAAGAGAGAGGGGGGACATGATGGAAATGTTTATGTACCTCAGTGGAATCAACAAAGTCCAAGAGGGTAGCATCTTTCAGAAAAAGGGGCATGCAAGAACAAGGGGACACAATTTAAAGATGGGGGGGCAGTCCAGGGGCAATGTGAGGAAGTATTTTTTCACAGAGAGGGTAGTGGATGCATGGAACAGCCTTCCTGAGGAGGTTGTGGGGTCTAAAGCTGTGGGAGAATTCAAGGATACATGGAACAGACATAAGACAATTCTTGTAGGGGGTAGGAAGAAATAGGCTGTTGGTTAACTAGGATCTGCTGCTTATCCTGTAGGTAGGTAAATGGGCAGACTGGGTGGGCCAGACAGTCCTTGCCTGACATCAAAGTCTATGTTTCTATGTTTCTATGAAGAGGTTTCCTTCAGGTATCACCGGCTAAGTTAAAGTTGGCCAGAGAGAGGGTTTTACAGTGGTGGCCCTGATCTTAAGGAATGCTCTGTCAGAAAACATATGCACTCCTGGAATGTTTATACTTTTAAAAACAAATTAAAAAAACAACAGCTCTTGTTTGTATCTTTTGGGTAGTCTGTTTCTTTCTTCTAACATGTAGTATGGCAATTAGAAATGTATTCTGTGTGTAAGATCATGATGCTGATGATGATGTTGGTTGTGTTTTTTAACGGTATCACATCATAACAGCAACTCAATTTGAGTGCTTGTGATTTCAGCTACCCTAAAAGGGTAGTGAGCACCATTATAGTGACAGGGTAGGGGGAGAAAAAGGCAAAGGACTAGTACAGCAAGGGACAGGAAGAGGAGGGCCCAGGCAGGAAGCAGAGGTATGTGGGCTATGGTTTGGGCATATGCTGCTGAGCAGGTTTTCTGGTGTGGTGGTGAGGGTGGCGGACTTCAGTGCCGGAGGTCCAGGGTCCAAGGTTGGGTTGGGGTGATATTTTATGTTGTTTTCTGTGTGGGGCTTATTTTTGTTTTTTTGCTTTCCTGGTTTTTCACCCTCCCTGACATGCACCCCCCTGGAGTTCAGAATAGCAATTTAGGGGGATGCGGGGGTGAAGCCCCCCTGCATTGATGTCTTTGTTGTTCAGTGGTTGCCATTGTTGGGTTCACCCTGGAGTGTAGATAACCTGTTGTGTTTTTCGGTGATGTACACTCGCTGTAATAGTGATAGTTGTTTTCCGATCACTATCATGACATGGAACCTTCTCAACTTATTTTGGATGTTTTATATTTTTTCTGTAACATTTGCTCTATCTGTTATTCTATTGTATTATGTACTGTTGCCCAAAGCACTGAAGAGATGCTTTAATGCAAATAAAAATTTACTTACCTACTAGTCTACCTCCTCTGCCTCAGCATGTCCTTTTCCACTTTACACTCCAGGCTCTGCCATCTTGCTACAGGGAGCAACACCCCCCCACACACAGAGAAAAGCAGGAGAGTTTCCAGTAGTGCCATGGGCAAGATTCCCCTTGTCAATAAAACAAGTCCATATAACCCACCCCAGGACACACCTGAAAACAAGCTATCAGAGCTTAGTGTACTATTCTTGGCTGAAACTTACAAATAAATCAATGAAATTATGTTCAAAACCCTTTTATACCAGTTCCTTCATTTTTGCAAAGTACATATTTGCAGTGTTCTGGATAGTGGTTGTTCTGGTGCAGCTTGTCTTCTCTATCACAAGGAAGAGGGTTACCCAGCTAGGGTGTGAGATCTTGGTGTGACCTTCAACAGTGAATTAACATTTGGAGCTCAGGTGTCATCTGTTATCCAGACCAGCTTTTACCATCTTAGGAATATCGCCAGGATCAAGCCACTAGTTCTGCCCCAGACATCTCCACCTAGGTACAGTGCTAGCTAGTGCAGAATGCAGCTGCCAGCTTGTTGACTAAGTAGTCTAAGTACTGCCATGTCACCCCAGTAGTGCTTGAACTGCACTGGCTGCCAGTCAGGTAGAGGATCCTCTTCAAGGTGGGCTTTCTCACCTCTAAGGCCCTACATGGGGGGAGAGGAAGGAGAGCCATCCCTTGGATGCTCAATCCTTTTCCACCTGGCCTGCCCTCTGACACCTGTGTCCATTCCCGAACCCTGGATGCCTTGACACTGTGCCGGCAGACCACCCCCCCCAGATCAGCTTCTTCAGAGCCTGACTGTGATGTAGGAAGGTTCCCAGCCCTTCTTCTATCTGCAGCAGAACTGTCTTCAGTGATGTCACCCTGCCTTGAAGATGGCCACAGTATTCCAGTATCAGTTCTGTGACAGCAAGTTGTAGAGAGCTGCTAGTCAGGTATCCATTACCAGGGATCAGTGTCTGCTGGGTGCCTGTGCCTACTGCATTCCAGAGAAAGAGAGCAGTCTTTGGGATGCTTATCATTCTCCACGCTCCCTTGCCCAGTCTTCCAATGGCCTGAGTTTAGTACCGAACTCATATCATCAGTGTTGCAAGCAGTCACTACCACTGCGCTAGCATGTTAACCCACATCATTAAACTTTGTGAAGTAGTTCAATCTTATAATTTGATTTGGAGGGATCCTATCTGACCCACATTGGTTGCCCTGCCACCCTACCGCTACCCCACCAAACATCCCACCAGCTCCCCTTTCCACCCTAGCACCATGGCTCACCCCCCAGGCAGTGCTCCATGGCATAATTGCTGCTCTGTTATCGGGCAGAGGGGGAGGTTTCCAACACCTCAGCTAACCCCCCTGGGCAGGGCCGCCAACTTCCTGGCAGGCCTTAAGCAGTATTTGAGGTGAGGGGCAGGGGCATGTAGCAAGGTACAGGAGACTTCATTTAGTTGGTGAACCATTTTTACTGCTATGTGCTCCGAGGGGGAAAGATAATAATAATAATAATAATTTTATTTTTAAAGCGCCTTTCAAATTTTCAAAGCGCTGTACAAAACATATAGTAAAAAGAAAACCAAACATTATAATACACTATAAAACATTCATAAAGACATGCAATGATGTCATAAGCTGATACTTATATCTGTCCCAGTCCTCTGAACTATGTCCATGCTCACTGCAGCCACCCTCCTGGCCTCTGCCAAAGGATAGCAAGTGCCAGTCATGCTACCCACCCTCATCCCAAAGAAGGAGAGCTATTCTGAGGATGCTCAGTCCTTCTCCCCCCCCAGCCAGCCCTCTGACATCCTGGGTCTATTCTTGAACCCAGGTCATCAGTGACACAGATGGCCACCATGCCTCTGCACCAGTGGGCCAGTGAGTTCTAGCTTACTATAATGTTTGCATTTAATTATTTAAAGATCAAACAAATGCTGTTAATCTGCTCTCAGCTGTTCTGAATTATTCTTAAGCATAGCAAAAAAAGTAATTTTAAAAAAATGTTTATAAACGTCTTCACTGAGAGAGTGGTGGAATCCTGGAAAAAGCTGTCATAAGAAGTGGTGGGGGGGTGATACTGTGGCAGGCTTCAAAAAAGAATGGGACAGGCATATGGGGTTACTGGGAGGAACCCTAAATGGGAGGAGGAGGGTGGACTAAGAGGGAGTGGGGGGCAGACTTGATGGGATGAAGGGTCCTTTTCTACTGCCAATTTCTATGATTCTATGATTTCAGCAACTTTTACTGATTCAGTTATGTTCTGTACAGGTGCTCATGGAGTATGCTAGATATTTTTCAACTCTGTGAAACTCTGTCAACATGAGTATCAATTGTTTGCTTAATGAAAACAAGGTTCTTGCAAAACTATGTGTGTTTTATGGTTCAGTTGAAGATTTCGTGGAGTCATATATCATGATCTTCAGTAACTCTTTGTATATATTTTAGGTTGCTGTCCATGCACTGCTACTATTGTTCTGTGAAATCTTTATACTGCTTCTGATTGCTAATGACTGTCATTAAACATGTTAGCAGTATTTAACATTAGCCTTGGGTCAGAATGACTGCTAAACTGAAGGCTAAATACTAATAACACTAAACATGTTAGCAGTATTTAACTTTAGCATCAGCTTAAAATGACTGCTAAACTGAAGGCTAAACTAACTGACTGGTAAAATACTACAAAGGAATTCTATTATAGTATATGGTTAGGGTTTGTTGTGGATGGAAAACAATGGTTTTCCAACTACTGTTGTAGGACAGTTCAAAGGTCAAAAAAGTTGTTGTACTATCGTTCTGACGTCATATTGATAGTACAACTTTTTTTATAATTCAACCTTTATTGACAAAATATTCCACAACATTGGAGGCAGTTAACATGACAAGCAGGACATAAATACAATAGATATTCTTCTAAAACTGCCCCCCACCCTCCCACCCTGTACAGCAGTATCAAGTCACTTTCAGTATGGGAACTATGACATTATACATAAGTATACAGGGCTACTTACTATAAAACAGTGCTTACATCCGGGTAGCAATAATTAAAGAGTGAAGGGGATCCCATATATGTGTGTAGATGGATAATCTATTATGGCAGCTTGCTATAGCTTTCTCTGTACGCAAGTTAGCAAGGATTTCATTCACCCATTCCTGTAATGTCGGAGTGACCTTATCTTTCCAGTGGCGTAAAATAAGCTTTTTGACAGATAGTGCAATCATGGAGATATGAAACCTCCTTGCCTTAACCCTAATAGAGGACAGATCCCCTAAGAGACAAATATTGGGTGTGAAACTCTCCTGCAGACCCAGTAAGGGGTCCAGGAAAGTTTTGATAGAGTCCCACAACTAAGATATTTTAGGACACGACCAAAATATATAAAGGAGTGTTCCTTCCCCCTGGGAACATCTACCACATAAGTCAGAGTCAAGAATACCCCATTTCACTAACTTAACAGGAGTGTAATACATGTTATGCAAAATGCAGTATTGCATAAGATGCAGTCTATCTTGGTACGCATATTTATGACAGAACCTTCACAAGGCCTGCCATTTGGGAGCATATTGGGGTAATAAGGAACTCCGGAACCTGGTCGGTCCGAAGGAGTCCCCGTACCATCTATAAAACAAGTTTTGGTATAATTTAGAGACGACTCCTGAGGACCCAAGTAGTGAGGAGGATTCCAGGATCAGGGCCCCAGCCACTTGATGGGGGGGGGGTATTGCCTATCACTGTTGTAAGTAAATGCTTTAATTGAACTGCTTTAAAATGTGAGTGTACTGGAATATTAAATTTCCGAATGAGCTCATCCACTGAGAGCCACTTTCCCTCATCATCCAGGAAGGAGGATACTATCCCATCTCCCAGTTGGGGCAACCAGGTGCGGGGAATCCGCTGTTTATTCCTGGTAAAGGACAGAGAGTTCCAGATGGATTGGGCCAGGTCAAGCTGAGGGGTATAGCGCAAAGAAGAACAAAGATGTGTGTATACTTTTAAAGAGGTCATAAAAGTGGGACATTTCTCGGCACCTTGTAACTGGGACATTTTTATATAAAACAAAGTTAAGGGGTCCACATTCACAGACCGGATTAAATCTAACTCTATTTTGAGCCATATCGGTTTCACATTCTCGGGACCAGGACATACCTATTTGAGGCATTTAGCCAGGTGGCTAGCCCAATAGTAAATAGCCAAGTGGGGAATCCGCAGTCTTCCATCAAACTTAGAAGCGGCCAACTTACAGTATGCCAATTGGGGGTACTTGTCAGACCAGATAAACTTGGTAAAAGTACTTTGCATTTTCTGAAACCAGGATAGAGGAATGAATGAATTAAGAAGAGAGAGAGGATAAAACATTCTTGGGAAGATATTCATCTTGATTATGTTAATCTGGCCCCACAATGAAACTGGGAGTTTGGACCATCTATCCCAGTCCTGAATTATAAGCTGGGAAAGAGGCTCCATATTTTCCTTAAACCATGCTGAGGGATTACACATTATTTTGATGCCCAGGTATTTCAGTGCCCGGGGTGCCCAACACAAACTGAAGGGAATTATGTCGGTCTTAAAAATCTTATGATTCAGAGGAAAAAAGAAGGATTTATTAGCATTTAGTTTATAGTTTGAGAGGGAACTAAATTTAGCAATTTCTCCCAACAAGGCCAGAAGAGAGGACCCCGGGTGGGATAAATAAAGAAGGAGATCATCTGCGTACACGGTAACCTTAACCTCATGGCTTCCCACCCGGATGCCCTGTATCCCCACATTGCTGAGAATGTTTTGACTGAGAGGTTCTGGGTAAAGGTTAAATAGGAGGGGTGAAAGGGGGCACCCCTGTCTAGTGCCTGAATATAGTGAGAAAGATTTAGAAAATGCACCATTTCCTGAAATCTTTGCTGAGGGGGCTTTGTATAATGCACAGATGCAGTCTATAAAAATGGTGGGAAACTGGAAGGCCTTAAGGACCTGGAACAGAAAGTTCCAATTCACACGGTCGAAAGCCTTCTCGGCATCCAGGGAGACCAGCCTGACTGGGAAAGTGGCATCCCTGAACACCAAGAAGACATGCGACAGTGTGCGCAGATGGTCTGACAATAAAAGTCCCTTCATGAACCCGACCTGGGCCATATCTATTAGGTCCAGAAGGACCACCATTAACCTATCGGTCAATATCTTCAAAAGAATTTTGATATCTTGATTTAAAAGGGATATGGGCCTGTAACTTTGAACTAACTTGGGGTCTTTGTCCGGTTTGGGAAGAAGAACAATCAGGACTTTGAACAGATAGGCATCTACCCCTACCCTGGACAAAATGTGATGAAAAAGCCGGTGAAGCACCGGCAGTAAGAGTTCTCAGAAAACTTTATAAAATAATGAAGAGAAACTATCTGGCCCCGGAACCTTATCCGACATCAAGGCTCCTATAACCCCCGAGATCTCCTCTTGGGATATTGGAGAGGCCAAAAAGCCCTTGTGTTGTTCTGTTAGGGAGGGTACATGGGAATCCTTTAAATACTCCTCCAGAGACTCCGGGCAAGGAGGGCTCTCCATATCCCTGTATAACTGCTCATAATATTGTGCAAACTCTTGCACTATTTCGGAAGGGGATACTCTCAGAGACCCATCTGCCTGAGCTCAGATTAGGGGGATAAACCTTGCAGACTCCTGTTGTTTAAGTCGTAAATGCAAGGAGACGCCCCGCCTTCTCTCCCTGGTCCATAAATAGTACAACTTTTAAGGCTTCCTGCAATTTGATTGGTGCAATCTATGTTCTCACGGAAAGAATCGAAAAAACATGGCGATGCGTCTTAGCGAATGCTGAGCTGCACACTGCAGTAGTTCAAATATGGCTGGGAACCCTCGCGTTTATAAAAATAAAGTAAACCTTTTTTTTTTTGTCATAAAAAAAATGAAGAGAGCAGCCACAGGCGTTCGTAACCACTGTGCAACAGTTCTTCTCCCTGACACAGTTGGAGTCTCTGCAAGCCATACCGAGAGGGATAGATTGGAGAGGCTGGAGTGGGAGTGAGCATGAGTGAGAGCATCAGCAGAAAAATGCTGAAGGTAAAGAAAAAGAATGGGTTTTCTCTATCTTTGAATGGGCAACCATATACTATATAAAATTGTAGATGGGTGACCATCCTCAACGAAGGCAATGTTTCCATCTCGGCAGTTGATGACATCATACAGACCTCTCAAGCTTCGCTCTCGAGGTCTGTATGATGACATCAACTCCCTCGATGGAAACACAGCCTTGATGTGGATGGTCACCCATCCACTATTCTATATTTTGCAGTCAGAATGTCATCTGAATGCTAAACTACTGTTAATATAGCAGTCTTCTTGGGTAAGGGAGAGTATGCACTCCACGTTTGAAAGGGAGGCTGTTTCATAATGTAAAAACAGAAGGATCTCTCAGGTAAAAAGATTATTTATCAGAAGTCATGTTTTTATTTTATTGTTGGTCTCTTGCCACTATTGTTTAGAAGGTTCATAGGACCAAAACATATGATCCATATCTGCTCTTGAAATTCTGCAGTGCCAACATTGTGTGCTGGGTGAAATATTGATATTGTGTAAACAACATGGGGCCAGATATTCAAAGTTTAGTGTGGGGCACAAATCCGTTGCACTGGACTAGCGCCGAATTTGCATCCAACTGCTATATTGGAAAGGATATTTAGTGCCGGTGCTAGGTGTTAGCGCCGACGCTAAATCATAATGAATGCAAGGGAGGGAATGAAGGGAGGGGCTCTAAATGCTGGTGCACCAGCATATTCAAAAGAATAGCGCCACACTACAGGCATTAGCGCAGCCTGCAGCACAGCACTGAATACTGCTCAGAAAAAGCCCACGGTATTGTGCCGGTGGTAATGTGGCAGCACTGTCCCCCTCCCAAAGCATGACTCTCGATCCCTGGTATCCACTCCATGACGTCAGTTCCCTGGTAGTCTAGTGGTCCCCCCCAGCACATATCCTGACCCCTGTTGTAAATAAAATTCAGTCCATTTCCCTGGTAGTCTAGTGGTCCCCCCACTCCCCAGCATGTATACCCGACCCCCGTTGTAAATAAAATTAAGTCCATTTCCCTGGTAGTCCAGTGGTCCCCTCAACCCTCAGTATGTATCCCAACCCCCTTTGTAAATAAATGTAAATCCATTTTGGAATAATTTCCATGGTAGTCTAGTTGTCCTGCCACCCCCCAGCATGTATCCCGACCCCCATTGTAAATAAAATTAAATCCATTCTGGAATCATTTCCCTGGTAGTCTAGTGCCCCCCCCAAATGGCAGTGACACCTTGCCCATCCAAATAGCTTCCCAGAACAGAGCCAGTGACTGTCTCATCCCTCCTCTCACCACCTCGGCCGTCAGCTGACTGAGGTAGGAAGGTGCGGTAACGCTCCTTCCGACCTCAATCAGTGGCTAGCCGTGGTGGTGAAAAGAGGGCTGAGCCAGTTGCCGGCTCTGTTCTGGGAAGCTATTTGAATGGGTGAGGTGTCACTGCCAGGTGGGGGCCACTAGACTACCAGGGAAACAATTCCAAAATGGATTTAATTTTATTTACAATGGGGGTCAGGATATGTGCTGGTGTGGGACCACTAGACTACTAGGAAACAATTCTGAAATGGATTTAATTGTATTTACAATGGGGTCTGATTTGTGCTGGGGGTGGGGACCACTAGACTACTAGGAAATGGATTTAATGTTTTTAAAATGGGGGTCTGGATTCATGCTGGGGGTGGGGGACCACTGGACTACCAGGGAGTGGAACAAACACACATGGGAACAAAGACCATGATGGCTGAGCAGGGCTGCCTGGCCCAGCCTATCTGCCCAGGTCCCTAAATATTGGATGGCTGCACTGCACAGCCCAGTTACCCTACAGCTGACATCCCCTACCCTCAGCAGGTTTGTCTTATGCCTGCCTCTTGCATCTTGTGTTCTACGCACACCTGCTGTGGGCTGTCTCTGTTGGTGTGGGGTGCGGGCATCATCCAGGACATGTGTGGCCCCTGGTAGTGTGTGTGTGTGTGTGTATATATATATATATATATATATATATATATAAATATGTATATATATATATGTGTGTGTGTCTCTGTATCTACCTGTAGTTATAGATCACTACAGATCTACATATATATGTGTGTATGTATATATATATATATATATATATATATATATTATATACTGCTTGCAGTGCTGCATTGGTATGTTGCATGCACTGCTTGCACCTGCCAGCACACAGTTCCTGCTGCTTTCAGCCTGTGCTTCTATTCCAACCAACAGGGGATGCTGTGGGCATGCCTTGGCCTACAGCATCCAGCCTGTACATCCATTCTGACCAAAAGGGGGAGCTTTGTGCTCCATGCAGTAGCACCAGGCAAACTGCATGGTAATGTATGCTAAGCAGCACTTAATAGGATGCAAATTTACCTGTTTGCCCATGGATTACCTAAGTGGGCTCATTTGCATGGGAGCTTTGAATATAGCTCTCATTTACACCGGACTAACCAGGTTGCACTGGGCTAGTGTGCTAGCACTGTGCAATCAGGTTAGCCCCGGGCAAACCTCACTTCAGCATAGCACAGTTCTGCAGTGTGTGGCTTACATTGTTGTTTGCAGTAGATGTCAGACATCTCTGTGCAATCACACACAATGTTCTCCACCTGCAACACCAGCTTGCTCCAGAGTCTAATGAGCTGCAGTTGCAGTGTGCATTTCCCTGTTGCTATATTCAGTGCTGTTTTATTCCCGGGCAATTTTTTCCCCTGCACTCTTGGCCCTGTCTGCCCGGCTTCTTTTGCTGGCTATATTTAGCTGGTTTTGCAGAGGGGCTATTTCCTTTTGAATATAGCTTGCTTTGTGCTCTGGGCTAAGTTTGCCCACTGAGCAGTGCTAATTTAGCTCCGGGGCAAAGTTTTGAATATCTGGCCCATGGTTTATAATAAACTCTATTTGTTATTTTATGTTGGATTGTCTTGTTTCTTGTGCTCTTAAATTTGTTATTTGCTGAAAGAATTGCTACCCATTGAGATTCTGATGGATTATAGCCAAGGCCACTGATTTACAGAGATGAAAATAATTAAATTCCTTTTTCAAGACTTGAAATAATGTTTTTACTGGTGTGAAGGCAGTTAAAATTCCTGAATTTTACATTTTTTTCTGCTAAAAACCAAAGAACAGTGGCCTTGATTATACCTAATTACTGAGACCATTTTTGCTTAACATTTTGAAAAAGTACTTTATTGAGAGTAGTTAATTAATTTAATGTCCAGGCAATACTTCCCTTCTGTTTCTGCATTTGTCCCAATATCTCCACCTATTTGGTGCTCACACCCATCTGACACATATGATATTTCTTATAATAGATATATTTCAACAGAGTATACCAGAATAATTCTTCAGTTTCCAAGTAGTATTGGATCTTTTATTGTTACCACAAGAGAATCTTTTGCTAACTGAGATTAAATCAGACCAGCTACAGTATTAATTCCTTTATCCTTCCTATAGCAAAATTGATATATTTTTGTTCACTTTTATTATGTGGATGTTCCAAAATACAATAAGCTCTATAGGTTTAGAGTGTTAAGTTATTTTTCATTTGGAACCTTTCTGTTAATTAACTTAAAGATTAAATATTATTATTCTTAAATTTCATGAGGGATGATGGTGTGAACCATATGTTTCAAATTGAATAACCAGCTCCAGTTTCTTCTCTGTGTGTTTTCACTTCAAAAGGACTTACTCCTTGTTTATTATATGACCAGTTACACAGTTTTTACATCAGGGCAGGCCAAGGCCCACCCTCTTGTTTTGGGTATGCAAATATTGTCCCATGATATCCTAGGCTTTTTATTGTTCCAGATGAAATTCCTAAAAATGTGTGTTAATATTTGAAACCAGTGGGTGGGATATTCAAAAGGGTTGCACCAGTGCAAGTCCGAAATTGCGCCATTCTGCGATATTCAGCAGGAGGCAGTTGAGCCACTGAAAACATGCTGAGCAACAGCGCAATGCTAATTAAGGCATGCACAACCGAAGGGGATGGAACCATGCATAAAGTGTGCAATGCGATATTCAAAGGCTTGCGCAATGCGCAACAGTGGATCAGGCGGAAGTTGCGCCATAGCGGAAATGAGCCAAAATAAAAAGGCTCAAGGAAGAGGTGCAAGAATGCTACAGGGAAGCCACATGAGGCAGGGAGACAGACAAGGCCAGAGGGAGAAACAGTGCAGGCTAGGGAGAGCACAGGACAGAAGAAGGGAAAGTGAAGGTGTGTGGGGCCACAGAGTGCAGAGGCCAGTAGGTGTACCCGGTGTAGTGGAAGTAGCAGTCAGGACAGCGGGGGTAGAGCAACAACAGCCAGGGGAACACAAGCCAGGGACATAGACAGTGCCAGCTTCCACATGGAAGCTGTAATGAGGGGGGTGAGAAGGTATGCTGCAGGGGGACGTGGTCGTGGAAGGGCCCGTTAGCAGTACGCCCCCAACAGGCAGTACCGAGCCCGCATCAGCTTTGAGCTCTATTCAGATGTCGAGATTGTGGGCTGGTACCACCTGAACAGGGCAATACTGAGGCGGCTCTGTGAGCTGTGCAGTGATGTGATGCAGGCACCCTCACGACAGAGTCACGCTCTGTCACTGGAGACAAAGGTAACAGCCTGCATGTCCTTGCTTGCCACGGGTACCTTCCAGAGACCAACAGGGGACACCACAGGCATACCACAGTTGGCCATGTCATGCATCCTGACCCAATTCCTCAGTGCACTGCTGCCACATGCTGCGGAGTGCATCCATTTCCCCAGCACCGCGGCGGAGCGTACAGCAAACATACAGGAGTTCCACAGGGTAGCACGTATGCCTGGCATGCTAGGGGCAATAGACTGCACCCATGTGGCCATTTGCACGCCACCTGACCCCGATGGGGCTGTCTATCGAATCGGAAGGGATTTTCCAGTGTCAACTGCCAGGTGGTGTGTGATGTCAGTGGGCGCATCATCAATGTCTGTGCCACGTACCTGGCGGAGCACATGATTCATTCATATGGTGCCAATCGGCACTGTGCCATCGATTCGAGAGTGGGGACATCCCCACAGGACATCTAGTGGATGAGTATGCATGTAGGATTGGCAAATCGGGGGCAAGGGTGGGTAAGCCACAGGTGCCATGGGTGTGGCACACAGGGTTGGGGCAATATGGGCCTGAACAAGACACTAACCTCCACTATCTCCACACAGGTGACAGTGGATACCCACTCCATCCCTGGCTGCTCACACCCTACCGGTGGCCCACGACCCCATTGCAGCAATGCTTCAATGAGGCACACGCCACCACATGCAACATCATTGAGCGGGTATTTGGGATGCTGAAGGCATGCTTCCGATGCCTAGACACCTCCGGCGGTGCCCTACAGTATAGCCCCTCAAAGGCCTGTGGGATATTCCTGGCCTGTTGTATCCTGCACACTGTGGCCAAAGACTGTGGAATAGCTGTACAGGTCGAAGAGGGGGACAGCGATGGGGACGACGGTGATGCCGGTGATGATGGGGATGAGCAGCCCCCCTTGGACGGCGTGATCCCTGACTGATCCGGCTGGCCCAGCTGCACCGGGACGCCATCACAAAGGAGCACTTCGCCCAACACAGGTAAGTCATGGGGGCATGTGCAACCAACAGTGGCTAGGGCACAACCCACATACACACAGGGAAACACACCAGGGGTGCATGACAGCAAGGGAAGTGGCAGGGCACAGAAGCATACACATACAACCAGGGAGGGGTGAACAGTAACATGCTACATGGACAGACACACACACACACACACACACACACACACACACACACACTCTTCACACTTGGTAACCTCTGAGGCAGTGGTTGTGGAACTGGTGCTGTTTGGGTGGGGAAGACCTCCTTAGTCCTTGCCAGTTCAGCCTGGAGGTGGGCAACCTCCTCCCTCAGAGCTGAGAACTGCCTGCAAATAGGGCAGCAACGCAGGTTCCAGGATATCTCCCGGAAAATTGCTGCCCCACAGCCAGTGCATTGCATCACTCCCCACATGTCACTCTCGCTTATAATATACAATGAGTAATATATAAAATATATCTTTTTTTTTGTGTGTGTGTGTGTGTGTGTGTGTGTGTGTGTGTGTATTTACCCGTTATGCACTGTGCTGGGTTATTAAGAATATGACAGTTCTTCCCCAAGTCCTGTTGAGGAAGTGATGTCAGAACCTTGGCTATAAAGGAAATGCCACAACCACTGGTGACTGTTAGAAACAATCAAATACACCACTGCTTCACCACCCTGGTGAGTACTGCCCTTTATAGTAATTCAACCAACACCATAATTTACTAGACCACTCCACCTCTGCAGCACCGCAACCATCCTTTTATTTCAAGGCCATATACATGTCTGACGTTCTCAGATTACTAAACTCCATTTTGGATAACACCAGTGTTGGCTCAGATGGCCTTGAATCTAAACTTTTAAAACTGGCTGTGCCCTTTATTGTCCAGCCTCTGACCAAAATCCTAACCCTCTCCCTCTGTAATGGCCATGTCCCTGGCATCTGAAAAATGGCTAAAGTCACACTAGTCTTTAAAAAAAGAGGACAAAAAAGACATTGCAAATTATCAGCCTATAGCTATACTATCAGTCTGAGTAAAATGAGGAGGCAGTATAGCACAGTGGTCTATGGCTCTGAGCTGCAAATCTGGTAACATCCAGCAGACCAGACCTGGGTTTGAATCCCACAGCTTCCACTTGCATACTGTGTGACCCTGAGCAAGTCACTTAACCTCCTTGTGCTCCCAGGTCTCTCCTGTAAAAAAAGCTTCCAGCTGAGTATGCTATACCTGGTTAAACAACTAAACAAAAAAAAATATCCCCTAAAAGATAGTAGAAGCACAAGTCATTGAATTCCTGACCAAGCATAATCTCCTGGCTCCAAATCAACATGGTTTGCAAAAAGGGCACAATACCTCTACTGCCCTGCTCCACTTCACGAATGACACCCTAGGTGCACTAGTCTCTGTCCTTCTCGCTGGTGCAGTTTTCATTGACCTTACCAAGGCTTTTGACCTTGTTGACCATACCCTTCTTGTTGATAACCTTTTAGCCCTTGGCTACTCCCATCATTCGGTGGTTTGGTTTAACAGCTATCTATCTAATAGAGCCCAGATAGTAAAATTTAACTCTGCCTTGTCTGAGCAGATGTCCATTAATGCAGGTGTCTCTTAGGGATCCATGTTAGGCTTGCTTCTCTTTCTATTTTTTTAATAGGATCTCGACTAATACCCCCAACTGCTTCTCTGTCCTCCATGCAGACGACCTTATCCTGAACTTCAGCTCTCAAGATATACTCCAGATTAACCAAACTTTCGTTTCTGCCTTCATGTCTATTCAATATTGGCTCTTCCATCACAAGCTAATGCTTAATGTTGACAAAACTCAGTCGATGCTTTTTAGCTGTGTCACTAAATTAAAAAATACTCGGGCCCTGTTTAAAATATCTGGTCTGGATGACTCGATTTTGGAATCAGTGTGCTTCTTTAAATACCTTGGAGTCCTCCTTGATGAAAATCTTAATTTTAATGAGCACATCATGGCCACCCATAAGTCTGTCAATATTCAAATTGGTTTTGCCTATAAAACCAGCCACATCCTCACGTCATCTGCTAGACTTGCCATCGCCTGTGGTATCTTGCTTCTGGCACTCTCCTATGGTGCCATCACCTACCTCAATGCATCCAAAACCCTCCTTAGGAAGTGGGATACTACTTACAATAGTATCTGCAGATATGCCTCTGCCTCCCCTTGGTTAAAACACCATTGTCAGCTCTATGCTGACCTCAATTGGCTACCCCCTTCCCGTCGGTTCATAGCTCAAGGCTCCAAGACCGACAATATTATTAGAGCTGGTATCCCTGTCTCTCTTGCCTTCCTGGTATTCCCTCACACCTCTTCCCATGGCCTTCGATTGGCTGATAAATCTCTGCTGCGTGTTCCCAGATGCAAAACTTTCAAAGGTGTATCAGCCTCCTCTCACTCGGTGCCCAGATTTTGGAACTCCCTACCCTTGGAAGTTCGCCTAGATCCCAGTCATGCCCAATTCAAAAATAAGGATCACTCCTTTCTTTTCAGTCAGGCCTCCTGCTCCTGTTTTAACCCACCTTGATTTCTTATCTTCCTCCTTATGCCCTACTTGCCCCCTATGATACTAATTATCTCCCCTAATCCTTCCTCCTTATTTACCTTTACTAGCACTTTTGTTTCATGATTATTGCTGCCATGGCACTTTATCCTGCTTATTGTTCTATTACCTGTTATGTAACCCTGCAACTGTTTCCTTGCCCTTGACTTGTTTGTACTTGCATACCCATATTTCCATGATATCTACTCCTTACTTACTGTAATATTGACTCATTGTGTACTCTGTATCCTGTAATCTATGTATTTCTTGTTATCCTTGTATCCTTGTAATCCCTGTAACCTCCCAGGTCATGTCTGAAAATAGTATTTTTTTGGCTATGGTACCTACCCAGTAAAAAAAAACTAAATAAAATAGTTGAAATATGATCTCATGCATTATTATTCATAGTAGAAAGACATCTTCCCAACTTTCTGGGATTTCATAGATCCTGGAAGTTTTCTTCCTCAATCTGTTTTCTTATTTGTCTTCTTTCTGTTTTTATATTGAGTAATATTTTGCATTATTAGCTGCTGTTCCACCATTAACATTCTGTCCTCTAGGTTACAGTGCCACTGTTCCAGTACAGGTGCTTACTTAATTTCCTTATCAAGTTTCCCTTCAGTTTTTTCCCCCATTGACAACTGCAAGATGTTAAAGTATTTGGCACCATCCCTAGTTTGATCAGGGTATTTTGTGTATCCTATTACATGGGCAAAGCAAATTGAGTGACTCAAATCTGAGTGACGCAATTTACGCACCCAAAAGGAGTAGCGAATGGGATGATATAGCAAGGAGAGGGAATAGTGAGGGTGGAGGGACAAAAGAGCCACAGCAAATGATGGGGGAATTGAAAAGTTTTGTGGGTTAAATGGAGAAGTGCAGCCTGCTACTACCAAGCTGGCAGTCTGGAGTGGTGGATATGGTCACCACCTGTAGTAGTGATGGTCCCGGGTTCAGGACTGTCTTCAGTCAAATGCTTTTTTGAACTGCTTTTGCTATTGGACTTTTTTGTTTTGTTTTGCATCTTGTGGTTCTATTGACTGTGTTGCCCCAGCTGTGGTATCCACCCTGCATACTGTAGCCCCCTTACCATGTCTTCCTCTGTTCCTTAGTGTTGCCCGCCCTGGAGTGGATTATATTAATATGAGGGGTATAGCCCCCACATTAAATGTTAATTTAGATCATCACCCTATTGCACTGTATAATGCTGCCACTGTCCTGCCGTTTGGTGAGTTGGCTCCAAAGCCAATTTTGTGTTCGGCAAAATGCACTCGCTGTTATGCAAGTCACCATTGCATATTCACAGCACCAGTATTTTCCACACTCTTAATGTTTAGTAGGATGTCTTCTGCATATTATGGTGGTCTTCTGAATTAGTTTTTGAAGTGTTCAAAGTCTCTGTTACTGGTTCTTTTTAATTTTCATTCGTTGTTTCCTGGGCCTGTAACTGCTTAAGGTCATATACATTTTATGTTTTATAGCTTGTATTTTTTATCTGACTGCTCTGTTTCTTTTTCTTTTGATTTCTTGGCTTTGTCTATTATTTCCAAATTTTTTTTTGTGGTACTCCCACTCGGGGTACCTAGTACATCATCTTGATGTTTTTGCTTTTATGTTTGCTTTTGTTACATTATCTTGTTGATTGCATGAATAAAATTTATCCTCCATTGTTATCATTTCTTTTAGTTTCGGTTATAGCAACCTTGCAATGTTCTTTTTGTCTTGTCTCCTAAAATTGAGAAGTGTCTAAGTGGAGGCTGTTTTAGATCTGATCACTATTTAGTTTTCTCTCATTGGAGTTTGGTCATCTGTATCATTTTGCCATTTAAGCTCTTTTTTGGCTTTTTTGCTATATTTCTTTCTTCTTCTTTGTCACTTTTATTTATTTATTTAATTCTTTTTCTTGACTTTTTTTGTTTATAAAAGTGCATTCTCTTTCTTTACTAGGAAATAAGCATCTTCTTCCTTCTGCATGAAGACATAGAAGAGCACTGATGGCCTATTCCGTATTTAGAACAAAACTGTTTACTTTTTATGGAAATAATTATAGTTTTAAGCTGATGATCTGTTAAAACCTTTTTGATTGCACCAGCAGTTGTTCTAGACCTGACAACTCGTCATTAGTCCCTTTTCAAAAGGTTTGGATAGATTTTGATAGTAATATGGAAACCAGGCTTTGCTTTGTTTGTGTTTGGAAAATCTTAAAGTAGCTTTACAAGCTAACAGATGCCTTCTTGTAAGTTTATATTCCCCTGGGAGAAGAAAAATGTTTGGCTTGTCTTAATTGCTGCTGTTTGTAAATGTGTGCAATATGTGGTGCATGTTCCAGTATCCTCGTTTAATTTTTGTACACTAAATTCATCAATTCATTATGTTAGTATAGCATTTAATTAGCTTTTAACTCTTGTTTTTAACTCTTACTTTTAACTACTGATCAGTGTATAATACAGCTTTTCAATTGTTAATCCTAGTGACCAATATTCAATTTTTTATTTTATTTATTTAGTTTTTGTTGACCGACTAAGTGCACTAGACAAATCCTGCCTATTTTCAGGCACGACCCGGGGGAGAGGGATACAGATGAATGCCAACTGACCTTGAACCAGATTAAGCTGTTGGTGGTATTTTTAGTGAATGAGGGAAATTTGGCCAGGACACTGGGGAAATTCCTCTACTCTTTTCGATAAGTGCCATGGGATCTTTAACATCCACCTGGACTACCACCAATCCAGGCAGATGGGACCTTGGTTTAATGTCTCATCCAAAAGATGGTGCCTCAGAAGTGCAGCACCCCTCTCATGCTGCACTACAGTGTCAGAATTGGGAAAGTAACCCATATGCCAGATGTGGGAACTGAACCAATAGCCCTCTGATCTTCTGGCCTCAGAGGCGAGTATGCTACCCACTGAGCCACTGACACTGCATTTTTGCCACCTTCATATCAAGCTCTATGTAGTGAACAAAGTAAATTAGATAGATCCTACTTGCACCTACATTATGGTGGTGGTCTGGCTCTGACTGGCATTCTCAGTAGTCTCAGTTCACTTCTCACAGCCACTTCTCTTGCTCTATCTTTTCATCTTTATTCCTGGAATACTGTGATATACACAATTGAGATGGCATCAATTGTTGTTCAGAAGCAGCAGCAGTTATCAGTCAGCAGTCCATTGCTATTCAGTGGGAATTCACAAATTTCAAAACCAGAGCCTTCTTCCTGGCCACATACAGTGGCAACATGCATGCATGCACCCTGAACTTTTTATTGCTGTCTTGGGACCACACGTATTAATGAACAATGTATGAATTGTTCTGAACTGACACAGAGGAAAATGCAGGAGAAAAGGGAATGACAGGCTTGACTAATGTTGACACAGACTCAAATGTTCAGAAGTAAGGTGGCAATCAGATGTAAAAGCCAAGCTTTAGGTGTAAACCTCTCATGAAGTAAAATAAAAAGTCTGTGCTAAGGCTTACACAGTGACTATAGACCATGTTTGGTTGTCTGATTCAAATTTTTTTTATATAAAAGTACATGTCTATGTGTTCTTTGGATGTGCTGCAGACATGTACTTTTAAATAAAAAAATTTGAATCAGACAACCAAACGTGTTTCATATAGACACTGTGTGAGCCTTAGCACAAACTTTTTATTTTACTTCATGACACAGACTCACGCTTTGGTTAGCGGTTGCTGCTACTGCAAGTTGTCTAAACCACTGAAACAGTAAGTGGCTTACAATTTCTTTCAAATTGTGTTCACCTTTTGGCTGCTGGCCACTCAGTAGTATTTAGATTCTGTGAACTGCTCTACTCTCTGTCTTCTGCTAGGGTATGGATCAATAAGCTGCTTTGTTACCTTTCAAAATAGTTACCAGATCTGCTTAAAAACTCAGGCAATTAGGAGTGTTATCATTTTTGCATTATTTGTAACTGCACATACAAGAGGTACCCAAGCAACTGAACTGCCTTTAGTGAGGAGCTTCTTGCATACCTGTTAGCACTCTATGACATCCCACCTCTGACAGTTTATGGTAATTTTATTTTTTTAAGATAGAGCATCCTGCGAATATAGCGGAAATAAAATTACTGCAAAATAAACCTATTCTACTATAGTTTCCACAATGCAGCCATTGCCATGCATAATGATTTTCCACCATGGCTTTCAGCATTGTAAGCATTGTACTTGCTTTGTCATTTATTTTCCCATTCCATTCCATTCCACCTTTGGAATTTTTTTGGCACCATAGTTCCTGTGGAGGTCAGCAGGTTTCGCTATACGGCATTTATACAGTGCATGCATCACCCTTGAAGATGGTCTGTGGCAGCAATGCCAGATGCACCAGATTATAGAGGACCTTCCATAATAAACACTCTGATATACACTCAGTGTAACCATACTGTAATATCTTATGCTTCACCTGTACTACTGTTTATTAGGGGGTTATTTGCCTCACTGTCACCTACCATATTCCCTGGCTTAATGCCTTAAACCCTTAGATCTGTCACAGTGATGTTTCTATTTTGCTCCCAGGTAGCTAGAATTAATTTCTGTATTATTTTAGACATCTAATGTGAAATACATTACTTATTTCATTTCAGCTGGCTTTTTTTTACCGGCCTTCCGAGGACCAGTTGTATTACCCCAGCACTACGAGAACAGCAGTGCCTGCCAGTTAAGTGGTGTATCTTCTATAGGCTGGTTTACTAATGAGTAAGGCTCTATATACATGGTCTCAGTCTGGGCTATCTGTGTGAGATCCTGCATCTCTATTTTCCTGCTGAGGAGGGCCTCTTGGTTGTCCCCAGGACCAGACTTTACATGTCCAGAGACAGAGCCTTCAAAGTGGCTAGTCCCCTACTTCAGAATTTGTTAATGATGGCCCTGAGGCAGGTCACTTCAGGGGAAGTCTTTAAAGAAGGACTTGAAGGGGGATCCAGACTAAAAAACTTAAAACCTTTCTATTTGCTCTGATTTTTGTGTCCGAATTGTTTATTTATGAGTGACTTATTTATTGGTGTGCAATCCATCTTTTAGCTTTTATATTTGCATGTAGGGGGTTAAATTATATTTATATGTACTGTTGTCAATTGTTATGTATTGGAGCATTCATGCATTTGCTATTTCCCCTTTGTACTGGCATCCTGGGCCTCCAGGGAAGGGTGCCATAAATAAATAGAACTACTACTACTACTACTTTGGCCAGACATTCCTGTTTAATGTTTGATTCTATCTCACTTTGTGGTAATCACTTTTAATTATGGGCACTACCACAGTTCCATTGCTTACACTTTATTGATAAAGCAATTATGCATTGCTGGAATACATGTGAGCTACAGTATGAAAAGTGCTGCTCTTGTCTTTTAACCCCCCCACTCACACACACACCATGATGAAGAGCCATGCTTAAGCTGGAAAGTAAAGGGGTGGGTGACACTTGACTGTAAATTGGAATAATGTTCTGACTTTCTTATTGTTGCCACTCCTTCACACTTATTATGTCTTCCTAACAAGGCAGTCAGAAAAGGAAAGGCCCAAACTGAGGAAAAGATAGCCAACTCAGTTAAGAAGGGGGATAAAACCTTTTATAGGTACATTAGGGAGCATAGAAAGGTTAAGGGAGGGATAGTGAAGATTAATAAAGGAGAGGGGAGGTGGGCAGAGGGAGACAGTGAAAAGGCAGAGATACTGAATGAATACTTTTGCTCAGTATTCACAAAAGAAGAAGAGGAGGAGGAGTTACCTAAACCAAACAGTAGAAGCACTCTGAATAGTGGGGTTGACGCCAGTCCATTTACAGAAGAAAGAGTCCTGAAAGAACACCTAAAACTCAAGGTGGATAAAGCAATGGGGCCTGACGGGATTCACCCTAGAATCCTAAAAGAGCTAAGGGAGGACCTAGTGACACCACTAACCACACTTTTTAACAAATCATGGGAAGATGGCCTGGTACCTGAGGACTGGAGGAGGGCAGATGTGATTCCTCTTCACAAAAGTGGGAGCAAGGCATAAGCAGGAAACTACAGACCTGTTGGTTTGACCTCAGTGGTGGGGAAAATGATGGAATCACTTCTGAAAGAAAGAATTGTTGAGTACCTAGAGGCCAGCGGTGCACAGGACCCAAAGCAGCATGGATTCACAGCAGGAAGGACATGTTAGATGAATCTAATCAATTTCTTTGACTGGGTGACCAAAGTAATTGACCAGGGAGGGGCTGTGGATATGGCCTACTTAGACTTTAGCAAGGCATTTGACACAGTCCACACAAAAGATTAATAATCAAGTTAGCCAGCCTGTGAGTGGGTCCCAGGGTGGTAGCCTGAAGTAACAAACTGGCTGCACACAGGACACAGAGGTAATAATTAGATGGAGCATTCTGAAGAAAGGGGTTACTAGTGGAGTACCTCATGGCTCAGTACTGGGTCCAGTCCTCTTTAACGTCTTTATAGGTGACATTGCAGAGGGTCTGGAAGGAAAGGTATGCCTCTTTGCAGATGACACCAAGATCTGTAACACAGTTGATACACAAGGGGGGGTAGAAAGGATGAGAAGGGACTTGGCAACGTTGGAAGAATGGTCAGACATATGGCAACTTAGATTCAATGCAAAGAAGTGCAAAGTAATGCACCTGGGAAATAAAAATCCAGGGGAAGAGTACACAATAGCAGGGGAGGTACTAACGACAACAATAATGGAAAGAGATCTGGGTGTAGTCATATCAGATGACCTAAAGGTGGGTAAGCAATGTGAGAAGTCAGAAAGGAGAGCCAGGGGGATACTGGGATGCATAGGGAGGGGCATCACAAGTAGAAAAATGGAAGTGGTTATCCCTCTATACAGACAGTTGGTGAGACCCCATCTGGAGTACTGCGTGCAGTTTTGGAGACCTCATCTACGCAAGGACATAGACAGGATGAAAGCAGTCCAGAGGAGGGCAACTAAAATGGTGCAGGGTCTACATCAGAAACCATATGAAGAGAGACGGAGAGAGCTTAATATGTATATCCTTGATGAAAGAAGGGACGGGGGACATGATAGAAACTTTTAAGTACCTCAAGGGAATCAACAAAGTCCAGGAGGGTAGCATCTTTCAGAAAAAGAGATGTGTAAGAACAAGGGGACACAATTTAAAGTTAGAGGGGGGACGGCTCAGGGATAATGTGAGGAAATTATTTTTCAGGGAGAGAGTGGTGGATGCATGGAACCGCCTTCCTGGAGAGGTTGCGAGGTCTAAAACAGTGGGGGAATTCAAACATGCATGGGACAGACATAAGGCAATTATAGTGGGGGGTTGCAGGAAGTAGGCTGTTGGTTAACTAGAATCTGCAGCTTATCCAATAGGTAGAGAAATGGGCAGACTGGGTGGGCCAAGTGGTCCTTATCTGCCATCAAAGTCTATGTTTCTATGTTACTGGTTATATGCTTTTCAGTTAAGGTATCCTAGTGAATGTTTGTGATTTACTTTTTGTTGGTACTAGCCATTCAACCAACTCAGAACTGCATCACGTAGTCCATGTCCACATTCTTCTCTTGTATTTGGGGCATGAACCTCATCATATAGTTTTAAAATGACACTGACTACTGTACCACATTGCAAAACAGAAACACGTACTTACTATAGGCTGATAAATGGCCTGTAAGGAACAGTGACAGACTTCTGAATCTGTATTCCACTGAATGTACTGTATGGCAGTGAAGACTGACAGCACTGTGCAGAATGTCATCCAGTGTTTGAAACATGGTCTCCACATAGAGTCCAGTACACTGTGAAACTTCTTCTTTGCTCTTAAAGTATTATCAAAGTATTATCCCATTTAAGTTAAACTCAACTTTAAGTTAAAAAAAAGCTGAGACACACCATGCATTGTCATACTATAGACTTTTGTTGTATTTATTCAACAAGTCAAGTACAATAGCATTGTGTTTTACTTCAAGCACCTTTTTAACATTGTTCAACATTTTGTGCATTTCTATAGGCCACTGACCTATCTCCCATTACCTCTTGCCCAACCCAATTCCCATCACAAAGTCACTACAATACCCGTTTTATGACAAACCACATCTCCACATGCTCATGTATGTAGTACACAGTGCACACCATTGGCATGAGATAATGCTGTTCGTGTGGGGGCAGGGAGGCATGGTGCCCCCCAGTCCCCTGTCCCCTAGGCAGAATACTGGGAGGTATCATGCACACCACCTTTCCCCAGTCAGGTGGTGTGCACCATGACTCTTAGTCATCTATCCCACCAGGCAGGGGACTGGTGGTGACATAGTTCAAACCACTGGGCCCCATCCACCAGTGATATGCACCATGTCCCCCGGCCCCTACCGCCTTGCACTACCTCAGGCTAATGTCACCCCCACTACATCACCCAGTATATTAAAGCACAGTGACATGCTACTAGTTGTACTCGCAATCCTCATAGAGCTGCTGCCTGGCTGACTTTTGTGCCTTTGTTGGCCCCAGTCCCTCGATTGTTGTCTTGCTCTCCCCATTCTTCATCTAACACAATGCCCCCACCCCCACCCCACACACACACACATGCTTCACTCCATTTGCATGAGGTAATGCCAGGGGGGCTGAGGAGCATGGTGCCTTTCAGCTTCCTGCCCCACCCTTGGTAGGTGACTGAAGGGGATCATGGTGCAAATCTCATGTCTCCAGCCAGCTGGTATGCACCATGTATCCCCAGTTCTCTGATCCCCCAGGCAGAGGACTGTTGAAGGTATGATGCAAGCCACTGGTCCCCATCCATCAGCAGTATGCACTTATCCCCCAGTCCCTTGTCCCCCAATATTACCCCAGGTGGTAGCATGTGAGGTGGGTGCCTGAAAGACAGTGCCATCCAAAGCAGCAACACAATGTGGGCAAAAGCCCAAAAGGTGAGGGGGCAGGGAAAATGACCAGATGTGGGGTTGTGGGTGACCCTAGTGACAGGATGTCACTATATGTACATGCGCGTGGAGGGGGGATCGAGCACAGTGAGTGTGGCTTGGGAGGGGGCAGAGGGGATGTAGGGGGTGGCATTGCAGCCGGCTGCATAACTGTGCCATGGCATCAGGGCTGGCCTACACTTGCAGTGTGTGGGGTTCCAGGTTTGGGTCTGGGTCCAGGTGCTACTGAGTTTTTGTTGTGCCTGGCCCAAAATGTGTGTTTATTTTGCTCTTGCACCCCCTCGACATGCACCCCCCTGTAGTTGAGAATCTTTAAGTAGAGGTGTGTGGAGGTGAAACCCCCCATGTGGGGGGTGCATTCTCCCACAGAAAGCAAAGTATTTAAATCCCCGGTGCCGTTCTTCCATGCACCGAGGATGTCAGGGTGGAGAAATTGCTTTCGCCACCCTAACGTCATGATAATGTGAGTCGCTGTTCGGCACTCATGATTATCACATAGAACCCCCAGGCTGGTGGCTCTCCTCCAGTTTTCTACAGAACAAGTAAGTTAAATAAAAATTTAAATAACATATATTTAAATAAAATATGAGATTAAGACACCCACCCACTGACATGAGGTAATGTATCATCCACCTTCTACCCTGCCTAATGCATATGGAAGTGACACCCACTTGCATGAGGTAATAAAGGGTGGATGGGGCAGAGGACTGATGGTCATAGGGCCTCCAGCCCTCTACCCCCCAGGCAGGGGACTAGTGGTGGCATAGTGCAAACTACTGGTCCCAATCCACCAGTGGCATGCACCATGTCCTCTTAGTCCTCTGACTCTCCAGGCAGGGGACTGATGGGGAATATGGGCAGGAACCACCAATCTGTGACCACATGGTATGCACCATATCCTCCAGTCCTCTGCCTCCCTGGTAGGGGACTGGTGGTGGCATAGTGCCTGACTGCAGAGCACATCAGGAAACATTTTGGAGCTGTTGCTCCCTTCCCCCCAGAAACATTGGTGAAGGATTTGTTGTAGATTGGAAGAGCAGTGAATTTTAACTACCAGCAGCACTATTTGCTTCTCACTGCAGAGCAAACCAGGGGATATTTAGGAATTTTCATTCTAACTTGGCAGGCTCTGTTTAACAGGAAGAGGAAGGGGCACCAATTTTGGGTGACTTCTGAGCCAGGATATTACATAACCGTGACCAGCCACTGAAGGGAAAGCAGGAAGTAGGAACTCCTGCATTAAAGACTTCCTTCCAGCTTTCCCATCATGCATATGTCTCAGCACATTAATGGCAAAGAGCAATAGTGGAGCTTCTCACTTTTATTTATTTATTTTATTTATTTAGCTTTTGTTAACCGGGTAAGTGCACTAGCCATAAAATGACTATTTTCAGGCACGACCTGGGAGATTACAGACATGCAGAAACTTAACAGGATAACAAATTATAAGTGCTTTACATAAATGAGTTAGAGAGGATACAATATATCTGAACATACAAAGTAAAGCGCTTTACAGACAATGAGTTAAAATGGATACAATATATCAGAGACATAGAGAGTAGACCATGAAGGTGTCTGTAGGGTGTGATTGGCAAGAAAAAAGAGTGGAGCTTATGCCTTGAAGTTATCTGCAGGATTTATGTAGATAATCCACAGTCTGATGGACACTCTGCAAGGGAACACCAGATCAAGGTGTTCCTTCTGATTGGACATCCTATCTGGCAAGAGTAAGTCCACTAAACATTCAGTTATCCCACCTAGTCTTGAAAGTCAAATGCATAGACAGCTTATTTTGTGAAGAGAGGGCAACACTTATTCATAGCTGGCCTGAATTCTTAACTTGGTGTAACTGTGTTGAATTAGTTTTTACTGTACCATAGCTTCATCCTATCTAGGTGACTCTTATATAGCTAACCTGTGTTGTTAGGTGTGCTTGTTAAGACCGTTTTTACTATACCATAGCCTCACCCTATCTGGGTGTCCCCTCTATAATTAACCTGTGTTAAGTGCACTTTTTGGGTTAGCTTGTGTTCTACAGTCACAGCCAAAGACATGATCAGATATTTCCTGAAATTTCTGTGATATTTCTAGAGAAATCTCCTGTTTTCTGCATTTCCACAGTAGGGGCAGAAGAGAGAAACTCTCTAGAAATTTTGCAAAATATCTGACCATGTCTATGGCTACTACTGTGCTGTTGCCTCACCCTATCTAGGTGACCCCTATATAGCTAGCCTATGTTGTTAATGGTACTTTTTGTGTTTGCTTGTGTTGTACCATAGACACACCCTATCTAGGTGATCCCTAAGTTAGCCTGTGCCGCTTAGTAAGTGTGTCAAATTTACAAGTAAAAATTGCTTCCCTGTCTGGGTGACCATACATACAGTAGGGTAGGCCAGTCTGCTTCTAGCATAAGGACTGTAGAAAGGTAGGAAAGAACTGGTTAGTATCAGAAGTCTAAGGGTTATCATAAGGATCATTGTAGGGATGAGGTTCAGTGATTGCAGGTTAGTTGCAGGGACTGTGGGATGCTCTTCTCCAGGGTAATGCTCTACAGTAGAGTCACTGTCTCTTCTGCATGATCCATGCAGAGCTCACTGCTGCACTGGTAGCATCATGGAAAGATATATCTCTCCTGTGGCACCCACACTCAAATCCCCTAAAGGCCTACTGGTTTAGGGCAGTGGTGATTGGTGGGGAAGAGTAGGAGTGGTATTATCAGCCACATGAAGGTCAACCAGCCCCATGCTATCCCAATGGCAAATAACTTTGCAATCCTGGAGGAGACTCTGGTACTTGAATCCACTGTGGTGGACTCTGAGTCATTTGGAGGAAATGGCATTGATAATCTGGCAGCACCTGGGGTAAGAGCAGGAAAAAGGCAGCTACAAGAGACTTGGTAGTCATGGATTCTATAATAAGGGGAGAACAGAGGGTGGTAGGAGGGGGAGGATGAGAGTGGAAATGGCAGGTGCCTTCCTGGATATCATCCATCTGGGACATGGATTAAATATGGAGTATAGCAGAGAGAGAGAGGGAGGAGCTAGGGGTGCTGGAACACTTGTGTACAAATCATTTGATGACTAGCCTTTGGAGCAAGTCAAGTGAAACAATTAGAGGCTGGGGATAGATTGTAGGCATACTTATCCTCTGTTGCCTTTTCTGAGGTCCTCTTTGTGTGGAGTGCAGGGGAAGATAGAATAAATAGGTAAGAGGTCACGGAGTTAGATGGATGTTTAAAGGGATGGTGTCTGGTGAAAAGATTCCACTTTGTGGAGGACTGGGGTGACTTCTGGGACAGGAGACTCTTCAAAGTTGATGGCCTTCACCTGACAAGGGAGGAGAAGAAATTTGTTGGGCCGAAGTTTGATGTCTGCATTGGATTTTTAAGGACTGAATGGGACACTAAGGCTGGGGGGACCATGATAAAATGGAGGAAGGGTAACCGAGCTAGTGATCTCTCTATACAGTGGACTGGTAGTAGTAAGGTGGGTACAAATAAAGTTGGGTTTCAAATAAGAGTAATGGAAGAGGCTAAATGGACACTGCTCTCAAAGTCTGCAAGCAATAGGAAAAAAGAAGTTAAGAAGAATGGGAAAGAATGCAGAAGTAGGATCACAGCAAAAGGGGATCTGGAGCTAGTTGGAAGGGGGCTGCCATAATGCCAAGAGTCTGGGTAATGAAATCATGGAGCTCCAGGTATTTGTGGCAGACACTGAGGTGGGCTTCATAAGCATCACAGAAACTTGGGCCACAGAAAATAATGACTGTTTTTGTCAGGCACAGGTTACACAATGTTTAGACAGAACAGGGGGGGAAGACAAATGGGGTGTGGCCCTATATATCAGTAAGTGCATAGAGACTACAAATGATAGAGACACCAGAAAAAGCAAAGGGAAAACTGATGTTATGCCTGGGTTATGCTCCCTATCATCCCACATACACCTCACTCTGTATTCCTGGTCTATTGTACTGATATACTGCTATTTTGCACTAACATTGTAAATTTGGGAACACATCATATAAGCATGAGTGCAAGGAATGTGTTTTGCTGCTAATATATGCTAATGTGTATCATGCTTGGTTCATTATACCTCACTATAATACATTTCTCTAGATTATGTTTGTCTTTCATGTATATTTCATATATAATCTACCTAATCACTGATAAGATGACTCTGAGGGATCATCAGTGATTATTGTATACTTACATTCTCATATAATTATATGTAGTGTGTGTTTTACACTCAGGCAGATATGCCTTGTGTAATAGAGCCCTGTCAGTAGTTCTTTTTGTCTCTAAGCAAGCTGACAGAGAGAGAGAGAGAGAGAGTCTTTGTTATGTCTTTATCTTATATTGTATGTAAGCAAGAAATGCCACATGTAGTTTGAACTAGTCAGCATTTCTTTTGTCTAAGCTATAATGCTAATGGAAGCATATTCTGTCTCATATGATACTCATTAGTAATTATGTCTCCCAAGTCATCATCCAATGGAGAATGACTTAGGACCAATACATATTGTTTCTCATATCTGTAACTATGAGGTAATCTCTGTTGCTACGCTGTTATCTGTAGTATTTAGTTGTCAACAAACCTACTGTAGGAGCTCTAGAAACAAGAACTATAGAAGAGTGAGAGAGCTGGAGCGTGGAGAGAGAAAACAAGATCGTAGAGAACCTAAGATCTACAATTCTGGAGATTATGTACATTCTTCAGGAGAGTTGTGAGAAACCCATCTCCCTTGTGATTTTCTTTGTCACATGCTTGGCATAAGTAGTATAATAAACGTTATTAGTACTCCTTGTTTGTTTACAAATGTTTCTTGGCAGACTCAGAGACACAAGACTCTGTATTATTATTATTTACCCTACACAACAAGAGTGTTTAGGGAACATAAATGGTGACTGCAAGTGGAGTCTGGATGTTTGTAAAGTTTCATTTTAATTTCCTCTGTAAATTAAAACACTGGGTGAGAAATACCAGTAACAAGCAACAGAAAGTGTCTTATGTTTAACTTTTTGGTCTGTTGTGTGTTCCACAGTGCAGACAAAACAATCTCTTGGCAGATATTCAATCTCTGTGTAATGAGTTGTTTTATTATTTTTTTCCCTATTCTTTCTCTGTGGGAACACATCTGTAAAGGAATCCAGACAGACTGCTTTCTTGTGGATTTAAATCCTAATGGGTATTTACCCATCTAGGTGTCCACATATGCCAAATGTTGTTTGTGTCCTTTCATGAACTTTGGTTGCAAACAAAGTTTTTGATCCACAGACAGCTAAGGGTTTCTTATTTCTTAAAAGACATGTCTCAAAAATCAGTACTGAAGTTGAGGCTGGATGTCTCACAAACTCAGACTGCTTCCAGTGGTTTGAAAAATTTTACCAATGTGGCAAAGACCAGAAACAGTCCAACGAGGGTGATTTCTGAAGGCTATAGTCAACTAAACCATGGTACCAAGGAAAATATTCCTGAAAATTTGCTAGTTGCAAAACTATTCTCTTGCTTAGAATTTTCTATAAAAAATGTAATACTTTGAAGTCAGATTACACTGCATACAGGCAAGAGATGAGTGTGTTTAATGCCAAGTCTGCTGAGAATGTTAATGAACTGCTATTTCAAAACAGGACCTTGACTAAATGATGTGATTCATTACTAAATAGTTATAAAAACATTGAAAGTAAACTGTTTGCTTTGAAGACCAAATGTGATGAAAAAGACCAGTTTTACACAATGAGAAAATGTAGCGAACTTAAGTTAGATTACTTCATAATGTGCTCACTCATGTTTCTGAGGAGCTAGAATGTAAGAGTAAGGAAAATGCCCAACTTACCATTGTGTGTAGAAACTTGGAGATAGAGGTTATGCATAATTTGTGTGATACCAGATCTGAGGTTGATCATCTAAATTGCAAGGCAGAAATAGTGAACTTTCACCATCAGCCAGAGGTATTGGCAGGGCATACTAACTTAATGCCCAAAGACCGTGCCTCTCCTTATGGTGAAGAGTTTGATTTTGAACACTCACAGTATGCTGTGGGGTGGACTAGATCAAAGGCTAGCCACGTGTTTTTCTGTGATTCACAAAATGGAGAATTATTATAGTCTCAAAATGGTGGGCACACGTGTCATCAGGTTGCATCCCCATACCATCCCCAACATGGCCGCTCATGGTCATGTGATGATGGTCATAACAGAGTAACCCAAGATGCCCATGAGTTAATCCAAAATTGCCAACCACCATACCACAGAGATTAAATCCTGCAGTCACAGGGATCTGTGATTGCTGCCATAACCAAACAAAATATACCAGAGTTTTTTGGCATGATTAATAATGTTATCAGTAAGACTAGTGTTTCTGAGGGACAGAAAATTCTCATTAAAAATCATGCTGACGTACTTTTGAATGAGGCTGGTATGCAATCTGTCATGAAGTCAGTGTCTGACACTGCAGAAGCTGCTGCTAGCAATGCTTATTTTATTCGAGTGTCCTTGGTTAAAGAACACATTGCAGTTAATTACATGAATTGTTATGATTCTTCCATATGTAATTTAATATCAGTTTTCATGAGAAGACTGAACGTACTGCTTTTCCTATGCAGTGCATTAATACCTTAAGCTGCAACATTGAAAACAATGTTGCTACCCTCCAGCAACATTTCAATGGGGAAACCCACTGTACATTTGATGGCGGAGGGGACAACCCTGATTCTGAAAGCCCTGTGGCTGTGATATTTTCAGCATCACAGGCCACGTTGGGGGGAGGGTTACAGGTTTGATTTCTGAACCTGAGCTGGCAACTGTTTCAGTACTAATTTCTCCACCTCTGATGGCTCTGAACCACAATCCATAGCTGGAGAACTACGTGCAGTTTGCATTTTCCACTGTGCAGGCACCCCCAATAGTGCCAGCACTGCCAGCACAAGATGCAGAACCCCCTCCATCAGTGACACCTGGATCATCTCGTACTGTGCCTGAAATAGCAGACACAAGTCATAAACCGTCTGGGTTATTCCCAGTACAGGCAACAGCAGTCACCTCTTGCAAGAAGGTGCAAGGTATCCTAATACTGATATCATTGTCTTTTCTTTTAAGATCACTGACCATGGTCCCAGCATTGGTTAATCCTAACACAGTTTTAGGGCATTATTTTGAAAATGCCACATCAGATAAAGTAATTTCAGCAGTTTTAGCCCAAATATACAATGGATACATCAAACCCATTGCTTATGCATCCCAGATGCTTGCCCAGTGGAACTGAAGTATAACCTTTGTGAAAGGAATCTTTTGGCTACATACTAGGCGGTGAGATACTTTGTGTACATCATTGGATATGCACCCATTGTGCTGCATTCCAATCATTTGCCAACTAACTTTCTGTTGTCAGACAGAGTAAAATATGACTCTGGCTCCAATGCCAGACTTACACACTGATCTCTCATTTGACAGGATCCTGACATCACTGTCCTTCCTATCAAAACACCATCCTTGTTGGCCTATGGCCTACAATTTACAGGAGAGACCCATGATTGTTCACTCCAACCCCCAACCTACCTGTCCCAGTGCCCTTTCTGACAGAACCTCAGAAAGTGTTAAAAGACACCACTGTGTGTCATGTTTTGACTGATGACTCAGCCACACATACCAAAGAGGGTCAGATAGCAGTCTTTGCAATTATTGTACATCCTAGTGATGACAGAGTGTGCATGGCTAGTTACTACATCATCGTATATGTATGATTCACAGGCAATATTAAAACATGCCTGGCAAATAAAATGAAAAGCAGGGAGGCAAGGAGTCTCCTAATTACCACAAATATTTGTGAATGGTTTAGAGTCCTGGAACGTCCTTGAGAAAGACACAGCTTGTATTAAAAAAGGAATAAAGATTTTTTTACTTATGTAAAATGATACCTGCACTCCATGAGTGGGTTAAGTGTTGCAGACTGACAAAATGGCCTTCATCTAAAAGACTGCAGATACTATGTTTTTGTCATGGATTCTAATTGGGTCTGTTCCTAATTGAATTTCTTTGGCAAAAGACAAACTTCTTTTCCAATTCTTTGACATTACTTTTGAGAAATACAGTGACTTGCTTGTGTACAACACAACTCTAACCAGTTTAAATACTGTACATTCATAAGGTTTGAGCATTTTGTATGTATATTTTTTTATGCTTCATAAGAAGGACCCTCATTTGAGGGCAGTGCATAGGTTTCTTAATAAAGGAACTGTGGAATAACTTCCAGAAATAGCTCTTATAAGAAAGTGAAAATTACATTCTCCTATACAGTGATGGCCTACTCATTTGAAACATCACTGCTGTAACACTCATGAAAGGTTTTGGGTAATTCCTGAACACCTAAGAGCAGATAGTATCTACTGTACCAACTACATGATACTCCAACTGATGGACACCAGTGAGTCAGTAATAACGCTAGACAGCCTGAAATCCTCTGTCTTGTGGCTACACATGAGAAATTATGAAGAACACTAAATTAGTAACTGTTTGATCTGTGCACAGAACAATCCTATACCAGCTAGGAACAAGCATTTGTCAACGCCGAATGTTGATTGCGTTGGTCTGTTGAGCACGGTTACTGGCCCACTGTCAGTCGCTCAAGCTGTTTTTTCTGGTGCTGCAGGATGCTCTTTTGTACTGAGCTCCTGTCTGCATTGGCACCTTGTTTTGCTCATTAAGAAATCTGCAGCTGTCCTGACAGAGCTCCGTTGAGGTGTCTCACTTCCCCTCTCTCACTCACTCATTCTGTTTCTCCTGGCGATGCAGGCTGCCCTTTTGTACTGGGCTCCTGCCTCTGTTGGTGGCTTTTTCTGCCCACAAAGAAATCTGCAGCAGTCCCGACACAGGTCTGTTGAGCCTGCTGACTCTCCATCTCTCACTCACTTGTTCCATTTCTGCCAGTGCTGCAGGCTGTCCTTTTGTACTGGGCTCCTGCCTGCGTTGCTGCCTTTTCCTGCCAACAAAGAAATATGCAGCAGTCATGATAGAGCTCTGTTGAGCTCGCTCACTCCCCCTCTCTCACTCGCTCATTGTGTTTCTCCCGGCGTTGCAGGCTGCCCATTTGTATTGGGCTCCTGCCTGCGTTGTCACCTTCTTCTGCCCACAAAGAAATCCACAGCTGTCCCAACAGAGCTCCGTTGAGGTCGCTCACTCCCCCTGTGTCACTCACTCAGTCTGTTTCTCCTGGAGCTGCAGGCTGCCCTTTTGTACTGAGCTCCTGCCTCTGTTGGTGCCTTTGTCTGCCCACAAAGAAATCTGCAGCAGTCCCGACAAAGCTCTGTTGAGCTCGCTCACTCCCCTTCTCTCACTCGCTCATTCTGTTTCTGCAGGCGCTGCAGGCTACCCTTTTCTACTGGGCTCCTTCCTGCATTGTCACCTTCTTCTGCCCACAAAGAAATTTGCAGCAGTTGCAATAGAGCTCTGTTGAGCTTGCTCACTCCCCTCTCTCTCACTCGCTCATTCTGGTTTCCCCACCACTGCAGGCTGCCCATTTGTACTGGGCCCCTGCATGCATTGCTTGCTTTTTCTGCCCACAAACAAATCTGCAACAGTCCCAACAGAGCTCCATTGAGCTCACTCAATCCCCTTCCCTCACTCACTCATTCTGTGTTTCCTGCTTTGTACTGGGCTTCTGCCTGCATTGGTGGCTTGTTCTGGCCAGAAACAAATCTGAAGCAGTCCCAACACAGCTCCATTGAGCTCTCTCACTCACTCATTCCGTTTCGGCTGATGCTGCAAGCTGGCCTTTTGTACTCTACTCCTGCCTGCGTTGCCACATTTTCTGCCCCCAAAGAAATCCACAGCAGTCACAATAGAGCTCTGTTGCACTCGCTCACTACCGCTCTGTCACTCGATCATTCTGTTTCTCTTGGCACTGCAGGCTGCGTTTGTGTATGAGGCTCCTGGCTGCATTGGCACCCTTGTCTGTCCACAAAGAAATCTGCAGCTGTCTCGACAGAGATCTGTTGAGGTCGCTCAGTCTCCCTCTTTCATGCACTCATTCTGCTTGTCCAGGCGCTGCAATCAGTCCTTTTGTATGGGGCTCCTGCCTGCATTGGTGCCTTTTTCTGCCCACAAAGAAATCCACAGCAGTCCTGATAGAGCTCCGTTGAGCTCACTCAGTTCCCCTGTCTCACTCACTCGTACTGTTTCTCCCACTGCTGCAGGCTGGCCTTTTCTACTGGGCCCCTGCCTGCATTGATGCCTTTTTCTGCCCTCAAAGAAATCCACAGCAGTCCTGGCAGTGCTCCGGTGAGTTTGCTCACTCCCCCTCCGTCACTTGCTCTCTCGTTCTGTTTCTCCCAGTGCTGCGGGCTGCCCTTTTGTACATGGCTCTTGCGTTGGGGCCTTTTTCTGCCCACAAACAAATCTGCAGCAGTTCTGACAGAGCTCAGTTGAGCTCGGTCACTCCCCCTTCTCAGTTGTTCGGTCTTAATCTGTTCCAAACAGTGATTTCCCACAGTGACCATGCTATTCTGCGGCAGGAGTGCAAAAACATATTTTAGCCGGGATGTGAAAAATGGCAGCTGTACTGTTCATAAGGAGATGTGGAAAAATGCCTCTTTTGAAAATGTGGTGTGAAAATATTACAAAATTGCGAAGTTACAAGGGTGCGTGGAAACAGTTCAACGCACGCTTGTAACACAGTCATGTTATGGAGTTTCATCACCAAATTTTCAACATAGGCATTTTAGGACCTCTGCTCATGAACTATGCCACTGTCAGTGTCTTAATCTGTCCCGAACAGTGATTTCCTACAGCGACTGTGTTATTCTGCACCGGAACTGTGAAAACACATTTCGGTCAGGATGTGAAAAATAACAGCTGTACTGCTCATAAGGAGGTGTGAAAAAATGCCACTGTTGAAAATCTGGCATGACTATATTACAAATTTGTGAAGTTACAAGGGTGCATGGAAAGTATGCAATGCACACTTGTAACACAGTCATTTGATGGGCTAGCATCACCAAATTTTCAACATAGGCATTTCTGGACCTCTGTTCATGAACAGTATCACTCTCATTTTCTTAATCTGTCCCGGACAGTGATTTCCCACAGCGACCACTCTATTCTGCGCTGGAAGTGTGAAAACACATTTTGGCCAGGATGGGAAAAATGACAGCTATACTGTTCATAAGGAGGTGTGGAAAAATGGCAATGTTGAAAATCTGGAGTGAAAATATAAATTCGTGAAGTTATGAGCATGCATGCAAACTGCACAACACATGCTCGTAACACAGTCATTTTATGGAGTATCGTTACCAAATTTTCAACATAGGCATTTTAGGACCTCTACTCATTAACATTATCACTGTCATTTTCTTAATCTGTCCTGAACACCAATTTCCCACAGCAACCATGCGCCATAAATGCGAAAACACATTTCCACCAGAATGTGAACAATGACGCCTATACTGTTCACAAGGAGGTGTGAAAAAATGTCAATGTTGAAAATCTGGCATGAAAATATTGCAAATTCGCGAATTTATGAGCGTACATAGCAACTGTGCAACACATGCTCATAAAACAGTCATTTTTTTTATTTTTGCACCAAATTTGCAACATAGACTTTTTGAGAGCCACCTCATGAACACTGGCACTGTCGTTTCGTTAATTGGCACCAAAAGGTGATTCCACGCAGTGACTACAAAATCACCTGTCGGGGCTGATTAACACCATGACAGTTTGAGAATTCATGAGGAGGGTTCCCAAAAACCACATGTTGAAAATTTGGTACCAAAATTCTAAAAAATTACTGAGATATGCATTAAAGTTGAAAAAACCCTATTTCTACCATTATACAGCTTACCAGCATTTCCTCAGTTTGCGGTCGGCTTTGAAGAGTGCAGATGTGTTCCCAGTCCACCGAAGATCATCGTGCCAGACTCTGGAGGTAAGTATGGGGTGAAGATGGTGTGGAGAGGCAGGGTGCACAGTGGGTGTGTGCGGGTGGTGGAAGGGGAACCAAGGAGACCGCGAGGGAGAGTTTTCTGATTTCACAGGTTTAAAAAAAAAACATCGCGGGACAGTTTTTTTCTTCACAGGGGCATTAGGCACACTGGAGTGGGCTCCCAGCGTGCCACCCAACTGCTTCTTTTGGGAGGGTCAGTAGCTGACCGGGGATTGGGCACCCCTGTCGCACACAACTAAGGTGGGGTTCACATTATGCCGACAGGGATTGGGCACCCCATCGGCTCACAATATCAGTGGGGGGGTTTGACATAATGCCGATGGGGAGTGGGCTCCCCCATCAGCACAGTCAACATTGGGCCACTGACACCGACGGGGATTGGGGCCACGTCAGCAGCTAAACATGGTGGGGAGGTTATATTGTTTGTGAACATGGTGACAAGCTTCCACCATGTTCACAAGCAATATCAGGGTTTTTACATCCCACCCTGCAATGACGGGTTGCTCCCTCATTGCAGTGGATGGCTGACACCGCAATGATGAGGCAGCCCCTGATTGCAGTGGCTACTTTTTTAGAAGGTTGTGGCATGCTGGCTGAACTAGTGTCAACAGCAGTGTGCCACCACATTGGGGGAAGTGGGTCAAGTCTTTGCAGGCTGTGGGGGCATTGGCCACAACAGTGCCTCGCCTCCACAACCTGCTTGTGGAGAAAGCTGCCGCAACATGTTTCTTGCGCATGTGCACAATCAACATAAAAATACATTATCCCAGAGGCAATAAGGCCTCTGGAAACATCCAGATTGACTACATTGGCCTTATGCCAACCACTAAGAACAACTAGTTTGCACTAGTGATCATCAACCTACTTTGCATATACTTTAAAGCTATCCCAAAACAGAACAACTCAGTCAAAGTGACTGCAAATGTATTGGTAAACCAGCTATTTACCAGGTGGGGTTACCCCTAAGGTAAATTCTGATTACAGGGATCTGGATCTATAGCCTAAGTAATGCAGGAAACTCTGGATTTGTTATGGGTAAAACAAACGTTTTATATCCCTTACAACCCACAGTTATCAGGACAGGTGGAATGGGCTAACAGGCAGATCAAAGTTGTTACAAAAAACTTGTTCAGAAAACCCAAAAGGACTGGAATTCATTATAGGCTTTACTCCTTATGGCAATAAGAGGGACACCCTCTACAGGTACACAGCATACCCCATTTTTGAAATCATGACCGGATGGTCCATGAGACTCCCAGAACACTTAATTCTGGACCTGTGTACTGCCACTACCGATGGAGCATCAGTAGATAAATATGTTAAATAACTCAAACAAGACATTCAAAAGGTATACTTGTTTGCGTCACAATGTATGGGCAAACAGGCCCTTTCCCATTGTAAACAAACTCAGTCCTGCAGTCTACCAAGTTAGACTGCCTCAGTATAACAGTCATTGATAAATGGCTACATGCCAGTCAAATGAACCAGTTTAAAAGAGATTAAATTACTTTTCCATACCCCGGTGGGAGGAATAGTACTAAACTATGTTTTTCTTTTCTCTTTCCTTTTAGGTTCCAGAGAGAGAGAGAGATGATTGCTTTTATGCTTATTATTCTTTTATAAGTATGGGTCTTCTTACAGGCTTAAACTTAACATTTTATTGCAGATAAGAACCTGTGACCCAATCCTAAACAGATTGTTGAGGTAAAACACTTCACAGGCCCGCATGATTTAATTGCAACCTATGGAATTCACACTAAAGTCCTAAAAGACATGCTTATTGTCCAGAAGGGTAGAGAGGCCTGACTGAATGTTATGATCATTGCTTTGGATCAATCCTAGAAGTTAGACCTGATCTGAACTCCTATTTATATTTTATTGATAATGAGGAATTTTGCATCCAAAATTATATGGTAATAAAAGTCATTAGATCTTAAAGATTTTTACCCAATGATGCCTCATAATTTGTGACACAATACTAAGTGCCCAAAATAGAACCCTGGCCCACCCAGTGGTCTAACAACCACTTCTAACCAGGTACCCTAGTTAATAATGTGCAGTTCATGCACAACCCAGTGATCTTAAATCTCACCTTTTAAACTTGGAATGATTTGTTGTATGTTTCACAACAAACATTTCCAACATTTTTTTTAATGATAATGTTATTGGATGCCCTGGCAGCATACCAGGTACTCATTAATTATCCCCTATACAGGGACTCATAGCACGCATGCACCACATACACACACTTAGGATTTTCACATCCTGACAGCTAGTGGCACATCTTATGACTGTAAACCTACCCAAATGCACTAGGCATTTTGTTTTGTTTTGGTTTTTAAACAAAACACAGGTTTAGACTCAGGCCTACTTGGCTCTGACATATCTATTTGAAATATGGCTGATATAGCCATTATTCAAGCACATATGTTAAAGGTTCATGATAGTATGAAATATAATACCATACCCCCCAATTGCATGGTATACATGACTTTTGCTCATGAAAAGTTATTTACATTTACAATATTAAGGATATTGTGAAGAGGTTTGATCTGACAAATGTTCATGTTAATTAATTTCTGCTCATATTAAGGAAGCAGATGCGCATCACATAGCTAGGAAAGTCCTTTGCACTACCTACAGCTATTATGTTCTTACAACCCTTTGGTTATCTCTTCCGGGATCTGGAATTAGGATATATCCTTGATCTCATACATGACAGATGTATGGGTCATTGGCATTGCCACATTTTGTACTTCTATTGCATGTGTTAACAAATGTTTATTTGACTCTAGCACAATTCCCTTGTCAATGGCAAGGAACCTTGGATATGTCACCACACACACCAGTATTGCTCCATGTTTTGAAACTTATTCCTGCACAATCCAGGAAGCCATGCTTGAGACTCTCACAGTGTCATTGCCGCATCTTCATCCGGCAACATCCATCTCTGATCATCTGGCAACTGTCCATTCTATTGGTCATCTTGATGGGAACTTTTATCATGAAAAGGTTGAAACTACCTCTTTTCCTTGTTTACCATGAGGTCTTAGAATCATGACTGACTCTGAACACTGAATGTCGTACCTGAAAGGAACACCACCTCTTATACAGATGTGACACCTTCCAACTTGTATTACCAATTTGTGAATACTAGCCTAATAACTGAAATTAGGCTTCAATTTGTGAACTTTCAAATAAAATGTCTTCAGTCCAGCCAATTAAGATTCTGCAATCAAGCTCATTGTTATGCATACTATGAAGCAAGTCTGGAGTAGGGGCAATCCCCTAACTCAGCAAGAAGACTCTTCTTCATTTGATCTATAATCAAGAAATCCATTTTCTTCACTGCTTGTTTTCCAAGCCTGGCAGGCACCTCATACAGACTGAAAACTGAGTAGTGTTATAAACATTTACACTATGTGCAGCCGTGTGATCATTTTCCACTGAACACTGTTGCTATTCCATTGTAAAACTCAATGTGCAATCTAATGCACCCCCTGCGGAGGTCTCTAAAAATATTGCAGCCTCCTGAACATTTGCATCAACCTTTGGAAGATCTGAATGCATCAAATTTGAACTATGACTCTTCATCTAACACTTGAAGAAACCCTAGATTTATCTCTGGAACTGTTCATAGTTTATGGCTTGCGGACATTGACATTTCATGTCCTGTTCAACTTACCAACTGAAAAATGCCATCTACAAGGTGATATATTCTGCTGATGTGGAACATTGTGTGGTGACCAACTATACATTCTTCAGATATGGACTAAACGTTATGCAAAGTGAACTTTTCTAACTTCTGTTTTTACTCCCTAAACAGGTAATAGGTTACATGGTAATCACACCTGTTCCCATTCCGGAACCAGTTATCATTGAGTCTAGTCCTAACTATCTTGACGCTGCATCTCAATTTTACTTATTTTTAATATCCATACAGGCAACATAAGTTTGTCTTTTCAATTTCTTCCCAACAGGACTGTGACCAGATATACACCTGATACATATCAATATTTACTGATTGTTTTGATATTGGAAAACCCCATTGTAAAGCTTTATTCCAAATGTTTATAGTAATACAAGGTTTACTAACATTTTCCCTTATAATTACATTTTGTTGTTTAAGGAAATCCCTGAAACACCACTGTGACCAGTTAATATTTCTCTATCAGGCTCGTGCCTTGGGCCTGTAGATGAATGGTACCTAACCTCCATTTTTTTCTTGTGTTGCCATTTTTGCAATTAGGGAAACAAAGAGGGGATTTTTATATCTGGGTTATGCCCCCTATGGTTCCACATACACCTCACACTGTAGTCCTGGTCTATTATACTGTGATACTGCTATTTGCGCTAAAATTGTAGATTTGGGCACACATCATATAAGCATGAATGCTAGGAATGTGCTTTGCTGCTGATATATGCTAGTGTTTATCATGCTTGGTTCATTATATCTCACTATAATATATTTATCTAGATTATGTTTGTCTTTCATATTATGGTAGCACGGTAGTGCTACCATAGTTAGGGTTGAGGAGCCATTTACATGTTAAACCCAAAATTTTGCACCTTAATAACTTTGCAACCGTTTAATGGATTTACCTGAAATTTGGAATACATAATCAAGAACCATAGGCTGTGGGATCTGCCAAGATTCGTACTGGTCAGATATATGGCTGTGGAGTTATTAAGCATGATCTGCACGTGCGTTTACGCTTTTCCTGGAATTCTTTGGTCGCACCTACAGGTCGCACAGTTTGTGTGACTGGCACAAAATCTTAAGGGAAAGTGCAGCTGGGGTCCCCAATGTGCCTTTTGAAGATTTTGTAAAAAAATATTAAACAGTTCAAAAGTTATTCAAAAAACAATTTCCCATTATAAGTCAATGGGAAAAGTTAACAAAAAGTTCGACAGTGTCGCAAATGCACATTTTACTGTCTCAAATGGCCCTGTTACTGTCACAAATCTGCCATTTTGTTTTCAGTTAGTGATCAGAAAAATGCTTGGCATTTAAAATTGAGACCCTCTAGCAACCTAATTATTTTTGTATTCACCTAGTCGGGCCCTGAGGATGCTAGCCATGTCTTTATTTTAGGGTAAAACACCCCAGAAATATGTTTTTAGATTTCTGGAAAAAGTACTTTTGCAAAGTAGTATCGCACTCATGAAAGTGTTGCAAATTTTTGTGACTTTTACGCCAAATTCGCGACTACTTCATTGCGACCCTATGCCCAAAATAACAGTAATTCTTTGGCACTCCGCTGCAAAAGAACGGTTTGGGGTTTTGGGCTGAAATTTGGAGGGTATGCAGCCGACATCACACAGATGTGCCTTTCAGTATTTCATTGAAAAAATATTATACAGAGGCAAAGTTACAGTACTCCAAAGTTGACGCTATTTCCCATAGGATAACACTACGGCGTATGATGCATTGCAGCAATCGTTTGGCGCCCTGCTGCAACATAACGGTTTGGTCTTTTGGGCTGAAATTTTCAGAGAAGACAGCCAACATCTCCCAGATGTGCCTTTCAGTATTTCATTGAAAAAATACTATACAGCGGCAAAGTTACAGTACTCCAAAGTTGACGCTTTTTCCCATAGGATAACATTACGGCGTATGACGCATTGCAGCAATCATTTGGCACCCTGCTGCAACATAATGTTTTGGTCTTTTGGGCTGAAATTTGCAGAGAAGACAGCCAACATCCCACAGATGTGTGTTTCAGTAGTTTGGTGAAAAAATATTACAGGGGAGGCAAAGTTATGGCAGTCCAAACTTCTGTTTTTTTTTCCCCATTGGATAACATTACGGCGTTCACCGCGCCTTTCAGGGCCCGTATCTCGAAAACGGTGAGAGATACAGACTTTTTGTCAAAATATTTCTTAGCCTCCTAACAGGGGCTAAGTACAAAGCTAGTCAGGAAAGTGGTAATTTATATGACTTTTAAATTTTTTTTCTGTGTCATATGGTTACTGAGATATAAGCAATTTACTATTCCAAGTCCTCATTTTTGTGTTCCGAGAGTCATTATTTTGCATACATTCTTTGTACTCACTGTCTTTCTCTATACAGATTTTGGGTAAAACCAGCCTGTGCTCTTTCATTACTGTTACCATTACCGTTTCTGCTTGCAGTTCCGTACCTGTTTCACTTACCGTTCACGTTTATGCCACCGTGTGCGTTACCCGTTGCATTTTCATTGCGGTTGCGTTTGCATTATTTTTAACATTTCTGTCTACAGTACTGTTTCTCTTTCTGGTTTGCTTTGCGTCACCTTGCGGATTACGATTTGCATTTGCGGGCACAATGTTACAATGCGACAAGACATCACCCCCGTGCTCCTGCCGCGGCATTACATTCACTATTTCTCATTATCATTCTCAAAAAGAAGGGAAATTAGAGGCAAAAAACTCCATTTAATGCATCAGTTAGGGTTGTTCCACAGTGACAAAAGCAAGGAAATTTGATGTTAGGGTTGAAACCCCCTTTGCACCCTTCCAGCCCACCCCCAAATGGAATCGGGGTGTGCATTGGGGTCATCGGTCCTAACTGTCACCCCATTCTCCTATTCCTCAGCTTCTTCCCACATGTGATGGGGTGACACTTAGGGATGATGATCCCAATGCACACCCTGATTCCATTTGGGGGTTGGGCTGGAGGGGTGCAAAGGGGGTTTCAACCCTAACATCAGATTTCCTCGCTTTTGTCACTGTAGAACAACCCTAACTGATGCATTAAACTGAGTTTTTTGCCTGTAATATATTCTATATATAATCTACCTAATCACTGATAAGATGACTCTGAGGGATCATCAGTGATTATTGTATACTTATATTCTCATATAATTATATGTAGTGTGTGTTTTACACTCAGGCAGATATGCCACATGTAATAGAATCCTGTCAGCAGTTCTTTTTGTCTCTAAGCAAACTGACAGAGAGAGAAAGCCTTTGTAATGTCTTTATCTTATGTTGTACGTAAGCAAGAAATGCCACATGTAGTTTGAACCAGTCAGCAAATCTTTTGTCTAAGTTATAATGCTAATGGAAGCATATTCTGTCTCATATGATACTCACTAGTAATTCTGTCTTCTAAGTCATCATCCAATGGAGAATGACTTAGGACCAATGCATATTGTTTCTCATACTGTATCTGTAACTATAAGGTAATCTCTTTTGCTATGCTGTTATCTGTAGTATTTAGCTGTCAACAAACCTACTGTAGGGTCTCTAGAAACAAGAACTCTAGAAGGGCAGAGAGCTGGAGCGAAGGGAGAGAAAACAAGATCTTAAAGAACCTAAGATCTACAATTCTGGAGATTATGTACATTCTCCAGAATAGTTGTGAGAAACCCAGCCCCCTTGTGATTTTCTCTGTCACATGCTTGGCCTAAGTAGTATAATAAACATTATCAGTATTCTTTGCTTGTTTATGAATGTTTCTTGGCAGACGGAAGAATCTGTATTATTATTATTTACCCTATGCACCAAGAGTGTTTAGGGAACACTGAGTCACCCCAGATTCACCACATGATGCCCTTAGGTAAGAAAATATGGGTGGGGTGGCCTATAGACAACCAGCACAAGGGGAAGAAAGAGCTAGGGAACTCAGGGAAAAGATGCCAAGGGAGTGAGGAAGGGGGAAGTGTTGGTTGTGGTTGATCTGAACCTGCCAGATATTGACTGGGGCATTCCAGTGGCTAGGTGCATCACAAATTATGCCCTGTTGTATACATTGTGTGATTGCCTGCTAGTGCAGCTTGTTAAGGAACCCACTCAACAGGTGACCATTCTCAAGTTGATGCCCAGCAGTTTGGAGATGAATGGTGGAGTGAAGGTAGGGGAACTACTGGGATCCAGTGACCATAACTCCATTTCATTCAGCCTGTCCCTCAGGACCAGAATTTTCCACTCAAAAATTGAAGTCCTAGATTTCAGAAGAGCAGAATTCTATCAGATGAGGGAACTGGTCCAAGAAAAAATGACCGGGGGGGGGTAGCATTGAAGTATAGGGGAAACGGGGGGACCAATCTAGGGAATGATTCTTGAGTCAACCAAGTTATGCATAATGATTGTTACAAAATGAAACAGATACAAGACACTAATATGATTCTTAGAAAGGGTCAGGGATGCAGTGACAACCAAGAAAAAAGCTTTCATCAGGTACAAGGAAACACAGAGGGAACAGGAATTGGGAGACTATGAAATGAGAACTATGGATGCTAAGAAAATGGCTATGGAGGCAAAACCAGACACGGAGGTGCATATTGTAGAGGAGGTCATGGGTGGGGGAAAAAATGTGCAGGTTTATTCAGGAAAAAAATGAAGCAGGGATGGAGAATTGATAGGCTACAAGAAGGAGGGAAGGGTTATAGAGGAAGATGAACAAAGAGCAGCCATCCTTAACAATTACTTCTACTCTGTGTTCACAAGGATGACAGTGGACCCATGCCTGACAGTGGCATTGAGGTGGCTGTTAGGAGCAATCCTGAAAGGAGGTTATCAGTATGTACTAGAGAAAGAGCCCAGAAGGGGCTAGAAGCCTTAAAAGAAGATAAATCCTCAAGGGTGGATGGGATGCACCCAAGGGTGCTCAAGGAATTGGCAGTGTAACTGGCAGAACCCCTAGTAGGGCTATTCAATAGATCAATTCATACAGGGGTAGTTTTTTTTATATAGTATTGTTTTTCAGACTGCCCACCCCACATTTTACAGCTCAGTTCCTTTTGATCCCAGCCCCCCTCCTTGCCCTCCCTGACTTACCTTCCCTGCGGATGATACCCCCTGGATTGCCCCCCAGGGTGGGATCATCTCACCAGTGTGACCCAGCGATAACAGGAGAGGAATGCCAGCAAGGGGGTGCCTACTGGCATTGCCTCGCTGGCTTGCCCCCAAGGGCAGGGTGTGGAGTTGGCCGGATGCAGTGGATAACTGAATAGATTGTGTCCAGGAATGCCATGGTGGGCAGTCAGGGCCAGGGGAAGCAGCTCATCATACACAGTGGCCACTAGGATTTTTGGTGACTTGATGCTGAAGGAGGCATGGCATGCAATGATGCCAGCATCTGATATGCTTCCTAAGGAGTCTTGGCACTGGTCACAGCAAGACAACTAGTCTCCACTAGTGGTCCAACTTGCACCAGACACACAGCCTCCACTTCTCCCAGAGAAGGAGAGACATCCAAGGGACACTCAGTCCTTCTCTCCCTGTCTGGCCCTCCAACTTCCTGGTTCCATTCAAGAACCCAGGACATCAGTGTCACAGACGGATGCCATGCTGCTGTGCCAGCAGGCTGACTAGACAGGGATAATTCTGAAAGACTGGAGGGTGGCAGACATAGTCCTGCTACACAAGGGTGGGACAAGAAGCAACTATGGAATTGCAGACCTGGCAGCCTTACCTCTCTAGTGGGTAAACTGATGGAGTTACCGGTCAAAGAGAAACTTGTGGATCTCAAAGTCTTGGTGGAAAGGGATTCTATGATCAGAGCAACCATCTGCAGGATAGTAAACAGCATGGGTTTGTGGCAGGGAAGTCTTGTCAGACCAGAGTGATAGTTTCTTTTGACTGGATAACAAAGGAGGTACTGTAGATAAGGGCCCCACTGTGGCTTTACTTCGGTTCCAGCAAGGTTTTGACTTGATTCTACATAGAAGCTTGCTAAGAAAGCTGGAGGACCTGGTCACATCTAGGAATAAAGTTAGATGGGTGGGGAAGTGATTGAAAGAGAGACAACAGAGGGTGTTGATAAATGGGGTCAAATCGGAAGAGTTGGAGGAAACTAGTGGGGTTTCTAAAGGCTAATAGGATGCTGGGATGTATTGAAAGATGCACTGATGTCAAGAAACAGGAAGTGTTGCTACCTCTATGAAAGTCACTGGTGAAGGTGGGCCGGGAATACTGTGCTCATTTCTAGAGTCTTCACCTAAGGAAAGACAGGGACCCGCTTCAGACAGTGCAATGCAAGATGACCAAGAGGATTCAGGGCCAACAGGGCAGATCTTACAAGAATCATCTTAAGACACTGACCATTTAGATGCTGTAGACTTTTATGCAGAGCCTTTGTTATGCAAACTGCCTTTCCACCTTCCTGGAGCCTAGGAGATTAGCTGCCATTGCCATTGTATGTTTTGCTTTAAATTGACTGTCACTTCTCCCCTCCACAGGCCACTAGCCCTAAATGGGAGTCTGCCTCCAACCTCTCTTGTGGGAGCTGTGCCTTCTCTGGTGGTTCTTCTATGGTGACCTGCCCAACTGCCAGCCATCCCTGAGACCCACAGGCCACTAGCCCTAAATGGGCATTTGCCTTCAACCTCTCCTGTGGGAGCTGCACCTTCTCAGGAGGGCTCTTCAAAGGTGACCTGCCCAACTGACAGCCATCCATGAGACTCACAGGCCACTAACCCTAAACTGGTGCCTGCCTCCAACCTCTCCTGTGGGAGCTGCACCTTCTCTGAGGGCTCTTCCATGGTGATCTGCCCAACTGCCAGCCATCCCTGAGACCCACAGGCCACTAGCCCTAAATAAGTATCTGCCTCCAACCTCTCCAGTGGGAGCTGCACTTTCTCCGGGGGCTCTTCCACGGTGACCTGCCCAACTGCCAGCCATTTTAAAGACCCACAGGCCACTAGCCCTAAATGGGCATCTGCCTCCAACCTCTCCCGTGGGAGCTGCACCTTTTCCAGGGGCTCTTGCCCAACTGCCAACCATCCCTGAGACCCACAGGTATAGACATAGAGCTGCAGCCCGGTCTTTGGAGCTACCGGGCTTGAATCTTGGCACTTTCTGTCTCTACTGGCTGATTTGGTTCTGTATCTCATTTCCTCATCCTTGACTGGACACTTTACCTTTCTTCTGCCCTCTTATTCATTAATGCTTTCATCTACCTAAGCTGCTTAGTTTGCACAAACTTTTATTGCTGGGTTGTATTTACTGCTCTGTATTTATTTAAGTGTCTACTTTCCCATTTGTAAATTATTCTGCAAAGCCACTAGAGGGAAACAACTCAATTAACTTTCTGTTGCTGGCAACTGTTACTGTCCACCACTATTCACAGTCACTTTACGTCTTCCAGTGCCACTGATCTACTCCCTATTGCTGATTAGTATACCCTGATCTGTTCTTGTTCCCCCGATCCACGCAATATGCCTACCCTTCCTTCACCACTTCCCCTCCTTCTAATTCTTCTATCAATTTTATCTACCTCAGCTCTGTACTCTCCTCAGTCCAACACACCTTTCTCACCTTTCCCCTCAGCTCTCCAAGCCCCTACCTTTATCCTTGCCATAACTCCTACACCCCCTCAAATACTCTGGTCTCACTTCCCTCACCTCCCCCCTGCTACCCTATTCTCAGCCCCTAGCCACTTACCTTTCCTTTGCCACCTTATCTTCACTTCACCTAGCCCCCACCCCACCCCCAAACACTTCCAAAAACATTGGCCTGTCACAAATGCCCTAAAATCCACACCCTCATAATTGCACTCCTCTTACTTGCATCAGGAAATGTTCATCCCAATCCTGGCCCCACTACACCCACCTCTACCAGTTGCAATCCTTCCACTAATGTACCAACTTCCCCCACACTTTCTACCTTCCCCAAGGGCCTGAAATTCCTTCACTTAAACATCTGCAGTCTCATCACGAAAATTTACTTTTTACATCCTATGGTAATCTCCCTCACACCTAATATCCTAATTTTAACAGAAATGTGGTTAAACACTAAAATATCTGATTGGGCCATTAATATCCCAGGTTGTTCCATAATCAGGCAGGACAGGAGTGGCAGGGGTGGTGGAGTAGCCATGTATATCCTGTCCTCAGTTCAGTTCACAACCATTTTATTATCCTCATTACCCTCTGCCTATGAAGCACTTGTAGTAAACATTACCTTGCCTTTTTCTTCCCCTATCTTCATAGCTGGCATCTACTGTCAACCTGGTTCCAAGGCATCCAATACTTTGGATCTCATTACCTCCATAACTTCCCTCTCACATACAGGTGAGCTACATATCCTTGGTAGTGTATACATAAACTGGCTATCACCAACAACTAACAAGACATGTAATGACATCTCAGCCCTCATTCTCTCCCAACTTATCCTGGAACCCACCTGCATCAATCATAAAACCCTTAACCACTCTCTGAAAGACTTGGATCTCACCTCTCACCCCCATCGAGTCATTAAATCAGGCATCCTCCCAGATGCCCTCAGTGATTATCACCCAATCTTCATAGTCAGGAAAGTCCATAGACCAAAACCGCCACACAAAATTCCACAACTCCACTCCTTCAGCTCCTTAAACCTTAATCACCTTCTTAATGAACTGACCAGCTCTAATTGGTCCCCTATTGCCTTTGCCCCTTCCATTGACCAAGTCCTTGCTTATTTTAAAGATAAAGTTCTAACTACATGGAACTCCTCCACTCTATTCAAACACACTAGAGTTCTTGGCAACCATCATTCCTGGGTCTCCCATGAGTTACTGATCTGTCTCAGGGAGTGAGACAAAGCTTGGAGGAAACATAAGACCTCCCAGCTTCCCCCAGACTATGCCAGGTATCATATGTTAAGAAATGCCTGCACAAAAGCTACCAGACTTGCCAAGTCTGAATATTTTAAATCATCTTTTCTCAAAAACATCAATTTCTCCTCCAAATTCTGGAAAGCGGTCCATGCCTTGTTCTCCCCCCCTTCACATACGCCTCCCCCAGTGCATAAGATAAGCAACTCATTGGTCTCCGAACCATGTGCAGTGGCTCAAGAGTTTAACTCCTATTATACCTCCTGTGCCATAGCACTTCTAAAGTCCTTCCCCTCTAACATCCCCCCATCCTCCCACACCCAGCACTCAAGTACTCCACGCCCACCCTTTCTTCTCCTTTTCTGCTGTCTCCCAAAAGAAACACTAATAACCCTTCTCTCTCTTAATCCTTTCAAAGGGTCATCACCAGATGACCTTGACACTAAACTCCTCTACCTTTCAGCTTCTGCTATAGCTTACCTTCTCTCCTTAATTCTAAATCTTTCCTCCTTGTCCTCATCTCTCCCTTAATTCTGGAAACATGTCATGATCCTCCCTCTCCCAAAGGGTGATGACCCCTCATTCCATGCAAATTTTCACCCAGTCTCCTTCCCCCCTGCTCATGCTAAATTCCAAGAACATCTGGTCCTCTCTTAACTAACCTCCTTCCTCGATGACTCTTCCTTTTTCACCCTGTTCCAATCTGGTTTGTAGAAGAACCACACTATTACTACCTCCCTATTCAGGCTCATTGACTCCCTCCTCGCAGAGATGGAAAATGGCCTGATTACCTCTGCCATCTTTGTCGACCTTACCAATGCTTTCGACACAGTCTACAATGTCCTATTTCTTGACTCCCTTATGGCTCCTGGGTTGTCTACTTCTGCTCAAGATCCAGGATACAATCTCCAACCCTCCCTATTTCCACAGGAGTCCCACAGAGCTCGGTACTTGGACCAAATGTCTTCTCCATCTTCCTAAATGACTTGCCTTCAGTATGCTCCCCCTCCTCCTCCTCTATCCATATGTATGCCAATGACACTGTCCTGTTCTCCTCTGGCAAATGCCCCACCAATGTAGCAACCACCCTTCAGCATGACTTCCACCAGGTCCAGCTATGGTTTGCCTCACATCAGCTATTCCTAAATACCAAAAAGACTGTCTCAATGACCTTTAACACTAGGCAGAGACTCTCTAGGCTCCACCCTTTACTGTCTTTCCATACCCTTGATGGGACAATCCTAGAGGACACCTCCTCATTCAGATACCTTGGGGTTTGGCTGGACCAACACCTCAACTTCTCTGGCCACATTGACACCATCTTGAAAAAACTGTGCCCCAAGATTAGTGCCTTGTTCAGGAACTGTAGTTTCATCCCTCCTATGGCGTGATGTGAACTAGTCCAGAAGATGATCCTCCCCATTTTCGACTACCGTGATGTAGTCCATGGTGCCGCTCCCAAATCCTCCCTAACCAGATTGGACACTCTCTTTAACTCCGTCTGTTGATTTGCCCTTGATGCTCCATCATGCCTCACCACTATGACCCCTACCATTCCCTGTCCCTTCCCCTGCTTGCCAACAGGTGCCCAACTCATTGTGCCAAACTCACTTCTACATTTTGGTTAGGAGAACTTCCCTCCTACCTCTCATGCTCAGTCTCTTCCCCTTCCCCCATCCCACTCCCTCAGATCCTCTGACACTCACACTTTGTTGGTCCCCCATTGATCCACTTCCATTGGTCAGTCAGACTTTAACCATAGTTTCCCCACAAATCTGGAATCCCCCCCAATACGGCACTCCTCCACCACCTCCTCCTCCTACTCCCTTGCCTCTGCCTTACATAACTTTTTCTCACCTAACTGCTCCTGCTTTAACCCTCCTTAACCATCCTCCTATACCTCTGCTCCTCTCTATGACTCACATCCTCTATTAAACCTTCCTTCCTCTGAGCCTACTTCTCGGCACGCTCTCTTCTCCCTTCACAGCTTAACTCCTCACTCCTACCCCTAACCTTTTTTCCATTACCAACTTGCCCCTACTTAGTTTTGTCCTCTGGCAGGGTTCTCCACATCCTGGAGGGGTCTAGCACTGGGCAAGCCTCCTCCTTCCTTCCCCCTTCCCCTCTCTCCTTTCTACCAAACTTGTCCTCACCTAAATCTGCCATCTGTCAGGATTCTTAGCACCTTGGAGATGTCTACTCTCAGGTAAGTTTCTTCCTTCCCTCCGTCTTTTTCCTTTTCCTCTTCTATCCACCCTATTCCTTCTGCCAAACTTGTCGTTGTCTAATGTTATCCCCCGGCAGGGTTCTCTGCATCCTGGAGGGGCCCAGCACTGGGCAGTTACTCTTCCTTCACTCCCCTTCCCCCTTTATCCTTTTTTACCCAACTAGTCCTCACTTGATTCTGTGCTCTGGCAGGGTTCTCAGTATCCTGACATGGCCTAGTCTTAGACAAGCTTCTTCTTTCCCTCCTCTTCCCTCTTTCCCTTCATCCTTTCTTTTCTCTCTTCCCAACTTGTCCTCACCTAGTTCTGCCCCCTGGCAGGGTTTTCAGCATCCTGTAGGGGTCCAGCTCTGGGAAATGACTCTTCCTTCCCTCCCCTTTTCTCTCCATCCTCTTTACCTAACTCATCCTCACCTGACTCTGCTCTCTGGCAGGGTTCTCAGCATCCTGAAGAGGCCTAGTCTTAGGAAAGTTTCCCCCAGCCCTTCTCCTCCTTCCCTTTACCATCCCCTCTTCTATTCCTACCCAACCTTTCCTTGCCTACTCCTGCCCCTTATTCTAAGTCCTCACTTCATTCCACCACTGGCAGAGATCTCCACACTGTGAAGGGGCTGGTTTCAGGTATGACTCATCCTTCCCTTCCCTATCCCTTACCCCCACATCTCTCCTTCCCCCTCTCTAACCCCAGCACTTAGTCAAAAGAATTAGCTCACTTGAGCTAAAAATTTGCACTTTTTGTTCTGTCTGAGGTGCTCCCAGATTGCACTAGCCCTGTGTTAACTTGCCCCTTACAACTGATTTTTTTGACTCTCTTTTCTCTGAAAATGTTCCCCCCATCTTTATCCTCTCCTTCTCCCAGATGGTTTCCCCTGTCTACCCCTCTACCCTTCTTGATGTCCTCCCACTGCACCTCATTCATTCAGTAATTGCTAAATAATCTTCCTCTTAACCGTGATCCATTTCTGCAAGGAGTTGGCTCCAAGGCTACATTAAATGTCTGTACTATGTTCCTCAGATACTGTATACCACTTGCAATTAAATGCATATTACACAGGTGTGATGTATTTAACTGTATGTTATGTCACAAATGCGATTGTATGATTATTTATTGTATTTTTTAACTATATGTCTTGTTAAAAATGCAATTGAATATTTAATTTCTTGGATATGTTAAATATTAAACTGCATGTCTAATTCTTCATACAATTGTACCCCCCCCCCCAGGTCACGCTGGGAGATTAGCAACTTGTTCAGTGTGTCTTCCCGGTGAAACATTTCAATAAATAAAGACAAGGTGAGAAAGGGGGGATATGATAGAGACCTTCAAATTCCTGAAGGGAATAAACAAGGTGAACTCTGAAGAAATATTTAGCAGGAGTAAACATTCAAGAATCTGAGTTCATCAGTAGCAACTGGCAAGAAAAAGTTTAAAAAGTATGTGAGGAAGTTCTATTTTATGGAAAGGGTGATGGGCTGTGGAACAGTCTGCCAATGGATATGGTGGGCACCAAGACCATAAATGGTTTCAAGCATGGCTGGGACAGAAGGAAGGGTCTGGAGGGTACTCAGGTTGGTAACAGTAGGGAGTGGAGCAGGGGGTGGGCATGGAAGGATAGAACTCCATTTGGATGATAGGTCTTGGGGCAGATAGGGAATTATGAGCAGACGGATGGATCTTTAGACATTTTCTGCTGTCATTGTCTATGTTTCTATTTTTCTAACCATTAATCCCCATCCATAAGTGGCTGCACCATGTCCTCCCAGTCTCTTGCTCCCCCAATATTACCTCATAGAAGTGGGTGGTCCTGCCATATGCATTAGGCCAATTAGAAGGTGGGTGATAGTGGATCTCTCACCCCCAGTCCCCACCAAATTCATCTATGTAGTTGTTGATTTTTTTATAACTCACATGTAATGAGAGATGAACTGTAGTTATGACTTTTGATATACCTAAGGATCTACAACTTATTACGCAATGCTTTCTTATTGTTTCAGACAACCATTAGAGTCCAATGTGTGAAGGACAATACAGTAAGAATTTAAGTGGAAGATTGTGTCCACTTTTGTCCAGATGTAGTTCTCTCTCAGCCCAGGGAGAGGCTCCACACCTACTCCTTGAGGCATAGATGTAGTCATTCAAACAGAACAAGAAACAATTAGCATGCATCTTTAATGGAAAAAAAAGGACTACAGCTCTGATCTAGTCTGACATTCTTTTATAAATTAATGTGTTTATGTCAGTTCTGTACATTTCTAATGCTTTTTAAACTGCAGTGTCTCTACCCTCCTCTCCATGGCCCACCCTGTAGGTAGTCCATTTTCCCCGTTTCTCCAGATATTTATCAGTGCACAACCACAGCCCTGCAATTATTTTTTTTTTTATATCAGCAACCTGTTGAACCCTCCTCTGCCCCTCTGGTGTTGTGGGGACTATAGCAGACAACTGATTACATTTGAACCCTTGATTAACTATTAAGCAGAAGATGTGGAACAGCTCTATCTGCTGTTTCCATTTGATCCCAGAAGAAGGTAAACCAAAACCAATGTCTCAAGACTGAAGAAATTAGGTGCAATCACATTTTACTTAGTTCTGTGTATATAGATTGCCAATATTCCTTAATGTGGGGACAATATCAAAAAATATGGTGGCACATCCCCCTTCCATTGCCCCTCCCCCATCCCCAGAACTTGTCATCCTGCTCCTGGGCAAAATGGGCTGTGATTGTTGGGGTATGGATGAACCTAGATAAAATCTTCCATCTTCCATCTACATTCCCTCCATGAAGGAGATGCCATTACTTTCCATCCACTTTACAAAATGTTTGACTAGTTCTCATCAGAAACAGGGCCCCTTTTTTCCCTTTCCCATATCTGTCTGCCATAATCCAAGCTGTGCCCTTTCATCTCCTGCAGCAGCCTGTACATTACTGAGATGTACCTGCTTTTTTTTCCCCTTGAGTCACACTGCCCGAAGGAAATTTACTTCTAGTTTACTCATAATTCTTGTTAGAAGCCATTCGTTATACACTGATAGCTCGTAATGCCTCGCTTGGAGAGACCTGTAATGATTAAAGTTTGGGAGATTAAATCTGTTTCCTAGGTTCCTCAAAGGATATGCAGATCCCATTTTGGAAAAACTGTGCAAATGTGGTGAGGCATACTTGGTTTCATTTTTTTAAAACTCAATATACTTTAATAAATATTTCAAAGATACAGATCCAACAATCAACCAACACAAATAACACAAAATACATAAACACAATGCCCCCCCCTCCCCTCCACAACCATCAACCCACACTCACCCCCACCACTTTGTCACATTGCCACAGTATATGTATTAAGTTACGCTGTTCTTTACCACATCTTGAACAGAGGCCAGAGACAATTTTCCCATTTTATATAATTTGACAGGTGTATAGTAAAGGTTATGGAATATCTGATATTGCATAAACTGATATCTGTCCCATCTAAGGTATTTAAAAGTACAATTCCATAAGCAGGGCCAGGGATGTCAAGCAACCAGAAAATTTGGAGGGGCACAAAATCCAAACCTCTCTGGGGGGGTCCGGGGATATGCTCCCCCAGGAAAATTTTGAAATATGGAGGTCAAATGGTGCATTTTGGTAACTTTTAGCAGACTAAGAAGCTGTTCCCAAACATGCTGAATGCAATCTTAATGACAGAGTATTGATACATTTTTTTCTGTCTTTGTTCAGTCTGTGGACAGTGAACTTTTGTATTTTCAAAGAAATTTTGTAAGAATTAAACTGAAATGGCGATGTGATGAAAACCAGGTTTATTTTTATTTATTTATTTATTTCAATCTAGGATTACAATACATTTGAGCCGAGGCTCTTTTACAAAGGTTCCACGTCAGCGTGTGCAACAGTCATCATTTTTAGTTACAAACATAACGTCACTGACTTACAGACATGTAATAACCAGTACAAAGACTTGAGCTATGAGCAAGACAAAGGGGAGGAGGATCGATGGGGGAAGAAGTGAGGTAGGAGATGGGGGGTAGGAGGTGCAGGAGGTAAGGGGACGGGAGGTGGGTGGGGGCAGGAGCAGGAGTGGAGATATGGGGGGAGGTGGGCTAGGGTGGGACACAGTGCAGCCAGGGGGCCTTGTCGAGGGAATATGCCAGGTAAGGTGTTAGGGGTGCAAAGACTGATTGTAAGAGCTGGGTGCTCGGGCATGTGCAGCTGGAACGGTGGAAATATTAAGATGGGCAATCGCAGGATACAAGCAGTGAGAGGCACAGCTTGGACTTGAAAAGGCTGAGTGTTGAAGCGGTCACTATGTCACTGCCAAGAGAACTGAGCCAGTTGGATGCCCAATAGGCAAATGATCTTTGTCCTTGGGTCGTGTGACATCATGGGATTTGTAATAGATAGGAATTGGATCTCCTTGTAGTGACATTCCTATGTCTAGGCTTAAGAAGGGCACAGACACCAGGTGGGGCAAATCTCATTATGATTTTCTTTGCCGTGATGCAGGTTTGGTATTTTATGCATTTGTCCAGTTGAAGCCATCCAGATTGGGAATAAAGGTCACAAGTGTGGGTATGGTGATGTGAGCCAGTGATGAGATGACAGGCCTTATTCAGGGAGGTCGTGACACATTTGAGAGCAGTAGTAGTTGCAGACCCATATATGATAAGACCATAGTCTATGATGCTGACAATGGAGCTTTGGACAGCCACTAACAGTGCTTCTGGGGTTAGGTGTTTCCTGTGCTGGAATAATATGCCTAACCTCACATTGGCAGACTTTGCCACATTGCTAATATGGACAGCGTATGAGAGGTGGGGATCAAGGGTGATGCTAAGGTACTTGAACGATTGTGTTTGCTCTAGGATGGCTCCTTGTTCAGTTGCAATGGAGAGGTGGAGTTGTTTGTTTTGTTGTGGGGGCTGCAAAAGACCATAGACTTGGTTTTTTTCTGATTGAGAAGCAGTTTATGATTTAGAAACCAGGATTCGATGGAGGAGAAGGCCCGCTGAAGTTTATTTTGTAATTGGTTTGGATCAGGGTCTGAGGTGAGTATCACAACATCATCGGCGTAGAGAATTATTTGTTCTGGGCAGCTGTCTGGTAGTGAGTTTAAGAATAGGCTGAAGAAGAGGGGTCCCAGAATGGAGCTCTGGGAGACTCCAGAGCGGACCGGTCTAGGGTCCAAGAGTGTATCAGTGATTCTTACTGTTTGGGACCATTCTTCTTGGTAGCTCTTAAACCAGCCAATGGTGTCGGTTGACAGCCCAGTGTTCTGAAGCTGGACAAGTAGGAGGCGGTGATTGACTGTGTTGAAGGCTTTAGTTAGTCAATGTAGATTGAGCCTAGTAGTTCACCGGAATCAAGTGCATTGTGGATTGCGCCGGTGAATTCAAGTAGGGCTGTGGAGGTGCTGTGACCTTTGCGGAACCCGTGTTGTTGCTTGCACAGGATGTTGTACGTATCCAGGTATTCTGTGAGCTGGTCTGAGACAATGCATTCTAGTGCCTTGGAGAGTGGGGGTAGTAGGAAGATAGGTCTGTAGTTATCATGGGCAGTTTTGTCACCACTTTTATGGACTGGGGCGACAGTGGCAGATTTCCATCTGCCCGGGAACTGGCTAAGGCTAAGGGAGAGGTTGAAAATTCTGGTCAGAGGACTAAGCACTTCATCAAGTGTGAGAGACAGGATTTTGAGATGGAGGGATTCATTACTGAATCTTGATTTACCAAGGGCTATGGTAACGTATTTGCATACTTGGTGAGCCTTGACTGCTTTGAAGTAGAAGCACGGGGAGCTGGTGGGAGTAGTGTTCATTCAGACAGGGGGGCTACACCATCTTTGAAGTAGTCCTGAGGTAGGACAGTGCTGAGGTCAGTAAAGGCTTTGTTAAAGGTATCCGCAATGGTTTTTGGGTTGAGGGTTGTGGTTCCGTTGATGTTGAGTATTAATGGGGGGTTTTGGGTGGATTCCCAGTGAGTTCCTTTATGTTGTTCCAGAATTCCCGACCATTGCCCCAGGAGTTTGTGAGGGCATGCTTATAGTAGGCAGACTTCATTTGCTGGATGATTTTGGTGCAGTCATTACGGGCACGTTTGTAGTTTTGGATGTTGTTTTGCTTTCCAGAGTTTCTGGCCAGCTCCCATAGGTGGTCTCTTGTTTTTAGCATCCCGAGGAGGTCGCCTGTGAGCCAAGGGTTACTCAGTGATTTGACTTTGTGTTTCTTAATAGGAGCATACGTGTCACAGGCCACAGTGAAGATGTTTATGAAGTGGTCAAGGGCAATGTTTACGTTGGTTGCATTGAAGATAGGGGACCAGTCTTGGTGGAGGAGGTGGGATTTGAGTCGAGGAAGATGACCACTGGGTAGAACCCTGCTGGTGATTGTTTTTGGTGGTTGTTTGATGAATTTATTTGACCAGGTGCAGCTAACAGGGGAGTGATCACTGAGAGAGTCAGGGAGGACATTAGTGGTTATGCTAAGTAAGAACCAAGTTCAACCTATTCAGCTGCATATGGCAAAATAGTGGTGTACAGTGGCAAATAGACACTCAGAACCCTCCCACAGCAACTGGCACAGCCCCCTCTTATCTCTTTGTCCAGCCAACAACTGAAAACAATTCAGTCTGAGCACACAAACAATGAGATCTGTGTAAATCAGTTCCGATGGTGGCCAGCAGAGGAAGTGTGAGAAGTGGACTATGCCAGTTGCCATGGGAGTGAACTGGTCTTGTGGGTTGGAGAAGATCAGCAATTTGTAATCGTAATTTAGAGAGGCCCAGAGTAGATTCCAGCAGGTGGGGGAACAAGGATCACATTATAAGGTTTGTGGTAGCTTGCCATGTGTGCAAAAAAATTTTAGTTCACTACTTACTGTTTACTGCATCAAAGTTGATTGTATCAAACTAATTATTTACTTCTAGGCTGACATCTTCTCTTATTACAAATCCCAGAATCTCCTGCAGCTGGCCTTAGAATAGTATGCAGCAGGGGAGATTCATTAGCCTGCACTGTATGTTAGAGTTTACATAAGTTTTCTTTTGATATTTTGTCTGCTGGTCCTACCATCCTCTCTGAGCCATGAACAATCGCAGAGGGCTGTAATTAGCAAATGGAGAAAAACAGAACCGGAAATGATCTAACTGGAGATGAAACAAATGCTCTAACATGCACTACAGGCTTTTGAATCTCCCACTGCTGCCTACTGTTCTCATGCCAGCTGAAAGGGATTCTGTGATTTGTAGTAATAGAAGATGGCAACCTAGAACTAAACAAAATTATAGTAATTTGATACTGTTTATTGTAGCATAGCAGACTGTAAGTAAACCAGAATGTTTGTTCACATAAAACAGTGCACAATGAGACTAGCCCCACACTTGATTGTGGGGTTCTTTGTGCTGACTGATCCCCTTTAATGTACAAGCCACAACTCCCCTCTCCATAAAAACTGGAGATGGTCATGTATATTGTAGACTCCCCATATACACACAATACAGCTGCAGGCACTCATTCTCTGTTTAGTATTACAGCAATCCTTAATGCTATTAAGATTTATGCAACAGGTGTCAGGATAAAAAGTAGTAGATAACTAGTTATCTGAGTCACTGGGTGAATAAATGGGTGATGACATAATTACTATGAGCATAAGTTCAAGTTATTCCCATAGTGATTACATCAATACCCATTTATCCATACAGTGACTATGTCACTCACCACTACCACCTGTGTTGCCCGCTTGACAGTACTGGCTCCCAGTTTCACTTTCATCATCTCGCAGTGTGCTTTACAACACAAGCTATCACAGGATATAACGTAAAGAGAAGTGTAACTTATTAACTTGGTAATGACAACAAGGGAGAAATACATAGCAAATTATTTTAAAACTTTACAGGGCACACTTCCTCACTGATTCATTCTGTAGCACCACTAAAAAAGTAATTGAGTAAATGACCTTCTATAGTAAAGGGACATAGCTGACCCAATTTCAAAATTCCCCTAAGTGTGGGGTGTGTAGACACTGCAAAGCATAAAAAGCGCAAGTAGGAAAGCAATTATTGAAATTACATTATTTCATCTGTAACTGATATTGAATTATTTCACTAAAACAAGCTAGCACGGGAAGGACCTGGGACAGGCATTACGCTACTCTCCCCCTACTACCTTTCAGTAACAGTTTCTGACATTTTTGTACTGAATTTTATTCAGATATTATAACTTCAATCAATACATTTTAGAAACTTGACTCATATAGCTATAGTAATCCCAACTTGAGTCTTGACAGTCGCTGTGCCACAGCACCATTTTTCCCAGACCCCAACTCCCTCCCAGCCCTGATCTCACACTTTCAACAGCCAGTTTACTTTACTGGCTGTCTGCACGGGTGGGTCACCTTGTTTCTCAACTTTTGACCCCCAAGAACTGAGTCCCAACCATTGAAGACCCAATTTAAGAGCCCTTCCCTGCCCCAGAGTCATTATCTTGAGGCTCGAGTCACTCAGTGCATACCCATGGGGTCCACCTGGTTGCGCTCTGCTGCAGAATGTGCTGGGTGATGGGGTCTCATTCCACTGGTACAGAACTACTATCTGTGCCCCACTGCACTGCACTGCCCATCCAGCCATTAATCTTTTAGACTCAGTCACTACTAGTAATCTCAGCAGCCCACTGCCACAGGCCCGCAGGCCGCAGCATTGTTTTTTCCCAGACTCACCTGACTCCCCCAGGCCAGCCCAGCCCCGATTCTCACACATACTCACACTGTGACTCACAGTAGGGCTCAGTAAGGGCAACTGAATTACAGGCTAGCTGCCGATTTCCTTTACTGGATGTCTGCTAGGGTGGGTCATCACCGCCACAGTTCTTGACCCCCAAGAACTAAGCCTGACCAACCGAGACCCAATTTTTTTTTTTATTCAGGTTTATTTATTTTCAGATACAAAGCAAGAAGTGTTACAAACAGACAAATTATATGACATGAAATGACATGGGGCACTTTCTGCTCTCCCTTCCCCCTTTGCCATCCTCCCCCCATTCCCTCCCTTCCTCCCACCTCGCACCAACCCTTGCTGTTAGCAAATCCTCTGGATCCTCAGCAACACAGATTAAGGACTAGTTCGATACTCTAACTGACATTATACCCACTCAATCATTACCAGATGCCTGGATTCCTGTCTGAAGCAAGCATAAAGTGTGTAACCTTTCCCACATTTTAGTATATCTGGGGATGCAATTCCTCATACTCCCTCCAAATGTTTCCATGTTCAGATTGAACAACTCCCACAACCATTCTGTATAAGTTATTGGGAGATCATCTAGCCGGTGTCGAAGTACTACCTTTTTAAGAGAGGATGAGATCATAACTAGGTAAAATCTCCTAACTTGTACTTCCATATTGGCATAATCTCCCAGTAGACACACTTCTGGAGTGAAATGTTGGTCAGTTCCGAACAGGGGTTCTGCCTTATTTTGAATATCCTCCCATAACTCTGTTATTGGAGGGCAGTCCCAAAAAATTTGGCATAGGATTCCCTCTTCTTGGTGATATCTATTACATAAGGGGCTGAAAATTCAACCAATTTTATGTAGTTTTGAAGGGGTCCAAAACAAATTATTCAGCAATTGAAACTGCACTACTCTTGGTCTGTCCTGTGTAATGTACCGGTAGGTATGTTGCCAGATTACCTCCCATTTCCTCTCTTGCTCTAAGAATTGACTTGTCCAGTAATGAGGCTTTCCATCAAGATCCACAAATGCTTAATTAAATAACTGACAGTATAGTTTGGACACCACATGTGGCTCCCATACCACATGAGAGAGGGACTCAAAGAATGCACCTGTAAAACTATCATCCCTCATCCTGTCCTGTATAGTCATTAATAAATGTCTTACCTGATAGATCTTGAAAGTCTGATTAGGTCCAATTTGATACCGAATAAGGAGAGCTTCTACCTGGTAACATCTATCCCCTTGTAAAAGATGCTTAACCCTCAGCCCTACCAGTTGAGGCAGCCAATTATCTGAGGTTATCTTACTACCTGTTTTCAGATTAGGGTTTTTACACAAAGGTTGATACGTATTTTGACTGACTGAGTATCACAAGAAGGAGCATAGCTGAGTGTGAATCCATAAGGAAACCTTTATTGTGTGGATACCAGTTTAGATGGGAGAGTTTTCTTTGTGGAATATAAAAGGGCAATTGGATCAATACCTGCTGCTATTAGCTTAATTTCTAATTTCACCCATGAGGGAACATAAGTCAGGGCTAGCTCTTTGGTTGAGGTCATTAACCATTTAAGGTACTTACCAGCACTACTTGCCCAGTAATATAGACCTAAATGTGGCAATCTTAAACCAGCTTTCTCTTTGGGCGCTGCCATTTTATGATAAGCTCTATGACGATATTTCCCTTGCCAGATAAAGTCCGAGATTATGGAGTGGATTTTCTTACACCACTTCAGTAGCAACCAGACATTAAGCATACTAAGAGGATAAAACAAGCGTGGTAAAACATTCATTTTAATTCGATTGATCCTTTCCGAAAGAGAAAGTAGGAGTTTACACCATCTTTCTAAATCCTGTTGAATAGTGATCCTAATTGAATCTAAGTTCAGTTTCACTAATTTGGAGTCACTCCTTGCTTATACAATCCCTAGATACTTAAGAGTGCGTGGGCTCCATTGCAATCCCAGGTCTGTCAGCTCTTTCTTATATAACCCGGAATTAAGCAGGAACACTAGGGTTTTCTCTACATTTATTTTGTAATTAGACATTTTACTATAGTCTTCTATAATTCTTAAAACCACAGGGATGGTTTCTTAAGGATGTATCAAATGAAGAAGAATGTCATCCACATGTGCAGAGACTTTAAATTCCTAGGTTCCTATTACCACACTTTGAACCCTCAAGTCAAACCTGATTTTACTAAGGAGAGGCTCAAGGTAGAGGTTAAAAAACAGGGGCAAAAGGGAACATCCTTATCTGGTACCCGAGAACAATGGAGACACCTTGGAAAAGAATACATTACAGTATATTCTTGCACTAGGGTGATTGTATAAAGAGAACACACTGTTGATAAAGGAAAGGGGGAATCCCAATTTCTCCATGGTAAGGGACAAGAACTGCCAGTTCGCTGTTGAACGCCTTCTCTACATCCATGGACATCAACCAAAAAGATATGTTGGAATCCCTGGACACAGAGAAGATGTGAGACAGTTTGCACATATGTTCAGATGCCATTCTTCCTGCCATAAACCCCACTTGATCCTTATGTATAAGAAAGGGGTTGACCTTAGCTAATCTATTTGCCAAAATTTTAGCAAGGATCTTGACATCATAATTATACAGTATGGAATTTGCCTTATGTGTGTTATCACTGTTAAACCATGTGGTATTTATGCAAGTTTACAGCTCTGCTTACCTGCTTGTTCTATCTGTTTACCTGTGTGTTATTTTTACAGCTCTACTTACCTGCTTATACTGTCTGTTTACCTGCATGTTATTTTTAACCCCCGGGTCACCCCTGAAAAAGGGACCTCCGGGGCCCAGTGGGCCTACCCAGTCAACAAAATTCAATAAATAAATATAATAATTAATAAGTGAAATAGGTCAGGAACTAGAGACCTTGTCTGGGTCCTTCCCAGCTTTAGGAATAACAATTATAAGGGTTTCAAATAAATGTTTATCCACCTTATCTGAGTTAAGTATGCTAGAAAGCAATCTTTTCAATCTGGGGACCAGTTGTTTAGCAAAACATTTATAAAAATTGGGTGAAAACCATCTGGGCCTGGAGCCTTGTTCAAAGATAGTGACAGGATAGCCATCAGGATCTCCACCTCAGAAACAGGGGAGGACAGTCCATTCCTCCCCTCTGATACTGATGGTAACTGGATAGCAGAAAAATACTTCTCCACCACCATTCTCTGAGGCTGGAGATTCATGGGGCCATACAGATCCATATAATAATGTTCGAACTCCAGAACTATATCTTGAGGGAGTATCTTAGTTGTTCCATCCCACTGGGATGTAATACTTTTAATAATTTTGGAAGATTTCTCAGCTCTTAACCTCATGGCTAATAAGTATCCTGATTTTCCCCCCAATCTAAATACATTGCTTTAGTTTTAAGGATGACGTATTCTGCTTTTTCTCTCAAAATTTCACTATGTTGACTTCTAAGTACAGTCAGCCATTCTTTAATCTCAACCAAAGTAATCACTGAGAAGTTCCTTTCTCTTTTCCAGATTTGACCAAGTAGGTGTCTTGCCTTTCTCTCCCTCTGTTTTTTTTCCTATTCACTGCAACTTTAATCAACCCCCCCCCCGAGAATGCATTTCAGAGCTCCCCATTCAATATCTCTTTTGCCAGTAGAATTAAGGTTTTCCTTTTCATATTGTTCTGCTCTTTGAATTATGCCCTTTCTTATTTGGTTTGACTTAAATTATTGGTTGTTCAGTTTTCAAATTGCCTGCCTGGGGAGGTTAGAAATAAGACTTAGGGAGCATTTGGCCATGGAGTGGTCCGAGATAACACCAGGGACTATTGTACATGATGAAAGACCTGAAAGCAGTGACTGACTAATTAAAAAATAGTCAATCCTTGACTTAGTGTTGTGTACTTCTGACCTAAATGTGAAGTCTTTGAGTACGGGGTATAGGACCCTCCAAGGGTACATAGCCCTGCGTTATCAGACAGTTCCCATATGGCTTGTTGAGCTGCAGTTAAGCCTGCTCTCATCTTCCTCTCTTTGTCCACCTTTGGGGGGAAAAGGCAGATTCCAATCTCCTCCTTATAAAATAGGGAGATGAGCAAAGGTAGACAGGATCTTAAATAAGTCTGCAAAGAAACCTGATGAGTTCATATTAGGACCTTAAACACTCCCGATTACAACTCTTGTTTAGTACAATAGGCCTTGAATTAAAATGTAACATCCATTCAGGTCTTTAATGCATTGCTCACAAACAAATGGGGTGGATCTTACTATTAATATAGCTACTCCCCTACTGGCAGTACTATCCCCAGCCATATAAGCTTGCCCCACAAATTGGCATCTAAAAAGGTGGGCCTCAGAATCAAGCATATGCATTTCTTGTAAACATATAACCTGTCCCTTTTGCAACTGTAGATGTTTAAGGATTTTATATATCTTTGTCTGATTCCTAGCTCCTTTAATATTCCACGTGATAAATGCGTAGATACTACCGATATGACATGAGCAGAGTATCTGTCCCCTTTGTAGTAACACTGAATTTACTACTCTTCCCTCCTGGTTCAAAAGGAATACCCACACAGTAACCTCCAATGAGCCCTGTTGCTTTGCATGAGAAGCTATCCTCCAATCCCCTCCACTCCCTTCTTCTCCCCTCATATTCCTTCCCCTCTACTGTCCCATACTCCATTAGAGGAGTGAAAAAATAAAACCTTCCATAAGACATAGCAAAATTTTTCTCCCCCCACCCACCCAACCGAAAAGCATTTCGGTCCATGATTACAAAAGTTCCATTTTTTCCTTTTCCCACTCCATACCCTCCCATCCCTTTAAACTAAGCTCTAACAGGCAAGTACACCAAAAAACACTCCATCAACATTTAGAGCATCTAGCTCTTTTAAATAACATCCCCTCTCTTCTTTGACAGGAGTCCCTAAATCTAAGTATAAATGTCAAGCTGTGCCCTTAGGGTTGTTCAAATTAAGATGGCACAAAGTTGGCCCAAAATGAAAATCTTTAACACCATTATGGCCATTTATACAAGAGTGGGCAGTTAAATATATTTTACCCCATTAAACCCTCTCAAGTCAACTTGAGGGTAATTGAAAGGAAAATATATGAGGACCTAACTGACATAATAATGCCACTTAGAGTTAAATGTAAACCTTTCACTTTAATACCACTTTCAGTAAGCTTCATACTCTAAACATTTCTACAATAATGAATGAACATAGCCTAGTATTCAAAAAGAAAAAACCCACTGGAATATAACCTCATGATAACTTAATGCCCCAAAAGTGCACTTGCTATAGACCCCCCTCATTTAGGAGGGAAACAAAAATTACATGAGCAAATTAAAATGTGTCTTAAATTGAAACAGCAATCCATGTTCTTGGGGTTATCTAGATTAAAATGTCATTGGTTTGACCCATTCAGACAGCATTAAAGCCATTTTGCCCATTTTCTACCCTAGCAGGCAATTGTTCTCACAGCACCCCGCTACACCTTACAAAAACTAGCTTAAGGGTCGTTTAAGGAACATCTTACTAAATCCAATCTGAAATTATGTGTAAGCTTTTCTTATACTTTTGAGGGAGAAAACCCTGAGTCATGCCCTTGGAAGAGCTTAGTGTTCTTAATAAAAGTCCTTGGAAGAAACATAACAGTAGAAACATAGCAACAAATGAAGATAACAGTCTATTCCCAGATTTCAGAGATAACAAGCTCCCTCTAATGAGAACTCATAAGCTGCTGCATACAATTCATGATTTTACACATGAAGATGTGATCCACACCAGGACATCAATCTCCAAACTGCAGTTTGAACAGCTTGTAAAACAGATTCCTCTCAGGAAAAACCAGCCAGACATAGGATGTGGAATAAGATACAATCACGGTGACTCTCCCCATTCCACAATTTATAGTTGTCCCCAAAGAGAAAGAGGGTGGACAACCCAAGAAAAACACAGCTCCCCTCTAGCCGTGTAAGAGACCAATCCATGACATTTGAGGGTGCAGCTACCTTGGTCGAGGCAGATGAGTAAAACAAGAGTTTCTCACTTAGATCACCTTGGCCCTTCTCCCTTTACAGGCAGTTTCAAATAAAGTAATGTTCCAAGCCCTTTCAACCTTGCTTAAACAGATCTGGTAAGGCCACTTTCAGACCTGCAGCCGCTGCTCTTGCATCTTCATAGCTGACCCAGACACCGGACAACAAAACTTGTAGCTTTGCAGGGTACCCCATTCGGAATCTAACACTTGAGGCAATTAGCTTTACCACCAGTGGATGGTACGCAGCTCTCTTTTGCCATACAGACACTGGGAAATCCTGTGTAACTCTCAGGATGGAGCCCTTCCATTTTATTTCTTGTATTTCTTTAATTTTTGTAAAAAAACACTGTCTCTCCTGATAATTCAGGAATCGGAAAATGAATGTACATGATGGGGCCCCAGGTGGTGGCATTGCTTGCAAAGCTCTGTGTGCTCACTTGATCACATAGTTATCACTGAAAGGTGTAGGGCCTGCTAGTTTTACCAAGAATTTCTGAATAAACAATATTGCATCACCTCCCTCTTCCTTCTCAGGGAGGCCGATAATAAAAACATTATTGCGCCTACTCCTTCCTTCCAGGTCTTTGATTTTATTTTCCATCATTGTCATCTTCTGCCTCAAGGCCACAAGCTCTGGGTATTGCTTAATAAAATGATTTTCTAGTCAAGCAATTTGAACTTCATAGTCCCCTTTTCGCTTAGAAAAGTCCTTCAGTGCTTGGGTAACTGATTTCAATTCTTCAGTAACATTGAGCAGTTCTGCTTGGAAAGGTTTAAACTCTGCCAGAAATTGCACTAGCATTAAGGGTTCATTCTCTGCAATGGCAGGCTCCATCTCTGAATCTCTGGCCAATGAAGAGGCCCTGTTTTTTTGGGGGCCTTTACAGGAGTGGTGTGGAGGAGTGTGTCTTGGCTGTGATCATCGTATTTCCACATCCATTAGCCTCTGAAAGTCCTGCAATCACTTCCCTCAGCTTCAGACAACTATTAGGAGAGCAAACTACAGTCAGTTTGCCTTTTTAAACTAACAAATGAAGGTCGATTACGACGGGAGGCTGAAGCTGCTGAATCAGGCTGTTAGTCAGGAACTTGCATTGCGTGACTCTGACCGAGACTCAATTTAAGAGCCCTTCCCTGCCCCAGAGTCCTTAATTGTCTGAGGCTTAATCCCTCACTACTAGTAATCTCAGCTACCCACTGCAACAGGCCACAGCACTGTTTTTTCCCAGACCCACCTGGCTCCCCCAGGCCAGCCCAGCCCCAATCCTCACACACACTCACACTGTGGCTCAAAGCAGGCCCAAGCAGGGCAATTGAATTACAGGATGGCTACAGATTTCCTTTACTGGATCATCTGACTGTCTGCTCAGGTGGGTCACTCACCAGCTCCTCACACCAGCTGCTGCACGGGCACTGCTTCCAGTTCCTAGCCTTCCTTGTTGTTCCCTGCCCTGCAAGCTGCTCGGCAGTAGAGTAGTTTTTCTTTTACTTAAACCAGGGAAGGGGACTCGAGAAAATAACTTCACTTCTCTTCTGGTCTGGGGAACACCGTGGCATGCACTCTCTCATCCAACTCTCTGAGTCCGAAGGAACTGACCAAAGTCTGAGATGGCATTTAAGTTAAGGACAAAAGGAACCAGTTTGCCACATGAGCTATTTCTTCATGCCTCAGCTGTGATTGACTGTCTGGCAGTCGTGGCTCAAGGCAAGCAAAAAGGAGAAGTCATAATTGGGGCTGATTGTTGCTGAGGGTTGCACCTACCAATCAACTGCTGTTGTTTTTTAAGTTACAGTCGCAGCCCCAAAGCCAGACGCCAGTGGGAGCAAGCTGCAAGTACATTTTTGTAAAACTGCCGGTGGCTCTGCATGTCACCCAGTTTCAAACCCCAGTCCCCAACCCCCCACCAAAAAGACTTTGAAAAACCTTATTGTTGTTTTTCGGCCCTCCAGAGAATAAAATAAAATACTACATCTATTGTTTTCTTACTAGACTGCGCTACAATATTGTGGGGGCACATGCCCCCTCAGGCCCTATGGGCATGATGCCACTGAGCGGGGTCAGTCCTAGGGTACACCAGCTGGAGGGATAGCTCAATCCTAGTACAGAGCATTTCCTGCCTCCTTATTAGGAAGTAGTTCATAGAGTTTATTATAAAGACAAGATACAGCATGACAGGAGGATGATTTAGGTGCCAGGCTGAGTATTTGTTGATCATATGTATTAGACCAGGGCCCTGCTCTGAAGTGATGGAGCAGTAAGTGAGTTATTTGAAAATATTTGAAATAACGCTTGTTAGGTATATAGAATTTCTGCTGGGCATCCAAAAATTTCAACAGAATTCGGTCTCATAGTGTTTTACTATTCTAGCCTCTGAGTAGGGCCAAAAGACCTATGTAAGAGGCTGCCCCTCAATGTTGAAGTTCAGATTCCCCAACAACGCCTGTGATACATCTTTAATAGGGTCTAAGTGGAGAAGAGAACACAATTGTTTATGGACCAGTGCTGCTGTATCTAATGGCTTGTCTTGTGGAGAACAGGGACGTTTATTGTACGGAATATGAAATAAAGCTATAATGTTTAGCTTTATTTAGGAACATTGAAATCATTCAATTTCCAGCCATTGGTGGATATAATCTGATGGAGATCTTCTGAAGGGTTTCTGTGTAGTACCCAAGAGTTAGGGGGGCAAAGGAAGAAAAGGGGACCCTTTTTCCCCGACGTGGTTTTTTTTCTTTTTTTCCTTCCCCATGCATTTCTCCCTCCATTCTCCCCTGTTCTATCCCTTCCCTTCCTGCAGTCCCACTGACCCATAACTGTCCCTTTGTTTAATTTGATGCTGTTCTGTACTGGGAAGGGGCATCATGGGCAGGAGACACTCCCTGGAGGGCTTGTTATGCCCAATCCCCTGGCCAGAAGCCAGGCCCTCCCCTGCCCTACAAAAGGGCTAGGGAGTGGCATGAGAATGGAGTCAGTTGCTAGACATGGAGGATGGAGGACATGAGGAGCACAGACAAAAGAAAAGTACTTGAAGTGTGTCCATGGCTCCTCCGTCATTGCTCCCCTCAGTCTTCAGTCTGGGGTTGCCTGGAGGTTTCAGCAGCAACAGGGTCCAACAGGTGTGAGCCCGGCTCCCTGATGTGATCTGTTTCCTTCCCTCAGAGCCCCAAGTGGCATGGGGGGAAGCCTCAGGCAGCCAGACAAAGTGGTGCTGTAGAAAAATAGGTTCTGGTGGAAACTGCACCCTGGGATTGGAAGTTCCACCCCAGCAGCCATGCAGTGCTGAAAAAAAAGCCAGATGAAAGTGTGGCTCCCCAGCAGCTCATCCAAACCCCCTGCCAGCAAAGTAAAGACCCAGGACATGGTGGTGAGTGGGACATGAACCTGAATTTGTATTTTACTTGTGCCATGGGCACTGGGCAGGAAGTGGGGAGGGACACTAAGGGAGGAAATTTAAAGGGCCAGAGCCCAGGAAAGTTGTAAGGGAGGCATAGTGGGTTCCCAAGGAGGATGGATAGCCCTAAGGAGGACAGAGGGACCCAAACAGTGGGACGAAGGCTCAGAGGAAAAGAGGGGAAGGCCCCAGGAGTGGCCAGAGGTCACAAAGTTATTTTATTTTTAACAAGAGTTGGACTGAAGATCCCTATGTCTCCTATGGCACCATTTTGTGCCAGAGACAGAAAAATCCCAAGGCCTGTATGGAAAGACGCTAGCGGTGTGGGTCCTGTGTGCAGGCCCTCCTATGCATAAATAAGTTGACAGGCTGGAAAAGTCCCTACCTAAGGCACAGGGGTGGCTACTAATATTGATAATGTGGGTAGGATTGGCAAAAGTAGCCAGGAAACAGGAAGGCCCTTAAAGGTGCAGCACCCTTTAGGAAGAGAGAGGGAAGTAATGGTTTAGTGAAACTAGGTTGCCCATGGGGGTTATGTGGATGTGTCCTGAGCCCCACCCAACCCTAACTGTGTCGTAACCTGTCTGGCACATCCTAGAGACTGTACATTTTACAAAAACTGAGCTGTTTGCTTGCTATGAAACTTTATTATTGAATTGCCTCCTTGTGCACCTGACATCCAGCTTCACCTTGTTGCCCCAGACACCTTTTGCAGAGCCTAATGCTGACCCAGGGAGGTCCCCAGCCCATCCACCACCTGCAGCAGAACTGCCTCAAGTGGCAACAACCAGTCTTAATGTTCCATCACAGTGTTGCAGCATCAGCCTAGTGATGGTAAGTGGTAGAGAGCTACTAGTGAGGTATCTAGTAGTGAGTCAGCTTAGAAGCCACCCCCAATCAAGCATGAGGGATTGAAATTAACATTGTGCATGCCCCATTTCTTATTTTTCTGGCCATCTGTAAGTGTGCAGGTATCCATGTTGCCTTGCAGAGGCTGCCCAAAGATCCTACCACCAGTAGTCTTTTTGTTGGTAGGCCATCTGGGTGCCAGGGACCTGCCAGTGGTAATTGCTGCAGTTGTCCAAAAAAACATCTGCCAACCAGAAGTCTTCAGCTTCTTAGCTGGAGCTGCAGAGGAGCACTAAGTTCTTCAATTTCCAGCTATCAGTGTTCCTTTTTGCGTTTTGTTCACTCAGGGGATGCCCCATTATGGTCTATTTACAAAAGCGATTTGTGGGGTCAATGCCCACCTGCTTATCAGCTGATTCATGACAAAGCTCAGTCTTGGTTTGTCCAACATCTGTCATCTTGACCAAGTACACACAATACTTGGACTCAGGAGAGGTTGATCTCCATCCCTGGTTCAACCAGTTGTTGGTCCTGATCATATTGTTTTGGTGGTTATTCTATTCTCCTGTAGCATTGTAAAACAACGTGATCTTGTTTTTATTGTCCCTTGTAAATAAGCCTCTTGCACCTTGGTCCCTGAGTAAGATTCCTGACTCTCTTTCCAGATTTGTCTAGCCTGCCCTAACATTGCTTAAGGAATGTTTTGACCTGCTACAGCTTGGTGTAGTCAGCAAGCTAAGAATCATCAAGGAGTCCAAAGCTTGATGCTACTCAAATCAAGATGCATGCAAGAGAAGATATGAAGTGGGATCCCTGCCATGCTATGCAAGAGAAGCTGGTTCTTGTGGCATGTCAAGTGTGGGAGCTGGCAGCACTCTTTGCAGAAATGAGGCATGGGGCCCAACCCCAGGTTGGGCAGTATCTATGCTGGCCCAGGAGGAAGAGAAGAAACCAAGATTGAAGATGCATGGATCGATGTGTGGAGCAGGGCAGGACCATGCACTCAGGCAAAGAAACCGTTAGTCCCATTCAGTGACTTTGTGAGTGGAGTGACCCCAGAAGCAGTGAAATCAAAAGGGCTCATCACCAGCTGTATAAGGCCACTAGGAGTGAGATGGAGAGAATCAAGCAACACAACTGAGCTGTTGTGGCACCTTCAGGAGGTCCATCCAGAGTTCCAGATGCCTAAGTGGAGGAGTCTGTATTCATGGCTAGTGCTGTCACCTGTGAGGTGAATTAGCCATTTCCAGAGTGGAATGCCCAAAACAAGGCCCAGCACCAGGAGCTTATGCAGCGGGTTGTAAAATATGCCAAGCAAAATACCGAGCTAAGGAAGGAATGCCAAGACCTCAAGAAGAGTCTCAGACAGTGCACACAAACCTCTAAAACGGGATGCATCCAATAAGATTCAAGTCATGGATTCAAAATTTGTCCATGTTTTAATAAGTTTAAAAACTTCCAAACTCAAAACAGGCATGACATTATGTCTAACATGCGTTGGAGGATCACATCCTTCATCACTCATGCCCTGTAGGGTGAAGGCCAAATCAGGTGGTGCACTGCTACCCCAAAGACAGTGTAACACTTGGGCCTTCCACCTGTGTGTAATAGCCATGAAAAAGAGTTTACATTTCGCCACAAGACTTGAGACTGATATTGTGCCCTGAACCATAGTATAGAGGGATACTCTGGGACCTGGTGGCGAGTGTTCAGTTGTAAACCCAGTGAGCAATCTGGAAGGAAACAAGAAGGGTATCCCTGTTTCCCCCATCATGGATTGCACTTAGGGATGGGCACCGTGAGCTCAGTGATCGGACCCTCATGAGTAGGTTCATGACAGGAACTACTCCTGAAAGGCACCAAAAGGTCATCCATCCCGCTTCTTGGTTCATTACGTTCAATAGGTTAGATATGTTATAGTCGACCAGTTAGAATTTAATGTTTTCAAGTAGACTAGGTAAATAGTTTGCAGTATTAAAATGTTATTTCTGTTTTAAACTCAAAATGATAATTAACCCCATGCATGGGGACATGTATGTTTAAGGGGGGGGGATTGTAGTACCCCAGAGTTAGGGGCACATGAAAAAAAGGGACCATATATTCCAATGTGGGGATTTTTCTTTCTTTCTTTCCTTCCCCTCATGATCCCCCTCCATTCTCCTCTGTTCTATCCCCTCCGTGCCTGCAGTCCCACTGTCCCCTCCCTGTCCCTTTGTTTAATTTCACACTGTTCAGGGCTTGGGATGGAGGGTCATGGGCAGGAGATACTCCCTGGAGGGCTTGTTGTGCCCAACCCCCTGACCAGAAGCCAGGACCTCTCCAGCCCTACAAAAGGGCCAGGGAGTGGCTTGAGAGAGAAGTCAGCTGCTAGACATAGAGGGTGGCGGACACAAGGAGCATCGACAAAAGAAAAGAACCTGAAGTGTGCCTGCAGCTCCTCCAGTGTCGCTACAATCTGTCTTCAGTCTGGGGTTGCCAGGTGGTTTCAGCAGCAGCAGGGTCTGTTGGGTGGAAGCCCAGCTCCCTGACACAGTCCATTTCCTTCTCCCAGAGCCCTGTGTGGCATGGGAGAAGACTTGGGTGTCCAGATCAAGTGGTGCACACACACAAAAATAGGTCCTGGTGGAAACCACTCCCTGGGATTACTAGTTCTGCCCCAGCAGTCATGCAGTGCTAAAGAAAAAGCCAGGTACAAGTGTGGCTCCCTGGCTGCTAGTCCAGACCCCCCCACCAGCAAAGTAAAGACCTGGGCATTGGTGGTGAGTGGACCATGAGCCCAATTTTATAATTTACTTGCAATATGGGCGCCTGACAGAAAGTGAAGAGGGGGAAGCTAAGGGAGGAAATTTAAAGGACCAGAGCCCAGGAAAGTTGTAAGGAAGGCATAGTGGGCTCCCAGGGAAGACAGACAGCCCTAAGGAGGAAAGGAGGACCCGAATAGTGGGCCAAAGGACCAGATGAAAAGAGGGGAAGGCCCTAGGAGTGGCCAGAGCCCACTAAGTTATTTTATTTTATTTTTATTAAGAGCTGGACTAAAGACCCCAGTGTCTCCTCTGGCACCATTTTGTGCCAGAGACAGGGAAATCCCAAGGCCTGTAGAGAAGTATGCTAGTAGTGAGGGTCCAGCATCCAGGCTCTCCTACACATTAATAAGTGGAAAGGCTGGACAAGTCCTTACGTAATGCAGGGGGTGGCTACTAATATTGATAATGTGGGTTAGATTGGCAAAAATAGCCAGGAAAGGGGAAGACCCTTAAATATGTAGCACCCCTTAGGAAGTTGGAGGGGAGCAATGGTCTAGTGATGCTAGGTTGCCCATGGGGGTTATGTGGATGTGTCCCAAGCCCCATCTGACCCAATCTGTGCTGTGAACTGTCTGGCACACCCTAGAGACTACTTTTTACAAAAACTGAACTGTTTGCTTGCTATGGAACTGTGTTATTGAATTGTGTCCTTGTGCACCTGATTTCCAGCTTCACCTTGTTATCCCAGCCAGATTTCCAGAGCCTAACGCTGACCCAGGGAGGTCCCTAACCCATCTGCCACCTGTAGCAGAACTGCCTCTATTGAATCCAGCCAGTCTTGATGTTCTGCCAGGTGTTGCAGCACCAGCTCTGTGCCAGTAAGTGGTAGAGAGCTGTTAATGAGATACCCAATAGTGAGTCAGCTTAGTAGTCACCCTGGCTCAAGCATGAAGGATTGAAGTTACTGTTGTGCATGCCCTTTTCTTATTTTGCCATCCATCCATAAGTGTGAGTGTGCCCGTGTCACTCTGTAGAGGCTGACCGAAGATCATATCACCAGTAGTCTTTTCAGGAGGTTATCTGGGTGCTGAGGACATACAGGTGGTCATTGTTGTGGATCGTCCAAAGAACCATCTGCTAACCAGAAGTCTTCAGCTTTTTACCTGGAACCACAGAAAAGCATTAAGTACTTCAACATCCTGCTAGCAGTGTTCCTTTTTGTGTTTTGTTTATCTGGGAAATGCCTTGTTACAGTGTGTTTATAAAAGCGCTTTGTGTGGTCAATGTCCACCAGCTGATCTGCCGATTCATCGCAAAGCCCAATCTTGGTTCCTCCACCATTTGTCATCTTGGCCAAGAACACACATTGCTTGGACTAAAGAGGGGATGATCTTCAGACTGTTATTATATCACTGTTTACTGATTTTATCATTGTTCTTTTATCTTATTTTATTTTATTGTATCTTGTTGTAAAGTGCCTTGATGTTTTGAAAGGCGCTTATGTGAAATAAAGCTATTATTATTATTATTATTCCTGGTTCAACCACTTGTTGGTTCTGATCATATTGTTTTGTTGTAAACATAAACATAGACTTTGGCAGCAGATAAGAATAATTTGGCCCACCCAGTTTACCCATTTTCCTACCTATCAGATAAGCTAGAGATCCTAGTTTTTACCAACAGCCTACTTCCTCCTACCTCCCACTAGAATTGTCTTATGTCTGTCTTATGCATTCTTAAATTCCTACACTGTTTGTGTCCCCATAACCTCCTCTGGAAGGCTGTTCCATGCATCCACCACCTTCTCCATGAAAAAATACTTCATGATGTTGCCCCTGAGTTGTCCCCTCTCTATCTTCAAATTGTGCCCCCTTGTCCTTAAACATCTCTTTTTCTGAAAGATGCTACCCTTTTGGACTTTATTGATTCCCTTGTGGTACTTGGATATTTCTATCATATCCCCCTTCCCTCCTTTCCTCAAGTGTATACATATTAAGCTTGTTTAGTCTCTCTTTGTATTTATTCTTATTTAACAGTTTATTTCATTATTTGGTTTGTTGTCCATGAATATAGGCTAAGAAAGCCATGGCTGTTTGTCAAGGGGTATTATGTTTTAACGTTTAAAACAATAGCAATGTAGGAACTGGTTCTTGGGTGAATACCAAGTTTTATTAATCATGCCTTAATTGAATGTATTGATTTAAGAGATTAAATAATATTTTATAGGTTTAACTGCTAACTTAACTAGTAGAAGTAATCTAATTTTTTTGTAACCTCCACCACCTACCATTCTAGTATAAATATTTCTTTAATGCATACTTTTTAATTTCTGTTTTATAATTACTACTAATTTTGTTCTCCCCAATCATTTAAGGACTTTATTTGAACTCTATATTTTTTTTTGTCTGTGTGGATGTTGCAACTTTTGTAAATGGAAAAATTTGGACATTGTGGAAGTGCATCTGACAATATGAAAAATGTATTGAACTACAAAGAAAAGGAAAAAAAAAGAATTCCCTTATTCTACCAGCTTCCTGAGTGAATAGCATCAATTTTAAGATGTGACCTCCCTGATTCTGGTCCTTTGTCTCTTATTTTTTTAAGCTTTGTCCCTGATTTATGAAGCAGAGGATTGTGAGATATGTCTGTGTGATTCTTCTCCTTACTGCAAGCAAATATTCAAATATACATTTTTAAACCAGCACTAGTGAATTATATGCATATGAGTGTTACAAAACTGCACATTTTGTTTATTCTATTCTCCTGAAGTGTTGTAAAAAACTGTGATCCTCTTTTTATTGTCCCTTGTAAATAAACCTCTTGCATGTTGGTCCCAGAGTAAACTTCTTGCCTCTCCTTCCTGGTTCATCTGGCCTGTCCTAACATTGCTTAGGGAACCTTTCAGTCCATTGCAACTGTACCATTGAAGATAATGGGTACTATGTATGGCTAGATAATATAGATAAAAATTAGGGATGCAAGACCCCCACTATTTTTACTAATGCCTTCCTAGGTGAATTACCCTGCCAGAGAAAATTAGAAATAATTCTGTTTAAACTATTAAACCAGGCACGTGGGATTACTTGGGTCAGAATAAGGAAGGGATATAGAATACAGGGTAACACATGTGTTTTTAATATATTCAACCAACCCCAAAAAGACATAGGAAGAAGGGCCCAGTAGGCCAAATCACATTTAATTTGGTTGACTAACAGTTCCAGGTTATAATGCTTTTTTTTTTTAAATATGGGAAATACTAATGTAAATTCCCAGGTATTTAAGTTTATATTTTACCCATATCAACCTTAGATGTTCTAAGCACTCCCTATTGGTCTGAATGTTTAGTGGCATAATTTCTGTTTTATCCAAATTTAATTTGTAATTAGAAAATTGACTAAACTATGTAATTTTCTCCAGGGCAGCAGACAGGGAGCTAACAGAGTGTAATAAAACATCATCAGCATAAACTGATGACTTATATTGATAGGGGCCAATCGGGATGCCTTGAATTTGTGGTATGACATTAAATTTCCTAATCTAAGGTTCCAAAGAAAGATTAAAAAGAAATGGTAATAAGAAACATCCCTGCCTGGTACCCTGTTGAAAATAAATCCACTCTGATCGAACCCCATTACGCAGAACACGAGCTGAGGATTGGGAGCATAGAACTTTAACCCACTGAGTAAATGCAAGTGATATATGATACATGGGAAGTAATCTAAACAAATAGTCCCAGGAAACTCTATCAAAGGCCTTCTCTGCATCCAGGGAGACCAGCACTGTAAGGGTGGAGGAATCCCTGGATTCAGAGATAAGGTGAGTTAGCTACTATTGATGGTCTGCAGAGAGTCTCCCGGCACAAAACTAACCTGCTCTTTGTTTATTAAAAAACCCATACCTTATTTAATTGAATGGCCAGTACTTTAGCTAATATTTTAAAATCTAGATTAATAAGAGAAATGGGCCTATAACTATAAACTTCTAAGGGGTCTTTCCCGGGTTTTAATAAAACTACAATAAAGACTTCAGTTAAGGAGACATCGGAAGTACCATACAGAAAGCTGTAATTAAAAGTATTCAAAAGTCTAGGTGACAGAAGACTTTTACATTTCTTATAAGAATTAGGTGCGTAACCATCTGGCCCTGGTGCAGTAGACCGAGAATTAATAGCTTCTTCCAATTCCTGCAGAGTTAGGGGAAATTTCAAATACTCAACCTTGGCCTCAGACAGATGTGGCAGGCAACACACTAAAAGAAAGCATCAAACTGTAAATGACAAGAGGGATCCAGTGTAGAGATACATAAAGTTTGAAAATAAGCTTTAAATTGGGCCACAATATCTTGGGGTGGTGCGACCAACTGGCCAGAATCAGCCCTAACAGAGGGTATAATTATATCTGTCATCTGTGTCCTCAAGTGCATGGCCAGGAGCTTGTCCGCTCTCTTTCCCTGATCAAAGTAACGCACTCTAGTTCTCAATAAGAGATGCTCAGCACACTCACACAAATACCCATTGTATTTAGCCCTAAGAGATTCTAAGCATTCCCAAACATCTTCATCAGAAGAGGGAGAGAGTTGGTGCTCATGCTGCCTGATGTGCTCTAAACATATTGAAACCACTTGAGTTGTTTTTTGCACTTAGAGGATAGTCAAATCAGCTCTCCACGAAGAGTGCATTTTAAAGCTCCCCATAATAGATCTGATCTGGGCATAGAAAGAGAAATGAACTCTAAGAAAGAAGTAACAGAATTATTAATATGTTGTAAAGTTTCTAGGGATTTCAAAAGCTAATTATTTAACCTCCAGGATTTACTATATCTAAGTCCATAGAGGTAGAAAACGCATATGAATGATGACTGGATGGTGCTCCAAGACCACTTTTGCACCATAGTAACACAGACTAATACCTGAATGGTGCTCAATCCTCAGCAAAGCAAAAACTATTCTAAAAAAAGTGGTTATGTGGCATTAAATGAAAGGAATAATCATGCTGGGTCAGGTTCAGAACTCTCCTTGGGTCAACTAATCCCATAAAGTCCATTAACTCCCACACCCCCAACTAGCCCAAGGTCAAGCCCTGACAACATAGGACTGATTTATCTAATTCGTTACAGAGGACTGTATTTCAATCTCCAGCAAGCAAGATAGGAAGGGATCCTCAAGGCTTTAACAAGTTCAAAATATTTGCAAAAAAGCGAGGATCTTCCACTCTGGGACCATATATGACTCCCAAAACCACTTCTATATGCTCCAATAGGGCACTAAGGATCAAATATCTTCCCTAAGGATCCAAAATGTCTTGTAACATGTAACATGTGAAAGGGGACCCTCTGTGCTACCAAAATAGCCACTCTCCTTCTCAGGTATCCATTCCAGCCCCGAAAACCTGACACACTCAAGATCATTGTGATGAAAGTAGCTGGGCAGGGGGTAGATGGGTTTCCTGAAGCATACCAATGTTTACTTGTAACCTATTTAATTGAAGTAATATTTTAGACCATTTTGCTGGGGATTGGGCCCCTTTTACATGCCAAGAGCAAAAACGGTAGCCCTGAAACATTATCCTTAACTAGACCACATTGGGAACTGTACTTTACCTCCCAATGTATAGAATGGCCTACAATAATTAAGACATAAAGAAGCTCCCCTCCAGAGTATATCATCCCATCACCAAAATATCCTAACACCCTTCAACCCCTGTGCTGCTTTACAGCTCAACAGATGTGGCCCTATAAGGACAGTACACCATATTATCCAAGGCCACAATAATAAGACAAGATAACAACTACCCCAATTCCTTACATTCACCCTCATTCTCCTTAACGTACTAAAAATGTTGCCCAGTAAAAATCAAAATGGCCCGAGCATTATAAATAAAGTATACCAGATCAATATACTAAACCATAACAGTATTCTGATCCATCTGGGGCAACGGTATGCAATATGGATAAGTAAACATCCTCAGAGGAAATCCCCCTTAAGCAACAAGCAATAACCCCCCTCCCATTTCCATCCCACTCAAATTATCTGGTGCATGGTGATCCCCGGTACTTTACAGCCACTACTTACTCAACCCCCCCGCCCCTCCTTCCTCAGGAGCAAACACAGTTATATGCCACAAATCAATGTAGCAACATTAGTAACACCCTGTCTAATAAACGTGTCTACTCACTCATCACAAATATTAACAAGCTACACTATCAAGAGAACAGGCTGGCTGCTTCTGATAAATATATCCTTGAAATAAACCAGGAAAATACATGAGTTCACCATGACATGAAAATTGAACTATTTAACCAACTGAAGTAAAATCATATTAGAAAACTATATAAAGCATTGTAAAAATAACTCAGGAGGTTCCTAGTATCCATACTAGAGATACGTAATACCAGAAATCATGTAGAACTACAGATGTGATTGTCACTTGTCCCTGCAGTATTGTTAGCAGCTTCTGTAAAGGCTTTCAATATTGAGTCATAGACTAGTAAATATAAAGTATTCTGAAAACTTCCAAAAACTGTAAAATTAATAACAAATTGTCCAAAGTAAAGATGGAACCCAGAACTATTGAATTTTTAAGATCTGAATGAATATACTCAGGAACTGTGGGTAAAAAATAAAACTTCCCCCAACAATTGAGTGCTTCATTTTCCTGAAATAGAAAATAAATATGACAAAACCGGCCCTATATTATAGTTAGTATTTTATGCGACATATGAGTAGCGATAAAGGCTCCAAAACAAAAGAAAACATAGTGATGATCATCGATCCTTAGTTTATCCAATAAGCACTAAGTCCTAACAGTGAAGTAGAAGCAACATTCAGGTTAATGAAGAAAACTGAAGAATAATGTAGAAAATACTAGAAACTGAAATTTGAATGTAGTCCAGAACACCTTTACATTTCAAGATGACCAGCCATAGTATAAAAAAGAAAGTAGCAAGCACAGTCATGGAAGTGTCCGAGGATCACAAAATATATATAGTAATTTCTATCAGTTTGTAAAACAATCAATGCCCTTAGGTTTGACCCAGTCATGTCTTTACCATAAGGCCAATATAATCCAGAAAGAAAAGACACAGCCAGAAAAATATAAAGAACAAAGTCCCACTTTTAAAGCATCCAACTGAGAAACAGAACCAGCCATTAGAAAGTTTCCACTTAAATCTCACTCTTCAAAAAAGTTCAAACAAACTACACGAGCCGGGTCACAAACACTCATACAGATAAAGACAGTAGTCAGATCACTGATCCTTGAAGAGATCAGGAAAAATCTCCTTTAATTGAAATGTAGCCCATTCTACTGAGTCAAAAGACTTCCATGAATCATGGGGTAGCACCTGCAAATAAACTGGTTACACAACTTTAAATCATATCCCCGCTGCAATTAATTTCATAACTCTCAGGTGATATGTGGCTTGTTTCTGGCGTATGGAGCTGGGGAAGTCTTGGATCATCCATAATTTCACCCCTTGCCACGACACTTCATAGAACTCCTGGACTTTTTTAAGCAGGTGTTGCTTATCCAGATAGTTAAAAAATGTTAAAACAAATGGTTCTGGTGGGGAACCTTGAGGAGGCAAGGGGCGGAGAGAGTGATGGGCCCTATTATATAGGATGGACCATTTGGTGATGGACCAGCCATTTTGACAATTAACCTTTGGGCAAAGAGAACAGATTTGGAACCTTCTACTGTTTCAGGGAGCCCAAAGATTAGCACATTATTTCATCAGCTCCAACCTTCTAAGTCCTCCAACCTGGCCTCCAAACAAGCAGCTTATTGCTTAAGAGTGCAAAAGTCAGGGTCCAGTCTGCACTCCACTTTTCTAGTGAGTGTGCTCTTGCCTTCGTGTCCCCCACCTGGTGACTATGGTCCCTAATATCCATCTGGAGGGATTACCTTCTTTGAAGGGAGTGAATTCAGATAAAAAGTGCTTCTCCATTTAAGGTGTTGTCATCAGAGTTGAAGCTGAAGTGCAACCTGAACCCATCCCTTGGGCTTGGGCATTAGAGTGTTATTGTAGGGGGTGATTGGGGGAGTGTGCTTTGGTGGTGCCTGCCACATTTTGGCATCCATTCTGGCAATACCAAGAGATGGATTTCATGTACAGAGAAACAAGAGAATATTGTACAGCTGCTGGATTCTAAAAAAACTTGAAGGTAAGTGAAATTTTAAGTTATTGTTTGGGAGAAGGAGTAGGAGCTAATCCAAAAAGCTACTGTTCGATCCAGTGCAACATGTGACTCCACCTAGTTTAATTTGTGAAAAGCTGAGTCTATTTGTCCCAAAGGTAATCTAGGTTGCCAGTTACCACTGTGAGTGAACCTATGTCCACCTCCATCTGTGGCAAATTGTGTGTCTTGTGGACAACCTATATAAAAGTCCTGATTCATGGATTACTAAATTGATGAGTTTGTGAGCTTGATTACTGGAAGAAAGGCAGGGCGTATAAAGTGGCAGGTAATGTTTTCCTATTTTCCAGGGCATACCATCCAGGTGGTATGTTTTGTTTGGCAATTGCCATAAGTTGGGCAGACTGTGCAGCAAGATAACATTTGTCAAAGACCGTAAACCCCATCTCTCCCTTTTCTCTGGATAGTAACAAGGTGTTTAGTCCCACCAATACCCTTTAACCCTGCCACAGAAATTTTAGTGCCATCTTCCTCAATTTGGCCCTAAATAGTTTGGGGATAATGATTGGAAGAGCTTGAAAATAAAAAAGCAGCCGAGTCAGGTTATTCATTTTCATAACTGCTACTTGCCCCAATAGAGGAAGGACAGTCCTGGTATGAGATCTTCAGCCATTTCCACTAGAAGATGGAGGTGGTTTATGTGAAAGAGTTCAGGTAATCTATCAGTATTTTTCACTCCCTGATAGTGAATGGTGTTCTGTGGTGCCTATTTAAAGGGGAATATGTATTTAAAATGTGTGGGGTCAGTACCAGATGCCAAAATGATCTCAGACTTTGAGTAACTGAATTTGTATACCGAGATGGAACTAAACATCTCCAGTTCTTTGCATAAGGCTGGGGCTGATGTCTTCAGGTCCCTGACAAAGAAGATAGCATTGTCTGCATACAGACCTATTTTATGTTTGTGTCCTCCCACTCTGACCCCTGATGTCTGGGTTCTGTCTGATTGCTAATGCCAAGAATTCAATGCAAAGGGCAAACAGAAGGGGACAGAGTGGACACCCTTGTCTGCTACATCTTTGTAATGCAAATCTGGATGAAAAGTCCCCAAATATCATAACTACTGCCTCTGGCCTTTCATACAAGGCCTATCTATAGTCCTGAAATGTAGTTCCAAACCACATAGCGAAAAGGGTATATTGTAAGAGTGCTCAGTCACCCCAGTTGAATGTCTTCTCCACATCCATACTGATTACTAGTTGGAAGTGTGGGCCACCCTGCTGAGAAGAAAGGATATTAAGGAGGCATCAAATATTATCATGAAGGTTTCACCCCATAATAAATTCTGTTTGATGCACGTGGACTAGGCTCCCCTCCCATAACTGCAACCATCTGGCGAGAATAGAGGTGAACATTTTAAGATCCAATGGTAGCAACAAAATAGGGTGGCATAATTCACATGATGTGGGTTCTTTATCAGGTTTGAGGAGTACAGATATTTACTTTATCTGTCAGATTTTGGGTTTCCTCTCACATATGTACAGTAGTTCTATGTAGTATGTTGTGATCAACTCCAAGCCTCCAAGGAGGTGCACTGCCATTGCAGTCCACAACCCTTTCTGTGTCCAATATAGTCTCTTACTCAATTTTCCAGCCACCTGCTCAGATTCCACTGGGTGACCCAATGCATGAGGTAGTGCAGGGTAGGGGGATGGAGGGCATGGTGCCCAGCTCCCTGCCCATCTCAGGTAGGAAACTGATAGGAAGCATGATGTAAACAACCTGTCCTGACCAAAGGGATATGTACCATTCCTCCCAGTCCTCTGCCAACAGGCAGTGAACTGGTGGGGGCATAGTGCAAACCACTGGTTTCCATCCACCAGCAGTATGCCCCATGCCCCCCATTCCCCTCTGATCTACCTCAGATTACAATAACTTTTGGATATCCCACCCTCCCAGTCTCCAACAGAACAAGTACTTCAATCAATCACAATTTAATAGCTCAAATTCCATTGGACAATCACTGAACAACACTTGTATGGCATAATGCATTGCAGTCGCAGTCTTTCATCTGAACCCACAGACACCCACCAAATGGCATGAAGTAATGTCAAGGGTTGTTAGGGTAATGTTGGTAACAAGGGGCTGGGGTGCATGGTGCCTTCCAGCCTTCTCTCCCCTCACACCAGGTAGGGGACTGATGGAGAACATGGTACATATCACCTATGCCTGGCCAGGTGGTATGCGCATGTCAACCTAGGCCTCTCCCACCCCAAGCAGGGGACTGGGAGGGCATAGTGCAAACCACTGGTCCCCATCTACCAGTGGCATACCCCATATCTGCCCCAGTCCCTTGCCCCTGGATTACCCCATTCTAGCTAGTAAACATTACATATATTTAAATAAAACATTATGAAGTGTAGAGTTAAGTAAAGCAATTATACACATCTGTGCACAGTTAGGTAATATGATTAAGTTACAAAAGTGCTCTAACATATAATACAATATGTCATGCTAATAGACACAAATGTGTATGGGTGTGGCTTGTAAATGTGAATTCACTTACAGATACCACACATAACCTGGTTGAATTTCACTTGGCTTCCAGTTGTACCCCCGACATGAGTTTGAAAATAGGCAGAATTGCCTTGTCTTCCTTTCCCAGTCAACAATCACTAACTAATTAACTAACTAAATGAGTAAATAAATAACATCCTGTGTTGCCAGCAGCAGAACAAATATGCCTAACAGAACAATGGATTACAAGCCACCCAATGGCAGACAGAAGATTTACCAGAATTAGCATTTGTTGCTCCCCTAAACCAAACCAGATTACTTTAGAAACCATCCCAAAGTAATCTGATGATCACTAGATTACTTTTGAAGTCAGTCCAGTGTTATCAAGCATAATCAAGATCAGAAGTCATCAGCAAATAATATAACAAATAAATCTATGACTGCATGATGATCCCTGGATCACTTTAATAATACAGTACATATGTAATGATTCTGAGCACATCCTAGAATCATAGGTCCTGATGATTTCTGATGTCAAAAAATTAAATAAGATTGCTTCCTGTTTAACTGGCAAAACAAATATTTTAAAATCAGGTGGAGCAGAGATGCCTGGAGAGAGAAGCACCTGAAAGATATAGACAAAATTGTTAGAGATACAGCATACTATAAAGAGATAAGCTAACTTAAAACAGTGGGAAATGCAATAAAATATTAAAATATGGGGCAGTGGACACCAGTATATACAAAAGGGTATTTTAAATGTACTTGAAAAGCACTGTTTGATAACCCTTTTTTTGTTGAACAGTTGGCCATGTGGTTCACAATATGTCTCTCTCCTAACTGTAGAGCAGAAAGGGAAACTATCTGCTTGTCTGCAGTCTTCTGGTTTACAGTAGCTGTTTGTTTTTTGGTTGCTACTAGCTGCTTTTATTTAAAATATATGGCACTTTTTAAATGATAGTATTTCTAGTTATCTTCTGTAAACCATAATTATATTCCAGAAGAAGAGGCATTCTTTTATTTTTCTTTACTTCAATACTTTTATTTCTTGAGATTTACCCCTGATCCTATAATATTCAAAATTTGTTTTTACTTGGCTTCCCTGCCTGGGCTCGGGTGACATCTCAGGGCCTGTCAAGGGGGCCTGTTAGCTGTTCTCTGTGGGGGTGTCTGCATTCCCCGCTGTTCCCTCGCTATTGATGGGGATGCAGCTGATTTATTCAACACTTCTTAATATAAGTTTTGGGTCCATTGGCTAATTGCTTGTCATGTTAGTACTAGGAATAACTTGACTAAATAATATTTTCTTTCTTTTTTCTAAATGGTGTCCTACTATCAGGATTGTCATGGGCAGTTTAAGCTCCAGATTTTTTGAGCTGGTCTAACTGCTAACACTCATTGCAAGGAGTTAAAAACAGTTAACAGCAGTAAAGCTCTAGGGGGGAAGCCCTCCAGTAGGAGAGCGAATGTATTCCCACCCTCTTAACCCTCCTTCCACAGTGGGGGGATGAATTTAGACAGAGATCCTTTTACATTGGATCTTCCACCTAGAAAGTCATTTATGTTTTATCAGACATGTTGTTGCCCTGTTGGCACTGATATCATTGTACAGTTAACTTGCTGTTCTAAGATGGAGAACTATTGCACTGTTTAGGGGGGCCGGGGTGGGGGAGAGATTTCATGGGGGGGAGTGGGAGAATGTGATATGGTTGGATTCTATTTTTATGTAACTCATTATGGCTAATTCAGGTACCTTAGTATGCACATATAATGTAAATGGCCTCACAAGCCCAGTTAAATGCAGTAAGATCCTAGCTTTGATTAAGAAGTCAGCAGGAGATTATGTGCTCTTACAAGAAGCTCACCTCTCTGAGAGGGAGCAAAGCAAATTTCTGAAAGTGGGCTTTAGAGAGGTGGCTTTCTCCTCGTATAAAAAGGATAGACTTAGAGGCACTATGGTGCTCATACCACATAAGTCTAATTTTGAAAAACTGGCTGTAAAGGTGGATAAGGAGGGTAGGTATGCTCTCATGAAGGGCAAACTTGAGGGACAATTAATAACATTTGCATCAGTGCATTTCCCACCTGGCCCCCTTACCAGGATTATAAAACCTTTTTCCTTCTGCTTCAAGAATGGGTGGAGGGAATTTTGATCTGTGGTGGACACCTAAACCTTACATTTAATCCTGCCATGGACACGATTTCCCAGATTCCCAGAAACACGCATCAGGTTGCAAGGAAGGTCCAAAGGTTGCTGGGAGAATTGGGTATCCTTGATGTCTGGTGACACCAACACCTCAAGGAGAGGGATTATACCTATTTTTCCACCACATATAATACTTACTCCAGATTGGACTATTTCCTGGTTCCAAGGGATGAGGTGTCTCGAGTCCAGGAGACTTGGGTCGGGGGCTTTGTCCTCTCAGACCATGCCCCACTTTATATGCATCTGGATATGGGGAGATTCTGTAGAAACACTTTGTGGAGACTTAATGTCTCCTTGCTCAAAGACAAGGCAGTTAAGGACCAGATTGTAGATGCATACCTGTGCTTTTTGGTAGAGAATGAGGGACAAGGCACATCAAGTGCCATCCTTTGGGATACGGCCAAAGCTGTTCTCTGAGGGAGGTTTATTCAGCTGGCAGCAGAGAAAAAGAGAGGGGGGGGGAGGAAAACATTTACAGAACAAATTCAAGCAATGAAGGAAATGCAAAAACAGAAGTTCACCAGGGCAAAAGCACAGCAACTCAAGATTCTTAAAGGGGAATTGGGATAGATATTTGACTATCAGGTAGAACAGAAACTATTATTTTTAAGGCAGAGGTATTATGAGGGTGGTCCAGGGTCACTTTGATTATTAGCCAGTAGATTGAGAGCACAAAGAGCTAGGGTCACAATCATGAGTTTGTGGCACGCTGGACACCAGAAAGTGATGTACAAAACAACTGAGATAGCCAAGACCTTTCGGGAGTTTAATGAACAACTATAACAGAAAGGAACCCCACCACCTGAAGGGAGAATAGAGACTTTCTTACAAAAACTGAAACTGCTGACCCTATCTCCAGACCAGGCTAAAGATCTGATGCACCTCCTAACTGTAGAGGAATTCAGGATAGAAGTGGGGACTCTGAAGACAGGGAAATGCCCTGGGACAGACGGGCTCCCTAGGGAATTTTTTAAGTGTTTTATGGATCACCTTCAACCCCTCATTTTAAAAACATTCTCGGAGGTCCTGGGGGGAAGGGGTCCAGCTCCACCCTCCTGGTGCCACAGCACTGATTTTGGTGATACCCAAGCCGGGCAAGGACCCCTTTAGATGTGCCCCTTACAGCCCAGTTTCACTCCTAAACACTGACTATAAGATCCTTTCCTCCATTATGGCAAAAAGAATTCAACATTACCTCCCCCATGGGGTTGTCCTGGGCAGACAGGTGCAAGACAGTTTAAGGAGGGCCACCCACCTCATTGACCATATCAACAATTTTCATACCCTGGCTTTATTAATGAGTCTTGACACTGGAAAAGCATATAATAGAGTTGATTGGAATTTTTTGGGAGTGGTCCTTTCTCGGTTTGAGTTTCTGAAAGAATTTGCACAACTTATAAGTAAATTGTATGACTCCTCGACTGCCTGTGTTAGAGTGAATGGCCATATTTCCCGACCTCTGAAACTTGGTAGAGGCATGAGACAGGGGTGTCCATTATCTCCACTTCTTTTTGCTCAATATATAGAGCCTCTTGCCCAGGCTATCAGAGAGAATGGGAATATAAAGGGAATACGAATCAAAGGGTTTGAGCATAAGTTGGCCTTATACGCTGATGACGTGCTCATGTATCTCACAGAGCCAGACTCCTCCCTCCCTGCCCTGTTTGGATAGCTGGAGGAATATTCTGACCCTTCTGGATATAAGCTGAACTGCAGTAAAACAGAGGTACTTAATTGTAATTATACCCCCACCCCGGATTTGCAGAGTAGATACCCTATGAGATGGGACCTAGATCAGATGAGTTATTTAGGGATCAGGATTGGTAACAGCAATCAGCAGTTTTGGGATCTTAACTACCCCCTTTGATTACACAGTTAAGGTAGGCTGTTCAGAGATGGACCCTTCTCCCATTGTCTATATATTCTAAGACCCATGCACTGCAGATGAATGCCTTACCTAGGCTACTGTATTTATTTCAATGTGTACCTTGTCTAGTTTCACAGAAAGATTTAAATATTTGGCAGAACATGTTTTTTAAATTTCTGTGGGCTAGAGACTGACCTAGGATATGTAGAGCTCTTCTCTATGCCCCTAAGGCCCAAGGAGTTCTGGCCTTTCCTAATTTACAGGGATATTGGGAGGTAGCCCAAATGCAGGTAGTTCTCTTGTGGGGAAGTCTGGGCTTTGGCTCCCATTGGAAGAGGATGGACTTGGCAATTAGGACCGAACCACCCTTCCAGGCCATCCTGTTCCAGAGTGGTGCTGGAATTCCAGAGGTGTGTTACATGGGGACGAGGACTGTCCTGGAGGGATGGAGGAGAGATGTAATTCGGGATCCCATTAGATATCAAATGTGGAAGTTCCAGTGGTGGTCTTACAACCCATTGTTCCCAGTGGCTGCTTTTGACCCCTGGTTTAAGAAATGGTCCAAGAAAGGATTCCACTCTCCTTACCAGGTCTTAATAACAGATAATCTTTTTTCATTTGAGGCAGCCAGACAGACAGACATTTGGCCTACATTTAGGGGATAATTTAAGATTTTATTAAATCAGCGGTTACGTCCATACCCTTCAGAAAACTTGAGTTCGGGTGCAGGATGATATTGTGGACCCCCCTTTTCAAGGTATTTGGTCATCAGGGGGAGGTAGAGGCACCATATCCCTATTATATCAAAGATTCTTATTGGATATGTCCCTACCTACAGAACAACTCAAACTCAAGTGGGAATCAGATTTAGAGATTACCCTCATAGAGGAAACAATGGACTGGCATATGGCACATCACATGGCAGACAACGGGAGCCCTGCTTTGGTGAAATTATGGCTGGAAGGTGAGGTCCTGGTACTTTTGAGTTGCAGCACAGGTGGTACATTATGCTCCAGCAGCTGGTTCAGCCTATTGGAGGGGTTGTGGTCATGATCCAGCCTCCCAGGCACATATTTGTTGGACATGCCAAGTCGTCAGGGGACATTGGATGGAGATAGGAGCTGCATCTTAGTGAGATTTTCCAATTTCAGTTCCCTCTGGGACTGGAGCATCTAGTTTTGAGTTTAAGGCCAAGGGAGGTGAGGGGAAAAGAAGCAATATATTTATGGTCAGTTCTGATGATAGCTGCTCTTAAGGCTATTATTAGGAAATGGGCACAAAGGATGCCCCCCCCCCACAGTTGGAAGATTGGAGGGCTATTATAGAGAGTATTCATTTAACAGAGAGAATTACTTTTGACCTTCCTCAGCAAACTTCTTTATATCAGAATAGGTGGGCCAGGTGGCTCTGGTATGAGACCAATTTGGATGGGGATGCTCGGACTCCCACTCTTGGGTCATCCCCCCCAACTACCTCAGTCAGTGTGGTGCATATCTTAAAGTTTCTCCATAAAGTTTGATTAGCTAGTAAGACATTTAAAGTTACTGATAGATCTTTAGGATTGGTCAGCTCTGTTGAATTTGATCATCATATGCTTTATTCAGTAGACAGCTATTGTATAGGTACACATTACGTTGACATCAAGATTTGTCTTTTTGTACCTATTTACGAGATGTATGATCAATATGTTTGGACATGATGTAATAAGGCCTTTGGGGCCTACCATAATAAAGGAAGTATATAAAAAAAGAGATTTACCCCTGATGGTATAACAACTAGGTTAAGGGTGAAGTTTCATGTTGTGACAGCTTTTTCTATTTTTCAACTTTTACAGAGCAGTTATTACTGTAATTTTGTGCAGGGCTGGCAGGTTGGTATGTCTGATAGTGTGCTGCCCAACAGATGTTGGACTGAATCTTGATACCGAATCTCATGCTGGAGGGTGGCAGCTCTCTGGGCATGCTGCAGCATGTGCAAGCCCTGGGGGAGGATGGATTAGTACAGCTCACTCTACAGTACTTCTTCTAGATTGTTAGGCACTGGGAGAGCATAAGAAGTCAATTCCTCCGCCACAGTCCAGTACAACTGTAGTACAGATTTGCTTTGTCATGGGGCAGAGGGAGGACCTACATAGGGTCCAATCCCTGTCATAGACCTTATACTAGTCCTCAACCCCCATCATTAGTATTGCCCAGAACTCCCTCCCCATGATTGCATGGCATAATTACCTCTTCAGGTGATCCCTAATCCATAGCCTGAGCCCTATGTAAGAATGTAACTTTCTGGACATCATCAGCTATCAGGGAAGCTGGGTTTAAATATTGTATGGAGGATGGAGGTCAATGACAAAATGTGGTAGCAAGGGTGGCCTGAGAAAGCTGTCAGGTAGCCAGCACCAAGGTAGGGGAAAAATAGTAAATCTGAAAAAAAAACAGAAGTGCAAACCAGCTTTAGGGCTTCAAGTGGTATGAGTCTTCTCTGGCACACTAGCAACATGAGTTTGTGTTATAATCTCAGGACCACAGAAATGAAGGCTGGCAAAAGCACAAAAGAGCATTTATTAGGAGACTCTTCTGATCCAGTAGTAAACTGCTCTGATTGTGGCCTCTGGTGGTGGAATGGTGGCAGTGCACTAAACAGCATAGGAAAGAACATGCTGCCAAGAACCCCCTAAACCCCCTGCCCAGAAATATTGTGACAGGTTTACTCATGATCTGATTTGATTGACTGACACCACACATTACAGGACTGAAAAGTAACCTCACTTTTTTGTTGGACCTCTCCCTTCCCCAGGTGTCCCACTCTATATGGCACAATAAGCCTTCTTACCACAGAATCTACTTGCATCTCATGTTCTCCACACTCCCAGGTTTCTCTCACAATTTTGGATTACTCAGTGATGGGGGGGGTGGTATCCTCCTGCAGGTGGGAGGAAGCACCATAGTAGGCAGGGGATTTATTTATTTTTTTAGTTAATTTCAATTTGTTATCTGGGTAGGGACATTGGACTAGAGGTCCTTTTTCAGGTCTGACCCAGAATATAATACAAAATACAAGGAAGACACACTATAAAACAGCAGCAATTAATAAATACCACAGTTACAAATAACCTTATCCAACAATATTTGTTTAAAAATATGTTTAAAACTTTGCAGAGAAACTGCAGATTGAAGTGCTTCAGGTAGGCCATTCCAGTATAGAGGTGTTGCAGTGGGAAAACCACAAGAGCCAGCCTAATACTTATAGGGAACGGTCTTTAGTACTGTTCCATTAACTGGTCTTAATTCAGATGGAACAGATCTGATAGAAACTAAGTCAGATTGAGGAACTAGAGTACATGGAAAACTTGACTTAAAAATCATGCATCAAAAAAAGTTCTCAATTCTAGATCTGGGGGACAAACAAATTAAATGAGAAAAAAAGCTCACAATGATGAGTTTGAATGGGGGCAGACAAAACAAAATGGCAAATGTTATGGTGAGTGACGGAAAGAATATTGAGAGCCTTACAACTCAAATGAAAATAAAGATTAAACACGTGATCAAAATTAGGGAGGAGAGCCCACAGAAACGGATTTTCAAGCTTCCATAGTGAAATAATTTATACATTTATAAAGAATGACCAATTTCTGATTAATTATCCTACTAATGGACCTAACCTGTAAGGAAAAGGTTAGTCCAGGATCAAGTAATAAACCTCTAGATATTTTAACTGATGCACTTGTTCAGTTGCAGTATCAACATTATCTTGCAGCAATAAACAGGGATTTTCTTTTAACATAAGGGAAGTACCAAAAACAATGGACTTTGTTTATTTAGAATTCAGAAGCAAGGAATTGTTAGAAAACCAGTTCTGAACACCAATAAAGCCATGATCAAGGATGAACATTTACTCATACATCGATTTGACATGAGATAAAATAATTAAATCATTGTGTAAAGAAGAGAGTTACACAACTTGCATTACAAAGGCAGTTGACTAAGAAAGAGAAAATAACAATGGGCCCTAAATGGATCCTTGGGGTACCCCACATCCTACTGAGTAAATATTAGACTTAGCTAACTCTGTATTAACAAACTGTAAATGGTCTGACCAATAATCCTTAACTCAAGAAACAACATCGTTGGAAAAACTAATAGCACTGAATTTAGAACAGAGCAAATCATGTTCATTTAGGTCAAATGCCTTGGTCAGGTCCACAGACATTGCCTTGATCACAAGACCATCTTCAAAATCTTTCACAACAGTGTCTGTGAACCTAACCAAGGCAGTACAGTAAGAATTCCATGATTCCTATGGAATCCATGTTGTTGAAGACAGAGAACATTGTAAGATGCAAGATAATTATTGATTAAATTAGATACAATATTCTCCAACTTAAAGGATTCAATGGAGAAATATGTCTAAAGTCCTCAACCGATTCAGTATGTGATTTCTTAAGAAGAGGAACTAACCTTGCACATTTCCAAACAGGTGGAAATTAACAAGATATCAAGGACAGATTGAAAATAGAGCAAAGGGGATCAACAATATACAATGCAGGCAATTTAAGAAACTGCCCAACCAATCATGAACACCCCCAGCACACCATCCCTTTTAATCAGTAGATGTTGCAGATACAATACAAGGGTACATGCAACCTGAAAGGGGCAGAGTTGTTTCCATCATCAGTAATGTACACCACTGAACTCCCCCTGCCTAATTCCACACACTTTTGTGCTGTATCAGTGGTGGACAAAGACTGAAAGGATGACACAGTGCTTAAGGGGGAAGACTGGTTAAGTCATAGTTTTCTTACTCTTGGCACTCCATCCAATCATGGATTAGGGTAGAGGAATGGGCCTAGTATTAAAATAATATAATTTAAAATGATGGTGTTAGCTCCTGGTTAGAGTGCCAGAAGATGGTATTTTTCTTTCTATGTTTATTCATTATTTCACTGAGATTTAAGTTTCAATCAGAACTCCCACTCACCTCCACACACACCTATTTAAACTCCAATGCATTATTAGTCACCACGTCTATTACCACACTGATTGCTGGACACCCTTTTCCCAGTAGAGCCTTGACACTCAGCTTGCATGCTGTTGAGTACCGAAGAGCAGCCAAGCTGTCTGTGGGTTAAGAGACCTTCGTGACATTCTATGGCATCTGGGAGGTCAGGCCCTCCTGTGTCACTATTTGTCCAGCTAGTGGTTTTCTCTCTGGTTTTTCTGCCCACCCTTCACCAGTGGCTTCAGGCAATGGCACTCTGCAGTACCACCCTTCTAGTGGTTGCTGGCTGATACAGTATGTTTACCCCATGAATCAAAGCCTGCAGTGCTTTCCACCAGAAGACATGCTAATAGAGAAAGACACTCACCATCCTTGTCCCTGGGGTCTGTATGCAATGCAATATTGCATCCCAGACCACAGTAGCTAGATATAGGGGAGATGTGCTTGGGTCCTGAGCCTAGGTCTCCCATGTAGTGGTTGTGCACTGCACTACCAGCCAGTGCATTTGGGCTGCATGGAGCTGACTGTTTTTTAATTAGTATTTTATGTGTTTTTCTGGTTTTCTCCCATCCCACTTCCACATATCCGCAATGTGACATACACGTGTGGAGTCTTGCACATGCACGTCTTGCGGGATGCCCCACCATACTGGTCACCTGGTACCACATGCGCTCATCACAGAACCGCATGCTAGGTGACCCCCCCACCTGGGAGAGGAGAGCAAATGCTCAATCCTGCTCCCCCTTCCCCCCTTGCTGGCACCTCAAGGTCATTCCCAAACCTGGGTCACCAATGCAGCATGAGGTAACATATCCAGCACCTTAGCACCACCAGGCTGGCTCAGAGCTGACTTTCTTTGTGAACCTGTTTACTCATCCACCTGATATGGCCCCCATCTGGTCCAATCCCTCTACTCCTGTTCTGTCACCTGACTTCCCATGGACTTACTGGGCATCCTTTTGTCCTACCCCATGGCTTAACCCCTGTGTTGAGGTCAAAAAGACTCTTAGCTGCTGATACAGGATCCAGTTCTTTGGGGGTCGGTCACATCACAGGTGCAGGGTGTGTGAGGGGTTGGATCCTCATATGCACCTCTTGGTTTTTGCTCCTGAACTTTTCTCCATGTGGGACACCAACATGATGGTGTGTACAAACTCAAAGCATGCCAAGTGTGTTGAGTGCATCACTCTCAGCACCCTCCCTCCCAGATAGGTGCTGTAGGTGTACTGTCACCTGTGGTCACCCAGGTAGTAGTACAGTGCCAGAGCCAACTGCCTTCCTTCCCTCCCTCCTTCCACTGAGGAGGGTGAGAATCTTCTGGGATACTCGATCCCCATCCACCTTCCAGGAACCTGGGTTTCTGACATGGCCAGCAATAGTACAACCACTGTGCTAGTGTGCCAATTGACTGTCTGGAGCTGCCATTGTTAAAAAAAAACGGATCTCTCACTCTCTCTGGAAAGATGGGCAAAGAAAGAAAATGGTGAGGGGAATCCCCTAAAGGGTAAAAGTAGTGCTGGTTGTCTGTCTGCTGGAATGCTACCCTTGGATGGCAGGTCATGGGATGTGGGCTGCATCTTGATAAATAGTCCAAATCTGGCACAGCCCAATGGCTGGGACTTCACAAAGTGTACCCGCCCAGTGTATCCTCCAATGCAAAAGTACACCCTGAAGTGTAATCACCACCCTAGCATGCCAGTGGTAAACTCTAATACTTGATAGTACTTGTTTTTTAAAGACAAAGTAGGCCAATGACCATTGAATTGTCTCCTACTCCTAGTGGGTCTACTATTCTGATTCATTTTGGACCATGAAAACATCAAGCTATTTTTTGAAGGTTTCAAATGTTGTGGAATTAACTAAATGGCATGGTAAAGAGTTCCATGATCTTAGTGCTCTTACAGTAAAAAAGCTGTCACGCTTCACCCTGTTTGCCCTGAGGATCATTAATTGTTTGCTATGGGGTCTGAGGGTTTTTTGTCCTGTTATTAAATTGGATGCTACATTCGGCCATTAAACTAGGAATATTGAGGATTTTGTAAAGAAGTAAGAGGTCCCCGCTGTTTTATCTAGGGTAAATAATTCTAGTTTTGAAATCCTAACATGGTATTCAAGAGCTTTCAATCCTTTAATTGACCTTGTGGCCTTTGTGTTTTTTCTAAAAGAGTAATGTCATGCCTTAAATACGGATTCCAGACTGGTGATCCATAATCCAGATGGGGTATCACATAAGTTAAACTCTTACTGTCCCTTGTTACAAAGATTTTATGTATAGAATGCAGTAATCTAGTAGTAACTTATGAGATGGATCTACAGTGACTCGTTGATGAGAGCTCTGTATTAACCCATATTACAAGGTCCTTCTCTTTAATTGATTTTTTCAGAGTTTTACCATTTAATTTGTAGTTAAACCTCTGATTTGTTTGACCAAAGTGCATGACTGAATGCTTGGATTTGTTAAACATCATTGTGTTGTTTAGCCCCCATTCTTCTAGTTGTTTAGAATTATGGTTTAATACAAGATGCTTCTCCAGCGAGTCAATTTCACTGCCGATCTTTGTATCATTTGTGAATCTGGGCACTACACTGCTTAGTCCTGATCCCATATTGATGCTGTAGAGTCTGAATAACACAGGGCAGAGGACCGAGCCCTGTGATATACCACTAGTAACAACACCCTCATCAGACCATAATCCAGTGATCCTAACTGATTGTCTATGGGCAGTTATCCAGTTGGCAAGCCACCTAACAATATATTTATTTATACCCATCAGTGATATTTTGTTGACCAATAGATCATTGGGGACAGTGTCAAAGGCCTTTCATATATCTAAAAGTATGACATCAGCTGATATGCATTTGTCTAAGCTATCACTATCAAACTCATAGAATATCACAAGGTTGGTTATACAGAAAAGGCCTTTTTGAAACCCATACTGAGTATTATCTTTGAGCCCTAGTTTTAATAGATCTTTTTCAATTTCTATTTTAATTAATCTTTCTAGGAGTTTATCACACACTGAGGTAAGGCTAATGGGCTTATAATTTGTTACTGTTGACTTATTCTCCTTTTTGTGAATTGGGACAACAGAAGCCTGCTTCCAACTCCTGGGTAGCTGCCCTGAATGGAGGGATTTATTAAATAGCATAACTAGTGTATTTGCTAAAACATCCACAAGGTTTTTTTAGAACCAGTTGGCTTATATTACCAGGACTGGAGGAATATGTAGATTTCAAGTTTTATAGTTCACTTAATACTTCCTTTTTTGTTACTAAGTAAGGTGTAACCCCTTCCATGCACAATTCAAGACTTTTATCTGATTTGCTGTTGAAGACAGAACAAAAATGCTTATTAAAGCATTGTTCAATGGCTGTATTATCTGTAATTAATTTTCCATCCATATTTAACAAAGTGATTTTATTTGTTGACTGTTTATGGCTATTTATATATGTGTAGAAACTTTTACTGTCTTTATTTTGGGTTAACTTCTGTTCAAGTTTCATTTTTTCAGTCCTTATCAATTTCTTAAATTTTTTTTGTTCATTTCTATATATTAATTGTTGAGTTTGAGTTGATTTATTTTTAAATTTTTGAAAACTTTATATTTTCTATGTATTTGTTTATTGATTTTTTATTAAACCATGGGGAATAAGACCCTTCTTGTTGTATTTTCCCTCATGGGAATGTATTTGTCTAAAGCTATGTATAAGTAATACATTATTTTTTCCCACATTTGTTCAACATCCAATCCATTCAATAATATGTCCCAATTTATTTCCTCCAGGAAATGAGAAATTTTAGACCAATCAGTGTTTTTGTAGTCAGGGGTGGGGGTGGGGGGGTTGCAGTATCCATTCCTTTAGTCTTAGTACCTGTCAAGGTGCATTCAGTAATATAATAATCACTGTTGCCCAAATGTGCATTGACTCTAGGTATGATAATACATTCATTGGCATTTGTTAATATTCAATCTAAGATACTTTCTTGTCTAGTATGTTCTAGCATTAGCTGATCACACCCGCATGAGGTTAGGGTATCATGGAGGTTGTTTTTTTTTCAAATACAGTATTGCCTTTAAGGGATGTCCAACTAATAACTGGAGCATTAAAGTCCCCAACAATGATTATGTTGCCCATATCAGTTACCGTATCGATTGATTTTAATAAGGTATTATTGTGAGGGTCATCACTGGATGGGGGTCTGTAACATACCCCTAGAATAATTTTAGCTGAGTTTGCAGGATAAATATTAAGCCATAATGTCTCAAGTTGGACATTATGTTGTGTGCTTAAAAGGAGTTTACCACATTGCATGTTATTTGATACATAGCAACACACACCGTCCTCTTTTGTAGGACCTATTTTTATAAAACAGCTGGTACCCAGGGATATTATTCAACCAACTACTAGTGTCACTCCACCAAGTTTCAGCTACTCAAGCGATATCTATGTTTTTATTTAATAAGTGTATCCCGAGTTCAACAAGCATTACTTTATTTAGGCTTCTTGCATTTATGTTTAATATTGTATAATTGGTGACCTTCCATTTAGCAGTATTAAGTATTGATATGCCCTTGTCCCCCAGCTTGGTTAGTTTAAAGTCTGTGAAATCTAAGTTTTCAAATGTTTTATCTAATTTGTATGCCCGTTTGTTCAGATGCAGTCCATCCAGGCAAAACAGTATGTTATTATTATGAAATGATTCCCAATGAGTTACTGAAGAGAATCCATTTTTGCAATGTCAACGTTCTCAACCATTCATTTACTGATTTTATTTTCTTCTCTTTCTGGTGGTTACCCCTTGGAACAGGGAGGATCTCAGAGAAATATATTTCACAGCCTATATTTGATAAAGTGTTGCCTAAACTAATGAACTCATTGTGTATTTGATTCACAGTTTGTTTATATCATTGGTTCCTGCATGGATTATACTGAGGGGGTTGGTGCCTGAATTACTCAGTATATTTTATGTCATGTTATGAATATCCCTGGTACCAGCACCCCTAAATGAAGAGCAAGCTATGTTCTGTTTATCTCTTCTGCAAACTATTTTGTCTAAGGCCTGAATATTCAAAAGTGCACCCAGAATGTGAGCAATGGAATGCACAGTGCAATGCCATTGTGCCATAAGAAACTGATGCCACATTCAAAAGATGCACCATAGACATGTGCAGGCCCAAACCACACTGAATATAGCAAAGATGCACCACTGAGCAACCAGACATGTGCTGGAGCAACTATGATTGCACAGAAGCATGACAGTATGCAGCAACCAGCAGGCTGAGCAAGCACAACAGGCAAAGGGGAACACAGGCATGGCAGCACAAGAGCAGAGTGCCAAGCCAGTTGTGGCAGATCCAAACCACAGAGGGACAGTGCCCAGGAGACACAGCAGAGGCACATGGCCAGGGGTCCACAGAGAATACCAGTTGCACAACACAAACACAGGCACTAAAGACACCAGGCCACCCACCCAGATGGAACAGATACCGGTAGGCCCATGGCACTGCACTACCAGAACTCTGACAGGCAGCACCATATGGGATAATGCTGCAGCCAGCCATGGTGTGAGGGCACCAGGAATATACAGTGGTCTGATGTAAAAGAGACATACATGCACCTGAAAACAAGGGGCACAAGCTAAGATGACATGGAGGTACACAGGGCACAGCACTGCACAGCACACCAGCACTGGCAAGGGCAACATGGCAGGTGGAGAGCAGGGCAGCACAGGGAAACAGGGACGCAAGGCAGTGGACCACACACAGGGTAGATGTATAGCCAAGTCCAAGGGCCCTTGACACAGACAGACACGTCACACAGGACCCTGTGCACACAACAGCTCAAAACAAAGGGCACAGCACTGGGAATGAAAGGGACATGCCCAAGAGTACCAACAAACAATGTCAGCAAAGTGTAGCAGCCTGCATGTGAAGAAGACACAGACACAGATGTGCAAAAATAGAAATACTTTAAAACAAAACTGGTAAACATGAACAGAAGGGTACCAACAGGGCACACAACAATAAACAGAGAAGTGGAAATGTGGGGAGGGTCAATGTGGGCATAATGGGGAATTGGTCCGAGAGCAAACATGCAGGAGAAATAGTGTATCCTACAGTGCTGGTGCAAGGGCCCCACAAGCAGGACAGAAGTCCTGCAGCAGCAGTCAGACACCATGGGACACACACACACACACTCACATGTCCACCCTATGAGGGACAGCGACTGGATGCCATCACACAGAGGTCACATGAATGGATCCGGCACACACAGCACAACACGGCACAGGCAGAGGAGCAATGAACCTCCCCAACCAGAGGCCATGCATCACAACAGTGCCCTTGGCTGTACCACATCACCCATCCCAGTCCCAGCCATGCTCCATAAACCATGCCACACACACTCACCTGCCAATCCAGGCACTGGAGCAGTAGCAAAAGCACCCCCATCACCACACTGCCTGTCCCATTCTGCAGCCTCCTGGGCCCTCCTGCGATCCACCAGTCCTGTGAATGGAGCAGAGAAAGAAATGGACATGAGTGGCATGACATGCACAGACTTCTCCAGCCCCAACACAGTGCACTGCACTGACAAAGCACGGGAAGGGACACTGGCCTGTATGAGGGGTATGATGTCTGGGCCAACATCACTGTGCACCACACAGATATGAGGTGCAACAATGCAGGACACGCACCACCCATCAGTGCTGGCTTCCCCCCATGAAGCTGGACAGGCAGCACACATCACAGCACAGGAATTGGACAATGGGAGCCTGCACAGTGCAGGGGGACACCTACCTGGTTACAGCACTGACCCCCAATGTGCTGTGCCCTGCAGCCTGCAGAACCACACTGGCTCACATTTGTGGAGGTCCCTGTACCAGTGGCAGCACTGCTCCTTGATCTGTGGCACCCCTGTCCTCTGCTCCAGGCCCACTGCCACCCTGTCCCAGACCTGGGACCATGGCTCCTGGAGATCAGCCACACCAAAGAGTTGTTCTGCCAGAGGCTCTACCAGGGTCACAGGTTTGCCATTTCTATATCACTCCAGTTGTGAGTCCAGCACATATGACCTTCAGAACTCACCATATCTGATGTCCTTTGCACTGTGCCCAATTGCATGTACTGTGGCCTGCAAATCATGCACATGGAACTGTGCAGCACCTGATGTGCAACTGGGAACTATGGACTACGGCTGCGCAGCATGGAGATGCATGATAGACATGCACAACAGAAGCCTACTGCACAATGTGACAGGGTGACCCCTGTCATGGGTGAGGTGCACCAGTAAGAAGAGGAGGGTCTTTCCTTGCCCCCTGTAAAATTGCCTTATACTTATATTAAAGTGCAGAGCAGGAATGAATGAAAGCACTTTAGTATTTAACAATTAAAAATACAGAGATACAAAGTAAAAAGTTAAGAAAAGATAAAGTGCATCTATGTAGTAATAAATAAATAAAAAGAGACAGTAAAGTGCTATGGAGTATTTCAGAGCTGTATTGTATACAATCCATAGTGCTCTAGTGTTATATAAAATACTGGTATAAATTGCAGCATGCAAATGTGAGGGGTTTTAAAAAGCTGCTGTATGGCCCCAGGAAATGCCCAGCTTAAGTCAGAGCAGAGCAACATTTCATTTTCCTTTGGCCACCGCTGTGACAATGTATAATTAACCTGCTTACAATCAGGAATGGCCATATCTGAGCAGCATTTCCTCTTGGAGTGCCGCTGCTCAGAACCTCCCCCCCAAGTGTGTTACAAGTATCTTGGCTGCTGACTGTATGCTGTAGTAAAATAGCCAGCTAGCTGTAGGGAGTCAAGACATACTGAGCCCTTGGGGAAAAAAAGGTATCAGAACCCTGCTACAAACTCCCTCAGGATGACTTGGATGTTCAGCCAGGAATCCCACTGCTGTTACCAATTGTAGCAGGGTAGGGACTTCAGGAAAATAAAATGATAAATGACACCTGGCATTTTTTAAGCACTTGAGCTGTGGTCTGCCTGACTTTATTATCCTAAAATCCCTACTCCGCTACACGCAGTACAGTACATGTGCAATGCAGCATGTTAAGGCAGGAGTTCAGGGTCATAGCCTTGACCCACATATGAGCACTGTATGACCCTGCACCACAATGTGCATGCACCAATCATGCATCGGCTGGCAATGTGAGGTCAGTGGCATGACGCATGTGGCACACTTGTGCAATGAGGACAGACAGTGCTTCTGGGCAGCATGTGTGGCATACACACATGTCCATATGCGCAATTGGGGACATTCATGAAGCATAAACAAGTGCATGATAGGCCACACATGATGTTGTGCCACCTATGGCATGCATGGCAGGTTTGCAGCCATGCACCATGCATGTACAAGGAATGTGCCAATGGATTGCTCTGGTGCATATTTATTACGCAAAGCGCAAGTCTGCGATATTCAGCCAGCATATGCAAATAGCTTTATGAGCCTATGCCAGGCACAGTTGTGCACATTAACATATCATTACAATTGCTCTGTTGTTCATTTGCATGGGTTGAGCCATATAAGCACATCAACACAGCACAGGTCACTAACAGGTATTGCAGCCACTGAGGTGAGTAGAAGCACACTGTGTTGTGTATTGATATTGCTGTTTATGTTGTCAGTGCTGCACTGGTCCATGTTGTGCTGCCATGCTGCTCATTGGACCACCATCTGTCTGTCCACAGGTAGCAACATGTCATAGATGGAAAGAGTTGAGGAGCAGGGGCCTGCATGGAAGTACAGGCCCAGCTTTACAAACAGGCCCAACTTTACAAAAGACAAACAGCATGCCCTGTTTGAGGCCTACCTTGACAGGGAGGGGCTGCTGAGTGAGGCCATTGGTACCCTGCAGGACTGTGGCACCAGGTGGGAGGAGGTGGCCACGTACATCAACGCCCATGGCAAACATAACCACAGTGCAAGAAGAAGATGGGGAACAGGTAGGAGGCACATAAAGAAGAAGGTGTCCTCCTTCAGGGCATCCCATGGTAGGACAGGTGGAGGACCTGACACTGTATCTGTACTAACATTGGGTGAGGAGCTGGTGGTGGCAACCATCAGTCGGCAGCCATCGAGGATGTCTCAGGTGGTGGATTCCAGATGGGTGGCAGCCCGTCACAGCACTGTGAGTAGGTAGGTGATAGCCATGGGGATGGGGGTGTGTGCATGCCAGCATCATGCCTGCATGACTGCAGCACTGATGTGTACCCATGATCAGTGCTGCATGCTGTGGCACATGCCATGCATCCACCGTGCGTGGCATTGTACACCTATGTGCAGTGGGATTGCAGCATGGGCAATGTACTATGGCTGTGGGTCAATGTCCAGGGTGTGCAGTGCAGCATGGCTGCCTGCAGCTCGTGCTGGTGACACATCCTGGGCCACAGTGGTCACAGGTGGCTGTGCAACACACTGCAGGTGCTGTGGCCCATGGGGTGGGGAAGAGGGTGGCATTCATGTTAACTGTGTGCTGGTGCAACACCACGTGCTGCAGCTACTCACTATGGCTGGCCTGCCATGTGTAATGCCTGTGGCATGACCACCCTGATGTGCAGTGCTGCACAGGAGACCCCTGATGCAGACTGGCACAGTGCTGGTGTGCATGCCTCGATTGCACTGGACATAGCACTGCATGCACAGTGAAATGGTCAAAGCTCATAATGCTCTTTCTGTCTTCCAGTGCCATCACACCTCAGGGGTGTTTTGCAGGATGTGACCGATGCTGTGGAACCCGAGCAGGCCATCCCATTCATCATCATCAGGCATCCTGGACACTGACCACTGGTGTTGTGGCAGTGTGGGGCAGCTTGAGTTACTCAGGCTGGGTGACAATGATCCACTGGTAGACCTCCTGCTACTGGAGAACAAACAAGTGCTTGTACCTGGGACACAGGAGGGGGTGTTGTTGAACAGTGATGATGACCCTACCACTGATCCTAGGTGGCATAGGCCTGGACACACCACCCAGGGGATGGAGCTGTACACAGGCAGCAGATGCCAGCACTGGCAGCATGGCACCTGCACAGGAACCACCTGATCATGGCTGCACAGTGGTGTGTGGTGCCACCGCTGTCACTGTCTGTGGATGGGGCACTAGCATGGTAGCTGGTGCTGCGGGGCAGGCCCAGCAGGTGTCAGTGTACAGCAGCAGGCTGAAATGGCCACCATGCAGCACAGCACAGGGGCCACTGTCTTGGCACCCGCACACTCCCTACCACCTGCACAGTCACCTGTGCAGCATTCCCAGGTGAGGGATGTTGCATGGCATGCCACCACACCCCCAGCAGATCAGCATCAGCCCCTTGATGTGCCAGGTGCTGACAGGCTGGAGGAAAACACCAGGCTGCTGTGTGCATCAGTGGAGAACCAGGCAATGCTCGAGGTAGAGATACATGCACTGTGGGTGGAGGTGTGTCAACTGGCTGAGTGTGGGGGCATTGGATGTGCCCATCTGATAAGTAAGCTCTGGCAGCTGCAGGAGGCCATGACCGCATCACTGGACCTCATTACCAGTACCATCACCACTGGATTTGCATCACTGGTGTCCACTGGGCATGGCAGGGTGTGATAGACTCCCAGTAGTGCAGCATCAACACCTCAGTCATTGCAACTGGTGACCCCTGCACTGCTGACGCCGTGATCCGATGTGCCCATCCCTGACACAACTGGCAGTACTCTCTTTGCTGGTCTGCACACACCCGTGAGGACCCGGTCATGTTCTCAGGCCTCTACCCCCGAGAGTGTGTTGGTTACACCTCTGGTGGCTATTGAACCATGGAACTGTATAGTAGGCCTTCTGGGTGTGCTGCCCCATCCTGCTACCTGCTGCTGTTGGCTGATGCGCACTTGGCTGGGTGTGCCCATGTGTGTGTCCCAACATGTACGTGTGGCATGTGGGATGTCCTCCATGTGTGCATGCAGTGCTGCTGGGCTTTGTGGCATGGATGTGATGACAGCAGTACTGTGCTGGCCTTGCAAGTGTGCCGGTGTATTCACTGTGATCCATGCCATGTCCCACTGTATTGGTATATGTGTTGCCTCATCACCCACTGCTCCTGACTGTGCCACCCTCATGCCCTACTTTGCCCAGCTGTGCAGCACATGATGGTGATGGTGGTGCATGTGCAGGGCAGGGTACGGCCACCTCTGTGTCCAGTGCAGGGCCTGTGTGTGTGTGTGTGTGTGTGTGTGTGTGTGTGTGTGTTTGTGTGTGTGTGTGTACTGTATGTACACCCGTGCCTGTCCACTGTGTTGTGAGCATGTGGCTGTGTGTCTGTGTTCCCTGTGCATGCTGTGTGTGCATGTGCCAGTGTCCCTGCATGCATCTCTGTGTGGCCATGTGCCTTTCTCTGGGTTTGTGGTGTTCTGTGCATGCATGGCTCTCATGTCTGGTACTCACCTGCAGTTACCAAACTGGTCCTGTATGATTGTGTCATGGTGCCTACTTGCATGGGAAGCCATCCTGGGGTCCCTACTCTACATATGTGGCTTTGCACCCCCATCCAGATCATCCTCCCCATCCTCATCGATGCTGTTGCCCTCATCCACCTGGACAGCTATCCCATGGTCAATGGTCATGTTGTACAGCATGCAACAGGCCAGAAATAGGCCACAGGTTTTCACAGGTCTGTACTGTAGGGCACCACTGGATCTGTCTAGGCAATGGATTTGCATCTTGAGCATGCCAAAGACTTGCTCAATGATGTTGTATGTTGCTATGTGTGCCTCATTGTATTGCTCCTCCACAGCATTGGATGGGCATTAGATGGGGGTAAGCAGCCAGGAGCACTAGTGTAGGCACTATCACCTGTAGGGGTAACACATATTGGTTAGCGCAAGGCATTGCTTGTTCCCATGTCCTCCCACTATGCTGCCTATGGCCATCCAAACATCCCCCTCCATGTGTGCCTTTTGCCTGTCCACACCTACAAGGCTGCTCTGTAACCCCAATCACATGTCATGCTCATCTATCTGGTGACCCATGGGTATCTCCCCATGCTCAAATCTCTGGCACAGGATGGAGTTGTGCTAGATGAATGCATCATGTGTACTCTCAGGGTGTGTGGCACACGCACTGATGATACACCCAGTGGCATTGCACACTACCTGGCAGTTGACAGAGGGGTAGCCCTTTCTGTTCATGTAGGTGGCCCCCTCTGGGCCAGGTGGTGCGTGTATGGCCATATGGGTGCAGTCCATGGCCCCAGTCATGCTGGGCTTGCATGCCACCCTGTGGAATTCCTGCATGTTTGCTGTACACTCTGCCTATGTGCTTGGGAATCTTATGTACTCCGAAGCATGTGGCAGCAGGGCATTGAGGAACTGTGTGAGGAGGTGGGATGTATCCAACTGGGATATACCAGTGGTTTGCCCCCACTGGTGTCTGGAAGATTCCCCAGATGAGCAAGCACTTTGCTGCTGTCACCTTTGTCTCCACCATCATGGCATGACTCCTTCTGGTGGGTCCCTACAACTTGTCATGGCACAGCTCACAGAGTTGCCTCAGAATTGCCCTGTTCAGACAGTTCTGGATCATGATCTCTGTACCACCATAGTCCTCAGACGTGAGGAGGGTACGGTACTGTCTGTGTTGGGCATACCACCGACAGTCCCTTCTTCAGCCATGTTGGTGTTTCTCCCTCCTTCTCACACCCCTCATTACCTGCTACATCAAGAATGGGCCTGCATCCATGGCTATGTCCTGCTATGGCTTGCACATCTTCTGTGTGTGTATTTCAGCCTCCTTTTATATGCTTAATTCTGTATGGCATGTTCTCTGACTTGCTCCTCATTTGCACTGTGTTTTTTGGCTGAATATGCCATTGCACAGCTTATTCATGGGCACGCCCCCATGTACTTGCACCGCATGCATTACTGTTGTGCATTTGCGCAATGGATATTGCGCTATGCATTCACGCTGGTTGAATATGGCTCCAGGGTGCATTTCTGTGGTTGTGTATGCGCAAGTCAGTTGCACATTATGCAGCTCCTCTGAATATCTGCCCTTATGTATTTAAAAATAGAACACCCCAATGCAAAGTACTGCCTTGGTTGATCTATAATTTCTTCAGTATTCACGTCAGCTCTACATCCCTCAGGTTTGCTTGACTCTATCTGTGTTTAGACTACATTGGCACTACCAGATACAGGACAATGGGTTACATTGTTCTTTTTAGTTACATGCTACTGTGCAATAACATCCCTGTTTAGCAAACCTGTGCCATCAACATATGTACTCGATGTACTAGGGGTGGGTGCATCTACAGTACCCTTGGTGATATGGGGAGAAATGGAGTTAGGTGTGACCATGATGTTCTCACAACCCTCATGTATACTTATTAGCCCATTAGAAGTGATGTCATCCCCATCAATTAAGTCAACTAAGGACAAGTATCTATTTGTTAGTTCAATTTGGTTACCAGTCACTCTTCGTCCAGTATTGTATTTGTGTCCACAAATGAACTCCTTCCAATCATTGGATTTTAAACTTTGGCTGTCCTCATCCCCAGATTTGTGTTTCCTTTTTTTCAGTGTGATTTAGAGCTGTAGTTAATTCAGTAGTAGTAGGGGGGGATTGTTTGATGTTAACAGGGCTACCACTGATTCCATTGTTGCCACCTGATACTTGATTCACACTATGTACTATGTAGTTTATTTGCCATACTGTCATGTTGTTTCTCAAGGTGATCCAATCTGCTATAGAGTGTGTCTATATCTGCCCATAAAACACTGTTATTGACACATTTTCACATATATAAATTGGGCAAGATGGCAATGTATCAAACAAGACATACATGAGGCAATTAGTGCACTTCAAACCAGTTTCCCCATCCAGTGTCATAATAATATCATGATGGTTAGTGCTTGGTGTTGTCTCCCTTGATTTAGTGGTAGGGTCAAGGGAGAGTAAGTCACTCATTTTGTTACTTTTATTAGTAGATGTTTAACAGAACACACACTAGCAATATGTTATTGGTCAATTCATCACATACCCATAATATATCTTGTAAAGGTCTTATGCCCCCAGATATGAAAATGTTCCCCAAAGCAATCTGAATTTACTCACTGATGCACAATAATTCTATGGTTTTATTCCTGCTTTTCGCTCTTTACCCACTTGACATGTGTGACATGCACTAATACGTGCGTGTCTCTGTGTGCATCTCCATGCATGTAAACGTGCACTTGCCCACTCGCACTTATCCCACTTGCTCAACAGACAAGGGCATTGCTGAATTCATCCAATGACCAGATCACTGGATAATGAAAGTGGGGATGGGGGAGTCCACAAGCATTGTGATGCCCACAGCAGGTAAAAGGACAGGGACAGCCCAGGAGAAATGTTGAACTACAAGCCACAAGGAATGAGAGGTGACTCTTACTGCTATGGTGGTGTTGCTTAGGAAAACATATTAGAAATACTGTAATGTACTGTATAGAAACTAAATGATTATGATGCTTGTGTCAGGAAACAGTGCATTGTACCCATGAATTTAACTAACACCCTGCTAAACAGAGTCAAGTGCTTGAAATCCATTTTTTGTGTGTTCTGTTCACCCAAGAAAGGCGTCCACATCCAGTATCTTCTACAGGAAGATAAGTGAATCCAGAAACATTAAGTGCAAGGGGCTATCAGTGAGCATTCAAAAAAAGGGGATCTCTGGGATGCCTATGCCCCTGTAAGGGATAAAAAAATTTGATGGAGGAATTTCAATTGCAATAGTCCAAAACACTAAAAAGAGAATTCAGCTCAGTAGTATAATCTTGTTATTTGATATCCTTAGTCACAGGAGAACCTTGGGCCATGCCCCCCCCCTCCCAATCCTGGGCAGCAATAAAGGTCATTTGCTCTACCACCTGAAAGGGGTGTTGCATACCTATGGTCCAATGCTCCAAATAAGACCATTAATTTATGCAGCGTCACTGTGGATCAGTCCTGATATCATCCTGGAATCAACATGTTGCCATTCTAGAATTAACCTGATGTCATCCTAGAATAGTTATTGAGATTACTTCAAACGTCATTGTTAGAGTCATCTAAATTAAATATTTTAACCTCCATGCATACTCTGGGATTATGTCAGCCATATATGGAAGATTATTCCAAATTATGTCAAGATGGGCTGGGAATTATTTCATCTGATGACTCTAGGGTGATTCTCTGAATATCTTCCATTTTGATTTGGGCCAACATCATGGCCTGATAGCACACAACAGTGTGAAATAATGTCTGATATCGTTCATCATAGTGATGGCTGCCACTGTACAGTATATGAGCTAGGATAGATAAGTTTGCTTCTATTCAGGTCAACAAAAAGTGTGTTTTAAATGGGATTCACCAATGTCTGGAATATGGATATGTGAGCATATACTGTGCCAACACCCTGAAGTGTAACCTATGTGAAAAACAAGACCACTCCTTTTGAATAAGTCCCTGAATAACACACAATAGATCTGACAAGCCAAAATAAGATGACATTCTAGAGGCTGGCCAAAAACCTCATGCAAACTTCCTCCCAAAAAACAGCAAAAAGTTAACAGTACAAAGAATGACTGTCCCAATAACCTCCACCTGTACCCACTACACCCCGTCTAGAACAACCTGAAGTAGGGGAAAACAATTAACAGTCATGAAGCCAATAACCAACCAGAGGGGGCATTTCAAAGAGAGGTGAAGAAGAAAAATAACCTGCCAAACAGGGGAAGAAGAAGAAGAATCAAGAACAACAACAGTAAGAATGAACCCCATTCCAGGGCAAAAATATAAATCCACTATCAGTAACCAGTAACAAAGTATTTGTCAATGCATAACATTTTTGCTTACATTGTGTTACAAGTTACAACAGCAGAAATATCTCATTTTCAGTGGGGTCCTCCTTTTATACATTTTCACTCTGTATTTAGCCAGGATAGAATGAATAAGATGCAATATCTTGCTTTCAGCATGGTCTTGCTTTTTTACAGATTTTCTACAAAGCTGTTTCTTGTTCTAGTCTCATCCAGTGACACCCACCCACCCCATTCCTGACCTGCTCACAGACTTACAGGTTATCCACCACTTACTCAGGACCACAGTGTGGTGGGTGTCCAGCTGTGTTGCTTTTGCAAGAGCCTGTTGGGGTGCAGATTTGGACAGCTAGCATTTTTCTTCTGCCACCTGATGTTCTCTCCTGGATTGGCGGGGTGGAAAGAACCGGTTGCACATATATGTGGTGAAATACATATGTGACAGGTGTCTGGCAACAACACCTCCCCTCCTGGTGCTCCCAACTCTGTTGCTTACCAGTCCTCACCAGCTAGCAGTCACACACTGCAGAACAGTGTCCTTCCCTTCTTGAGGAACAAAAGCAGTTCCAGTGATGGTCAATCCTTCCTCCCCAGCCAGCTCCAGATGGCCTGTGCTTGTCTCCAAATGAAAGTTGCTGGCATAGCAAGCAGCAGCACTACCACTGTGATACCAGCTCAGCTAGTCCTTGTATGACCCTATCTTATGTACAAGATAGGTGGGCATTTCTAAATTTTGCCTGAAAGATGATTTAATGGAGTGACTGCAAACATTTATTTTAGAGGGGATTTGAAAAATGACACCTGTCTCAGTCATGAGGTGAGCCTAATTTAAACTAGGACAGGTTGTCTTTAAACCCACGTTTTTGCCTAACACAAATATATTTTCTTATTTAGAAGACTTTTAACATTAAATACTATGTATTTCTTCAGCTTATTTCATATGTCTGTTTTATGGCTGTTCTCAGGGAAGAAGAATATCTATTCTGTGACATTTGATCTTGACATACCTTTCTTGTGATGGAACACTGTTCTTTATTTGGATCCATGTTGTTTTTTAAAAAGCAGTTTAAGCCATTGGGATTTTTAACACTTTTTTCTCTTTTTTTATGTATGATCTGAACTTTAAGAAAGTGTATTCTTCCTAACCAACTGTTATTTTTCTGATGAAGGATTCTATGTAGTCCAAAAGCTCAAGAGCCTATTTTTTTTTGTAATATCTACAGTGTGTTGGTCGAATAAAATGTATCAAATCATCTCTTTTTTTCTGGATCATGAGGTGAGGTAATGAAAGGGCTGTGTTTGAAATTTGGGGTCAAAATCCACAAAAATCACAAAGATATGTGTAAACATTGAAAAACATAAAAATTTCTTCATACTGTATCTTCATTTATTGACATTTTGACACCAATGTTTGAATGTAGTCTTTATATAAACCCACCTAATGAACAAGACTGCTGGAATTTTTAAAATCCTGTCCAAAAAGTGATCTCACTGAGCAACTGCAAAAACATGTTTCCGGGGGTATTTAAAAAAATTCCTCTACTTTGTTCATGAGACAGAATTACAAAAAGGCTATGTTGAAAATTTGGTGTAAAAATATTAAAAAATGGCAAAGTTAGGAGTAAGAATTCAAAATGCATTAAAAAGCCATCAATCAAACTTACCTTTTCAGGGCTGTAGTGGATGGAGCCCCGCAGACCTCTTGCTGTGAGAAAAGGACTCCAGAATATCTTACGAATGAACAACTTGTTGGAGTGACTATAGTCACATCTTTGTCTGTGAAGCACTACCGTGCATGTGCACCATTGGTTTTTTCTTGATAATTGCAGTTTCCTCCCACCACCCTGCCCTCCCTCTAGGCACCGACTACCCTACCCCACTCCCCCTCACAAACATAAGAGTGACACGGGGGGTTCCCAATCCCCATGTGTCCCGATGTGGAATGCTCAACATTTTATTTTTGTTTAAAAGGCCCATCTCCCACTACCGCTCATGTGTGGTTCTTTCATATATATATATATATATATATATGTATGTATAGAGAGAGAGAGAGAGAGAGAGAGATATTGTAGTGGCTGAAATCCATAGCAAACAATGTGGGGCTCTGTACAGTGGCGCATCACTGTCAGCTGCCAACTTTTCTTTTTTTTCTTTTTCAGCATCAAAGGGGACACCACTCCTTGCACTGTAAAAGTGACTTATAAACTGTGACAAGAAACCATCCTGAAGGCAGCAAGCATGGTACAAAGCAAGCAAGTTAGAGTTCTCCTTCTAAATGACATGTAGAAACTGGAGAAGACGCTTTTCAAAGATGAGCAAGGCACTTGTATCACACAATTTAACATAGTTCAGTTCATCACTCAAGCTAGTAGTGGTTGTAAAGTTTTACACTAAGAAAACAGACATCAATGCTTCCTTGCAGTTGCTTGTTGACCATTAAGACAAAGCACAACTTGTTTATTGACCATTAAAACAAAGTACAACCCTGTTTGCATTGGAAGAAAATGTGAACGATAAATTGTTTATCTGTCATTTCCTTTAAAGCACAATTATTTTTAACTGATATTGTACTTCCAAGTTATAATAAAGAGACTGTAGTTTTTCTCCCTCATCCACAAGATCTCATTCCTTCTGAAGTACTGTGATAAAGGCTTCCACATATAACTATTCACTAAGATTGAAACTGCATGATGCTCCCTACAGTATGCATAGTGATGATTAAAAAGCCCAAACGTTTCAACAGCAACACACATTATAAAACAACTGAAATTGTATTTGTACTTTCTAATTTTTATATGGTACCCTGAGTGGGGTTTCCTGATAGAGCACCTTAGAAATAGAGTTTTAACTTCATTTCAAAATGCCATGTCAGTTTAGAGGCAGTGTGATCTCATTTGGCTTGTCTTGTATAACAAAAAGGGGGGACAAATTTATAATATTAGCAGCACTGAATCATGGTGTTAATGGGAAAGACCTTTTTAAGCAATAAAAAGAGTTTTAAAAGTAAACAAAAGTAGTTTTTTTTATCTTTTGTAGGTGATGGTCTGCATTTTTAATAGTTAGTACATGCAACTTTGTTACCCACTGCTTCCACACTCTAAATAGAATTGTCTTATCACTAATGACTAAAATGTCCTGTACTCTGATCAAGTGGTAAAATACTGTAGGTATTAACAGGTAACTGTGACCTTGGGAAAAGCAAAAAGTTGGCAGCTGCTGTCAAGATGCCTGCACTTTGTTTGCTGTGGAGTGCCCAATGAGGCTGCGATTTTGGCTTTTACAATATCCCCCCACCCAACCCTTCCTTACAGTACACACACACACCCAGAAACATAAGAGTGACACTGGGGGTGCCTAGTCCCCCAGTGTCCTGAAAAGGAATCCTCTGTGCTGTTCTTTTTTACTTTTTAAAACCCTGCAAAAGGAAAAACATCCATCAATGCCTTTTGCAGCTGTAACTGTCCTCCCACCTGACCCTCCCACTCAGTACCAACCATCCTGCACCCTCTTAAGCCCTTACTTACCCTATAGGGGTTCAGTACTATAATCCTCCCTATACCACAGGCACATCTTCACTCATCAAAGCAGGACCGTAAACTGAAGAAACAGGTATGTGGTTTAATGTATGTCAATTATTTTTGACTTAATGGCATAACTTGGGCATTTTTACATATTTTTGGCCCAAATTGTCAACATGCCTTATTTGGGACCCTACCTCATGAACAATTGCACTGTCATTGGGTAGATCTGTCCCTAAAGGTGAATTTGCAGTTCCTGCATGAAATCATATTTTCCGGGAATTTGAAAATTGTCTCTGCTCTTGTTCATGATGTGGGGTCATAAGAAGACAATGTTGAAAATTTGGTGTACAAATAGTAAAAAATAATGAAGTCATGAGCCTACACTGAATTTTGTGAATGCAAGCTTGTAACTTAGGAAATTTTCAATATTTTTTACCAAAACATTGCAACATAGCCATATCTTTACAGCTCCTCATGAATGTGACAGCTGCCATTTTTCAAATCCTGCCTAAATGTGTTTTTTTTACATCCCAAAAGGCCAGCAGCTGAACATTTTCTCTGCCTTTCATCATGAGGCAGTGCCATAACAAAGCTATGTTGAAAATTTGATGTAAAAATATTACAAAACAAATTTTCACTATTTCTACCTCAAATTCCTCAGCTGCAGCCCTATTGGCTATGGCCAGAGTTTGTTTTTCCTCAGTTGCTGGTCAGTGTTGAAAACAACAAGACATGCCATTCATCATTGCAGCAGGACTGGATAAAAAAGTGAGGGGTGTGGGGTGGTGGGTGATGAGGGGGGTTAGCGGCTGGGGGAATAGGCAACAAGGGGCAATATGACAAGGGACTGTTTAATTTTTTCAGGTTCTGTATACTTTACATGGTTGCCTGGCAGCAGAAGGGGTGGGCACCAGGTGTCACATCATCCCAGTGTCAGACTATGTAGAGGGAGAGACAAATAATGGGTTGGGCAAAAGGGGAGATACCAGCAGTGTGGGGTTAGCACCCACTGCTGGTGATATTTAAAGTCTTGCAGTGGGGAAACAAATGCTGGGTCAGATGGTAGGGGGCTTACAGGCAGCAGGGATCAGCACCTGCTGCCAGTCATGTTAAAAGAGTAGGTTGACAAGAGGGAGGATACAGGCAGCAGGGTTAAATGAGGATTTACCACCAGTTAGATACTGAATGTTGGATCAGGTTGGAGGGTGCTCTATGGTGGCAAAACTAGCAGCAGGAGGCATGTTTGCTGCTGTTCACACCCAGCTGGTATGCTATGGGACAAAAATGTCTTACCATCAAAGCTACGTCCTTTCATATGTGAGATGTTTCTACCCATCAGCAAACTGACTAGTATCCTCAGCAACTTGTTGCTAACATGCTGCTAACAGCCCAGCCTCCCCAATGCTCAAGTGCACTGGCACCAGCATGACCACACCTGCAAAATCACTACAGTCTTGGCATATGCCAGTATGTTTGCTGCAGAAGCACACTAAAATGACTATGGATATCATTAAATAATTACTAAGGAATCAGCCATCCAACCCCAAAATCATATGGATCAAGCAGTGAAGACATTAATCTGAGAAATAAATTTGAACCCCTATAAATAGATTTGAACCCCTAACAAACCTAAAGGACTGGGGGACTCAAATAATGATATGAAAACTGATGTCTTCTCAGCAGCTTCATTCCAGTGGATGATACCCACAAAAACAGAGGAAGACAAACAACATATGAAAAAGACAAAAATGGAAAGGAAGACTGAGTTCAAAAACAAGAAGAAGCAAGCATGTTTAAGATATGAAACAGATAATGATATTGGAAAGCACCCGTTGTCTCCCTCTCACTAATCACTGACCATTATATACAGTAGCAGTACTGAATATCAACAGCATAATAAATCTGAAAAGAATGCTGACCACTTACTCCTTATTGTAAAGTTCTCATTATTAAATAATTTCAATTCAAGAAACTAGATTGGACTCAATATACAAAATCACACAAGCAAAAAAGGCTTAGGTGAAGGGAATCTCCTTCTAGTCCTTCAGACAAGAGGTATGCAAGGGGGCGACAATAGTACAGAAGGGAACTAAACCCTCTGTCTGTCAATTACTGGAACTTAGCCCTGGGAGAGCCTTGTTAATAGATGTGGCAACAGTAGAATTGGAATTTCAGATGATAAATATCTATGCCCCTCAAGTTAAGCTGTCAGGTGTGAAACTATTCAGGGAGTCACAACCTTTTCATATACTGCAATAAAAGGTCATTGGGGTTAATTGCATAACAGCAATTGAAGACAGGGGGTGAAATGCCACAAATTCTTTACTGAATCTTAGTTTCTGGATACAGTGTATAGAACTGCAGGATTAAAGAGTGGCTGATGGCTTCAGGAGAAATTTAACAGGACATAATATTTAAACTCACTTCAGCTTGTTCAGCTGTTATCCAAAACTCTGTGGGTCAGATATTCAGAAATGCACCAAAGACTGGCACAAGTCCGGCCTAGTGCAAAACCGATGTGCCATGGCACAACAGGAGCCATATTCAGAGGATGCAGTGCACCAGCACAACACGGCTGAATATGGCACAGTTGCACCAAGGCACAACCATGGATGTGCCATGGGGCAACCACAGGTACACCTTGGTGCAACCACAGGTGTGCCATGGGCAGACATAGAAGCCCCAGGGCAACCATGGGAGCAGAGCACTAGAGCAACCAAGGGGGGCACTGCACATAGCAGAGACCCAGGGACAGAGACAGGGCAGTGTAGCAACAGGCCACAGGAGGCTACCACCAGCAGGGCTTAGCAGGGTGCACACAGGCACCCAGACCCCCACCCCAAAATACAACAGTGGCACATATAGGAGGCAACAGGAGGTGTGAATGGGGGATGGAGGGCCACCAAGGGGGCCCACCACAGGCAGCAGGCCATGTCCCCCTGCACATCCAGACCAGGCCAGACCATGCCACACCCAGGACCACACTGCCAAGCAGACACACCCACCACACAACCCTGACAGCCACCCCACGGGCACCCCAAGGTACAGACAGCAACTGAGAGGAGGGACACCAGCACAGTCCAACACACAGCAGTGCACAGCAGTGATCCACAGAAGCACAACATGCACCCCAACACATGCACACCACATGGACAGGCACTGGGCCACTGCAGCATGGTTTCTTACACCACCTGCAAAGCAGACACAGACACAGGCAGGTATGTCAAAATAGATATGTATTCAAAATAACTACATACTGTAACAAGGGGGTGGGAAAAGGCTGGATAGTGAGGGAAGGGGACAGGGTACAGGGACTGTACAGTGGGATGAGGGACATGGCTGGGGGAACACACACACCTGGAGAGCCCATACTGGCCACCCACAGGGGCATGGGCCAATGCCTGCCAGTAATGTGGTACACCACATCAGTGCACAGCAGTGGTCCTTGCTGCACAGTGGTCATCCAACTGCACCATGGCAGTCACATAGCATAGTGCCCCAACTGCACCACAGCAACATCAGTGGTGGATATGCACACACCCACCCCACCAGCAGCAGGCACACTTGACTCATGGATGTGCCACAGTGGCGGGCACCACATACAGTGTGACACAGATAACTGCCATGACAAATGACACAGGTGGCCATGCCCGCACCCATGCCCCTGCTACCACCCACGAATGGTGTGCAGAACAATGTCAGTGCCTACCTGCCCTCTATTGCCTCACTGGTGCTGGAATCACTCCTCCTCCCTGGGCTGCTGTGGCCTGGTGACCCCCAAGCACTGCCCAACATCTGCTCCCAGGTCCTGGAAATGGAACAGAAACAGGTACACATCAGAAACCAACCACAGCAGCTGCCCACCACCCCCACTCCTGTGCACAGGGTAAGCCCCTGCATGACATGTCCCACAGAGTGGCAGCACAATGCAAGTGGCGGAGGGTGATGCCACACCACACTGTGCATGATGGTAGTACTCCATCCTGCAGGGCATGCCAGGCAGCCTAGCCAACACCACAGTACAGCACTAGGGAACACATGCATGATGGGCCTACTCACCTGGCTGTGGCACAGCCCCATGCCAGACAAGCACCTCCAGTCTCCACAGGCACTCTGGGTCCCTCTGCAACAGGTCCCCATTTTGGTGGCAATACTGCTCCCTACTTCTGGCCACCTCTGTGCACTGCATGAAGGTGGCAGTAATTGCCTGCCACACAGCCACCTGGGGCTGCTGCAGTGGCACCTGCCCAAACAGCAGGGGTGCATATGGCTATACACAGGTCATTAGACTGGACAGCTCCACCTGTCTCCAGTTGGCCACCTGTTCACATCACTGCTGTTGCTGTGCCATCACTGTGGTATGAGACGCTGAGCAAAATGGCAGCATGAGGTGCATGTGGCCAGTGCATGCACCAGATGCACATGACGAGAGGACATAAGTTGTGTCAGCCCTTTGCACAATCATGAAGATGATAGCATGGGCATGGCCAGGTGGGGTCATGGGTACAGGGGATCACCCAGGGGCAGAGACCACAACAGGGTTCCAGGGTCAGCCGCTGCACAGTGCACACATGCGCAATAGCAGGCATGGTGTACCATGCTCCAAGGTCCCTTTTGCACAGTGGGTGCACAGTGCACAATAGGTGGCAGCACACTGACCTGTGCATGTGCACTGCGGTTCTGCGCAGTGCACATATGTGGGCATTGTGCTGCAACTTGCTCCAGAGCAATCTAATTGCACACAGAGCAAATTCATGATATTCAGCTGCCACATGCAAATGAGCTCATCGGCCAAAGCATAGTGCGCTGGAGAAATTAACACGACATTACCATTGCACTGAAGCTCATTTGCATGCGTTGCACTATAGAAGCACCACAGACCGGCACAGGCCATGGACCGGTATTGTAACTGTCTGAGGTTAGTTGCACATGCTGCTGGAACACACTGAGCCCAGACAGCACAGCGGGGGGTGGATTAGGGTACTGCTGACATGACACACTGTGCTGTCCATGTCCACAGGTAGCAACAAGTCAGAATGTGAGGAGGGTGAGAAGCATGGGACTGCTCACAAGTGCAGGCCCAATTTCACAAAGGCAGAAGAAGAGGCCCTGTTTGAGGCCTACCTCAACAGGGAGCCACTGTTGAGTGGTGCCACGGGCACACCACAGGCCAGGGCTGGGGAATGGGAAGAGGTGGTGGCATGCATGAACCAGCAGGGCAGCCACCAGTGGTTGGCGCAGGAGTGTCGCAAGACAGTGGGCACAGATAAGCAGTGCATCAAAGAGAAGGTGGCAGCCATCCATGCAGCCTGGAAAGCCACTGGAGGGGGGGGCCTGCCGATGCGCCACAGCTCATGGTGCAGGAGGAGTTGGTGGCAGCCACCATGCACCTCAGCACCATGGAAAGTGTGTCAGGTGGAGGATTCTAGATGGGTGGAAGCCCATCACTGCATAGTATGTATGTCAGGCACGCACAGCACACAGTTGCTGTGTTGGGGGGGTGACACCCGTGGGCCTTACATCACTGACACACCTATTTTTCTCTTTCAACACCAGCATGCCTGTGTGCGGAGGATGGGGCACCAGCAGCTGTGGTGGCAGGACCAGCCCTGGAGGACCAGCCATCCACCTGCATGGGCATCCAGGGGCCTGATAGACTGCAGCACACCACCACTGTCCAGTCAGATGTCCTGGGCATGGGGTCGGACGAGGCCCTGGATGTGTTTCTGCAGGATGCCAGTCTCTGCATCCTCTGCATGAAGACACAGATCGAGGCAGGGTCTGACACTGATGACGACCTAACCATGATCCTGGACAGCATGGGTGGTGTTGTGGGGGAGATGCCCATACCAGACACCAACACAGGCAGTGCACCCTGTGGCCTGTCAGTGGTGAAACAGCTGCCCCCTGCCATTGTGGGTGCTGCTGTGTGCAGCACCACAACTGTGCCATGTGGTGGGGGGTGCAGCCGTGCAGGTGCTGGGCAGCATTCAGCAGCCGGATGGGCATTGGCAGCAGGCTGCAGGAACAACATGGCAGCTGGATGTGGGGTCCACTGCCGTGGTGCCTGTTAGGGACATATCCCATGAGGACCCCACTGTGTAGCGCCCACCTGAGTGGGGGGCTGTGCAGCATGGTCGGTCACCACAGGAGGGCCGGCGCCCCAAACAGGGTCTCCAGGGTGCTGACCAGTTGGCAGAGCACACCCGTTTGCTGCAGGCTTCCATGGAGCAACAGATGCTGCTAGCTGCTGGGGTGCATGCACTGTATGTGGAGATGTGCCAGGCAGCTGAGCAGAGTGAGAGGGGCACTGTGCAGCTCCTGGTGGCTATACAGTGATTGCAGGAGGCCACGACTGCATCCTGGGATCACATTGCCAATGTGATCATGGATGGCCTTGCATTGCTGGCTGCCATAGAGCGTGGCCAGCCACCACAGACCCTATGCATTGCACTGTCCACCCCACAATCCTGGCATCAGGTGACACCCACACTGTCAATGTCAGGCTGTGCTGTTGGCATCCCAGGCACACCTGGGGTGGGCCTGTTTGAGCACCTGCACACCCCTGCCTGGACCCGGTCATGGTCCCACAATTCAACCCATGGGGGCTGTTGCTAATGGCCCCTTTGGCCAATGAGCAGCATGTGGCTGATGATCTGCCCCAGCATGGCAGTCTCCATGTCCATGAATGCCATGGTTCCGTGCAGTGGCCCTGATGTGCATGCTACCCTGACCGCAGTCTGCAGCCGCTGCCCTGTGCACGCATGGGCAGCGTGTGTGTGTGTGCATACCACTGGTGTGGTGCCTGTGTGTCATGCTGCATGCTGCATGTGTGCGTGCCTGCCCAGCCACTGGCCCATGTGGTGTGGGCATGATGAGGGCAGTTCTGCACCGGTTGCGCCTGTGCACTGGTGTATTGAATCTTATCCCCACCACTTGCCAGCACCTGGGTGTGTGGGTGCATGTGTGTATTGCTGTGTGATGCTGTGTGCAGTTGTGTGTGGATGTGTGCTACTGACTCCCCTACCCCTGCACCACACCTCTGTGTGTGCATTCCCATTGCCATGCATGCCCCTGCCTGTGTGCTGTACCTGTGTGTGTGGCCTTTGCATGGGTTTTATTTATTTTTAATTATTTATTTATGATTTTGATAACTGGGTGAGTGCACTGATCCCAGGGACCATTATCAGGCACGACCCAGGCCATAACACATGGCGCAGGGCGACAGTGGAGTACAAGGTAACAGTAATACACATGAAACAGATTTGATACAAGCAACAATAATAAGCACAATATACAGGTTTGCTGCATAGGTCCATTTGAGAACAGTGAATACAAGGTTTCTATATTGCATGCACCAAACCTTTATATCAATAAAGGTTTGGTGCAACCTACCTGCGTACACCATGGTGCTCCTGTGCGGTGGTGTCTCTATGCTGCCACATCAACCTTTGCAGCAGGGGATCCCTCCACCTGGGGGGGGCTGTCCTCCATCGTCCAGCCCATTGCCTTTGTCATTTCCACTAGTGTCACTCTCATCAGCCTCAACAGCTATCCCATGGTCAATGGCCATATTGTGCAGTATGCAGCAGACCAGGAATAGGCCACAGGCTTTTGAGGGTCTGTACTGTAGGGCACCACCAGACCTATCTAGGCAATGGAACTATGCCTTCAGCATCCCAAATACATGCTCAATGATGTTTCGCATGCTGGCATGTGCCTCATTGTAGCGTTCCTCTGCTGGGGACGATGGGTGCTGATAGGGAGTGAGCAGCCAGGGCCTCAGTGGATAAGCACTGTCTTGTGTGTGGATAATGACATGGTAAGCCCTGTGTCATCCTTTACTGTGCCCCTTGCCTGTCCCTGGCACCCTCACCAGCACACCCACCCTGCCCTCTCCCATTCCATGGCCTGCTCTGACCAGCACCCCCTGCTTGTTCTATACTTACCAACTAGGTGGCCTGTGGGGATGTCCCCATGCTCGAACCTGTGGCACAGCACAGAGCTGTGCCAGATGAATGCATCATGTGCACTCCCAGGGTGTGTGGCACAGACATTGGTGATGTGCCCCTTGGCATCACACACAACCTGGTACTTCACACTAGGGAACCCCTTTCCATTCGTATAGGCCACACCATCAGGACCAGGTGGCATGTGGATGCCCACATGGGTGAAGTCAATGGCCCCAAGCATGCCAGGCATACATGCTACCCTGTGGAAGTCCTGCATGGTTGCTGTTTGCTCTGCCTGTGTACTGGGGAAATGGATATATTTTAAAGCATGTGGCAGCAGAGCATTGAGGAACTGTTTGAGGAGGCATGACGTGGCCGACTGGGTTATGCCTGTGGTGTCCCATGTCGGTCTCTGGAAGGTGCCTGTGGTGAGCAGGCACATGACAGCTGTCACTTTTGTCTCCACAGACATTGCATGGCTCTGTCTTGTGGGTGCCTGCATATTCTCACTGCATCGCTCACAGAGCTGCCTCAGAATGGCCCTCTTCAGGTGGTGCCATTCCACAATCGCCATGACTGTGTAGTTCTTGAAGGTGGTATGGGCATGGTACCACCTGTTCCAGGTGTACCACCAACGGGTCCTTCCTCAGCCACATCACTGTTCCTCCTGCCCCTTCACACCCCTCATTATGGCCTCCGTAAGGAAGGGTGCACTATCCATGGCCCCTGATGTCCTGTCTCCCCCTGGGTGGTCGGCTGCTGTGGGATGTGTGCCACCCTGGAGCACTGTGTGGCAATGTGCCTGCCTGTCCCTCTCACTCTCTCTGCCACTGGCTCACTCTCTCTGCCACTGGCTCACTCTCCACTGCCACCTCTGTCCCTCTCCCGCTGTGGCTGCCTGTGATAGTCTCTCTGTCTCTCACTGGCTCTGTCTCCCTTGCTTTGTCTTTTTGTCTGTCTTTCCCTAGTGTCTTGACACTCTCTCTCTCCCTCTCACCTGGTACAAGTGTTGTCTGTGTGCTTCACCCTGTATTTATAGGTTCAAGTCTGCTTGGTGCATCCAGGTTTTGCTCTACACTTGCTCTATGGTTCCACGGTTGAGTATTGCACTGCACCAAATATTCATGGGCAGGACCCCTGCTCTTGCTCCTTCATTCATTACAGTTGTGCATTGACACACTGGGATTTGTGCTGCGCAATGACTCCTGCTGAATATCACTTCTTGGTGCAAGTCCACACTTGTATCAGTGCAACTCAGTTGCGCCATGCACAACTGCTTTGAATATCCCCGCCAGTATGTCTAATTATGTTGTATTATGGCTACTGTTACTACTGTGTGACTCTGTATGTTTTTGGAAGTTGTATTGATTCTGTTTTATCCCAACTTCTCCTTCCCCCAGGACATACTGTGAGACAAGCAGCTTGTTTGCTCAGTGTACCTTTCTTGGTGAAACATTTCAATAAATATAATAAATAAGCTTATATTTTACACTAGCTCTGTATTTCTCCACCTTGTTAGATATTCTTACCATAGTGAAGACACATGCCTCATTATGACATAGTAAAATAAGTATATACTAGGAGTACAATAAGTGGGCATACTCTTGATGTTTTGGAGAGGTTGTACTACAGGAATCTCTTTTAGCAATCTATAAGTATGAATTATCTTATATTTCATACAGTGGAAGGGGCCACACTTTTTGTCCTGGGCTTAAACTGAGGTGTGTGAATGAAGAATATGATATATTAGCCCCTAAGAGACCTTCTCTGGCTTGCATAAGTCCCAAAAGGTTGAAGTGATTCTGCTGTAAACATTAGATAAATATTGTTAGCAGAGTTAAGATTAGCAGGAGTGGAGGAATCTAATAATAGAGGTGAGCCTTTAGGGTGTCCCTCTAGGAACTGCACTGCAACCTAGACCCCCGTTTTGGGTGTAGGTCCACCAGTAGGGGTGGTGAAGTGCTGCACAAGCTCCACAAGGGAGTCACTGTGGTTGCTGTATTTGTGGAAGCCTCCAAAGTGGAGATTAAGAAGATACATGGGGAGGGGCAAGGTAGGCCTGTACATGAGGGGGAGGGAAGGATGCCTCTTAGGGTTTCATCAGGTTAGGCTACACTGTGTCCTTAATCAGGAATGGTTGGTTATAAGCAACAAGGTGACTGCTCTTTTCCAAGATATAACTGTGAACTGTACAGGAGTGGGCGATGATCATGGCTAACTTAGCTGGGGGAAGAGTGATAATGCATCAAGTGTAAGCCTTCAGGTCAGGGCCACAGATTTGGAGGTACAGAGAGAGTTTCCCTGATGCCACATGTGCTAACTTTTCATACTAAGCAATAAGCACTAAGAGGTTCTGCCACTCCTGGGTTGTGGGTGACTCCAGATCCCTCCAGTAACAGAGGATGAATCTTGTTGCTGAGGCCAAGGCACTCTTTACCTAGTGTAACTGTGTGGGAGATAAGGTGCTCCCTCCTGGTAGGAGTCCCAGGAGGGTCAGTGAAGGGCTTCTCAGCAAATGAACGGGGCTACTTTCCCACATAAGTTCCATACAATCTCCCAGCAGTCACTGAGCAAAGGACATGACCATGATATGTGCAAAAAGGAAGCTTGAGGGGAGGTATACCTTCAACAATCACTTGATGGTATAAGGCTTGCCTGGTATAACCACTGGAGCATTCTATAGGCCCTCTGTAGAATTTTGTACTGTAGTGTTTTGTCCTGTAGTTCCCCATCAGCCATGTATGCTTGTGTTCACACCTTGTTCCATTTCATTGGGCAATGCTTACATCTTGGTCCTGCTCCCACTTGTATCTGGAGTCATTAAGTAGGAGGTGGGTGTCTGTTTTTTAACAAGAGTTCTCTTTACCAGCTAGATGGGCAGCTAAGGATAATCTATCAATTTACTGAGGAGAAATAATAGGGTAGAATATAATCTGTGGTTACTTTAATCTTGCAAAGGTTCCAAAGTTACAGGTATTGCTAAAAGATGATTCTTGACAGGTTACAGGTGGCCCAAAGATCTTTAAAGGATCTGACCACTCTCATTGGGGGTGACATAGATCTCCCAGGGTATGATTTCCTCTGTCCTGCCAAAGTTTCTAATCTGAGGAAGCATTGTTAAGCCAGAGCAGGGGGTTATGCCAGATAAGGCAAGCACATGCTGTTTTGGCTACACATCCCAAAATTCCTGTGTATTTATTCCACACCTGTCTGGTATGTTTTGTACAAAGGGATGTAGTGGGTTTATTTCCTCATTCAGCAAAGAGGATGCTTGCAGGTGTAATAAGATTTACCTGAGCCACTTCTACAGAGAGCCATTAGGGGGAGGGGTTTGGGAGACAAATCTGGATGGTAGCAGGCAACCGCTTGATACAGAAGAACTCGATTGTGCATTTTCTGAAGATTTGGGAGGCAAAATCCCCCTTGAATCCAGTGTAGCTGCAGTGTAGTAATCTTTATTTTTGGAGTCTTCCCTGTCCAGATAAAAAAAGAAAGTTTAAAGGATAGGGTTTTAAAGAAAGTACCAGGAATTAGTAGAGGGAAGATAGACAGTACTGTATATAGTGCAGTTTTGGCAAAGTGATAAGCTTAAGGGTGTTTACCCTTCCCACGGTGGACAGTATGAGGGATCCACTCTTTGGACAACTGAGTCTACCTTGTCTTCCATGATTCGGGTGTTGACTGCAATGGTGGCCTAAATGGTCAGTCAGAGCTGGACTCCTAGGTAGACACCCCCTCAGGTGAACATTGGTAAGGGTAGCCAGCAAAAAAACATTGTGTGCATCATGATTTAAGGAGCATTCTCTTGGACTTTGCCCCATTCAGCTTGTAACCTGAAAAAGAGGAGTATTCGTGTATGATGGAAGATAGGGACTTCAATGAGGTAGGGATGACCGAGAGCAGGAGAGTGATGTTGTCGATTTGTAGGGGGGGTGTCAGATACTGTAATTCCAGGAAGATTTGGGGAGGCATGAATATTAAGTGCCAGGGATCTCACTGCTAATACGAAAAGAAAAGTGGATAATGGCTACTTGCTTTGCACTGCTGCCCATAGGGAAACGTTGGAACACTATTGAGTTAGTGAGTACTGGTGTCGAGGGATTTGTTTATAGCAATTTCACTAGGGAAATGAACATCTGATTAAAACCAAATCAGGACATGACATGAAACAGGTATGCCCACTCCACCCTGTTGAATTCTTTTTTTAATTTAGTAAACTTTATTAATGAAATACAGAAACATGACAAAATAAAGGAGTAAACAATCATCAAACACCCTGTTGAATTCTTTCTCAGTATCTAGGGACAGGGTGGCAGTGAGTTGCTTGTAGGTTTTAGTTATGAAGAGCAGATCAAGGGTCCTGTGAGTATTGTCAGTCCCCAGGTGACCAGGTGACCAGGATGAATGAGGTAACCAATGATGTTTTGGAGTCTCCCTTTGAGTACCTTCATGAAGAACTTGGTATCCACATTGGTTAAAGATATAGGCTTAAACTGGAAGCAAAGTATACTGTCTTTTTTAGGGATGAGTGTAATCAAGGACTGCATAAGAATGTGGGAGACAGCATTTTTCCCAAGCCTCATTGCATTCTGTGGACAATCTGGGAGCCATGGTCTCCATGAAGGAAGCATAAAAGTCACTGGATATCCCATCTAACCATTGAGATTTCCCACTGGACATGCTCAGCACAACTTCCCAAAATTTCTGTTCTGTAACAAGGCTGACAGGTTTTCCACTGGCTGAATCTGGGACCTGAGGGAAAATGAGGTCTGAATAGAAAGATACATATTGGTCCTTTGAGGGAAAACACAATGCTAGTCAGATGCACAGAAGTGAGTAAGTTGTGAAAAAGCATTTTATTACAAGCACAAAAAAAGACTACATCCCCATGAGTATTTGCCTACAAAGGCTTAATCAGGGGGCGGGCATTGCTACCAGACTCACAGTGCCATTAAATATATGCATACATTCATTATTCATAATTTGCATGATACATTTAAATAATTGTGACAAATAAGGAACAGTGATAGCAAAATACCCTGTTTAAGTATACTGAGTGAAACATATGCAAATCGCCAAGTGCTTTAAAAAAAATTTTATGCATTAATAAATAACAACATCTTCAAAAAAGACTACCAGTCAGATTCTGATTCTTATTCCAGTTTCTTCTCTCCTTATTTTATATAGTACAAACATGCTTGATGCTTGCCACCATACTAAAAACTAGTGGAACACAAAACTGGATTTCTTTTTTTTTGGTGTGATTTACTGTATTTTTTTATTGCCGCCGACCCCCAACCCCGTGAACAGGTTTGCCCTGGCCACAGGACCGGACCCCCTTACTCCAGGAAGCCCCCCTGGAGTGGGGCCACCGCAGTGGAACTATCGAGACTGAAGGGTCAGACACTGTGCCTGGCTCATACGTGGGGGCAGTGGCATTTTTTCTGGCTAGATTCCCCTTGGAGCTAGGACGTACAATGACGTAAGGGAGAGTGCATCTGTCCTAGCTGCACCCCATGTTTCAGTGTGGTTTGCTTGTCCCCCAACATCCGCTAGAGGGCAATCCTCGCTGACACTCAGAACCCCCCCGCCCTGGAGAAGGAGAGCAGTCCTCTGGATGCTCAATCCTTCTCCTCCCCTGCTGACCCCCGACAACCCATGCTTGTTCCTGAACCCGGGTCGCCAGCGTGATGAGAGGTGTGGTGTCCAGTGCCTCAACCCTTAGCACCACCGGGCTGGGGCTCAAAACTGTATTTCGAATCACAATCAGGAATGCCATCTTCTGCCACACACAGCATCCCACTCCTGAAACTTACAACTAACAAAGAAAAAGAATGTGGCTCACTGGAGGTCATGATCCTGAGGATGCTGTTTGTGCGAAACATCCCATACCTCAAATAAAATGCTAAACAGACACACACAAGCAAGGAAGCCATGCAGAAATATTTTATATCAAGCAAAACAAATTTATTTATTTATGTATTTTGTGACCGGGTAGGTGCGCTGATCCAAGGGACCATTTTCATGCATGTCCTGGGCCACAAACAATGGCATATTTAGCAAAATGGAATATAGGAGGAGTAACATGGCCACAATGCGGGCTATTAACAATGAGGTGCGGGGAATTACAGTACAGAGGGTATTAACAAAAATGAGGATAAAATTAGGTACAAGGTAAAGTCGTAGGTTAGGGACAAGTCCTTGTACATCATCACAGCAACATGGAGAACAATACAGTAAGATGACAAATTAACAGGTAAACCATTTAAAGTGCAATTTCAGAAAGGCAAACCAATAAAAAAATCAAGTAGCAACCAGGTGGATATTCAAAATTCAGTGTGACAGCCCACAATAAGCAAACTGCAATGGAGTAGACTATAGGGAGGGGAGAGATAGCCAAGTGGGGGTGGGAAAGAAGCTGGAGAGAAAGGGGCATCGCAACGGTGGGGATTACATCCCCATGTGGATGATCAATTGAATTTTTGCTTTAATGACAGAATATTTGTTTAGGCCATGCAGTTACTGTTTTTTAAATTATGGTTATAAATACACTAAATGCACCATGAATGTTATTTATTCATATACCGTTGAAATAGCAATGGAAATACCACAAACACCATTACAGCAACAAAATTAGCATTTCACTGTAATGGTTCATGGTACACCAACACTGCTTTCTCCAGTGATTTCGCAGCCTCCCCAAAACAACTGCAATTTAGAGTTGATTATCTTAAAATGCGGAGGGAGGGGCAGTGCCCAACCCAAGAAACACTTTGCTCTACTGATGGCACAATGCCAACTGTCAGCATTGTGCCATCACTGTAATGCCAATTGACAAATTTTTCTGTTCATGCGGCTTATCTATTAATGCATAAAAAATATTTTACATCACTTGGTGATTTGCATGTTTCACTCAGTATACTGTTGCAGGGTCTTTTGCTATCGCTGTTGCTTATTTATCACAATTATTTATATGTGTAAAGTAATTTATGAATAATTTATGTATGCATGTATTTTATTACACAGTGAGATCAGTTGCACCACCCTCTGATGAATCCTTTGTAGGCAAAAGCGCATGGGAATGTAGTCTACTTTTTTGTGCTTGTAATGAAATATTTTTGCATGGCTCCCTTGCTTGTGTGCATCTGTCTGGCATTGTGATTTCATTCTCTGAGGTCCAGTACAAACAGTACCTATGGGATCTCGACCTTCAGTGTGCCACATTCTTTTCTTTGCTGGTTCTCCAAGGGAGTATCTGTGATGTATACCTGGTGTTATAATATCTCTTAAACTCTTGGTGGAGAAGATCAGATGATGTGACCAAGGTGCCATGTTCCATCTGAATTGGGGGGGGTGTAGTTTTCTGCTTCTCTGTGGCACAATATTGGAAAAGTGGCAAAAGTGGATTACAAAGACTTGCACTGCACTTGTCTTTGCCCATGATCCTGAAGATGCTATATTCAGTCACATAGCACATCAGTGATATCTGATTCAATATAGGGGCATGTACACACAGAACTAAGCTGAGTAGTACTGCCCCGACATGGATCTTGGAAGTACAGGGAACAGCACCTCCAGACCTGATAGCACCAGGAGCCCCTGGCATGATATTCAGCTGGCACCATGCAAATGATCCCAATGCGCACGCAAGGTGTTAAGGGGCCATATGCATGCCCATTAGGAGATCATTTGCATGGGAAGTGACTGCAGGTTTGCACACCAGCGACTGGCCCCACCCACTCTGATTGCCCATCTCCCTACAGGAGTGCTCATTCTCTTGTGTCCAGTGGTCACCACATTCTCTGAACTCAGCCCTCTTAAAAATAAATCATTCCCTGGTGTATAGTGGTCCCCCCCACCCTCCTGCTATTCCTTTTGTGCAGCACTAAAGTGTTGAATATTGTGCTGCACCCATATTCATGTCCCCACTCCTCACTTTGTGCACAAATCCTTGTGCAGGTGCTATCAGATTAAGCATGTGCTCCTTCCCCCATCTGAATATTGCACACCAGCGCAAACCATGGCAAAAAGCAGGAAATCATTCTGCCCCCTGGGCAAACTTTTAACATTGGGACCTCATCTTTAATCTATGGGACAAACGTTTAATGGGTTGTTCTCTGGATTCCCAGTAGGTCTGCTTCAGGTGGAATAGGGCATTTTCTATGCAATGCTAAAGTGTCTTTTCCAAAATAGCTCAGGCCTCAGTGTTTGGTACTGGAAAGTCTGGCGCATATGTGGGAGCACCTGGTACTCATGTTCTAGGTGTTTTACATCCAGTTCCATTTGCTGGATCAGCTGCTCCCATTTGTTCTGGAGGCAGGAAGAGGGGATAATTAATTTGCACCTAATAATGGCCTTCATGACTTCCCATTGTGTGGTAGCCAAAACTTCAGGAATGTTATTTAGGGAGAAGTATTCAAGCAGCTCTGTTCTCAAACAGGTCTTAAAGTCATCTTGCTCTAGGAGGGAGGTATTGAAATGCCATTCGTTATGGGTTCCTGAAATTCTGCCAGTTCCAAGTATAGTATTACGGGGGCATGGTCTGACATCAGGATGTTCTCCGTGGACACCCCCAGGTTATAAGTACCAAATTCCTGATAGATAAATAGGACATCTATTCTGCTGTATGTGTTGTGTACTATAGAATAACAGGAAAACTCTAACTCTGTGGGATGGAGGGTGTGTCATATGTCATGCAGCCTTGTTTTCCATATGTGAAAATAATGTGTTACAATTGATGTCTCTGCCATATGACCTGGTCTCATCCAGTCCAGAGCCAGGGAAAGAGCTAGGTTTATGTCCCCTCCTATAATGAATCCTGTTGGATTGGCTGGTATTTCCCTTAGGATTTAATCAAAGAATGAAGCCTCTGGGGTATTAGAGGTATAAATGCTGCCTAAGGTAAATCGTTCACCTTGATAGGTGCCTTCAACAATTGGGGCCTAGCCTGCAGAATCTTTTTTCTCTCTCTGTGGATCCCAAGCTGGAGATTCTTCCTGCAGAGGTTGGCTGCCCCTCATTTCTCAAAAGAGTATGCATTATTGTAGGATACGCCTACCCATGAACAGCAAAGAGGGGTGTTTCACCCTCTACCAGTTGGGTTTCCTGGAGAAGTGTCATGTTGCCCTACATATTCTTCAGCTAAAGCAGCACTTTTTGACTTTAGGTGGGCAATTTAATCCCCTAGTATGCCACAAAATGACTTTTAGACTATCAAAGGAGGCCATGCTTCTTACCATATGCAGTTTATTCAAAATGTCAATATATGCTCCCCAAATCCAAATCCCCCACCTCAACCAGTTAATGAGTCATTAGGAAAGTCTCTCCAGCATCAGATACCGGATTTAAGTCCTCAAATTCCCTTTGATGAGGTTTACAGTACTCACAGTTCAGGTATTAGCTGATGAGCTGCTAGCTACAGCAGGAAGAGGGTCTCTGTTCATATGCTTCAGAGCTGCACCTGGCACAGTGATATAGCTATGAGGAGATCTTACTGATCCTAGCACTGCTTAGAAGAAGCAGTCAGCCTCCTTAGAGGTCTGAAAGTGGCAAGGATTCCCTTAAAACTTGATAGCTGTGGCAAGTGGATGGAAGAGCAAGTAAGGAATCCCCTGGTTATGCAGGCCAGCTTTTACTATATCAAAGGCATGGTGTTTGCCAAGCACCCCACATTGATAGTATAGATAAAAGACTTCTTCTAACCTGCTTCATGAACATCCTTAAACTGCCTTGTGGTAGAAGTATGACTTTGATCCTGGAACTGCAGTAGTTTAAAACAAAGAAGAAAGGTTGTGCAGATGTTCTGCTTACTCTTACTCTTCTCATCCTATGGGTTTGGTGATTTCAAAATCATATTCTGTGGGATCCAGACCAAGTCATAGATACTGCAGAGGGTCTTTCCCCCAATCCCTCCTGCAAGCCCAAAATTTGTAAATTCTTCCTCCTCCTTCTCCCTTCCAGATCTTCCCCCTTATTTGTGAGCCAACATATCAGGACCTCTGAAGCCTAAAGTCACTGATCGTGAGCATCCTGAGTGTCTGTCACCTCCTAAAGCTGAGTCTCTGTGGATTCAGTTAGGGTCTTGATGCTTGCCTGCATGTTGATGACCATTTGTCAGATGGAGTCTATTCTCACTGCTATCTTTTCAAAAAGCATTGTTTGGTGAGTGGGATTAGGCTGAGGTAACATGCAGAAGTAAAGGGGATCACTATCTTACCAGCCAGCTGAGGCTATGTGGAAGGAGAACAAAGTCATTTTTTTCTTTTTAATGGTGATCATGGAGCCTCAAACTCACACTGTCCTTTAAGCATTATGGTCCCCTGTGCAATGCTGGAGAAAGTGTTGTCTTGTCAAGTTAATCACTTAGATGTCTTTGACTGGGTAACCAGAGTGGTGGACCAAGGGGGTGCAGTTGATGTCTCCTACCTTGACTTCAGTAAAGCTTTCAATACTGTTCCACATAGAAGATTTATTAATAAGCTGGGTAGGCTTGGGGTGGGTCAGAGGTTGGTCAACTGGGTGGCAAACTGGTTGGCGGCCAGAAAACAGAGAGTGGTATTAAGTCATATACAATCAGAAGAGATGCAAGTCACAAGTGGGGTACCTCAGGGATCAGTCTTGGGGCCAGTCCTCTTCAATATCTTCATCAGTGACTTTGCAGATGGACTGGAGGATAAGTTTTGTCTGCTTGCAGATGACACCAAGATCTGAAACAGAGTAGATCATCCAGATGGGGTGGGCAGAATGAGAAGAGATCTGGAAAAATGGGCAACATTGTCAGAAGAGTAGCAACTGAGGTTTAATGCAAAGAAGTGCAAGATCATGCACACAGGGCAGAGAAACCCTGAAGCTACTTATAGGTTGGGAGGGGAGCTGCTGGCAATCACAAGTGAAGAAAGATACTTGGGCATCATTGTAAATGTGTGGGTTTAATTACAGACACCAGTCACAAAAATGAAGTGTTTAAAAAACGCTGGCATAGCGTTTATCATTTTATTTCCAGAAAAAAAAAATAAAGAAAGAAAATAATTATTTACAGAAAAGAAATAGGTTAACTTTCACCAAAACAAAAGTAAACAAAAACCCAGGCAAGTCTTGCAGTCAGACTCCCTGCTCTTCTCAGTATCCAATACTTCCAAGCTAGTGTGTAGGCATTCACACTTCCATTTCTTCACCTGATCAGAAGGTACTGACCAGTCTCCTTCCTCTCCCTATCTGACAAGGTCTTCTGGTGGAGGCCTTATATAGTACTCAAAAGGGGCTGAGTTTGAAATTGGCTCCACCTACTCTCTGACATCACCTCCATTTGGTTTCTATAAAGGCAGCCATTTTGTCGGCTGCCAACCCTATGAGAAGGGCTTCCCAGATGACTTTACCCAGGTAAGTAAACCATAATAGAGAAAAGAGAAGTAACCTAAATATTAAATATAAAGAATCTAGAATCTTTATCCAAGGGCAACAGATGAGGGGCATGCTCCCTATCTTGTTTCCTTGTAAGGTTATAGATTATTTAATAAATAGCCAGTTTGATGTTCCACTGCAAAACCCAAAGGAAAAAAAACTGTTTTTATTTATAAAACACATTGATCTCCTATTTACATACTGTAACTCTAGCTAACAGAGTTTTTACTGTGTTTAGTTAACAAACATTGGGATTCCCCAATGGCTGCAATTCTCAGCCAACAGCTGTTCATTCTTTAGCCTTTTAACAGAAATGCAGCACCTTCTTTAAACAATTACAGCCCCTTTTGAATGAATATAGGCACTGCAGGGCTTACTTCTTTATGCCCTCTGTGTCCTTGCATAAATTGAGCTCCTTTTTATTTCCTTGGAGCAAGTGCCAGAACAGAACTTCAGAGTTACTTGCTAGGGGGCATAGCACTGCTCCTTAGCAACCTTTTCTTTACTGGTGTAAACCCTCTGAATAGAAAGCGGGGGGGGGGGGCGTTTAGCAACATACTTTTTCTTTGTCTGAATTTTCTAACAAAAGCTTTTAAGGGCAGTTACACTCTATATTAAAGCCCATTACCATAACTACTATCAAGATGTACAAACTAGAATTGGACAACAGGGATAGTGAAGCTTTACAAATTGCCAGGTTGGCCACCCTGATAAGAAAATTAGTATAGATAGGAAGTTAGAGGAGTAGTCAGGAGAGAGTGAAAATGAAAACAAAAAGGGGTGCATCTTGAATTTCTCTTCTTTTTGAAACTTTTTTTATTTTCTGCATAACAGGACCCTGTTACATACCTCCCTGCACAAGAAGGCAATATAATAAGCTTTTATTCTGTTGACTGAGACACTTCACCCTTGGAAGGGTTAGAACTTCCTCCCACTCACTCTCAGAAGTTCCACCTCAGGGACCCTTAACAAATCAGAACCATTTACCAAACATTAATATGTACATTACAAATGTGGTTCCAGTTACCACAATTCCCTGAGGTGTGCATCTAATAGTTTGCAACTGTTATTTAACATTTTAGATGTAACATCATCCATTTTCTTTTCCTGAGCCATCTTTTATCCACTCCAAATCTAGATAGGAAATCTGCATTTTTGTGTTGGGATCTTGCTCAATGTTTAACTGAAAACTTGTAAGGTTGCAAAGACAAGTACCACCTCATAATTCTCATATTCTTGTCTTTCATCAGATTAAGCCAACATAAGGGATTGTGATCAGTTACAATTGTAAATTCATTCCCCCGTAGATAATATTTTAAGGCCTCAATGGCCCATTTCATGTGAACACTCTTTCTCTATGGTGGAATATCTTCGTTCCCTTTCATGGAGCTTTCTACTTAAAAAGAATAGGATGTTCCCCATGTTTGTCATATTGGGTAAGAATAGCCTGATGCCCGTATCGAGGCATCTGTTTGAACCTTGAATGGTTTGGAGAAGTCTGGACTATGTAATACTGGCACAGAACATAATATCTCCTTTATTTTTCTAAAAGCAGCATCACACTCTGCTGTCCACTTCACCTTAGTGGGGCAACAATTGCTTGTTAGATTTGTTAAAGGTGTGGCAATGGTTGAGAAGTCTGGTATAAACTGACGATAGTAACCAGCCAGGCCCAGAAATGAGCGGACATGCTTTTTTGTACTGGGCACTGGACTATTTGCCACAGCTTCAATTTTACTGACTTCTGGTTTGATAGCCCCATTTCCAATAAGAAAACCTAAGTAATGGGTTTCAGTTTTGGCAAGGGCACATTTTGCCGGATTAATCATTAAGCCGGAATCTTTCAGACTCTGAATAATCACACTTATGTGAACTAAGTGGGTGTCCCAGTCTGAGCTATAGATGACAACGTCGTCTAGATAAGTGGCACTATATGCTTTATGGGGTCATAACACTTGGTCCATATATCTTTGAAAGGTGGCAGGGGCCCCATGTAGTCCAAATGACATGGTTGTAAACTGGTATAGCCCAATTGGAGTACTGAATGCTGTTAGTTCCGGTGCTTGGGTTGCCAATGGGATCTGCCAGTACCCCTTTGTGAGGTCAAGTGTACTGATATACTGGGCAGATCCTATTTGGTCCAACAGATCATCAGTCCTGAGCATGGGGTACCCATCAAACTCTGAGACAGCATTTATGCATCTAAAATCCAAGCATAACCTAACTCCACCTTCTTTTTTACTAACTACTACCACGGGTGAAAACCATGGACTGCGTGATGGTGCAATAACATTGGCTTGCTCCATCCTTTTCACTTCCTCCACTATCTACTGTCTGACTTTTTTAGGAAGCCTATATGGTTTCTGGTGTATGGGCCTGGTCTGTGACAGTTTGATTTCATGCTCCACACCCTTTGCTCTTCCAGGGGTTTTTGTGAAAGTACTTTTAAAATAATCTAAGAGATTGCCAATCTCTTGACGTTGTGCTGGTGCCAAATCTGGATTAATGTGAATGGGTGTCTCCTCATGACAAGGGTCTAACCGTTCATATGCAACATCCAATTCTGTGTAACCCTGTTCTGGTTGGATGTAGCATACTACTTCAGTTTTGGGTTTTTCTAACCATTTTCTTAACAAGTTGGCATGATAAATTTGTTTTAAGGGTCTATGCCCTGGCATCTCTATTTCATAATTTATCACCCCTGTTTGTCTGACAACATCATAGGGACCTGGCCAACCCATTAACAACGTATTCTCAGTCGTAGGTAGCAACAATAATAATTTTTCCCCAGGCTTGAATTGTTTTTCTTTCAACCCTTCATCATATCTTCCTTTCTGAGCCTGTTGTTTATTTTCCACATTCTCATGTGCCAGTGCTGTATATTTCACCAATCTTTCCCTTAGTGAGAGCATATATTCAACAATATTTGTGCCCCCAACATTTTTTCTAACCTCCCAGTGTTCTTTCACTACATCTAGGGGCCCTCTGGGGTTGCGCCCATACAACAGGGTAAATAGGGAGAACCCAGTAGTGGCTTGGGGTTCCTCTCTATAAGCAAAAAGAAGGTAGGGAATAAATTTGTCCAAGTCTCTTCCCTCTTCATGCACAAATTTCTGGAGCATTTTTTTCATGGTTTTATTAAACCGCTCCACTAGTCCATCTGTCTGGGGATGATATGGGAAAGTTCTAAGGGCTGTAACCCCTAGTAGTCTATACAATTCTTTCAACAAGGCTGATGTAAAATTACTGCCATGGTCTGTTAATATTTCCTGGGGCATTCCCATTCTACTAAAAACTTTGGCCAGTTCTTCGGCCACTTGAGAAGCTGTTACCGTCCTCATTGGGATAGCTTCAGGGTACCGGGTGGCATAGTCACAGATTACAAGAATATACTGATTCCCTTTAGAACTTTTAAGAAGGGGTCCCACCCCATCCATAGCTACCCAATCAAAAGGGGTGGTAACATAAGGGATGGGCTGTAGGGGTACCTGATCTTTTCTCCCTCCTTGTGCTACTAGCTGACATTTAGCACAGGCTCTACAATAAGCAGCCATGTCCTGATGAATCCCTGGCCAACAAAATCTGGACAGGATTCTCTGAACGGTTTTATCCCTCCCTTCATGGCTAGCTATTGGGATGTCATGGGCAAGAGACATCACCTGTTCTCTATACTTCTGGGGCACCATCAACTGCTCAGTTTCTAAATCACTTTTTTGGTCAACAGATATTCTATATAGTATTTTATTTCTCTGTATGAAATAACATTGTCCCATTTGTTTCTCTTTGGACACCTGTGAAAATAAAGGTTTCAAAGAATCAGCTGCCATTTGATCTTCATAAATATGGTTACAAGACAACCCTGGTACCATATACTCTGTCCCTTTTTGGTGTTGTTCTTTCCAAGCCTTGTTCTCCTCCCTCCTTCTTCTTTCTTTTCAGGACTTCCTATCTTTGCCCCCACTTTCAAAATAATCTTCTTCGAAGGGAAAAACAGAGTCTAATTGGACTTTAGTTTGAGATCTTGTAACCACATTAACAGTCTCCATAAAAGTCTGGTGATTTCTCATCAGTGTTGAAAAATTGGGGAAATCTTGTCCAATAATGACAGGTACTGGTAACTGGGGTACTAGACCAACTAGTACTTTACAACAGTCATTATTTATTTTAATATCAAGATGAGCAGTATTATACTGGTGAATGTTCCCATGCACACATCTGACAGTAGTATCCTGCTGGTTTATGGCACAATCAGGAGCAAGATCAATTCGCACTAATGTTTGCCTGCTCCCAGAATTGAATAATCTCAGGGTTTGTAGGTCTCCAATACCACTGTCTCTACATAGCCAAAACTGTCCAGAGCCAAATGAGCAGGCTCTTGTCTTTTATTAGGACAATTCCTCACAATGTGACCCTTCCCAAGGCAACCATGGCATATCAGTTCAGAATATGGAATTCTAGCACCTCTATCCCTCCTGTTATACTGTGATTGTCTCTGATTCTGCAAATTTTGGGAATAAAAGGGTCTTACCAGAGGTGCAGGTGGTCCTTGGTTACCTGGTTGTCCTCTGGGTCTCATTGCTCTAGCTGCTAGGTAATCCTCAGCTAGCTTAAAGGTTTCTTCTGCAGTTTCAGGTTTGTGCTCCTTCACCCATACTTGCACATCTGGAGCCAAAACCTGGATAAATTGTTCAATGGTAATAAGTTCCATAATCTGGTCAATAGACTTTGTGGTGGGTTGTAGCCATTTTATGCAGTAATCCTTAGGTCTGGCATAGGTCTCCCTTGGCGTGTCATAATGGAACATTTTCTGTGACCTAAAGCGCTGATGGTAAGTCTCTGTGCTGATACTATATCTTCTTAAAATCTCTTCCTTTACTTTAGCATAAGTGGCAGCATCAGTCCCACTTAGTTTACTTTATACAAGCTAAGCCCTCCCAGACAAGTAGGGTACCAATCTTATCACCCACTGATCTTGGGGCCAGATGCAAGTCTGGGCTATTAGCTCGAAAGTCATCAGATAAGCTTCTATATCATCACTTTCGGTTAATTTAGTCAACTTAATATGTCTTGGCACAATTTGTTCCACTTGCCTTTGTGACATCTCCTATATCGCCTTGAGGGTGTCAGTCCATTTTTGGTCCTGTCTTCTCCTTTCTTCAGCTTGGAGTCTTCGGTCCTCATCCCTCAGTCACAGATCTTCATCCCTCTGGTTCTCTATCTCGATCTGCCTCATGCATAGCCAATTTAACAATTCACTAGGATCATCAGCAGCTGGCGGTACCTGTCATACTTGTGGTTTTGCTGCTGCAGCTAGTACCTCTTCTTCTTCTTCCTCTGCCTTCTTCATTTTGAGTCTGGTACCAGGGTTTAGCCCAGGCAACAAAGGCTCCCCAGTCCTTTCTCTCACTGACCTGGTGAGATGCAATTTGTCTGACTGTTCCCCTTCGTGCATCTGTTAGGGTGTTTTTGCTGCAACACCCCCTGGTATGCCTCCCAGGCAGCCTCAATGCACCAGGTTGAATCCCACTTCTGACACCAATGTAAGCGTGTGGGTTCAATAACAGACATCAGTCACAAAAATGAAGTGCATAAAAAATGCTGGCATAGTGTTTATCATTTTAATTCCAGAAAAAAAAATAAAGAAAGAAAATAATTATTTACAGAAAAGAAATAGGTTAACTTTCACCAAAACAAAAGTAAACAAAAACCCAGGCAAGTCTTGCAGTCAGATTCCCTGCTCTTCTCAGTATCCAATACTTCCAAGCTAGTGTGTAGGCATTCACACTTCCATTCCTTCACCTGATCAGAAGGTACTGACCAGTCTCCTTCCTCTCCCTATCTGACAAGGTCTTCTGGTGGAGGCCTTATATAGTACTAAAAAGGAGTGGAGTTTGAAATTGGCTCCACCTACTCTCTGACATCACCTCCATTTGGTTGCTATAAAGGCAGTCATTTAGTGGGCTGCCAACCCTATGAGAAGGGCTTCCCAGATGACTTTACCCAGGTAAGTAAACCATAATAGAGAAAAGAGAAGTAACCTAAATATTAAATATAAAGAATCTAGAATCTTTAACCAAGGGCAACAGATGAGGGGCGCGCTCCCTATCTTGTTTCCTAGTAAGGTTCTAGATTCTTTAATAAATAGCCAGTTTGATGTTCCACTGCAAAACCCAAAGGAAAAAAAAAACTGTTTTTATTTATAAAACACATTGATCTCCTATTTACATACTGTAGCTCTAGCTAACAGAGTTTTTACTGTGTTTAGTTAACAAATATTGGGATTCCCCAATGGCTGCAATTCTCAGCCAACAGCTGTTCAATTTTCAGCCTTTTAACAGAAAGGAAGCACCTTCTTTAAACAATTATAGCCCCTTTTGAATTTATATAGACACTGCAGGGCTTACTTCTTTATGCCCTCTGTGTCCTTGCATAAATTCATCTCCTTTTTATTTCCTTGGAAATTGCACCAGAACGGGACTTTAGAGTTACTTGGTAGGGAGCGTAGCACTGCTTCTTAGCAACCTTTTCTTTACTGGTGTAAACCCTCTGCATAGAAAGTGGGGGGGGGCTCCTTTAGCAACATACTTTTGCTTTGTCTGAATTTTCTAACAAATGCTTTTATGGGCGGTTACACTTTATATTAAAGCCCATTACCATAACTACTATCAAGATGTACAAACTAGAATTGGATAACAGGGATAGTAAAGCTTGAAGAATTGCCAGGTTGGCCACCCTGACAAGAAAATTAGTATAGACAGGAAGTTAGAGGAGTAGACAGGAGAGAGTGAAAATGAAAACAAAAAGGGGGGGGCATCTTGAATTTCTCTTCTTTTTGAAACTTTTTTTATTTTCTGCATAACAGGACCCTGTTACAATCATCATCACAGATGACCTAAAATCAACCAAGCAGACCACTAAAGCAGTAGGTAAGCCTAGAGGGATGTTGGGATGTATTAGTAAGGGTATCACAAGTCATAAGAGGGAGGTAATAATCCCTCCTTACAAGACACGTGTTAGGCCCCATCTGGAGTACTGCATGCAGTACGGGAGGCTACACCTGCACAAGGGCATTAAGAAAATGGAGGCAGTCCAGAGAAGGGCAACCAAAATGGAGTAGGGAGTGCATCAGAAAACATATGAGGCCAGATTAATGGAGCTCAATATGCATACCCTAGAGCAAAGGAGGGGGAGAGGTGACATATAATCAAAACATTCAAATATCTTAGGGTCATTAACAAGGTGAAACAGTCTAACATGTTTCAATATAAGAAAAATAACAGAAAAAGAGGACACAGCATGAGATTAAATGGAGGATGATTAAGGGGTAATGTGAGGAGGTTCTTTTTCACAGAAAGTGTGGTGGATGCATGGAATGGCCTACCTCAGTAAGTGGTATATATGAATGCAGCACAGAGCTTCAAACAGGCATGTGATAGGTATAAGGGAACAGTACAAATGAGTATAAATAGATAGGTCATTGACAGAGTAAAGGCCTATGGCACATTCATAAGGTAGAAAAAATGAGCAGACTGGATGTGCCTTGCGATCCTTATCTGTTGTCAGCTTCTATGTTTCTACGTTAAGTGCAACCACACTGATGTAGAAATGGCTGGATGGAGCTGGATTCCTATGGGTCCAGCTTAGAGCTGTGGGTTCATGTGGGCATCTCTGGTAGGTGCTCAAGTGACCTCCTTAAAAATAAGCTTTAATTTTTTTTTGTTTGTATTTGTTTATTTGATTCTGGTTATTGGGTAAGTAGTATTAGTAGTAGAAATTTTTATGAGGTGCTCCCTCCGGTGCTGGTAGTTCCTGTACAAAGAAAATATCCAAAAGAAAACTCAACAAAAATTAAACAATCAACAATATGCTTCGACAAACACATGTATAAAACATGAGCAATACAATAAATATATATTTCAAGCAAATTCTGCTGCTATATCAAATTCATCCTTTAGCTACTGGCATGAGGTGCTTCATCAGTTTCATTTAAAAGATGTAAACTATTTGCAATGTGAAGGCTCTCTGGAAGAACATTCCAGAAGACAGGAGCTGCTATCGCAGTCTCTCTCTTTGTCTCCAGCAGACTTCAGCATAACAGAAGGAACTTTAAGCAAGCCTGTCCATGAGATCTCAATGCTATAGTGGGTGTGTAGTCAGTCAGGTGTTCATTGAGATATTAGGGGCCCAGTCCATTCAGGACTTTAAAGGTTGATAAAAAAAAAACCTGGAGATCAATCCACCACCTAGTGGATAGCCAGCCAAAGACCCACAGCAATAGTGTAATCTGATCAGTCATCTGAACGAAGGTCAGAAGCCTCACTGCAACATTTTGGACTAGCTGCAAGAGGTGCAATTGACCCCCAGGTAAATCCTTTTAGAGCACACAACAGTAGTCAAGATGCGCGAAACAAAGGTACTGTATTTACCAGAGTGGTAAAAGTTAGAATCATCAAGGAGAGGGAGCAGTCTGGTAATACTTTATAAATAATACAAGTGGCTCTGGTCAACAGAAGACATCTGTGATACAAGTATCAACAGACTGTCTGGAACCACTTCCAGATTGTGAATTTCCTCTGCCACTGTACTGTATGTCACACCCCACAAAAAGTGGGAAGACTCAGGTCACTGAGAGTAGCTGATAACTACCTCTCACTGGCTGCTACCAGCAATTCGATCATGGAAGGGTTTAGTGCTAATTAACTGGAGGCATTCTAACCATAATTCTCTTCAGGAATTAGTCTAACCTCAGAATGGAAGACACGTACAGGTGGGTATCATCTGCATAACAGTGAAATCCCTCTCTATAATGTCTATGATCTCTCCATATGGAAGCATGGACACTGTGAGTAAGATGGGTGACAAAACAGAACCTTGAGGAACACTGCAGTCGCATGCAGTCTGATGTGACTAGTCTGGGCCAAACACCACTGACTGCTCCACTCCACTTAGGAAGACTGGAATAATTATAAAACAGTGCTTGACAGTCCCATCTGCTCCTCAGGTCTGTCAAGCAAACCCAAATGATCCACACTGTCAAACACCAACGATAGTTCTAAAAGAATAATTACAAAGATCTCCCTGTGATCCCTTAATAGAAAGAGGTCATTGCTAACTCTGACCAGAGTTGTCTCCATGCTGTGCCTCCTGCAAAAAACAGATTGAAATGTCTTAAAGAGATTATTTTGCTCTATGTGTGCCACCAACTGTGCAGCAATCATTTTCTCAGCAACCTTAGCCAAAATTGAAAAGTTGAAGAAATGTCAAAAGTTTTGAAAGGTTGTCAGACTCTAATGATGCCTTCTTTGGGACTAGTCTCAGCACTGCCTTTTTCAGGGGTGGAGGCAGTACTTCCTCCTTCACAGAGGCATTGACAGTTCTGGGCAATATTGGTACCAGAGCCACCCATCCTGTCTTGAGTAACATGGCAAGGGCTATACCCAGTACACAAGTGGTGCAACACAAGCTAGTGACAACAATGAGAATCTCTTCCGCAACCATAATGATGAACTCCCCCAAACAACCACCACTTCTATTGTACTCACTCTTCTATCAACTTAGCCTAATGTACACCCAGTCTCTACTAGGTGTCACTCATGCGCTGGGGATGCACAGTTCAGACCCCAGGAGGAGAAGAACAGTCCCTGGGAAACTCAGTACTCCTCCTCATGGCCATCCCTCCAGCACCCAAGGCCCATTCCTGAACCCAGGTTGTTGACACTGCAACTAGTAGCACTACTTTGCTTGCACATGCTGGCTGGCTAAAAGAAAGATAATCTACCTAAAAGTATCTTATACAAGGGAATTATCAGGGTGTGTGCATCCTTTGATCTTAATTCCATATCTGTTTTTGAGTATTTACAGCTTTAGAAAACATTATTTTCTGTCCCTTTTCTAGTAATACTGTAGGCAAGCAAACTCATACTGGTTGGATCACTTTCCTTTAATGATAACCAGTTTAGATTTTCAACCATATTACAATAATGTTCAAAAACATTTGGCTATAGGAGCAAATCTACACATTCAATTGCACAAGAACATACTTTCAGTATAGGTGACAGCATCATATATGTACAGTATTAGTTTGGCTCTGTAACAGACAGTTGATAAATTGTTGCTAAAAACTGAAAGTAACAGGGGTCCCAATATGGACCCCTGTGAAATTCCATGAGAAATAATAATTGCAGACCACTTTAACCCATTCAGTAAAATAACTGTTTGGCATCCCATTAAATAATCAGTTAACCAGTTTAGTAACACAGAGCCAGCAACCAACTGCAACCACCCTGCCCTTAGGAGGAAGTGGGCCACTGAATCAAAATCCTCAGTCAAGTCCACAAACACCACACCAGTAAGCAGACCATGTTCCATGTTCATCTGCAGGTCAGTTTCACATTATATTGTGACTGATGTGTTGCTGAATTTTGCCTAATATAGGTAATAGGGAAATTGGCCTATAATTCTCCAGAAGTCCAGTTGACACCCTTTATGTAGAGAAACTATGTAGAACATCTGCCATAAATCAGGACCTTCTTAATAGCAAAAGGAAAGATTCAAAATCTTAGCTAAATGTTTTCTTAACTCTTTGGATGCCAGTTTTGAGTACTCAGACTCAATGTTATCAACTCTTGGTCCTTTGGTAACATCTAATTTAGATACTGAAGTAAGAACTCCTTTATACGTTACTGCCCTGCTATAGAAATTTGGTCTTCCACAAGTTTGCTTGATTTCCAAATTATCACTTTTAGGTAAATGAGCAACATATTTTTTTAAAATTTGTAACAGTACTATTTAACAGATCTGCTATTTCTGCATCATCAGAGTATGCTTTACTGTCAATTATGATTGCCTGAATCTCACTTTGTGCTTTTGGATTAATCAAATTGTTCAGTAATTTATTTATTTATTTTTTTAAATGGTCCTATTATCTCCAAAATTTTCCAATTGTTTCTTATCAAAAGCAACCTTTGCTGTCTTAATTTCCATTTTACAAACATCACATAATATTCTATAGAAAAGTAAAAGAAACATTTAACAATTTACTTACATAGCACTGTACTGTAGCCCAAATCAAACAAATCTTTTTTCGAGGGAAGCGAAGGAGGTGACAAGGACTGTAAGGGCAGACAAGGCATCAAAGGAGCCCAGGCTGGCATAGGGCATTAAGGAAGGGGAGGAGGACTTCTTCAGGTGCTTCAAGGAGAAAAGGAGCTGTAAGGACCATATAGTAAAGATTAGGAGGGAAGGGCATGGGTGGAAGGGGAGGAGGCAGAAATGATTAACGACTACTTCTGCTTGGTATTTACAAAAATAAAAAAGGGTGGGTGATACCCAAGGAAGTCTGAGGTCAGGAATGGATGAGGAGTGGGTGACAGATGGGAAAATTACAGAGGACAGAGTGGTGGAGAGCTTGAGGGCAATGAGGGTGGACAAGGGACCAGGGCCGGATGACATTTACCTCAAGGTACTAAAGGAACTGGCAGAGGTCCTAGTGGGGCCTTTGGCAGACCTATTCAATGCCTCACTGGATTCAGGGTAGTAACCTCAGGATTTGAGGATGGCTCACGTGGTTCATCTCCATAAGAGTGGACCCAAGGATGAACAGGGGAATTATAGGCTGGTGAAGCCAGACATCCATTGTGGGTAAGCTGATGGAGACAATCCTGAAGGAGAGGCTGGTGTTCCTTCTGGAGGCCAGTGGTCTGCAGAACAGTAGACAGCATGACTTTGTCTCTTGCAGATCCTGCCAGACCAACCTGGTGGAGTACTATGACTGGGTAACTAGACAGCTAGACAGGGCCATGCAGTGGACATTCTGTACCTGGACTTCAGTAAGTCATTCGACTTGCTGCTGTATGGGAAGTAAGCTACAAGGTACAGTGATGGGTGCAAAGATGGTGGTCTGGGTACTGGCTGTAAGGAAGGCAGCAGAGAGTGTTGGTGGGTGGGAAGTTATCATCTCCAAGGGTGGTGATGAGTGGAGTTCCACAAGGCTCAGTGTTGGGACAAGTGTTGTTTGGGAATATTCATTGCAGACATTTCAGTGTGCATCAAGAGCAAAATCAGTCAGTTTGCTGATGACACCAAGAAGAAAGCCATGGTGGAAGACCTAGGGGGATGGTAAGGGTTGCTGGAGGATCTGTAAAAGCTGGAGACCTGGTCAGATATCTGGCAACTGAGGGTCATTTCCAAAAAGTGCTAGGTGCTGCATTTTGGGGCAAAAAACCTAGGAGGAGCTACCAACTGGAGGGAGTGCAGTTAGCAATGACTGAGGAGGAGGAGGAGAAGGATCTGTGGGTACTCATTACAGGAACAATGAACAGCTTGGAGCAATATAGAATGGTGGCTGCAAAGGCCAACAGAATGTTGGGTTAGCACTCCATGTAGAAATAAATGCAGTTTTATTCCAAAAAATGGTAGATTTCAGCAGCAAAGTACAAGCATACAAATCCAGTGGCTGTACAGTAGTAGTAGTAGTAGTAGTAACATTTTATTTATACAGAGAAATTTGCCATTAGAGTTCAAAAAGTCCCTATTTACAAGGCAATCATGTGTCATAAAAATTTTTAAATAATCACAAAATGTACAAAAACATATCATTCAGAATATACATAACACTCAATGCACATTACACCAAAGGATACAAGACATAAGTCAAACCTCTTAAACATATAACTACCTATTACACAAACATCTAAAACATAATTTGTGTTTTATTGCAGTTTTATATTCTGTAAAAGACAACTCTGGGTCTCTAAGGTAAGGGGGAAGTCTGTTCCAACTTGTAGAAACTTTATATTGGAAGGTCATATTACCAAAACCATTTTTATTTTGGGACCAGAAAATCTCTAGCACCTTGTTTCCTCAGATTTAATCCATGATCAGGTTTTATTAATGTTTTAGTCAAGTAGTACTGTGATGAATTTTTAATTAATCCTTTTATCTGGTTCAACCAATTTCTCTCAGTTTTCTGATGTAATGAATTCCAACCTAGTTCTGTATACATATCACAATGGTGGGTGCCAATGTCACATTTCAATACAAATCTTGTTATATTATTGTAAAGAACATCCAGATGATGTGACTGTTTTTTGGAAGTATGTCTATAAATATGGCTTCCATAATCTATCATTGGTAATATAAGTTGATTTGCTATATTTAATCTCATTTCTTTTGATAGACAATTTGAAATCCTTCTCATACCCCCTAGTTTTGAATTTGTTTTTTTTATTAATTCTGTTATATGTCGTTCAAAATTTAAACCTTGATCAATGTATATACCCAAATATTTATAGACTTGTGTTTGTTCTAGAATATTTCCTTCCAGATTCTTAATTATTAATTTTGAGGACACCATGTACCATAATACAAACCAACTGCTCTGGGAACAAAAACTCACACACTGCCCCTTAGCAAAATGCTATTGATACTTCGCTGAAATGATCTGACTGCAGACTTTATACTTTGGAGCTGTTGAGCCGTCGCATGCTGTTCGATTGTGTGGGGAGTTGTTTGGCGTCCCGAGTAAAGCGTTTTTTTTTACTTAGGAAAGGTATGCTGTCTATGTCAAATTTCATACCTAACTAAGTATCAGGATTTTTAGACCGCCTTGTGTGGTTTATTTTTCCTCTGGTCCCTTTGCTGCTGCTTCTCTGTTTTGCCTGCAGGTTGGAGTGTGGTAGACGGTGAAGACTGCCTGGGTGAGGCGGTGAAGGAAAAGCTGCAGAGCTGCGGAGCTGTGGAGCTACGGAGTTGCAAACGAGAGACTCAAGCTTCAGGTGGAGTGTGGTTGTAGGAAAGAAAAAAAAACCTCAATTTGAGAAGAGGCGTCGAAATATTACCTGGGAAGTTCTTTTTTTTTTCTGAATTAAATTGTAGAGATTGTGTGCTTTTTATTTTTTTTAAGGAAATTAGGTTTTAATTCATGTTGTTTTATATATTTGATATTGATTGCTGCTTGTTAATATTAGCTAAAGGTTTTTTTTTTTTGGATTATAGGGAGAGTACTAGAGTTAGTGGCAATTAAAGGGTTAAGTATAGCACCCCCCCAGAGTGGCACACATATACGCATGCGTGACTTCTATATCCTTAGATTAGAATTCTCTCTTTTCGTGGTACGCAGCAGAGGTAGCAGGTGTTGATCTAGGTGCTTGAGAGCAAAAGTATTTACCACTCTTTCACGTGATTCGTTACCACTTTTGTAGCTCTGTAGTGTTCTTGTGGTTTTAAGTTATTCAAGCTTTTTAGCTGTTCAGGCACCTGAGACTGCGAAGGAATGGAAATCTTCAGGAGATTGTACAAGAAGTAAGCGTTTTTAATTTTATGTTTTAATCATACTAAAGGTATATAGGCTTTTATGTAGTTGCTTTAACAGTTGTGTTTTGTGCGTTTTGTGTGTTAAGTGTTGCTGAAGTTGTATTGTGGGGGTTTTAATCTTTTTTTTTCCTCTTTTAAGTATTAAATTTACTGTGGATCTGTGGATAAAAGGTTGGCGATGCCTGATAGAAGGTTCGAGTAAATTGAAAACCTGAAACGTGGAAACAAGGAATTTCTGCAGAACTTAAGGAAGCTGTTTCATTTGAATGTCAGAATCTATGTAGCAGCTGGGGTTTCTGACTGACTTTGAAGGATATAGTTCCATTATCTTGCCAATGGAAATGAAGTGGAAAGTATAGAAGATACAATCTTAGAATAAAGAAGCAAGTGCCGAAAATTGAATTGAACTTAAATCAAATTGTGCTGAACTGTGCTGAATTAGACAGTGTGGAGTCATCTAACTGAATCTAATTGAGCAATTGAACATTCTAGCTTATAAGATCTGTTGCTTGATCTATCGTCTGACTTTACCTGTTTTGACCTGATGGTTGTTGTTGATTGCTGCTTTAATTTTGTTTAAGTGTCTGGGTTTTTTTTTTTTGTTATGGTTATTACTAGAAATCAAAGAATGCATGCTTTTCAGCCTTCACCATTACAGGAGCTTTCTACACAGAAAATTAATATGAAACATGAGGGAAGACAGACTAAGATTACTGAACATCTTGAAAAAAAGAATTGGGGAAATAATACTTCTACCCCTTATGGTAATATAATTCAAGTTGAGATTTCAGGTAAATCAAGTCAACTAAAAAGTATGCATCAATATGTGGATGCTTCCATTGTTCCATCTGCTTATGTAGATAAAGGGGTAGAGTCATGGGGGTTTAATGATTGTAGCCTTGTGGCTGGCTCATTGGTGGCTAACCAGGAACACTTGTTTTCTGAAAAATCATCGTATTTAGATAGGAAATTCTCAGTGGGCTCTTCTGCTACTGATGGCCTGGAAAGTTCTCCTCCATGGTGGAGACCTGAGGTGTCATTGGGGGTAGACATATCACTGGAGGTTTCTGATAAGATGGTGGATGTGGTAAAGGAAAAAGAGTCATTGACAACATATAAGACCCATGAATTAAAAGAGGTAATGGAAGAGTTACAACAAACAATAGATGGTCTTAAAGAAGTGGAAAAAGATATGTTTAGTTCTAGATGTCAATATAATACTGTAAATCAGTCTCAAAAAGGTGATAATTGCTCATTAGAGAATGAGGTATTTATACCTGCTAGGCTGAGCGATAAATTGATTACCCTTTTAAGGAACCAGTGAATTCCTTTGTTATTTTGATGGAGCAATTAGTTCTTAATAAGGACCTATTGGAAGAACTAAAAGCACAGTTGGTTGTTAATGATGGGAAATTAAGACAGATTATAGATAAAGTTGATGATCTGTCTGGAAAAGTTGAGAAGATAATATTAAATTCAGAGAAGTTGGAAATTGTGTCTGTTTTGGAAGAGTGCTCTGATGATAATGAAGCTCCAGGATCATTGGGTTTGAGACCTGATTTTAGTATAATTGATTTTCCTGAATTAACAGCTGAAGAGACCTCTAGAAACAAAACCCGAAGGAGAAGGAAAAAATATAGGGGGAAGAACAAAGGAAGCATAGTAACACAAGGTGAGGATATAATTGTGGGATGTTGTACTCTCCAGCCTCAATCTGTGTAATCTAAACTGGAATTAGAACTAGCAAAATTAGAACAGGAAGTGGAAGGGTTAAAGTGTGATATAAAATCAAATGGACAATTGGGAAAGGATAATGACAGGGACAAGGAGAACATTGGAGATGTGAAAAAACAGACTACTGAGGATAGAAATGGAGAATATTCCCAAGATACACAGGCTTTAGTGGGGAAGAAGCCCCTAATTAGATTATATGGACCACTTAATTGGGGTATCCTTGGTGAGGCTATGTTAGATCTACATATTCTTAAATTTTTGAATAAAGAACTGGATATTGCACTTATAGAAGCTGATATAATTGAGATCAAGAGGCTAACATTAGAGGAAGCTACCATTATTGATATCTATTTTGATGCGCCAAGAACAGCAAACTATGTTTGGATAAATAGAGGTTTGTTAAGTAATAAGGAAGTATCTTTGTTTTTCCCCAATAGAAAAATATTTAATATTGTTAATGTAATAAACCAGGTGTAAAGGATGTAAGTGGGAGAATTTTAACTATTTTTGGGATGAATCATATGTTACAAGAAACAGACCTAGGACTGTCTATAGCAATTGAGAACTTGCTAAAAAATCTTATGATGGTCCCAGTGGAATATCCTGATGGTATACAAGCTGAACGTAGACATGAAGGGAGCCAGATTGATATTTATGTTTCAAATGGAAGGTTAGCAGATCTAATCTTGTGCCAAGCTAGGAAGTTGGATTATTTAGGTCTGCATTTGGTAGACTTTACAGTGCTTATTGCAGGTTTTAATGGATGGAGGGAGTATGAGGAAGTTTCTGTCCTCCCACTGGAAAACAGATTTAAAATATTAGCAGGGTATGATGAGTGACTAACTCCTAAAGTAAATAAGAATATTTCTGGGTCAGCTGACCTACATTACAAAATCAGTCTTATAACTTGGAATGTAGCAGGCTGGAAAACTTTATGGGCAGATGTTGAATGTATTAAATTTTTAATGGATTATGACTTAATCTGTTTACAGGAAACTTGGCACTCTAAAGATGTAAAAATTGCTATTAATGGATATGAGGCCTTGCATTTTTCTGGTAGGAAATGTAAAAAAGTAGGGAGATTTTCAGGTGGAATTATCACTTTAATTAAAATAGGTGTATTTGATAAGGTTGTATGTTGGAAACTTGCACAAAATTATGTGATCGTTTAGTTAAATGTAGAGCAAGGAAATGATTGTACTGAATTGTTACATACCTCCAGAATTCTGATTATTTTCAGTAGGCATATGGCAATAAATATCTATTTTGCTAAAAGAAGTCCAACAAATATTTCCACAGGCAAAGTACTTTTACTAGGTGATTTAAATGCGTATTGGCCTGTTTGATGGCCTAGTAGATCATACACTCTCTGCATGTAATTACCTTGATAAAGTACCCTGTAGACAATCTAAAGATAAACTGGTAAACCATAATGGGAAAGCTGTTATAGAGTTAGTGAAAGAAAATAATATGTACCCTTTAAATGGGAGGATAGAAGGAGATAAAGAGGGGAATTTTGCATTTGTTTCCCAGAGGGGAGCCTCAGTAATTGATCGTGCTTTTTGGTCCGGAGATATGTATCACTGGACTAAATGTGAGATACTGATTAGAACAGAAAGTGACCATTATCCATTGGGTTTGGAATTTCAATTAGATCAGATGAATAGATTGGTTCATCAGCCATTTCAATTTACTGAAATTAGAGCCTCAAATAAGATTATATGGAAACAAGGTTCATATTATGACCTGCTACCAATTATTCATGGCTCAATTTTAAGTTACCCCAATGGAGATATTAGTAAATGCGATCTTATTTATCTTACAGAAGAGCTAGATACTCTTCAAAATAAGATTAAATCTGTACTAGAAGTACCAAGTAAAATAGGAAGGGTTGTAGCCATGAATACCTGGTTTGATAGGGATTGTAAAAAGGCAAAGGCTGATATTAGGAAATTATGTAGATTATATAATAAAAAAAAGACTCAGGTGAATCTTAAATTATTGAACCATAAAAAGAGAGCGTATAAGGAACTCATGGTTGAAAAAAAAAGAGCCTTTTTTGCATCTAAGTGGGAGGAAATGTTTTCAGCAATTCAGGGTAGAGATAACAGAGCATTTTGGTCACTAGTGGCTAATGTCTTTAATCAGCAGAAAGTTAATATTGATACTTTTATTACCGAGGAAAGATGGGTAACCTTTTTTAAAGGGATTTATTTTGACACTGAGGCCGACAACTCCCCAATAAATGGTTCTGGGTGTTCTTATGTGTGTCCAATCATACTAGATGAAACTTATCTGGCATTGTATACTCTAAAAAAGCATAAAGCAGCTGGGCCGGATGGAATCCCAGCTGAGGTTTTTCCTAACAGAGTCCCATTTATGGTGTAAATATTTAACAGTATTTTATAATAAATGTATTTCCTCTAAAAGTTTCCCTGCTTCTTGGCAAGGGGCTAATATTATTCCATTACACAAAAAAGGTCCATTAGATGATCCTAAAATGTATAGACCTATAAGTCTTTTGGATGTGAATCTTAAAATTTTCTCTAAGATAATATTGGGTCGGTTACAGCAGGAGGTTGAAAAAATAGGGAGTATTTCCCCTATCAAACTGGATTTAGGCATGGTATGTCCACATTGGATAATATTTTTGTTTTGAATCATCTAATGGAAAAATATGTGCAAATTAGGGGCCAAAGAATATATATATGTTTTATTGACTATAGTAATGCTTTTGATAGTGTCTCTAGAAGCCTATTATAGCAGATTTAATTAGATAGAGGTATTGAGCCAAATCTAGTAAATATAATAGCACATTTATATAGTAAAACTTGGGCTAAAATTAGACTGGGTCTTAGGGGCCAGTTATCAAATATCTTTGAATGTAATCGTGGAGTGAGGCAAGGCTGTATTCTTGCCCCTTTGTTGTTTACACTATATCTGGACAACATGTTAAAACACTGTGTGGATATAGATATGGATTCCCCAAAAATTAAGAATTTTCTGTTCCTCTATTGGAATATGCCGATGATATCTTGGTCCTGTCCTTAACAAAATTTGGTTTACAAAATAAACTAAATTTTCTTGTAAAGGAATCTGAGAAATTAAAATTGAAGATCAACATGGATAAAACAAAGATTATGGTATTGGGTGAAAAGAAGAAGAACAGAAGTACCAATGGTAGTTGGTATATTGGCCAAGATAAGGTGGAAATAGTTTCTAATTATGTGTATCTTGGAATAGTAATTCATCAAAATTGTAAGTGGACTTCCCACTTGGAATGGGCTAAAGAGAAATAAAAAAAAACTGTTGGAGGATTATATAGGTTTAACTGCAAATTTGGGGGATTAACGATAAGGCCATTGTTAAGAGTGTTAAAATCTAAGGTAGAATCCCAGTTGTTATATGGATGTGAAATTTGGAAAGTAAATATAGTTAATAAATTTATGAGTCCTGTCTATAAATCCTTAAGATCTCTGTTAAGGTTAGGTTATTCTTGCCCTTCTTCTTATATTCGTGCAGAGCTGGGTATCATAGATATTAATGCAGCAATTGAATCGAAAAAGGTAAACTATTGGATTAGATTGGCTGGACTTCATGAAAATATAATTGCAAAGAAATGTCTGGATGAAAAAAGGATTGGCACGACTGGGGACTTTGTTCTGATTGTTGGTTGGATATTGTTTTTTCTATATTGGGGAAATATAACTTAGTACACTTAAAGGATTCTGTGGCAAAATGTATTCATATTAGTGTTAAATATAAAAAATAAATCACAAAGAAAATTAGCAATTAATGGAAGTTGAAATATTTAGAGGAAATAAAGCAGTCCCGTTACTCTAAATGGTTTGCAGCAAATAATTATACACATGGGTACAAAAAATACTTGGACATACTGACTACTCCTTTAGCATGATCTAACTTTATGATTTATAAATTTGAACAGTTCCCTAGTAAAGTGTTGGATTATAGATATAAAAAAGCAGGAATTTATTCTGAGGAATGTGATTGTGGTAGTGGGGATAAGGAGGATTTATACCATGTTTTATGGGTTTGTAGATGGTATGATAGTCAACGTATGTTCTGGCTAGGTCCATATTTAAATAATAGATATAATGTTGATAAAAAAGACCTTACTTGTATTCTGTTTTATACAGAGGATAGTTGGACAGTGGAAAGGCTAGCTAATTACCTATTGAGTATTAAGAAAATTAAGAGTAGAATTAGAATCATCTGAAAGCATGGATGTGTCATGTATACTTGAAATATTATTAGGTATATGGGTGAATTTATATATAAAGTAAAATACAAAGGATGTGCAATAGTTTAATTGGATTATATGTCTTTAATCTTCTACTGTTCTGCTCGACATTATGTATTTCTATATGATTGTCAAAATTGTTGTTATTCAGTTTGTACTGTATAAATAAGACTTTTCTGATATGAATATATTGTATAAAGGAGTTACTGTGAACGGGGATATTATCCCTTTTTTAGATATATGTGTAAATGATATTTTAATCATGGTTGTGATTGTGAAGGTTTATAATCATACAATAAAATCTTTGACACATGACACTTGATTTTTCTTCTCACTACCAAAAAGCATAGTTTGTGTTTTTTTACTGTTTATCAAGAGTCCAAGTGAAGAAAACAAATATTGCATTGTTAAGAAATTACCTTGTAATTTTTGTACAATTTCTTCAGAATTTTTACCTGATGCAATCAAAACTGTGTCATCTGCGTAAAGTCTAACTTGTGAATTTTTTTATCAATCTCGGTAAGTCATCCAAATAAACCAAGAATAAGAGGGCCTCAGGATTGAACCCTGGGGTACCCCCCTGGTCACATAATCCAAACCAGACTTATAACCATTTGCTATAGTAAATTGAGTCCTCTTATCTAAGTATAATGTAAACCATTCACAAGTCTCTTCCTCTATTCCCATGCTCTTCAATTTTTTGATCAAGGTACAATGATTCACCAAATCAAAAGCCTTTGATAGGTCCACGTATACTGCACCCACCGACCTCCTCTCCCCTAAGGGAGTAGCAACTAAATCTAGGAAGTCCGTGAGTACAGTATCAGTGGACCTACCCTGTCTAAAACCTGACTGAAATGGGGTTATTTTCTGATATTTCTCCAAATACTGCATTAGTTGTCCATGAACAATTTTTTCCAAGATTTTTGATACAGTTGACAATAGTGCTATAGGACGATAATTAGTTATAGCCATAGAGTCACCCACTTTATCTATTGGAATTATTTTTGCTTGCTTCCATATTGAGGGAAAAAATGCCTCCCTTAAACTCCAATTGAAAATACCAGTCAAAATGGGTGCTATTTCTTGTACAGCTTCCTTTAAAAATCTATTTTCTATCTCATCATGACCACAAGCCTTATTGATCTTTAAGTTACTTATTATTTTATGTACTTCAGAAATAGCCACTACTTTAAACCTAAACATTGGAATTTGATTTTCTTTGTTGTTATCAGATTTTATATTTGAGTCAGTATATTGCGCATTATTCTTTTTAGGTTCAAGTTCAGTATCCAAGTCTGGAAGTTCAATAAAGTATTGATTTAACATTTCCGCCACTCTTTCAGCTTCAAAGAGAGACCCATTTTATCTCAGTTTTATTTCTTTTTGATTTTTACAGGATTTATAAGACTCTTTATCAAAGACCAGTATTTTTTGGGTTCGGTTGTTTCATTTATCCTTAGTTTATAATATTTAGCTTTTGATTTCCTAATTTCGTGGATCACCCTATTTCTTACTTTTTTAAAACTATCCCATACTTCAATTTTCAAGGTCCTATTAGCTTTTTTCCAAACTTGATTTTTTACCCTAATTAACTTCTTTAAGGTAGGAGTCACCCAGGGCAGATGATTCTGCTTCTGTTTAACTTTCCTCCAAGATGCAAATTGATCACATGCAGTAATAAACATATGTGTAAACTCCTGAACTGCTAAATTTAGGTCAGGTATTAGGAAAATTCTATGCCATGGTAATCCCTGCAGATGCTTTCGAATCCAAAGCTGATATGTAATAGTCACACTAGTGGTCTAATATTAGTTGTAAAAAGTTTATAGCTACTGCGGACTTCCAAACAGCATGCCGGCTTGACCACAGCACACCAGCTGGATTAAAACTGCATTTATTTCTACATGGAGTGCTGACTGTCTTTCCTCATTTGGATGTGTGCTACTTGCTGATGAAGTCCTGGAAAGGAGTACCCATTTCCATACTGGAATCTAAGTTATTTTTCAATAGTGCAAGCCATGCTTTTTTCTGTGACTTTGTTTCTTCTGTGACTTATAATGCTGGGTTCTTTTGCTAGGGGTATATCTTCAAGAAGAGGGGAGGCGATTCTGCATATAGATCACTGGTTATGCCACACTTGGAGTACTGCATGCAGAACTGGTGGCCTTACCTGAAGAGGTACATTAAGCTACTGGAGGGGGTGCAGTGCAGGGTGACAAAGATGACCCAAGGTCTTAAGGACTTGTCTTACAAGAGTAGGCTGAGGGAATTAAACATGAACTCTCTGGAGGAGAGGAGAGAAAGGGGGAATATGATTGAAACCTTCAAGTAATAAATAAGTCTTGTACAGAGGGGCTGTTAAAACTAAGGGGGGAGGGACACCTGAGGCCATGATATAAGATTGGAGAGGGGAAGGTTTAGAAGGGAGATGAGAAGACACTTTTTTATGAAGAGAGTGGTGGCCAGGTGGAATGTGTTATCAGCAGATGTGGTATCCAGTAGTACAGTGGGTGGCTTCAAAAGGGGAATGGACAGGGCAAGAGGGAAAATCAAGGGAGGGAGGGGGAGCTGCAGAATAAGGGCTGCTGAATACACAACTGAGCAGACATGGTAGACCATAAGGCCTTTTTCTGCTGGCAATTTTTGCATGTTCATATGTTCATATGTTTTCTTAATACATCCTTGTAACTGTGTGTTCTTCATTGAAGCCAGGGAATCCAAGTAACGTACGCATGTACGTATCAACTCAATGCCATCATCATAGCTTGAACAAAGAACAGACAGCCACTGGTTTGTTGTTTTTTGGTTTTGGAGACATACAGGATCAAAACAGGTATAAGGCAGAGAGCTATAAGATATTCAGCAACCAGTCTGGTTGTGGCCATTACAGTCTAGCATATGTGTTTTTACACTAGTGTGCTAGTTTGGAATGTAACCACACACAAACCCGGAAGCGACTTGTCTTATCTGCATCCAGTTGAGAATTGAATCACTCTTTCTTGTTCTCCAATGTGGGTGAGCTGTTTCTATTTTTTTGTTTGTTACTGCTTTTGAATAAATGTTATTTTTGGAACTAGACTGCTGTCTTCCAGTAAATTTAACATTTGGTGCTGACTCCTACACTGTCTGAGTACAGACCCTGTAACTTTGTGCTGATTGGCTGTACTAACCCTATTGTAAAAACTCAGTAGATTGGTTAAACATTTGGAGAATCTATGGTTAAACATTTGGAGAATCTATGCTGTATTCTGTCCTGCAGTGAGCTTGTACTTATGAATTTTTCCAGTTCCTCTTTCACTATCGTCTCCAATTCCTTGCACAGTGCAGAAGTCAAGCTTACCAGGTCATAATTACTACACTGTTCTTTTCCCCCTTTCTTATAAATTGGTATAACTGTTGTTTTCCTCCAACTTGGTATAATCTCTCCTTTATCCAGTGACACTTGAAATATTCTAGCTACTGGTGCTGCCAACTCTTCCACTATTTCCCTAAGTACATGTGGATGCAAATCATCAGGTCTTGGTGCCTTATTAGATTTAATACTTCTTACTTTCTCTCTAATATTGCCTTCTTTGATTAACATTCTCATCTATTTGGTACTATCACCCCTCTGTACTATTGTGTTATTCCTTGGTTTAAATACTGTACGGAAATACTTATTTAAAACATGTGTCATTTTACTTGTCACCAGTCACTACTGTATGTTACAACTACCATCATCCAGTGGTCCTACATTTTATGCACTCCTCTTTTACAGTTGACATAGTCAAAAAATATTTAGAATTGTCCTTAACTTTGCTTGCCAGATGACTCTCTTGCTTTCTTTCACCTGTCCTTATCCTTTTTTCACACTCTTTGGTATTGTTCTTGTAATCCTCCCACTTTGCTTCACTATTCCTGTTACATGCCTTCCTATATGCCTTTTCCTTCTTCCTTATCATCCTCCTACCTCTCTATCCATCCATCTGGGTATTCTTTTCTTTGTATTGTATTTCACTTCACTCTTTCTGGGACATACTTAGCAACTAGTTAATTAAACTTCTGTATAATCTTCTCCCACATTTCATTTAGAGGTTTAGCCTCAAACTTTGTCTCTCAATTTCATTCTCTTAGTGCTTTCTTATTTTATCAGAGTCTGTACTGTAAAAACATTTATCTTGGTTTTAAAGTAAACCAATATTTTAATACATAAAGAAAAGGAGGAAATGAAGAATAGAATTGTGCCTCTGAAAACAGGGAAATTGGAGAATGAACCTGTGAGAGAACTAAGAGCACTAACTGAGATGCATAATGAATATTTTTCTTGGTGTTGTCAGGGGGCCTCCACTGACTGGAGAGGGGATACAAATTGGGAGAGCCAGTGATATCAGGAGTAGCTGTGATTCAGCCTACAAACATCACACCCATCCTGGTAGTTGATGATTCAGCAAAGATAAAGTCAGAAAAATCACCAAGGTGGATGTGATACATCCTAGAATCATACTGGAGCAAAAGAAACAAATGGCAAGGTCATTTGCAGTAATTTTTCAGGAGTCTGTCTAGACAGGTGCATTGCTGGAGGAAGGGAAAGTGGCCAATGCGATCCCCATCTTAAACAAACTCTGGCCAGAGCGTTTAGGACCACAGCTGAAAAAATTGAAGTAAAAATGTTGTAAATGATCAAACTTACAAGCGTGCATTTGCAAAATGTAACATAATTTCATTACTGTGCTGGTTTGTAATATTTTTTACACTCAATTTTCAACATAGCCTTGTTATGACCCTGCCTCATAAAGACAGACAGACCAAATGTTCAGCTCCTGCTTTAAAACTGTTTTGCGCAGGGACTGAAAAATCAACTTTTGAGATGCAAAAACACATTTGGGGCAGGTGTTGAAAAATGACAGTTGTCACATTCATAAGGTACTGTAAAGAAATGTCTATGTTGAAGATTCAGGGTAAAAATATTGAATATTACTGAACTTACGAGCCCACGTTCGCAAAAATCAATGTAGGCTCATAACCTTTATGTTTTTTAATGTTTTTACACCAAATTTACAACATATCCTTGTTATGACCCCACCTTGTTAACAAGGCAGAGAATATTTTCAACTCCTTGCCAAAAGATGATTTCATGCAAGGACAGCAAAATCACATTTTGGGTCATACAAAAAAAGACATATTGGCCAGGATTTGAAAAATGACAGCTGTCTGATTCATAAGGTGCTGTAAAGATATGGCTATTTTGTAATTTGGGGGTAAAAATATTGAAAATTACCAAAGTTACGAGCCTGTACTCACAAAATTCTACATGGGCTTATAACTCAGTTGTTTTTAATATTTTTCAACACAGACTTCTTATGACACCACCTCATGAACAATGGTAGATAAAATCTTCAACTGGTGCCCAAAAGGTGATTTTGCACAGGGACCACAAAATCTCCTTTTGGGCTGTAAAAACCCATTTCAGACAGGATTTGAAAAATTACAGCCACCACAGTCATGAGGTACTGTAAAGATATGGCTATGTGATAATTTTGGGGCAAAAATATTGAAAAGTATCAAAGTTATGAGCCTGTGTTTTCAACATTCAATGTAGGTTTATAGCTTTGTTGTTTTTCAATATTTTTACGTCAAATTTTCAACATGATCATCTTATGACCTCACCTCATGAACAAGGGCAGAGAAAATGTTCAACTCCTGTCCAAAAGGTGATTTTATGCAGGGACCACAAAATCACCTTTCAGGACAGAGCTACCTAAAGACAGTGACATTGTTTCATGAAGTGGGATCACAAAGAAGGCATGTTAAAAAATGTGGGCCAAAAATATGTAATAATGCCCAAGTTATGGCACTAGGTTCAAATCCCCATTGAAATACATTGAACTGCATACCTATGCCTTCAGTTCATGGTCTGGCTTTTAAGAGTGAAGATGAGGCTGTGGTCCAGAGAGGATTTATGATGTTGGATCCCCAATGGGTAAGTGAGGGTTTGGGGGGCGAAGGGTGGTGGATGCTCAGTGGGAGAGTCAGGTGGAGGGTAATGAATGGCTACAAAAGACATAAATTGACCTTTTTTTTAAAGTGAAAAAAAAAGAAAGAGACTGATGAGCCCCATTCATTACACTAGGGGACTGGGGAACCCCAGTGTCACAGTTATGTGGGGGAAGACATTGATAGACCATTTTTTTACAGGTGAAAAACAAAAATTAAAAACAAAAAAAGACAGACAAACCCAATCATGACACCGGGGTATTGGGCACCCCCATTGTCAGAAGAAAGACTGACAACCCCTGATTGTGACACTGGGTGATTGGCACCCAAAGTGTCATTTCTATGTTTCTAGGGGGGTGTGGGGTGGTACAAAAGGACCAGGGATCTCCAATTGCAACACAGGGGATTAGTCACCCCTAGTGTTACAATTATGTTTCTGGAGGTTGATCTCAACAATGGGGGATTGGGCTCCCCCAGTGTCACTGTTATGTTTCTTGCGGGAGTGGGCTGGGTGCTGAGAGGGAGGATCAGATGGAGGAATTTCTATAATATAAAAAATAAATAAATAAATAAGTGCTGTGGTCATGGTGGAACATGGCCCACTCAGCCTTGACCAAGATGGCCACCTCATGTTACTGTGCATGCATGAGTGTTATCACATGCACAGTACAGTGCAGTGGCCATCTTGGATTTGACAGAGTGTGCCGTATTCCACCATGACCACCGGCACTGTAAAATAATGCAGTGCTGCAGTTGGTAGGGACAATGTGGGCTGACTGCTTCCCAGATATGGAGGCAACTGTGATGCAATCAAACATGTTTTTCATTCAGAAGGAATTCAAGGTCCTTTTCCTCAATGATCATAAAAGGTCTGCAGGGCTCTACCCACTGCAGCCCTAAAAAGGATGAAAGCTCAGACCCCAGCAATTACAAATCTGTTTTCAGCCCCTCTTACATTGGTTTAATGAGGGAAAATAGTGCCAAACCAAACTAATTACCTTGTTTGGGGGGGGTGACCAAGAAAGTATTGGAGCAGGGTTGTATGCACAGTATGTCTGGACATCAGCAATGCCTTTGACACTGTGGTCCATAACAAGCTTGTGGTCAAAGTACACATGGGGTATACATAAGGTGGCTTGCTAACTGGTATGATAGCAAAAAGTAGAGGGTTGTGTATGAAAGGCACTACTCTGAGAAGAGAGGCACACTCAGTGTTGACCTTCAGGGATTGGTGCACAAGATCACTGCTGTTCAACCCTTTCATTAATGATCTGGACTATGGGTCACCAATAAGCTGCTTAAATTTGCTGCCAGCACTATACTGGCCAGAGTGGTTGGCTCCCTTGAGGATGAGAACAAACTTAGAAAGAGTAGTAGTACAGATAGCATTTAAGTATCTTTGAATTGCATTACCAGCTCATTCCCAAACTAAAGATTTGATTTGCACCAGATTGGTTTCTAAGAGTGTTTGATTTTATTTTGAATATTGGGTGCACACTTTGGAATAACATCACAATGGTGACTGTAAACTGATTATGGTTGATATTTCTGCCCTATCTGTAGACACTGTGGCTAAGCTTTTTTCCTTCCTGCTGCTGATAAATGTCTGCAGTTACATCTGAACTGGGATCTATGCATATGTGTCTTCTACATCCACCCTAGCAACTTTCAGACTTGAGCCAATCTGCAGCAATATTTTTTGTATGCTCCCCAAAGCCATCATGGTCTTGCACCTTCCTGACATGGAATGGAAACACATCTGAGTAACTAGCAATTAAAGAGGTTATGGTATGATTGATGGTACTAGTGGAAGAAGCCCCTGGCACATCTTCAAATGTCAGTCAGTACTGGCTCCAAGGATTACTGACAGATTAGACAGGCTGAATAATGAAAGTCAGTGAAGGCAGCACAGCAGCAGCATTACTGTAAAATATAGTGCTGCCTTGTAATTTTGTTTTTTCTTTAAAGATACAGTACTGTGAAATTCCTTCATAAACTGCACAGTGGCTGTTTTTAGTTGTTCAGTTTTAAACAGTTTGAACATAACCCCAGCAACATCTATTACTTACCATTTCCACTGTAGCGCTGACTGTCAAGAGTGGAGAAAGCAGAGCCAGCTCCATCATTTTAATACAGTCATTTTTTCACTGATATACAGTGGCTAATAAGGAACATTTTTGGAATGGAAATAGGAAGAATTTTAACCACCATGGGTAAGACTTTTTAGACCCTAGTGCTCTCCCAGAAATGCATCACTAGTTCAATGATTGTAAGGCAATGCCCTGCAAAATAGAATGTGCAATTCACTGAGAACTCATTTAAAACTCACTGCTGATTCTGCTGTCAGTACATGTGCAGCTCAAATCCCAGGGCATCAGTCAAAAGCAAACATGCTTACAGTAAATGCAATCTGTACTGTAGGTGATTGGTCCAACATTAGAACTGTGTGGAATGCAAAATACAGTCAGCAAAATTAGTACAGAATGACAATTCCACTTCCAAAATGCTTTTGGGGGTTTCTTTTTTAATTCTGGGGAATTTCAAAAAGCATTTCTTTGAAAGCTAAGGGATAACTTTCCACAGATTACATAAACAGCAGAATAATATTCCCAGTTTATAATGATGAAGGCACTCCAGGGCATGGGTCATTGCAGAATTTGTCCACTTCCCATATGTCTTAAATTACTTAGCTATGACACATGCTGCACCTCATGAAGCATGAGTAAATATTGCAATGATTCCATCCCTGTTTTTTCTTACTGCTTAAATACTGGTGCATCATGCTTCTGAATTACATGAGAAGTTGGATAGTGTGTGCAGCAGACAAGCTGTTGAATATTGGGACCTATATCTAAAATGCTTTCTATAGTAATTCATTTGATACTAGTAGTTTGGGATTGTATATAGCCCAACATAACAGGCATCTAGCACTCAACAACATTTACACATTGTTATAGACAACTGGAGATCCTGTCTCATTACAGGAGGGAATGACTGAAACACAGGAGTGTTCCACTAATGTTTCCAATAAGAAACTTGTAGTGCTGTGTGGAATTCTGAAATTCTGAGAGAACAGAATTCTATAGAACTTCAGAAAAAATCAGACTACTTTCATAGAATTCTATCTGAAGTGGAATTATAAAATTCCACAAGTGGAAGTTAAAGCATTGACTAAGTAATTCATGTCTTACATAAACTGCATATTAGGTTTTTGCAAACTGTGGAAACAAATATGTGGTTTATGTTATCTGCAGAAAACTTAACTATGCTTTAAACTAAATGATTTCAAGAATTCTGTGAAATTTTGTGAAAATTTCTGAAATGCAGATTTGCCATTTCACCAGCAAATTCTGCATTCTGCACAACTCTAGTGCCTTGGAAAGGGATCTTCATCTTCTGACTTTTGGACTACCACCAGAGATGTCAGAATGGAGCTTGATTTAATTTGTCATCTGAAGTGCCATTGCCCACAGAATTGCACTGCAGTATCATCTTTGAGGAAGAGATCAAAAATAATTTTCCACAACACCAGTTAAAACAGGAAGTCATCACCTGTTGGGACTTCCCTTTACCTACTTTTCAAGATCTTCTAGGAGTCATATTTGACAAAAATGACCAAGAATGCCACTGTAACTTGTCACCTGTCCTAAATCTTGACCTACAGCATTACAAAACTATATGACTGGAATTTTCAAAAGTGCCAGAGTATATGCAAATATGAGTACTAGCTACATCTGCATTCACCCAATGCCACCCAAAATTGAGCAACCTTATTTCAGAGTCCTGAGTTGTTGTTTTTTTTTTGGCAGTTTCAGTGTTTTGCAGCAGTTTGCATTCAGGAAATGAGGCATGCATCTTTTACATGAATTCTATGTTCTTGGACACAACTGTATCCAGGCTTAAATAGTCTGACAATGTAGAGGGAAACTTACCTTTGAAAACACAGGCAAACAGATTGTGGACAGATCTATTTTAAAAACCCAACCTGTTTCTTTCTTAAAATATAGGAAGCGAATCCTACAACACAGTTATCTGTCTTGGATTTTGAAATTGGCACTGGCTGGGGATGAGGCCGTTTAACATGAAGGCAATGAAGATCATCAATCACATTCTGGTTACTCCAAATCTAATTAAAGGAATCTGAATCAATGGATTCCAACAAATATTTAGGATTAAGAATTGTGTAATAGATGACAAAAAAAATCCTATGAACAGTTACATTGGATTCTAATTCAGAGGAATCAAAACACTGATTTTGATTGGATGTAAGAAGTACAAACCTGTACATTTAGTTTACTAGGAGTTTTAGGCTTTTGCATTCCACTTCAGAATGAGATCTTCCAAAATCAAAAACAAACAAACAAACACCTAACAGAATGGATTTTTTTATTAAATAAGCAGCAAAACAAAAATAAAAGTAGTTAACATTAACTTTTATGTGAATGAATCCATTCACATATCTGGACAACAGTAGGTAATGCAGTCTGCATGCCCATTATTGCCACTGTGGACCAATGGGCGTACAGCTGTATACTGTATGCAGTCAGTCAGTGGGTGGTCAGGTGGCTTATGGTGGGGATCTGCCACCCGCCGCTGACTGGGAGGAGCGGGGTGGTGGGGCTTAGTGGGCGGTGGGAGGTGCTGGACCACCAGGGATAATTTGGATGCTTTATTTTAATATTTGTGCCCATGATTGGCTGGAAGAGGTCCACTGGACCACCAGAGATATAGGATGTGTTATATTTATACTCATGCCCGCGATTGGGCTGGAAGCAGTCCACTGGACCACTAGGGGTATAGGACATGTTATATTTATACTTATGCCTGCGATCGGGATGGCAGTGGTCCACTGGATAACAAGGTATATTGGACATGTTATTTTAATAGTGATGCCCAAGATCCGGCATTGGAGAATGCTGCCAGTGGGGGAAGGGGGCATTGGTCCCCAATGACTGCTGCCTGGCAGGGCGCCAGGTGCAAGTCATTGGAGATCAGTGCACCTGCATGCAAATGGGGCCATAATGACATGCTAATGGCCCCATTTGCACCTTGCATGCATTATGGCCTCATTTGCATGTTCACCACTGAATATCGCAGTTGCTGCACCTAACGCAATGGCACTTGCACTAGTGCATCCCCCTGCTCTTCTCTGGCCACTTGCACTGGTGCAGTGCCACTGCAACAAGCACAATGCAGGTGGCCACAGTGCCATATTTAATGGTGCTAAGCCATGGTGCAGCACCGTTGAATGCTGCCCAGTCCACACCCTGGTGCATCCCAGTTGTGCTGCACCTGGCTTGTGCCCCTGCCAGGTGCAGTTCTGAATATCCCACCCCCTGTGTTTTGGGGTAATCCAGAACTATTCCCTCCCTAGAATTGCCTGCTGGCAGAATTTTTTTTTAAATTCTCTTTTTATTAATTTTCAACTGTACATACAATAGTTTAAAGAGTAACTTCTGAACGTAGTACATACATTCCATAAATTCCAAATTGAAAATACTATGTTACTCGGCAAAGAAAGAAAATAAAGTAAAGATACCAACAGAAATCAGAAAAACAGTGACTGGATAACCCAAATCAACTGTCCCCACCTCCCCCCCAATGAGGGCGTCACCACTGAGGAGAGAGATATAGTGAACTGACTCTAGTAGCTAGGTGTCCCCAGGATACTCGATCTAAAAAAGCATCCGGGAACCTATTAACAACAAAATCCCAGAGTGAGAGGTTGTAAGATTATCACCAGAGGGACAGCCAGGAGAGCTGGAAAAATTTCAGATCATGAAGAGTTTGATCCCTCACTCGGATTCATTATATGTCGAGGAATCCCGATCAGTGAAGGTACAGGGCAAATAGTTTGCCCCATTTCTTCTGAAAGGCCATTGGGGAAGATCTGAAATTAGCAATCAGTTTCTCAACTTTGAAACACTGGGACATTTCTTCCACCCAGTCCAGATAGGAAATCTCAAGACTGTCTGTCCAGTGTTGGAGGACCAGTCCTTTAACCGCCATAGCAATGAGTGCTATATGGTACTTCCTTTCTTTGATCCTGATACCCCTGCTGGCAGAATGTGAAAATTGGTCTAATTTTTTTTTATTTCATCTATCAATGTTCCTATTGATGCTTTGCGGTTGCACCTTCAGTTGCATGTTGCTAGAAAGTCTGTGGCCTGAGTTCTAGTTGAAACCTGAGGAGGAGAAGAACTCTCAAAGAAGGCTCATAGCTGTGAAACTTGATCATTTGTAAGGCATTACTTGCATTTGCCTTGACTGTATTTTGAATGGTATGTCACCTTAGACTTTGAAAATGTTTTCTTAATTATTGGGGATCAGGAGTTAGATGCAAGGGGGATGCCCTATTCCCAGGAGTCTGGGTAATGAAATCAGTATGCTTCAAACAATGATAGCAGACACTAAGATGGACCTCGTAGCCATCACAGAAACCTGGGCCTCAAAACATAATGCCTGGGACGTAACAGTTCCTGGTCACATAATGTTTAGGCAGGATAGATGAAAAAGGAATAGTAGGGTATAGCTCTATGTGTCAGGGAAGGGTGGAATGAGGCTGTAGAAGAGAAATACATTATGGAAGTAATAGAGATGCAGCTTATGGTTGTTTCAGGAAAGAAACTGTAGTTGGAATTGAACTATAGTCTACCAGGACATGGGGAAGAGAGGGACAGGGAGATTTAGGAAGAACTAGGAAGGGGAGTGGCAAGGGGTAGTAGTGGTAGTGGGAGATGTAAACCTGATAGATACTGATTGGTACATTCCAGCTGCCAGGAGCACCTGACGTCAGACCCTGCTGCATGCATTCCAGGACTGTCTGCTAGTGCAGCTGGTTAAGGAACCTACCAGGCAGGCTGACATTTTCTGTATGGTGCTCAGGGAGCCATTAGGGTTCAGTGACCATAACTCAGTTTGATTCAAGCTGGCCTTTGTAACTGGAAACCCCCCAATTAAGGGCTGAGGTCTTTGAGTTTAGAAGGGAGAAATTCAGGAGGAAAAGAGAGTTGGTCCAGTACAAGTTAGTTGAGGTAAATGGTATTGAAGTTACGCATGGGAATGGTAACCAAAGGAAACAGGTACAAGAGATCAATATGGTTCCCTGAAATGGTCATGGAAGCAGTGAGGACCAAAAGAAAAAAAAGCATTCATTAGGTTCAAAGAAATGGAAGGTGAGAAAGAATGGAGAAAATAGCAGCTGAAAACTAAAGAATCAAAGTCTGTGATTAGGGAGCAAAAGCAGACACTGAGCTTCATACTGTGGAAAGGGTCAAACATATGGAAAAGCAGTTCTTCAGGTATATTGGGGGAAGAAAGGCAGAGGAGTTGTTAGACTATCTGAGGGAGGCAGGATAATAGTGTAGGAGGTGCAAAAGATAGCTGTCCTTAATTATTACTTTTGCTCTGTCTTCACAGGGGAAGACAGAAGGACCCTGCCAGACAGTGGCATCAAGATGGCCATAAAGGGGAGACCAGAGATGAGGCACCCAGTATTTACCAGCAAAAGGGTCCAGAAATTGCTAGCAGCCCTAAAGATAAATAAGGCCCTGGTCCTGATGGGATGCATCCGAGGGTACTAAAGAATTTGCAGTAGAACTGTCTGAACCCCTGATAGGGTAATTAAATAGCTCATTACAGATGAGGGTATTTTCAAAAGACTGGAGGGTAGTGGACATAGTTACACTCCATAAGGATTGGGACAAGGAGCAAGTCTGGAACTACAGACCTGTCAGCCTTACCTCTGTTGTGGGTAAACTGATGGAGTCACTGGTCAAAGAGGACCTCAGGACTACTTGGACAGCAATGGACTCCAGGTTGGTAAACAGCATGGGTTCATGGCAAGGAGGTCTTGTCAGACCAACCTGAAAGTTTTCTTTCACTGCATGAAGATGGTAGTGAACAATGGCCATGTCATGGAATCACTCGACTTCAACTTCAGCAAGGTTTTTAACTTATTGCTGAAGAAAGTGGAGGATCTGTGTGTGGCAAGGGACATAGTAAGCTGGGTAGGAAGTTGGTTTGAAGGAGGACAGCAGAGGGTTGTGATTAATGGTCTGAAATCAAAACAGAGGGAGGTCATGAGTGGTGTGCAACAAGAATCAATCCTGTGCCCAGTACTATTGTATATTATATAACCTCTAATATGTTCATCAGTAACACTGGGAAGGAATCTTGGCCAAGTTGTGTCTCTTTGAAGAAATCCCATGCCTAATTTGAAATCATGAGCTCTGTGGGAGAGCAAATAGTGATAAGAGTATTAGGGAGTTGCAGAGTAACCTGCAAAGGCTGGAGAGGTAGTCTAAAGTTTGGCAGTTGAAATTAAATGCAGAGAAGTGTAAGATGATACACATAGGGAACAAGAACACCAGGAGAGAATGCTGGATGGAGGGGGCTAAAGCTAGCATGACCTCTGAGGAAAGAGACCTAGGAGTCATTAATTATGTCTTCCTTAAACAGCCAAGTCAGTGCAACAAGGCCTATGTTAAGGCAAATAGGATGCTGGTTTGAATCAGATGGGATAATGACAGTATCACTACCTCTTTACAGAATATTGGTGAGGCTGCTCCTGGAGTACTGTGCCCAGTTCTGGAAGTCTACCCTCAGGAAAGAAAAGGACTGATTAGAGATAGTGCAACAAAGGATGACCACAATGATTCAGGGCCAATAAAGCAGATCATAACAGGATCAGCTCAAGGCATTGAACATGTTCTTCTGGAACCCAGATGAGAGAAAGGTGATTTGATAGAGACCTTCAAGTTCCTGAAAGGAATAAACAAGGTGAATTGTAGTACTGTGTGGAATTCTCCCAGCGAAATTAGCATGGAATGACTATTCCACCAGTTAATTTCTGCCAGAAATTCACTGGTTCTACTCTGGAATTCCATCTGCTATGATCCATGGACTAATGTTCCATGGAACAGCATTTTTTCCGTGGAAAATAATTCCACACAAATTTCCAAGGAAAATATTGAGACCCATGGAATACAATTCCTGGACATGTTGTGGAAAAACTAATTCCACATTTTTCTGCTGCAGAATTCTTCCATTCCATTTCCAGCAAAATTCAGTAGAATTTCTGAAGAATTTTGAAATTCCATTAAATTTCATTCTTCCAGAATTTAAAAATTCTGCACAGCATTAGTGAATTACAAGGAACTATTTAGCATGAGTAACCATTCTAGGCCAATCAGGCACCTGTGGAAACTTACAGAAGGAAGGTTCAAAAGGGATAGCAGAGTTGTATGTTACAGAAAGAGTGGTGGAACCATGGACCAGTATACCTGCACAGTTGGTGTGTGCCTAAACCTATGTTGTATCAAGCATGCTTGGAACAGTGAGGGGTATAATGGTTACTCAGGGTGGTAGAAGTAGGGATGGGAACAAGGGGTGGATATTGAGGACTAGTACCCTCTATGGACAATAAGACTTGGGGTTTGATAGTGAACTATGGGCAGACTGGATGGACCATGTTTTTTTCTGCCATCATTGTCGATGTTTCTATGTCTGGATATCAGTTACTGTGCATTTTATTATTTGTTTTGTTTTATTTTAGTATAATTACTGGCCACAATTTTTTCCAATGCAAAAACCAAGTTATAATTTGCCGTTATAACTACCTCAGCCAGTTATAATGGCAAACACATGCCACGCTTCTCTAGACAAGCGCGAGACACAAACAGCTGCAGAGCGAAGAAAACAACTCACTCACTCACTCACGCTCTCACAGCTCCGGGTGTCCTGTTAGATCCAGCGTTGTTCTCTCAAGCACAGACATGCAGATCTACACAGCAAGCAAATGAAAATGAGCGCCAAGACCTCTTCAAGCCAGACTACATAACAAAATTAACAGTTTGAACTCTTAGTTTAAAAGTTTGAAGATTTTTTTATTAAGACTTTACAAGCTTTCACGGTTCCTCCATATTAATGAAGCCATCTAAAACTAACGTAATTTCATTCACAAACTGTACATTAAAACATTTAAAGATGCTGACAAATGTTATAATGTTAAAAACTGTTGATATTTATTTTCCAAACATAAAAAGACATTTTAAAAACACAAACCATTAAAAACTTCAATGTAATACAACACAACAGGGAGGCAGACTTTGGGAAAATGGGGACATACTTGAAAGAGGCATTAAGGGGAATGGGGCAGGAATCAGGGGTTGAGGAACAGTGGGCAGTATTTAAAATGGGGATTACAAGAGCAACAGAATTATGCATTAAGCAGGTTAGCAAGGGGAAAAGGAAGAGGAGACCATTATGGTTTTCCAAAGAGGTAGCAAAGAAAGTGAAAGCCAAAAAGATTGCATTCAGGCAATACAAAAGACACAGGCAGAAGGGATAGGGAGAGTACCAGGAGAAGCAAGGGAGGCAGGGAGGTCAGTAAGGGAAGCCAAAGCTCAGACAGAAGAACACATTGCAAAATCAGTGGATAGAGGGGACAAAACCTTTTACAGGTACATAAGTGAAAAAATAAAGGCAAAGGGAGGGATAGTGAGACTAAAGAGGGAGGATGGGGGCCACGTGGAGGATGACAACAGTAAAGCTGACATATTGAACAGGTATTTCTGCTCAGTCTTTACTGAGGAAGAGGAGGGTAATGGGTCTGAAATGAGCTCAAGGGGTGAGAATGGTGCAGAAATGGACTCAAGTCCCTTTACATGAGAAAGGGTCCTGAAGGAACTGGAAGTAATAAGAGTTGATAAAGCAATGGGGCCAGATGGGGTGCACCCCAGGGTCCTTAAAGAGCTAAGAGAGGTGGTGGCTGAACCTCTGGCTATCCTGTTTAGTTGATCACTGGAAATAGGGGAGGTACCCAAAGACTGGAGGATAGCAGATGTAGTCTTCTTATGCAAAAGTGGGAACAAAGAGGAAGCGCGTGACCAGTGCGGTACCACAGGGATCAGTGCTGGGACCGGTCCTATTCAACATCTTCATCAGTGACATTGCACAGGACCTAGAAGGCAGAATTTCACTGTTCGCTGATGACACAAAGCTCTGTAACAGAGTATACACACCAGAGGGTGTAGAAAGAATGAGAAGGGACCTGCAGAAACTTGAAGAATGGTCAGGGGTTTGGCAGTTGAAATTCAATGCAAAGAAGTGCAAGACAATGCATATGGGGCACAAAAACCCTGGCACAATATATCTGTTGGGGGGTGAGGCTATAGCATGCACCAAGCAGGAAAGGGACCTTGAGGTTATCATTTCTGATGACCTCAAGGTAGGGAAACAGTGTGATAAGGCAGCAGGTAAAGCAAATAGGATGTTGAGATGCATAGGCAGGGCCATCACCAGCAAGAAAAGGGAGGTCATAATTCCACTATACAATACACTAGTACAGTTCTGGAGACCTTACCTACATAAGGACATAGACAGGGTAGAGAAGGTTCAGAGCAGGGCAATAAAGATGGTGCATGGTTGCATCACAAGTCCTATGAGGACAGGTTGAAGGAACTGAACATGTACTCCCTGGAGGAGAGGATGGAGAGAGGGGAAATGATAGAGACATACAAGTATCTTACAGGGAGGAACAGGGTGCAGGAATACATTATTTTTAAGTGAAAAAGATGTTCCAGAACTAGAGGGCATGGGATGAAGTTGGAGGGAGGATGATTCAGAGGAAATGTGAGGAAGAATTTCTTCACAGAACCTGTGCTGGACAAGTGGAACACCCTGCCAGAGGAAGTGGTGGGGGCTGAAACAGTCACAGGATTTAAGAATACATGGGATAGACATAAAGGAATTCTGGAAGTCAGTGGTTAGGGGCAACAGACTTCTAGGAAAACATAAACTGAACTTACAAGCTCAAATGTTCTGACTGGGTGGGCCATAGGCCCTTATCTGCTGACACTGTCTATGTATCTATGTATCTATGTAACACCACAAATACATTTTTCATTATAGCACAACTGTCTTACTCATTTCTTTGCAAATAAAATTGATTACTGCTGAAAAAATTGTGACCAGCAATTATAAAAAATAAAGTAATGGACAGGTGGTTATTCATGAGAATTTTACACTCACCCTCGGTGTGGGATAAATAAACGCCAGGCGCCCTCTGGGTTTATGGGCATCCACACTCGGGTGTGTGTAAAATTCTCATAATAACCACCTCCCCATATATTATTCTCTATATTATTTATTGTATCACTATATATCTGTAAGAAATTTTGTAGAAAATATTGGTGACTTACAGTGGAAGAACACAGTTGCTGGCTGGATTACAGTTAGCCCCTGTAGAGGGGGTAAGAAAAGAATATTTAACAATCAGTCTGCTAAATCTATTACTAATAAAACTAAAATAAAATTGGTTCAATGGAGGACCCTAAACAGTTTACACTGTGAGAAATATTAGAACAAAGAAGGAGAGGGTTCCAACAACAACAGGTATAAGGATTATTTCAGATTCTTCTCATGTAAAGGGATTGAGTGCTATTCAGAATATGGCAGTTACTAATAATGACAGTGATTGGTCAAGGTCCACAGCTTCAAACAAATGGAGTACTGATATGCTTAATACACTGGTAGGGGAATGTAAGGAAGAGTCATAATTTATTGATTTATTATCTAGGGAGGATGGTGATTTTAGTAATTTACAAAACCACCTGAGATCTAATCATCTTTCCCCTTCTATACTACATGTTGTAAGGAACATTATAGATGGCCATAAGGTATATTGACTCCATTTTTTGAGAATCAGGATAAAAATAGTGACTAGAAAAAATGATTTTGAAGCTTCGCTTAGCTTGGAGTTGAATTACTATGATGACTTTTTACCAACAATAAATAACCCAGAGGATGAGTTAAATTTAAACAGGTTACATACCTTGGATGCATATACAACCCCCCCCAAAGGAGGCATCAATGTACTCCAGCATATAATCCAGGAGGTTGCAAGCCTCACTCCCAAAAGGGACATCGTACTGGTAGGAGACTTTATCCTAAACTGGTTAGAGGGCAATCAGCTATGTTATACTGAGTTTCTTAAACAAGTCAACCTGTCCCAGATAATCCACTCTCTAATGCAACCTAACCCCAAATCCCCAAAGCATGTCCTCCTTGATTGAATTTTAACAAACAGGGAAGACAAGGCGATTGATGCAGGAGTCCTCTCTGTCTCTATAAGTGATCAGAACAGGCTTGTCTCAGAGTACAGCAGCAACAAGAAGCTTGTTGCTGCTGTACTTTGTGCTGAGCCAAGCTTGAAGAGGCCCAAAATGCTGTTGTGGTGGAAGGAAAGATAAATATTGGCACTTGGTTAAGTACCTGCTTTTTGAATAACTCTTATTTAAGTGTGAGGAGTGGTGTAACTGTTCTGCTAGTGTCTGACTTTATGTCACAGAGCACCCGCTACTTTGTTGTGGCTCTTACATTTCCTGTATAAGTGATCACTCACCAGTCTATTGCACCTGGTCCTGCCATAGGAAGCACCACCCATATAAGCTGATTTAATTCAGGAACTCCTCAAGAATTGATGTGGAAGTGCTCGGGTTTGAGTGGCATACACTGGATGGAGTTCTACTTCCTCAAAAATGTAGACACAGCACTAAAGTTCCTCTTAATGGTCCTCTCCTCTATTCAAGATAAACACATTCCTCTTGTCACACGGTGCATCGGGGGGTAGTACTAAATGGATAACCAAGGAGTTAGTGTCTCTTATAAAGCAACAAGATAAAACATGGACCAATTATAAGACCCTGAGGTAGAAAGAAATGGGCAGACTGGATGGGCCTTGCAGTCTTTATCTGCAGTCAACTTCTATGTTTCTATGTGACCTCACCCACTGCACAATGTTGAAATGAATATAGCAGACTGAGGAATACATGTAAGCAGAAAATCAGACTTGTAAAAGCTAACTAATTTAAGGCTCAGCAAGTAAAGAACCTCAATGACTCACGTAGTTTTTGGTCAACTGTGAACACTGTCTTTAACCCGACTGCTGAGAGGAACTGTATTAAACTGAATACAGAAGTGGGTCTTATTATCGACCCTGCATTATTAGGGGATGTACTTAACTCAAAATTTAATAATCTGAAATCTTACCAGGCCCTACTACCCCAAGGCTCTCAAATGCTTCACTCTCAGCATCCTGGAGGTAGGACTAACAACTGTCCACCTTTTTAATTTAGAACTATATGGCCATTTGAAGTTCACCATATGTTGCATGCACTACCTAATTTGAGCAGTGCAGGAAGCAATAATTTCCCCCAAAATTTCTTCAATTAGCAGCCAATGTCTTGGCCAAACCACTATCATACATCATTAGCCTGTCTCTCTCCACAGCCACAGTCCCATCTTTGTGGAAAGAGGCTAGGATAGTCCCTGTTTTCTAATCAAGTGATGCCAACCTGCCTGAGAATTACAGGCTGGTGTCTATCCTATCTCACATGAGTAATGTAACGGAGATGGTGGTATTTAGACAAATATTGGAACATCTTGACAAGAATAATTTTCTTTCAATGGGTCACCACGGCTTCAGAAAAGGGTATAGTATAACCACAGCACTAGCCCTTTTCAGTGATTATGTACTTAGACAAGCTGACTTAGGTTGTTTCACAGGAGCCATATTTGTGGATCTGTCCAAGGTGTTTGGCATGGTGGATCATTCTATACTCTTAAATGAGCTGTCTACATGTGGTTTCTCTTCCATAACTACAAACTGGCAACAAAATTACCTGACAGACAGAACACAAATGGTCCAAATTGGGGAAACGTTATCCAAACCCCTTCAAGTACACACAGAAGTCCTCCAGGTTTCATTATGAGACTGCTGTTCTACTCATTATTCATCAATCCTCTGCTTTTGACACCCACAGTAAGTCACAGAAGCATGCATGTGGATGACTGTATCCTTTTCCATAGAGACAACAATAGCTCAACTCTTTCCCAAGTCCTCAATGTAGATTTTTCTGCTACTGCTCACTGGTTCAAGCAACATAGGCTGAATGTAAATGTGAAAAAGACCAAATTCATGCTACTTGGCTCTATGCATAGACTCTCCCGGGCTAAGTCCAATCACTTACCCACCCTCAACATCTGGTCCCACGATGGTACCACCCTTGAGCAGGTGAATAGCTTTATATACCTTGGGGTGACTTTTGATCCTTCTCTCACCTTCTCTATCTACATTGATCAGGTAATAAAGAACATTAACAAGTGACTGGGTATCTGCTACAGGCTTAAACACCTTTTAACTCCCAAGGAAAGATTAGCAATAAGGAGGGGCACCCTCCTACCCATCCTTGAATACTGCTCCCCCATTATCTCCCTGACCTCACTTGGTTGGTAAAGGTAAAAGAAGGCTAGTGGCCCAGCGCGATTACCTTCCACTCCAAGTGGGCTAAGAAAGTAGAACCTTTCTCTTGCTCTGGAGAAACTTGTCTAATTCCCTTTTGAATGAAAGAAAGTTGCTTTGCTCAACAACCATTCTGTAGAGCCTATTCCAGGTTTTAACTGTCCTAACAGTGAAAAAAAATAGCCCTCTTGCATGTTGAGGCTTTAGGGACAACTAGTTGCATATTATGAGGCCTGAGGGTCAGATCCCTATTTAGGTATTCAAGGTGATTTTGTTTAAGTGATTCTGGGTTATGCAAGATTTTAAAAAGTAATAAGAAGTAACCTCTAGCCCCTCTCTCCTCCAAACTGAACTTGCATATTTTGTCGATCAGAATAACTTACAGTATGTTCCTAAGCCCAGAGATCATTTTGGTGGCCCATCTCTGAGTTCTCTCAACCAATTCTATATCTCTCTGAAGATAGCATTTCCAGATTTGTGAGCAAAAATCCAGGTTGGGAATAATGTAGGATTTAAAAATCAGTAGGATAAAATTTTTTACCACATGACATGAATGATCATTGAACAGAATGTAAAATTTGATTTGTTACTACTGACACATTTGCAGTGATCTATCGAGGATTAGTCATTAATAATTATCCCCAGATCATGTTCCTTGTTAAAAGATTTCAATAAGACATTGCCAAATACATAATTGTAACATGGATTATTTCTCCCAAAATGAAGACTAGAGCATTACTCTGTGTTGAAATTAATTTTATTCCTTATGATTAATTATGTATCAAGTCAAGATCTTTAGACAAGGCATTATATTTATCCCAGGTATCAACCTGACCACCTATTTTAGTATTGTCAGTGAACTTGACAAGTTTATTGGAAACTCTATGATGCATATCAGACATAAAGATATTAAATAGCAAGGGTCACACCACTCCCTACGTTGCTACTGTCAGAAAACAGCACATTAATTTTCACTCTTTGGTGATGTCCTTGTAGCCATGCATTTATCCATTTAACTAAGGATTTTGAAAAACTCATCTTGAGTAATTTTGTTACAAGAAGATTGTGGGAAACAGTATAAAATACCTTTCCTAAATCAAGTAAATTTGCATACACAGGGAGGCCTTCATCTAGGTTGGAGCTAACTATTTCATAAAATGAAATTAAGTTTCTTACAAATGAGTAACCCCTTTTAAAGCCATACTGAGTGATATCATTTAGACTAAGATCCCTTATTTCTTCTTCAATAAGGTCCTTAATAATTATTTTCATGGCTTTACTATGCAGTGAAGTTAAACTGATTGGTCCATAGAGCAGTTAGACCTGTTTCCTTTTTTAAAGATTGGAATCACAATCGTCTCCTTCCACTCCATGGGAACAACACCAGATTTTAATGATTTATCAAAAAGTATTTAAAATGGATGTGCTAGGGAGGAGGCCAGTTGTTTTAAAAACCTGGGGTGAATATTGTCTGGACCCAGAAAAGTGTTTAGTTTTATGTTATTTAATGCAGATGTAACCATTTCAATAGTCATGTCAGGTACCTTAGGATCAGTAAGTTTTATATCAGAATGGGGGTGAAGATATGTAAATGGAAGCAAAGAAATCATTGAGTGTAGTTGCCATTTGGAGATCAGCAGTGATTGTTTCTCCATTAATAAGTATTGGGCCAACGGATTTAGTCACAGTTCTATTTTGTTAATGTATGAATAAAATGCCTTTCTATTACCCAAACTGTTGGCTAACCTAAATTCCAGGTTTTTCTTTTCCTTCTTAATCATAGCTTTAAGTTTCTTTTGCTCAGAATCTTAATCACTTGAACACTGCATTCAACTGTATCTGTGGGTTCATCACACAAGCTTCTTTTGGCACCCATCACTGTAAACTATACCAAACACTAGGATGGCTCCCTCCACAGGCTTATAGGAAACTAATGCTAGGGTCCTTCATCTACAAATAACTCCATGATGGTAGTAAGCCTCCACTAACAGACTTGTTAATCCTTTAACAGAATTCTTAAACCATGAGGTCCTCCTCAAGCAGGCAATTGGAATGTGTCAGGACATCCACTGACATGGGATAAAGAGCCTTCTCTTGGGCAGCACCTAAATTTTGGAATGCCGTTCTAGATGAAATCCAAACTCTAAAATGCCCCTTGACCTTCAAAAAGCACTTAAGAAATACAGGTACACTTATATCATCATGGGCCTGTAATTTCTAGCTTAGGTACTAGTTGATGTATTCCTGATGAATTATCTCACTGTTCAACCATGTACTTTTTGGTGTGTCAAATATTGAATGTACTCTGTGCATCTGTGAGATATTTGTTATTGTACTATCTGTATGATCCTTTCTCCAGGTTCAAATCTATTGTATCAAAGTATCATCAATGCTACTGTAAATGTTTTGCTTTCCTCTGTATTATGATTTTATGAATTGTCTGCATATTATGATGTAACTGTCTGTATGTGCCATCTATATGGCCAGGGTCATGCCTGTAAACATCTCCTGTGATCAGTGTATTTACCAGGTTACCACATACATAAATAAATAAATGAAAAATAAAATAAATAGCCCATGCCTATATTAAGTGAACCTCTCTTTATAGAATTAGTGATCAAGTGTCTGCCGACAATTTAATATTTCAAAAACTTTCAATAATTATGAATAAACTACATGAATTGAGAGAACAGGTTTTCACCATTACAGAAAATTTGACCAAAATAAAAAATGAAAAGGGCAGTCCTGCATATTCATTATTAAAGTTAACAGAAACAGTATCTATTCATGGTTTGGTAAATATGTGCTGCCAGACAAGTTTTGAAATCCTGAAGCCTTCTGTTTCTTCTGTCTCCTTTCCAAAAGATGCATTTGCCCAACAAGAAGAAAAACAAGAAAGAAGAAAAGCTATATTGTTTATGTAATCCCATAAGCCAGTTCAAGAAGTCAGTATGATGGTCTCACACATCAAGCATTCATCTCAGGTCTCATCTACTAATTTATCCAATCCTGAGGCAAATTCTTCCTCTCAAAATATCAATCCTCAAAATATCATAGTGAGTGAAAATTTAGAAGGTGAGACTAAATCTAAATAGAAATGAGACCCACCCAAAGGTACGTCTTTTTTTGTATATAGACATTATTTTTCTCAAAGAATAATGCACACAAAAATTAGAACCAATATAGAATCAATAACACAGAAAAATGCATTACTTCAAAACCAGTAGTTATATGCATAATAACAACTAGTATCACTACTTCAGAAATGGATGATGGAGAGCCAAAAGATTAATGGTAATAATAGATGGTTCTATGTCATAAGTGTGATCACTAAACAGTGATTGCTGTTAGGGTGAGTGTACATCACCGATAGTGTTATGCAAAATTTAGAAATTTCATAACACAAAATATTTTGTGAATTTTGAGCATTTCATGAAATATTTAGTGGGTGCAAAATGAGAAATTTTGCCCCAAAATTGTGAAACATGACCTGAAAATGGCAAAAGTTTGCCACAAAATGTGAAATGTTGAAATTTCTGGGCGATATTTTGCAATTTTCAGGCAAAATTGCACATTTTACACCCTCAAAATGTTTAGTGAAATCTGTTCACTACATGAAATATTTTTCACAGTGAAATTGCCAATTTTGTGGCAATTTCACTGGCAAAATGTTATCTCACAGCATCTCTAATCATAAAATAAAAATGGTGATGTACACTTATGAAGAAAACAATGAGGTAGCACTTACCTCTATGTATGTGGGGGCTGCACCCCCCACACCTTCTAACAAAAGATTCTCAACTCCAGATGGGTGCATGTCATGGGGTATAATATAAACTACCACAACTGCAAAAATTCTCACACCTCCTGAGACCAGAACCCTGCACCCTCCCAACCATAGCCTGCCACAACACCACATGACCAGCTTGTCAGCCTTCCACTACACTGTCTCCCACATACCTTCCCTCCTCTTCTGTCCCCTGCAGTGTGGTTCCAGTCACCCTCATTGGCATCCTGTTCACCCATCACTACTCTTTCAGGGTAGCCCACAACATAGGCACTGAGATTGAGTCACTCATATTTGAGTCACTGAACCTCAGTCACCCTTTTCATGGGATACCATCATAGACTAACTCACATTTAACACACCATCAACCCTGAAAACCTCAACTAGGGTAGGTAACGACTTCCTCCTAAAACACTAAAAAATTAACAACATAAGCTTAAATAAGTAACAAAAATAATACCATCTTACTGTTTGTAGGTATACTCGGAAACACTTACAGTCACCCCTACATAATTCAACCAGGAGCACCAGGCTTTATAAAATTTGGATAAAGCTTTCTTCCTCCAGAAGAAGACATTCTGAAAGGAACTGGCCTTTACTAAGGTCTGTAACCATTAAGAATGTGATAGGACAGTAGTAGCTTGCCAGGAGAAGTGAAGTAATCTCTTGGCTTCCAAAGCAGCAGTATAGAAAAAAACATTATACTGTAGCATTGAACCATCCAAAAAGGAAGGATCTCCTAAAATGCAAAAACAAGGAAAGCCTGGAAATACTGTTGCTAGAATTTGTGTCAAGATTTAAGAATATTTGTCCACCAATCCCTTGCTGGTGGGCAGTCTCACAAAATATGATATAACATACCAGGGACCATACCATACCTCCAACTAATATTTGAGTTGGAGAGGCTCATGTTCATTAATTTAACTGGAGTTCTATACCACCTAGCGAAAATCTTTTATTGAAGCAATTGAGCCTTTGAGTCAGTGGTAGCTCTATGGGCTTCACTCTAACACTGGGCCCACTGATCCATCTCCAATGATACCTGTAAATCTTCATCCCATTTTATTTTATGAGATTCCCATTCCAGAGCATGTGTTTTATGAAGGAATTTATATAAATCACTAATATGACCCATTGAAAAGGCTAACCGAGAACACAGATGTAATGTCAAATCGGTATGTAACACTTGATAACCAAAGGTATATACTGTATATCTTCACAGAGTAATTCATTCAAGGATCCTCAATACCAATCTTTATTTCCTTTCATTAGGAAAGTGTATCTGTGGATTGCTTGCCCTTTTCTAGTAATGTTGAAAAATATGTCTCAAAAGAATTATAATGTATAAATTAGGAGTGAATGTTCCATCTATAGGCATGTTAAAAGTCACCAGAATTAAGGATGACAGAGAAAAGGGAATAACATTGATCAGTATGGATTCCAAACAAATTTTTTTATAAAAAGCAATGAATATAGATAGATGAAATTTACTGAATTTGCTAACAAAACTGTGTTACCACTCCCCAATCAGTATTCTGGTTCTTACTTGTTAAGCAGGCACAGTTTATAATAGACTGTTAAAAATGCTGAGTACTCTGAGGTTGAGAATACCCCAGATCAGGAAAGAGATATGGAGGGGATTAATCACAGACATATCAATGTTTGATCTTCCTAAAACTCCAAGGGAAACTGAGAGATCATTACTAATTAAATTCTGCAATTTCCTTAAAAATAACATGGAGCTACAGTATCCCTTGGTGATAAAAAGGACTATAAGGGTAGTTAGATATGAACAGCATGAATCAGCTGAATCTCAAGTAGATTGTGTGGTCAGAGAGGGAGATCTTCTAGCCTGAATATTGAGGGAAGCAGAGAAGACAGATTATCTTGGGATTCATATTGTCAGTTATTGTCAGTTTGGGCCACATTTATAATAATAGTCACTGTGGGAATAGGAATGTTGGTAGTGCCCAGCTGACTCAACATACTAATCCTAAAGTAGATAACTTCACTTTTAATTGGTTAATAATCCACAACCATGTTGTAATCCACATTGTTGTAACATACTTGCTGTACTGTATTTGTCCTCTTTGTGATGAGGGACCTTTGAAAATGAGCCTCTGGCTCAAAGGTTTGTAAACTGATGTACAAATAAATAAATAAAATAATAGTGGTACATAATAATCTGCTAAGGCAAGCCTAGTTTTCAGTTTTTTCTGCAGCTCAAACAGGGTCAAGCAAGACCCAAGGACTGAGTCATGCAAATTGCTTTGAAGCACTAAAAATATTTAATACAACTGATTCACTGTGATTCCTCAGGTTTTAATTGTAAATACCCAGGGCATTGTTTCTCAAAACATTACAAGTTTGCAGATTCTTAGCAGGAATATGACAAGTCTCAAAGATGTCAGTAGATAAGAAATTTGTTGAATTTATAAAAACAAACAAACTACAGTATGATATGATATGTTTCCAAGAAATGTGGTTGGATAAAAATTCTAGCATGCCATTCAATGGGTATGACACTTTTAAGGCACATGCAATGGATTAAAAAAAACTTGAAGATGCCCTACAGGGGGCATGCCTCAGACAGCTAGAGTTGGAACCCACTTGAGAGGGAGCAATCTTAGACCTGGTATTCTCAAATGGGGAAGAGAAAGGATCTCAGATTTAGAAGTGGGTAGCCATTTGGGAACAAGTGACCACCAAACAGTGTGGTTCAAAATAAACACAGCCATAGAGTCAGGCCATACAAAAACAAGAGTATTGGACTTTAGGAAGGCTAACTTTGGGAAAATCAGAGAGTGCCTCAAAAAAACACTAGCATATGGGCAAGAAGGAGGGGTGGAAGAACAATGGGGAATAATCAAACAGCCATCACAGAGGCAACAAGCCTTTGTGTGAAGCAAATCAACAAAACAAAATGAAGGAAAAAAACACTATGGTTCTCAAAAGAGGTGGCAGGGATGGTTAAGGAGAAAAGGATAGCATTCAGGAAATATAAGGAAACACAAAAGGAGCAGGACAGAGAACTATATCAGTTAAAGCAGAAGGAGGCAGGGAAGGCAGTCAGAATAGTAAAGGCACAAACTGAGGAAAAGATAGCCAAATCTGTTAAGAAGGGTGATAAAATCTTTTATAGGTACATTAGGGAGCGAAAAAAACCAAGACAGGGATACAGAGACTTAATAAAGGGGAGGGAATGTGGGCAGAGGGTGACAGTGAAAAAGCAGGTATACTGAACGAATATTTCTGCTTAGTATTCACAATGGAAGAGGAGGAGGAGGTACCTAAACCAAACAAGGGAGAAACACTGAATAGGGGGGTCGATACCAGTCCATTCACAGAAGAAAGAGTTTTGAAAGAACTCTTGAAACTGAGGGTGGACAAAGCAATGGGGCCTGATGGGATTCACCCAAGAATTCTAAAAGAACTAAGGGTAGAACTAGTAACACCACTGACTACTCTCTTTAACAAATCATGGGAGGATGGGGTGGTACCTGAGGACTGGAGGAGGGTAAATGTGATTCCACTTCACAAAAGTGGGAGCAGGGCAGAGGCAGAATACTACAGACTGGTTAGTTTGACTTCAGTGGTAGGGAAAATGATGGAATAACTTCTGAAGGAAAGAACTGTTGAGCACCTAGAGGGCAGTAGGGCACAGGACACAAGGAAGCATGGATTCACAGCAGGAAGGTCATGTCAGATAAACCTAATGGATTTCTTTGACTGGGTGACCAAAGTAGTAGACCAGGGAGGGGCTGTGGATATGGCCTACCTAGATTTTAGCGAGGCATTTGACACAATCTCACACAAAAGATTAATATACAAGTTAGCTAGCCTGGGAGTGGGTCCCAAGGTGGTAGCCAGGATAAAAAACTGGCTGGACAACAAGATGCAGAGGGTAATAGTAAACAGAGAACAAAATGAAGAAAGGAAGATAACTAGCAGAGTATGCAGGGTTCGGTACTGGGACCGGTCCTCTTTAATGTCTTTATAATTGACATTGGAGAGCACCTGGAAGGAAAGGTATGTCTTTTTGCAGATGTCACAAAGATCTGCATCAGGGTTGATACACAAGGTGGAGTGGAAAGAATGAAAAGGGACTTGGCAAGGTTGGAAGAATGGTCGAATATGTGGCAGCTCAGATTCAATGCAAAGAAGTGCAAGGTAATGCATCTGGGAAACAAAATCCCAGGGGAAGAGTACACAATGGGTGGTCAGTTAATAACAACAAAAATCAAAAGAGATCTAGGAGTAGTTATATCAGATGACCTAAAGGTGGGCAAGCAATGTGAGAGGGCAGTAATGAGGGCTGGGGGATACTGGGATGCATAAGGAGAGGCATCAATAATAGAAAACAGGAAGTTGTTATCCCTCTGTACAGACAGTTAGTGAGACCCCATCTGGAGTACTCCATGCAATTCTGGAGACCCCATCTCTGCAAAGATAAAGACAGAGTGGAGGCTGTTCAGAGGAGGACAACCAACATGGTACAGAGTCTGCACCAGAAGACATACAAAGAGAGACTAAAGCAGCTTAATATGTTTATCCTTGATGAAAGGGGGGGGGACATGATAGAAATTTTCAAGTATCTCAAGGGAATTAACAAAGTCCAAGAGGGTAGTATCTTTCAGAAGAAGAGATGTGCAAGAACAAGGGGGCACAATTTGAAGATAGAGGGGGATGGCTCAGAGGTAATGTTAGAAAGTATTTTTTTCAAAGAGAGGGTTGTGGATGCATGGAACAGCCTTCCTGAGGAGGTTGTGGAGTTAGGAGCAGTGGGAGAATTCATAAATGTATGGGACAGGCATAAGGCAATTCTAAAAGGGGTTAGAGGAAGTAAGCTGTTGATTAACTAGAATCTTAGGCTTATCCATCAGGTAGAGAAATGGGCAGACTAGGTGGGCCAAGAGGTCCTTATCTGCCATCAAATTCAATGTTTCTATGTTTCTTTGAAGACCATTGGGTGGACTCATATCATTACTCAAAATGTCTCAATCATTTTCTGCTGAATTAATATATGATTTGTGTAATATCATTATGGTACATTTCATTTATTTATTTGGTTTTTGTTTACTGGGTAGGTACACTAGACAAGAGTATTGCCTATAGTCAGGCTTTTAACATTTTATATAAAGATGTTTTGCTTGCAAACAGCTATTTTCATCCTCTTAACTCACCATTATATAACTCTGGCATATGGGAAGTCAAACTGAAACTTTTTCTTAGGCTACCTAAATTAAGAAATATTATTAGTATGAGACTTCAGTTCCAGTATTGGGCAGATTAGTAAATTGGAAGTAACAGATCTGGCCCTATCTGGCATAAACCAAAGGGCAGCCTGTAGATAGTCAACAGATGAAAAGATTAGTACTCATGGTGAAAACTAACAGAGCTCATGGGAAAATTAAACTTTATAGTCCTAAATGGTAGGTTTGAAGGAGGTGATATACATAGGTGCAACATTTTTTGTCTCATCAAGCTGCTCATGTAAGTGAGTTCACTTTAACCAGTATGTATAATATTCAGAGTTATTTACATTTTACGGTCATACCACAAGCTAACAGTGACCATTTACCCTTTGTGATAAAGTAATATTATACTATGAGAAGCAGGGAAGGGATGAATAGTACTTTTTAGTATTCAGCTGAATACCAAATAGTTGATGACAGTATTTGCTGAATAATGAATGTGAATAGTGAATGAAGACACAAAGCTTGTAGTCTTTATCATTATCATTCTTATTTCATTTTCATCTATTTCTTTATTTATTCAAGTCATGTAAAGTCATAATTTAAAATTAAAGTCTGGTAGTGACAGTCACTGTGTAAAACTGCATTTAATATTTCATAGCTTTAACTTGTGCAAAACTAGAAATTACCAGCTTTTTGACAATGAGGGCATAATACAGTTTGTACCAAATAGAGGTGGTGGTGGGAAGCTTTCTCCAAATCCAAAAATGACTATTCAGTATTTGGACTGGTTTCAGCTAGGCATTCAAACAAATACAAACAATTGGGGTAGGCCACTATTTGGGTATGAAGAGAATATTTATCCCAATCCTAATGGGTGGTTTCCTGATGACATTATTATTCATCTTGAAAATAACAACAGATATGCTATTAATCAAAATGAATTGGATATAATTTAGCATTGGATTGTCTTTGTCTGGAGCATTTCTCTCAAACAATTTATTGATTATTAGAAACAGTGTATTTTCTTCCTTAGATTTACAAATTAACTTCATGGGATTAGCATACATGAACCATTATTATTTTTGAGCATTGAAAAGACATCTAAAGCATTGCTTCTTCCATTCCTCTAGAACTGAGAAAAAAGAAAGGACCAGAAATAGAAAAAGGTACAAAAAAACTAAAAATGCTACAGAAGCACAACAAACTGAGAAAACTAGTGATGCTAATAAAAGAAATAATCAACCTACTGATATTGGGCAAGTAAATGTGCTAGAAGCTTCTGGAAAAGAAAACTTTAAGGAACCTGAAGAAAATCAGTGTTGAGGAATCATATAAAAGCTCAGATGCAATAGAAGTTAAAGCAGAATGAGTGAAAAGAAGAATACAAGACATAAAACTAATGGTAATATGTAAAGAGTACAAGTATGTCCTTACTGTACAGTACATGGAGATGCTGCAGACAATAGAACTCTCAGACTCTCATCTGATAAGCACTTACAGTATGCATTTAGCAATCATCTTGTGGATATTGGGAGAGAAGAAAAGAAGAGGGTGGGGGATATTTGATGGAGGGTTGGTTTAAATCTTAGTGACTACAGATATTTGGGATTTTTTTGTTTTTGTTATCATGCTGTATTTTCAAGGACTCTGATATGAAATTGGAGGAAGAGTGGAGAAAAAAGTTTCCAAAATAGAAGCTCCTAGCCAAGGATAGAATGGGAGGGGGAGACTGGGAAAATATTTGTTCTGCCATCTTTATTCCAGTCATCGAAAATCTCCACACAATTGGATTAGAAAATTAGAAAGAGGATGATTAGGGAATATTAGGATGTGGTTTGTAGGTAAGAGATATAAGAAGGCAGAATTTTAGAAAAGACATTATAATATAAATGAAGTGAAAAAATATGAGGAAGAAAGTAAAATTATGAACAGTTCCCAATAGAACTTAATTTATCATCCATGCAGTTCATTAATAAAGAAGGGGTGCATGAATGAAAAACAAAGACATTTTCTTCATTAAAGGTGCATGGGATCAAATAAAAATACAACATATTCTAAACTTTTGTAACATTAATGGTACAGAGAGCTTTATTTTAGAGGAAAATCCCTTTTTAATTCATGATGGAAGGTACTGTTCACATGTATTTAACGTTAATGGATACAATACAGTAAATGACACACTCAACAGGAGCTGCAATACTATTAAAAAAAGATCATCACTTTGTGCCAATAACACCATAACTGACACAGAAGGCAGGTATATAATTGGTAAAGTACGATATAAAAATTGAATATTTACATTTGCAGTATTATATGCACCTAATGAAGACTCTGTCATTTTTCTGAAAATGTTTTGAGATCTACCACAGAGCCCATCTCCATTCTTGATAGCAGGAGATTACAATTTGACTCATGATGTTTTAGATTCATCAGTAGGAAGTGTGGATATCAAAAGAAAGTCAATTCAAGTAATAAAACATTTTATGAAACATTAGAGACTATTACACCCTTTCAGATTCAATTTCCCAAACAGAGAAACATGCATTTTACTCTCAACCACACAAAGTGAATTCCAGAATTCAGCTTGTGTTGACATCTCTAACCTGGATTGATAAAGTTCAGAAGATTAATTAATGCCCAACAGTCATTTTGTACCATGATTAACTATTTTGGTATTTATTATTAGAGGGATATTTAGAAAAGGACAAATATGGGGACTTGACCAATTATTAAATTATCCATGTTTTGAACATGTTTTGAGAGCAGAATTGGAAAACTGTTTTAAAGAGAACTGCACATATCATGTTTTACTGTTCACTGCATACTAGGCCTTAAAGCGTACCCTACATGCTCATGCTCATGCTGTCTCATACAAAGCTTGCAAACATAAGAAATACAGTGAACAATGTAAAAAACTGGAATTAAAATTAAACCACAAAGTCGATCTGCTCCATCCACTTGGGTTTAATCTTTAGCCAGAAGTATTAATCATCTCATAATCCTGGCTGTCCGAGAAGATCTCAGATACTGCAATCTCCATCTCTGGCCACTCCCTCACCTGGCAGTATTGTACAAGCAGGAGAAATGGGGTGGCCATATACATATCCTCATCCATCCAGTACACTTCCATTTTTCCCATTTCCTCCCCTTCTGCCTGTTAACCATTGCTTTCAAAACTCTCCCTCCCTTTCTCCCTCTCTATCTTTGTGGGCGGAGTCTACTGCTACCAAGGCCTCCCCACCTCTTCATTCACTGACCTCATTTCAACTGTCACTACCCACGCCACATCTGGTGAACTAATCATCCTTGGGAACTTTAACTTTAAATTGACTTTCCAGTACTCAAACCAAATTCTGCAGTAGCATCTCATCTCTTAACCTTACACAAAAGATCACTGAGTCAACCCACCTAAACCACAAATCACTCAAGCATACTCTTCCGGACTGGGTTCTTCCCTCATACCTAGGGATGTAAGTTCGTCATGGCAGTCATACACATCATTGATTCCATGATGTTTGATCTTTATTCAGGACTTCCATGACTTTTACTAGTGTCATCAGAATGTAGCAATGATTACAGTGCCACGACATTTACTACTGTTTACTAATGATTTCATGAACAAACAATGAGTCATTAAAACCTCATCCATGACAAATGTACATCCCTACTCATACCCACCACTGAATAATTGCTGTGGGAGTCCTTCTGGATGCTCTCAGTGACCGCCACATGGTTTACTGTTGGAGTAAAATTCACTGCCTCAAATCCCCTCCAAATGTCCTCCTGATCCATTCCTTCAGGTCCTTGGGCTTATCCGCCCTCCACCAGGACTTAATAACATCTGATTGGTCTCCCATGTCAAATGTCTCCTCAGTTGATTCTGCCTCAGTTCTTAAAAACCTAGGATCAGCATGGTCTTATCAGGAAAACCAGGCTCAGAGGCTCCCACCTCCCCTGGATGTCAGATGAACTACTGGCCTGTCAGCAAACACATGACCTAGCTTGGAATGAGTATAAAGCCTCAGGCTCCTACATGGACTTTCTCAGGTACTGCACCCACTGAAACACCTACACCAGAGCCAACAGACTTGCCAAGGTTGAGTGTTTCTCATCCACCTTCAGTGATAACATTAACCATACCTCCAAGTTTTGGAAGGTCGTCCATGCCCTATTCACTACTCTCCTGCCCAATCCCCAGTCCCATTCCTTAATGTGAAGGACACCACTATTTCTGTTCCCCCAGTGGCTTCCAAGTTCAACATTTGTTTCATCACCTGTGCTTCCTTCCTTCCCTCAACCCACTCCCTCTCTGTCAGGCCTCTGCTCATTTCCTGTACCCTCCTCTTTTTCCTTCTCTCCTATCTCACTGGCAAAAGCCCTGAAGGCTCTCCTAGCCCTTAACAATCACAAGGGTAAGAGCCCAGATGGGCTTGACCCCCAAGCTCCTCCATCTCTCTGACCCTGCCATTGCCTTCCCACTCACCTCCTTACTAAACCTCTTTTTCTCCCTTGCATCTGTATCTGATGCCAGGAAGCTTGTTGCCATCATACCCCTCCCCACTGGTGACAACTCCTCCACTTCAGGCAACTACTGCCCTATCTCCCTGCTGTCTATTATGGCCAGCTTTCACCCTTCCTTGACTCCTCCTCCTTTTTCACCTCTTTCCTGTCTGGTTTCTGTCCCACTCCACCTCAACCACCTTCTCTCTGGCATGGATAAGGACAACATCACCTCTGGCATTTTTGATGACTTGGTTAAAGCCTTCAACACTGTAGCCCACACCCTGCTCCTCGAGAAGCTTGCATCAGCAGTGTTTTCCATCAATGCCACTAACTGGTTCCATTCCTATCTCATGGGTAGGATTCAGTCAGTCAGAATAGTCAACTCCATGTGCCCCCTTTCCCCATCAACACCAGAGTCCTTCAAGGGTCAGTCCTTGGCCTGTTACTCTTCTCAGTTCAATTATGTCTGTTCTTTTATTTGAAAAAAAGTTATAACATCACAAACAATTTGTTACATTCCTTATATAACACATACAGTATAAAATTCATTGCTCCAGAATCCTATAAACAAACAATAAATTAAATTCCCATATTAATAAATACTTCAAAAGATACATTAAGGAGAATCATCTAGCTTTAAGGACATTAAAAATTCTGCCATCCCATACATTATTTTGATTTTATCTAACTTTAAAAAATAAGTTTTAATGTCTATAGCCTTATTTGCATAATGCATTGGTAATACAGGGATAAGCCATCTTTTCCTTTTCATCTCCCACAGATCATATTCAAATATAATATGAAAAATATTGATTTACATTTTATTACTACAATTGCACTTTCCCTTAAACCTTTTGCCAAAATATACATTTAGGTTATAATATGGATTGCCTAAACTGGCTAATCTCAATGTGCATAAAATATCTCTGTGCCACCCATTCTCAAAGTTTGCAAAATACTTTTCCAGACGTCAGTAATCTTTTACACTGGAATATAAACCACATGCGTCTATATTATGGATTTTCCCCCATTTCAATTTGCACAGCATTGTCTTGTAATCTTATTATTGCTTCATCTGCAAAGGCATCAATATTATTCAATGCCTTCCCAGACCAAAGGTCCTCATAGCCAATGTTTTTAAGTATGTCATTCAATTTGTTAAACCAATTTCCTTTTTTCTTGGTAGTTGGTAATATAATCAAAAACACTTGCCAACACATTTTCGGCAGTCTTTCATCATCCAGTTTTATAATTCTGCTCCATAGATTGACTGCTCTTATACTTATTCGAGTCCTGATTGGAAGCATTCCAGTCTCAAGTCTTAAGAAACTTGTAGGGCAATCTCTAGGAATATTTAATGTATTAACGCTGCTTGGGGATGCCCAAGGGGTCGGGCTTTGGAAAATTTTATGAAATGTTTAAATCTGGTGCAGATAATTGATGTTTCTACAAGAAAAGGGAAACTAACAAGTAAAGGTAGTATATTGGACTTGTGTTTTGTATCCCCTGAAATGACTGTAGTAGATAAGGGAGTCGGGGAACCAAATTTGGGGGACCATAATGTAATTAGATGTGTTATAAACTTGGGATTTAAAAAAGTTCCAAAAATGAAGACATCGATTGAATATAAAAGAAGTTATGCAAAGTTCAACAACAACTTATTTCGAAAGCATCTGCAGGGATTACCATGGCATAGAATTTTCATAATATCTGACCTAAATTTAGCAGTACAGGAGTTTACACATATGTTTATTGCTGCATGTGATCAATTTGCACCTTGGAGGAAAGTTAAACAGAAGCAGAATCATCTGCCCTGGGTGACCATAAAGAAGTTAATTAGGGTAAAAAAATCAAGTTTGGAAAAAAGCTAATAGGACCTTGAAATTGAAGTATGGGATAGTTTTAAAAAAGTAAGAAATATGGTGATCCACAAAATTAGGAAATCAAAAGCTAAATATTATAAACTAAGGATAAATGAAACAACTGAACCCAAAAAATACAGGTCTTTGATAAAGAGTCTTATAAATCCTGTAAAAATCAAAAAGAAATAAAACTGAGACAAAATGGGTCTATCTTTGAAGCTGAAAGAGTGGTGGAAATGTTAAATCAATACTTTATTGAACTTCCAGACTTGGATACTGAACTTGAACCTAAAAAGAATAATGCGAAATATACTGACTCAAATATAAAATCTGATAACAACAAAGAAAATCTAATTCCAATGTTTAGGTTTAAAGTAGTGACTATTTCTGAAGTACATAAAATAATAAGTAACTTAAAGATCAATAAGGCTTGTGGTCCTGATGAGACAGAAAATAAATTTTTAAAGGAAGTTGTACAAGAAATAGCACCCATTTTGACTGGTATTTTCAATTGGAGTTTAAGGGAGGCATTTTTTCCCTCAACATGGAAGCAAGCAAAAATAATTCCTATAGATAAAGGGGGTGACTCTATGGCTATATCTAATTATCATCCTATAGCACCATTGTCAACTGTCTCAAAAATCTTGGAAAAATTGTTCATGGACAACTAATGCAGTATTTGGAGAAATATCAGAAAATAACCCCATTTCAGTCGGGTTTTAGACAGGGTAGGTCCACTGATACCACACTCATGGACTTCCTAGATTTAGTTGCTACTCCCTTAGGGAAGGGGAGGTCAGTGGGTGCAGTATACGTGGACCTATCAAAGGCTTTTGATTTGGTGAATCATTGTACCTTGATCAAAAAATTGAAGAGCATGGGAATAGAGGAAGACACTTGTGGATGGTTTACATCATACTTAGATAAGAGGACTCAATTTACTATAGCAAATGGTTATAAGTCTGGTTTGGATTATGTGACCAGGGGGGTACCCCAGGGTTCAATCCTGGGGTCCCTCTTATTCTTGGTTTATTTGGATGACTTACCAAGATTGATAAAAAATTCACAAGTTAGACTTTACGCAGACGACACAGTTTTGATTGCATCAGGTAAAAATGTTGAAGAAATTGTACAAAAATTACAAAGTGATTTCTTAACAATGCAATATTGTTTTTCTTCACTTGGACTCTTGATAAAAAGTAAAAAAAACACAAACTAGGCTTTTTGGTAGTGAGAAGAAAAATCAAGTGTCCTCAAAATCAATATTTAAGACTCTGGAAGGAAATATTCTAGAACAAACACAAGTTTATAAATATTTGGGTATATAGATTGATCAAGGTTTAAATTTTGAACAAAATATAACAGAATTAATAAAAAAAACAAATTCAAAACTAGGGGGTATGAGAAGGATTTCAAATTGTCTATCAAAAGAAATGCGATTAAATATAGCAAATCAACTTATATTACCAATGATAGATTATGGAGCCATATTTATAGACATACTTCCAAAAAACAGTTACATCATCTGGATGTTCTTTACAATAAAATAGCAAGATTTGTATTGAAATGTGACATTGGCACCCACCATTGTGATATGTATACAGAACTAGGTTGGAATTCATTACATCAGAAAACTGAGAGAAATTGGTTGAACCAGATAAAAGGATTAATTAAAAATTCATCACAGTAGTACTTGACTAAATCATTAATAAAACCTGATCATGGATTAAATCTGCGGAAACAAGGTGCTAGAGATTTTCTGGTCCCGAAAATAAAAAATGGTTTTAGTAATATGACCTTCCAATATAAAGTTTCTACAAGTTGGAACAGACTTACCTTACCCTTACCTTAGAGACCCAGAGTTGTCTTTTACAGAATATAAAACTGCAATAAAACACATATTATGTTTTATATGTTTGTGTAATAGGTAGTTATATGTTTAAGAGGTTTGACTTATGCCTTGTATCCTTTGATGTAATGTGCATTGAGTGTTCTGTATATTCTGAATGATATGTTTTTGTACATTTTGTGATTATTTAAAAAATTTTACGACACAGGATTGCCTTGTAAATAGGGACTTTTTGAACCCTAATGGCAAATTTCTCTGTATAAATACAATTTTACTACTACTACTACTATTCCTAATGAATGCATTTTGTATAGTTTCTATATTAGGTTTTTCTAGACATATCCCCCAAATTTCACTCCCATATAAAGATGGGCTCATTGTTTTTGCTTCAAATGCATTTTTCATAGCCACAAAGCAGTTGCTTGTGAATTTGTGAGTAAATAATCTTATTGCCCCAACTAATTTATAAGAATTGTTATTTATTTCAGACAAATGTTGCTGTCAGGTGGCCGTTGTATTGATGGTAATATCTGCTGTAAGTATTTATAATCTGTAACCACCTCAAATTTTTTCACGTTAATAGTCCATAATTTATCAGTCTTATTTTTGTTTCCCAGTACCATTATTTTAGATTTATCTATGTTTAGATCAAGGGCCAGGGTTTTTAATGAATTTGTTATACTAAGCATACCCCTTTTTAAACTAAGTGGAGTCTGTGAGATTACAATGGCGTCATCCACATATAACAATAACTGCATTTTTTCATTGTTTATTGAAAGTGTAAAAGTATCAATATTGTTAATATCTCTCACTAGGGTCTCAATAGACAAACTGAATAAAAGTGGGGTCAATAAACATCCTTGTTTTACACCCTGATTCACAATGAGTTCTTTTGTCAGGGCACCATCTCTCATATATCTAATCTTAGAAGTTGTATTAGAGTGTACCATTTTTAGAATAGCTAATAAATGAGTATCTATTTTCAAATCTTCCAGAATATCCCACAGTTTTCTTCTGTTTACTGAGTTGAATGCTGCTCTAATATCTATGAAGCAGACATATAATATCCTATGTCTCCTGTGAACATACTTATCTATCAAAATATTTAAAATAATCATATCTAAAGTGTTATGCTGTTTTTTTAAAACCACACTGAAACTTAGAAACTAGGTTATTCTCTTCTACCCATACAAGTAATATATCTAAAAATAGCCTTGTTTAAATGTTCTGGACCACTGGGAGCAGAGTTATAGGCCTTCACACCTAGGATCTTGTTTGTTCCATTTTTTAAATAATGGAGCAATGGCACCTTTATTCCAATCTTGAGGTAATATTAAATGATGACTTATTATTGAAAATATAGTGGCAAGCAAGTTTGCCCAAAAATCTGGATTATGTAGGAATAACACTGCAGGTAAGCCATCAGTGCCAGCTGCCTTGTTTCTTTTTTGTGCCTGAATTGCTAGTCTAACCTCATTAACAGAAAATGAGACAAAATGTTAATTTAAACAGTCTATTGAAAGAAGGTCATCTGACTTTATGCCCTTATTTATTTTATTTATATTATATATTCTACTAAAATTATCTATCCACATCTCTTCAGTAATCAACCCTATCAAATTATACTGTATGTTAGTTTCAACACATCCATAAACAACAAGAGACCAAAAAGTCTTTGTATCTCTTTCTGAATGCATTCTTGAAGACTTTCCCATACTTTACATTTATATACCTTTTTTAAGTTGATTGCGCACAGCTCAAGAAACATTGGCACAGCTTGCTGAGAAGCAGGCTGTGAAGGCACGGCACTGTTGTGGCCAATGCTCCCACAGCCTGCAAAGGCTTGTCCTGCTTCCCCCAATGCCATTGCAGGCTGCTGGTGACACAAGTTACGAACTTTTGCACCAACTTGTGACAAATCAGCTGCTGCAATCAGGTGCCACCTCGTCATTGCAGTGTAAGACATCCACTGCAATGAGGGAGTGACCTGTCATTGCAGGCAGATCTAGCAAACCTGATATTGTTTGTGAACATGGTGGTGGGTTGCGGCCCGGTTCACAAAAGCATAACCCTTCAATGTTTATCTGCCGACAGAAGCCCACCCATTGGCATAACGTGACCCCCCCATTTCATTGTCTGCTGACTGGGTTCCCAATCCTCATCGGCAAAAAGGAATCCCCCCTTTGTTGTTTGCCAGTAGGGTGCTCAATTTCCATTGGCAGAAAGGATTCCCCATCTTTGTTATTTGCCGACAGGGTGTCCAATCCCCGTTGGCAGAAAGGAATCCCCCCCTTTTGTTTGCTGACAGGGGTACCCAGTCCCCCGTTGACTACAGCGCCCCCCCAAAGCAAGACTCTGGTGGCATGCTGGGAGCTCACCCCAGCATGCCAAATGCCCAAGTGAAGTGCAAAACCGTCCAGCTTTGTCTTTTTTTTTACCTGGAAAGGAAAAAATGGTCCTTCCCGGTCTCCCAGACCTCCCTCCCACAACCCGCACCCACCCACTCCACACCCTGCCTCCCCCCCACCCCATACTTACCTCTGGAGTCCAGCAGGATGATCTTCGGTGGACTGGAACACGTCTGAACTCTTCAAAGTCGACTGCGAACTGAGGAAATGCCGGTAAACTGTATAATGGAGTAAATAGGGTTTTTTTTTAACTAAGCTGCATATCGCAGGCATTTTTGGGAATTTTTTCTGCAAATTTTCAACATGGGGTTTTTCAGACTCCTCCTCATGAATGCTTCAACTGTCATGACATTACTCGGCCCTGAAATGTGATTTTGTGGTTACTGCATGGAATCACCTTTGGGGGCCAAGTAACAAAATGACAGTGCCAGTGTTCATGAGGTGGGCTCTCAAAAAGCCTGTGTTGCAAATTTGGTGGAAAATATCCCAAGAATGACTGTTTTACTAGCATGCACTGCACAGTTTCTACACATGCTCATAACTTTGTGAATTTGCAGTATTTTGATGCCAGATTTTCAACATTGGCATTTTGTCACACCTTCTTGTGAACAGTATAGCTGTCATTGTTCACATCCTGGTGGAAATGTGTTTTCACACTTCCGGCACAGAATAGCCCGGTCACTGTCAGAAATCGGTGTTCAGGACAGATTAAGAAAATGACAGTGACACTGTTTATGAGTAGAGGCCCTGAAATGGCTATGTTGAAAATTTGGCATTAATATTCCATAAAATGACTGTGTTACTAGCGTGCATTGCTCAGTTTGCATGCACGCTCATAACTTCGCGAATGTATAATATTTTCACTCCAGATTTTCAACATTGCCATTTTCTCACACCTACTTATGAACAGTACAGCTGTCATTTTTCCCATCCTGACTGAAATATGTTTTCGCAGTTCCAGCACAAAATAGAGCGTTCGCTGTGGGAAATCACTGTCTGGGACAGAGTAATAAAATGACAGTAATACTGTTCTTAAGCAGAGGTCCTAAAATGCCTATGTTGAAAATCTGGTGATGATAGCAAATCAAATGATTGTGTTACAAGGGTGCATTGCACACTTTACACACACCCTTGTAACTTTGCAGATTTGTAATATTGCAATGCCACATTTTCAACAATGGCAATTTTTCACACCTCCTTATGAGCAGTACAGCTGTCATTTTTTCACATCCTGAGTGAAATATGGTTTCACAGTTGCTGCACCAAATAACGCGGTCACTGTGGGAAATCAGTGTTCAGGACAGATTAAGAAAATGACAGTGGCACTGTTCATGAGCAGAGGTCCTAAAATCCCTATGTTGGAAATTTGTCAAAACTCCATAACATGACTGTGTTACAAGCGTGCCTTCAACTGTTTCCATGCACCCTTGTAACCTCGCAAATTTGTCATATTTTCATGCCACATTTTCAACAGTGACATTCTTTCACACCTCCTTATGAACAGTACTGCTGTCATTTTTCACATCCTGGCTAAAATATGTTTTTGCACTCCTGACGGAGAATAGCACAGTTACTGTGGGACATCAGTGTTTGGGATAGATTAAGATGAAACAAGTGAGAGGGGGGAGTGACTGAGCTCAACTGAGCTCTGTTGGGACTGCTCCAGATTTGTTTGAGGGCAGAAAAAGGCCCCAACACAAAAGACCAGTACAAAAAGGCAGCCTGCAGCACTGGAAGAAACAGAATGAGAGAGTGAGTGAGGGAGGGGGAGTGAGCGAACTTCCTGGAGCACTGTCAGGACTGCTGAGGATTTCTTTGCGGGCAGAAAAAGGCATCAATGCAGGCAGGGGCCCAGTAGAAAAGGCCAGCTTGCAGTGGTGGGAGAAACAGTATGAGTGAGTGAGACATGGGGACTGAGTGAGCTCAACGGAGCTCTATCAGGACTGCTGCGGATTTCTTTGTTGGCAGAAAAAGGCACCAATGCAGGCAGGAGTCCTATACAAAAGGGACGCTTGCAGCACCAGGACAAACAGAAAGAGCGTGTGACAGAGGGAGACTGAGCGACATCAATGGAGCTTTGTCGGTACAGCTGCAGATTTATTTGTGGACAGACAAAGGTGCCAATGGAGCCATCAGCCCCGTACACAAGTGCAGCCTGCAGCGCCAAGAGAAACAGAATGAGTGAGTGACAGAGCGGTAGTAAGCAAGCTCAGTGGAGATCTATTGTGATTGCTGTGTATTTCTTTGTGGGCAGAAAATGTGGCAACACAGGTAGGAGCCCAGTACAAAAGATCAGCTTGCAGCATGGGCAGAAATGGAATGAGTGAGTGAGACGGGGGAGTGAGTGAGCTCAATGGAGCTGTGTCGGGACTGCTTCAGATTTCTTTCCAGCCAGAACAAGCCACCAATGCAGACAGGAGCCCAGTACAAAATTGCAGCCTGCAGTGGCAGGAAAACCAGAATGAGCAAGTGAGAGAAGGGGAGAGAGCGAGCTCAACGGAGCTGTATTGTAACTGCTGCAAATGGCGGCAATGCAGGCAGGAGCCCAATAGAAAAGGGCAGCCTACAACGCCACCAGAAACGAAATGAGTGAGTGAGGGAAGAGGACTGAGTGAGCTCAACGGAGCATTGTTGGGACTGCTGCAGATTTCTTTGTGGGCAGAAAAAGGTGCCAACAGAGCCAGGAGCCCAGTTCAAAAAGACAGGCTACAGCGCCAGGAGAAACAGAATGAGTGAGTGACACGGGGGGAGTGAGCACCCTCAATGGAGCTCTGTCAGGACAGCTGTGGATTTCTTTGTGGGTGGAAAGAGGTGCCAACACAGGTAGGAGCCCAGTACAACAGGGCAGCCTGCAGCGGTGGCAGAAACAGAATGAGTGTGTGAGAGAGGGATACTCAGCAGGCTCAATAGACCTATATTGGGACTGCTGCAGATTTCTTTGTGGGCAGAAAAAGCCACCAACAGAGACAGGAGCCCAGTACAAAAGGGCAGCCTGCAGTGCCAGGAGAAACAGAATGAGTGAGTGAGAGAGGGGGAATGAGCCACCTCAATGCAGCTGTGTCGGGACAGTTGCGGATTTCTTAGTGGGCAGAAAAAAGGTGCCAATGCAGGCAGGAGCCCAGTACAAACCAGCAGCCTGCAGCACCGGGAGAAACAGACTGAGCGAGTGACAGAGGGGCAGTCAGCGAGCTCAACACACCAACGCAATCAACATGCGGCATTGACAAATGCTTGTTTATAGTGTAATAACTTTCTATATTTTTTCTTAAGTTTTTTAGTACACCTAGAGTTGGGCAGGAAGGTCTCTAAGTTTCCCAATTTTTTTTGATCTCATTCCTTAAATTATGACATTCTATGTCAAACCAAGGGTTGTCTGTACCAGTATCCCCATTTTTTTAAATTCTTTTTGTACATAATTGTGACTCAAATTTTCTCATAAACTTACGAAATTCATGCATTACGTTATCCACCTCACTGAAATCAGTTATTTATTATAGAGACTGCCACTCTTGTTTCCTCGTTATTAATTATATTATCAACAGCTTTTTTGGTGTCCTGATTTCAGTATATTTTTCCCATACTTAGTGCACATTTGCTGATAAACTTCTTTTTCTGCAGTACTGTTTTTATTTATTTTATTAAAATTGGCTTCAATAACACATTCAGTAGGGTAGTGACCACTGTCCAAAACATTATGTATCTTAAACTGTTTAACCACAGGGTATTTGGTAGCATTAACAACAGAAAGATTGAAGACCCCCGTTGCTGTTGGAAATGTGCTATATTCCCTCTCCCAATCTCCCTTAGTGCATCCATTTAACAACATTAGGCCACATTTTTCAAAATGAAAGTAGCATTATCCTACCTTTCTGCATTACAGTTTTATCTTTGGACTGCCCTCTCGGGATATTCATGGTGTCAAGACAACAATCCGGGGTTGGGTCCTCAATCTTGTTTCCTACATGCGCATTAAAATCACAGGCCATAATAAATATTGCTCCTGGGAATCTAGATTTAATTGAGTCATAAGCATCACCAATTGCCTTAGTAATATTTTGACATTCACTTTGTTTTAACCCTGGTGGAATGTAAATATTGAAAAGAGCCCACACCCTACTGTGACTTGTAATTAATATGTACACATAAAACTCATTAGACATACTTATTTCTAAGCTTTTAAAATCAAGCACAACATTCATAAAAATGGCAAGACCACCTTTTAGACTCCAATATTTACATTCCTATATGCTGGAGAAATCCATGCCTCATAGCCTTCTATTAGTATTTCATCTACTCTCACATCCAAGTTTCCTCCAACAAAATAATAGAAAAGTTTCTCAACAATTCAAGGCAGTTTTTATCAATAGGTTTTACTCATAGCTATAGTCCAACTAATTACCTTTAATATATGTTCCTCCTATTTGAGGTACTCAGTCAATTAGTCTCATTAGAAATATTTATTGTACTATTGAGATGGCACTACTAATCCCTGTGTCTTCTTCAGATGAAATCACATATGAGCTGGATGAGCTTTCTGTTTCCATGATGTTACTGCCATAAATATGTGTCCCTAGCTGTTTTCTTCCTCTTCTTAGCATCATTTCTATTTCCTCCCCTTCAAAACTATGTTCGGTTTCAATTAGTCTCATAAATACAGTAATGTGCGGTTGTTTGGAAGTGAGTGTTCCATTTTTCTCTTTAGTTGTAAGATTAGTAGCCTTATCATCCAGTTTGCTATTTAAGACTGTTTCTTGTTCTGATCTTATTGTTGTAGCCAGAGTTATTCCAACATCAAGAAACATTTCTTTATCTGACAGGATTTGTTTCTTTTTATCCAGATTTTTGAATAAAATGCATATCCAGCCTTTGTTCGGGCTTGTCTTATACCTATATACCGACTTAATATCCTGCCATACAGTTTTATTCCTTATTATTCTCTTTAATAGGTTGTAAGTTACTAGTTTTAATATGTAGGTATTTTCATTTTTTGACTTTGGTATCCCCCTTAAATAAATTGTTGGTAACATTTCTCCAGCTGCAACCAGTCTTTTTTTTCTGTTAAGGTCTCAGATTTGTTGTCTTGTAATACTGCACCCTCTGTTGATGTCTTATTGAATTTCACTTTTGTGATGGTATTTCCTTCATCCATTCTTGTTTCTTCACCTTTTTCTTTTCTTTGCCTACCTGTTAGCCCATCCTTCAACTTTGTTTTATCCTCCTTACCTATTCTTGGTTTCTTATTTTTATTGCTTTTATTTTCATTTTCCACTTCACTCTAATCTGATTCTTTCTCTGCATTAACTCAGTAATTAGTATTTCTATTTCATTTATTTCATTATTTGCCACCTCTTCTGTTATTGACTTTATTGATTTTGACACTTTTTCCCTTTGTCTACATTTTATTAACTTTTTTCCTCAACTCTTTACAACTTTTATTCATCTCTCTCTGCTCCTCCTCCATATTATTGATCACTGTGTTTTTAATTTGACACAATTAGTTGTTCTCACAGGTATAAGCTTTTTTACAAAAAATCAATAAATGCTTTGAATAGAGCTACTAGTTCCAATAGCTGAGTATTCCCAAAGTGTATTTCCTTTTTCAATACATTACATTTGTTTATTAAAGTATCATGATGCATCAAACCTTTACTCAAAGATTTAGGTAGTTCTTTTTCCAAAATCTAATTTGGATTAACATTAATGTCTACTCCTCAACTGGCCAGAGATGGGGAATTTTGTCCAGTGATTGAAGTTTAGACAGGGGTCCAGACTATGGCTATTAATATAGGGCATAAGAAAAGACTCATATTCATTAAGATAAGATCCTTGATTAATCATCTGTATCTCTTGATGTGTCTTTAAATTTATACCACTAGGAGTAGTTTCAACCCTTGGTACTGATATTACTGTTTCACCAGATCATAAAGCCATATCCAAGTAGTAAACATAAGTGCTTTTATTCACCATATCATTGCAGCAATGTGAAACAATACAAATAGGATTGGCGATAGTCTTCTCGGTCTTCTTAAATTACCTCCCTGCTGCCTGTTCCTCTGCATCCATGCATATGTATACAGACAACACCATTCTGTATGCCTCCAGTGCTTCCCCCTCTGATGTTGTGACCAGTCTCCAACTAGACATCGATAAAGTACATCACTGGCTTCACTCAAATCAGTTGTCTCACAATGCCAAGAAGACAGTCTCCATCACCTTTGGCACCAGTCAAAGGCTCTCTAGGCTTACTGCCACACCATCCTTCCACACCCTTGATGGGTCCACAATCAAGGATGTCACCTCCTTCAAATATCTTAGACTCTCACTTGACCACCATGCAACTTTTCTGGACATGTGGATGCCATCCACAAAAAACTACACCCCAAACTTGATGCTCTGTTCAGACATTGTGGTTGCATTCCCACTGTGAAATTGTCCAGGAAATGATCCTCCCAATTTTTGACTATGGTGACATAGCCTACAGCACAGCCACTAGGTCCACTCTAGTCAGACTAGAGACTTTCTTCCACTTCTTCTGCCCATTAGCTCCAGACTGCCTGCCCCATACTCACCACTGTGACCTTTACATCTCTCTCTTCTTCCCCCTCTTAATGCCAGATGCCTCATCCAGTTACCTCCTTTATCAGAAAGTACTGGCTTGGCTCCCTCGCTTCTTACTTCTCCTTTATCCTGTTGTCCTCCTCCCCCACATACTCCCTCCATAACTCTGGCTGCAGGACCATTGCTCTCCCAGCTAGGTCAACCCCTTCAGGCCAGTCTGCTTTCTCTGATTGCTTCCCTAAACTCTGGAACTGCTTCCCGTAGCAATCCACTCTGCCCCATCCCTTTGCTCACTATCCTTTTTTCTTTGTAGTTTCATTTCCCCTTCTTGTGATTGCATCTGATCCACTTCTTGGCTCCACTATTATTCTTCTCCCTCTTATACCCCTCCTAACTCTCCTTACCATGCAGCTCATACAAGCCTCTTTACCTAGCTCTCCCTTCCTCCTCCTCCACTAGAGTCCCCACACTATTTTGTCTTCCTTTCCTTTACACTCTCCGTTAATCTACTTCATAAACCTGTAGTCTCATACCCAATCCCTTTCACTCACCTCTCCTTATAAGCTCTCTCATTTTTCTGCCGGTCCACACTGTCCCACCATAAATGCCCTTAAAAATGTAGTCCTTCCTTACCATATTGTCATCCTCTGAACTGATTATTTCCTACTCCTTGACATTCCCCACTCCTCACCATAAATGCCCTTACAATGTAACCTTTCTCCTCCCCACTTTTTTCCCTAATTATTTATTATTTATTCCTATTCCTTGCCTATCTCCACTCCTACCTTCCTTCTGGCAGGCCTGCAAACCATTATATGGACTTGGTGTGCATCCAGCCATGTCTGGCTTATGTGCGGTTTGCATCCCAGAGGGATAAAGGTGTGCCTCTCCCTTACTACCGCATCTCTTTCCTTACAAGCCAGGTAACCAGTATATGGACTGGGTGTGCACCCTGCTATGTCAGGACCTTGTGGGGTTTATATCCCAGAGGTACAAAGGCTTGCCTCTCCTTCTCTACTTACTTCCCCTCCTCCCTTTCCTTTCCTTTCCCATATCACTCGAGTCTCTACTCTCCTTTCCTTTCCCCCACCTCCCTAGTTCTCAACTCCTCTTTCCTTTCTATTTTCTGTCTATGTTGCAAGTAACCTGCCTCCCAGGCCTAGCTCTTGGAATATCAATAATTTATTTCATAGGTGTTGATCTTTAACACATAATTTTAACTGTTCAAAGCTATTCATTGTTATTTTAAATCTCTGTATGATGTTCTATTTTATTATTATTTTGTTATGTTTACATCAATTGTACATACCTAGTCCTCCTCCCCCCCCCCCCCCCAGCATGCTTCTGGAAACAAGATATTTTAGCTCAGTATGTTTTTCCTGGTGAAACTCTTTAAAAAAAATATATATATTTTTTAATTTAAAAAGTTAGGATTACAGGATAAGTTTTATGAGATAAAAATCTTATTTACAGAATGCCCCATGTCAATTAAACAATACAATACTTGACAAACACAAAGTAACAACAACAGGCTTATGCATTCACATTTCAAAACAGGTACCAGACAATCTGGTATTTAGCATATTTAGTTTTACAGAGTTTTTAAAAGAAGCAAAATTGGAACAGCTTCAAAAAATGTGGAGCAAGGCTAGAAGAACAAGCATATATAACAAGCATTTGTCAATGCCTAGTGTTGACTCACTGGCATTGTCATTGGTAGTGCTGGAGTTAGAGGTGCATAATAGGAATGGCAGTGAAGTATTGAAGTGATGCCAACCCCACCCCCACACTATAGAGAGTGACAGGCATAGGGGTGTGCCTTTGGGTCATTGGCTGTAACGCTTATGCCATTGTACCTCATCCTACCCTTTAGACACTGAAAAGTGGCATGGTGTGCTATGGGGTCTTTAGGCATTATATTTACCCCATTCCATAAGGAAATATGCTGAGGTAGGTGCAGCATAGGAGAATGGGGTAAACTTTGTGGCTGAACAGTGCAAGGCATACCAAGATGCCTGTCAATGGCTGTAGGGTGGAATGGCATGAGCATTACAGTCGATGATCCCAAGTCACACCCCTGATGCCTTTCAGTCTCTACAGGGTGGGGAGCTACAGTTGGAAACCATAACACCATAGGCATCTGTTCGTATTTTCACTCCAGATTTTCAACATGGGCTTTTTGTGAGCCCACTTCATGAAAAGCAGCACTATCAGTTTGTTAGCTGAAAGGTGGTTTTGCACAGCGGCTTTGCCATTTGGTGACACAGGGATAAAAACACATTTGGGGAGTATGTGGAAAATGACAACTGTATTATTCAAGAGGAGATGTAAAAAAATGGCAACATTGAAAATCTGGAGTGAAAATATGAAAAATTGGTGAAGTTATGAGCATGCATAGAAACTGTGCAACACATGTCCGTAATCCAATTATTTTGGGGATTTTTTAACCACATATTTAACATAGGCATTTTGGGACCTCCCCTCATGAACAGTGGCACTGTGATTTTGTTAATTTGTCTGAAACGTTGATTTCACAGAGCGACCACGCCATTGTGTGCCACAAGTGTGAAAACACATTTACGGCAGGATGTGAAAAATGACAGCTGTACTGTTCATAAGGAGGTGGGAAAAAATGCCAGTGTTGAAATTGTGGCATGAAAATATTGCAAATTTGTAAAGTTACAAGGTTGCATGGAAACTGCACAATGTACACTTGTAACACAGTCATTTTGTGGAATTTCACCACCAAATTTTCAGCATTGGCATTTCAGGAGTTCTTTTCATGAACAGTGTCACCATCATATTCTGCACTAGATGTGTGAAAACACATTTTGGCCAGGATATGTAAAATGACAGCTGTACTGTTCATAAGGATGTGGGGAAAAATGCCAATATTGAAAATCTAGAGAGAAAATATTACAAATTCACGAAGTTATGAGCGTGCATGGAAACTGCGCAATGCACGCTCATAAAACAGCCATTTTTGTTTTTTTCCACTAAAGTTACAACATAGGCTTTTTGAGTGCCCCCCTCATGAACAGTGGCACTGTCATTTCATTAATTGGTCCTGAAAGGTGATTCCACACAGTGACCACAAAATCCCCTTTCAGGACTGAATAATGCCATGACAGTGCCTGAATTAATGAGGAGGAGTCCCAATAACCCCACGTTGAAAATGTGGTGCCAAAATTCCCCAAAATGGCTGAGTTATTCACCAAAGTTGAAAAAACCCTATTTATGCCATTATACAGCTTACTGGTATTTCTTCATTTCACACTTGGCTTTGAAGAGTGTAGACATGTTCCCGGTCCACCGAAGATCATCCCACCAGACTCCAGAGCTAAGTATGGGGTGAGTGGGTGTGGGAGGCAGGGTGTGCAGAGGGTGGGCGCGGGTTGTGGAAGGGGGCAGGGAGACCGCGAGGGACTATTTTCTTTTTTACAGGTTTAGAAAAAAAAAACACATTGAGGGATGGTTTTTATTTTGCAGGGGATTTGGCACACTGGGGTGGGCTCCCAGCATGCCACCTAAGTGTTTTGGGGGATGCTGTAGCTGGTGGGGATTGGGCACCCCATTGGCACATACCAAAGGGGGGACACAAGATGAGAGGGATAGGGCACCCCCCTTGCCACAGAACAAAAATGGGGGAAGACATTATGCCAATGGGGAGTGGACTCCCCTACTGGCAAAATAAATGGAATGGGGCACAAATGCCAATGGGGATTGGGACCCCCATTTGGGAAAGAAAAACTGTTGGGGGCGCATGATGCCGAGGGGGATTGGGCACTCCCTTGGCATATATTTTAAATGGGTGGGGTCATTATGCTGATGGGGAGTGGGATCCCCTGTTGGCATTGTGACAGGAGGTGGTGGAAGTCACTGCCACCATGTTGTGTGCTCATTGGGAGGCATGTTGTAGTCACACTGCATGAGAGCTTCACTATCATTGCAGCAGACCTTTTCTTAGATCTGGTGGCCACATTAGGGATTCATGATGCCAGCACCTGCTGCTGTCTGATTGGGGAATGAGGGACACACCTACTGATACAGTACATGCCCTGCATTCACCCAACAGTGACCATGCCTCCAAATCTGCTACTACTGCAAGATGTTGGCTGGTGCAGAAGTGTGAGCCAACATAAAAATAGCTGTAGAAATAGATTTGAATAAATAGTTACAAAAATAAGTAAAACTCATTGGTGGAGGGGACAGATGATGCTATCTCCACCAAAAGGGTGTGGTTAGCCCTCAAGGCCCTAAAGAAAGACAAATCTCCTGGGCCGGATGGCATTCATCTAAGAGTACTATGGGAATTGATGGACATACTGGCTGCACCTCTGGTGGAGCTCTTCAACAGGTCACTTGAGACAGGGAGGGTACCTAGAGATTGGTGAGAGGCACATGTGGTGCCAATCCATAAAGGGGGGTTGAGGGAAGTACCAGGTAACTATAGACCCACCAGTTTGACCTTGGTGGTGGGAAAATTAATGGAAAGTATTCTAAAGGAACAACTGGGGGTGTACTTGGAGGAGGTGGGAGGTCTAGATAGTCGGCAACATGGGTTTGTGCCAGGTAGATCATGTCAAACCAATCTTGTGGAGTTCTACGAATGGGTAACATCAGAACTGGACAGGGGAAAGTCTGTGGATGTATTATTCTTGGACTTCAGCAAGGCATTTGACTCTGTCCCCCACAATGGTCTGGTGGAGAAACTGATGGGGTTAGGAGTAGGCCCTTTGATGGTCAGATGGTTTGAAAACTGGCTAGCTGGATGCACCCAGAGAGTAGTGGTCTGCGGGGAGCTCTCAAACCCTAGAGAGGTTGGTAGTGGGGTACCACAGGGCTCAGTCCTGGGTCCGATCCTGTTTAATGCATACATATCGGACATCAGGGAGGGTATAGGGTGTGAAATGAGTATCTTCACTGATGACTCCAAGATGGGAGCAGTAGTTGAGGGAGAAGAGGGGAGGTTGGCCCTGCAAGGGGACCTGGACACCCTGGAAAGCTGGGCTCACACACAGAAATTAAATTTCAATATCACCAAGTGCAAGGTGTTACATCTTGGGCAGGGAAACCCTTAACACAGGTATACCCTGGGGGGGAGGCACTGGATACCTCAATAGGGGAAAAAGACCTAGGGGTCATGGTGGATGCATGTATGAATAATTCTGAGCAGTGCAGGAGAGTGGCTAGCAAGGCAAACAGGATGTTGGGATGCATCTTAAGGAGGATCACCTCTAGGAGCAAGGAAGTGATTCTGCCGCTGTACAATGGACTGGTTAGAACACACCTTGAGTACTGTGTACAGTACTGGAGACCACACTTGAAGAGGGACATACAGCTCCTGGAGAGGTACAGTGGAGGGCAACTAAGGTGATCTGAGGACTAGGGGATTTGGCGTATGAGGACAGACTGAGGAGCTCTGCCTGTTTTCATTGGAGAGAGGAGAGACAGGGGACATGATTGAGGTCTTTAAGTACCTCAAAGGAATAAATAGAGGTAAACATGGAGGGATCTTTAAACTAAGCGGGAGGTATCACCAGAGGGCATGGTTTGAAGTTGGAAGGTGGAAGAGTAAGGGGAAAGAGGAGGAGGTTTTCACTGAGAGGGTGGTGGACCCTTGGAATGCACTGCCTGGTGAGCTGGTTCAGAGATCCACAGTGGAGGGCTTCAAGAGAGGGTGGGACAGACACAGAAAGTGGATGTATCAGATGATGGCCTGTCCCAGGGGGGTGGGGATGGATGATAGGGGTTTCTGGAACACAAGGGGGGGACTCGGCACCCAACTAGGGATCTGAGGTTCGAGCAGACTCAATAGACCATAAGGCCTAATCTGCTGGCAAATAGTATGTTAGTATGTCATTACTGGAAATAAAAGCTAGAGACACCCTAAAAGGATCAAATGCAAAATATTATTACCTGGGAGAAACCCCAGATAAGATTCTCTCTTGGCAATTTACAAATGAAGAGCCCAGTAAAGTTATAGCGCAAATTAAAGATGATAAGGGACAAATTCATATTGATCAAGGAAAAATACTGTATTAGAAACAGTCAGAATGATTATCAGACCTTATATACTCATTAAAACATTCCATCACAGGAACAGATATTATAATTCCTTATTATTATACAGTTTCTGATAATGACAGAATTACACAATCAGCAATTAGACAACGTAATAACAATCACAGAACTAAATGATGCAATAAAGCTACTACCATCAAACAGCACCAGGCCCAGATGACATGACAATAAATCATCACAAAAAATAAAAATAAATTTTGACACTATATTTAGTAAAGGCTTTTGATTTGATAGAAGATAAATGCAAGATGCCCCATCCTTCCATGAAGCCTACAGAATACTGATCCTAAAAGACAATAAACCACTTGATTTATCATCTTCATACAGACCAATGACTTTAGTAAATGGAGATTACAAGATATTTATTAAACTACTGGCCCCAAGGCTAACTAAAGTATTCCAGTTTCTCATTAATAATGATCAAGTGGATTTTGGTAGGGGATGGAGGCTAACACATATGGTAAGAAAAACTTTAAATAAAATGGAACAGATAACTCATAAGTGTCTTTGGTAGAAACAGATGCAGAAAAGACTTCAACAGAGTGGACTGCAATTTTTTTGAAGTCCACCATGTCAAAGGCTGGCATGAGTCCCAGTATGGGTAGATTCTGTTTACAAAGCTCCATCAAGAAAAATACAAGAAAACTCTTTGTCATAAGGAACAATTAAGTTTGCAAGAGGTACCTTGTAATGATACCACCTGTCACCAATGCTATTTGCCTTGTATATAGAGTCTTTTGCTCAATATATAAGAAACAACATACAAGGCAGTAAAGTATGTGATAGAGAATATCATATTTCCCTCTATGCAGATGATGCGTTGATGTAGTTAGACAATTTTTATAAATCAAAACAAAAATTGCTCAGATTAGTGGATAACTTTGCAAAAGTGGCCAGATATAAGACAAACCAGCAAAAAAAAAAAAAAAAAACAGAACTAATGCTGCTTAATAGACAACATACGGAAGAATATAATTTTGTAACTGACCCAAAGAAGTCATTCCTCTATTGAAGAATAATATTAACAAATACAATTACAAATCTGTTTAGGGAAAATGACTTAGGGTTTCACAGTAAAATTACTGCAGCTTTAGAGAATACAGAAACATAGAATTTGATGCAGATAAGAACCACTTGTCCAACCCAGTCTGCCCATTTTTTCCCCTGCCTATACTGTCACTGCAGACAGTACTTACTCTCTGGCTCCCCCCTCCTTTGTTTTCCACTAATATTCCCTTATGCCTATCCCATGAATTCTTGAATCCCAAGACTATTTTTGCCCCGACAATCTCCTCTGGAAGACTGTTTCAGGCATCCACCACTCATTCAGTGAAGAAGAACTTCCTCACATATCTCCTAAATTTACCCCCTTCCAGTTTAATTGCAAGTCCCTTTGCTTTCATGCATTTGTTCCTCTGAAAAATACTCACCTCTTTACCTTGCTTATCACAATGAGGTATTTATAGGTCTCTATCATATTACCCCTCTCCCTCCTCTACTCCAAGGTGTACATATTGAGGTCCTTCAGTCTCTCCTCATAGGTCTGCTGATGCAGACCCCACACCATCTCAGTTACACTTCTCCTGCATGCTTTCACTCAATGTCCTTACTGAGATGTGATGTCCATCATTGGACATATTACTCCATGTGGGTTCTCACCAGTAATCTATACAGTGCAACTTCATCTCCCTCCTCCTGATTAGGGTAGCCATCCCTGTGCACTTCAACATCCTGCTTGCCCTACCAGTTGCCATGCTGCACTGCCTTCCCACCTTGAGATTATCAGATATGATTTCTCCCAGGTTTCTTTACTTTTTGCTGACAATAAATACCTCTTCCCCCATTTTGTAGTCTGCTTCTGGGTTTTTGCCCTGTAAGTGCAAGATTTTGCACTTTTTCACTTAAAAACTCGGCTGTCATGCCCTTGACCACTACTCGAGTTTCTCAGGTGTCTGCCCATTCTTTTCACCCCCTCTGGAGTGTCCACACTATTGCAATTGTTGTTGCAATCTACAATGAGGCAGACCTTCCCTTTCAGCTCCTCTATAATGTCACTAATAAAGAGATTAAAGAGCACTGGTTCTAGTATTGATAGCTGAGGCCCCCCACTGGTCTCCCTCCCTTTGCCAGAGTGAACTTCATTTACCACCATCCCTATTTCTCAACCAATTTCTTACCTGGTTTACTATCTGTGGGCCCACCCTAAGCTGCCCAGTTTCCTTATCAGTCTCCTATGTGGAGTGGTCTCAAAAGCGTTACTGAAATCTAGGTAGGCCTTGTCTACTGCCCAACCCTAATCTATTTCCTTGATCAGCAAGTCAAAGAAGTTAGTCTGATATGTTTGACATGAACTCCCCCTGTGAATCTGTGCTGCCTTGGATCTTGAAATCCACTGGATTTAAAATAATCTACAATCCTTTCCTTTAGCAATGACTCCATTGACTTCCTCACCACAGATGTCTGGCTGATTGGCCTATAGTTACCAGCCTCCTTCTAGCTACCATGTTTGTTAAGTAGGACTACATTTGCCCTCCTTCAGTCCTCCAGAAACACTCCTTTTTCAAGTAAGTTGTTTGAAAAGGACTGTTACAGGTGCAGTCAGTACCTCCCTGAGTTCCCTCAGTACCCTGGGGTGTACCTTGTTTGGCCCCACAGCTTTG